>CM062811.1:872191706-873559206 GCA_031772625.1 Pinus tabuliformis
TGATGATGAGAACACGACCAAGGCTTCAAAGGCTGAAGTAATACATTCACGATGGTTATTTACCGGAAATTGGTTCATTTTTTAATGATCTTAAATGCTGGGGGAAACACTTGCTCATTGCTTATGTTTATTTTTTAACGAGCTTGAATTCCACGTTAAAACTGCTCGATTAATCTAGTCGCATGATAAGGATGTCTCATATATAAAAATGGCATTATTTCCAAGCTTTGTCCCACATCCTTTCTTTATGCAAGTTAGGAAACGATCAATCCTACGAGTTTAAAGGGCTAGAAGGCCTATAAATTTAAAAAATAAATGGTCGCTCTTCGCTTGCATACCAAAAGGTTTGCATGCCCCCAGGTATAGTGAAATAGAGTTTCGAGGTTACCCCTCAATTTGCAGACAAAACATTTGTTTTATCGTCAAAGGCCTACCTTTTCAAGTTACCCCTCAATTTGTAGACAAAACATTTTTTTTATCGGGAAAGGCCTACCTTTTTCAGGTTACCAAAGATTGCTCTATCTGTACCACAAACAAAACACTTCTTCGGCGATGTCTACCGAAATAGACAAAGGTGAGTGGCGCAGACGCCTCCACTCACATAACTTTGATGAGGGAATCTTATTCTAGCCTAATCCCATTTTCCTAAACGAACAGGTGTGTCAGGCTAGTCATATATACTTCACGGAAACCTACCCTATACCTGAAGTTTTCCTACCGAAGCAGACCAGGGTGCATGCCCCCTGGGTTTCAGTCATGCCCTCCGAATCACTCGTGCTCATCAGGAGGACGGACTGGGGATTGATGAGACATTCCTTGCGTGAAAATACCATTCAAGGTTGGCATATGACTATTTGCTATGTGTGAACCGGGGAATGAAAGTTGGTCTACGAGCTTGACCACTCTTCCTTCGTGCGGAAAACACATTACTCTAAAGAGTGAGGAGACAATGGCTCCCATGCAATAAATATAGTCTCGTCCAAGGAGTAGATTATAATCCAGGGGTCCTTGGACTACCATTACGTTCATGTGAATGGTTTTTCTTCTTAATGTTATCAGCACATCGGGAAGGATCCCTAACGGTCGACTGGTTCCTTTGTCAAAGCCTGTTAGATTTCTCATTTCAGGCAAAAGCGATGGCGAACCAAGCGCTTTCCAAGCAGTTGAGGAAAGGATACTCACATAAGCCCCCTCATCTATGATGGTACCAGACATAACCATTCTATATACTTTAGCGATGATTCAGAATGGTACACTAGCCGGTAAACGAGGTCTGCCTAGTAGATTCCAGTCAAAGGAAACAACCAGGTTGCTTGGAGGTGGGACCGAATAGATAGCCAAGTACGACTCTGACGAACTTCCTTCCTGCAGTAAAGGAACGGGTAGACTACCCCCATGTTCATCGGAGTCTGTGTTTACGAAGAGAATTTGAATGGTGTCGTTCTTGTTCTCTTCGGTGACTATATCATCTGAAGATTGATCCTCTGAAGGTACGACCGAGTCAACTGCCGCCTCGACCTTTTGAATTTCATCTGGTATGGATTCAGATGGTTTATCTTCAATGATAGACACTTCAGCCGACCACAAGGGCGTGTCAGCCGGATTTTCAACTAGTGATAGACTTGGCAAGAGTTTCTTGTATCCAGGAGGAAGCCGTAACAGTGAAACCAGACGGTCATCCAAAACTCTTTTAGCTTCGTCTAAGAAGGGACAACGGTGGATGGCGTGATTGCCTTCACACAATTTACAAGGAAATTTATATTTTCCTTTTTGTCCAGGGGCTTCACTTTCACTAGTTGACGGTGTATGCTCAACATGATCGTCAGAGGTTGATGACACCGGATTGTGCAAATGAGGAGACCAGTCCCTTAAGATCAGAGGGATGCAAGGACAATCTCGATGATAGTGGTCTCCTTTGCAAATAAAACATGGCGATTTAGGCCTGGTCAGTGCAGTGTGTGGATTTTCGCTAGACGAGGCTTGGTTGCCCCTTTTCGCCTTTGGCTCCTTCTTCTTCTTCTCTTTCTTCTTCTCAGTTACTTGATTTTGGGCTTTACCAACTTCATCAAGCGAAGAGGAAGGAGGAGAGGAAGAATTGGACGAAGTAGAGGGTTGGGGTGTAACTCTAATATCGTTTAGTTGCTGACTTGATTGTTCAGGAATTACGGTGTTTTGAATGACAGAAGTTGAGAAGAGCCATACGGGCAAGCCGATTGTCAATCCTGGAAGAGACAATGTGGCCATATGGGGTGCACCAACATCTCCCCAAGAGGAGAAGGGACTAGGATTTCCTCCAAGGGGAAGTCCTTGGTTGGTGGACTTTATTTTTCTCAACTTAAGATCAACGTAGGAAAGGTGATGATTATTCCGTTTAAAATAAATTTTTAGACACTTTGACACAACTTGTTTTTTCAATTTTTAAGAGTCGATAAAAAACAAAAGATGACTCTAGTCGCCTTCGATTTTTAATGAGCCTGAAGTGACAAGTGCTCAGATGGACCTTTTCTGTTAAGGAGTCTGAAAAGGAATGAAAGGGACTGCTCTAGAAATCTAGACAGAGGGATTACCAAACCAATCGCAAAACTACAGAATACTTTTTACGGTACGATAGTCAATCTTCCCGAATGTTGTGTTCAGTGCGTTGCGATTGATAGGGTGGCAGACACGGCTTCCTATGGATAAAGGATAAAGCCTATTGTGGTCTCCCAAAATATACTCGATGGTACGTGGGAGCACAAGTCCGTACTGGCACTTATCGTCTCAAAGTGGAGGAATCACCCAACCAACAGTGAAAACAATAGTTACCAGGCTTTACGACGTTGGAATATGTCTCTAGCCTAGACTTCTAGATGTTGTGTGTTAGGTTCCAAAGCGTTTTTAGATTCATTAAATTTATTTTATGGTTGATCTTGCTTAAGAAATTTTCCTTTCAGGTTCACCACGTGATGTAGATGTACAATTCCTAAAATGCAATCTAAGATGATAAACAGTCGTTTAATCTTTTTTTTGCAATGAAAATCCTAGCTACTAAGGAAAGAGAGATGGCATTCTTTCAACAAAGAGCATAGAGCACACACTATATGCACTGTCCTAAATCAAACCAACAAACAGTCTAAATGCAAATGCACATGCATGTATTTATTTTCAGCCTTCTTAATGTGTGAATGATAAAAAGAAAGCTAAGCACAAATCTGAATTGTTTTCCAAAGCAACAATTACTAACAAGTTTCTTTTCAAAACAAAATGAGGACAATGACAACACTTTGCGATTTGGAATTGAAAACTTGCTTTCGACACTAGAAAAAACTACTAATTCAGATCAAATACAAGAGTAACAGTGTAATCTACTATCAAGAACAATCAGATTCTCTTCTATAACTGAAAACGACACTTGCGACACTTTCAAATCAAGAAACAACAGTACAATTACGCTACTTCTTTGTAAAGGAGAACTGAAAATGACTCAAAAATACATAAAAACATTTACAGTTCTTTGCACAATGGAGGCGGAATAACAGCAAGGAAAGGGGCTTCAAACAGAGGTTTACTAACTACAGGCAGCAAAACTCCTGAATAGAGCTGAAAAGAGTGAACACAGAAACCAAAATTTAGGAACAAGGCCTTGTCTGATCAGCGCACCTGTAACACAGTGAAACTGAAACGCAACGCACCTACTACACTCAGGAAGTGCACTGCATTTGAAGTTCATAGAACAGACAATGCGCTGGACTAGGGACGAGACTTTGATTGGGTTCCGGGTCACTGTTTGCAGTTCAGTTTAGGGATTTAAGCCGAGCAAGTGGTAATCAGTAAATCAATCACAGGGGTAGATCTAAGGAGGTTACTAGAGCCACCTCGAGGGCAATTAGAAAGCTTGTAAATCAATCATTTATTCATAAACAAAACCCAGAGATTGACTGAAGCAGCATTGATCTACTTTGCACTTGCATACCAAATGCAGTTTAAAGGCTAGCTGGCTTGACTTCAGGCTCCATCTGTAAGTTTATAAAGTAAACAAATGTAGATGAACAAACAATCTACTCGCTCCCCAGTGGAGTCGTCATTTTGTTATTGGGAAAACTAGTGTCTATGCAGAGCTGCTAGTCCCACTAACGCTAGTAGCTACCTTAGAAACAAACACACTAAAAACTACTTTCGTTTTCCTTTATGAGCAATAGATAAGAGAAGAATAAGCAGACCAACCTTTGTCTTGCGCTTGGTTCCTTGCTTGATTCCTCTCTCTTCTGGTAGGTCTTTGCTACTCGCTTCCTTATCTACCCAGCTTCAAGGAGCACCTATAGAATCAAAGCAGCATAACACTATCCAAGAACATAGATCTATTATCATAAACAATATAGGATCAGATGTACATTGACCACACAAATGCATAAATCATCAATCATATAAGAATGTGGAGGAAAACTTGAATAGCTTTATTGATAATCAAGAAAGAGCAAAGAGGATTACAGCCAATTGTTCTGACCCAGCATCATCCTCTCAGCAAGAAAGCCCTTCTTCACCTCATGAAAAGCTTATATCACCCAACACTATGATATTGCACCAAGAAACCAACAGCACTTCCTTACAAGATACAAAGTTCCAGCCTCTGGATCTCTGGGATGAGGGATCCATATATAGATGTCTACAAGGGAGGTGAGTCAGCTTTTGAGATTTGATTAGTGTCTTCTCTCTGATAGTTCTTGATTCCACTTGGAGATTGATGATCTCTTACTCATCCCTGGTCGAATTCAGAGAGGCAAGTGTCACAGGAGAGGTTTCTAGAAGATTCCATGCTCCTCCACCTTGCGGATTGACCCTGCCATTTGTCCCTTCTCGCCCATCGCACCCCATAGAAGGGCTTTTTGACATGAATCGCACCTACTATGTGTATTCAGGTGGGATGCAATGCACTTTGCCTATGGAGCAGTTGAAATGGTCCAGTTTTGACTAGTTGTGAGTAGTTTTTCATGGAGAACTTCTGGGAGATGCTGTAATTAGTTGACCTTGTTCTTTTAGGGGTTGGAACAACACCTTTAGGGACCTAGGAGCCCTTGGTTTATGGACATTTATGCTTGGGGTTGCAGTGCCCAAAAATGTCTATAACACTGGTGAAATGTCAAGAGCTAGTAGATCAATGGTCTTCTGAATTACTATGATTTTACTCTATAACTTTTCCCTTTTACTTTGTTGCTTTATTGACATTTATGACAGGGAAAATTTTGAAGCTTAGGGCCTTCTCTTTGGGATTCAAATTAAAAAATTCACTATCCAATCAACACTAAATTTTTTTGACAAAATAGAATATGTAAAAGTGATTAGTGAAATTGGTGACTGGGGTCTATATAGTGCTTAAGCATTTGACCATTAACTGATCCTCCTACTTCTACACCATCCATTTCTTTGAGGAAAAAGGCATTATTACCCCTGAAAGCATAAATGATTTAAGGGCCTTTCCATAGGAAGTCGAATTTTCCATGTTTACCTTTATCCTCCCTTCTTGAGTCGCATTTCAAAACTTTATCTCCTAGATTAAGGATAATTTTAGGGGCGAATGTTCGCCCTTTGGAGAAATTAAGGGGTTTTAAATTTTTAGTGGGCGAATATTTTGTATCATAGTACATTTTTACAAATCACCTCAAATAGCCTACCTTATTTTAAGGGAGAGGGTAAAAAAAGTAAATTTAGCCCTTGAAATTAGGACTTACAACCTTCCATTCGCCCATTTTCAAGAATAGGTTTTATGTAAGTGAATCCTATGGGCCAAATACCATATTTATAAAAGAGGTATGGTAAATTAATAAAAATATAAATAAATGATAGGTATGGTAAATAAATAAAACATTTTTTATATTTACTCCATAAGTCACCTTATATACATCTAAGGGTGTAAACAAATAAAAATATAAGTAAAGTGGAGGTATGGTAAATAAATAAAACGTTTTTTATATTTACTCCATAAGTCACCTTATATACATGTAAGGGTGTAAACAAATAAAAATATAAGTAAAGTGGAGGTATGGTAAATAAATAAAACGTCTTTTTATACTTACTCAAAAGGTATGGTAAATAAATAAAAATATAAATAAACTAGACGTATCGTAAATAAATAAAACCTCTTTTTATATTTGGTCCATAACCCTCGTTCTAGGCTCAAGAAAGAGGTTTTATTTAAGTGAATCCTATGGGCGAAATACCATATTTGTAAAAGAGGTATGGTAAATTAATAAAAATACAAATAAACGAGAGGTATGGTAAACAAATAAAACATTTTTTCATATTTACTCCATAAGTCACCTTATATTTAGGAACACTCAAAAAATGGGTTATATTTAGGTGAAACCTATGGCCAAAATACTATGGGACAAATAGTCACACTCAAAAAATGGGTTATATTTAGGTGAAACCTATGGCCAAAATACTATGGGACAAATAACATGGACTAGATTGTTATTAATACCATGAAAAAAACCATTATTAAACCTAATATTAGAATTAATAAAAACAAAAATGGCACATGGTATTGACCCATGGTATTCACCAAAATGGCACATGGTATTGACCCATGGTATTCACCTGGAATATAGCCTATTTAAATGGGGGAATTAAACCAGCATGTAGCCTATGCTAAGATTCACTAGGACTTTACAAAGTTTTATTATTTAGTGAAAGACTCGCCAAGATCTTACAAGATTTTATAATTGAGTAAAATATTCGCCATGCCTGGTGAGAGATTCGCCAAAAAATTATATATACATATTATATTATTGATAAAATCGCCTTCCATTTTTCCTATATACCATGGAGATTCGCCCATTTATTATATTTATAAATTTAGGGGGGGTTCTTAAAATTTTCCCTGTCCTAGATAGAAATCTTCTGCCTGGGTTCTTTTGTCAAAATCTTTCTTGATTCTCTCCTGCACAATTTGGGATCTGATATACACTTCTTCCCTGGTCTGTTGTAAGTGAATTGTCTCGTTGATCCTCCTTTGAATATCATTTGGCTCAACCTATGCTTCTTGGAGTAATTTCATCACTGGTGTTCCCAAGGAAGATGGGAAAATAGCCTCCAATCCACAAACTAGCTGATAAGGACTAGTCCCAATGGATTTCTTTGTGGTCATCCTATCTTCCCACAAGGCATTTACTAGCTTCTTGTTCCAGGTTTTCTTGTTATCTTCCAACAATTTTTTGATGATATTCACTAAGCTCTTGTTGGAAGACTCTACTAGTCCATTTCCTTGGGGATAGTAGGTTGTGGAGTGACCTAGAGTTATATGATATTTGTTGCAAAAATCAATCATCCTCTTTGATTTAAAAGCTACTGCATTGTCTGTGATGATTTTGGTTGGACAACCGAATCTAGACAAAATGTTGGCCTCAAGGAAACCTATTATGATAGTATCAGTAGCTTGTCTTGAGGGTATGGCTTCTATCCACTTTGTAAACTAATCAGTGGTAGTCAAGATCCATCTATGTTGGGTAGAGGAAGGGGGGTGAATTTCACTAATGAAGTCAAGACCCCACTTTTGAAATGGTGCTTCAGTAGATATTGGTTTCAAAGGTAATGGTAATAGTTTTCTTTTTCCTTCAAAAATCTGTCATTTCTGACATGAGGTTACAAATTTCTTTACATTAGAAAATAGAGTGGGCCAGTAAAAACCAGCTCTTAAGATCTTATCAGCTATGATCTTCCAATAAAGATGTCCCCCACAGTCACCTGTATGAAACTCTTGTAATATTTTGTCAGATTCTTCCTTTAACACTCAATTAAGAAGGATGCCTTTGTGATTTTTCCAAAATAAACCATTGTCAATTATGTAAAACTTCAAAGATTTCATTTTTAAGAACCTACTTTTAGTCCTGGATAACTCTGGAGGAGCTTCAAGATTTTGTAGAATATATATAATTTCAGCATACCATGGTGAGTCAATAAAGGCTTGGCTGATCTCTAGAGTTGCCATCTCGTCTTCATTATCCAATTCTGCAATGAAATTTATGTCTAGGGCCTGACAGTTCGATTCAGCCATAAGCTAGGCTAAACCTTGGCCTTTGATCAATTTTGTAGGCTTAATTTCTAAGTCATATTCTAATATGGTAGCTATCCAATTCTCTCTCTTTCCATATAGTCCTTCCTGTGTTAGGATGTCTTTGACTACAGCATTGGGAACATTAGCTACTATATGAGAATACAAGATATAAACTATAAAATATTTAATAGCCTTGACTAGAGAAAAAGCTTTCTTTTCCATTATATTATACTTTAAAGGTGCATCTCTTAGGGCTTTACTAAAGAAGGCTATTGGTTGTTCAAAACCTTGATCATTTTTCTACAGTAGAACTGTAGCGATGTTATGTTCTGAGGCGAAAGAAAATATGATGAAATCCCTATCAAACATTGGATTGATGAGAACTGGTGTTTGTGTCAAGGCTAGATTTATATCTTCAAAAGACCTTTTAGCCTCTAGTGTCCATTTAATAGTAGAATATTTTTTTAACATATTGTTTAATAATCTAATTAGTTTAGCTAAGTTAGAGATAAATCTTCTCAAAAAGTTTATTTTACCTAAAAATGCTTGTAGTTTTTTGATGTTCCTAGGATGTCGTATATGTAAAATGGCTTCAATTCTTGTTGGGTCGATCTGAAGAGCATCTTTGGAGATAATGTGGCCTAGTAATTTTCCCTCTTCCAACCCAAATAAATATTTTTTAGGATTCAATGAAATTACATACTTCCTACACTTAGTGAAGACCTACCTGAGATGATCCAGGTGTTGCTAATCTGATTTAGAGAATACTGTGATATCATCCAGGTATATTACCAGGAAGTCATGGATTTCCTTACAAAAGGCTATTTCCATTGCTCTTTGAAAGGTGGCCCCTATGTTTTTTAACCCAAAAGGCATTTTCACATACATGAAAGTGCCCCATGGAGTAGTGAATGTAGTTTTTGCCTGATCATCTAGGTGGACTAAAATCTGGTTATAGCCAAAAAACCCATCTAGCAGTGATATTCTCATTGAACCTACTACCCTCTGTAATATGTGATCCATTTTAGGAAGAAGGTAGTTATCCTTAAGTGAAACTTTATTCAAATTCCTAAGGTCAATACACAGTCTAATTTCGCCAGTTTTCATTCTTGTAGGTACCAAATTAGAAACCCAATATGAGAATCTAATTGGTCCAATGATCTTAGCTTTGTAGATTCTTTTGATTTCTTTTTCAATAGAAGGCAATAGAATGGGGTTAATCCTTCTAAGCTTATATCTAAAAGGCTTCTGGTTTTCTTTTAAGGGAATGGTGTGTTGTATTATGCTGGTATTATAGGACTTAAAGTCCTCATAATTCAAAGCAAAAATGTCTTGGAATTCCTTTAACAGTTGTATGCATTTCACTTTTTCATTTGGAGGTAAAGACTTTGAAAGTTTTATCATTTTGGGATCTTCTTTAGAGCCTATGTTACACTCCTCAATGTTTGATTTTAAGGGTTCCATTTTTGCCTTTTAAGGGACATCGTTTGAATCAAATAAGTCCTCCAAAGGAGTTAATCCTTTGGGCAAAAAATTGCTTTTCAGATTGATGACTTCAGATTCTTCGTCGATTGCTTCATCAATTTCAATTTGTTTTAGGTTCCAAATATCTCATTTAGTAAACATTGTGGGGTGGAATCTATCTATCCTCTCACCTTCTATTTTGTTAATTTCCATTTTATCATTGTAATCCAAATCTAATGTTGTGTCTGTGTCTATGTTGCTATTTACAAATTCATCATCTAAAGTTAGAAAATTGTTAATTTGTTGATCATTATTGAACACTTGCCAGTTCTTTAAGTTGTTAGGAATAGCAGGTCTGTGCCTAACCTCAGCAGTGTACTGATGGTTGGGCTGAAATGGAAACTTGCAAGTACTAGCAAACATAGCTAAACTGTGAGCTTGCATATTGTGTTTTCTTGGAATAACAACAAGCTTGGTTTCTAAAAAAGTATTTAGTATTTCTACAATTGTTCCTCTATAAAATCCTAACCTAGGATCCC
Source organism: Pinus tabuliformis (assembly GCA_031772625.1). NCBI lineage: Eukaryota > Viridiplantae > Streptophyta > Pinopsida > Pinales > Pinaceae > Pinus > Pinus tabuliformis. Next base: position 872,201,739 of record CM062811.1, read on the forward strand.
TAGTCATATAAACAATGTTAATTTTTTTTATTACCAACTCAGAATCTCCCATAATAGAGACTCTTATGGCTCCTAACCTTTTGACCAATTTGAGACCTAACAGAAGTGCTTCGTACTCAACCATGTTGTTTGTACATTTAAAGTTCAATCTGTAGGCATGACCCTCTAAATGATCATTTTCTAAGTTGTAAATCCATACTTCTACTCTTGCACCTAGTTTGTTTACTGACCCATCGAATTCAAGATGCCATAGAATTTCATGTTCATAATTCTTACTGTCTCGGGGTACAAAATCTTCTTTGACTAAGGTATCTAGGTCATCCTTATTATCTGAAATATCTTGAATTTGGATACTTTGATTGTCTTTTGCTACTGTAATTTCTTTTGGTTCTACAATAATGTTGTCTGAAGTGTCTTTTTGGTTCGATTTAGCATTGTAAAGAATGAAAGAATAAATATAGAATGTATTGAATATATAGGAAAGTTTTGAGGTCTCTCCTGGGTACTAACTACATACTTCATCAAAGTCTCTCTATACAGTTTTTTACGATGTCCAAAGAATGATATGGTAGCATACGACATGTCAATTTGTAGAGATCCCTGGAGTTTGGCACCCGACGATCTAGACAGTAGCATGGAATATTTTGGTGGTTTATCAACAAAAACTATGTCCATAAGAATGGTCTTAGTAGGATACTGCACTAGGGAAACACACATGTCTTTTATTAGTCCTAGGCACTTAACCTGGCTTGAATCAAATGAAAACAAGTCCTTATAAGGCCTAGTGATATCCAAGTTTAGCTTCTCCATCAGAGATTTAGGCATAAGATTGTGTGAAGCCCTAGAGTCTAGCATGGCATTATGTAGGATCTTATCATGGATGTTAAGGCTAATGTGGAAGGGTGGTATCCCTCCTTCCACTAGTTTTCCATTAACATTAGGACCAAAAATTGACTTAGGTTGAACATAAAATAAATTAACAGAGTCTTCATTCTCAACGAAGTTTAAAGATTTACTTATTTGAGATCTCTAAGTTTCATGTTTAACCAGTTCTATTAAAGGAACCAAGATTTTGAGTTTTTCCACCTCTTCTCCCAACTTGAAAGGCAAAGGGGATTTGTCAGTTTGAACATTTGAAATATTAGCAATAGGGTTTAGAGTAGTTTGTTCTTCTTTTTCAATGTTTGCAATATTTTTAATTGGATTTTCTAATATAATTTCTGGAGACTATTCCACTATTTCCTTGAGGGGAACTGAAGTGGAAGGTGGCTCATTGGAAGGTTGGTCATCAGTTACATCTTCAATGGTGGCACTGGGAGGGTTCTAATTTGATCTAGAAAGGATTTGTAGAGTTTTTGTAACTGGAGTAGCTTTCACTTTCTTAGGCTAATTAGGTACTGCTTTCTTGTTTTGGTCGGGAACATCAGTGTTTTTTATGCTCCTCAAATTGCACTGTTTATGCACTTCGAAGATAGCAGAATCATACCCTTACTTGTAGTCGAAAGATTCCCCAGTTTGGGTTTGTAACTGCTGAAGCATGTATAATTCCTGATCATCCTAAGTCAGAAAGACTATTTCTTCATCATCTAACCCCATTAGGTTAATTTGAATGTCTAGCTCAAGGTCTTCTTAATTGGAAGTTTTAGCGTAGTTCTCTTGGAAACGAGGTCTAATGTTCTGATTAGGCCCATTTTTACTAGTATTTTGGTTCTGGTTCTTCCTAAAATTTGGATTCCTCACTAGAGGTGCCTGTTGGTTATCCCAACGAGGTTTCCTTTCAGTGAATTCTATCCTATCCATTAATCTCTCCATTCCTTTGGCTAAAGCATCCATTTTTTGATCAAAGGGTGAGGTTTCATCTTTCAAGGGTGTTCTTCTTTCATTTCTAACCCTAGCTCTCTTGGATAGCAGATTGGCTTCTACACTAACTGCTACACTCTGCATATCTTCTAGGGTTGGGGGATTCCTTTCTCTTAGTTGGAAAGCCATATCAGTGTCAAATACGTCTGGAAGCTTTATCAGGGCTAAGCCAGGTGGAGGTCTAAGGTCAAGTGGTATTGCATTATATACATTGTTAAATCTAGTACAGTAGTCCTGAATGGTTTCATTTGATCCCCTCTTGATGTTTTCATATTCATAAAGAATTTGAAGAGGGTTCTTTTTCTTCTCCCACCTATGTAAAAATTGTTGGTAAAAAACTTCTAAACTATCTATACTATTAGGAGGTAGAGATCTAAACCATGTTCTCACTTCTCTAGCTAGATTTTGGGCAAAAATTCTCAATTGGACATCTCCTATGTCAATTTCATGCAGTTCAAAGAAATTTGTCATTTTTGTTGTGTGTTGTTGTGCTGTGTAAGATCCAGCTCCATCAAATAGGACAATTTTACTATGATAGTGTGCCGATAAGACACCTTGAGGAGAAGGCATCACAAGAGGGGCATATCTGAGTGCCATAGCTCTAAGTTGGACAAGATTAAGAATAGGAGTAGGGGTAACAGGAGGATTTGGGACAATAGGGAAATTTGGGGTAACAGGGGTAATCGGTATTTGATGGGTAGTGATAGGCTGATAAGGAAGCAAATGTATGAATGGATATGAGGAATGAACTTTAGAAGTGTGAGGAAATGAGGGTGAAATAAAAGAAGTTGAAGTTGTTTCAGAACGTTCAGGGATCCTATCAGTAGTAAGGGATGACTGAGGGGAATTCAGAAGGTACTGATCAGTTGACAAGTTTTCTCTTGAGACTTCAAGTTCTACTGTGAATTCTGGATCTAGAACTGTGTCCTCAAGTTCACTCTCAAACTTGGTTCTAAATAGGGAAAGGTCAAAATACTCGTCAAAATGGAGGTCTTCTATGAACAACCACTCACTAGGGTAGGAATTGGATCTAAATAAAGGTCTTGGGCTTCTTGTCTTCTAATTATTCTCGGAATAAGGTTGGGATTGTCAAATACAGGGGGAGGATTTGGATCAGGGTTGGCCCTTGTATAGTGAGTTCTCCTTGAAGCCATATTTCGAGCTTTTTCTAATTATTTTTTTTTTGTGAAATTTAGAAATAACTTCTAATAAACCCTTTAAGAGGCTTGAAAATAAAAATTTCAATTTCTCAAAGGTTTATTAACACTGGTCTGTGAAACCAGAGATTCTCGGTTTGTTCCCCAGTGTGGTCGCCACTATGTTATCACTTAGAAGTCTTCCCTAGAAGTTAGAAAAAGAAGGAATAATTTGAGATAACCACAAACCTAATCTTTTATACTTGGGTTCTAGCCAACTGAAGTCCAGAGAGGGCTCTCTCTTTGTAATTTAACTTTGTTTTGAGCAGGATTTCGGGCTAGTGCTTAGTGCTCATGATGTTTTGGTTTTGATTGGGTGGTGGACTTAAGGAATTAGATGGGCAGAACAAGTATTTAGGCCATTGGGCTATGGAGTCAATCAAAGAGTGGCTTAACTGGATCAGATCAATTACTAAAGGAAGAGTTCACAGGGCAGGCTACCACAGCAAAAAGGAAATCTATAGGTTCAAATGGATGAGGTAGTCCTAACCAGGGTAAAAGGGAAATGAAGAATCCTTAAATTGGGATCAAGATGAAGAAGAGAAGGAGATCAGTAACAAAGGACAACTAAGAATCCTTTACTATGGACCTAAAGGGGGGAAACTATGGAAGTAAGGGAGAAATTAAGAATTCCAAGACCAAGATAGTTTAGAAGAAAACAAAGAGAAAGTAAACAGTCAAAACAGAGAGCATTTAAGCTAAGTCTGAGATATCATTCCTTGTTTACTATTCATATTTCATAGACAAAACATATGAATATTTATAACATGATGAGAAAACAATATTTGAACATGAAGAGATAATACTTATTTGGTTCCAACTGTGCACAAGAATCCAGTGAAATGTCTTTAGCTTTATTTCATGACCCAGCAAAACCAGTCCAGTCTTGAATATGATAGCTCCTTAGCTTGATATAAAATGTCTACAGAAATGTATTTTAATCCTCCTAATTACTTCAAATTGTGAAGTATTTATACAAAAAAATGTTACAAAATATCTCATAACAATATGAGAATTATTCTAGGAAACTGAAAATATCTTCAAGCATGAAGATAGAGACAGAAGGAGAACTATCTTCTTGATGTCCCTTTTATTGTGACTGTGCTAGTTGTTGTAATTCATATTTGGCTCTTTCGGTTGCTTGATACCTATGTGCTAGAGTAACTTTATGTCTTCAATCTACTGATACTCTTTACTTGCTAAACTTTAACTCTATTTTACCTATTTTGCCTGGCTGCCATATAGATTTACTATAGTAACTTTATAGTAAATCTGTCAATTTCATTGACCATTTACATTCAGGAAATTTCATCCTTATCAAATTTCTATATATTTCATCAGCTTCGGTATACATGGAAAAATTCGGCCTGTTGATGAACAAGTGCTTTACCTCATGCTCTGGGAAAAACAGATTTTCTAGATTATCATATAACACCTTTCTTGTGGGCAGAGATTTTACCTCTGAAGTACTAGCTTGGCTGCTAGCCAGCTTTTTTATTCTTTCAATGTAATCATCTTGGGTCATAAGCTTGTCATGGATTACCATAGGATTGGGAAGTCCTTTTCCTTTTAAAATATCAAGCTTTGTCATCAATCTATCAATATCATCTTGGATGCTTTGGAATTTTTTCTCAAGATTGAGCATAAGGTTCCTTTTGGTAAGAATCTTCTTGATTTCTATAATGGTCCCTGTTCTATCTTCTATGCCTAGTTCATCTAGCTGATACCTGTTTTTACTGTTCAAAAGTTCAATCAATTGGTTGGATTCTTCAGGTTTATCTCCCAATTCTTCCATTGCCTTGTGAATTGATTCTGTGGCCACTTTTACCTGTTCAATTTGCTCGAACATTACCCGAATAGATGGCCAAACATCCTTGACAGAGTCAATGATGTTGTCCCAAAGAATTTCCTTCATATCTCCTAGTGGTTGTTCCAATTTCAAGTCCTTTTCAAGGACTTTTATCCTTTCTCCCATTCTTTGATTCTTCTGAGCTTCTTCCTTTTGTTGTATTTGTGCAAGTTTGCAATCAGTTTCCAAACTTGACACTTTTTCTCTAAGCTTTTTGAGCTCAGTAGCCTAGATGGTAATTTTCTCCATGGATTTTACCAATTCAGCTATCTTTTCTATGGATGTACATGCGCTTGTAGATGTACATATGAATGGCAGAGCTGTAGCTGGTGGAACTGTTGGTGTTAAGGAAGCAGCCAATGTGGAGGGCACTGTTGTAGGCACTGTAAGAATTACAGTCTGTGGAGTGGTGGCCAACTCACTCTATTTAGACTACATCAAGTTATCCAACTCTTTCTCTATTTCTTTTAGTTGCTCATTCAGCTTAAGTACTAAGTCCATAAGCTCCTCTTCCTTCTGAGTTTCCAATACTTTAGCTGTTTGGGGATGATGCAGAGGAGGAACTTTGAGCTGCTTTTTCAATGCTGCTATGTCATCATTTTTCTTTTTAATTAGCTTTTCTGCAGCCTTTACATCCTTAGGATCATGCCCAAGCTCTATGATTAAGTGCTCTAAGGAATTTATCCTGGTACCCTTGCCCTGTGAAGAGGCCTTCTGTAACTGGAATTGCACTGATATATTATTCAGTGAATTTTGGAGTTGGTGTGCGGTAATGGCCTTGCTAGTCAATGTAGAATAGACCATTTCCCTAGTCTATTTGTTTAATTCTATTTGGTCGATAGGATGAATATCCTTAACCAACACCTCAAATTTTGTCTTCAAATAATCTGATATAGACCTGGGGTGTAGTGTTGTAGGCTTCATGAAAGTCATTTGCATTTTACCTTCTTTTACATCAAAGGCTGACATTAGCCTTCTTTGATTGGTAGGAGCTAGTTTAAGGTATTGTGCATAACTTTGGGCCTTCAAACTTTCATTCCTAGCCTTCTTTTCTTTGTATTTCTCTCTGATGTCCTGGTTCTGACCTATTGGAGCCCTGAAGGAGGATACTTCCATGTTCTGTTGTCTCTCCAGCATTTGAGCCTGTGAAGTGGAAGGTTCTTATGTACCTCCAAAGGGAGTGGTCTACCTACTTTCTGCTCTTTTTTTACCTATAGTTCCAGCTGTTTCCTCTGTGAACTCCTGTTCTGAAAATGGATTCAACCTTTGCCTTTTAACATAAGTCTGTGCAACAGGTCTGCTAGAAGGATTAACCTCCTCTGTATTTCTTTTGGGATTCTTATCCTCATTTATAGGACTCCGTACAATAGGAGGATTACTCATTGTGTGTTTTGGCTGAGCCAAATCTTCTGATATGTCTGGTTATTCAGATTCCTCTTGCTCTTGAAGTTCTTTTTCTAGTAGTTGCTCACTATGTTCTTGTGTCTCCCTTTGGGATTGGGATTCTTCTGGCACCTGTACAAAGGAATCTTCATCAAGTCTTCTTTCTAAATCAATAAACACATTATTGACAGCAGTTTCTATGCTATCCCTGTCCACTAGAGTGTTCTCCAACCATTCTTGTTGATTTCCATATTTCTCTATTTGAGGAATTCGGTGGTGGATGTAGGGAGAAAATTTGTGATTTTGTCTTCTGTTACAGATGACATCAAAGGGGTCATATCTCCACATGAAACTTTGTTTGATTTTGATCCCTCGAAGAATTTCCTCTGCAACTCTTCCAGCTTCTCTATTGTTACACACAAAGGGGCCTAGCTGGTCTTTTATTCGGAGTTGTGACTTTTTCACAAAATGTACCTCATCAGAGTTGATTATTTTCCTGTAGTAATCCAGAGAAAATAATCTCATTGGGAGGTATCTTGGAAATTTGTAAGGTGCCAATTCATAGCCATAGATTCTGATTTCAGTGTGATTTTGGTACAAGTACCAATCTCCCACTTTCTACTATTTGGACAACTGTAGGACCCTCCTGATATCTGCATTGATTCTTGGAGGAGGACTTCCTATCATCATGGTAGCTACTGGATGCACAAATATATCTATAAAATCTATATAGGTGTATGGAGATTCATATTTGTGGATTAAAGGGGTCCAGAAGACTACTGATCTGGGATTGCCTCTGGTGTCAAGCTTCTAAACAGTGAAGGGAAATTTGTCAACTTGATAATAAAGAAAGAGATGATACAATACTAATGAGTATTTGATTACTCTCTCATTTTCCAATCTCATGAACTGATCATGCATTTTTTCTGAGATGAATTTTGCATAGTCAAACATGATGGCAGGGGGCTGCCTAGGAGTGAAAATGGACATGTAGGCAAGAATAATCTCATCTACATGTTCACTAGTACTATAGCGAAGAATACTAGATATCATTGATATGATGTCTTTGCCAAGCTAAGAAAAAAATGATGACATGTAAGGAGGGGGATCCTTTGGTATGTGTTTTTCTTCTACAATGAAAGTCTAGAGTATTTGTGCAATCTTGGAAAGGGGGAGTTTAGGGAATTTGTCAAGCAAGTCTCCAATAGAAAGGGGAGTAAGATTTTGACTAGGTTGCAATCACAACATTTCATTTATGGATTCAATGGTGATGGTGAAAAGTACTTTCTGGTCCATGGAAATCACCGCTCTTAAGGTGGGATTGTAGCTCACATGACAATAGTGAAAATTTTTGGGGAAGATATGGATGCTGGGGAATTGGTACTTGGGCAGGTTTGATTCCCAAAGACCTATTTTGTCTGCATGGTTCAAGTACTGGTCTCTATACCTGCAGCACAATTTCAATGGGGATTCTTCAACAGATATGTATTGAATTTGAAAGTCTTTATCTGCTAACGGGAGATGGTCTAAATCCCTATGGGGAGTAGAAATGGGTAGGACATTCAATGCAACTGGCGCAGCCATCCTTGGTTCTTGTGGATTCAAGGATGGGGGAAAAAAGGGCTTTCTATAAAATTGGGGGCCAATTGATTTAGTTCGGAATGGTTTGGAGTTGCTGGGCACTTGCTTTACTTAATTACTTAATAGCTTACAGCAATTGAGTAAAGGTTTGGGAATTAAACAGGGTTTCTCAGTGAATTTGGCTAAATACCTAGTTTTGGCTATGAATAGATTGATGGGTGATTGTGCACGATTTGCAAGAAGCACACGTGACTGAAGGATGGTTTGGAAGTTCAGCAGCTTCAGTAGGTTGGCAGTTGGACGTGGGTTGACGGTCGCATGTACTCTGGTGCTTGCATGGAAGTGAGTGATATATTTCATGATAAAACTAAAAGAAATGAGTTTTTTAGTTTTATTTGTAAAGTCAATTTTTTTGGTGGGTACATGGGGATAGGTACATTCAGAGTTAAGTGCGGGATGAGACGTTTTCTCATCTAGTGGGAGGTGGTAAGTGGCTTCATTTCGCATAGCTTTTGGGCTGGAGCAGTTTTGGAGGAAGGCTGCCTGATGCCATTCATCAGGTGCCATGTAGTGGCGGCGGGAATAGTGAAACCACCCATATCGAGCAAGTAAAGATCAGCCTTCAGAGGCCGCCCAATATGATCATCAACCATCGGATCAAATGGGACCTGATCGTACGGTGATCGGGGCGGGGATTTGACATGAAGTTTAATGGAGGGGCCTGGCGGGGTTTTAAAAGCGGCATTTTTTAATTAATCATGGGTTATGGAGGATTAAGGGTGTCGGGGATGATTTCATTGGTGGGGGTTGATTATTAATTAACCACAGATTGATTAATTAATCTCTTTTATTTGGCGGAGGGTTTTGGTTCTTAATTAGCCGCTGATCGACTAATTTTAACCCATTAATGATATTAATAGAGTTTATATTTCAAACTTCAGGGACGGGGTATTTAATATTAAAGGGATTTATTAAATACATAGGGGAAAAGGGTTATTTTTTGGGAGTTAATACATAAATAAAGTTAAAAGTTAATATAAATAAAGGAAAATAATGTTTTTTTAGTGCTAAGTACAAGAATGAGTTATTTGCAATTTGTTTTGCTTTTCACATAGAAAACATAAAAACTTAGGCTAAGTATGAATTTGTGGGTTTTTTGTGAAAAGGGGTTTGCTTGGGGGGTCTTTTAGTACTTAGGACCTATAAGTTATTGGGCCGAGGGTCCGGTCCCTTCAGAAGTCAAAGAAATTCTTTGAGCCCCTTTAACTTAATATTTAGGTACTTTAAGACTTTGCTTATGGGAAATTAGTTAAGTGAAAAAAAGTAGTGAATGAGGGAGGTTAATCAATTGACTTTGTGTACTTTGGTAAATGCTAAATTTTCATCCATACTTTACAAATTTGATGATGAAGGTAAATGATATGATCTTATCTAATCAATCATCACAATTTTGCAACCATTCAACTGCTTACCCGTCTACTCATCCTACCATTTTTTCTTCTCTTTATTAGGGTGCACTTAAGCTGGCAAACCCTTATCAAAACATTTTTCTTTTGTTTCACAAAAGTAATCTATCTAGGTCTAACCTTATTATATCCAAGGGCTCAGATTAAATAGTTGAGCTCCTTTTATTTACTCTACCTATCTACTTATCTGCCAAGATTAAACAGGCTGGTCAGATCTTATTCTCTATCAATAAACATGAAATTGAAAACATGGAATAACCAAGATTAAACTATTTGATTACCATGGATTGTGGAAAATGTAACAAGCTGCACACAATCTTTTATTCTGCATCAAAAGTAAATAGTAGTGGCATTTTGTCTTGCACACTTTCATGGTCCTTTTTCTTTCTTGGGGTTCATTTTTCATATTTTTTTACCTTTTTTATTCCTTTTGTCCCTTGTTATTCTTTTTGTCCTTTGATTTTTCTTTTATGACATACCCTATTTACATTTTTTTATTTTTTTTTATTTCTTGAATATGGAAAGCATTTGCATAAAGTAAACGTATGTACATATTAAAGTTTTGGCCTTAGCTACTAAAAAATTATGACTCCTATTTGTATAGGAACTTAACAGAATCCATGCTAATTTTTTGTTCTTAGGCTCAGGAGTCTTTTTTAGTCCCGCCATGACTATGCATTGAAGCCTCATTCTTCTTCTTATTCACTATTTTTCTAGTTTTATACCCTAGAGGCTCTCATGTGTTCAGTTGTACCATTTCATTGCATATTTACCACTTTCACTTCTTATTTCCCTTAAGCTGACTTCATTTGGACTCGCGTATAAGCCACTTTTGGCCATGACGTTTCTACAAGTTTGAACCATGCATTCATTAGCATTTGTGACTTGACACCCTTTTCCTTGGATGGAACATCCCATAAGTGTCGATGACTAGTATCTGCCACCTTTCATTGAGCATAGGAATGTTCCAATCCCATGAGCTAGTACACTTTCCCTTGACACTTGTTCTCTCCATTTTAGCATATGCATTCTTTTATTATTTTTCAAGCTTTAAATATGAAAAACACAAAAAAATTAAATACTCCAAAAAAAGAGTGAGAACGAGACAATTTCTTCACCATTTGATGGCAACAAGACTTATTTGTGTCGCCCTTGAACAAAGCACTTAAAATGAATCTTTCCTCTATCGGGATGGGGCTTATTTTGAATTTAGGGAAACCATAACCTTGTTCTTGAGTTAGTCCTCCATCAGTTGGTTATCTCTTCCAATCATATGAAGAGTTTGTTAATTCCTCCTGCATTGCAAACTTGTAAAAGGTTATTTTATGTTGCCATAAAGTCACGCCAAGTTATTCCTTTGTTCAAGGGAAGTAAACATGTTGTCAGTCATTCTGTGGTGTCTATTGACTCATTTCTGTTGGCCATACTCGCCTTGTCATGTTTTTCTCAGCATCACGTCAATGACATTGTCCTTTACTTGTGTTGGTTAAGAAAGTCCCGATTGACTTCTTAATGGAAGGTCTTGTCTTATCAAATGTGATAAATTTCTCTGAGGGTAGACCTAGAGTTTCACCGTGGGCCTATTTACATCATTGATAGGTGACTTTGTACTCAACATCAATCAACAATATGGGTCTTTGACTGAATGGTTTCCCTTATGTTCAATGTCAACTTACATTATCACACATTGGGATTTGTGAAGTACCTTTGTTTCCATTTGACCCTATTAGTGGATTCCTCACCTGTGGGTCATGTTTTTATTTTTTGGTTTAGAGGACTTCTATAATGCACTAGCCACATATTGTGTAGGTTGGAAATGTACTTTGGAATGGTTACTTCATCTCTCTTCATCTGAGTTATTCCAAATTATTGGCCTATGGGTTACACTCATGCTGATTGATATGTGATGCCATAATGCCTTCCTTCCAGCGTATCTTAATGCATCGACTCCAACTCATTGCTCTAGGAACAAGGTCTAGACTTATTTTTTTAGTGCCTTAGGGTTTGTAGTCATCAATGGCAGACTCCTTTGTTATCGACAGTGAGAATACATCAGTGTCTCTAGATTGAAATATTCTTTCTCATGTTCGACTTAAAAACATATATTCACATTTATTAGATTTTACCAGTTTATGTTGACATTCATTATCATTATTGGTAAGTTGTCTCACATTTTTTAACGATATACATCTATGATCGGTAATTAAATGATTTCTCACATGGTCGACTTCAGCTCATTTATTCCCATTGTGTAAAAATGTACCATCTGTTGTTGGTGAAGACATTGGGTTGTGTCAACATCTTGGTTCACTTGACAACTCCTTCAAATTTATGCCAGTGACACCAATCAGATTTATATGTTGTAGTCTTTCACATCAACATCTTATATGTTGGCACCCGAGTTTATGCAATACCAATATTCCACCTATATGAAATGGTACTTTTATGTGGACCAATTATGCATGACCATTAATTAGACAGTCTTCTACTATCATCGATAGGATATTATTCTATATGTGATATTGAGACATCAATTGCCTTTGTTATTTTGTGGCTATGATCTGATGATTCACTATGTATTCTTCAACTCCTTCTTTACACTTATGTATACATTCTAGATCCACTTTATAATTTGCCAATAGACACACTTTACTATTTATAATCATGGGTATTCCCACCTCAGACATGAGTTTTCTTTTTGACTCCTTCCACAGGTATTCGATGCGCTAGAATATGAATATCTCCTCCTAGGATTTTCGTATAACTCCTCTCTCTATACTTAATATATTTTGGCCATAATGTTCCCCTTCTGACCTCATATATTAGGGGGCATCGTTTATAGCATAATTCAACACTCTTGTAGACTTGATGTTTTTTTATGGCCCCGATCAGTCCCTTTCTCTATGAAGACTTCACTTTATATTAAAAGACATATCTCACATTCCATATGTGAATTTTCCCTTACTAAACAACGTACATACGTGGGTACCATAACATCATACCTACGTACACCTTTCAAAAGATGAAAAAATAAAATAGAATTATATTCTTCGAGTGGTATTTACGGGGTTTACCGACAATCCACCTACAGGAGCCTGTGGCCTAATTGTAATAACCAATTTGACGTGATATCTATACACCCCTTGGGCCAGCCTAATACATATAAGAAGAAGGATATTGAAATTATACCTGATTTGTCCCAGATCAGGTCTTCTTTTCTCGTGCCTCCTACACTCCCAGTCTTTAGGAAGCCCTAGTTTCCTTTGAAAATATGCTTAACATCCTTATCTAGCATCTACTTACACCTATTAGAGAGGCTATATTTGTGGCTCGAGCTGAACGGATCTAGAGGAAGGCTTCGTCGGTGCCTTTGTCCTGGATCAGGTTGTATCTTTCCTGTACTTACTGCTATAAATCAATAAATATGCTCATGTATTATTCCTTATATATGTTTTCATGTTATGAATGATGGCTTATATGCTTATATACGAGGATCTAACATATCATTGTGTATGCACATTGAATTATCTATTATGTATGTGCTTCTATGATTGATTTGCAGGTTTGTACATCGTGGAGCAACAAGAGCTTTTGGACCCTATGGGAACATCATGAAATGTAGGACCTTTGGGCATGTTTCCAAATCCATATTTGGTAGTTCATATGCTTGGCATGCTTGTCTGAGTGATTTTTGTTGATTATCTTCTCCTTCTTTGTTGATGTTTTCAACCCTTGCCTTAGGGAACTTTTCCCACTAACACCCATATGAAGTTTAACTCACATAGTGGTTTCCCATTATGAAATACCACACTCACATTCATCTCATTGCAATAAACCCAATGAATCAATGGAAAAAAAAAACATTCACATTACACTATTTACTCTTTGCATGTTTTTGGGTTCTCCAGTGAGTGTGATGTAGTAGCATTAGTGATTCTAAACCATCAAGCCTTTGGAGGACAAAGTTCCAAAAGAGAGTCTTGACATTTTGAGAGGAATTCATATTCTTCTATGAAAATATTATATTGAGTTGATTTATTATATGAAATCTAAGTAAATGAGTCATGAGTCTATAATTTTTTTCGATAGGTAAGATTTTATTGATAGAAAATATTCTTTGTAAAGCATGAGAGGTTGTAGGGATAGATTGAGTGATTTTAGGATCTAGAAAAATATTTGATGTTTCTAAATTCTATCTATTGTAAGCATATGAACAATAAAATAGAGAGTAAGTGCAAAGAAAATAGATGATGGTCAAATGAATGTGAAACAAGGCCATAGAGAGGAAGGAGAGGTTCTAAGTGGATGCATGTACAAATTATATTAATGCATTGAAGTTTTCGTTACATGATTGTTAATTCAAATTTTAATGTATGAATTCATAATGAATTGTAGATAGTGGAAAGGAGGCAATTCTTGTTATGGGATTTGAGGCAATTGTGTAAGGGAAGAATTGAGTACATGCATAGATATTTGGTGTGTTTGTTTTATTGGAGGTACACAGAACCAGATCAAGAAGTGGTTAAAGGTGTATGGGCATATTGATGTTAGTAGCACATTGATATTCCAGGATTAGAAAATTTGAAGATGCAGTAAAAGTGGATTTTTCTGAATTAAGTGGTCTGAGAGTGGACGTGCCTTTTGGAAAAGGAAATTAGAGTAGAGATACACTCTTTGGAGGAGATTCAAAGGCTGCAACATCTTAGGTTTGGAGAATTTGATGAAGTAAATGTGTTTTACTTTGTAATTTATATTGCCATAGAGGATCAATGACTACATGGATTAAGCTCTAAAGGGAATATTGATAAAGAACACTTATGTTCTTTGAGGATATACAAGGGTTTTTCTACTTTGGGTGTAGAAGCATATTTGTTTTTTGTAGTTGAAGGATAATGAAATTTGAAATAGTAGATTTGCAGACAAAGAAAATATTTCTTTTGACGGTGCTAGACCCGCCAACATGTCAGGGGATCTGCACAGTAAGAAGTCCCAATTAGACCTCAGACCATTTGGTCTAGTAGTCCTAGTAGTGGGTCATATGGGAATGCCTTGACTACGCTTTCACACAAAGGAAAGTAAGATAACTCTATTGGTAGCAAGGGTGTGACATATGCAGTGAGCCAAGGAAGGTGCATTAGTGGTTCTAACACATGGGGGTTGAGATGAGTGCGCCCCTTGGAAACGTGTGATATCTGATGAGCCCCAAATTTGGTAACATTTTGGGCTCATTTGGCCTAACTACCCTTGCTCAACCCTTCATTTTTCATAACTTATGCATCATTTTTTAGTATATTTATGTCATTTGTATGAATGAGGGCAGTCACTATTCCTAGGTGGCTAACACATGTTTATTTCAGGTTTTTTGACATTTAATGGAGCAAAACCACGCAGATGAGAGCTAGGAGACAACCAAGATGGGATTGAGATTTTGTAGGAAGGTTGTCCACAGCATTGAATGGCCTTCCTCGTGATCTTCACCCCCAACTCCGAGCTCCAACAGCCACCACCACCAAGCTAGAAGGCAGCCAAACGGATTTTGAGGAATCAACAGATTACTCTTAGTTTGGTCAGCCAAACCCCACTAATTTAGGAGGCCAGCTTGGCCCTCGTAATGTATAAATGATGAGGCTGAAGCCTTTGATGGGGACTTTTGAAACCTTGTTGCATATTCTGAACTACGAGCTGATAGCTCTGTTTTGCTCTTTGTAAGCCATTTTTGGCATGTTATTTGACTTATGACTATTATCTTTTAATGAAAAGCAGGCATATTTGAGCTCAGTTCTGAGTTCTTAGAGGAGCCATAGCTCTCGGGGTTGGGCCCAACCTGAGAGCAATAGGCCTCCTTCCTTTGTATTGTTACCTTTCTTTCAGCATTGTATTTCTTTTCCTTTACATGCATTTGGAAACATAGTTTGCTGAGTTGAATTTCTTGGTGTGGTTAAGTAGGTTAGTTTTATGAAAAAAGTTGCTTTCAGTAGTTTAGATTAGAGTAAGGAGATTGGAGTTAATCAGAGTTCCAAAAAGGGTTGACTGCACACTCACTTCCACCTCTGTTTAGGGACTGGAATTGCAGACCGTGCCACCCACCAAAAACACTGTTTTACATGTTCATGCAAGCTTTGATGCAATGTTCTCAGTTGTAGCAGCGTCCATGCATTCAGATCTTGTGGAATGAATCTTTTCTTCAGTACCATGCAAGAGTTTCCTTACAAAATCACGTTGCTGTTCTGTGGTTCCATAAAAACAGTTAGAATAGGTTGATGAAATTTCGGTTATGTGCAAGACATGGATGATTTGTTTCATTTACACTGTGCAGTACTACTCCCTCACTCCCTTATCCTTCTAAGCCATGCCTAGGCCATCCACTCATCTCTTAGTTAGACAACTTGCCTCCTAACTCTTCTATCACCCACGTGACTCTACCTTTTCGGCCTTCCATTTCCTCTAACCTCCTCTAGACCAACCAGCTTTGCACACCCCCTCTTCATCTCATCTCTCTGTCCATAAGCCATCACAAGCTCCCCTCCTACCTCTCTGTCCATCCATATAGCCTCTTCCACTCATCCATCACCCAAAAATCCTATTGCAGAACATCCTGTAGGAATTACTGAACTTCCTGTAGAAATTCTGAACATCCTGTAGAACCCCTGCAGACTTCCTGTAGAAGCTTGTAAACACGGTTGCCAGGCATCTAAACTTTGTGAACTTCTCTGAAAGGATGTTAGGGATTCCTTAGACCCTCTCTGAGCCTTCCTGACCTTTTCCAAGCATTTCCCTCCTTGATCTATCCCTGCACAGTCAAGACCCAGTTAGAAGCACACACATAATAATTCCAACAACTTGAACAAAAATACAAAAATATGCTTTCTTTAGATCAAAGTAGTCTAGACACATGCATCTCACCTTCCTAGAAGTAATGGCACCTCTTTCAGTAGTTTTCATTCCCACCTTTGCATCAGTAGGACTAGCTGGTAGAATTAGGGTTTGCTAGGGTTTTCATTTCTTGTTGACTTTCAGTTCCTTCCTACAGTAGGTTAATTTCCTTTGAGATAGCTTTCGTTCATCGGTTAAAAAGCTTCTTCTGAGAACTCATAGAAGTTGGCTTGAGCCCTAGCGGACTTGTGCTAGCTGACCAACTGACAGCTGCGACAAGAGCTAGTACTTGTGCATATAACACCGTCGCTTCCAAGTTTGTTATGAACTACCGGGTTGATAAAATCAGAGAAGGAAGCTCCAGGAGTTGTAGCATTATTGCTACAATACTGGAGCCCACCATCTTTTTGGCGCCATTGCCGGGGAAGCGTCAAAGTATTAGTAATTGTTGCTTTTCTTCTATTTTCCTACTCTCGCCTTCTGCCAAGTAGTTTATTTCATTTCCATTCTGCAAAAGTAGCATAGACATTTCCTGCTTTCATAGATTAACATTTCAATTCCGCAATTTCATTTTTGCAAGCGTAGATTAGCATTTCAATTCTGCAAGCATAGACTAGCATTTCCATTCCTGCAGTTTCATTTGAGCAAAGTAGATTAGTTCTTTCCTGCTTTCATTTCAATTCGGCATTTTCATTTCAGCAAGATAGTTAGTTGTAGACCAATCTGTTTCAGTTTTGCAGGTAGCAGAGGAAAAAAAAACAAAAGCAATCAAAAGTCTTTCCATTTCATGCCTCGTAGGAATCAAGATAAAATAGGCAAATTCCTACCCAACACCCCCACCACATCACTAAGTCACCCTTCTCTCTTCTTTGGTGACAGTGATCCAAAAGAACCTATAGGTGAACCTCCTGAGATATACGAAGATCCTATAGCAGAAGAAGAGTTAGAGACCATTCCATCTGAAGCTATGGCTGACAATAGGGGAGAAGATGAAAGAATAGAAGGTGCCTTCCCCATCCGAGAGACCAATGGAGACATGAAAATGAAGAACATAAGCCCTTCTGCTTTACCTCACTTCCATGGACTGACTACTGAAGATCCTGATACCTTCCTGTTTGAGTTTGCTGTCCTTTGTCGAACCTATGACTATACTGAAGATGAGCAGAAGCTGAAACTCTTCCCCTCAACCCTTAAGGATGCAGCATTACGATGGTTCATGGGCTTACCTGGGAACAGTATCACCACTTGGGCTCAGATGCAGCAAGCTTTCAAAACTAAGTACCGGGACTACTGTAGGTCCAAGGAAACCAAGTGAGAAATGTTTCGGATGACCATGGGAAATGATGAGTCCTTAGAGGATTACGAGGAAAGGTTCCAACTTAGCTATAAAAGGGCCAGGTGCACACTTGACCCTGAATCCCTCAAGTTGGTCCTACTCCGAGGAGTCCCTGAAGACCTCTTAGATACCCTTCACATGTTAGCTGGAGGAGATATTTACCAACTGCCTTATGAGGACATAAAGACTGTGCTTAGAAACCACTCTAGGGCAGCCCGGAAACGAGGTAGAGGAAACCTCCTCTCAGCTGGTATTCCTTTCTCCAAACATGAGTTTGCAAATCAATTAGAGGATCTCAAGAGTGAGGTGAGATAGACCATTGCCATGCAACTTGATACATTCAGGATCCAGCAGAAGAAGGAAGAAGCTGAGAGGGCCTTGGCTATCTTCTGCCCTAGGTGTACAAGGAAACACCCTAAGAACGAATGCCCATTACATTCGGTTGAAGTATGTTCTGTTTGTGAGGAGGACCACCCCACAAACCAATGTCCAACCTTACCTGGGCTTAAAGCCATGTATCAAGGGACAGAAGCCCCCACCGAACCTCTCTATTTCCTCAACCAAAGGAGGCCACAAGGACCTAGACCTTACCAGCAGGGGATGCAAGGGGCACCCCAAGCTTATTACAGCCCCAACCAATCTACTCCTATGCCTTCCTGGGGTCCCCCTGCTCATCCTTCCTAGTCTATGCCTCCTCCATGGTCTTACCCACCTCAGTACCATACTCAACCCACTACTCATTCGTATCACTCACATGCCCAGCCACAGCCTCAGTGGAATGCACCTCAATCGGGGTGGAGGCCCCAGTGCAATACTCCTCCCGCCATTTTGCCTCCACCACCAGTTCAACCACAACCATTACCTCCTGCTCCTCCAAGGCAACCTCAAATGCCTGCTCAACCGAACCCGAACCCCAACAACAGACAAGCCCAGTAGGTATATACTGGGGAAACATCATGCCCTACCTATGCTGTGGAGATCCAGGAGATCAATCTGCGGTCTGGAAAGACTCTTTCGGATCGCCAACCTCCTCCCCCAGAGGACGAGGAAGACAAACAGGAAAGTGAACCAAAGGCTATTCCACCCTTTCCTGAGAGACTAACGGCCACCACACAACCCAACCCAGAGGAGGATGAGCTTCTGGGAGAGCTCAAACAATTGTGTGTGAAAATACCACTTCTCCAAGCCATCAAAGATGTACCAATATAGAACAAACTGGTTAAGGAAAGGTTCTTCAGACACCCAGGCAGGCGGAAGAGAGATGCTTCAACCATCAATGTCATAGGACAACTGTCTGACCTTATGTTGGGACAAGTCATCTGCCCAAAGTATCTAGATCCTGGGAGTCCTGTAGTAGATGTCCACATCAATGGCACCATCATACCTCACACCTTGATTGATCTGGGGGCTACCATTAATGTGATGACCAGAGATACCATGCTCAAACTCAACCTTCAGGGTTCCTTGAGGAAGACCTCGACAGTCCTACAACTAGCAGATCGCTCCACCATGACTCCCGAAGGGATTGTGGAGGATGTCTTAGTCTCTATTGACTCTTGGGAATACCCCGCAGATTTCTTGGTTCTGCAACCAAAGGCAAAGCTTACTGGATATCTTCTTATTTTGGGAAGGCCTTGGTTAGCCACTGCAGATGCCTACATAAGTTGTCGTGCAGGAAACATGACCATCAAAAATGGTCCTATGTCCAAGCAGCTAGTCCTATACCCTCCTGCCCAACCCTCATTAGAGCATGACTTACCACTTTGGTTGGAGGAAGGAGAAGAGGATGAGGTGTACTCAGCACCTTTGTGCACCCTAGACACCACTAGGGGAGATCCCTCAACCGAGGATGATTTGATTGAGACCTTGATCCAGAATCCACCTCCCAGTGCACTGTCCTTAGAGGAATTGGTGGAGGATACCCAAGCCAGCACCTTAGTGGACCTTTGTACCACCAACCCTGTCACTCGCAGAGTCAAAAATGTGGAGTTCGGCCCTGAGAGAACGTTAAAGATTAGCTCCTCCCTATCTCCTTCCCAGGAAAAGAAGCTGTGTAGTCTGTTGGCCAGTCATCTAGATTCTTTTGCTTGGAGCTATAAGGAGATGAAAGGAGTCCATCCTTCGGCCTGTACCCATCACATCTACATCAAAGAGGATTGTAAACCAGTTAGGCAACCCCAGAGGAGAATGAATCTAGCCCTTAAGGACATCGTCAAGGAAGAATTGCAAAAACTGTTGGATGCTGGATTCATTTACCCCATCTCGGATAGCGAATGGGTGTCCCCTCTGGTGTTGGTTCCCAAGAAAAATGGGAAGTGGAGAATCTGTGTGGACTACCGAGAACTGAACAAAGCTACCAAGAAAGACCATTTTCCTCTACCTTTCATAGATCAAGTGTTGGATGGACTGGCAGGAAAGAAGGTTTTCTCTTTCCTAGATGGGTTTAGCGGGTACAACCAAATCCAAATCAGCCCAAAAGACCAAGATAAGACCACCTTCACTTGTCCTTGGGGTACCTTTGCCTACCGAGTTCTTACCTTTGGACTATGCAATGCTCCTGCCACCTTCGAGAGAGCCGTCTTGAGCATCTTTTCTGAGCTGGTCCATGATGCGGTGGAAATCTATATGGATGACTTCACTCCTTATGGGTCCAACTTCCAGGAAGCATTGTCCAACCTGGGAAAAGTCCTAACCAAATGCATTGAGATGAACCTGTCCCTTAGTCCTGAAAAATGTGAATTCTTGATGACTGAAGGGACCGTGCTAGGCCATATCATTTCTTGCCAAGGGTTACAGGTGGATCCTAACAAAATTGCTCTCATCAAGAAGGTTCCACCTCTTCAAAAGGTAAGGGATGTTCGGAGTTTCTTAGGATTAGTAGGGTATTACAGGAGATTCATTAAAGACTTCAGCAAGCTAGCCTCGCCATTGTTTGGCCTCTTGGCAAAAGATGTGGAGTTTAAATGGACTGACGATTGTCAGAGGGCTCTGAATGAATTAAAGGACAAGTTGGTGTCTGCCTTTCCACATCCACACTGATGCCTTGAACAAAGCCATAGGGGCAGCCTTAGGACTAGTTGAACAAAAACTTCCATATGCCATTTACTTTGTTAGCAAAAACTTATCCAAAGCAAAACTGAATTACACTGTAACTGAGAAAGAATTCTTGGCCGTGGTCCATGCACTGAACAAGTTCCGACATTATATCACTGGCTATCAAACATTTGTACATACTGATCATGCTGCAATTAGATATTTAATGAATAAACCAGATGTGAATGCTCGTATTATTAGATGGTTACTTTTGTTGCAGTAGTTTGATTTGACTATCGTTGACAAACCAGGTAAAGAAAATGTTGTTGCTGACTTTTCGTCTAGATCGGATTTATCTGTAGATGAGGATGGAACAGTGGATGACCAGATGCCCGATGAACATCTGTTTGCTATTTCAGTACTCTCTCCATGGTTTGCTGATATAGCAAACTACCTTGTTTCAGCACAGTTCCCTCCGCACCTATCCTCAAGAGAGAAGAGCAGAATCATCAGAAAAAGTGCCTCATTCACTTGGATCGGGGGCAACCTATTCAAGCTTGGCCCTGATCAGATCTTAAGGCATTGTGTAAGGGAGGAGGAAGTCTTTGATATCCTCCTCACCTGTCATAATGGGCCTTGTGGAGGAAATTTTGCAGCAAAGAGGACTGCCTTCAAAATCCTGCAGGCAAGCTACTATTGGCCCACACTTCATCAAGATGTCAAAAGGTATATCAGCCAATGTGACTGATGCCAAAGGATGGGGAAACCGACTCAAAGGGATGAAATGCCTCTCCAACCTCAAGTGACTCATGAGCCATTTGAGAAGTGGGGTATGGATTTTGTGGGTCCGATCAACCCTCCTTTGAGGCAAAGGTCTTACATCATTGTGTGCACCGACTACCTGACAAAGTGGGCAGAAACCAAGGAAATCAAAGCAGCGACAGAAGAAAAGGTGGCTGAGTTCTTAAGAGAAAACATCTTCTACAAATTTGGCTACCCAAGAGAGCTAGTCACCGATCAAGGAAGCTAGTTCACATCCAACTTAATTGAAGACTTACTAGCTCATCACAAAATCAAGCATAGGACTTCCACCCCCTATCATCCTCAGGCAAATGGGCAAGTGGAAGTCACCAATAGAGCATTGGAAGGGATCTTGACTAAGGTGGTGAGCAGCAGTAGGAAAGATTGGGCAGATCGCCTGGTTGAGGCCACATGGGCTTACAACACCACTTGGAAGACCACAACCGGCTTCACACCTTATGAGTTGGTCTATGGGAAGAGAGCTTTGCTGTCTATTGAATTTGAATACAACACTTTGAGGATGGCAGCTCAGCTGGACCTAGATCTCAGCCATGCCCAACAAGAAAGGTTATTGTAGCTGAATGGATTGGACGAGCACCGAATGCAGGCCCTCCTTCACTCAGAAGTGGTTCAACTTCAGAGAAAGGTGTGGCATGACCAACACCTCAATGACAAGCAATTTCAGCCAGGAGATTGGGCGCTGTTGTATGATTCCAGGCATAAAGATTTCAAGGGGAAGCTGAGAACTAGATGGCTGGGACCATATGCAGTGGAAAAATGTCATGACAATGGATCTGTTCTTATTCGGACCATTGATGAGGAGGCCATCCCCATGCTTGTCAATGGGCATCGACTGAAGATCTACAGGAAACCTCTCTCAAGACAAGAGTTCATCAAAACTGTGGAGAAATCAGTGTTGGTCATAGAGAAGGGTTCTGCCTCTATTTTGGGCATACCCTGAAAGATCTTAAAAAAAAAGAAGGAAAAAATAAAGATCCTTGGGTGAAAACCTTTCTGAGGCTCCCAAGGCAGATGGTAGGGGTGAAAACCTCATTAAGGCGCCCCTGCTGTCTTTCAAAAAAAAAAAAGAGATTTGAAAAAGACCCTTGAGTGAAAACCTCTCTGAGGAGCTTAAGGCAGATGGCAAGGGTGAAAACCTCGTTGAGGCACCCCTGTTGTCTTTAAAAAAAAAAAAAAAAGAAAAAAAAAAAGAGAAAAAAAACAATAAACAAGAAAAACAGGGACAGCAAGTTCACAATGTGGCAATGCATGCAGGTTGCAGGTATTCTATGAAGGAGAGGAGGTCTCTCAACTCAAAGTCAAGGCTCCTTGTCACGCTACCAGGTGACCTCACCAGCACCTCCTCCGAAAACACTCATCTTCTCCAAGGTATGGGCATGATTTCATCACAGCTTAGTCTTCTACAGGAAGCTGCAGACTTTCTACAGGAAGTTCTGTATTTCTATAGGAAACTTCCTGTAGAAGTTTTGGACGGCCCAGAACTAATTGTGTGGGGAGATCTAATGACCAAGGTTCGACATGGAGGCATGCAAGCTACTATTTTCTCCATCACACACTGCTATCACCTCCTTCTACCACCCCAGTTGACATGCAATAAAAGTACATGCACAATCAAAATAGATCATTGGATTATCAAGAGGAAGCGATTACTAAATGACAAAAGATGCCGAGATGCCATGCAATACTCATCACAACTATCCAAGGGCCCTACGAGCGTGATCGTGATGCCACTATCTTCACTGTTCAGCATGCACCCGAGGAGGAAAAACTGCTACAGGACATCCTACAGGAATCCCGTAGCAGTTAAGCCAACTAGAGTGTACACCATTCAATCGCCTGCAGCATGCAATAATAAAGCGGGCACATGCAGCCGAGTCACAAGCTTCATCATCAGCAGCCTGCGAAGAAGAACCTTTGGGCCTGTGCAAATAGCAGCAGCAAGCAAATCTAGTCATCGTCGTCCTGAAGCCTGGAAAATCATGTCGCGGCCGCATAGGTAAGTGCCTCGCCCTATCTTTCATCGAATTACATGAATACTACTTTGAAATGTTTGCAAGTATGAAATCAATGGGTTGAGCGGTTGTATGGCCATTCGACTGGCCATGTCGACCAGTCAGATGGTCTAGTCGGATGTGTAAAAGGTGGTCTTGGCAAGAAGAATGGGTAGTGGACACATGAGAACCATCCAGTCGAGGAGAAGCGCGTTTTAACAGAAATGACGGCGGCGAATCTACGGAGAATGATGCGGCAGTCAGGGAACTTGCAGTAGAATGATTAAGTGATGTCGTCCAACTGTCCGGCAGGGACAGCTCACCCCCGCGCCACGAATTCCGCCAGATTCAAATCTATCGGCTAGATCGCCACCCCACGGATTTATCATCAGCCGTTTAGAAGTCGAGTGAGCATCCAAATTCCTCTGAATCTCGACACTCCAAGTCTTCGGCCATTCGAATGTCTGATAGCAGCAAAGAAGCTGCAGAACCACTGCAGTGCTCTCCAGAACCCATGCGTTGCTTCTACAGGAAAGCTCCGCTACAGGAAGCTCACTGCCACGAGGAAAATTGGGCTCTTCACGTCAAAGGTGGCGAATTAAAAAGGTAAGCCTGAACCTGTGCCTCCCATGCAATTGGTTTCGAGGGTGGCGGAGTCGACGTTCTACAGTCTGGTCATAAAAATTGCAAGTGTTGTCTGCCGTTTGCATGAATTGTCATCGAAGTGTATGTAAAGTTTCCTATAGGATATGATTTGTAATTAAGCCCTGTTAAGGCTCATCTGGAGATAGTCTTCGTGAATTGTATGCGTGGCAGAGGCGTAATTCTACACTCTGTCCCAAAAGGCTATTTTTTTCGCATCCGCCACCTCCAGCTAACGTAGCAGTTTTTCACCATGCCGGGTGGGTTCATCAGAAAGGAACCAACCAAATCAAAGAAACTAAGAGAGAACCCTGAGGTGGTAGAGCTGTTCACTCGCGTGCAATGGATGTTGTTCTGCGACAAATTGCAAGGGTATGATGATGAGGTGGCAGAGGAGTTCTTGCGAGCTCTGAAGCCAAAATAAAAAACATGGGCCACCGTCAATTTTAGGGGTTTGAGTCTTAGACTCACCCCACAGTTCATCAGCCGAGTTACCGAGCTCCCAATGGGGGTACCATGGGACAAAGAAGAGAGGAAATTAGGCCAAAAGGCTAAGAAGGAATTCTTTCCACTAGAAGAGCAGTTCTCAGAAGATAAGAACGGGGTTCGCAGAACTAGCTTACTGCCACTTTGGAGTGAAGTCAGCCTCCAAATTATGAAATACATCACCTGCGAAGGTCGGTTTAGCATTGTGTATGGGTACCATTTTCGGCTACTCACAGAATGAAGGCATCAGATGGACCTACCTGCAGAGAACAAATTAAGTATTCCCTACTTTCTACTGCAGTCTATGACTGAATGTGCCACCAAGTTGAGAGAAGGCACACCAGACCAGGTAGCTCATCACGAGCTCATTAAGATCCTCGTGGAGGATGCACTCCACACATACAAAGTCCCTCTCTCATGGGAAGCCTTCCGAAATTTGACTAAGGATGGCGATATAAAAATGTTGACTGAAGAGCTTGGTTCCTCCAGCAGCGAGGAGAAGGAGTCAGTACCCGCAGGGAAGAAAGAAAAAGGCCAGAGACCCACGGCCAAAGCACCGAAGACAGAGCAAAAGGAGAAACAAGAGAAAAAGGGTGCCAAAGAGAAGGAGGACACACCCATATTAACGCCCAGAGAGAAAAGATTACAAAGCAGGGTGGACAAGACTGAGTAGGTCCACGTCAGCAAAGGCACCTCGACAGCAGCCTCGACCAAGTCAAAAAGCAAAACACCCTCAGCAAAGCAAACTAAAGCGGTGCCACCTGTTTCTAGAGGAAAACCAAAACTGGCTTCTACAGGAAGCCAGAAATCAGCTGAAAAAGGGCCTTCTACAGGAAGCCCTGAGAAAGGAAAACCCAAGGAAAAGAAAGCCGACATTCTTGCAAGGGAGGCAGCAGCCATGCTGGCCACCCTCAGTACACCTCCTAAGCCAAAGGAAAAGAGAAAGAGGGAGGCCCCTCTATATTTTAAAGCTTGGAGAAGTGTGAGAATAAAAACGGGCAAGCCACAGCCTCCATCCAGCAGCCCAATCACTATAGAGGATGCCCCTAATTCACCCAGGGAGAGGTCCCCCTCAAAGATATCAGTCACCTATGAGAGGGGGAGCCCGAAAACAACTACTTGGAAAGAAAGGTTAGACCAATTGGCTTCAAAAGCCCGGCTACAGGATGCTGAGGCTGCTCTACAGGAAACCTTAGCCCGGCTTAAGGAAACGGAGAGGATGGAAGGAGAGGCACCCTCATCACCACCGAGGGAGGAGGAAGTAGAGCCACCAAGAGAGGAAGAGAAAGAGCATATTCCGGAGCCTAGCCCTCAGCCAAGTCTGAGCTCATATTATAACTTCTTAGAAGCTGGCAAAATTATACCACAGAAATTCACTGTGGCACTATTCTTTGCATTGGAGGAAGAGAGAGTACGAACACACACGTGGATGAAAATAGCCAAATCAAAAGGTGTGGCAGACATAGGCCCCTTGGAGGAGCAACTCAAGTTGGCAAGAAGGGAATTAGCTATGGCTAAACACGTGGCAAATTGCCAGCGGGTGTTCCTATAGGAAGAAAACGAAAAACTTAGACTGCAGCTACAGGAGCTGAGGAGAGGAACAGGCACATCCTCAGGGGACATCACAGCAGAACAGCAAGGCAGAAAGGAACTGCAAATTGGTCTTGGGGAGCCAACCACGCATCTACATGAAACAGAACTGCAAGCACATATTGAGGTGCAAGCTCTCAAATAACAGCTGCAGCAGAAAGAGGCACAATTGGCCTGCATGGCCAGTTGGGCCATGGATGCTATACAATGTAGACAGCCGGCCAAATCCTACGGCCTGTACTGGAGAGACCAATGGCTACAATTTCAAATCAATACCTTGGCGCAAAGGGGTATCTCTTAGCTCCAAGACCCGCAGCAGTTCACTGAATTACGCAATACCAGTTCATCAGAGGATAAGGCCAAACTATCGGAGTTCTACCTCCATAATTTGGCCCTTCCTAATGTGACTTCATGGGATCCCAACACGGTCTTAGGGGATATGCAGTTAATGGCATTTGCCTCATGGTTGAACCATGAAGACAAAAGAGCAGCAGAAGCCAAAGCGGTCATGAACCAAGAGCTGAATGAGCCATTACTAATTAGAGCAGAACCAGGGGATCCAACTGCATTAATATCAGCACACCAACATTTATCCATCGACCCTCAAGCTTCACTGAAATATATGGATCAGCAGGCCCAGGCCATAGAACATTTCGAGGATATGGAGAGACTGTTAGGGGACAACTATGTTCAAGCTTGCACCCGCCGATGGAACACATTGGCCCACAGTCTAAGAATTAGAGAATATCATACTCCAACTCGAATGAGGGAAGCTCTAGTACGGGTGCCCCTTTATAAGAAATCTATGCAAAACCTCCAGGCCAGCTGGATTGGCCTCAAGCTAAGCCCACCTCTACTGTTAGGATTGATGGAAGGCAGCACAGAGACAGATGAGGATGAACAGTGGGAAGAGGTGGAAAGAAAGGCTGGGTTCCATGTCAGTAAAGAGGACACTGCTGCAGAAGCTTGGGATGTGAGGGTGGCAGTAAAGGTAATGAAGGATGAGGAGCTGGATTAGTTGCTCAAGGATGAGCAATCATTTTAGCTGGGGGGTGATGATGAGCCCCAAATTTGGTAACATTTTGGGCTCATTTGGCCTAACTACCCTTGCTCAACCCTTCATTTTTCATAACTTATGCATCATTTTTTAGTATATTTATGTCATTTGTACGAATGAGGGCAGTCACTATTCCTAGGTGGCTAACACATGTTTATTTCAGGATTTTTGACATTTAATGTAGCAAAACCCAACAGATGAGGGCTAGGAGACAGCCAAGATGGGATCGAGATTTTGTAGGAAGGTTGTCCACAGCATTGAATGGCCTTCCTCGTGATCTTCACCCCCAACTCCGAGCTCCAACAGCCACCACCACCGAGCTAGAAGGCAGCCAAACGGATTTTGAGGAAGCAATAGATTACTCTTAGTTTGGTCAGCCAAACCCCACTAATTTAGGAGGCCAGCTTGGCCCTCGTAATGTATAAATGATGAGGTTGTAGCCTTGGATGGGGACTTTTGAAACCTTGTTGCATATTCTGAACTACGAGCTGATAGCTCTGTTTTGCTCTTTGTAAGCCATTTTTGGCATGTTATTTGACTTATGACTATTATCTTTTAATGAAAAGCAGGTAGATTTGAGTTTAGTTCTGAGTTCTTAGAGGAGCCATAGCTCTCGGGGTTGGGCCCAACCTGAGAGCAATAGGCCTCCTTCCTTTGTATCTTTACCTTTCTTTCAGCATTGTATTTCTTTTCCTTTACATGCATTTGGAAACACAGTTTACTGAGTTGAATTTCTTGGTGTGGTTAAGTAGGTTAGTTTTATGAACAAAGTTGCTTTCAGTAGTTTAGATTAGAGTAAGGAGATTGGAGTTAATCAGAGTTCCAAAAAGGGTTGACTACACACTCACTTCCACCTCTGTTTAGGGACTAGAATTGTAGACCGTGCCACCCACCAAAAACACTGTTTTACATGTTCATGTAAGCTTTGATGCAATGTTCTCGGTTGTAGCAGCGTCCATGCATTCAGATCTTGTGGAATGAATCTTTGCTTCAGTACCATGCAAGAGTTTCCTTACAAAATCATGTTGCTGTTCTGTGGTTCCATAAAAATAGTTAGAATAGGTTGATGAAATTTCGGTTATGTGCAAGACATGGATGATTTGTTTCATTTACACTGTGCAGTACTACTCCCTCACTCCCTTATCCTTCTAAGTCATGCCTAGGCCATCGACTCATCTCTCAGTTAGACCACTTGCCTCCTAACTCTTCTATCACCCACGTGACTCTACCTTTTCGGCCTTCCATTTCCTCTAACCTCCTTTAGACCAACCAGCTTTGCACACCCCCTTTTCATCTCATCTTTCTCTCCTTAAGCCATCAAAAGCTCCCCTCCTACCTCTCTGTCCATCCATATAGCCTCTTCCACTCATCCATCACCCAAAAATCCTATTGCAGAACATCTTGTAGGAATTACTGAACTTCATGTAGAAATTCTGAACATCCTGTAGAACCCCTGCAGACTTCATGTAGAAGCTTGTAAACAAGGTTGCCAGGCATCTAAACTTTGTGAACTTCTCTAAAAGGATGTTAGGGATTCCTTAGACCCTCTCTGAACCTTCCTGACCTTTTCCAAACATTTCCCTCCTTGATCTATCCCTGCACAGTCAAGACCCAGTTAGAAGCACACACATAATAATTCCAACAACTTGAAAAAAAATACAAAAATATGCTTTCTTTAGATCAAAGTAGTCTAAACACATGCATCTCACCTTCCTAGAAGTAATGGCACCTCTTTCAGTAGTTTGCATTCCCACCTTTGCATCAGTAGGACTAGCTGGTAGAATTAGGGTTTGGTAGGGTTTTCATTTCTTGTTGACTTTCAGTTCCTTCCTACAGTAGCTTAATTTCCTTTGAGATAGCTTTCATTCATCGGTTAAGAAGCTTCTTCTGAGAACTCATAGAAGTTGGCTTGAGCCCTAGCGGACTTGTGCCAGCTGACCAAGTGACAGCTGTGACAAGAGCTAGTACTTGTGCATACAGTACCGTCACTTCCAAGTTTGTTACGAACTACTGGGTTGATAAAATTAGAGAAGGAAGCTCCAGGAGTTGTAGCATTATTGCTACAATACTGGAGCCCACCAATATCACAGATTTAAGAAGGGAATGGATGAGCAAAGATAAATTAAAACATGGAAGGCAAGTTAGCTAGCAATCCAAAGTGATGGTTAAACCAACAACACATTTCAGAAAGATTCATACATACATATATAGAAAGTTATACATGCATGCATAAGCAAACATATACATATATCATTTAGAGTAAACCATAGCATAGAGTACAATACAAAATATGCATGAAACATGTTGGCTCTTGTTATATTAAGAAGTGTAAGTTCCAGTCATACAATACATCCATGTCGAACCACTATTTCCGACAACAGAACGTTACAGCCACAACTCCCTACTCCTCCAAAGAGATGTACTAGCTCTCTGTATTGGAGAAGCCAAGGCTCGTTACAATACTGTCCAAGCTCTCTCCAATATAGTCTTATTGGAAGCTTGGCTGACTAAAAGCCCTTACAATTAGTCATGAGGGTCTATTTATAGCAAAGGGTGGGGTGACCCTTGACATTCCCTTTGTGACAGCTCATCTACCCTCATGACTCTTCATCTACTTTATGACTATTACATCCAACTATTAACACTTGAGCTTACACTTGACAAGATGTTACATTACAATGCACATGTACCCATGTGAGACAAAATGGCTTGAGCAAGCCATGATAGACATCACTATGACTCAAAAAATTGTTGGAAGACCAAGTCTTTGACATCTTCATTGTGATTGACAGTAGCGTACTAATGCCAAGACTGGTAGTCTGCGATGGTGTTTGTGTGCTCCATGGTGATATCTTTCTAGAACCTGACTCTTGCCTCCATAGCATCTGGGTGTACTCCTCGGGCTCCTCTATCCAACTCATCTAAAAGCATGCGCATCATTGTCTTCAATGTGACTGGACCAACAACATACTTGTGCATGATCTCCGCACTGATGGGAAAGTATGGGCTGGTGTCAATGCGCATCAACTCGTCAAACTACGAGTCATGCTCTAGTCAGATTTGTGCCTTTGTCTTCACCTAAGTGAGAGTCCTAATAGATGGGATCACATGTACGTGCACCACAACATCCATACTCTTGAATACATTTGCATGGGAAGCCTGTATAGTAGTGGTGAGCTGTGGGAGCTCTTCATAGTTCTATATCTGACTACGGATACAGTCCTTTAGCTCGATCGCTCTGGGATTCATCATCTTAGGAAAGTGAAGTGGGGATCCCTTGTATCTCATTGTCCTTATTTTCATGTAATCAAAAGAAACATGCATGTTCACCCAGATACGTTCTCTTCTAACACATCGCTACTGCCATTTGTTGAGATGGACGACTGCCTTGTGCATGGTACCAAACTTGGAATACAATGCTTGCATGACTATGTCAAGGGACAACATTTCATCTAGTATTACCTTCTTTAGTTCTACTCGGTCGAATGCTGTAACCAACTCTCCTCCTTGCCTGGTCATCTGTAGTTCCTTAGCCATTCACTCATTCTCAGCTATTAGAAATCAAACACTTGAGCTAGTGGCTTCGGCATACACTTTGGTGGCATTGTCCAAGGCTTTTGGATTTTTGTGCACGTCAGACATGATCACTCATTCCTCAACTTGTTTAGGAGATTTATGATCATCAGGAGTCGACACTCTGTGAGATTACACAACCCTATGTTGAGACTCGTCGAATGAGATGTTGTGCATCTCTCCTTCTGGCTGATCTCCAAGGATCTTAGTGCCTCCTTTGCCACTTGATACTTCTTCATATTATGGATGTGGTGAAGTGGGTAAGTCAACCTCTTGGTGATGAGGGATGAGGTCCATGTCTTGTTCCAATTCCTATTGCTCCATATCTGTATCCAACTGTTGAAGTGCTTGCTCTATCTCACGAGCGAAGAATTTCCCCTGTGATGGTTCACCCTGTCTGCCTGATTCCAGCTATTCTAATGAGTCCACTACCTATATAGGCATTATTTCATCCATATTCACATGTTGCACCCCTTGTTCTACCTATTTCTTTTGCACTTCCCTCTCTTGTTTGTGCATCTCTTGTTCCTTTCAAAGTTTCTCCTTCCACTCATGCCACTCCTTCTCTGTTTCCTCCATTCTCCATTTCTCCATCTACCTTTGCGCGATTCTCTTATCACATTGTCACCTCTTCATGTCTATAGTCATAGTTTCTTTCTCTACAAGTGGATCTACTCAGAACTTGCATCTTTTCTCTTCCTCCATGCGATCGAAAATCTTTCTCTTGACCTTGTTGTGTAGTGGTATGTTCGCCTCTACTGCTGCTGCTACTTCTGGTGCTCTCTAGGATGCTGCTTCACATTGCTTCGCTAACTACTTCCCAGTGAAGCCGACCTGTTCATTGGGTCTAGAGAAACTGTAGCAATATCTCTATGGGTCCTACTCCATGCAATGAAATTCCTCGTGGATCCAGTTGAACTGTACTCTCGTACGGTGATCTTTCAGAAGACAATGTGGGTCATACGGATTGTAACTTCGGAGGTCGAATGGATACTTCTTCATCAATTTTTATTCGACATTTTCATGCTTGAAGCTTTGGATCTAATATAACCCAATCTGCAAGGGAAGAGTGGGCCAAAGTTCCTTCTTCTTCCGGTGTAGTCTAACTGCCAATCCTACCGATATGTGATATGCTACTTCCTGCATGATGAGTATGTCCAAGGAAAACTTTGGTAGAACATGTGAAGGCTTCTCCACACTATACATATGTATGAAGGTGCCTAATGGTGAGGCATACTAATCAGCTATTTCTATCAGTGCCTCCATTGTTGCCTTCAAAATGCAGGGTCGATCCTGTTGGAATATCATCCTGTAAACCAGGGTGACAAAATGGTCAGACAACTATGTGATAACTCATTTGATGTTGCATTCAAACAACAACTTACAATACTTTTCCACAATAGTCTCCACTGGTGACCATGCTCACTTCAAGCCTAGGAACTCCTATCAGACACAAAGCTCATCCAAGAGGTAGGCAGACATGTAGATTTATTCTTGCCTACCTTCAAGTGACTACCGATCACTTGCTACGTTTTCCTTCAACTGATGAGCCAACATGCTAGACCAGTTGCATGGTTTTTCTTCTCTGGCTACCTGGTCCAGTGTGATCACCCAACTCTATGTGAAGGTTTTCATGCTTTCTTGACCATACATTCAACATGAAAATACGAACAAGTATTGATACACCTTCTGTGCTATCTTCATCTTGTAGATCTGGTTTGGTGTCATCCTGAATCTAGCCATCTCCTTTACTGAGTTCTTTAGAATATCTCTGGAGTTAGCATTGTTACTTGGTAAGCTGAAGGGAGTCTCTATGATAGTCACGGGTTCCAACATCTGATACATCTCATCATAATCCTTTTCCCTGAAGGTTGCAATGTTCATCCCACTGACATCGCTCAAGGTCATCGTCTCGGGATAACTGTGTGAGACGATCCAATGTATCATGTTTGTGCATGGGAACACGAGATATCTGCAAGCAATCTGGTGCAAGCGGGAATTTTGAATTTTCACGTATACCTGGTGGTCTTTGAGGTCTTCCCCAAAGGTACCTATAAATGCATCATTGACCTCTTGCCATTTTTGTTTGATTTCCTTATCTAGAATTGGGTTGGTATCTTCATAGATCGGTAGACTTGAGGGCACTCGCTCAACTGCTGCCCCAGTTGAACTTCTGTAAGTGTCCTTTGATCTTGCTCTCTTGGAGGCCATTGATCCTAAACTATTAATAGGCAGACGAAAAATTGCTAGATATAGAGACAAAATGACATGCGTGGCAAGAAATCTGTCAGTGAAAGCCATAGAAAATTGAAGGAATGACATAACACATACCTGGGGATTGATAAGAAAAGATTTCACAATTTCTTTTGGGAGGCTGGGTGACTAGCTGCCAGAACTATGCAAAAGGCAGTCTGGGCTATCTGGGAGGCAAGACTGGCTGTTGAAATTGTGCAATGCACAATCCAGGCTGACTTCCGACTATTGGAATTGCGCAATGTGAAATCTCAGCTAGCAATGATTGTAGGCTCAGTGACTAGATTGTGAAATTTTCTAGGCCAACAGTCACTATCCCTCATGATTTCACAAAGTAGGCCTTAGGAATAGATGATGGGAAAAAAATCTCATTTCTGGAGAGGAAGGTAGAGGCTTTCCTCTCCAGATTGCGTAATATTGTCTTGGTGAGGTGGAATCTGGGCCAAGGCTGCCCAGACCCCTCAACGGGTAACTAAAACAAAATGTGAAAGCGATTGCATGGTGATACTAAATGTAAGTAGAAGTGATTGATTGTGCATGAAAACATTGAATGAAAAATTCAGAAAACATAAAAACATGCATGTGGGTGAAGCGGTTCGCCGAATCGGTGATCGTTCGTGCAAAACAATTTCATGCATGCGACAGTAGTGAGATAGCAAAGAAAACTGAAATGGTGCTAGTACAAGATAATATGCATGTAAATGAAAGCAAGCATTCAAATAAATCAAGAAAACAACACTCACACAAGTGAAAACACAAAGAGCGATAAAAACGCTGAAAAAGATCATTTGAGACCACTTACCTGTGAATAGCTGAGCCAGAAGTGTCGAAGAGTCCTGGATGTCCTATGGGATGTCGAGCTCTAATATAGATGTGAAAGAATTAGCTCTGATGGTTCGAATAAATAAGTTTGAACCTCATGATGTGCATGCCATAGATCTAGGAAAAAGTGACACTTGGAGGAATGATTCCAAAATGATCTTTGCATGAAACCTCCAGCTGCTAAAGATAGTTCCTTGAATCAAGGGATGATTTTTTCATGTTTCCTTTAACTATTCTAGGAAAAAGCAAGGCATGCATGCAAGTCAAGTTTCCTTGGTCTCGGGTGGAACTGGTCAACCCAACTGCACATACAAGAGGCTACTTAACTGTTCAGAGAAAATGCACATTTGTGGATGGGAGCTAGGCTGACTTCCCCAGAGATTTGCACAATTTCTGGGCCGAGAATCTGACTGCTTCCTAGAACTGCACAATTCCTAGGATGAGCAACCTTGCTGGGAATAATTGCACAATTTTCTGGATGAATCCTGACTAGTAGAATTGCGCAATTCTAGAGCGTAGCAGGCTGGCAGGCAGAATTGTGCAATTTTTTGAGGGAAGGCTAGTTTCCATCGAGAATTGCACAATTTATTGAAGGAGCTACTCAGCCTATAGTTGGACCAAGTCGAGAGTAACATCCTTTGAGGGAAATGCATCAATCTCTGATAGATAGGCTTCCTTTCTGCAAGGAAATCACCGAAGCTTGTGTACTTGATGAAGCAAGACATGCTGTTGTGAAAGGTTGGTAGGGAGGCTAGAAAATGAAGTTAAGGAAAAATTTTGGAGGGTGGTTGTAGCCGCCACAACACTTGGCGACACACTAGTAGAAGTCCATCTCCTTGAATGGACCTTGTTTGTGAAAAGCAAGTCTAACACCTCCGGAAGTATTTTCCAATTCTTAACTTGTCTTGGTTTCACACTAGCCTCTTTATAAGATGTAGCATTGGTGAAACTCTTGGTCGATTGACACACATTCCAAGCCAAGGAAACATAGTAGTTTCGATTGGGGTCGAGGGGTATATTAGTGCACAAGCAATATAATCGTCAGAGTCTTAGTTTCATCTCTGGTGTTGCTCTACTCCCAGCAGGCCTAGATAGTACCCTCGGGAGTCATGCAGGAACACAAACATTGCTCTGCTACCAGTGAGCCTGGTCAGTACCCCGGTAGAGTTACTTGCATCACCTCTCTATGCAAGAAGCCTTTCTCTTATTTAGCCTTATTCATTTGTCATTTTGGAAAATTTTCACTTTCATTTTTCTTTTTTTCATTTTATAACTATGCATAGAACTTATTCATTTCATAGGCAGAAGAGGGATCCCAACTTATTGAGAACAAAATAGGTTGTTCCTTCAGAAAAGTAGTTTATTATATAACTCTTACATGCTTGTTAAGGTTCTCCCCCTCACCTTACTCTACTTGACTGTGCTGACAAGGGTTAACCCAAAAACATCCGACCAGAGTACGTGATACTAGTTAGCACACAAGAATTGTGTTTTCACCAAGGTTCACCTCGAACAACACATATTTTCCTTCGATGTATCATGGACTAAAGATAACAAGCTCTTCATATAGAGGCAGGATGATAGATAACTAAGCAGTGATAGATGTACAATGCCTCTTGTACTTTACCCAGCTTGTTTCAAGAGTCATACATGGTTTCATACGGAACTAACTTACGAACAAAATAAGCAAACAAACAACAAAGCAAAGCAAAAGCAAAAGAAAAAGCGAAAGCAAAGCGAGTAAGCAAACAAGAAAGAAAAAAGCCAAACAAACAAAGCAAGTAAGAAAACAAGAATGCAAGAAAACCAACTGAAAGAAAACACTACTCCAACTCCTAAGCTAATTGCGCATGGGCCTGATCATTTGAAGTGATATTTCCAATGCAGCCACTAACGCATTGGTTGACCCATGTTAGCGAAGGCTTGGTTTGCGAGCAACCGAATTGTGTGGACCAGCAAGGAAGAAAGATATAACAATGAAGACAAACACACTTTATGTTTAAAAGTGTCCATGTGACATAAGTGAGTGCAACTGCATGACATGTGGTCCATGGACTTGTCACAATGTTGTGCGACACTACGTGCAACCTTGAAGCATGTTCACACTCTTGACTTTGACATGCAAGCAAACAAAAGAAATAAGGAAAACTTGCACTGTGCATGTGTGCTTGCAATGTGAGATTCCTCCAATGCATGAGTGATAGGATCATGCGGTTAGAGTGGAGGAAGCATGATATTTTTGTGAGATTGATACTCAATGCATACAAATGAGCGATGAGAATCCTTGGGTGATTCAACAATTTCCTCATCAGAAGTGAAACTAACCCCAAGAGGGAGAGGGCCGGACATAACCATCAGCTTGGGCTGAAGTTCCTCGTCAATATTGGGTGTTTCAACTTCATTGTCAGATAGATCATCATAAACTAGTGGCTTCCAAAAATCAACTACGATAGACACATGATCGTGATTGAATATGGAGTAAATAGATCATGACGGCCACGATAAGAAAAATGAATGATTTCATTGGCATCCTCATGATATGATGAATCAAACAAAGGGGTAGATGTAAAGCGAACAAATCCATCATCTGTGTTTCCAGAAAAGGAAGATGAAAGATCAAGTGGATTTTCAATTAATATCTTATCCTCTCCATTGTCGGATGATGGACTGACATCTGGTGTGTCCTACAAATGATCAACAATGGGTGCATTCGTGGATGAAGATACACATGAGGAATCATGGATGGAAGGTTCACCAAAGATGATAAGAAAGAATGGAGGGGGCTCAGATGGAAGGGAGTCATCCTTTTTCGAGTGTTGATATTGAAGCTCCGAGTCATACTCTTCATGAATGGCAATGCATGTTGGTTTTGCAACACCAACACTGTCAGTGGCTTGATCCTCGTTCACAACAAGTGTAGAGTCTGGAATGGAAGAACACAAGACAATATCATCTGGAGGATTAGCCGACTACGAAGATAGAGTTTGTGCAACAAAATGCATATGACAACTTGATGGACTCACAACCAAATATGCGCGAAAATTAAGCAAAGTGATGTTGGGAGAATGTGACAGCTGAAGAGATGTGAAAACATGATCTTCAACATCACTCTATGGTGGTGGAGTTTTTTTATGAAGGGATGATCGATAGTCACTTGTGATAGTGACCATCTCTATATGTGATTGCATAGCTCCATCACTAAAGAAAGCTGAGCGGGGTTTGATTTCAAACTTCTTCTTGGGACGAGTAGATTTCTTAACACAACACTCAAATCGGTCCCAAAGATAGAAAAAATTCTTCTGGCTCTTTGGAGCTTGAAATAGCAACTCATGAAACACTTCCAAAAATCCATAGTTGACTCATGTGGAGCCTTCTATTTTTGTAACAGTTTTTGGTCAAGATGGTCTAGATCAAAATGATAGAAATTGTCTTCAATGAGATCACATAAGTTCTCAAGTGAGTGTATGCTGTCAGCTAGTAGACTGCACAGTCACTGATGTGGAGATTCATGAAGTGTGTATGCAAGTAGAAAGTTGGCCTATTCATTAGAACATCCATCCTTCTCATGAAGCATGGAAAGAAAGTCATGTAAGAACTTAGACCAGGCCACTTCAACTTCACCATCATATGTGTAAGTGGAAAAGTGAATGAAAAACTCCCTCGTGCTAGTGACATCTTTGTGATTCGAAACACATCATGGAGGGAGGAGAGTGAAAGACTCCATGATAGATATGAAAAGGTTCAAAACATGATGAGAGGACACATCTTGTCATCTAGCCCTCCTTCTAGTGCCAGAAATGTTGATGGTTCTGGACTCACCAACATGTCAGGGGATCTCCTCGGTAAGAAGTCCCAATTATACCTCATACCTTTTGGTGTAGGAGTCATAGAAGTGGGTCGTATGGTAATGCCTTGACCATGATTTCACACAAAGGAAAGTAAGATAACTCTGTTGGTAGCAAGGGTGTGACATATGCAGTGAGCCAAGGAAGGTGCATGAGAGGTTCTAACACATGGGGGTTGAGATGAGTCCACCCCTTGGAAACCTGTGATACCATGAAGTTAAGAGGGGAACACATGAGCAAAGATGCATCACAACATGGAAGGTGAGTTAGCTAGCAATCCAAATTGATGGTTAAACCAACAACACATTGAAAAAAGATTCATACATACATACATAGAAAGCTATACATGTATGCGTAAGAAAACACATACATATATCATTTATATGGACGACACTTCTAACACATCATTGTTGCCATCCATTGAGATGAACGACTGACTTGTGCATAGTACCAAACTTGGAATACAATGCCCTCATGAATATGTCAAGGGACAACACTTCATCTATTGTTTCCTTCTTTAGTTCTTCTTGGGTGGATGCTCTAACGAACTCTCCACCTTGCTTGGCCGTTTGTAGTTCCTTAGCCATTCGCTCATTCTCAGCTATCAGAAAGTGAGCACTTGAGCTAGTGGCTTCGGAATACACTCTGGTAGCATCAACCAAGGCTTCTAGATGTTTGTGCATGCCATACATGATCACTCATTCCTCAACTTGCACAGGAGATGTATGATCATCGTTAGTCGACACTTAGCAAGACTGCACAACTCTATTCTGAGACTCATCGAATGAGATGTTGTGCATCTCTCCTTTGGGCTGATCTCCAAGGATCTCAGTGCCAACTTGGTTGCTTGAGAGTTGCTCATCTTCTAGATGCAGTGAAGTAGGTAAGTCAACCTCTTGGTGA
Organism: Pinus tabuliformis; assembly: GCA_031772625.1. Taxonomy (NCBI): domain Eukaryota; kingdom Viridiplantae; phylum Streptophyta; class Pinopsida; order Pinales; family Pinaceae; genus Pinus; species Pinus tabuliformis. The sequence continues at coordinate 872,240,300 of CM062811.1, forward strand.
TGAGGCATGAGGTCAATGTATTGTTCCAATTCTTGTTCCTCCATATCCATATCCAATTGTTGAAGTGCTTTCTCTATCTCACGAGTGAAGTCTTGCTCCTATCATGGTTCACCTTGTCTGCCTAATGCCAGCTATTTTGATGAGTACACTACCTGTATAGGCACTATTTCATCCGTCTGCACATGTTGTGCCTCCTGTTATACCTGTTGCTACTACGCTTCACTGTCCTGTTTGTGCAGATCTTTCTCCTTTCGTAATAGCTCCTTTAACTCATTAAAATCCTTCTCTATTTCCTCTATTCTCTGTTTCTCCCTCTACCTTTACATGATTTGCTTATCGCATTGTTTCCACTTAGCCTCTATAGCCATAGCTTCTTTCTCTACAAGTGGATCTACTCTGGACTTGCAAATTTTCTCTTCGTCCATGTGATCAACAATCTTTCTCTTGCCCTTTCCATGCACTGGTATGTTCGCCTCTACTACTGTTGCTTCTTTTGGTGCTCTCTGGGATGCTGCTTCACATTGCTTCACTAACCACTCCACAGCAAAGCAAACCTGTTCATTGGGTCTAAAGAAACTCTAGCAATATCTCCATGGGTCCTCCTTTGCCCAATGGAATGTCCCATGGATCTAGTTGAACTATACTCTCACGCAGTCATCTTTCACAAGACAATGTGGGTCATACAGATTGTAATTTTGGAGGTCGAATGGGTAATTCTTCATCTGTTCTACTTCTACATCTGCATGCTTGAAGCTTCGAATCTCATATAACCCAATCCAAAATGGAAGAGTGGGCGAAGGTGCCTTATTCTTTCGGTGCGGTCTAGCTGTCAATCCTACCGAGATGTGATATGCTACTTCCTGCATGACAAGTATGTCCAAGGAAAACTTTGGTAGAACATACAGAGGCTTCTCCGTGATGTACATACGTATGAAGGTGTCAGACTGGGAGGCATACCAATCAACTATGTCTATCAGTTCCTCCATTTCTACCCTTGACATGTAGGGTGGATCCTATTCGAATATCATCTTCTAAACTGGGGTGAAAAAATGGCCGGACAACCATGTGATAAGTCCTCTGAAGATGCATTTGGACAAAAACTTATAATACATGTTCATAACAGTCTCCTCCGATGACCATGCTCACTTCAAGCCCGAGAACTCCTGTTGGGAACAGACTGCATCTAAGATGTAGGCAGACATGTATATTTCTGCTTGCATACCTTCGAGCGACTTTCAAGCCCTTGCTACCTATTCCTTCAACTAATGAGCGAACATTCTGGACCAGTTGCATGGTTTTCCTTCTCTTTCCAGTTGGTCCAGTGTGGTCACCCAACTTTGTGGGAAGGTTTCCATGCTTTCTTGACCATACAGTCAACATGAAAATATGACCAAATATTGATACGCCTTCCACACTATCTTCATCTTGTAGATCTGGTTGGGTGTCATCCTGAACCTATCCATTTATTTTACCCAGTTCTTCATAATGTCTCTTGAGTTAGACTTGTTGTTGGGTAAGCTGAAGGGAGTCTCCATAATAATCACAAGCTCCAACATGTGATAGATCTCATCACAATCCTCTTCCCTCAAGGTTGCAATCTTCATCCCCTAACACTGCTCAAGGTAATTATCTCGGGATTAGTGTACAAGATGATCAAGTGTATCATGTTTGTGCATGGGAACATGGGATATCTGCATGCAATCTGGTACAAGCCAGACTTCTGAATTTTCATATATAGATGGTGGTCTTCAAGGTATTCCCAAATGTGCCTACAAATGCATCATCAACCTCTTGCCATTTTAGTTTGATGTCATTGTCTATAATCAACTTGGTATCTTCATAGATCGGTAGACTTGAGGACACCCACTCAACTACTGCCCTAGTTGCACTTCTGTCAGTGTCCTTTGATCCTACTCTCTTAGAGGCCATCGATATTGAACTTTTAAGACACAGACAAACACCTGATAGATCTAGAGACAAAGAGACATGTGTGGCAAGAAATCTGTCAGCGAAAACCAAAGAAAATTGGACGAACAACATAACACATACCTGGGGATTGATAGACAAGGATTGCACAATTTATTTTAGGAGGTTGGGTGACTAGATACCAGAACTATCAAAAAGGCAGTCTGGGCTATCTAGGAGGCAAGGCTAGCTACTAAAGTTGCACAATATGCAATCCAGGCTGACTGTTGGCTATTGGAATTGTACAATCTACAATTTCAACTGACAATGACTGCAAGCTCAGTGACTGCAATTTGCACAATCTTCTGGGCCAACAGTCACTGTCCTTCAGGATGGTGCAAAGAAGGGATGGGGAACAACTACTGGGTAGAAATGCGTGTTTCTAGAGAGGAAGGCAGACCCTTCAATCTTAGGAATGCATAATGTTGTCTTGGTGAGGTAGAGTCTGGGCCAAGGCTACCTAGACCTGTCGATGAGCAACTAAAAGAAAATGTGAAAGTGATTGCATGGTGATATAAATGTAAGTAGAAGTGATTGATCATGCATGGAATCATTATACGAAATATTCAGAAAATGGAACAACATGCATGTGGGTGAAGTGGGTTGTCGAATCGGTGACCATTCGTGTAAAACAGTTTCATGCTTGCGACAACAGTGAGATAGCAACAAAAACTGAATGGTGCTAGTACAAGCTAGTATGCATGTAAACAATAGCAAGCATTCAAAGAAATCAATCAAACATCACTCACACAAGAAAAAACACAAAAAGCGACAGAAATGCTGAAAATGAAAAGTTGAGACCACTTACCCATGAATAGTTGATCTGGATATGTCAAAGAGTCTTGGATGTGATGTTGGATGTCTGAGATCCAAGATCGATGCCAAAGAGTGAGCTCTGATACATCGAATAAAGAAGTTTGAAGCTCATGACGTGCATGCCAAAAATCTAGGAAAAAGCTACACTTGGAGGAATGATTCCAAAACAATCTTTGCATGAAACCTCCACTTGTTAAATATAGCTCCCTAAATCAAGGGATGTTTTTTGCTTGTTTCCTTTTGCTATTCCAGGAAAAAGCAAGCCATGCATGCAAGTCAAGTTTCCTTGGTCCTGGGTGGAACTGGTCAACCTAACTACACATGCAAGAGGTTGATCAACTACTGGGAGAAAATGCACATTTCTGGATGGGAGATGGGTTGGCTACCTAGAAGATTTGTGCAATTTCTAGGCAGAGCAGCTAACTACTGTCCAGGATTGTGAAATTCCTGGGCTGAGCAAACCTGCTGCGAAGAATTGCGCGATTTTATGGATGAAGCCTGGCTTCTAGAATTGCGCAATTATGGAGCCCAACAGGATGCCAGTCTGAATTGTGCAATCTCTAGAGGGAAGGCTGGTTTCCCTCTAGAATTGCGCAATTTCTTGAAGGAGATGCTCAGCTTGCATCTGGACCAAGTTCAGAGGAACAACCTGTGCGGGGAATGCATCAAGCTCTGATAGACAGGCTACCTTTCTACAAGTAAATCACTGGAGCTTGTGTACTTGATGAAGCAAGGAATGCTGTTATGAAAGGGTGGTAGGGAGGCTCCAAAACGAATCTAAGGAAACATTTTGGAGGGTGGTTGTAGCCGCTACAATAAGTTCCAACAGGAGAAGTTGGGTAGAGTTGTGTTGAAGTCAACTAGTGCAGATCAAATGCATTCTAATAATGAAGACCTATATGGTTTATTTACATTGTTAAATGTTAATTTGTAGATATAAACATTTTGTGGTATAAGAAGTGAAGAAAGAGAGCATGCATATCTTGCATGAGTTTAGGTTTGGTAAAATCTAATTGGTGAAATTTTTTTATATTATTATTTTGATTTGAACAACAAATTAATATTTGTAGGTTAATCTCTTGGACAAAGAACATTCGATTTTTTTGAAAATAAATCTACTTGGGGAGGAAAGCATGTTGTTTGGATGAGGAAGGATAGTGGAAAAATGCAATGGAATAATCAACATAAGGATTGTAGAAAATTGCATTAGTAGTATGCATGTTCAAAAGAGATAGAACAAGAGGTAATTTAATCTTTTTATTTTCAGCTAATTTATGAAAGATATTGGTTGATTACAGGTAGTAGTGTGGAAATGATTACAACAAGGGGAGTGTAAAAGAGAACAAGTTATGTTCTTGGAGACTATGGCAAAGGACCTTTTTCCAGTTGAAATTTAGAAGAAGGTGGATAGGCAAGGTTCTCAAATAGGTGAGCTAGATAAATGTAGAAGCTAGAAGAGTAATAAGTGCTTGGAAGAAGGAGGTTTCAGTGGAGAGAAACTACAAATACCAAAAGACTGAGGTAGGGAGAAATCTTAGTAATGTATTGAGTAAAAAGTAATACAGAAGGATTGTTACAAAGGATTTACTGCAACTCATAACGAGTAAGAGAAAAGTCGTAGAGAAAGGAGAAGTATGCCTACTGATGGTCATATTAAAGGTTTAGAGGGAAGCCATAGGAAATTAAATCATGATAAATTTGATAGACAAATAAATTCGGTGAAATTATTGCTAGATGTAATGATGGAACTAATATAGGAAGGTGTCGAATATGAAAGGTATAGATGGACTCTACAGATAGGACTTAAGTGGAATTTGTTGCAAATGAAACTAAGGCAAAATATGAATGCCTAGTTAAGGAATGAGAAGTTTAGGGGATTTGAGCTTAAGTATAAGTTCATGGCGTAAGGACGACTTCACTATTATGAACCAGAGTAAGCGGCATTTATTAGATATGATTCTCATAGGAGACCTAGTGAGAGTATCTTGAATTATGTTGAAAGTTTGAAGCAAGATCAGGAATATTTGATGACAGAGGAATCAAACATGGCTAGAAGACATTGTGATTTTAAAACATAATTTTTTTCGTATAATTGTAGCTTTAATAGAGGAAATATTATCATTTGAAGTTGTCACATAGATGAAGGAGGCTGAGACCCCATTGTTTCATAAGGGTAAACAAATGGAGACAGATACAGAGTTGTGTAATGCAATTACTCACATAAAATTAGAAGAACCTACTTGTGAATATAAAACGCGACGAAGTTGGATCATGGAGATATCCTAAGGGAGGGACAATAGAAATTAGGAGAAGCATTTTAATGAAATTCTTAAGAAGGACAATGAGGAATTAGAGTTGTTGTAAAAGTATTTGACAAGATCTGAGTCTAAATATGAAATGATAAGAAAATAGGAGGAATGTTTATGAATGCCTAGCCACGAGGATGTGTTTTCAATATTTGAGGAAGCTGAGGTAAATTTTAATTTACAAATTAGTTATGAGGATGCAAGAATATAAAGTAGAGATGAACATGAGATTGTAATTAAATAAATGGAAGACAAGTTATTTCCTAGAGATGAGATAAAACCTCAAGTAAAACATTCAGATTTAATGTTTGAGAATTTTCAAGAGGAAATGTAGTTATTAGAGAATTGCTTAGCAAGAGATGCAAGTGTTGAAAACTATAGAATGTTTTTAGACTTGGATGATTTTGTGGAACAAATCATAGTTTCATACAAAAATGACATAGAGGAGGAAAAGATGCAATAGTTGATGGATAACAACAACTATTGAGATTTGTAGTTTAGGAATGACACCAAACCCTAGGTTAGTGGCTTTGGAGAAATTGGCACACAAAAGTGACTTATGGTCTAAGAACCAAAGCTTGTGGGCTTCCTCCAGAGCATGTGGGTGTGAAATCATGATTAGGATTGTTGGTTTCACCAATGGAGTTCATAGAGGACCTCTAGAGAAAATAGGAGCAACACAAATCATGAAAATCTAAGGTCTAGAAGTCAAGTTATATTTTTTTTAAGTTTATTTGCGGGAAAAGTCACACAAAATCAAGTCATCCTCAGTTTAGAACAACCCTAGAAGAGGGCTAGGTGTGCCACACATTAATGATATAAATAGAGGATTTATTGAGGTTAATTGATTATACCCTAAGTTCATATTCTTCCAAGAATACCTTTGTGATTTGGGCAACAACTGAGGAAAGAAAAGAAGGGAGGTAAGGAGCCTAGTTTGTAGAGGGTTTGTCTCTTTCTACGGTGAAAAATCCTTGAGACAAAGCCGTAGATCTATGGTAGCTTGTGTGGAGGTTAGGAGGAATGTTTTGGGAAACTTTTCTCTTGTTTTTGGGTGTGACTTCCTTGCCAGGTCAAGCCACAAATTAGACGTAAGTATTGGGACTATTTTGTGTTATTTAAGTGTGGGTTTTATCACTATTATTGGCTACAAGGATAAGGTGCTCCAACAGAAAGTTTTGAAGGTATACTGAGAGGGGCAAGACGGCTAGTAAGACCCTCTCTCCTAGATGCAACAATGAAAATAACGCCTGAACCCAAATAGTGGTACATTCCTTTGCTATAGGGAAATTTTATGTTGTTGCTCTGGATAGAGCACGATAGAGTATCTTGTGAAGTCTTCCAAGACTTAATATAGTGCTTGCAGAGCCTAGAGTTGACATCGAAGGTAAAATTCCAGATGGAGAAGGAAATACATTGGATGGAGTAGGGATTTAGGGTTGTTGATGTGCCTTAACCAGACTGCTAGAAGTACAAATCCCAGGGAAAGACATAATCAATAGTGAGTTGTTGATTGTTTCAGGGAAAAGTAGTGTCGATTCGAACTGCTAGTCCCACTAAGATGGGTAGCTATCTTATAAACACACAATGAAAGATTTTCGAGAATTCCTTTAAGTGTGATAGATGGAAGAGAAGAAAAGAGGACCAACCTGGATCTTCCGCATTGATCCTAGCTTGATTTCTCCTTTCCTTGATAGAATTTGCCACTCCTCTCCTACTTGTCCCACTTCAAAGAGTACCTGTAGAGTCAAAGTAACAGCAAACTATCAAAGCATCTCTATATAAAACATCATAAATAATGCAGAATCAGAAACACATTGACCATACATTTGCATTCATAAACAATAAGATTCACAAACACCAGATTATATGGAGGAAAACTTAAAGAACATTATTAATAGTAATGTAAGAGAGGATTACAACCTAGCTGTATGATCCAGCATCATCCTCCCAGCTATAGAAACCCTCTTCACCTCATGAACAAGCAAATCACCCAACGATGCATTGTCTCTTCTCACCAACAAACCAATAGCACTTCCTTACAAAATACAAAATTCCAGCCTCTAGATCTCTCATATGAGGGATCCATTTATAGATGTCTTGCAAGGGTGTGACTCAGCTCTTGTTTTTTGATTAGTGTCATTCCACTGATAGTTCTTAGTTCCACTTGGATATTTCATTGATCTCTTACTCATCCCTGGGTGAATTCAGGGAGGAAAGTGTCACAGGAGAAGTTTTTGGAAGATTCCATGATCATCCACCTTGCAAACTGTCTCTGCCATTTGTCTATTCTCACTCATCACACCCCACAGAAGGCCATTTCAGTATGCATCACACCTGGCCAGTTTGGCAATCTATATGCATCGTACCTTTCCCATGGAGCAGTCTGTATGGTTCAATTTTTGTCAGTTCTGAGTAGTTTTTCAGGTGGAACTTCTGGGAAATGATGTAATCAGTTGACCATGATCCTTTAGGGTATGAAACAACACTTTTAGGGACATAAGGAGTCCTTATTTTATGGACATATTAGTTCGGGGTTGCAGTGCCCAAATATGTCTATAACAGTTGCCCCCTAAAGCATGAGGTCGTAAATCTTCTGATGTTGGGTGAAATGCTTTATCATGAAGATCTGAGGTATTCGTACTAGAAGGTGACCTGTATAAGATACAATACAATACATCATCATCATATTATTTTTATAATCTAGCTGAGGTGGGCATTCCCATGCTCAGCTTTATAAATTCATTTTCATGTGCATAGGACAGACAATCATCTACTATTCCCTGGCTTAGATGACTATCTGTGCAGTTTCTGTGTACAATTGATGTCTTTATTTTCCTGAATATATCATAGCCCAGATGGATGAAGCTAGATCAGGGGTCTTCAAAACTCATCCAATCTTTGCCCGATGTACAAGTAGATCCATGTGAAAAGATGTTCTAAAGTCGAACATGGAAAGACATCACTTGATTACCAGCCAATAATGTGAGTTGTTAACAGACGCGAGAGGAGTCACCGATAATGATGATGACCCTCAAGGTACTACAGTAAAATTCATGTGGTGTGAATATACGAGCCGATGTCGGACATCATGCAAAGTTTTTTGGTCGAAGGTCATTGATGTAAACCTATCGCTGGAAGTGAGAAACTTGCCATTGAGGCATGCAAGATTCAAAGTACTGAAAGGGTTGTTTCTAAGTCAACTTCTTGGATAATGAGCTAATGTCGACAAGAAGTGACCTATCGTAGGAGGGCCTTGATGTATCCCACATCTACGATGTAAAACGGAGCAAATGAGTTTTTTGGAGGTGAAAACGATCTGATGATATAAGGTTCAGGAATGGCGGTAATGAAAAATGAAGCGTGGATGTAATGTAGTGGAAGAGGCATTTGCTGGATGGTGAATTCTCTTAATGGCTTCTCTTGAACATATTAGCGACACTGATATGGACTGGTAGCATTAACCCCATGGATGGCACGGTGGACCAATGGTGATGGTGAATGGAAAAACCCAACCCAACTCAATCACAGTGATGGAGTGAAAGTGTCATGTTCAAGAGCGACCTGGTACCAATAACGTTCTTCAAGTTTTTTTTCCCATTTTTCCCCAATCATTGCTAACCAGTACCTCTTTATTTTTGAAAAGATTAAGAAGGATAACATATGCTTGGTCTATAATTTTCCCTTTGGGAAAACCTGTCGCTTTGTGTTTAGCGAGCCTAGCATTAGTGGGACTCATTCTTGTCTGGGTGGACAAGTTTGTCGCTATTGTTTTTAACAAGTTTAATGACAAAGATAACTCGGTCCTCTTCATGTTTAGAGAGTTTGAAAAGGGATGGAAAGGAGACTCCAATAGTCCTTTTTCGTGGCATAATCCCTTACGTCCGAAAAAGTATAAAATAATATGAAAGGGATGTCTTTTCAATAGATTTAACGAGCCGACAAAGACAAGCGCTCGATCTTTTTGTTTAATGATCCCTCAAGTCCAAAAAGATTAAAATATATGAGAGGGATGGCATTCCATTTACTCTAACGAGCTGGAAAGGCCAATAGCTCGACAATATTTTTATATTTAATGAGTCTAAAAAGAGTTTAAAAGAGGCTCGTTTTTTAGGAACGAGTGGTATTTCTGGGTAGCAGCTGGTTCCAGCTAAGATTGGAACTTCTCAAAACATGGCAGTGTGAAGAGGGTGGCAATTAGAATCACTCATCGCAGATGTTCCTTAAAAGGGTAAACAATCAAGTGGAAGCATATCGTCAGCCAAATGAATGGAGGTGATGGAAGGAACACAACTAGAGTTCAAAAGGGCTGATAGCAAAGCGATCACAAAGGTTATTTACCAGAGGCAGGTTTAATTTTTAATGAGCCTGAACCTTGTGGCAACATGTGCTAAGTGCAGGTTGATTTTTTAATGAGCTTTAACCTTGTGGTAACATTGCTCTTACCAGCCTTTTGATAATGTCTCTTGGTAGATTTATTTTTTAATGAGCTTGAACACTACTATAACATGTGCTCATGAACTTTTTATGCAAGCTAGAATGACCGAGCTATGAGGTTAAAGGGTTGAGAACCTACAAACTAAGAAAATCAAAGGTCGCTTTTCACTTGCATGCAAAGGTTTGCATGCCCCCAGGTCTTTCAGTAAAAGTAGAGTTTCCAGGTTACCAAATGGAAGTTCCTGTGGTTAGGCAGGATTGTTTTTGTCGGCAGACAAAAATTCTTCCTTTGCTTTGTCCATTGAATAGACGAAGGTGATTGTTGTGAGCTTCCAATCACATAATGTACGAAGTTAAATGCTGTGAGCTTCCATTCACGATCATAAAAAGGAAATAATTGTGTCAGATTGATTACATAACCTATACGGGAATGTTATTTGGTCCAAGTATTATGGCCTTTCAAGAAAATCTCTTTTTTCCTCTAGGTTTGTCTACTGAAGCAGACTAGGGTGCATGCCCCCTAACCTTCATCACACTCACTGAACTACTCGCGGTAATTAGGTGGATGGGATGAAGGTTGAAGAGACATTATTGATGAAAAGAGACCATTTAGGGATGAGGGTTGATTCATAGTTGTGTTTGAACCAAGAAATGAAAGCTGGTCGACAAGTTGTACCAGTCTGCCTTCATGTGGAAAACACATCACTCGAAAGAATGCGGAAACAATAGCTTCCATGCTATATACATAGTCACGTCTAAGGAGTAGACTACAATCTAGTGGACCTTGGACTACCATCACGTTCAAATGAACATTTTTCTTTCTCAAATTTATCAGTAACTTTGGAAGGATCCCTAACGGTCGACTGGTTCCTTTGTTGAAGCCCGACAAATTTTGTTTCTCAGGCAAAAGCGATGGCAAACCAAGCACTTTCCAAGAAGTTGAGGAAAGGATACTCACTGAAGCCCCTTCATCTATGATAGTGCCAGACATGATCATTTTGTAAACTTGTACTATGATTCAGAATGGTACATTAGATGGAAGGCGGGGTTTCGCTAGTTGATTCCAATCAAAGAAAATGACTAGACTGCTCGGAGGAGGTACCAGATAAATGTCTAGATAAGTTTCATGAACTGGGGGGGTCTCTTCCTGTTGTGAAGGAATGGGTGGATTGCCCCAAAGTTCATTAGATTCTGTATTGACAAAAAGAATTTGAACGGTGTCGTTCTCATTCTCTCTGGAAACTATATCATCTGAAGGTGGATTTTCTGAAAGCAAGACTGGGTCGACTACCATCTCGACCAGTTGACTTTGGTCGGGTATGGACTCAGAAGGTTCACTTTCAATGATAGGTGATTTGATTGACAATTGAGTTATGTCAATTGGGTTTTCAACTAGTGAAGGCCTTGGCAAGAGTTTCTTGTATCCAGGTGGAAGTTGCTACAGTGAGGTAGGACGATTATCCAAAATGCTTTTGGCTTCATCCAAAAGAGGACAATGGTGAAGAGTATGATCACCTTGACATAACCTACATGGAACTCTAACTTTTCCTTTCTGTCTATTGACTTTGTTTTCACTAGTTGATGGTGTGCTGTCAGCCTGACCGTCAGGAGTTGATAACACTGAATGGTGCAAATGGGGAGACCATTCTCTCAAGATCCATGGGATGCAGGGTCAATCTCGATGATAATGTCTCTCCTTGCAAATTACGCATGGATTTTTTGGTTTGGAAACTTTAGTGTGTGGATTTTTGCTAGATGATGCGTTGTTGTTCCCTTGTTTAGCTGGCTTCCTCTTCTTCTCCTTCCCCTTCTTTTTCTTCTCAGCTACATGGTTTTTAGTGTCACTAGTTTCACCAAGCGAAGAGCAAGAAAGGGAAGGAGAAACAAACGAAGTAGAAGGTGAAGGGGTAACTTCAGTATCATCTGGTTGCTGATTAGATTGTTGAGGAATTACATTTTTTTGAACAACAGAGGTTGATAAAATCCATACTGGCAGGCCGATTATGATTTCTGGAAGGGACAATGTAGCCATATATGGAGAACCAATATCTCCCCAAGAGGAGAAAGGACTAGGATTCTCTCCAAGGGGGATTCCTTGATTGGTAGACTCCATTATCTCAACCTCAGATCAACAAAGGAATAGGGATGTTATTCCAATTAAAATAAATTTTAAGACACTTTGACACAACTTGCTTTTTAAATTTTTAAAAGTCGAGAAAAAGCTAAAGGTGACTCTAGTCGCCTTCGATTTTTAATGAGCCTGAAGTGACAAGTGCTTAGATGGACCTTTTCTTTTAAGGAGTCAAAAAGGAATGAAAGTGACTACTCTGGATGTATAGACAAAGGGTTTACCAAAACCAATTGTAAAACTGCAAAATACACCTTGGTGGTAAATGATAGAGAAATTACCAAGGACTTATGTACGACAGTCAATCTTCTCGAATGCTGTGTTCAGTGCATTATGATCAATAGGGTAGCAGACACGGCTTCCTAAGGATAAAGGATATGAGCCTATTGTGGTCTCCCAATATATACTCGACGGTATGGGGAGCACAAGTCTGTACTAGCACTTGTCGTATCAAAGAGGAGGAATCACCCAGCCTTCGATGAAAATGATAGCTATCAGGTTTTACGACGCCGGAACACGTCTCTAGCCTAGACTTCTAGATCTGTTGTGTTAGTTTCCAAATCATTTTTATGTTCATTGAGGTTTATTTTAGAGTTGATCTTGCTTAGAAGTTTGTCTTTCAAGGTTCACTGCATGATGTAGATGTGAAATTCCTAAATATGCAATCTTAAATGATAAACAGTCATTTATGTTCTTTTAGCAATGAAAATCCTTGATACAAAGGTAAGAAGATAATGATTTTTCTTTCAGTAGAGAGCATAGAGCACACACTAAATGCACTTTCCTAAATCAAATTTCACATGAAGTCAAAATGCAGATGCACATGCATGCATTTGTTTTTTGCTTTCTTAATGTGTGAATGCCAAAAGGAAAGCTAAGTACAGATTTGAACTATTTTCTTTCAAAGTGACATTTCAAACAATTTCTTTTCATAACGAAAGGAAGACTAAGACGACACTTTTCAATTTCGAAATGAAAACTGTAAAATGACACTTCAAATACTAATAACTCAAATAAAGTACAATGACAAAAGTACAATCAACTATCTAGAAGAGGAAGACTTTACGACACTCTTCTTTTGATTCAAAATGACAATTACGACACTTACATCAAAAACGATAGTTCGATTAGGCTACTTTCGACAAAGGAAGATTGTAAATGATTGACAAATCACAAAAACATTTACAATTCCTAACTGATGGAGGCTGAAATAATGTGAAGGAAGATGGTTTTAGCAAGAAGGTATTGATCATGAACAACAAAACTATTGAATAAAGCTGAAAACAAAGAGGAAAAAACCAAATTTCAGAGAAGAAAGCAGTATCACTCAATCATCACACCTGCAACACAGGGAAACAGAGATGCATCTCACCTGCAACACATGGGAGGTGCAACGCATCCAGGTTGCACAGTTACAGACAGTGCCAGGGAGCTAAGTTCAGTGATTTAGGCTGAGTAATGATGGACAATAAAAACAAAGCATAAGGGTAAGATCTGATGAGGTTCTGAGCTACCACAAGTGCATTTAGAATGCTTTGTAAGTTAGATGTTCAGTTCATAAACCAACCCAAAGATTGACTGAAGCAGCATTTATCTACTTCGCAATTGCATAGCAAAGGCATTTCGAAGGCTAGCTGGCTAACTCTAGGTTCCATTTGTAGTTTATAAAGAAAACAATAAACAAACAAAACAAACTATTCGTTCCCTAGTGGAGTCACCATTTTCTTTTAGGGAAAACTAGTTTCGATTCGAACTGCGAGTCCCACTAAGATAGGTAGCTATCTTAGAAACAAACAATGAAAGTTTTTCAAGAATTCCTTTAAGTGTGATAGATTGAAGAGAAGAAAAGAGGACCAACCTGGATCTTCCACTTTGATCCTAGCTTGATTTCTCCTTTCCGTGATAGAATTTGCCACTCCTCTCCTACTTGTCCCACTTCAAAGAGTAGTTGTAGAGTCAAAGTAACAACAAACTATCAAAGAAACTCTATCTAAACATCATAAACAATGCAGAATTAGAAACACATTGACCATACAATTGCATTCATAAACAATAAGATTCACAAACACAAGATTATATGGAGGAAAACTCAATGAACTTTATTAATAGTAACATAAGAGAGGATTAAAACCCAACTGTCTGATCTAGCATCATCGTCCTAGTTGTAGAAGCCCTCTTCACCTCATGAACAAGAAAATCACCCAACAATGTAATGCCTCTTCTCACTAAAAAGCCAACAGCACTTATTTACAAAATACAAAATTCCAGCCTCTAGATCTCTCAGATGAGGGATCCATTTATAGATGTCTTGCAAGGGTGTAAGTTAGTTCTGGGTTTTGGATTCGTGTCATTCCACTGATAGTTCTTGGTTCCACTTGGGGATTTCATTGATCTCTTACTCATCCCTAGGCAAATTCGAAGAGGCAAGTGTCACAAGAGAAGTTTCTAGAAGATTTCATGATCATCGACCTTGCAAACTGTCTTTGCCATTTGTCTATTCTCACTCATCGCACCCCATAGAAGTTCAGTATGCATCACACATGGCCAGTTTGGCAGTCAGTATGCATCGCACCTTGCCCATGGTGCAGTCTGTATGGTCCAGTCTTCACCAGTTCTGAGTAGATTTTTAGGTGGAACTTCTGGGAAATGATGTAATCAGTTGACCATGATCCTTTAGGGTATGAAACAACACTCTTAGGGACTTAAGGAGTCCTTAGTTTATGTACATATGAGTTTGGGGTTGCAGTGCCAAAATATGTCTGTAACATTGATGACTTCTTGTCGATGGATGGATGCTAGTGGATGTGAAGGTCTTAGAAGAAGAAAATGTATTAGATACTTATTGACTATTAGAAGGTAGCGTCAGAGTGGGCCAATTGTGTCATAGAGTAGCACCTTCATGGACTAAGGTGGATCCTAGGAGAGGCTGATTTGGAGCAACTTGAAGAACAACTTGTGGAGGATTGTAGAGTCTTGCTTCAAGCCCTAAGGAACAAGTCTCTTAAAGGACTAAGGAATTGCTATAATAAGAGCTCATATGTATGATCATCTAGGAGTAATTTGTAGCCATAAATGTGCCTTGTGGAGAAGGACATCTACAACAGAACTTGGGCAGTCCTCCATGCACTATGTTCATTGTTGGTTAAGTACATTCAACAATTATAGTGGCAAGCCCTCCAAATCTATGTTGTTGGAATTAATGTGTGTTGCATATGCGTTGGTTGGTTGTAATTGATTTCAACCTGGTAGCATGGATTGCAGGTTAGTTGGTTATTCATATGTATGTGTGGCTAGAGTTTGGTATGTCTACTAGCATGGATATGTGACTTGCAGGTGTTGCATATAGAGTTTGATTAGAGGATTTCATGGTCCTCATGATCATGTTGTTGACTGTTGAGTTGGGTGGTGGCCTGTTGAAATGGTTTGGAGGCCTTCGCATGATGATCTTCTTGATCATGTTGTTGCATACAGGTGTCGGTGGCTACTATAAGAGCTAAAATCAAGGAGCCTTGTTGATTAGGTCTGCATGTACCACATTAGGTCTCCCATGTTGATGTTATACATTGGCCTTGGAGACCTAGATATACAAGTGTCGATGAATTCTTGAGATGGTTGTATGGGTTTCAGAGGATGTATGACATGTTCTGGAGTTGCATACTAAAGGCAGAGTTGTTGTGGTGCAGTTTGATGGCCCAAGTGCTAGTATGGTAGTTGGTTGACATTCAAGTCAACCTAGTTTGACTTATGATGATGATAGTGATTAGGCAGTGACTTGGTCAAGTGTTGTAGAGGTGTTAGTGAATTCCAAAGGTCCCACATAGGTTTTTCAAGCTCTGGAAGAAGTTTGGGCAAGTTCTAAGCTGAGGAAAGATTAATTTGACCATCCTCTGCCCCAGTCGCATGGATGATGGGTCATGAGAGTGACTAAAAGTCTCCAATTTCTAGGAGATAGGCTAGTGGGATAGAGTGAGGAGCTCCAGTCAAATTTGTGCAGTGTTGTGTGTGTGATCGAGCCTTTTCATGAGTTTTTCTCCGCATTCCTCATGCAACTCAGCTAATTTTGGTATTGTGGTGAAGCTTATGATCGAAAATTTTCGGTATATGATCAGAAAAGGTATTAGAACCTCTAGAAGCTAATTAATGTTCAATATATAAAAGGAATAGTCAATTAAGTAGTTTTATTTGGTCAATAATCCTATCTTAACCAAATTTGAAGCATGTGAAAAGAATTGTTGAGTGATCCATAATTTGTAGCATTTACTGGAATAATCATCACAGGAAAAATGATAAATATAGGAAGACCTTGAGTCCATTTGGTTGGTTTATTGAGTGTGTAAGAGTATGAAATTTCGAGGGCATTAAGAGTGAGTAGAGATTACACCAAATACTCACATGGTTTTTGCAGAGTTATATCACAAAATTGTGTGCATAAATCAGAGATAGAGTTGAGAAGAAGATTTAGAATTTATGAGTTATTTGTGGCAAAAAATTGGTAGCTTGTGGTGTGTTTGAGAGAAGTTTTTCGGTGTAAGAAGAAGTGAATAATATCCCTCATTCAGGTCAGAGTTTTGATTCATATTTTATTTGCATAACAATCATGTTGTTTGGTTGCTCATGTTGAGGGAGTCGAGAAACCAATTTGAAAATATATGAAATGCGGTTCACATGGAGGAAGTGAAGGCATGGAGGATTCATAGTAGACAATGCTTTAGTGGATTCAGTAGAAGGAAGAGATTTCTCCATCTAATATTGACTGGATTGTCTAATGGTAATTGGGAAACGATTGTTAGTTGTGGGAGCTTCCAATGGATTGATTTCCGTAGATCCATGAGAGAAACAATTTTCCTATCTCATAGATGCCAAGATACTATGAGGGAATCCATGTCTTCCTACTTATGGGTGTAAACTAATACATGAACAATTTGTTCAACAAAATAATAAAATAATTGAGCAGCGTAGCAGCAGAATGGTGGTTTTTCCCGAAAGGGTTTCCATGAGAAATACTTGTGTTCTTATGTGTGCATGCTTGTGTTGATGTTTCTCATGGTTATTATGGTTTGATTTTATTTCCTATTTTAGCTAATATTGTGAATGTGTATGTTATTTTGACATTGTAGTAAAAATATTTAAAATTAATATAAAAGCCATCACTACTCATTCACACCCCCTTCTCAGTAGTGATCTAGTTTCTAACAATTGGTATCAGAGCTGGTGCTTTTGAGTGAAGCTTCACTACTTGGAGAGTAGATCATGGATCATGACCAGAATCAAGAATAGAATGTCTCCAAATACAAGAGGTTTGAGGAAGGAAAAGATTCATTCCATTCCAAATGAAGTAGCAAATTTAGAGATCTTGGGCAAAGTAGCTGTGTCAAGAGGTAATATGTTGAAAGCATTTTTGAATTATGATTCTAATGATTCTATTGAGTTATGTAGTGAGTAATAAAATGATGTTGCTCATGTTAAGGTTGAATATGAATAAAAAATGGTTGTAATTAAAGAATTAGCTACTCAAGTGGATAGTCTAACAACTGCATGTAGGGATCATAAGGAATTGTAGTAAATTTGTGATCAGAAGGAGAAAAATATCAAGGAGGAGCTCACTACCTTGAGGACACAACTGATGGAATAAAAAATAAATTAAGAATTAATGTGCAAAAAACAAAAGGAAAAAATATTATGTAGAAGCACTCGAAAATGTAGCAAATAAATTGAGAAAGAAACTTGAAGAAAAAGACCAATAACTTGAAAAGGTTAAGAACAACATAGCACTAAACAGATCTAGCTCTAACCTTCAAAGAGGAGATGCAAGTTTTGATGTAGGAAATATTAACAGAATATATTCAAACAAGCATACAACAAATATTGTGTGCATCCATGGCTATATAGGAGAGAAGAGACAACAAATTCACCACTAGCAACAAAGTAGAATTTTGAAAGGAGCTTATATGTCAATAAGATCATACACTCCTAGAGTTGATAGTAGTAGAGTTTAAAGGAGAAATCAAAATTAATTTACTCCTTTGACGAATAAGATTGAGTGTTTTAATTTTCACCAGTTTGGACACGTGGCAATCTTTTGTAGGAGAAAATTGGACACATCTAAGTAGCAGTTTCGACAACAAAGAATTGGATCTTCTTTTAGGTATACACGTTTGTTTAATCGTTTATGTTATGCTTGTAACATTTTTTGCAATAAGGTAATTGAATTCATATCTAGTACGAGAATATGGAAATATCGCATGAGAAAAAAATATTAGGCACTTTTACATCTTATCTTGGTCACTTAGAGCGTTATATGTGTCACAATTTTGGACACATGGACAATGATTGCGAGATTCCTAGATCAATGAGACCTTTGGTACAAAAGTGGTAGTCAAAGAAGCATGCACAATGAAGGAACCAGCCAAGATCTATGTGGAAGAAAAAGGAGGAACAATTAGGAAAGTGTGGTATTTCTCTTTTCTCATGTGATGAGGACGATAAGTTGTACATTGATAGCAGATGTTCACATCATATGTCAGGACATAGGAGAAATTTCAGTTCCTAATGAGAATTAAGAGTGGTCTTTTTGTTTTTGAAGGGAGTGAACAAGTGAGAGTATTGGCAAGTGGCAAGTCCAACCTTGGTGAAAAGACGACCAATGTTGAAGATGTATGGCTCATTGAGGGCTTAAAGAACAATATTCTAACTGTGAGCCAAATGGTTAATGGAGGTAAAGAAGTGGTCTTCAACTCCAAAGGTTGTTTAATTAGGAAATAAGGATTATATAGGGTAATTTATAAAGGAGTTAAGACACCATACAATGTTTATGTATTGAAGGGAAGAGCAAGCAAAGGAAGGATATCAAAGAAGTACTCTTCATCTTCATATTCGGAGTAGAAAAGATCAACGCATATTGAAGTCCACTCTTGCATGATTGACATTTTAGACTACAAAATTAATATGATGCCTTCATAAACTCAAGGGGAGTATATGGCACATGTTGTTTTGCATGCAGTTACGATGTGATGTTAATGATGCTTATGTCATTGATTGTGATTTCTTGTTGACAAATTTTTTTTATTAATGTTGTTTTTGCTAAGACTATTTTGATCAGGATATTTTATATTGTGATGAATGGAGATGGATTCTATTCAAGGGGAGAACTTCATATGCTTCTAATATTTTAGTGGTATTTATGGTATCATGCATCATTGGAGGAGTTTACTATATGTTCCATCCTATGTGATTATTTGGCATAAGTTTCTTGTAGGAGCTTGCATTTTGGTTGTGCATGGATAATATGCTACATATGCAGTTGGCTTGTATCATGGATTTTGGTTTGATGATATCATACATGTATTGGTGGCATGAATATTAGTACAATGCTTATATTTATGATGGATGTTTTCCATATTAATGTTGCTGCTTCATATGGTGATGTTAATGATTTTTCGTGATGGTAGATGATGATTATATTTGTTATGCAACCATATCACAAACAGATAGATAAACTACATAAAAATTATTCTCTTCGAGGGGGAAACCTCCTTCACTTTGCATAAATGAACAATTCTTGGATGATTCAAATGATAAAACCTCCTTTTGATATATAGGAGTCTGAGGGGTCACAATATAATCAAATCCTACATAACAATAATAATGTAAGGGCACAACAATAATAATAGTGGACTTCTATGGGGCACAATAGTAACAATATGGGGACTACATGGGAACAACAATAATAATAAGGGGTTGCACTAGTATTATGGGGACCTAACATGCCCCTCTCCTTCAAAAAAGTGTTGTCCTCAATGCTTGAGTAGTTTTGGATGCTGTTGTATAAAATTCTCATCCTCCTATGTGGAATCTCCAACATGTAAGTTATTACACTTGCTGAGATTCTCTGAAATTGATCGATTTTGTAGTTGTCAAATCCTTGTTTCCGTGACTACTATAGGCTCAAATATGATTTTTCCTTCCTCATCAATTTCTGGCAATATTGTTTGAACTGAGATCTTGTCACCTATAACCTTCTTTAACCATGAAACATGGAAAACAGGGTTCACTCGGGAAGATGCAGGAAACTCCAATTTGTATGCCATAGTACCAATCTTTTGCAACACCTTCTACGAACCATAATAATTTGGTGATAATTTATTATCCTTCTTAGTTTTCTTAAGGGACAATGATTTGTATGTTTATAGACATAAACCTACCTAGTTTCCTACATCAAAACTTATTTCGCTGTGATGTTGATCTACATGTTGTTTCATTCAATTTTGCACCAAAGTGAGGTTATCCTTTAAGAGTTGGAGAACATGTTCTTGATGCTCAATGTGATCTTTGACTACTTGAACCTTAGAATTTTCTCTTAAATATGATGTGATGGATGGTGGACGATATCGACAAAGTGCCATAAATGGGGTCATTTTTGCTGCAGTATGGAAGGAAGTGTTATACCTCCATTTAGCGAGAGGTAACCACTTCACCCATTATGTTTTCTTATCAGATACAAAACAAAAAATATATCCTTCCAAATATTTTTTTCACTATCTCAGTTTTCCCATTAGATTGAGGATGATAAGATGAGCTATGAGCTAATTAAGTACCTAGGAAAAAGATAATTCCCTCCAAAAATTTCCAGTGAAAATGGTATCTCTGTCACTTACAATAATATTTTGGTTTCAAAGCATCTTTTGAATTATTTCCATAAATGAATTAGCAAATATAATGGATTTAAACGAATGATATAATGCACAAAATTGTGCATACTTGGTAAGTCTATCAACTACCACCATGATGACACTCTTTCCTTCAAACTTGGGTAAACCTGTGACAAAATCCTTTGAAACCTCCTCCAAACGTTAACTTCGAATGGATAAAGGTTGTAATAGACTCGGGGTCTTAATTGTGTCAACTTTATTTTGTTGGTCAACCAAACGTTACGCCGCAAAATTTTGAATATCAGATTTAAGGATATCCACAAAAAAATCATTCTTGACCTTGTGGTAATTTTTTTTAAATCTAGAGTTCCCTCCTGAGGGAGAGGTGTACAATTCCAAAAAAATATTTTGTTTGAGTTGGGAATTCTTACAAATATATAAGCGGTCTTTGTACCATAATGAATCATTTTTCTAGTTGAATGTATCAGATGTACTGGGACCTTGCTATAATTTTTGAATGAGTGTCCACACTTCTTCATCATTCTTTAATTCATTCCTTACTTTGGTCATCCAATCTCGTTGGATAATAAAAATTGCTCAAAGAAATCCTTCCACATCCTCACCCTTTCTTAAGAGTGCCTCTGCAACAAAATTTTTCTTCCCGTTTTTGTAGATGATTTCAAAGTCATAACCCAACAATTTTGTGACCCATTCTTGTTTCTCTTCTGAAGATAATATTGGTTCCAAAAAGTATTTAATACTATCATGATCTATTTTTACCTTGAAGTGTCTTCCCATTAGGTAAGTTTGCCATTGCTTTATTGCATGTAGTATTTGCAAAAATTCCTTCTCATAAATAGGTTTTGTAAATACTTTCCTTTGATTGGTCAACTTTCAAAAGAAAGGGGTCTTCCTTCTTGCATTAAAACAATACCAATTCCATTTCCTGAGGCATCACATTCGACAATAATTGTTTTTGTGAATTTCGACGTAGTTAAGACCTGTGCTTGGCAGATTTCCTCTTTAAGATGTTCAAAGGCCTTTGTTCCTTCTAGAGTCCAAAAAAATGCATCTTTCTTTAGTAATCCTATTAGAGGTGTTGATATTCTCCCATAATTCTTAACAAACTTGCAATAATACCGTGTCAACCCAAAAAATCCTCGTATATGCTTTGTGGTTGTGGGGATTTTCCATTCCTTAATGGATTTAATTTTGTTAGGGTCTACCTTAACACTATCATGAGATACAATATGACCCAGATATTCCACTTCATGTACTCCAAAGAAACATTTGGATTTTTTTGCATATAATTGTTTCTCCTCCAATAGTTTGATTGCCCTGTCAACATGTTGAACATGATCTTTCCATGACTTGCTATATATTAGTATATCTAAAAAATTACTAATGTAAAATTTCTAAGGGTGGGTTTGAAAAAGGAATTCATTAAACCTTGAAATGTAGAAGGTGCATTGGTAAGGCCAAAATGCATGACCAAAAATTCATAATGACCCTCATGAGTTGTAAATGTTGTTTTCAGAATGCCTTCAATATTCATTCTAATTTGATGATATCTTGAACAAAGATCCAACTTGGTGAAGTAAATTGTCCATGTAATTCATCCAATAATCATCAATGATAGGAATGGGAAATTTATCTTTAATATTGATCTTATTGATCTCCCTATAATCTGAACACATGCACCATGATCCATCCTTCTGATGCACCAATACTACTGGATTCGACAAAACAATTTTGACTAGGTTGAATTATACCATCCTCTATCATTTCTGTAACCATACGTTGAATTTCACTCTTTTGGGCTTAGGGATGTCTATAAGGCCTGATGTTTGGAGGAACACTTCCTGGAATCAAATGAATAGCATGATCATGGTCAAGAATAGGTGGGAGGCCTTTGGGAGTCTCAAATACATTGGAATGATTGTCCAAGACATTTTAGAGATCTAGAGAAATAGTTGATTTCATTATTTGAACCTCTGGTGAGCATAATTGTGAAATTGTGCCCTGTTTTTCCTTTTTTAGAAGCTTTTTCATGCTATTAGAGCTATTTATCTTTCCTGGTTTCCCTGCGATACCCCTTAATTCAACTTCCTTTCCTTCCCAAAAAAATTCATGAAACATTATTGAAAACTAAAAGTTATCGTACCCAAATATTGTAACCATTTGACATCTAGTACAACATCACCACCACCCATTGGAACATATAGCATTGGAATATTTAATACATATTCCCCCATGGTTAGCTTCATATTATGGCACTTTACAGAGAAATTTAGAGTTACTCCATTTGCAACCATCACTTGACACTCTGGTGTTGGGTATAGGAAGTAATTCAATTCCTTGGCTACCTTACAATTAATAAAAAAGTGGGTACTACTCGAATCAATTAGGACTATTACCTTTTTCTTCTTGATATGTCCTTCTATCTTGAGAGTTTGATGAGTGGTAATTCCTGCCAATGAGTTAAAATATATGGTCAGACTCATCTCTTCTTTCTCTAGGGTTATTTCCTGGTGTATATCCTCTTCTTTTGAAGCTTCTTGTTCCTTTTCCTACTCCTCTTCACAATCTATTTAAAATAATTTCTTCTCAGCACACTTATGACCTTTAGTGTATTTTCAATCACAACTATAGGAAATCCCTTTTTCTCTTTTTTCTTCCAATCATTATGGTGTCGAACTTTTAGGTCATGGAAGGCTAGGAGAAACAACACTTCCATATTTATAATTGTGAGTGGCCGACTTCCTTGTTTCCATAATT
The DNA here is from genome assembly GCA_031772625.1 of Pinus tabuliformis. Lineage (NCBI taxonomy): Eukaryota > Viridiplantae > Streptophyta > Pinopsida > Pinales > Pinaceae > Pinus > Pinus tabuliformis. Next base: position 872,263,378 of record CM062811.1, read on the forward strand.
TTACTTTCAACTTTTCTTTCCAACTTGAATGCCTTCTCCAATGAATCAGGTTCCCGAAGGTGAACATCATGTTTGATGTTATCCTTTAAAGTCTATCTAAAGACATCAATCCTATGCTCCTATGGAATATCATTTACTCTTATATTCAATTTTTGGAAGTCCTCAATGTGCTCCGCCATTGAAACCTTTTGTTTGAGATTTATCAATTGGCTAAAGAAGGCATTTCTCTTTGTATCCTCATATTGTGTTATCATTTCCTTCATAAAAATTAACCAAGTGAAAGGTGATTTACAAGAAAAACTCCATTCATACCATACAAAATATTGGGTTCTAAATATAAATTTTCACTCCGTACCTTTTGTGTGTCTTGCACAGTATGGAGATCAAAATATTGCTCCATTTGTAGTATGCATATTACCGGATCATTTCCATAAAACTTCCTCATATCGATCTTTAAAATATGGTGGGTATTCAATCCAATGTTGGAGTCTATGAAATCATGATTATCATTTCCTTTTTTCTCATAATGAGTTTCATCTAATACCTTTTCACCATTAGGAATCATTTCTTGTAGCAACTTTGTCAACCTTCCTTCAAACCTTCCATGTCTGCTTTTAAACCATTCTTCAAATCTTCCATGTTGCCTTTCATTTTTTATTCAATACCATCAATATCATCTTTCATGCCAACCTTCAAACCTTCCATGTCTAATTTTAACTATTCTTCAAACCATCCATCTTAGCTTCTATTTTAGTTTTGGTTACTCTTTGTGAGAGTGAAATTTCTTACTAAGTGTGTCAATTTTTTTTTTTGTTTCAAGGTATTTTGAAATAAAACAATGATATATATATATACTTAGCTATGCCCTTTGAATCACTTCACACTAACTTTTTGAACAAAATTTAGGCAAACTTTAAGAAATACACACCTTTTTATTTCTTTTTTAGAGCTAGGTATTGCAACTATTGTATCTCTGTAATTGTGAATCTTCACTATATGAAATTTTTTCCTATAGTATCCCTATGCATCATCCTTGCAACCCAACAAGTCATACCAATATTTGATTCTTCAAGAAATATTTATGCCCAATCTCCCACGATGACCTTATTATAGACTGGTTCAGTAGAGTGAACTTTTATGGAGTGTCAGGTGTCACTGTTTCGACCTTCAGCCATGAAATTTATATCCAATAAACTAAAGTCTATCATATTTCTATCATTTTTTAAAAAATTCAAATCAGATGCTCAGAGGGAAAGGTATCATGATTTTACTTAGGTCATATGTTTGAGGAATTATCGAGCTCGCAAAAACCTTAACTTTCTCAAATCATATCTTCTAAAATATAGCAATACAAGTTCTTAAATTTTCATACACAAAATTCACCAAGATTCTGAATCCATGTGGTTGCAATTTCAGCTTCTAAATCTTTGTAGAGAAATATTTATAGCCAAAATTCCATGATGGCCTGTTTGAAGTAATGAAACCCAAGAATCCAATGCTCTGATACCAAATGTTATGCAACCAGCTCACAAATAGATAGATCAACAACTTTAAAATTATCCTCTTCGAGGGAGGAACCTCCTTTACGTTACATAAATGAACAATGATTGGATGATTCAAATGACAAAACCTCTTTTCTATATATAGGAGTCTAAGGGGTCACAATATAATCAAACCCTATATAATAATAATAATGTAAGGGCACAATAATAACAATAAGGGGCTACAATAGTATTATAGGTACCTAACAATATTTCTAAGTATGGTTGTTGATGTGATGTTGTTGCTATCATTACATCATTAAATGCTTATTGTTGCTACCAGTTTTTCTTATCCTATAGAGGTTCATGCTCCATATGATGGTTATTATTGTTTCCATATATAACTACACAGGGTTGATATATTGAGCTAATTGGCATGCTATATTTTGTATTCATGATGTTGCTAATATATGCTATTGTTGGGCCACTATACATTGTTATGTGTTGGTGATCACTATTGATCATATATTGATTCCATGGTTGATGATTTGGAGAGGTTGATACATGTCTCTTTTGTGATTTCTATTGGCATTATCTTGCTTCTATGAATAGGAAATGTTTTGGATCATATGCTCTATGTACTTGAATTATGACACCGTATTAGTCATGCATTGATGAGAGGATTGTTATGACACCCATGTGTGAGAGAGTCTCATTCTTGTATGTTTCACACATAGAGTCATAACCCATGAATATCATGTGTTTTATTGTGAGTCATGAGAGTTGGAGCAACTGTGTATTCACTATTAGTAGTGTTGGTACAACCATGTACTTTATGTATTATTCTTCTACACTCTCTTTCTTATCATGTCGAGACATTTTGGGGTGATGTATTGTCATTTTCCTATCTTATTACTCTATTATGCATGGATAGATCTATGGATTCATGCATGCATTGAGAGAGAGTCATGTGATTCATGATTCAACCATATGTATAGGCTTATGTTGTCATTGTACAACCATGTATTATCATTTTGGAAGCCATGTAATTGGCCTATGAAGCCCAATACTTTGTTGAGTATCATTTGGTCATAGTCATTAGTCCATGTGGAGTAGCCTCTTGCATATGACAAGGAAGAATTGGAATATATATATATATCTATCTATATATATATATATATATATATATCAGTCTACATTTAGCCATGGAGATGTTTTCATGCAATGGAGTATGGTTGGTCATATGTTTGTGACATGTCATCATGTGTTTTCTTCTACCATGTGTACTTCAAAAATATGTTTCTTCTAGAAAGTCATTGCTTTTGTTGATATATGAGTTTTCTGCTACTGGAGAGTACATTGTGGAGAGGATGTATTTGATGTTGTTGTTTCAGCATTGGTTGGATATATGTTGTTTCTACTATGGAGTTGATCAAAGTTGTTGCTGCTAGTTGGTAAAATTATGTTGTTGTTTCTATATGTTGGCGATTTGATCTGCTATTAATATTATGAAATGATTATTCTTTTGTTGCTTCACGGAAGAGAGCATGTTTTTCAGTTATTACTCTTTTTGGTTATTGTCATGTTTCCTTGGGAGTGAGAGAGTTTATTTTTTATGCCAATAGGAGATGTATATTGTTTCTCTATTTTGTTTTTTATTAGGCATAGCTTATGTCAGGGGGGGTCTTAGTGCACGTATTTTTCATGGGGAGTGTTGTTGTTGATTTTATCTTTTAGTATTACACTCCATTAGTCATCACATACATATGGATTTTGAGTGGATTTTTTTTTCTTGATGGAGTGCATTTCTTATGGAGGAGCATAAAACATTTCTCCTTGACATGTTTAGCCCTTTTCCATTCATGTCAAAGGGGGGGAATGTGAGGATGAATATCAATTTTTAGATGGTTATTTTCGGTTGAGATTGTAATCAATGTTAAAGGGGGAGATTGTTTGCATTGATGTGTGGTGCAGATGTGTTGGTTAGTTGGCATTGATGTCAAATTGGTAGCATGGGTTGCAGGTCATTTGGTTATGCATTTGTATGTGTGGCTACATGTTGGTATGTCTACTAGCATCGAGATGTGACTTGCAGGTGTTGCATATAGAGTGTGATTAGAGGATGCCATGGTCCTCATGATCATGTTTTTTACTATTGAGTTGGATAGTGGTGTGTTGCACTAGTTCATAGGCCTTCTAATGATGATCTTCTTGATCATGTTGCTGCATATAGGTGTTGGTGGCTACTATAGAAGTTACAATTGAAGAGCCTTGTTGATTAGGTATCCATGTCTTGGATTAGGTATCCTGTGTTGATGTTGTTATATATTGGAATTGGAGAGGATATATGACTGTAAAAGAATTATTGAGATGGTTATAGACGTCTTGGAGGATGTATGACATGTTTTGGAGCTGCATACTAATGATAGAGTTGTCGTGGAGCAGTTTCATGGCCCATGTGCTAGTATGGTTTTTGGTTGACATCCAAGTCAACCTAGATTGAGTTATGATGATGATAGTGATGTGGAAGTGACTTAGTGAAGTCTTTCATAGGTGTCAGTCACTTCCATAGGTCCTACAGAGAATTTTTTATTTCTAGAAGAAGTTTGGGCAGGTTCTGAGATGAGGAATGATGACTTTGACCATCCTCTACCCCAGTCACATGGATGAGGGGTCATGAGAGTGATTGAAAGTCTCCAATTGCTAGGAGATAGGCTTGTGGGAGTGACTAAGGAGCTCCAGTCAAGTTTGTGGAGTGTTGTGCATGCAACTAAGCCTTGTCACATTTTTTTTTCCACATTCCTCACAAAACTCAACTAATTTTGTTATTGTAGTGAAGCTTAGGATCAAAACTTTTCAGCATATGGTTAGAAAAGGAAATAGAACCTCTAGAATCTAATTACAATTGAATATATCAAAAGGCTAGTGGATTAAGTGGTTTAATTTGGTCAATAAGACTATATTAACCAAATATGAAGTGCGTGAAATGAATTTTTGAGACCTCCATAATCTATAGCATTTGTTGAGTTAACCATCACATAAAAATGACAAATAGAGGAAGGCCTTGAGTCTATTTGGTTGGTTGATTGAGTTTGTAATATTATGACATTGTGAGGGCACTGAGACTGAGTAGATATTCTAGTAGTTGCTCACATAGTTTTTGTAGAGTTATATCAGAGAATTGTGTCTAGAAATCAGAGATAGAGTTGAGAAGAAGATTCAAAATTTATGTGTTATTTGTGTTAGAAAATTGGCAGCTTGTGTGTTTAAAATAATTCTTTTGGTATGAGAAGAAGTGAAGAATTTCCCTCCTCCTAGTAAGAGTTTTGATTCAGATTTTATGTGGAGAACAATGGTGTTGATGGGTTGCTCATGTTAAGTGAATTGAAAACCCAACTTCAAAATATATGAAATGTGGTTCGCATGGAGGAAGTGAAGGCATTAAGGCTTCAAAGTAGACAGTGATATGGAGGATTCAGTAGATGGAAGTGATTTCTCCATCCCATACGATTTGGATAGTCCAATGGTAGTTGGGTGAGGATCATTGCTCATGAGAGCTTCGAGTGGATTGATTTCTATAGATCAGTGAGAGAAACAATTTTCTTGTCTCATAGGTGCCATCATACTATGAAGGAAGAGAACTCTTCCAGCTTATGGTGTAAGCTAATCCATGTACAAATTTTTCAACAAAATAATAAAATAATTCAGCAATGTAACAACAATAGGGTGGATTTCTCCTGAAAGGATTTCCACCAAAAATACTTGTGTTCTTATGTATGCATGTTTGTGGTGATGTTTCTCGTGGTTATTATGTTTTGAGTTTATTGTTGCGTTCAACTAATGTTGTGAATGTGCTTGGATATTTGATATTGTGGTAAAAATATTTGAAATTAATATAAAATCCATCACTACTTGTTCACCCCCCCACAAGGAGTGTTCTAGTTTCCAACAAGTGTGTCATCATTGGGAAGCATAGGAAGGCATTGTTGGAAAGAAATTCCTAAAAGAGGAGAAACAGTGGGTAGTTGAGAGTTGTTCATAAATGGAGTTGTGAATGACGTTCCACGAGTACTGATGTGTTGATTCATTGAAGTACTAATCATAAATGAGAGTACAAGTGGAGCCAATTTCAGTGACCTAATGAAGTTGGTTCATTGATAGAGGAAGACTGGAGTTGCTACATATTGGGAGTCAAAGGACTAGGAAGATGCATATAGGGTATGGCCAAGGTGGCTGGGAGGAGATCTAGGTCAACTAGATAGTCAAAGTACATTTTTTAGGGTAGAATGGTGGTCATAATGACATACACCAAGCCCTAGTTGTTACTGTCTTGTATCATTGGATGTATGAGGGTCATTATTGTTGGTACGGGAGCCCTAGACCATTGTGTTATCAGTTTGATTAATATAATGAAGTTGGGTTTTTCTATAAAATTTTAAAAGTTGTGTATATTTTTTGCACTAGTAGATTTACTATTGTATATTGTTCCGTTGTGCAAATTAGTCTTCTTGTGATGCTTGGATTGGTAGCATTAGTGATTTAATATTCTATCCTATACTCTAGTGTCATGGAAGACCAACATGGTATCAGAGCTACTTTGACGGATCAATGAATCAAAGTGTGCATGACAAATCAACTCATTGGGAGTTGTGATTGTCTAGATCATGGAGCAGAATGTTCAGTTGAAGACATAGAGATTTGGTCTTGACTGGATTGGTAGCAAGGTTGGATGGGAGTTCTAGTGGATTTGTTGTGGGCTTAGTGAACAACAATTTGTTGTAGGGAAGTTTGTTGATCATGGACTTCCTATGAGATAATTGGGACAACTCAAGGATTTCTTTAGCACATATGACATTTGTATGATCTATATGGCTTCATGTGATGGAATTCAGATTGGTAGGTTAGTTTATTCATTGGATCATCATGTTACATATCCGATAATGGAAGGATGTGAAAAAATTCATGGGTCTAAGGAAACTTATGTGGAGTCCAAGTGGATTGATCTAGGAATCTTATCTCTTATTTTTCGGTGCAACTTTCTTTCCAAATGAGGCTGCAGATCAACAGTAAGCATTAGGATTGTTTTGTAGTATTTATGTGTGGGCGTTTTCACTGTTATGGGTCGTAGGGATAGGATTCTACTTAAGAAAGATTTGGAGGTATGTTGAGAGGGTTGAGAGGGCTAATAAGACCCTCTTTGCTAAACACAACAATCAAAGAAGGCCACAACTCAAACAATTTTATCTTCCTTTTCTAGACGATAGTTTTATGTTTCCATTTTGGATAAAATACAATGGGGTATCTTGTGAAGTCTTCGATGACCTAATACACTTCTTTAGGAGCCTAGAGTGGACAATAAAGGTGGAATTCCAGTTGGAGAAGGAGATACAATGATTTGATCAGGGACTTAGGGTTGTTGGTGTGCCTTAACCAAGCTGCTAGAAGCATAGATCCCAAGGCAAGAAGGGAGCAACAATGAGTTGTAGATGACTTATTGTTGATGGTTTAATCTTAGACGATGAGAAGGCCCTAGAAGAGGACATTGTATTGGATTCTTATTCTCTATTAGATGGCACTATGAGAGTGGACCAAGTGTGTCATAGAGTAGCACCTTGATGGACTAAGGTAGCTACTAGGAGAGGCACAGTTGGAGCAGTGTAAAGAACAACTTGTGGAGGAGTTTAGATGATTTATTCAAGCCCTAAGGAACAAGTCTCTTGAAGGACTAAGGGATTTTTAGAAGTGGTAAAATAGAGGCTCATAGGTTTGAGCATCCTGGAGAATTTTGTAGCCCTAGACTTGCCTTGTGGAGAAGGACATGTACAGTAGAAGTTGGGAAGTCCATCATGACCTAAGTCCATTGGTTGAGAAAGGAATTTGATAGTGATAGTGGGAAGGAATTCAGCCCTAAGTTTGTCTTCATTAGGAAGCACATGAAGGTACTAGTGGGAATATAGTCCAGAAAGAGGATCAACAGTGGAAAGTTTATAGTTGTTCACAAACGAAGTTGTGAAAAACTCAGCATGAGTCTAGATGTGTTGATGCATTAAATGACTAACCGTCAATCAGAAAGCAAGTGGAGCCAAGTTCAGTTACCTAATGCATTTGTTTCATTGATATAATCTGATTGGAGTTGTTGCAAATCGGGAGTCAAAAGAATGGGAAGATGTGTACAAGGTATGACCAAGACAGCTTTGAGGAGCTCTACATCAGTTAGATGGTTAGAGTACTTTGTTTAGGGTAGATTGATGGTCATCGCAACATACACCAATTCCTAGTTGTTATTCTCTTGTATTAGTGGATGTATGAGGGTTGTTATCCCTCTATAGATGCCCTAGATTGTTGTATTATCACTTTGATTAATATAACACATTTTCGTTGTTGTATGAATTTGTAAAATGTTGTCTATATTTTTTGCACTAGGAGATTTAATGTTCTATATTATTCTGTTATGTAAAGTAGTCTTTTTGTGATACTTGGATTGGTAGCTTCAATGATTTAAGATTCTATTCTAGACTCTAGTATCATGGAAAAACAACAACAACAACACATTTTATCAAGGAAATAACATGTATGAGCAAGAGGATAGACTAGTACCAAAGGAAGAAATTGTCTTGAAATGCAATAGTGAGAAGGAAGCTACATAAAATGATCAATTGATCATAAATAATATATTTAAATAAAAATTTAGTAAAAGTCTTGTCACTCTTATATCATAGGAGGATATGTAGCAAGAGGAGATAGAAAATAAGTTGGACAATGAAATTGACAGGTTATGGATGCAGATGAGGAGGATGCCTAAGAGAATCCATACTAATGTGAAAGGGGAATTTAGTAGTCAAAAGTAAGTACTAATGTGAAAAGGGAATTTAGTAGTCGAAAGTAAGTGACTATACAAGACTGCATCAAGAAGAAAAGTGGACAAATCCATCATAGAATTTGGAGGCCTAGAGAATTGAGGACAACTACAATAGGAGCATAAAAAAACACAAAGAAATGGATCATCAACTACAACACAAAGTTTGGGATCAGAGAGGATTGTTACATCAAAGTATTATGAAGATGAAGTCATAGACTTTTATACTATGGGGTTCTAATGCGGGAGCATTAGATCTTCTCAACCATCAATCTTTTGGAGGAAAATTTTCCAAAATGGGGTCTTTACATTTCAAGAAGAATTCATATTCTAGGAAATCTAAGTGAATGAGTCAGGAGATTAAAAGTTGGTTGGATAGGTAATATTTTGTTGATATGTTAAAATAATATATACCTTGTAAATCATGAGAGATTCTAGGGATAGATACAACGATTTTAGGATTTAGAAGAAAATGATTTATGGAGTGATTTTAGGATGTAGGAAATCTATGATATTTCTAAATTTTTTGTACTGTAAGTCTATGAGCAATGAAAAGGAGAGTAAGTGTGAGAAAAAGAGATAATGGCCAAATGGATGTGAAATTGGGCCATAGAGAGGAAGGAGAGGCTTTGAGAAGATATATGTACAAATTATGTTAATGAAATTAATTTTTCATTATATGAATGTGTTTGCATGATTTTGTAACTTCAACTTCAATGTATGAATTTAGAATGAATGGTAGATACTGGAAATCTATCATATGAAGGAGGTAATTCCTAATATGGGATTTGAGACAATTGAATAATGGAATAATTTGGTAAATGCGTAGATATTTTGTGTGTTTTTTATTGAAGCATCAGAGAAATAGATCAAGATGTGGTTACAGATGGATGGGAACCTTAATGTCACTAGTTCATTGAAATTACAAAAGTAGAGAGGATGGAGGTGTAGGAAAAGTGGATTTTCCTATCATTAGACTGACTCTGCCTTGACCCATTGTAATACCAAATTAAAAATGCCAAATCCTTTTCTACCAAGCAAAATAATGTTACATATATAAATACATGAGTATTATGTCAATATAGAGAAGCTATTTTGGTTCCAAAATTAAGAAAATAGCTCAACCTCTCACACCAGTGAAGTAAATATCTTGTTCTAGAAAATCTCTCACATCTCACAAGTTCGTCAACCACTTACAAATTAGGAACAAACTTGGCTATTCCTTTGTACATGAATAACATTTATAAATTGTTTTCATGAATAAGCAGAAATTTAATGTAATAATGACTTTTATGTAGGTAAAATGAGAAGACGTAGATGTTATATTTAGCGCCCCAAAAGGAAAGTAAAATTATGATGGTCAATAATGTAAAATGTTTCTGATTGTTGTAGAATATGCTAAGAATTTGTGTCTACAAGAAAATATATGATGCCATGTTTGAGTTGATGTATTAGTCCTAGAATGTTTGAGTATGCACCTTATTTCTCTATGAGTAGAGCTTGCAATTTTATGTACTGAAGTAAAATGATGATGTAAGCTTGATGAGGTGCAAGTACACCCCCACAATTTTTTTGATAATATAAAACTCACTTTGTAGTTCAAGTTTAAGCTAATAACCATTTTTCATCATGCTTTGTTTTTGTAAGAAGAAACCACATGAATATGTAGGGTTATTCACATGCATAAATATTGACAACACAATTGAATGTAGTCAAGAATATTCAATTCATGAAAAAAGGGTTTGTTTAGGAGCAAGGTGACCATTAAGGATATGCTGAAGAAACACACTTTTGAAAGTGATATGGAACACATGGATATGGGTTCATCTGGATTTTTTGTTCTTTAGGGCTATGATGCATCAAGCATAGTTGCAGGTAAGCATAGAAAACCCAAGATGATAATTAATGATGACAATGTAGTGGGAGTTAAAGGTATATGTACAATTATGAAGATATGATTGGTGAATGAACCATGTACATGAATGGATATCCTATTAGACCGAAGTTTGTAGCATTGGTTAGACATGTAGTCTAATGAGTGACGGTTCTTCTATATTTACACCAACAACTTGGCAATGTTTATAAATGCTAGGTTGGACCAAATATATAATTTCCAATGAGGAGGTTCTTTAGTTCATAGTGGATATTTTGTTGTAGAGAACATATTGGAGAACACCTCATATGATCAACATTAAAAATTGTGACAAGAAGTGATTAAGGTGGATTTTTAGAGTATGTAACTCGTATATGTCATGTGTGTTATCTTATTTGATTTTTATGATTATTGGTCATGATTAGGTAGAATTCATCTCTACCCATTTCCTAGTTTCTAGGAGATGGTTAGATATAATTGGTTTTGTGAGATTGGTGTGAGGTAGAGATATTTTCTCACGACATGATTAAGATATTCTTTGTGTTTGAGACATCATTATTGTATTTATATGTTTACTATAACATTGAACTAATAGATAACTAACCATAATTTTGGTGAACAATAATGTCTACTTCTCCTTTCTAAAAATTATTTCTATGAATTAGAAGCTATTTCTATTGAATTTATGATTTCATTAGATGGATTACACTATTTATGTCAATTCAAAGCATTTGGACTCTAGTTTTACAAGCTCGGTAATATTTAAGGACTCTTTTTCATTTGAAATGCAAAGCATAGCAATTTATTGTTTTTGTTCTTGTTTTGGAGTATGATTTAATATTGCTTTTGATTGGTTAAAAGATTATATTTCTTAAACATAAGGAAAGAGGGTAACTAAATATTGTTTTCCTTTAGATTCATCAAGGGTTACTATTTTTCACATATAAATAATGAAGGTATTGGAATTATATTCCCGTAATAAACATCAGTGGGTCATTAAATTATATTACATTCACTAATGTGTAATCTATTGTTGCTAGTCAAGAAGAATTGTTTGACATAACAAATGTTACAATTTTATGGTATATATAACTATTATTCCTTATTTACCTTGCATTTTACATTTTAATGTTACTCCATTAATGCATTAAAAACCTAAAAAAGTATGAATTGAAATCAAATCAGCTAAGAAAATAATACATTTTCCGCATAATGAATACAATATGTTTCATGGGAAACACAATAGAGAAAATACAACCTAGAATATGATGCTCGTGATTTGGTCTTTTATCCTGAATTATGAAAAGAAAATGCAAACAAAGCCACTAGTTATGGAGCATTAAGAAAATAGCATCGGGTCTAAAGAGTACCTCTAATCTCATTACTTCTGCATAAAATTCTCCCAAAATTCTTTTGTTTAAGCTCCAAATATATATTTCTAATAAAATTAAGCTCTATTTTTTATAGATATGTTGTAACTTTAATAAATACTTTATTTTATACCATCAATAACTTTAAAACCCCCATAACCCATATTTCCCCAATAACTAGAATAATATGTGGAGTCCATTTTTCACAATTTTAAAACACCATTTATGAATGAAAGTGGTAAGATATTGGTCAAAAAGATGAATCCTCGTGTTATGGAGTTTACATAGACATGATGGCCAATTTAGTTGTTCCAAGATATTCTACTTCATTTTATTACAGTAATAGCTAGTCGCATATTCTCTTCACAACTGTGAATAATAAAGAATACAATTAACATAGAACCATTTTCCTTTACTAATAGACCAATATTTAAAAGTGATTTATATTTTTGTAGTGTTGGGGTTAGTGAGATGGACCCTGTAGAATCTTGTTGACAATTCACATGTGAGAGTAATTTAAGCTAATATAGAATCAATAGAGTGTCATGGTGGCCAAAGGAACAAGTCAAGTTTCCCAAGGCATAAATTTGGCTTACAAACACAAATGGAGGAAATATTCACATTATTGGAAGGATGTCAACATATAGAGCATTGATGAGAAGATGAAAACTTTATTTTGATAGAGCGTAGACCCAAGAGAAAAACTTTTAAGCCATTCATTAATTTCTATATGGTTTTGGACACCAAATCACTAAGCGTAATATATCCCTAAAATGTTCCTATAATGGAAAATAGATTCATTTTTCAACTCAAAAAGTAAAACAACGGATGAAAAAGTATATAATGATCCATTGATGATCATACCCCCCATATAGAGGAGGATTTTGGTTCCCCAAAATATTTTACTAAACAAGGACAAAACGTTTTCCCTCTATCTTCATTATAGAGTATCATCTAATCGAGTCTCGAAATTGTCCTTTCAACCCTAACTATTAGATTTTTTTTATCTCCATTTAGTTGTTATCAAATTATTCTATAAATTAATACCTTTTATCGTTTTTCATGATCTTATGGTGTCATATAATGTATGGCAAGTAAAACTTTCTCATTAGTTTCTTGGTCAAATATGGAAGGCTCACGGAGCTTTGGATTATTTTCATTCATAAATAAGTAAATGTTCATATATGGAAATACACTAAGGCTCTAAGTATATAGGCATAATCACCAACATTCCCAAACACTTTAAAAATATTATATTATAGAGCCTTAATATTCTTACCAGAACCAATATTGACCATGGGCATTATGGTCAACATGGTATTCTATCTTTTAATTCCCCTTTTTTCTTCAATATCTTAGTCTCATATGTTTTATTTAGATATGGAATATTAAATAATACAATTAAAATGGAACCCTTTACTATAATAGAAGTCCAATATTTAAAGAGCCATATGGTTGTCTAAGATTAGGGATATGGTTTTTTATACCACAAACCCCATTCATTTTAGAGTTTTGGACCTTCTAGAATCTTCTTCAGTGACCACACTTGACCAACTCTACATGTTAGAGTAATGTGAGCTAAGTTGGTTTCCATTTAGTGTCATGGTGGTCAATGGGATGGGTTAAGTTGGGAGAGTCATAAACTTGGCAAAAAAACTCGGTTTGAGGCAATCTTCTTGATATTGGAAGTCTCTCAATTTGTAGAACATTAATGAGAGGATAAAATGTTTTTTCACAAATATTTGACTTGAAATTTTGTTTCTTAATTCCTCAAGTATTCTCTACATTCTTTTGGAACCCAAATCACGATGGTGGGATCTACCCTTGAAATAGGTCCTATAAGCCAACAGATCCATCTTTTCAACATAAAAATTACCAAAATGGATGAAAAAGTATATAATGATCCATGTATATCATGCCCTCTACATTTAGGGAGGCTTTTGGCTCCCAATATTTTCTACTAAAGGTGGTGAGGAATTTTTTGTTCTATATTTAGTATAGAGTACCCTTTTTTCTTGCTTGGAATTTGTACTTTAACCCTACCTACTAGAGTTTGTATTAACCCCATCTACTTGTTCTTAACTTCTTCTACAAAATGATATGTTTTGTTAACTTCGTCTAAGATTGTGGTGCTACATACTTTATGTTACACAAGAATTTATCATTAGTTTCTTATTAAAACATGGAAGACACCTATAGTTTTGGATTCTTAACATTCACACCTAAGTAAATTTTCATATTGGAATACAATAAATCCATAGGAATTATCCCCAACACTTCGTAAAGGCCACATTATATATCCTTAATATTCTCACTAGAACCTTGTACCTTTCTTTATTATGATAAAATTAAAATTTATCCCCCACATTGAAGGTTTTTACAAATTTACATTAATAATGTGAGGTATTGTAGTTCTATTATGACTTCTTAAATGGATAATTTACTTTAAAATGGATCTTCCTAATCTTATCAAAATACTTTTCATCCTTCTATGCTTCTCCTTTGGTGTTCTCCCTCACTTCTCCTAATTATCCATAAACATCATCTAAGGGCGAAGTTGGTGGATACATAAAAAAAAATTCAAAATGGAATTTATTAGTAGAAGTATGGACTAATCATAATGGTGTGGAATATAAATAAAAAATTTCATCCAGATTCCTTGGATGTTTCTAATTTTATCTACTCTAAAATGTTACTAATTCCAGGTTCACTACTTCTATCTAGCAATTTCTCTATTGATTAGTTTAGCTTGGATTTCATATTCTCCCAAATCATAGACCAAAAAGAACTAAAAGATCTAGTATCTCTATCATATATGATGATATTTGGTATGTTGTAGTGCACCCAAAAATTTTCAAATAACATGTTGTCTACACTTTATTCCATGAAATCCACTTTATAAAACATAACAATCCACATCCTTCTAATCCTTTCAACTACTAGAAACAAATATCTCCAAAGTTATTGTATGTAAACAGAGAGGAAGTAATAAACATTTCTTTATGTTACTAGGATTACTCATAAAAAAAAAGTATGAAACCTCTAACAAATCAACCTATATCATTTTACATTTTAGGAAAATATGTATACCTATGTAAGCCTTCAACTATCTTCCAAACCCCAAAATTACCTACAAATTTTGAGGTGTGAGTGTCACCGACAGGTTACAATATTGAACCTCTACCAATATAGATCTCATATAGGTTGTAGAGCATGCTCCCTTTGAACCTATGATTTATCAACAAGTGGAAGTTTGAATATAGTTAAGCCTAATGATGTGGAATGACAATACACTTGATGACTTGTGATAGGTTCACATGGCAGTGAATGATGATGTGGCATAATGATGATGCCATGGCATCTTGCAATGTGGAATTCAAACAAGGCTATTTTGGTCTTCCAATAAGCATGAATTTAGGTGACATGTGGCTGAATCACATGACACGACATGGTGTGATGACATCATGTTCATATCAACATGTCAGTGCCCATTGATCCTTAAGACCAAGGTCATGTGGCAAGGTTCTATGGTCGGTTAGGGCACTTAAGGTTAGCTCATGACCAAATCATCAAACAATTCACTCCAAGAAATAAGTATTATAAGTATTGGTGAATTGGAAAACAAGTGTGGATTATGAGGCTCTGTGTTTATTGACTATGAGTGGATTGTTTTGTAGTGGTGGTTTTTGGTTCAAGTCTGCAGGGAGGCTCGGTATAGTGTTATATTATAAGCCCACTTGATTTTTTAATTTTTTTTTACTATTTTGCATAGGTCATAGTGTTTGACTCAAGGATCAATGTTGTGTGATACTTTATAGGCCAAAGAGGGCTCACTGGAGTGTTATATTGGTTAAGGTTAGTGTCTAGTCACAGCATTATATTGTAAACCTATGGAGAATTACATCATAAGCCCAAAGTCATAGTGTTTTGTTGATGCTGCAATCAACACCCTACAAAATTTTTCCTACAATTGAATTTTGGAGCCAATTTAGGATCTTATGATCTATCATATATGGTCACTACATTGTCAATTAATGTTTTGATAAGTGTTTAAGTCTTGTTCTTGGATTCTAATGGTAAAAGTCACTTACTCACACATGCTTAGTCCTTGTTGAATATACAAGTGTGTTTCTTTTATGCAAGCTTCAAAAATCATAGCATGATCCATCAAGACAATTTCAATGCAATGTTCAACTCATGTCAATAGTCAGTGCACATTTTCCATTAATAGTATCCCTCCTTTAGATTGCAATTGTACATATATTTATGTGAGTTTTCTCAACTGTTGTTTTTTAGCACCATTGCTTTCACAAGTGTCACTTTCACATTCGTAGTTGTCTCTTTTGCTTAATTTCACTTTAATAAGTGTCATTTTCATGATATATTTTCTCTACCATGTGCCACTTTCAATTTCACTCACATTTCCAAGTGTCGTTTTCATGTTTTCTTCTTGTCACAGGTGTAGCTTTTATTGTTTTCACTCCTATATGTGTTGCCACTTAATACATCGCTAGAGTTATTTTTAGCGCTCTCATTTGCATTCCATGGTTCTAAAAATACTTACAATATGTGATAATATCCTCCATATAACTTAGCACTCCTTTTGATCACAATTGACACTTTTCTTGCAACTTATGTTCAAAGTGTCGTAATGTCTCACTTAAACTATTGCACTTAAAAATAAGTGTTATTTTGTTGTCATTTCAAGGTGTGATTGCTATACATGAGTATTTTGTATCATCTTGGTCTCTATTTATGGATTTTAGGTGTGGATCCAAGTTTCAGTCATGTTCGGATGCATTTCCCTCTCTTACTCTACTGGTCCCACACTTAACCATTTTGGAGCTCTTCTTGGTCCTCCTGCCCAGTGAAACTTGTGAAGGAATTAACTCTATTATTAGGTGAAGATATTAACCGACTGATGAACCTCAATGATGAAACCTTACTCACCAAAACTTGTTCATTATTTTATTCTTAAGGCCACCTCAAACCAATGCACATTAATAACTTTCCAAGGATATTCACCCAACGCTTGTTTTTCATCCTAACTCATTGCACTAAGTTTTGATCACCTCTGATTTACATGGAATATGAAGCAATATTATAATATATCAAGGACCCATTCCATGACATTTACATAAGAAAAATATGCAATGTAAAGACTCTCCTATTATCACAATGTAGTGAAAACCCTCCTAGGAAAAGTGACTTCCCTTCTAGGGTTTCCCTCAGTGAAAAGTGCATTCCAGATGAACAGTCAACGACTGTTGGGCCATATTTCACTAGCATAAGAGGAAAAGTGCATTTTATGTGAATAGTGACCCCATGTTGACAAAAATTTTTCTTTCCTTAAGGATTCATCATACTCTCAGCACATAGCCTCATCCCTCAAGGCTCATGAAACAAGTACTCAACCTTGTTCCTTGTTCTTCCCATCTACATTGAACCTTTGCTCAAGAATCTTTCTCTTAGTGCATGGTGTATTAATAAGGATCACGGAGGCCTCCTCTCAATCCTTGACTAGTTAAATTGTGCTGGCATAATCTTTCTCTCTTTCCTTCTTGGCACATGGTGCAATCTTAAGCAACAAGTCTGTCACCTTGTCTCTTGATCTTCCCCATTGTGGTGGACCAAGAAGAGCCCCTCTTTACACCACATATCATAGTAATAATGAATAGTGAATCCTTCACAGACCACTCTTGAGTTGAGTTACTCTTTCCTTATCAAGCCTTTATCTTTAAGCTCCCACACAATCCTATCATAAGAAATTCATTCCATGAGGTGGGTAGAGGTAGGATAGATGGTTTCAAGATTGATTTTACCTTGTTAAGATTGATTTTCATTGGAAATTGTATCATCCTAGCATGGCAAGGAGGAGCTCAAGGAACATGTTAAGGAGGAGACACAAAGAAGCACTTGCAGATAAGAAGCACAAAAGAGAACTATCATGAAGAGATGAGGTAGATCCTCGACAATGATAGAAATAATACATTGCATGGTCCCTTAGAATGTTCCAATATGGATCCAAGAACCTTTGGAGCATGAAGATAAAAAAAAAGTGGATCTCTATATGAAGATGAAGCATAGATCAGATACACCATCAAGAATAAAATATAAAGGAACAAAGAGATAAACTTGGCATTTACACCTCATCATGAGCTCCATGTAATCATTGTTAAGTTCTAACTTGTAAAAGTGTAATCACTTTGTTATATGTTTCCATGTGTCTTGCCATATCATCATGTGGAATGTAGTGATGTATTTTCAAGAAAAGGAAAAAAAGTAATGTGTGGAAGTCCAAGAGTCACATGCGGAATATGAAGAGTCACATAGTCATGTATGGAGAAACAAGTATTTAGGAGAAGTCAAAAAGTCATTTAGAAGTTCAAGAGTTGTGTAGAAGTCCAAAGGGCATATTATAAGACTAAGATTCATGAGGTTATTCCCATATTCATGGGGATATGAAAGTTCATTCCTCATGTAATAAAAGAAACCTCATAACTCAAGAAAAGGGATTTCAGAGGCTTAGGATTTGGAGAGATAGTCTTCACTTCTCTAACTTGGCATAAAAGAGAAAAACTATTCTTTGGAGAAGAAAGAAGTGACTCAATCTTCAACTATTGGAACTAGTGCCTCATAATTGTAACTGTGTGCTTGGATCTTTCATCTAATATTGTAGATCATTGAGCCAACATACTTCCATGCATGTATTGTAGATGTTTTGAGACTATTCTTTGGATGTTTTCAATATATGTTATATTCATATGTACTAAGGAAATTGAACAACTTCTTTGGCATTGGTACTAATCTTAATTGAATGCATTTTCTATTTATTTTTTTGAATCATTGTTATCATGTAAACTAATTTATAGTTTAATCAAAAAATCTTTCCTTCTCATCATATGTCTCTTTTGGGTAGTACTATTACTTCCCTCCAGAGGCTCACTCTTGTCTCCTTCTCATGAAGGCCTCCTTTTACACATTGCAATTGATGCTACACAATGTCAACTTACTAGCTTGTTCAAGGGTTATGTATATAATCTCTTATCTTATTCATGGAAACCAAGGTGAACATTTGTGTTATGGTGGTCGGTGATACTACAGATGAGGATCCTACTCCAAATAGTGGGAGTTCAGATTGGGACTTCACATCAAGGAGACCCCCTATATGTTGGCAGTATCAAACACTGTCAACATTCTAGCACTAGAAGGAGTTCCAAGAGACAAGTTGTGTCCATTGTATATATTTTGAATCGCTTATCTTAAATGGATCGTTCCCAAATTATAATTCCAAGATGTTTTCTAAAGATATTGGTCTTACCATCCCCACAGAAATTATTCATAATTTGTCTACTTTTAATTTTGATGGCAAGGGTGAACTAACAATGCTTGTGCATATGTTCCAATTTTCTTATTTCTATCTTTCTAATGGAATACATTGTAAATATGTCATGGGAAGGTTGTTCACCCTCACATTTAGAGGTTGAGTCAAGAAATGGTGTCATACATTACATGTTGCTTCTATCCATTCATTTGAGCAACTTGTTAAGCATATTCATGAAGCTTTTGACATATATGATTATCAAGATGTATGTGATAGAATCGATCAGCTTAGAGGGAATTTAGATGAATCTTTAGATGGTTTCCTTAGTCATTTTCTTCACCTATGTTGTTAGTTTCCTAAAGAGTATTTTGACTATGATTTTATGAGCAAAATGTTTCAAATCCTAATTTTTTTCTTGGTCAAATCATTTGTATCTGAACCCCCAGATGATTCTATTAGGTTGTGTTATATTCTTTCCATGACTAGCCCACGTAGTTAACCGGGGGGTTAGAAGAGGGGTAGAGCCCCCCCTTCGTTGTGCCGATTCCGTAGTGGGGGGGTCACAAGGGGTTTGAGGGGTGCAGGTAACCCCACTCTATAGGGTTCGGGGCAGCGCCCCAGAAAATTTTGGTTTTGGACCCTATGTTAGGTTGGGCAGACCCACCTATGGTTTGGTGCATGATTTTTGCACATGGTTTTAGATGCGATGGTTTTCGGTCCATGGTTTTGGACACGACGGTTTTCAATCCATGGTATTCAATGCTTCGACATGTATAACTATGTATTGTAACATTGAAAGGAACATAATGAAAAATAAAGCTAGTAGTTCCAGTTTTGGGATCCAAGGGAAAGTCTCTGTGTATATGTGTTTCATGTGTTAGGCTCTCGCATTGTTTATTTTTTATGTTTTAGAATTCGTATGAAAGTAATTTTTGTACGTGGTTAAAACCTACATTTGGTATCAGAGTTGTTTTGGTTTTAAGGGGACGCCTTGGCTACTGAGGGGTTTTGCTCGGGCCTATGGTAGACCCTGTTTAGTGGGAGATTTGCAAGATCAATTCTGGTGGTGAAAGAAGATAGCGAGCAGTGGAACGATAGAGATCGAGAAATTTAATGGTCATATTTTTGTGTTGTGGAAACTTAAGATGGAGGATCTATTGGTGGATAAAGATCATGGGATTGCAATATATCTGGGTACTAAACAAACGGGAGTGTTTGATGAAGAATGGAAGAAGTTGGATTGGAAGGCAAACAGAACAATACGATTGTGTGTCTCAGATTCAGTATTTCTAAATGTATCAGGGGAAGCTATGCCGAAGGCTTTGTGGGACAAGTTAGGTACTTTGTATGAATCTAAGTCTCTGGTGAATAAACTGTTCCTGCGGAAAAAGCTATATAACCTGAGGATGAAAGATGGAGACTCAGTGAAAGAGCATCTGAATGCATTTAATACTATGGCAAGTCAGTTAGCATATATTGATATTAAAATTTCAGATGAAGATAGGTGCATTGGTTTGTTGTGTTCTCTACCAGATTCGTGGGATAGTCTGGTTATTGCAATACGTAGTAATGAAACTACCTTGCAGTTTGATGAAATAGTCTCATCCTTGCTAACAGAGGTGATGAGATGGAAAAATATAGAGAGCTAGAATGGTTATGCCTTTTCTATATGAGGACGGTCCTAGAACAGAAACAAAATTAAGTCATCGAGTGGGAGATCTAAATCTAGAGGGAGATATAAATCTCCAGGAAAACCTATAAAGGTGGTGTGCTAGAAATGCTGAAAGGAAGGGCACTACAAAAGGGACTGTAAGTCTAAAGCTCCTGATAAAGGAAAGGGATCTGATGATGCTCTTTCTGCAGAGGCAAAAACCACCTGAGATGAAGGTGGGGATGTGTACTTGGCTTCTTCAAGTACACATGTAGATCATGTGGCATGGTTGATTGACTCAGGTGCATCCTTTCACTTCACTCTACATAGAGAGTGGTTCTGTGAGTATGAGAAATACGATGGTGGTGATGTCTTCTTAGGGGATGATAGGAACACTAAAATCATTGGCCGCGGAAAAGTAAAGTTGAAGTTGCAAGGTGGAAGGGTTAGAACACTTCCTATTGTTCTGCATATTCCTGCATTGGCCAAAAATCTGATTTTTGTAAGCAAGTTGGATGATGTAGGTGTTAAAACAATGTTTGAGAAGGATACCTGCAAGATGGTTTGGGGAGAACTGTTATTGATGCGAGGAGTTCAGATTGGAACTCTGTACAAGCTATAAGGTAGCATGGTTGTTGATGGGTGCAACATTTCTGTGGTTCCCCAAAGTGGAGCAGAAAATCTAGTGGTCTCTGGAGAGAAGACCATGCTATGGCATCAAACGCTTGGACATATTGGAGAGAAGGGCCTTTGAATACTTCATCGTAAAGGTATGCTAGAAGGTATGAGTAATAGCTCTCTGGATTTTTCTTTCTGTGAAAATTGTGTATATGGGAAGCACAATTGGTTGAGTTTCCCCATTGGTGGTAAGAGGGTGAAACATATATTAGAGCTTGTGCATAGTGATGTGTTTGGACTTGTGAAGGTTCCATCACCGGGTAAGTCTGTGTACCATATATCATTTATAGATGACTTCTCAAGGAATGCATGGATATATTTCCTTAAGAAGAAATCTAAAGTCTTTGACAGGTTTAAATAATTCAAGGCTCTGGTGGAAAACCAGACAGAGAAGAAAATAAAGGTGTTGAGGACAGATAACGGTGGAGAGCTTTGTAGTAAGGAATTTGAAGAATTATATAAGAAGTGTGGTACATCACGACAGAAGACTACTCCATATACACCTCAACAAAATGGAGTTGCAGGAAGAATGAATAAGATGTTGATGGAAAGGGCAAGAAGGATGCTTAGTGGTGTCAGGTTAGGACAAGAATTCTGGGCAGAAGCGGTGGAGACAACATGTTACCTGGTCAACAGATCACCTTCATCAATGTTGGAGGATAAAACTCCACAAGTGGTATGGACTGGTAAGAAACCCTCTGTTTCACATCTCAGGGTATTTGGATGTGATGCATATGTACATGTTCCAAAGGAGAAACGAACCAAGTTGGATAGTAAATCTGAAAAGTGCATCTTTATTGGGTATCAGGATGGTTTAAAGGGTTATAAGCTTTGGAACCCAGTAACAAGGAAGGTTGTGTATAGCCAAGATGTGGTGTTTAGAGAGGTGAAAGATGTTATTAAACATGAAGTCCAACTAAAGGAACTTGAGAAGATAGAGTTTGTGCTAAAGGAGGAAGAATTAGACTCTACAGCAGAGGAGGAATTAGAAGATGAAGAGCCACAAACTCCGGGTGTGCGAAGATCGGTTCGAGAAAGAAGGCAGCCAAAAAGGTATAGTCCATCTGCTTTCTTTTCAAATTTCTCTTTATCTATTACTCATGATGATCCCAGAACTGTGAAGGAAGTAGTAAATTCAAAGGATGGAAAACTCTAGAAAGAGGCCATGGTTAATGAAATGGCATCTTTGCACAAAAATGAGGCTTGGGATCTAGTGGAGTTGTCAGCTGGAAGGAAACTCATTGGCAGCAAATAGGTGCTCAAGAAGAAGACAAATGTGGAAGGAAAGGTGGAGAAGTTTTTGTAGGGAAAAGTATCCAATACGGAATGACCCTATCCCACTCTAAGGGTGATAGTACCTCAGCAACAATCGAAGCAAAGCTATCTAAGATTTCTTCTTTATGAAAGTAAAATAGGGGAGAAAGAGATCCACTAACCGATGTCTTTCGCTAATGGTTGATCCAATCTTCTCTCCTTGCTGCTTGCTCCCAGCTCCTTGCTCTTTCACTGGCCCAGCTACACCAAGATCCTGCAAAATGGCAAGAGAGGGAAACTACAAGAAGCATACATTCATAACTGATTCAAGGATTAGAATAAATCAAATACACAAGTATGACAATACATCATTGAGACACATGCATATAGAAGAACCTCAAATGCTTTATTAATGGAAGAAGTAAAGTTCAGGAAGTGATACAACCATAAGAGGCCCAATCCAGCATCACCTTCCCAGCAGAAAGAAATCTCCTCTTCACCTCGTTCAAAGCAAATCACCCAATAGCTCTAAACTCAAACCAACAACACTTCCTTACATTCACAAGATTCCAGCCTCCTTAGACCTCATGAGAGAGCTCTATATATAGGAGTTTTGGAGAAAGGATGAGTCAGCTTGAGGCTGGCATGAAGCTGACTAGTGTCCTCTCCCACTTCAGTTATTCTTCAGTTCTTGAATCCACTTGGAGATCCTTGCTTCCACTTGGAGTTTAAGAACCTCTTACTCATCACTAGGTGAATTCCCTGATCCAAGTGTCATTTTGGAAGCTTCCTGGGCATTGACACCTTGAGGAATGACTGTGCCACTTGTCCAAGTACGCTCAGCGCAGGTGGCCTTCTTTGCAGTTGACATTCAGCGCAGGTACAGAGAGGAGCAGTTGACATTCAGCGCAGATGTTCAGTGGAGCAGTTGACATGATCCAGAATTTGCTTTTTTTTGAGTGTTTTCATGTGGAGAACTGATATTCAGTGCTGTGGTTTGCTGACCTTGTTCCTCTAGGGGTAGGAACAACATGTTTAGGGACTTTGGATCCCTGATATTATTGACATTTCATGCTTCATACTGTAAGGCACAAAAATTTCTATAACAGTTGCCCCCTAATGTATGAGGTCGTTTATCGGGTGAAATGCTTTATCCGGAGGATCCGAAGTTCATTCAATCGCTGAGAGGTGACCTGTAATAAAATACAATACAATACATTATTTTTCATTCTGCTTTCATGATCTAGCTGAGGCGGGCATTCCCATGCTCAGCTTTATAAATTCATTTTGGTACATAGAATAGATGATCGTCTGATGGTAGACTGATAATTCTCTGCTGAAATTATCATCCTTTGAGTAGGATGACCATCTGCTGCAATGATGTACGTGTCAAATGTCTTTATATTTCCTGAATATATATCGCAACCCAGATGGATGAAACTAGATCTGGGGTCTTCAAACTTGTTCGATCTTCACTCTAAGTACAAGTCGATCCATGTGAGAATTGCGCTGAAGTCGAACATGGAAAGACATCGCTTGATTACCGGTCAATGATGTAAACCGCTAACAAGCGCGAGAGGAATCACCGATAATGATAATGACCCTCAAGGTACTGCAGTACAATTCACGTGGTGTGAATAAAGGACTTGGCGTCAAACACCACGTAAAATCTTTCGGTCGAAGGTCATTGATGTATACCTGTCGCCGGAAGTGAGAAACTTGCCATTGAGGCATGCAAGCTTCAAAGTACTGAGGGGGTTGTTCCTAGATCAACTTATTGGATAATGAGCTGAAGTCGACAAAAAGCGATCCGTCAAAGGAGGGCCTTAATGAATCCCACATCAGTGACACGGAACGGAGCTAATGATTTTAGTGGAGGTGAAAACAATCTGTGACATATGATTCAGGGAGGCGGTCATGGATGGATGAAGGATAATGTATGGCAGTGGATGGGACACGGTTGACTCTTTCTGAACAACATCTCTTGAACAAATAACGACACTGATGCGATGGATTGGTAGCATTACCCCAAATGGATGGTTTGGCGAGACCATGGTGATGAGACCGGTGAATGAAACAACCCAACCCGATGTGGTACGGAGGAAAAGCGTCATGTTCAAGAGCGACTTACTACCATTAAAGCTTTGAGGTTCTCCCAATTTTTCCCCAGTCATTTCTGACCAGTACCTCTTTATTTTTGTCAAGCTTGAGGAGGATAACATATGCTTGTTCTATAACCTACCCTTCGGGCAAGCCCATCGCTATGTTTTAACAAGCCTAGCGATAGGGAAACTCGTTCTCGTCTAAAGACAAGTTTGTCGCTATTTAATCATTTTAACGAGTCTAACAACAAGGAAAACTCGGTCCGTTTCATTTTTAGAGAGTCTGAAAAGCTACAGAAAGTTAACTCCAAACTTCCTTTTTCGTCATCTAATCCCTTAAGTCTGAAAAAGTATAAAACCATACAGAAGGGATGAGTTTTCGGTACTTTTAACGAGCCGAACAAAACAAGCGCTCGATCTTTTTGTGCAATAATCCCTCGGGTCCAAAAGATTAAAATCTAGAGGAGGGATAGCTCTTCCGGTCACTTTAACGAGCTGGAAGGCCAAAACTTAGCAAACTTTTCATATTTTACGAGTCAGATGAAAAGAGCTCAAAGAAGACTCGTCTTTTGAGGAACGAGTGATAAACAGGGATAGCAGCAGGTTCCAGGTATAGGTTGGAATTTTCCAATCACGGCAGTGTCACAAGGATGGCTAAGTGAAATCACTCTTCGCAGCTATTCCTCAAAAAGGGTAAACAATCATATGGAGGTGAATGATCGGCCAA
Organism: Pinus tabuliformis; assembly: GCA_031772625.1. Classification (NCBI taxonomy): domain Eukaryota; kingdom Viridiplantae; phylum Streptophyta; class Pinopsida; order Pinales; family Pinaceae; genus Pinus; species Pinus tabuliformis. The sequence goes on from CM062811.1 coordinate 872,288,694, forward strand.
ATGATGGTGGAGGTGGCAGGTGCAAACAAGACCAAGGCTTTTATGGCTGATAAATTTACGATCACAATGGTTATTTACCGGGATAGGTTCATTTTTTAGATAAAAATGAGCTTAAACTCTGGGGGAAACATTGCTCACTGCTTTTATTTATTTTTTAACGAGCATGAAGACCGCGTTAAAACTGCTCGGATCTTGCGTTTATTTTTTAACGAGCATGAACTTTATGCTAAAACTGCTCGATATACCAGTCATAAGATAAGAAATGTCTCCTGTGAGATCTCTATTTTTTAAGGAGTTTCATCTTCACTAAGCTTTACTCCATCTCATCCTTTCTTCATGCAAGTTCAGAAATGACTAATCCAAAAAATAGATAAATAACCACTCTTTGCTTGCACTCCAAAAGGTTTGCATGCCCCCAGGTATAAAGTACAATTTCAAGGCTGCCCCTACTTATCCATCAAAACATCTGTTTTAAAGGGTGAGGCTTACCTCTTTCTGGTTACCCAAAGATTGTTTCGTTAATCTTTCAAACAAAACATTTCCTCGGCACTGTCTACCGAAATAGACAAGGGTGAATGACTGTTGTCAAACACGTAACCTTGACAAAAGAATCCTATTCCAGAACAACCCCTCTTCCATCCACGGACGGGGTACGGACTAGTCATACTCTCTCACGGAAATTCTACCTTATACCCAAGGTTTTCTCTGCCCGAAGCAGACCAGGATGCATGCCCCCAGGGTTCCAGTCCCATCTTTCTGAATCACTCGCACTCATCGGGAAGAAGGACTGGGGGTGGAGACATTTCTTGATTGAATAGACCATTCAGGGTTGGTATGTGACTATTTGCGATGCGTGATCCCGAAAATGAAAGTTGGTCTACGAGCTTGACCATCCTTCCTTCATGTGAAAAACACATTACTCTAAAGAGTGAGGAGACTATTGCTCCCATGCAATATATATAGTCTCATCCAAGGAGTAGGTTATAATCCAAGGGTCCTTGAACGACCATCACGTTCATTTGAACGGTCTTCCCTTTCAATGTAATAGGCACATTGGGGAGGATCCCTAATGGTCGACTGGTTCCTTTATCAAAACCCGAGAGATTTCTTATCTCAGGTAAAAGCGCCGGGGAACCCAGTGCTTTCCAAGCAATAGAGGAAAGGATACTCACAGATGCCCCTTCATCAATGATAGTGCCAGCCATTACCATTCTGTATATTTGGACTATGATTCTGAATGGTATACTGGCTGGCAACCGGGGTCTGCCTAGTTGATTCCAATCAAAGGATACAACCAGGTTGCTTGGTGGTGGGACCGAATATACGGCCGGATATGACCCTGACGATGTTCCTTCCTGCGATAAAGGAATGGGCGCATTGCCCTGATGCTCATCAGAGTCTGTGTTGATGAAAAGAATCTGGATGGTGTCATCCTTATTCTCTTCAGTGAGGGTGTCATTTGAAGATGAGTCTTCAGTGACGGTGTCATTTGAAGATGAAACTTCTGAAGGGAGAACCGGGTCAACTGCCATTTCAACCTTTGGACTTTCGTCCGGTCTGGATTCAGTAGGTTCATTTTCAGTGACTGACGCTTCAGCCGACCACTTGAGTGGGCCAGCTGTATTCTCAACCAACAAAGGACTTGGCACGAGTTTTTTGTATCCAGGAGGAAGTCTCAACGGTGAAACCGGACGATCTTCCAAAACTCTCTTCGCTTCGTCTAAGAAGGGACAACGGTGGATGGCGTGATCACCTTCACACAGTCTGCAGGGGGATCTTACTCCCCCTCTTTGTCTTGAACCTTCACTTTCGCTGGTTGACGGTAAGCATTCAACATGGCTATCAGAGGTTGATGCTCCCGAATTGTGCAAACAAGGGGACCAGTCCCTTAGTATCCAAGGAATACAGGGACAATCTCTATGGAAGTGGTCTCCTCTACATATGACACATGGCGATTTAGACCCGGTCTGTGCTGTGTGTGGATTTTTGTCAGATGTCTTTTGCTTGCCCCCAGTCGCCTTAGGCTCCTTCTTCTTCTTCTCTCTCTTCTTCTTCTCCTTCTTCTCCATGGGAGCTTGGCTTTTGCCGGCTCTGCCTTGCTAAGATGAGGGATTGGAGGAAGAGTTATAGGAAGTAGAAGGCTGGTGGGCAGCTCTAGACTGATCTAACTGTTGACTCGACTGTTCAGGAACCATGGTGTTCTGAACTACATTGGTTGAGAATAGCCAAATTAGCAGGCCAATTGTCAGTCCTGGAAGCGACAATGTGGCCATGTGGGGTGCACCAACTTCTCCCCAAGAGGAGAAAGGACTAGGATTTCCATCATGGGGAATTCCTTGGTTGGGGCGTTCCATGTTCTCAACCTACAGATCAACGCAGGAATAGGAGGTGATTATGTTCCATTTAAAATAAATTTTATAACGACGCTTTAGACACAACTTGCTTTTTCACTTTTTAAGAGTCGAGAAAAAGCTAAAGATGACTCTAGTCTCCTTCGATGTTTTAACGAGCCCGAAGTGACGAATGCTCGGATGGACTTTTTCAGTTATAGAGTTTGAAAAAGGCCAAAAGAAACTGCTCTGGAGATCTAGGCAGAGGGTGTGCCAAACCTTTCGCAAAACCACAGAATACGTTTTACGGTACGGGTGGTCGATCTTCGTGAACGCTGTGTTCACTGCATTGCGATCAGTAGGGTGGCCGACACGGCTTCCTATGGATAAAGGCTTTGTTCCTATAGGGGTCTCCCAATATATACGCGGCGGTACGTGGGAGCACAAGTCCGTATTGATACTTATCGCTTCACCGTGGAGGAATCACCCAACCACTCAACGCTAAGATATCACGTTTAACGATGCCGGAACACGTCTCTAGCTTAGACCTCTATGTGTTTGCGTTATGTTTCAAAGCGTTGTTATGTAAATTCAATTCATTTTAAGTTGATCTTGTTTAGCATTTTGCCTTTATGGATGACCACGAGATGTATAATACAACTTCTTAAATGCAGTCTAAGATGATAAGCAAGCTTTTCAATCTTTCAACTTTGAAAATCTTAACTACTGAGGGAAAAGAAAGACATCATCTTTTCACACAGATCATAGAGCACACACTAATGCACTTTTCCCTCAATCAACATACAAATTGTCAAAATGCACATGCACAATGCAGGTATTTCTTTTCTCTTTCTTAATGTTGATGTATTACAAAAAGAAAGCTGTTGTATAATTTTGAATTCAATTTCAAGTGAAAGCAAACAAGCTTTGTCCAAAATCAAAAGACACCTTAAGATTTACTTGTTTCAACACTAGAAATACATAAATTCAAACCATATGATGAAAGCAAAAGCTCAATCAGCTATGAACAACAAACAAACTAACTCTTAAGATCAGAACGACACTTATCACAGGTCTAGATCTAAAAGGCCACAACAAGACTAGTTCACTTTCGTTATGGGAAACTGCAAATGATGTAAGAAATACACAAAGAACTAATACAGTTTATTTATACAACCGAGGCGGAATAGTGGTAAGGAAAGTTGGTTTCAGATAGGTACATTGACTGATAACAGGCTGCAAAAACAAAGATGAAAACAGGGCGATAAACAGCAGGGAACCCCAGTTGCACAAGGCAAAACTGGTTCAGCGCAGGTAGTACACTGTCAGTTTGAAATTCAGCGCAGGTAGCCCCTTCGGGACCTGTGATGAAATACAGACTGCCTTCACAGTGCCTGCAATGAAGAGAGAAACTCTCGTTTCTCTTGGTTTCCGGGTCACAGATTGCTCAAAAATTCACAGTTTTTGGCCAAATCAAAAGCTATCAGTCAAGTACACACTAAAGGGTAATTAGGAGGATGAAAAGCTATCACTAAGAGCTATTCAGAGTCCTTGTGGATCAGCTCTTCAAATCATAAACATGCCCAAAAACTGAGCTAGAGTAGCTGCCCTCTACTTTGCATTTGAATGATCCAAATGCAGTTCGATTCGGTACTCCCTGTGTTTAGGAAATGAATGGCAAAAACACAAACAACCAACAAGATACGGTCCCCAGTGGAGTCGCCAATTTGTTGTAGGGAAAAGTATCCAATACAGAATGACCCTATCCCACTCTAAGGGTGATAGTACCTCAGCAACAATCGAAGCAAAGCTATCTAAGATTTCTTCTTTATGAAAGTAAAATAGGGGAGAAAGAGATCCACTAACTGATGTCTTTTGCTAATGGTTGATCCAATCTTCTCTCCTTGCTGCTTGCTCCCAGCTCCTTGCTCTTTCACTGGCCCAGCTACACCAAGATCCTGCAAAATGGCAAGAGAGGGAAACTACAAGAAGCATACATTCATAACTGATTCAAGGATTAGAATAAATCAAATACACAAGTATGACAATACATCATTGAGACACATGCATATATAAGAACCTCAAATGCTTTATTAATGGAAGAATTAAAGTTCAGGAAGTGATACAACCATAAGAGGCCCAATCCAGCATCACCTTCCCAACAGAAAGAAATCTCCTCTTCACCTCCTTCAAAGCAAATCACCCAATAGCTCTAAACTCAAACCAACAACACTTCCTTACATTCACAAGATTCCAGCCTCCTTAGACCTCATGAGAGAGCTCTATATATAGGAGTTTTGGAGAAAGGATGAGTCAGCTTGAGGCTGGCATGACGCTGACTAGTGTCCTCTCCCACTTCAGTTATTCTTCAGTTCTTGAATCCACTTGGAGATCCTTGCTTCCACTTGGAGTTTAAGAACCTCTTACTCATCACTAGGCGAATTCCCTGATCCAAGTGTCATTTTGGAAGCTTCCTGGGCATTGACACCTTGAGGAATGACTGTGCCACTTGTCCAAGTACGCTCAGCGCAGGTGGCCTTCTTTGCAGTTGACATTCAGTGCAGGTACAGAGAGGAGCAGTTGACATTTAGCGCAGATGCTCAGTGGAGCAGTTGACATGATCCAGAATTTGCTTGTTTTTGAGTGTTTTCAGGTGGAGAACTGATATTCAGTGCTGTGGTTTGCTGACCTTGTTCCTCTAGGGGTAGGAACAACATGTTTAGGGACTTTGGATCCCTGATATTATTGACATTTCATGCTTCATGCTGTAAGGCACAAAAATGTCTATAACAGAAGTGCAAAGCTCGGTTGGTAGCAAAAGGTTATTCCCAGGTGCCGGGAAATGATATTGGTGATATTTTTTCTCCTCTTGCCAAGGTAACTTCTATTAGATTACTTTTATTTTTGTTGCTGCTTTTGATTTTGAGGTAGAATAGATGGATGTGAAGACAATATTTCTTCATGGGGATCTAGAAGAGGAGATCTACTTGAAGCAGCCTGAAGGCTTTTCGGTGAAGGGTAAGAAAGAATTGGTATGCAAGTTAAAGAAGTCTCTGTATGGGTTAAAACAGTCACCAAGGATGTGGTACCAGAAATTTGATACATTTATACGGGGACTTGGCTTCAGCAAAAGCAATGTAGATCACTGTGTGTGTTTTAAATTAATTGGTTACCGTGTTATTTATCTGGTCTTGTATGTGGATGATATGTTGCTGGTTGGAAATGACAAAGAAATTATCCAAGATTTGAAGACCCAATTATCCTCCAAATTCGACATGAGAGATCTTGGTGCTGCAAACTATATTTTGGGCATGGAAATTAAAAGAGACCAGGAAAGGAGGAAGCTCTGGTTAAACCACAGGAAGTATGTCGAGACAATATTGCAGAGGTTTAATATGCAGGATAGTGAACCAGTGAAGGTTCCTATTCATGTAGGTGTAAAGTTATCTGTTGAACAGTGTCCCAAGACACAAGAAGAGGAAGAGGACATGTCCCGTGCTCCATATGCAAGTGCAGTCGATAGTCTGATGTATGCAATGGTCTATACTGGACTAGACATTGCACATGCAGTGGGAGTATTGAGAAATTTTATGTCAAAACCAGGAAAGGTGCATTGGGCAGTAGTGAAGTAGGATTTCAGGTATTTGCATGGCACTAGTGATTACGGTTTGTGGTACCAAGGAAGACTAGGATTAGACAGAGTGTTGGATATTCATGGCTTTGTTGATGCAGAATAGGCTGGAGATCTGGATCAGAGAAGATCTACAAGTGGGTTTGTTTTTAACCTATTTCGAGGTGTAGTCAGTTGGAAGGGTAAGAAACAATCTGTAGTGGCACTATCAACTACAGAGGCAGAATACATGGTAGCCACTCATGTAAGCATGGAAGCAGTTTGGTTGCAGAGATTGTGTTCAAGTATGGGGTTAGTATAGGGAACTATAAGGATAGACAGTGACATCCAAAGTGCAATTTTTTTGGCAAAGAACCCTGCATATCATTCAAAGACAAAGCACATTGATGTTCAGTATCACTTTTTGAGGGATATGATAGAAGACAAAAAGGTGTTTCTGGTAAAGGTGGACACTTTGAAGAATATTGTAGATGCATTGACAAAATCTATGAGCTCTGAGAAGTTCTCTTGGTGTAGAGAAATAATGGGTGTTGTAGGGCTGAATAAATGACTAAGCTATCTTGTGGCCCCCTATGGAAAGAAAACAACAAGTGGGAGAATGTTGGGTTGTGTTATATTCTTTCCATGACTAGCCCATTTAGTTAACCGAGGGGTTAGAAGGGCAGTGGAGCCCCCCTTCGTTGCATCGATTGCATAGCGAGGGGGTCACAGGGGGTTTGATGGGTGCAGGTAACCCCACTCTATGGGGTCTGGGGTAGCGCCTTGGAAAATTTTGGTTTTGGACCCTATGTTAGGTTGGGCAGATGCACCTATGGTTTTGTGCATGATCTTCGCACATGGTTTTAGACATGATGGTTTTCGGTCCATGGTTTTGGACGCGATGGTTTTCGGTCCATGGTATTGGATGCTTCAACATGTATAAATATGTATTGTAACATTGAAAGGAACATAATGAAAAATCAAGCTGGTAGTCTTGGTTTTTGGATCTAGGGGAAAATCTCTGTGTATATGTGTTTTATGTGTTATGCTCTCGCATTGTTTATTTTCTGTGTTTTAGAATTCATATGCAGGTAATTTCTGTACGGGTTTAAAACCTACAGATTCCACTATTCCAACTTACATGAATCATGGAATGTTCCAAATCCATGAGGAGGAACCTACTATTCCTTTTGTTACTTGTCCTCCTCCTTTTCTAACATCGATCAGGGTGCTTTTATGTAATAATGATCAAGTTCTAAAACCTGAAAATCAAACTTTTGATCCATCCATTCAACCTCCACCCACTTCTCAAGATCCACATCCTATTGAGGAAAACTTGGAATGGTTCAATAAATGCATGGAACCTAAAGTAAAATCTAGTCCATTGGGTTTTCAAGATCATATTAATGTACATAAGTCCAATCTTGAATTTGATCCAAATGTAAACTTGGTTTCCTTCAGGGATACTCCAAACCTTTACCACTTATCTGTCATGATTCCTGAATTCAAGATCCTCTTGTTTCACCTACTTCAACTCATAATGGTGTTCAACAGGTTGTTTAAAGAAGTAATGAAGAGCAAAGTAGTTGTATTTCATATGAAGAGGAGAAAAGTGTTTGAAATATGTTTCGACATTCTGCCCTCTTTCAGAGTGTTGATCATATACTCTTAGTTGATCACGAATTAGACAATCTTGATAACTTGTCAAGTGATTCTAAATGTTTCATTGAAGTCAAGAACTTGGAAAAAAATCACCATGAAATCCCCATTTCCAATAACACATATGGTGATGAATATCCAAATACATTAGATGATGTTTTTCCTTCTTCACAAGACTTGGATTTGCAAGGTATTGAGTCAGAATATGTTTCTCACAATTCACAATCTCCATTTGTGAATTGTGATGCTCTTTCAATTCATAATGACCTTGAATATCCTATAATTCATACATCTTTAGATATCAATTATGAAGAGGTGAATTTAGGCTTTTGAATATTTGGAATATCCTACTCAATATAAGTGTCACATTGGTATGCCTATCTCTGACCATTATACTTAAGATGATGATATTTATTTTTTATCATTACAAGTTGAGTATGATTTAGTTACATCTAGTGCTCCTCCTCGTGAGTCTTTTAATCCCTCATTATTTTTAGCACATTGTTTATTGTACCCATATATGTTTGATAAGCATGTCATACTAGGAGCCCTTATAAATCCTTTAGATCATTATCTAGGTGATTTTGGTTGCAATCATGTATAGGATGGTGTGATCTTGCAATTAGAGGATCAAAAACTTGAATATGTTATTCATTATTTTCTGAACTACAAATATTTTATAAGTCGGGTGGAAGATGTCCCAACTCTATCTAATCGAGGGAATTATCTAATCAATGTATTTAAATTATCTATCCATTAACAGTCTAATATGCCTCATCTCAAATATGATCAAACCAGTGGCACTAACATTGTCTTCATTGATACATATGATGGTACTAGTGCATGTCTACCTATTAATTTTTCCAAGCCACCCAGATTTGATAATCCAGCATTAGAATGTTCAAAGTCTTCTTAGGAAGTCATGGCACTTCAACCCATGCTGATGCTTATGTTAGTTTATCACACCATCCTATTTAGTTCTCCAAAATAAGTTGGATCTATAGTTTCATGCATAGATATTTCTTTGACGTTCACCCACTAGTTATGAGATCATTCATAAAGGACATTCAGTGTTTCAAGGTCAATATTCCCAATCGTCAAGATATACATTATGATCTGATAAAGGATTCTTGTTTGGTTAGTCCCTTTTCATGTGAATCCCTGGCATCAGACCAAGGATTGGAGAACATCATTTGTAGATCCTTATAGCCATAAATCATGTCAAAATAAAGGTCATTCTGGGTTGGAAGCTTTCTCTCTGTTTAAGCTTTCTAAGATCAATTACCTTCTCATCTCTCTTGTATATGTCATGAAGCTAATCAATTTCATGGCACATTTCCTCATATGAAGTGTTTGTAAATGCTTCAATCATTTAGAAGACCAAAACCCTTGTGTTGGTACAAATATTAGGTTTGATTTGACACATGTTTCTAATCTCTTGTCAACTTAGAACACTGATTGGTTTTTTGGATTTACGATATCAACAAATTTTTTAAACACTTTAAGCTTTCATACTATTCGCATGGTATAGAATCATATACAAATGAAACCAATGGAAAATAAAGAATATTATGTGTTAGCCAGCCATTATGATCATAATACCGCTACTAACAACTATCACCCACTTAATTATTTTCTTATAAGCATAGTTGTTGATAATTGTTTTATAGTGGTTGATTTTGTAAAATCCATTGATTTCTTTCATTCATCTTTTCATTGTTCAGATGTTTGTCGGATACTTATTTTTCTTCACCATCTTAACAATATTTCTAAGAAAGATCAGATTAAATTCCCCTCAGCAGGTTCTCTTTGTGATTTGAATGATTGATTGCAAGTTCATTATCTCAAGAATTTCATGGTTTTCAATTATGTTGTTATGAATATCATGATCCAATTATTGAATGGATAGAGAAGTCTTACTTGGAAATCTCTAACAAGTTTTGATCTTTTCTGATCTTTGCTAAGAAAGATAACACATATTCAAGTACATTCACAAAAAGCTTTCCATGTTTATTTGTTTATGGTTCTAAGAGAAAAGGTAAAGTTGTGAAATGGTTAGAGTTAGTTCCTATGGCATACCATTCTCACATTTTCGAGGACCTTCAATTGATTGTCCAAGTTTTTCAATCTATTATCATTTCTTTTGCACAATGTGTTATATTGTTTTTAATTATTTGTATATTTGTGTTTGCATGTCAGGAACTATGATGGATATGTTGGAAATGTCATTACACTTAGCCCCGACCTTTTAGCTGGTTAGGTTAGAAGTAGGTCTAGCTATGTTATAACTACATTTTAGTGTCTTTACACATTTATCATGTATTTCCTCCCTTTAGCCTTTCCCGTGCTTTCTTATTGTTGTCTTACATGATGCTTTGAGTTCAACCTCCATTCGTTGTGTTTTTTGTTTTGTTTTGTTTCATTGTTTTATCGTGTTTTTCTTTGATGTTTTGATTAATAACACTCTACATGAAATATGCTCCTTTTGGCTCAAAAGAAAATGTGGAAAATTTTAAAAGGGAAATTGTGATGATGAATAATGCTTGGCTAATATGTTACCTCTTCTGTATCTTGGATTTATATCTCTTTAAAGTCAATGATGTCAGAATGGAAAATAGGATTTGTTTTGGATGGAAAGCCTTTGGTCAAACTACAAAGCCTATATCTTTATTAGGATCCTTTGGTCAAACTACAAAGCATATATCTTTATTAGTATCCTCATTATGACTTAGACTTGTATTGAATGGTGTTTTTACTTATCGACTCAACCAAGTAGAGAAGGGAAAGAGAAAAAATTTAAACAGGCATATTAACTTTAGTTATCTTTGGAATCCCTTAAATACATAAACAACCTCTCCTACTCTGAGTAAGTTTGGATCCCTCTTCCACCTTCAAAACAAATAAGTGCCTTTTCACATTGTATTAGTAAGTAAATAAAGAGGTGAAGAAGAGAAAGCATTCCTGTGTAAAGAGGTGAAGTAATAAACTTCACCTAGGTACTATTCAAGCTCACTAGAAGCAAAGCAATGCTTATGGTTCCTTGAGGTGACTCCATCGGGGAGCTTTTCAAGCTCGCTAGTAGTAGAGAAACATTGGGGAATATGCTTAAAATATTGGTATACGTATTATCCTTTCCCTTATCGAAATAGTTGATGTATGACTAGTCTATGCTAACATGTTTCAAGTTGAGAAAGAAATAGGAGATACTAACTAGGATAAGTATCAAATCCAAAGCAATCAACATGGTGAATGAATATTTATAGAAAGACTAAGGCCTTGCACATAGAGTTGGAACCTGAATAGAGAAGTTGGAGTTCTACCAGTGTGTTGGAAAGTGTTAACGCTGCAATCAATGCCCTCCAAAATTTTGCCTACTCTTGAATTTTGGAGCCTACCGAGGATCTTACAATATATTGTCTATGGTCACTACATTGTCCATTGATGCTATGAAAAGTGTTTAAGTCTTCTTCTTGGATTCTAATGGTCAAAGTCACTTGCTAACACATGCTGAGTCCTTTTTAAATCTAAAAGTGTGCTTCTTTTATGAAAACTTGAAAAATCATAGCATGATTCATAAGGATAGTGTTGATGCAATGTTCAAATCATATCAAAAGTCAATGCACATTTTCCATTTACAGTCTCCCTCACTTAGATTGCAATTCTACTTCTATTTCGGTGAGCCTTCTTAGTTGTCACTTGGCACATCCTTGCTTTCACACGTGTCACTTTCACATTTGTGGTTTTCACTTTTTTCTTACTTAAACTTTAATAACTAATTTTTCATGGTATCTTCACTTTTGAATGTGTCGCTCTAAATTTCATTCACATTTTCAAGCTTTGTTTTCATGTGTTCTTCCTATCACAAATGTTGTTTTTGTGGTTTTCACTACAGTATGTGTCGAACATTTGCACATAAATAGAATTAGTTCTAGTGCACACAAATACATTACATGGTTCTATATATCATTAGAATCTGCACTAAGCACATTCCTAAAACTTAGCACACTTTTTTATCACAATCAACAATTTTGTCACAACTTTTGTTCTGAGTGTCGTAATGTGTCATTTCAACTGTCGCACTTAGAAATAAGTGTCACTTTGTTATCATTTCAAGGTGCAATTTCTATCCATGAGTCTTGTGTATCCTTCTATATTTTATTGATGTCTTTTAGGTGTGTGATCCAAGTTTTAGTCATCCTCAAATGTATTTCCTTTTCTTACTCTATTGGTCCCACACTTAGGCATTTTGGAGCTCTTCTTGGTCCTCCTTCCCAGGGAAAGTTGTGAAGGAATTAACCCTCTTATTAGGTGAATATATTATCCCATTCATAAGCATCAATTATGAATGCTTAATCACTAATACTTGTGAATTAATTTCTTCTCATGGCCACCTCAAACTGGTACACATTAAGAACTTTGCAAGAAATGTCACCAAACCCTTGTTGTTCACACTCACTCATTGCACTGAGTTTTGATCACCTCTGATTTGGATGGAATAATGATCACTCCTAGCTAACAGTAAGGACCCCTTCAATCCCCTTTACAAAGAAATATATCCATCGCAAAGGCCCTCTTATTCTCATAGTGTATTGAAAACCCTCCTAGGAAAAGTGACATCCCTTATATGGTTTCCCTCATTGAAAAGCACATTCCAGATGAACAGTCAGCCATTGTTGGGCCAAAAAACACTAGCATAAGAGGAAAATCACATTCCATATTAATAGTGACTCCTTCTTGACAAAAACTATGCTTTCCTTAAGGATTCCTCTTCCTTTTAGCGTATATCATACTCTCAAGCCTCAAGCCCTCAACCTTGTTCCTTATTATTCCCCTCTGCATTGAACCCTTTCTCAAGCCTCTCTCTCTTAGGGCATGGTGCAATAATAAGGCTCATGGAGGCCTCCTCTCAATCCTTGACCAATCAAACTACGTTGGCATAGTCTTCCTCTCTTTCTTTCTTTGTACATGGTGCAACCTCAAGCAACAAGCTCATCACATTGTCCCTTGAGCTTCACTAATGTGTTGGAACAAGAACAAACCCTCTTTATAACACATAATGCTGTAACAGTGAATAGTGCAGCCTTCTAAGGCAATTGTTGAGTTGAAATGCACCTTTGTTATTAAGCCTTTCTATTTCAACTCCCACATAGGCCTATCATAAACAATTTATACCATGAGCTAGTTAGAGGTAGGATATATAGATTCAAGATTTATTTTACCATGTCATAAGCGATTTTTATTGGTAGGTGTATCATCCCAGCTAGTGAGGAGGAGCTCAAGGAAGATGTCAAGGAGGAGATACAAAGAAGCACTTGCAAAGAATAAGTAGAAAAGAGAACTGTCATGAAGATGTGAGGTAGATCCTAGACTATGACAAAATAAGGCATTGTATAATCAGTCAAAATATTTCAATACTAATCCAAGACCCTTTGGAGGGTGAAGATAAGCAAGAAAGTGGATCTCTAATTGAATATGAAGCATATATTAGAGTTTCCGTCAAGAATGCAAGTCAAAGCAATAAAGAGAGCTGCTTGGCATTACCACCTCATCATGAGCTCCTCGCATCATTGTCAAGTTGTAACTTGTACAAGTGTCATCACTTTGTCATATGTGTCCATGTTGCTTACCACATAATCATGTGGAATGTAACGATATATTCTTAAGAGAATGACAAAAACTAATGTGTGGTTCATTTATGGACAAAAATGTCTTTAGGAGAAGTCCAAAATTCATTTAGAAGTTCAAGAGTTATTTGGAAGTCCAAAGGTCATATTAGAAGTCTAAGCACCAGGAGGGTAGTCCAAGAGTCACGAGGATATGAAATATTATTCCTCTCATTATAAAAGAAACCTCATAACTCAAGCAAAGGGATTTTGGGGTATTAGGCTTTGGAGAGATAGTCTTGGCTTCTCTAACTTTCCATAGGAGAGAAAAAATATTCTTTGGAGAAGCAATAAGTGACTCAATATTCCACTACTAGAACTAGTGCCTCACCATTGTAGCTATGTGCTTGGATATTTCACCTTATATTTAAGCTCATTGATCCAACATAATTTCATGCATGTATTGCAAATGTTTTGAGACTATTATTTGGATGTTTGTGTTATATTCTATATTAATATGTACTAAGGAAATTGAACCGCTTCATTGGCTTTGGTACTAATCTTGACTGAATCTATGTTGTATTTGCTTCTGTGAATTGTTGTTATCATGTAAACTAATTTGTAGGTTAATCAACGAATCTTTCCTTTCTATCGCGTGCCTCCTTTGGATAGTACTACTACTTCCCTCCAAAGGATCACTCTTGTCAAACTCTCGTGAAGGTCTCCTTTTAGAAATTGGAATTGGTGCTACACAATGTCAACTTACTTGCTTATTTAAGGGTGTTATTAGCCTATTTTTCTCCCTATGGTTTCTAACTTCGAGACATTATGATGATTGACCTTTTACTTGGGCCTTATACCTTCCTTTCCTACTCATGACACTCAGTCACACAGCTGATGACTCTGTGAGAGCGACTAGAATCTTTCATTCATTCACAAGACCACATTATGGGAGTGACTACAGTCCTTTCCCCTCTATTACATGCTTGCAACTGAGGGATCCTTCTATAGTTTCATGGTTCCTAGGAGATCAGTCTGACTCATCACTTATTTGAGGTGGCCAGGGCTTATCATGAATAATTTTCCATAACTTCTCATCATCCTGAGCATCCACATTCATCCTCTTAGGACTTGTATTCATCCTGTTTATATTGGACCACTTGAGAATGTCAGGGTAGACATAGAGAGTTAGAGTCTTGGGTATACTGAGTTTATGCTTCAGATTTAGATTGTTGTTAAGTGAGACAAAGCTTATGAGGGTTATGCTGTTGGAGTCCATATTTTTCCTCTTGTAGTAGGGAGACTGTACTATTTTTTGGAGAGGAGGCCTTAGGCAAAGATATACTTATCCTTTGATTTTGACTTAATAGAAATTCATGTTCATTTTATGTATCTAAATATTTGCAGCAATATTTCTTACTATATATATGATGTTTTGAGCTAATGATATTCCAAGGAAGATCCCTTGTCATATTTGCATGTTTTTGATTGTATGCAGGGATTGAGATCAGGTGTGGACAAAGTAGATCATTCGATTAGAGCGATGGGATTCTACATCAAGCTCAAAATGTTTCATTGATATGCGAGGAGGCTAGGTGCACACTTTTCCTCATAACATCTAAATCTATTTTTGTGTTACATATGTGAGCATTGGGTTGGGAATTTTCTATCGATCCATTAGCCATCTTCCTTTTACTCTCCAGTAATCCTTTCACATAATTAAATGAAACAGATCTAGTGCTTGTAATGAGAGTATTATTGTTCTTGTCTGCTTTGTCTTAGGTTTTTGATGATTTCTCTCTTATTCTGATTTTCTAACCTTCTTTAAATTTTTCTAACTCTTTGTGGCTATTTTCAGGGCTTAATTGGCTTGATATTCATTATTTTTCTCTAATTGAATGTGTTTTCTTCATAATGTTTAGTCTTTTTTCCCAATCGCTTGCACAACATTGTATCTGAGCAGTTGTAGCTTTCGAGTCACTCTCTTGCCCTTACATCTGAGTGATCGATTACTCCCTTTCCCTTACATCCGAGTGACTGGAATTCTAGTTCTGAAAAATTGATATTTACCCTATGAAATTTGTTTCTCTGTTGTGGATCTAAGTTGGATTTTTGTCTGCTTACTGGTTCTGACATAGATCTATTTTCTGGTCTCTCATTGTCTTGTATTTTCTTTCTCTGAAATAATTTTTTGTCTTGTTTTTAACATTGATTTCTTGATTTTTTTCCGATCGATCGGAGATTTATTATATCTATGGTTTTCTATTGTTGATCAACAACTACTTAGGTCTGATTTGATCCATCATGGATCATTCTATTTGGGGTATTCCATCACCCTTTTCTTTCAGATCGTTGTTGAATATTTTTGATGTGCTTTTGATTGAGGCTTGGATTTTGCCTCTATATCTCATTTTCATATCTATTTGGCTTCTTTCAGTGACTGTTTAGACCTTTTTCATGTTTCACTTCCATATCCATTTGGCCTTCGTGTGATTTTGTCACTTGTTTTCAAGTGACATCTTTCTTATCTTATTTTCTCCTGTCACAATTGGTAGTTTTGTGATTGGTTGAGCAGTTTTCATCTATAAATTTTTCTTCTGACTGTGTTTCCATTGATTTTTATCACTTTGATTTGACCTTGTTTAGGCCTTCCTTTGTCTAGGGTCTAGCTTTGACCTTTGTATACATTGGCCTTTTCTGAGCCATTGTATTATCGCCCTAGCTTGTTTACATTGCCTTACTTTTTCACTTGTAGATTTCTTTTTATTGCTTCAGTGTGGTTTATTCTTTGGCTTTGTTTTCTTGTTTTGTCACTTTTGAAGTGCTTCACGTTCTAGCTTAGGGACTCTTTTTTGGCCTCTTTTGGGTTATCTCTTCCTTTTTGGTTTGATTCTTAGGTCAACATTGTTATAAATTTGGGGTATTTATGTTTAAGAATTTAATCAGAGGTGCATTATCATAGGCATTGGTGTGTTGTGAAAAACGCTTACCCTCCTATAGTTACAATTCATTGAAGTGAAAAGAAAAATTTGCATATACCCGCATGAAGGTTACTAACAAGAGTCATTCACACCATCTAATTTTCATGCCATATCCCAACTGTGTAAATAATAGCCACTTAAAATTAATGTGATAATATAAGAAACTAGACTCGTCTTATTTTTTTACTGATAGTACACCAACACTAGCTTAGGCTAGGGTCTTGGAGATAGGTGTGTAAGTCAACTACTTCAAGGCTAAAAAACAAATTTAGTAGCTTGCGGTAGGGAGATAAATCCATTTGAAATAGTGTGGTTTGGGAATCTATTCTAAAAGGAGGTTTAAGCATGAGCTCACACTTGGGCTAGGCAGGGTGACATGACCAATTTTGCCTAGTTTCGGGTGGTGCGATATAACGTAATTTTCATGCATACAAATGTTGTTATTAGCATTTTTTGTAGCAGTTGGGGATCACTTGGGTTGAAAATATCAAGGGAGTTTCGGTCTTATCTCACTGAGTTAAGTGTCCCAACCATGTGTTTGGACTTGTCCTATGACTGTCCCCCCAAGTCGTGTTATTGTCGGTGGTGACCACACTGGCATGTTGTTTAGGGCTCACACACAGGTGTAGGGTTGGGGTCCTCTTCTTTGTACCTGGGACATATATTATTCATACTCTCTCAGTCCTCTTGGGGGGTTGTTCCTCGACTTGTGAGGGCACTTGGACTGAATTCATAGTTAAATGGGTTGGGACGTAGGTCACTAGTATAATTGTTCCACCGCTAGCTTCTTTTTACTTTGGTTTGTGTGTGACTATATTTAAGGACGTTTCTAATGTGTGTTGTTTGGACCAAGTCAATAATTTTGGTCTTAGGGTGTTTGCATCAACATAATTGTGTTAATTTATAATTTTTAAACCTACATAAATTTATTCACCGTCAGTCACATCGTATTCATGATTTACCTCCTAAATGAGGTGGACTCATCACTCCTACAGAGAGAGTTCCTGTTAGTGCTCAAGACTTAGATCAACACATAGTTTTGGATTCTATACCTGGTACTTCTAGTAGTGACTTAATTTCTATTAAAAATTTGGCATACAAGTTTCTTGCTCCTACGAATCCACCTTTGACCGATCTAGCAGGACCTATGTTGTTGCAATTGAACCCTGACATTTCCACAACTGCTTATACTTTTTTACCATTATCACTTATTTGTCCTATGGCAGAGTCTGAGACTTATTTACCTTCTCCATTGGCAGTGTCAGCTTCCATCTCATCATTGCCACGTCTTAGTGGGGCCATACCTACTCCTCTACATACACCTATCACATCTTCTTCGGGAATCCCAACAATATCATCTATTGCTCCCAGAAATTTCCTGAATGTTTCCATGCCTACTCCAGCTTCTATGCTGACCATGGTTATTTCTCCTAATGAGATGATAGGTTCAGGATTATTTTCACCTAACTTTGCTCAACCAATGATTCTTATTCCTTAGTTAGGTGTGGTTACTTTTGGAAATTTTTTGGTGGCATCATCAGTTGTTCCTAGTCATCCTAGGGGAAACTCTGCTTCTAGCATGTCACAAGCTTGGTATCGTTCACTATTTGGAGGGATGCCACCCAACAATACTTTTTATGGAGGGGCTAGTTTACCTAGAGGAAACCATGCTGGTCCATCTTATGATGGTCTTATTACATAGGTTGGTCCATCTTATCCTCTTGATTATAACCTTATGAGAAATCATGCTCTTAGGGTCCCTTTCCTCCCTTGGGGGGGGATCGTTTCACCTATTACTCTAGCATGTAACAGTCATATGTTAGGGCAAACCCATACCTTCACCAACAATCCATGCATCATAATCCCTATATAGGGGGACCGCAATGTTGGTTAGTGCCTTCTCTTGCCTATGATCTATTCAATCAACTTCACAATCCATTTTTATCTTCTCTTGATTTACCATATTTGGCTAAGTTGACTAGCGACCCCATCAGATATGATCCTTAGTGGCCACCTATGCCTGCCAAGTTTCCATTTGATATTCCAAAATTCGAAGGAAATCCTGGAGAGAATATGTCCACTCATATCATAACATATAATTTGTGATGTTAATCCAACTCTATTGTAGATGATTCAATTAAGCTTCGGTTGTTCCAACATACTTTAACTAGGGATGCTGCAAAATGGTACATTGAATTGGATACAAAATCCTACAGTGACTTCTCTTTTTTAGCTGAGAGATTCTTGACACACTTCTAGTTTCCCACATGATATGATATCGATTCTAACATCTTGTCAAACTTTAAACAAGTTGATGCAACACTAATTTCTGACCATATTCATGAGTGACATTGTCGCAAGAGGTTGGTTCGAGCCAATCTTCTGGATGAAATCTTACGTAAATGGCTCATTCGATCCTTAAGAACTAAGATTGTCAAGGATGTGCCTATGTTCTGAGCCGTTACTAAGGAGAAACCTATTCTAGATACCCAACAACTTGATTTAATTTATTCGTAGTCAGGCACACTATATGAAGTTCTTACTAATGCTCTTAGGCCTTCCATTGACCCACCGAAATCTACTCTAGGACCACATGCTAATGCTGTGATTGGGTATGTTTCTGATTCTATGATCCAACTTGTTACCCACCTTGGGCACTTCATCATTAAATATCAAGCCCAAGAAAGTGCCTCTAGCTCTACTAAAGAACCTCTTCTAAGTAGTCCACCGATGTTCTAATGGTGAAGTCCACAACACCTAAGAACAACCAACAAAGTAGTGGTAGAAATAATAACAAGATGAATCAAAAAAATAATAAAAGTCTTCAAGAATCTAAACCATCTCGCTAGAATGAGAGAGGGGGCATCAGTGAGCATCGTGAAAATATAAAAATCCATTGGAAAATTTGTCAAGGTGAACATCTTACTTACGAATGGCCTTGGATGGATGAAGTTCATAGGCTCCTTGTACCACCATAGTCTACCCAAAAATCTATTATTTTAACGCATCCATTTCCTACACAACCTTAGCAACAAATGGTTTCCCAGCCTCCTCCACCTCTTCAAGGGGCAATGAGGGGCCATTTTCCTATCCCACCAACAAATGTTTTGTCTTTATGTGCAAAGAAGACGTGAATGTGACCACACAAGCTAATTCATATGCTTTTCCTTAGTCGAGTTATTCTTATAAGGACTCAATCACTCCACCTACTTCCACTAGACCTCTCACATTTGATAAGCTAGTGGAACCTATTAATCATCCTCCCACAAGTTTCATTCATAAGACAACACACAATCCTTCTGCCTGGGATGCTCAACACTATAGTATTGTTGAATATCTTTCTAAGGCTCCTTGTGCCATGTCTTCCTTCGAGGTTTTGGAAAGCTGTCCTGAAAATTGTAAGGTCTTGCTATCTGCGATTAGTGGAGTAGATCCATCTAACTCAAACATCATTGCATTCAATGATGCCAAGGCTTCTCTTTGAATTTCCCACCATATTTATTTTCAGGTTATCGTATGTGTCTTCCATAGTAATAATCATCACACTTTGGTGGATGAAGGCTCTTCCACTTGTGTCATGTTTGCATCATGCTAGAAGGATCTTGGATCCCCAACACTTTCTAAGTTCAACACTAGTCTTCAAGCCTTTGATGGAAAAAAAATTGTGCCTAATGGGTTTCTTCCCAAGTTTTCTGTTGAATTAGGAGGGAAAAATATCTATGTCGATGTGGAAATTATCAACGTTGCTTTGGATTACAACCTACTTCTTAGCCATAGTTGGTTCTATGCCATGACTGCCATTATTTTGTATGTATTATGTGTCATTTTCTTTGCTCATGAGGGAAATATTGTCACTATCGATCAACTTGAATATTGCATTCCATTAGCTCAACTCTCCACTACAAGGAATTCAGTGCCGCTTGTGGTAGATAACCATAGTCAATTCTAGAGTGTTATTACAAGACTATTTAAATGTTCTTCCCTTATGGGTTTTTTTCTTTAATCACCACCTCCCCACATTCCTTCATCTTCTTCTAAAAATCCTATGCATATTATATCTTCTGACATCTGTGGATCCCATAGACCTCCGAATCCTTGAATGGTGTCTCATGATCTTATGGAAGACTATCCAGCTAGTGATCTTCCTCTGCCACATTTAGTGGAAGAGATTTCCTCCTTTAGAGTCTCGTTGGTACCTCCTAAGGATGGTGAGAAACTACATCATAATAAAAAATATGACAATTTTCATTTTCCCACACAAACCATCACTCTTCCTATTCCACATGACTCCCTCGATGACAAACCTCCCCGACCAGTGAACTCGGTAGTCACAGATCTATCCATTGATAATCCTAGGGAGATTATGCATCTTTCTTCCTCTAGTATCCCCTATTTGGAACAAGTATATCTTGGCAACATAAACCTTGAATCGCTTGAGGAGGGACCTCCTCTATGTTCCTTGGAAGTTCCACCCATGGACCGAGTCAAGTCTTGGGTTTTTATTACTGAACTTGCCAATGTATTTTCCAACTTCTTTCCACCTGTACACAAGTGTCCTACACCTCCTTTATGTCTTGATCCTCCCTTATGTCGTCAGGTTAATTTTGAGAGTGAAACTATGTTAGAATGTCCCTAGCATGGTCAAGCTCTCTATATTTGGCAATTTGACTTCCTTTGGCATGGGCCTAGATTGGTGAGCCATATGGTACCCTTAGCTTCCATGAGTTCACATATCGAAAGCTTTAAATTGTCCCTAGCTATGGGCACACATTGACGTGATCTATTAGAATGTATTGTGCTTGTACATATTATGTATTGGAGTGTGATGCTTTCTCTATTTTTTCATTTGGTGTGTGGTATGAGTGTTTGTCATGCCTTATTTATGCCAAAAATCCAAAAAAAATTATAAAATCCAAAAAATAAAAAAAAATGTTGTCTTGTTCTTACCAAATCCATTTTTATTTATTTCATTATGTGATTTAACATTGGGTGTAGAGTTTCTAGATGGTTTTTACAAGATAGGGTGGCATTTTTATTGTGACATCCATTTGACCTTAAGTGTGATTCTCCGAACCTGGCATATAGGGGTAGGTCATTTTTACTTCTCCATTTAATTTTTATCATGAGTGTCATTTTAATACCTTAGATCTCACCCTGTCAAGTTTTGGCCTTAGCCATTCTCCTTTATGCACATCGTAGCTTGGTGGTAGAACTTACTTGCTCATGGATACCCTAGTTAGCACCTCTTTGTTGTTTTGGTGTCCATGCAGTCATTTTTTTTCCTACTTTTCAGAATCCCTCCTTCTAAACCATGATGACCTAGAATTTTATCCTCATGTCCTCTTCTTCATCATATTTATGGCTATAGCCTAGGAGGATTCCACTACTTTTATCCCTTTTGATTTCCACTTCTTATCAACCTAATTTTTTAGTTTGAGCCTTGGTTTCCTCATTACATCACCATCCTCTTCTTAGCCTATCATCCACTTTCACTTGGTGTTTTACCATTTCTTGGAGGAACAGCTGCGATGAGTGGTATTATTAGCGAGCCTCTTGTCCTCATTTTATCATAAGTAGTTACATCATTAACGGAACCTGTTGATATCCTTTATACCACTCCATCCTTTAGGAGGAATTTCCTTTAAGCTATTTTCAGACTCCTAAATTTAGAAAAGATTGCAGAGTGAACTTGTCTCGTTCATGCTCATTAAATTACTTGAAGGGTTGTCTACCCAGTACAATTTTAACCCTTTGCTAGACTGGGCTAAACTAGTTACAAAAAAGGAATACCCTAGTCTACTATGGCTACAAGGTTCTCCCTTGTATACTTTTATCTCTTTTTCAGGCTTGGGGAAAAACTTTATGAAAAAGGAAATTATAAAAAGAGAAGGGAGGGAACACTTATTTCTATTAGTAATCAAATGGCAGCATTCTTTGCATCACCCTTTAACACAGCACCTGTCTGTTTCATTATCTCACAGTTGGGTTTTAGCTTGCCTAGGAGTTGTACCATCCATATGATATCTTTACTCTTCTAGCTAGTTACTCTTCGAGTCATATGGAGCGTACTTTGATGCCTCCTGCGTCATTGCGTGATATCACATGGTGCTCATTATTCATGCTACCAATTCACTTTTGTGTCGTGTCGCTATACGTTCAAGGTAAGTCTTAAGGGTTCAAGGGAGGTATCAGCATGTGTTAGCCATCCTTGTGTTAGTTGTACTTCATCGCTTCATGACTTCATCCATACATCACATCATCCTAGTTTTTTCTATGTTGATTGATGGGGGATACATCAAGGCCCTCCTTCAACGAATCTTCTCCTATCGACTTCAGCTCATTATCCAGGAGTTTGGTCTAGGAACCAAGAGTACCTTGGAGCTTGTAGACCTTAGTGGTAGGATTCCTCACGATCGCTAGTGGGTTTACATCATTGGTTCCTGATTGGTTGATTTCACTGGTGTTCAACGTCAACTCATTTATTCACACTTAGTGGAATGTACTAGGTACCTTGGGGTCCATTTTCCTCATCGATTGATTTGCTCACCTCTATTACTAGTTGGCCTCCTTGGCTGGTAATAAGGTAATTTCTACCATGTTCAACCTCAACTCATATATTCACATGCTATAGATTCTTAGCATCGAGGTTATGTCAAAGACTCTGGGTTAGGAACATCTCACTCTTATATGTCATCCTTCCCAAGTTTCATTGGAGTTATGTATCATTATGTACTTTTAGGGCTATCTATGACACTTCTCTATATGTCATGTGTCCATAGTCCTACTAATGTATACTATGACATAGATCTACATTGCATTTGTGGGTGGCTACGATCTATGTGTTGAGTTACATGGATCCACTATGTATTGTTTGTGGCCTTGTTCTAGCATTTCATGTCATGGATCCATAGTGTATTTTAGGGTGCCCATGTTCATTATTTTCTTATGACCAAGCACAGGTATGCCCCTATTGTGGATTTACCACCATAGGTGAGACTTTCAATCTAGTGTATTCTGATCCAAATTCTTGGTTTTGTCTCCTCACTTCTACTTTCATCTCTAAGTTTTGTCATAATATATTTTGGCCATCAACTTCTCTTTTGACCTCATACACTAGGGGGCATCTATTATCAACCTATTTTTCTCCCTAGGGTTTCTGACTTTGAGACATTATGATGATTGACCTTTTTCTTGGGCCTTAGACCTTCCTTTTCCATTCATGACACCCAGTCGCATAGATGATGACTCTATGAGAGAAATTGGAACCTTTCAGTCGCTCACAGGACCACCTTATGGGAGCTACAACACTCTTTTCTGTTATGTTTTTTTTCCTGCAATTGAGGATTACTTCTAGAGTTTCATGGTTCCTAGGAGATAAGTTTGACTCATTACTTATTTGAGTGGGCTTATCATGAAGAAGTTTCCATAAGTTCTTGTCATTTTGAGTGTCCACATTCATCCTCTTAGGAGCTCTCTTCATCCTATTTATATTGGACCACTTGAGAGGGTCACTCTAGACATATAGAGCTAGAGTCTTGGGTATGCTTAGTTTATGCTTCAGATTTATATTCTTGTTGAGTGAGACAGAGCTTATTATGGCTATGCTGCTAGATCCCATATTTTTCCTTTTGTATTGGGGAGACTTTGCCATTTTTTGGAGAGGAGGCCTTGAGTGAAGGTGTACTTGTAGATTTATTTTGAGTTAATATAAATTCATGTTCCTTCTCTCTATCTACATATTAAGAATAATATTTCTTACTATATCTATGATGTTTTGAGCTAATGATCTTCAGAGGAATATCACTTGTCATATTTGCATGTTTTTTATTGTATGCAGGTATTAAAATCAGGTGTGGATGAAGTACATCATTCGAGAGAGTGTTGGGATTCTGCATCAAGCTCAAAATTGTTCACCAATTTGCGCGGAGGCCAGGTGCACACTTTTTCGTCATAACATCTATATCTGTTAGTATGTTTCTTGTGTGAGCATTCGGCTGGGAATTTTCTATCGATCCACTAGCCATCTTCATTTTGTTTTCGGTAATCCTTTCAATAGAGTATTGTATATTGATAGCTCCTTGCATAATTAAATGTAACAAAGGGTTATGTATATAATATCTTATGTTACTCATTGAAAACAAGGAGAAGCTTTGACATGTTATGGTGGTCAGACTGATACTACGGATGGGGCTCCTACTCCAAACAGTGTGAGATCTAATTAGGAATTCACATTAGGTAGACCCCTTATATGTTGGCAGTATCCAACACCATCAACACGTTGGAAGCACAGAGGATAGTCGTAGTGTTATCTAATAAGCCCATGGTCAAGAGAGGATCTTGTTGCAGTGTTATATTGGTTAAGTTGTGAGGGTAGTTATAGTTCTATATCATGAGCTCATGGCCTAGAAAGGAGCTCGCCATTCTATTATATCTTAAGCCCATTAAAATCATTGTAGTGTTATATTATAAGCCTTTCGGACTCCTTGCGGCCTGGAGAGGATCTCACCTCAGTATATATTGTTTAAAGCCATGTGTTATAGACATATTTGGGCAATGTAACCCCAATCACATATGTCCATAAACCAAGGGCTTCTAAGTCCCTAAAAGTGTTGATTCATACCCTAAAGGAGCAAGGTCAACTGATTACATCATCTCCCAGAAGTTCTCCATGAAAAGCTACTCATAATTGGTCAAAGCAAGACCATACAGACTGCGCAGTGCTAAAAGTGTGATGCATCTCACCTGCCACATGCAAAAAGTGCGATGCATACTGGAAAGCCCTTCTATAGGGTGCGATGAGCGAGAGAGGACAAATGGCACAAGCAGTTTGCTAGCTGGAAACCGAGAGAATCTTCTAGAAACTGCTCATTTGACACTTGCCTCTCTGAGTTCGCCCAAGGATGAGTAAGAGATCTAAAATCTCCATGTGGAACCAGGAACTATCAGAGAGATGACACTAATCAAAATCCCAGAAGCTGACTCACCCCCTTACAAATATCTATACATGGATCCCTTATCCCAGAGTTCCAGAGGTTGGAATTTGGTAATTTGCAAAGAGGTGTTGCTAGTTTCTCTTTGAAGACATTGTTTGGTGATCTTGCTTTGTGTGAGGTGAAGAGGGCTTTCAAGCTGGGAGGATGGCACTGGGTCAGACCAAGTGGTTGTAATCCTCTCTTTTACTACTTTTACTAATAAAGCTATTTGATTTTTCCTCCATATTCTTGTGTATCTCTGAATATTGTGTTGGTATATGCATTTGTATGGTCAATATATATCTGATCCTATATTGTTTACAGTGAATGATCTCTATGCTTTGATGGTATTATGCTGCTGTGAATCTACAAGTGCTCTTTGAAGCGGGACAAGTAAGGAAGCAGTGGCGAGATTCTGTCAAAGGGGAAAGGAAACAAACAAGGAGCCAAGTGGAAGACTGAGGTTGGTACTCTCTACTTCTTTCTCATCTCTCTCTTGTAAAGGAAAAACAAGTAACTTTAATCTGTTTGTTTCTAAGATAGCTACCCATCTTAGTGGGACTAGCAGCTCTAAATAGACACTAGATTTCCCGATAACAAAATGGAGACTCCACTGGGAAGCGATTAGTTTGATTTCTTGTCTCTATTTTCTTGATTCATAAACACAGACGGAGCCTGAAGTTAAGCCAGCTAGCCTTTGAACTACATTTTCTATGCAAGTGCAAAGTAGATCAACGCTGCTTCAGTCAATCTCCAGGTTTGTTTATGAACTGAACAATTGACTTGCAAACATCTTAAGTTCCCTAGAGGTAGCTTGAGTAACCTCATTAGATCAACCCTATACTTTGTAGTTACTAACTATCATTTGCTCGGCCTAAATCCCTGAACTAAACTGCAAACTATGACCAAAAACCAAGTTAAAGTCTCATTCCTTGACCATCGCACCCTCTCCTTTAGGAAATCTAGATGCATTACACCTCCCATGTGCAGTAGGTGGGATGCATCCCTGTTTCCCTATGTTACAGGTGCGATGATCAGACAAGACTAGATCCGCCTCCAGATTTTGGTTTTTTCTTCACTCTCTTCAATTTTATTCAGGAGTTTCGCTATTTGTGATCAGTAGACCACTGTTGAAACCCCCTTCTTTGCATCATCCAACCTCCATTGTGCAAAGATTTGTGAATGTTTTTATGTATTTTTCACCATTCACAGTTCTCATTACAAAATAATAGCTTAATCGAACAGTCATCTTTTGATTCGAAAGTGTCGTAAGTGTCGTTTTCAATCAAAGTAAAGAATACTTCTCTTTTTGATAGTCAATTACACTGTTACTCTTGTATTTGATCTGAATTTATAAGTATTTCAAGTGTCGAAAGAAGTTTTCAATTCAAAATCGCAAAGTGTCGTCTTGCCTTCCTGTCGTTTTTTGAAAAGAAAATCGTTAGTACTGTCACTTTGAAAGAAGAGATAATTCAGATTTGTATTTAGCATTCTTTTTGTCATTCACACATTAAGAAAGCAGAAAACAAATACATGCATGTGCATTTGCATTTAGACTGCTTGTTGATTGTGATTTAGGACAGTGCATCTAGTGTGTTCTCTTTGCTCTATGTTGAAAGGATTTCATTTCTTTTTCCTTAATAGCTAGGATTTTCATTGCAAAAAGAAGATTAAACGACTATTTATCATCTTAGATTGCATTTTAGGAATTGTATATCTACATCATGTGGTGAACCTTAAAGGAAAACTTCTTAAGAAATATCAACTATAAAATAAATTCAATGAACATAAAAATTCTTTGGAACCTAATGCACAACATGTAGAAGTCTAGGCTAGAGACGTATTCTGGCGTCGTAAAGCCTGGTAACTGTCACTTTCATCATAGGTTGGGTGATTCCTCCTCTTTGAGATGACAAGTGCTAGTACGGACTTGTGCTCCCACGTACCGTCGAGTATATATTACGAGACCACAATAGGCTATATCCTTTATCCTTAGGAAGCTGTGTCTATCGCCCTATCGATCCCAATGCACTGAACACAACATTTGAGAAGATTGACTGTCGTACCGTAAAAATTATTCTGCAGTTTTGCGATTGGTTTGGTAATCCCTCTGTCTAGATTTCCAGAGTAGTCTCTTTCGTTCCTTTTCAGACTCCTTAAAGGAAATGGTCCATCTGAGCACTTGTCACTTCAGGCTCATTAAAAATCGAAGGCGACTAGAGGCATCTTTAGCTTTTTCTCAACTGTTAAAAATTGAAAAAGAAAGTTGTGTCAAAGTGTCTAAAATTTATTTTAATCGAAATAATGTCACTGTTCCCTCATTGGTCCTAGTCCTTTCTCCTCTTGGGGAGATGTTGGTGCACCTCATATGGCGACATTGTCCCTTCCAGGACTGACAATTCGCCTGCCGGTATGGCTTTTCTCGACCTCTGTTGTTCAAAACACCGTGATTCATGAACAATCGAGTCAGAAACTAGATGATACCAGAGTTTGCCCCCAACCTTCTACTTTGTTTATCTCTCCCTCTCCTTCATCCTCTTCACTTGGTAAAGGCAGTAAAACTAAAAACCAAGTAACTGAGAAGAAGAAGAAGGGGAAGGAGAATAAGAAGAAGGAGCCAATGGAAAAAAGGGGCAACCGTGCATCGTCTAGCGAAAATCCACACACTACACCATCCAAACCTAAATCTCCACGTGTCATCTGCAAAGGAGACCACTATCACCGAGATTGTCCTTGCATCCCATGGATCCTAAGGGAATGGTCTCCCCACTTGCACAATTCGGTGTCGTCAACCTCTGACGATCATGTTGAAAGTACACCATCAACTAGTGAAAGCAAAGTCACCAGACAAAAAGGAAAATCTAAATTTCCCTGCAGACTGTGTGAAGGCGATCATGCCCTCCACCGTTGTCCCTTCCTGGACAAAGCTAAAAGAGTCTTGGATAATCGTCCTGTATCACCGCAGCGACTCCCTCCTAGGTACAAGAAACTCTTGCCGAATCCATTGCTAGTTGAAAATCTGACTGACCCACCTTTGGAGTCGGTCGAGGCACCTATCATTGAAGATAAACCCTTTGAGTCCACATAGGACCAAAGTCAACAGGTCGAGACAGCAGTCGACCCCATCTTGACTTCAGAACATCTACCTTCAAATGATACAGTCACCAAAGAGAATGAGAACGACACCATTCAAATTCTTTTCATAAACACAGACTCTGACAAACATGGGGACAATCTACCCATTCCTTTACCGTAGGAAGGAAATTCATCAAAGTTGTATCCGGCCGTTTATTTGGTCCGACCTCCAAGCAACCTAGTCGTTTCCTTCAATTGGAATCTACTAGACAGACCCCGCTTACCATCTAATATACCATTTCGAATCATAGTGAAAACTTACAAAATGGTAATGGTTGGTACCATCATAGATGAAGGGGCTTTTGTGAGTATCCTTTCCCCAACTGCTTGGAAAGCACTTGCTTCGCCATCACTTTTGCCTAAGATGCGATATCTGACAGGATTCGATAAAGGAACCAGTCAGTCGTTAGGGATCCTTCCAAGTTTGCATATAACATTGAGAAGGAAAACCGTTTATCTGAACGTGATGGTAGTCCAAGGACCTTTAGAATACAATCTACTCCTTGGGCGCGACTACATTTATAGCATGGGATCCATCGTCTCCTCACTCTTTCGAGTAATGTGTTTTCTGCATGAAGGCAGAGTGGTCCAGCTCGTAGACCAGCTTTCATTCCCCGGTTCACACACAGCTAATAGTCAAATGCCATCTCTAACAGGTCTTTTTGCGCAAGGAATGTCTCATCAATCTCCAGTCCATCCACCTAATGAGCGTGAGTGATTCTGTGGTCAAGACTGAAACCCAGGGGGCATGCACCCTAGTCTGCTTTGGCAGGAAAACTTCATGTATAGGGTAGGTTTTCGCAGAGGATATATGACTGGTCTAACACACCCGTCCATTTAGGAAAATGGGATTAGACCGGAATAAGATACCTCTGTTAGAAGGTAGGCCTTTCTCGATAAAACAAATGTTTTTTCTGCAAATTGAAGGGTAACTTGGGAAAGGTAGGCCTTTCCCGATAGAACAAATGTTTTTTCTACAAATTGAGGGGTAACCTAGGAAACTCTATTTTGCTATACCTGGGGGCATGCAAACTTTTTTCCGTGAAACTAAAAAGCGACCATTTATCTTCTTAGTTTGTAGGTTCTTAACCCTTTAAACTCGTAGGATTGGTCATTCCTAGCTTACATAATGAAAGGAGTTGGAGCATAATTTCTAATGGTGCAAGCTCCATAAAAAATGAACCTATCGATGAGACATCCTTATTATATGACTGGTATGAGTAGTTTTACATGAAGTTCAAGCTCATTAAAAATTAAACCTAGCAATGAGCATATGTTCCACCAGAGTTTAAGTTCATTAAAAAATGAACCCACCTTCGGTAAATAACCATTGTGAATGATTATCATCAGCTTTTGAGCCTTGGTTGTGTTCTTACCTTCACCTCCACTCTGTTTTAGCTGATCATTCACATCCATTTGATTGTTTACCCCTTTTGAGGAACAACTGCGATGAGTGATCCTATTAGGCACCTTCTTTACAATGTCGTGATTGGAAAGTTCCAAACCTTACTTGGATCCAGCTGCTATCTCAAAACATCACTCGTTCCTCAAAAAACGAGTCTCCTTTAAAGCTCTTTTCATCTGACATGTAAAATATGAAAAGATTGTCGAGCGATTGGCCTCTCCGGCTCATTAAAGTGATTGGAAGTGCTATCCCTCCTCTAGATTTTAATATTTTTGGACCTGAGGGATTATTACACAAAAATATTGAGCGTTTGTCTTGTTCAGCTCGTTAAAACTATCGAAAAGTCATCCCTTTCGCATTGTTTTATACTTTTTCGGACTTAAGGGATTATAC
Organism: Pinus tabuliformis; assembly: GCA_031772625.1. Lineage (NCBI taxonomy): Eukaryota > Viridiplantae > Streptophyta > Pinopsida > Pinales > Pinaceae > Pinus > Pinus tabuliformis. The sequence goes on from CM062811.1 coordinate 872,318,782, forward strand.
TACGAAAAAGGAATATTGGAGTTTTCTTTTCGTCTCTTTTCAGACTCTCTAAAATTGAAAAGGACCGAGTTATCCTTGTTGTTAAACTCATTAAAACAATAGCGACAAACTTATCCATTCAGACAAGAGCGAGTTTCACTGTCGCTAGGGTCGTTAAAACATAGAGACGGGTTTGCCCAAAGGGCAAATTATAGAACAAGCATATGTTATCCTCCTCAAGCTTCACAAAAATAAAGAGGTACTGGTCAGAAATGACTGGGGAAAATTGGGAGGAAAACTTTATTGGTAGCAGGTCGCTCTTGAACATGAAACTTTCACTCCATCACCATGATTGAGTCGGGTTGGGTTATTCTGTTCACTGATCATATCACCATTGGTCCACCGCACCATCAACTTTTGGGGTTAATGCTACCAATCCATTTCAGTGTTGTCGATATGTTCAAGAAAAGTCACTCAGAGAATTCACCTACCCAGCTTGTGTCTCATCTGCTACAATACCTTCACACTTCATTCTTTCATGACTGCCACCCTGAACCTTGTATCATCAGATTGTTTTCACCTGTACAAAATAATTTTCTCTGTTTCGTGTTGTAGAAGTGGGATCCATTAATGCCCTCCTACGACAGGTCACTTCTTGTCGACATCAGCTCATTATCCAAGAAGCCGACCTAGGGACAACCCTTACAGTACTTTGAAGCTTGCACGCCTCAATTACAAGTTTCTCACTTCTGGCGACAGGTTTACACTAATGGCCTTCGACCGAAATATTTTGCGTGGTGTTCGACATCAACTCATGTATTCACACCACATGAATTGTACTGCAGTACCTTGAGGGTCATCATCATTATCGGTGATTCCTCTCATGTCTGTTAGCAGCTTACATCATTGGCTGGTAATCAGATGATGTCCTTCCATGTTCGACATTAGAACATCTTTTCACGTGGATCGACTTGTACTTCCAGGCGAAGATTGAATGGGTTTTGAAGACCCCGGATCTAGTTTCATCCATCTGGGCTGCGATATATTCAGGAAAATAAAGACATCAAATGTACATTATTGCTGCATAGATAATCATCCAAACTAAGCGATGATGGCTCTACCAGAATCATCAGTCTGCACACAGACGGTTCTCTGTCCTATGTACATGAAAATTAATTTATCAAAGCTGAGCATGGGAATTCCCGCCTCAGCTAGATCATGAAAATATTATGAAGATAATTTATTGTATTGTATCTTATTACCGGTCACCTTCCAATGCGAAAAACCTCGGATCCTCATTATAAAGCATTTCACCCGACATCAAAATATTTACGACCTCATGCTTTAGGGGGCAACTGTTATAGACATATTTGGGCACTGCAACCCCAATCACATATGTCCATAAACCAAGGGATTCTAAGTCTATAAAAGTGTTGTTTCATACCCTAAAGGACCAAGGTCAGCTGATTACATCATCTCCCAGAAGTTCTCCATGAAAAACTACTTAGAACAGGTCAAAGCAAGACCATACAGACTGCCCAGTGCTAAAAGTGCGATGCATCTCACCTGCCACATGAAAAAAGTGCGATGCATACTGGAAAGCCCTTCTATAGGGTGCGATGAGTGAGAGCAGACAAATGGGACAAGCAGTTTGCTAGGTGGAAACCCAGAGAATCTTCTAGAAACTACTCATTTGACACTTGCCTCTCTGAGTTCGCCCAGGGATGAGTAAGAGATCTAAAGTCTCCATGTGGAACCAAGAGCTATGAGAGAGATGACACTAATCAAAATCCTAGAAGCTGACTCACCCCCCTGCAAATATCTATAAATGGATCCCTCATCTCAGAGATCCAGAGGTTGGAATTTGGTAATTTGCAAAGAGGTGTTGTTGGTTTCTCTTTGAAGACATTGTTGGGTGATCTTGCTTTGTGTGAGGTGAAGAGGGCTTTCAAGCTGGGAGGATGGCGCTGGGTCAAACCAAGTGGTTGTAATCCTCTCTTCTACTACTTTTACTAATAGAGCTATTTGAGTTTTCCTCCATATTCTTATGTATGTCTGAATATTGTGTTGGTATATGCATTTGTATGGTCAATATATATCTGATCCTATATTGTTTACAGTGAAAGATCTCTATGTGATGGTATTATGTTGCTGTGAATCTACAAGTGCTCTTTGAAGCGGGACAAGTAAGGAAGCAGTGGTGAGATTCTGTCAAAGGGGAAAGGAAAAAAGCAAGGAGCCAAGCGAAAGACTAAGGTTGGTACTCTCTGCTTCTTTCTCATCTCTCTCTCGTAAAGGAGAAACAAGTAACTTTAATCTGTTTGTTTGTAAGATAGCTACCTGTCTTAGTGGGACTAGCAGCTTTGAATAGACACTAGATTTCCCAAAAACACCATTTGACTAGTCATAGTATTATATCATGTATTTTGTGGCTTGGTGGGGGTTTGAGCCTATGGGGCATTCTTTATATGAGAGAGGAAATAACTTAAAATAGTTTCAATCTATAGCCTCTTATGACTCATTGCATTGGTCAATCGGTTATGTGACTAAGTTTGCATATTGTAGGTTATGAGTTCGAATCTTGCCAAATTTAGTTTGAGTTTCTTATAAGAGGTAATTGCACACTCGTTTGGTTCATTTTGTAGAGTCCTGAAAATATCATTTCGTTGAGCCCATAAAGGTCCTTTTTGTAGAACATTCTCGAATTGTCCTAATTTGTTGAACCTTTAATTTAATTTTCAGTTTTATATCATTTTTGGGGTCATTATGAAGCCACATTGAATTTTGGAAGAAGCATCATGACAAGAATTCAGTTGTGATAAGTCTAAGAGATATAAAGAGGCTTGATGATATTTTCTTAATGTCCTAAACATATAATCTTACTTTTGAGATGCTTCAAAATTCATGAGGAGGTTACCATAGATGGTGTGTGTATGAACAAATTAGGATCAGGAAAAGGTTTCATGGTACCATATTGATGAAGAGATTGTGGTAATGAGTAAAATAGGTTATGAGTGAGTTATGATAAGGTTATGTTAACGTTGTGACAACAACAACATGACTAGTCTTTGAAGACCTATATTATTTGAAGGGCATTTCAATCAAGTTTGAAATATCGTGAAAAGTGGTCCACACTAGGTTGAAGAAGGATGTGGGTTCCTCCACCAAGGTTGGTGCCTCGATGAGGTTATAGCCCATTACAAGTGGGTGCTTGCACATTATGAAGGTTGGTGCCTCAATCAGGTTGGTACATATTATGACTGGGCACTTGTACATCTTAAGGGCTAATCAAAATGTCAATCTTGAATACCTTTTCTTCAAAAGAATAGGTTGCATATATCTTTACCAAAACACTACCCAGAGAATATATTGAGTATCTTAAAGAGAGTTTAGGAGTGACCTCTCATCATTTTCCTTAAAAAACAGAGTGATACTGAATTGTATTTCAGAAGGTGCATTACAAAAGACAAAACTGTTGTTTATATACAGTGAAATCATAGGGGGAGAAGTATCAGAAGAACAAAAGAAGAATTATTACATCCATAAGGAGAGATCTTAGAGATGGGGAGCCTTGAATATAAAAAAATTGTATCGAAGTTGTAGCCATATTTGGCTCTTTCCAATTTATGCCAAAGGGGGGGAGATAAGAAGACATAATGAGAACTAGTAGCCTTATGAGAAAGAAGAAAATAGAGGAAGATTCATTCAGTAGTTAGGTATGTATTAGCAATCCAGTAGCCATTGTAACTTTTGGAAAAAATTTCCTTTCCTCATTATGTGACTTGTATACCTCTTTCTCCTTGAGGGTTTGATCATGCCTTAACACACTCTTTTGTTTCGATCCTTTAGATTTTTATTTTGGTTTGTTTGTGTTGAATGAATTTGCACCTCAATTTTGATTGCGTTACTACCCTCACTTTTCGGATAAATTTTCCAATAGATGAAATTTGAGACACTAGACTTCTTTAGCTTTCATAAGTACTTTCTTTTGAATTTCCTAGTTTTGAGTTGATCTTCATTTTACATGGAATTATTTTCTTCCTCCCATGTATAGACATTACTTAACTTATCGTTATTGGTAAACAATGTGTAAATAAACATAATAATAAACTTAATATTAATAATAATATATTAACAAAGTAAATATAAAATTTTACAAACCTTTATTACTAGTAATATATTATATGTTAAGATACTTTATAAGATGTAAACACCATATATTATATAATATAAATATGTGGCTATTATATATATATATATATATATAAAGCACCCCTATAAATTTCATAACATGCATCCCTCTTTGGCTTTCATAGATTCTTTATTTTGAATTCCCTAGTTTTGGGTCGATATGCTTTCCGCGTGACATGATTTTCTTCCTCCCGTGTATATATATATATGTGGATATTACATAGCTTACTGTTATTTGTAAATAATGTTTAAATAAACAAAATGATAAACTTAATATTAATAGTAATATGTTAACCATGTACATATAAAATATTACAAATCCTTGTTACTAAAACATTTGTAATATATTATATGTTAGGAAAATTTATGAGCCCATTTGACCATCCATCAAAACACCAATTGTTGGCTAGCATCGGATTCAACACAGTCACCATAGTTTTTTCTTTCACGTACACCCTCCATGTCACCCTTTAACAAAATGTCTCGCTTTCTGCTCAAAACTTAGTCATCTCAATTTCAGCATGTTCGGAAACCACATGATATTTATGTATTCAAAATGGTGTGTTATTAATTGAAGTATGGGGAGGCTGCTGCAAGGTAGTGGTTAACGAAAATAATAAAATTAAAATCTAACAAATCCAGGGACCACTACTTGGCTCGGCTTCCGCATTTTGTGCCACGCCAAAACCTTCACCTATGTGGCCGCCATGCATGCACGTCATCAACATTAAAGGACAAATTGTGGACTATTCAACCCTCCTATCGTCATTAGCTCCTCCTACCACCTAAATTAAGTCGCAAGACAAAACTGAGAATGCCAACTATTGACCATGTTCGATATATTAAATTTTAATTAACTAACTCAGTAGAAATCCATGAACTGTGAGCCCCGAACCCTCATGGCGTATATTAGAAAATGGTCCATCCATCAATGCCATCGATGTCTGATTGGAAGTCAAAATTACTCAATCCAAACAGAATATAAGACGTATATGAAGCGAGTTAAGCCAATTAACCTGTCATGAAGGTCTACGTGGAGGAGATATATATATATATATATATATATATATATATATATATATATATATGCGCGAATCTGACAGATTTTGTGCAACGGAATGGAACTATTACCTTTTTGGCCATGCCATTGATACATAGTTCAATACTTTAGCCTATCAAATTCCACGTGGACTACGTGCGAATAATTTGATTTATAAATATACATTGTTAACATAACAAACAATGAAAAATAACGAATAGATCTGGATCTTCGATTAGTTATAACAAAAGCTTCTTTAGAACAAATACAATTCTAGTCATTGAATCTCAGGATATACCTGTTAGTTGTATTAGTTCTGAGTTGTGATAATTTAGATTTTGGTTGTTTTGGAAGGTACAATTTTGCAGAGGCAAGTGATATCCTCAAGGGATATGAGACTCTTGAAAGCGCAGGTCAAGAAGCAAAGTTAAAATATTGTCATATTTTGCACCATCGATGGAGAATGCACATACTTAAAAAGAAAAAAGGGAGAATTCATGCTAAATGTTGAGAGTCACATTGTTGTTCTCGATTTAGTTTATTACATTAAGAGTATCTATAGAATCTAGAATTCTATAGTCACTGTATTATTTTAATCCGATTTGTTTTACAGATGGCCTATTTTGATTGCAATGATAATTCTAGATAATTTATTGACAGGGTTTGTTGTAGACAATTACAACTTCGATCTGCAACCTTCAAGGATTGGAGTGACAAGGCAGTAAGGGAGATTTTAATCTCTCGAATCAGGTCCTTAAGATCTAAATTCATTAAACAGTGGGACCCAATTCTGATTTTGGAAAGGGAACCCAATTCTGATTTTGGAAAGGGAAGATGACATCAATGTACCAATTATGGTGATGTGTTTTGAGTAGCAAATGAAATTTCTTATCTTCTCAAGATATGTCGAGTATTTATAGGTGTTATGGAAAATTACACACATCCATTAGGAGTTATTACTCCCAGTCTTATGGCCCTAACAAGACTACTAGGTCAAGGAGTATATGACCAAAATCAATCAATAAAATAGATTCCAAACCATATGATCCAATCCAATCATTCATACATATAGTTTCTTAACTAGGGTTTGAGATGAAACATGTAATCCCCTCAAATTAGTGAGGGGTGTTGGATTCGATGAAAATATTGCTTCCTCCAACTAGGAGATCTCTTCCTCCATAATAGATCTAGAACCTACACACAAGCATCACCAAACAAGGAGCACAAAGGACCTTCTGCAAAGGAACATCAGCTTAAACACATAAACATCAACATGGACAACTCACCAGAATTTCATAATTACAAGAAGGGAACATCCTCTTTTATTGATCATAAAATGAAATGATACAACGTATATACCTTCGTGCATGGAACCTACTCTCCATATTCTCGCAGAGTCTTCCACTCTCTAAACAATATGACCTAAAGACAAGATGCCTCACAATCTCTGAATAAGAGTCAAGATAGTAGCATGACTCTATAATCCTTTATCTCTAGTTATCTCTACCTTGACTCTCAAGTATGGACCAATATCTATATATATAGATGTAGAGGTAGGCCGAAGGGGATGAATGTAGACACTTAAGGTTACAAAGTGTTAAGGAATCTTCTACAATAATATACCCCTGGCCAACTCATACACAAGTGGGTGAAGTTGATCTCCTTGGGAAAGTAAGCCTCTAGAAACTGTTTTCTGAATTATGAGGTTTTTCTCAATTGTTGCCAATTATAAAATAACTATTATCTCATAATTATAGTATTTTGGCAAAATAATTAGGAGAAATTGCTCACTTATGTAATTTCACCCATGGAATAAATCTCACATAAGTAAAAGAAAAGGTGAAAGCGGATGCATTCTAACCATCAACTCAGGCAAATTGAACTTGGGTTTCTCTCACTATAATGTAGTGGCAAATACGCTTATAACAAATGCTCCCTAATGCGTGAGGTTAGAAGAGAAATTGATAGCCATAATGCATTACAAGAAAGCTTGAGTGTCAAAATGGGAGGAAGGTGACAAAGCCAAGAAGTCGGATTAGATGAATCCCAATGTTGTAGTTCCATTTGTGCTGATAACATCCCCAAGGTGGGCATACCCATGCTCAGTCATAAAAAAATACTCAACATGGTCGCCAAACATACACTGTGGATCCATGACATGAAATGCTAAGAAATGGCAATGAACAATACCCAACAGATCCATGTTGTCATTTAGAAATATTATAGCCACCAAAAAATATAGTTTCGATCTATGTCATAGTATACAGTAATGGGACTATGGACACATAACAAAAAGGAGGTCTCTTAGAATAGTCCTCAAAGTACATAAATGATACATAACTCCAACACAACATGGGAATGGTTCCATGTAAGAGTTAGATGTTCCTAACCCAAGGTCTCCATCATAGCCCTGATGGTACAAATCTATGACATGTGAATAAATTTTTTAATGTCGAGCATGGTAGAAATCATCTAATTACCAGTCAATGAGGTGTATCATTAGTAGAAACGAGGGGTCCCACTAAATATGAAAATGGACCCCAAGTTACCTAGTACAATCCACTAACTGGCAATAGATGAAACTGACATCACACACTCATGGACTTGATCAATCAAGTGTCAATGATGCAAAACCCATTTTTGATCACAAGGAAATCTACCACTAAGGTCTACAAGCTCCAAGGTACTACCGGTTCCTAGATCAAGCTCCTAGATAATGAGCTAAATTCGATAGGAGAATATTCATTAAAGGAGGGCCTTGATGTATCCCCATTTAATCAACATGGAATATACTGAGATGATGTTATTAATGGATGAAGTCATGAAGTGATGAAGTACAACTAACATAGGGATGGATGACTCAAAAAAGTCATTAGGCAACTGCATATAGCCGACATAGGTTGAGACTTATCTTAAACACATAATGACACAACATAAGAGTGACTTGGTAGCATGAGTAATGAGCATGACATGACACTGTGCAATGAGGCAGGAGGCATTGAAGCATGCTCCATATGACTAGAAGAGTAACCAATTGGAGGAGTAGATAAACTAATATGTATGTTACAACTCCTAGGAAAATTAAAACAACTGTGAGATAATGACGTAGAGAGGTTCCATGTTCAAGGGTGATGCAAATGACTCTACCATTTTGATGACTAACAAAAATAAATGTTCCCATCCCATTTTCTCTTTTTATTCCCCTTCATGGTTTAATGAACATGAAAGAGAATAATAGCTTGCTCAGTAGGTTCCTTTTTTGTAAGGTTAGTCCCTCAAGCTCGAAAAAGAGATAAACCAATACAGGGGAGACCTATTCTAGCCATAAGGGACTAGGGTATTCCTTTTTCAAAAATATTCTACTCACTCAAGAAAAGGATTAAACTTATACTCAATATATGTGCCTTCAAAAAATTTAATGAGCATGAAGGAGACAGTTTCACTCCGTAATTTTTTTTAAGTTAAGGAGTCTAGAATGATCTTAAAGGGAACTCCTCTTGAAGGAACAAATGGTATAAATAGTAGCAACTGGTTCCGGTCAATGTGGAGCTACTCAAAACATGTAAAGGTCAAGATGTTGGCTAATAATACCACTCATCTCATTTTTCCCCATAAGAAAGGGTAAACCACCAAGTGAAAATAACATAATCGGCTAAGAAGATGGTAACAATGGTGACAAAACAAAACTAAGTGTCATTGTGTTGAAATAGGATGATAGAGAATGACGATCAGAGGGGATAAAGTGTGGCATCCTTCTTGGGTAAGGCCAAAAAGTGATGAAGAAGAGAAGAATGAGGCTCATATTTGTAGTCATGGTCGGTCAGAAGGAGGGATTCTGAGAATAAAATAAATGAGATAGTGCATGGACACTCATATAGCAAAGAGGTGCTAAATTAGGGAATCCAAGTATAGGTAGGATCTACCGTCAAATTACGACATGTATAGAAGAGAGGGCTAATGCCGCAACCCAATGAGGTTAGACCTAAGGCACTATGAAAATGGAAATGAAGATCAATCATTCAACGGAAATGGTGATATATGACCTACTCCTATATGCCAGGTTTAAGAGAAACACACATAATCTCCAATGGATGAAGTAATGGAAACACAACCTACCCTGTCAAAACTATCCAAAAATATTAGAAACATGGTTAAGTCACATAATGAAAGAGACAAACATGGATTAGGTGAAACCATGACTATGTTTTTTATTTTTTGAGTTTTGTAATTTTTTTGGATTTTTCTTATATATGAGATACTAGGAAAGAGCTCACATCACATCCCAAACCAAAAGGATATAAAACCATCACACACACTCCTATGTACAAAATATACAACTGTAACTCAATCTAATAGGTTATATCAAGGTGTGTCCACTGTTAGGAACAAGCGAAGGATTCCTATACATCAATTGATGGAGTGAAGGTACCTTCTGGTGCACCATAATGGGGCCATGCCAATAAATGTTAAAATTCATAATTCCTAAAGTTTCATAATGCCAGGGAACACCTAGAACCATACCTTTATCAAGAATGACCTGAGGAAAAACAAGGTAAGTGGTTTTGTGAGCTAGTGGAACTTCTTGAGAAGGACTATCAAGATGCAAAGTATAAGAAACTCATCGATAGGTAGAGAGGATTTGAATAATTCATTGGAAATTTTAGCATTAGAAAAACAAGACTTGAATCCGTCCATGGGTGGCACTTCTAAGGAGGGCTGAGTAGATTCCCTCTAGGTTGATTAAGGATTTTACTGCATAAGGTGTTCCTTCTTTTCCTATTGGGTAGAACCCTACTAGTAGTCATGCTCTTGGGATCCTTTACTTTCAAGGGGAACTTATCGTGGGTGAAAACCCCTTACACGAATCATGTTGGATTGTATCCTCTATATACTAGGATGAATTATAACCATGGTCCATGAAATTTTACTCAGGACCATGGTATGGTTGGGTCACACAGTTAGTCGAGGGGATTTCCTTCTTATGATCTATTCAGTGAGCTACATAATCCTTTTCTATCCTCTCTAGATATTTTGAATTTATCTAAGCTGATGAGTCACCCCATCCCTCATGATCCCTTATGACCACCCATTCCTACCAAATTATGTTGGGTCCCTATAATACTAGTGTATCCCCCTTATTGTTATTATTATTGCATCCCCATTATTGTTATTGCTGTTCCCATGTATCCCCCATATTGTTATTGTTGTGCCCTTATATTATTATTGTTATGTAGGCTCTAATTATATTGTGACCCCTTAGGCTCCTATATATAACAAGGAGGTATTCTCATTTATATCATCCAAGAATTATTCATTTATGTCATATAAAGGAGGTTCCTCCCTTGAAGAGGCTATTTCTAAAGTCATTTATCTACATTTTATTCTATTTTGTGAGTTGGTTTCATAACATTTAGTATTAGAGATATGTGATTCTAGGGCTTCGCTGCTTCAAACAGGTCATATTAGTTTTTTTGCTATAACTCTTTTTCCACAAGGCTTTAGAAGTTGTAATTTCAATGCCATGAAGCCACACTCTTAGTGAACTTCGTATAAAATTTTCAGATCTTTTCTCTCTACATTTTTAGGGATATTGCCTGAATACTTTAGGGTTATTGCAGCCTCCAGAATTCAATCTCAAACAATTTACTAGGGAAAAGTGTCATAACATTTTTTTTTCTTCTGAGTATCAGATTTTAATTTCATAAAAATTGACTGAAATTGCATGGACTATAATTTTTTTTGTATGATTTACAAGGCCTAAGGTTGAAACAGGGACACGTGGAAATTGTTACAAATTTCCTATAATGAACTAGTCTATAATCAGGCCATCGTGGGATATTGGGCATAACACTTTCCTGAGGAATCAAATATTCGTAATAATTGTGGAATTGGAAAGAATAATCATAGGGCTACCATACGAAGAAATTTTGGACCTTACATATCATAAATTACAGAGATACAACAATTTCAATATGGAGCTCCTAAAAAGCAAGAAAAAGGTGTGTATTTTTTTAAAAAATTACATAACTTTTGTTTGGAAAAACAATTTGAAGTGTTCAAAGGGCATAGTGAGCAATAGCTACCATTGTTTGTTTCCTAAATGTCTTAAAAAGAAAAATTGGACACACCTAGTAAGAAACCATAAAGCTCTACTATGACACATGAATAAGAGGAAGAAATACAACATGATATATCTAAATTACACGACCAAGTGCAACAAATTTCTCTCTCGGAAAGAGTAACAAAAAATGAAATGGTAGCTAATATGGATGGTTTGAAGAATGGTTTAAAATCAGGCATGGAAGGTTTGAAGGGTGGATTAAAAGTATACATGGAAGGTTTGAAGGATGGATTAGAATAAGACATGGAAGCTAAGATGGATGGTTTGAAGGAAGGTTTTAAAAAGTTGCTACAATAAATTCTTCCTAATAGAGAAAAGGTATTCCATGAAACTCATGATGGGAAAAGAAGGATTTTTAATCATTATTTTAGAGAATCTAACTTTTTATTGAAGACCAACCACATTCCAAAGATTGATATGAGGATGCTTGATGGAAAGGATCTGGTAAGATGGATACTACAGATGGAGCAATAGTTTGATCTACATGATGTGCAACACACAGAACATGTATGAATTTCATATTTATATTTAGAACCCAATCAATTTGTATGGTATCTATTCCTTTGTTCTCATAAACCACTTGTAACTTGGTCAATTTTTACAAAATAAATGATAGCACATTATGAGGATACAAAGAGTAACATCTTCTTTAGCCAACTGATAAAACTCAAACAAAATGTTTCAATGGCAGAGAAAATTGAGGACTTCTAGAAGTCTAATATCAAGGTAATTGATATTCCAGAGTAGGATAAGATTGATGTATTCATAGGTACTTTGTAGGTTAACATCCAACATGAGTTTCACCTTTGGGAACCTAATTATTTGGAGAATGCATTCAAGGTGGAAAGAAAACTTGAAAGGAAAATTATGGGAACAAGGAAGCCTACCACTCACAACTATAACTATGGAAGTGTTGTTGATCTTAGTCTTTCACAATCTAAAAGTTTGACACCACAAAAAATTGAGGAGAAAAGAGGAAAATGGATGTGTTATAGTTATGATAGAAAATACACTAAGGGTCATAAGTGTGTTGAGAATAAATTATTTTACATAGATTCTGAAGAGGAGGAAGAAAAGTAACAATAAACATAAAAAATAAGAGGATATGAAGCAAGAACCAACCCTAGATAAAGAAGAAATTAATGAGTCCTACCATATCTTGTAATGCATTGGTAGGAATTACCACTCCTAAAACTCTCAATATAGAAGGTGTTGAGGGTGTTGGATCCACCAACATTCAGGGGATCTCCCTGATATGAAGTCTCGATTAGACCTCACATAATTTGGTGTAGGTGTCCCATTTGGTAGGATGTCCCAGTTACGATACTCCTAGATACTTTCCTCCACTACAACAAAACCTTGTGATTAGCATCCCCTTTTGCTTCCTTTTTTGCATCTAGAGACCATTTTTGGTGCTATTTGTGTCCATTTATGAAATATGGTGCAAAACTTGATGCAAAGTTTTCACTAAGTTTTGCACCAAGTCTTACATCAAGTTTAGCACCAAGTATTGTAATAGGTTTTGCACCAAATTTTACACCAAGTTTTACGCCATGTTTTGTGCCATCCTTTGCACCATGTTTTGCATCAAGTTTGGCACCTAATTTTGTTTCACCATATTTTGCATCCTCTATTGCATCCACTTTTTTTGCCTACACTTGCATCAACTTTTGCATCATCTCTTGCATCCTCTTTTGCATCATTTTTTAAATCATTTTTTGCATCCATTTTTGCATATTTTTTGCATCCCCTTTGTGCCAAGTTTTGCATCGAGGTTTGTGTCTAGTTTTTGCATCTAATTTTGCATCTACTTTTGTTGCATTGACTTTTACATCTTGTTTTGCATCCATATTTACATCCTCTTTTTCATCTGTTATTGTGTCCACTATTGCATCCATTTTCCTTGTGCCATAATTTGCACCTAGTTTGACACCACCTTTTTTACCATTTTTTGTTTCTAAATTTGCATCCACGATTGCATTCTCATATACATCTAGGTTTTCATTGACTTTTACATCTATTTTTAATCCCTTTTTATATCCACTTTTGCGTCAAGATTTGCACCAGGTTTTGTGTCTCATATTGCATCTACTTTTGCATAGAATTTTGTTGCATCAACTTTTGCATCCTATTTTACATCCATTGTTGCACCCGTGTTTATGCCCACTTTTACATCCCTTTTTGCATCCTCTTTTTCATCTTCATTTCCTCCTTTTTTTGCATCTATCATTACATCCACTTTTGTTGTGACACAATTTGTTCCATTTTTTGTACTTATTGTTGTACCCACATTTGCTTCCAATTTTGCATCCATCTTTGCATCCTCTTTTGCATAAAATATTTCACCTATTTTTGCATCCACTTTTATGTTGGGTTTTGTGTCTCATTTTGTATCTTCTTTTGCATGTACTTCCATTTCATCCATATTTTGCATCCAATTTTGTTTCTCATGTTGCACCCATGTTTGCATCCACTTTTACATCCCTTATAGCATCTTGTCTTGCATCTAAGTTTGCATATTTTTTGTGTGTATTATTACATCCACTTTTTTGGTGCTATTATATGTGCCATATCTTATGCCTATCGTTGCAACCCACATTTTCTTCCACTATTGCATCCATATTTGCATCATCTTTTGTGTCCAAGTTTGCATCAAATATTGTTTATGTTTTTTACATCCCATTTCGAATCTACTTTTACATCCACTTTTGATTCATCCAGTTTTGCAACTAATTTTGTGTTCACTATTGCACCCATGTTTGGCCCATGTTTACATCCCTTTTTTCATCCAATTTTTCCTCCTTTTTGCATTCAAGTTTGTCTTTTCTTTTTTACATTCATTGTAGTATCCACATTTGTTTCACCACAATTCATGCTAAGTTTTATGCCTACTATTGTGCCCATGTTTTCATCCACTTTTTCATTCATGTTTGAATCCTATTGTGTGTTCAAGTTTGCATCAACTATTGCATCTACTTTTTCATCCACTTTTGTGTCAATTTTTCTGCCTTGTTCTACATCTACTTATATTGTGTCCACTCTTCATCCAAATTTACGTCTATTTTTACCCCCATTTTTTTTGTTCACCTTTGCATCCCTTTTCCAACACACATCATATCTTTTGCATTGATGATATTTCTTATGACATTGAAAATTATGAACAACTGATGACAATGTCAATAATTATAACGATGATGATAATGAAGATGATGACGATGACATGAATTGCGATTGTTATGATAATGACAATGATGATAAAGATGATGGGAGTTACAATGACAATGATGATGATGATGCTAATGACCTTGGCCATTCTTCCCAATTTTTAAATGTTGTCATGGTCAAAATCATAATAATTATCTTTGGCGTCATCTTCCAAGTCATCATCATCTGATCATCATTATCATTATTTTCATCTTGGTCATCATCAAGAACAATAATGGCATGAATGATGATTATGATGTTCATGATGAAGATGACAACAATTATGATAAAAATTATATTAGTTATGATGATGGGGATGATGACAATTATAATGACGATGATAATGGTAGTGATGATGATGATCATCGATCATCTCTAAAAAATGAAGTTGTTATTTTTCTTGCATATATCATGTGTCCTAACAACCCTTTTCGAGCACTCGTAACATTTTTTAGGTTGATGATATTTCTTATGATACCTATAATTATGAACAATTGACGACAATATCCATAATGATGATGATGATGATGATGAAGACATGAATGGTGATTATGACGATAATGAAATAATGACAATAATGATTACATTGATGGTGGTGATGATGGCGATAATGAAGATGATGACCTTCCCTCTAAACTAGGGAGGTACTCATAATGAGACAAAAAGGGTACTCTCAAGTTGAAATATTCATATAGGAAGGGATCTGGATTGATAAGCATCAATGATGATTTACATCATCATAGCCAACATTTTCAAAATAGTGAGGCCTTGACTAACAAGTTTATCTCTTCTTTAGATCAGAGCACAATGTTGGGAGGCATAAATTTGGACACCACTGCCTCTCAAGGCACTTGCCCCACTAGCATGTTTACCAGGTATGTCCTCACATGATCATTTCCTAATCCACTATCATAATATTTGACACCAGAAAATGTCAATCCTCATGACTATTCTTATCTTGGATTAATCTACTTGAATTATGATGATTAGTCCTAGTCAAAGTCCAAATTCTCAAAGAATATTGGTCCCAGATGTTTATCCAATCCACCATTATCCCTACTAGTGTCTTTACTAGGCTTACGATTGTTAGTCCTGGCCATAGTACATGACACATGGATAATATGGTTTCTACCCTCACTCCCTCTCAACCAAGGATGAGACATCCACAAGCATAAGATTTTCTCAAGAATACCCATCATTTTCATAGAGAATAACATCATTAATTTGTTTTCATCACATGATACCTTTATGATTAAACATTCATAGATTTGTGGCAAAATATTTCCCCTTTTTTCATTTGTGATGAAATAAAATCAAAAAGTGAAAGCCAAAATCATTAAAGATACACTATATTGATTTATCTAAGTCTAAACTCTAAAGTGAAAATTCATGTAAATCTTATATCTATGAGTTGTGCCAAACTTATGAAATCCTTATTGCCTAAGTCCTATATATAAGAAAATGAAAAAGAAAGAAAAATACAGGCCAATGAATGGTAACTCATGTATTCACTCCCTCTTTGGAAAATATATGAATATATACACTCTTAGTCACACTTGATCACATGTTTGTGATGGTTAAATCATGAATTCCTCTTTTCTCCTTGCATTTTCACTTCATCATTTAAGCACCTAATTGAGGATCTAGGGAATGTTTGTTGCCTAAGGCTTTCATGTCGACTCTTGGTTTACTTATGTCACACTACTGTCAATTTATGTGACAGAGTGAAATACATAAGTTTGTGGAGTTATTATAGAGGTGTATTAAGTTAGTCACCACACACACATGTATTACATCTCATTGATCCACATGTGTGGGTTGGAGACTCATTGCTTGACAACTTTAATGGAGACTACTTTGTGGCTTTAATGGTATAGCTTACAAAATATCTTGTTAAACATTGTGATTCATCCTTTCTTTTCCTCGAGACACTTATAATATTGAAGTCACTCCCAATAATCCATGGAGATGGGGAGTATAAACTACTTGTGCTAGAAATAGAATTGAGAAATAGAGGTTTTCCATTTGCGATATTGGAGTCATAGACATTGGATACATGGTAGTAGTCCTCAATGTCAATTAACTAAAATTGTATTGTCATAATGCGAAAAGAGGTAAACATATTGGTAACCTTGATGTCTTAATCATTTCAAATAATAACCATTCCACCCAAGTATCTCTAAGCATCAATCACTACTACTTGGAAATTCCTCCCCCATTTTCTAATTATATGAGGTAGAACCTCACTTAATATTTTTGCTTCTTATATCAACATTATTTATGGGTGCTTTGCGTACCATTTTTCTTTTAGGAGTTTGTTTTCCTTTACTATTGAGGCCCCTCATGTTCCATGAGACTATTTTCATCGAGAATTTACATAGAAAGGAAGTATAACGTGACTAAAAAAAGCATGTCTCAAGATTTAAGTGCTTGGACAATTCCACTTCATGAATCCTATATTTCCTTAACCTGGGACCAAATGGTGAACTTGATGGCCTTAAGGGAAATTGACCAATGAAAATCTAAAAAAGAGGTGACTTTTGACTTTATCACATACAATTTAATATACTAAAAAAAATATCCATAACAATTTCATCAATCAATGAATCATTAAAAGAAATATCCAAAATAATTTCATCAAGCAAAGAATCATTGCATTATAAAATACAATCTATAAACATTTTGGGAACGTTTTGCTAAAACATGCTCAAAAATCAACATATTTAATATTAATATTTAACAATAATATGGACAATAACACATTTTGATAAATTAAATAACATATTATCAAGCCTAAAAAATGTCACTAACAGAAAACTATAAAGCATGCAACTAATGGAAGTGACCACTCAAGGCCACCATAAGACAATTAATCTATTAAGACCAAGATTAATGGGGACAAAGATCTACAAAGGACAAAGGCAAACCTATTTTAACTTTATTTTTTTATTAGCCTGGTTCAAGATGAACATTTCAAGATATCATGAAGAACATAATTAGTTTTATTGCATTAAGAAAACCCAAGCACATTCTATAACTTAGCAAGGAAGAGATGTATAACACCCATCTCAGCGACACAACACATGACATTAAGTTACTTTTTTATATATAATTTAATCTCCTATCATAAAATCACAAATTTAGCATGAATGGAATGTTTAAAATCCATTTTTATAAAAACAAAATATAATTTTTCTTATAGAAAAAAAATACCAAAAACTAAATATATTTTTTTAGAAAATAAAAAAAATACTAAAACTAAATATATATTAAAAAAAAAACTAAAACATAAGCAAACTAGAATTTGAATTTGACACTCTTGTTCACTTTTAGAAACTCATATGGTGGAGTGTGATCTCTTTATCCTCATCTTTAGCTTTTTCCTAAAAAATAAAATCATACAAAAGCGGGAAAGAGCCATAAAGCATGGGGAAGCTTTTTCCTAAGCACAAAAGCATCTAAAAAGTGGAAAAGGCCATTTTTATATGAGGAAACATTATTCACCCAAAATATTTTTCCCAAATTGAACTAATGAGGAATTTGGGAAATCTTCATAGCCTTCACTTTCCTATATATTAGAGGCTTGGCCATTGAAAAAATGATGGGAATTTTCGTATTTTCACACTGCTGAGATCTATCTTAAGAGGGAGAGTTTTGGAGCTATGAGTTGGGGGAGGTGATGTTGCAACTATATTTGATTGTTGTAACTTTCCTCCAACTCCTTTATTCATATAGATCAGTTGTTCTTCCTTCCATATGTTTCTATTCATTCTTTACTTCTTCTATTTAACTAATGGATGTATGGATTTTTGGTTTATATTTATTTATTCAATAATATTTATATGTTTCTGATAGTTTCGATTATCAAGATATTATGTTGTGAAGGTTGTTTTATTCTCTCTCTTATGTGTAGGACCAAGCTTTGGAGCTAGCTAGGAGCACTTCCTAGCTATACTAAAAACTCCAAGAAGACCTACATGCAAGGACTCACAAGAATTCATTCTCTTTTTCTTAATCTATACTCTACATCTTGATCTACTAAAAATCCTAAGCCTTAGAACAACCTTTCTCTTAATTGGTTTGTCCTAGGTTTCTGAGATAAACTGAGAGGGTTTTATTTTCATCTAACCATGCATTAAATCCTACAGCGAAATGATATTTAGAAACTTTAATATATTTCACTATGTAAATGAACTTAGTAAAATGAACCCATAGAGGGGGTCATAAATGGAAATAAAAATAAAACTCTAAACAAGAAGCCAAAAGTGGATTTAACCATGGATGCAAAATTGGGAGTAGAATTGGATGTTAAACTAGCCATCAAAGAAATATGCAACCAATGACAAAAAAAGGGTTTTAAAGTAAAATTAAAAAAGGGTGCAACACTAGACACAAAGAAGGGAACAAAATAGGGCATATGAAAGGATACTGAATTGGGCGCAAACAAGGATGCAAAAATGGACACCAAAATGAGGATGCAAAGAATGGTGTAAAATTAGGATGCAAAAAGGATGTAAGAAAAGACACAAAACAAGATGCAAAATGGGACTAAAAAAGGGTGAAACCAACGACGTCAAAAATGATGCATAACTAGATGAAAATTCCAACTAAAATCTAGGTGAAAAATGAGATGCAAATGTGGACACAAAATGTGGCAGAAAAAAGGATGCAAATTTGGAAGCCAAAAAGGATGAAAAGTTAGATACCAAAAAGGATGCAAATTTGGACATAAAAAATGGTGCAAAATTGGACACAAAAGAAGAAAAAATGGTGCAAAAAGAGGCATAAAAATGGCTCAAATTTGGATGCAAATTGAGATGCAACATTGGATGTAAAATGAGGTGCAACAAATCATTCAAAACTTGGTGCAAAAAAAAATGCAAAAGTAGACGAAAAAAATCGCTCAAAATTGAACGTAACAATAGACACAAAATGGGATGCAAAGGTTGATGCAACATATGGTTCAACATAGGATGCAAATTTAGATGCTCAAAAGGATACAAAATTGGATGCAAGAAATGGTGTTAAAAATGAAGCTAAATTGGATACAACAAATGATGCAAAATTAAATGCAAAATATGGTGGAAAATAGGATACAAAAAAGGGAGATAAATAAAACGCAAAAGTGGATGCAAAAAATGGTGCAAAAATGCATGCAAAATTTGGCACTAAACCAGATTCAACATATGGTGCAAAATTGGATGGAAAAAATGGTGTAAAAAAAGGTAGAAAAATTGGCATAAAAATAGATGTAAAAATAAGTACAAAATTAGAAGCAAAAGATAGCATAAGACCAGATGCAAAAATTGGCACAAACTAGATGTAAAAGAAGGCACTAAATCAGATGCCAAAGATGGTGTAAAAATCGATGCAAATTATGACACAAAACTAGAAGAAAAGAATGCCACAAAAGAGGAAGCAAAAAACGATGCAAAAAATGGCACAAAACTAGAAGCAAAACATGTTGTAAAACCAAATGAAAATCTTGGTGCAAAATATGATGCAAAAAATGATGGAAAATTTGGCGTAAAAAAGATGAAAAATTTGGTGCAAAAAAGGACGCTTTAAAAATTGTACAATAGAGCCAGATTTAGCACCAAGATGCTCATCCCAATTGAGAAAAAAATGCACTAAAATCTGGTGCTAAATCTGGCGCAAATTGCCTGTTTTGTTGTAGTGCTCAACTCTAACTTTCAGCACATGAGAGTGTTGCAATAGTACCTTCGAAAATCAAGGTGAGTGTGCCTGGTGAGTGTGAAACGTAACTGTCTCTAGATTCTCTTATTGCAGAAGGGGGGGGAAACGTGAGCCTCTAAGTGAGAGGTAATAATAACACCTAGGAAGAGACACATGTGAACCATGGAGGTATTTGCAACATCTAGCAGAATAGTCCACAATGGATGTGTAAGTCATGAAAACCAAAGAACATGGAAACACCCATCTACCATCGAGCAGAATAGTCTACACTGGATATGATAGTTGTTATAACCAATGAGTGGGGAAAGGCTTGTCTAGTATCGTACAGAGTAGTCCAGAAGGATTGGATAACAATGAAAACCATAATAGCACATTCCCAACAAGGTAAGCACTAAAACAACTAAAATAGTTCAACTATCTTAGTACATGTGAAATAAACATGAAATATAAATGCTCAAAGAATAGTCTTACAAACATCCATAAGTCATGCATGGAAAAGTGTTTACCCAAGAAGGGTTTTGTATTTAGAAAAAGTTCCAAGGCACATACTTACACCATACATCAGTAGCCCCAGTAGTGGGGAATTGGAGCCACTCCTTTCTCCTCAAAAAAATGATTGAAAATATCTGTGCTTTGTGGGACGAGCCAAGGTGAAACATTCTTTGCTCATACATTGGGGGGTATATATAACCAAGGGGTGAAGTTGGACCCTTGTGACTCTTTGACTACCCTCATGACTTTTCAACTTCCTATGACTTTTCAATTGACATGACTCTTCATATTCATGTGTGTCCATTGGACTTCCACTTCAGATTACATTGATTTACAATATCCATGGCTCATAATAGTGATGGGCCTTTGAAAACTCATGATATGACTTGACATGGCACTACTGACATGGACTAGCTTAGTTAGATGGTAATGTCAAGCCATTGTTGCTGTTGAGTGATAGATGTTTTCTTGGATGCACTTTATCCTCTCCTCTAGATGGCTTCATGATGTGGGGTCTTCAATGATCTTCGGTCTTGAGAGGTGGTTGCATGAATATATTCCGTTCTCTTGTTATTGACAAGATTATTTGTCTATCTAGCTGTATCTGAATCTTCAAGAATGTTCGCTCTTTCTTCTCCTTCTTCATCATCTCTCCATGATCCAATAGTCTACCTATTCCTGCAATTCACTCATCACACAAGGACATCAAATACAAAACCTCCTAGTCTAAGTTGAAGCATTATTATTAATGGATTGGGCCTAGAACAAGTGACAAGCTGGGAAATGGGCCCCAGTAACTCTACATTTCAGAGTTCCAAGTGACAAGGTGGGAGGTTGGTCACTGAGACTGCACAGAGTGCATCTCAGCCTTGGCTAATGAACTCTTGAGCATAGATGTTACTATTGGGAAACATTGCGCAGAGGCGACTAGGAGATATGATTACATAGTTGAGATAGCCAGTGATTGATGTAGGATGCAACCCTAGGGGGAAGGTTTTCATATTTTTAAGAGGCAAGGCAGGAATGGGAAGAAGAGGGGCTTCGGAGAACTTTTCTGCACAGTTCTTGAGATCAGTGAGTCTTGGCTAAGGGAGGACACTGGGGACACTTGTGCATAATTCTACGAGGTAAGGTAGGCTTGTTATTCTACACATTGTGGGGTTCCAATAGGCAGGTAAAATGCTTGATGACTAATCTTGCAAAATTCACAGTTCAAGTCTAGCTAGGAGAAGTTACTACACAATTTTGGGGATGAAGGCATGCTCCTTAGCTCTTGAATTCCATACTGAAACTACCCTAGGGGATAGTTATTGCACACTTCCTAGTTCCACGCAGCAAGGTTACATCATTGAGGGCTAAGATTGTGTAGTGCATATTTCATTCGATGTCTAGTGAAGGTGAGTTTCCCGGTCAGAAGGATTTTCAAAGAAATGGCTAAGTGTAGGAAAGAGGTGAACCTATGAGGGACTTAAAATTATTATCAAACACTTAGCATACTTCGAAGACATGACAAGATATACCACCAGAACAAAAATAGAAAAAGTTACCCTCTGAGAGATTGTCCTAGAGTAAAAGCGACAAGTGTGACACTTGAGATGAACTTACAATGATCATGAAGACACTTGTGCGAAAGTGCTTCAAACTCTATGTATGAGTGTGATAGATGTTTTCATAGCTAGGATGATGCAACGAAACTGCATCTTTTCAAAATTCCGTGTGGACCTATGAGTTATGGGCCCACGTATACTTCTTTGATGAAATGAAATTGCGCTGGTTACACAAATGATGGAAATTAAACTAATTAAACCCCTGCTTAATTAAACTATCAAACTGATCTCTTGCATGAATCCCAATTTAATTAAACCCCAGTTCAAACCTTCAATTTAGTTATTCTGCTAAAATAGCAGAATTCCTTAATTACCCGGTATATGGCCAAACTACACTTTTTCCACGGAACCAAAACAAATAAAAACCCACCGCTCATAACTTTCTTCAGTCTGGAATTGAAATTAAATTACGCACACCTTTACCACATAATCATCGTGAGATCGCGTCCCCTCACAATGAACGACTGTGACCGATCGAACACTCAACTAGATTAAATCACAATTCATAAGATATCGCGTCCAAAAATAAAATTAACTCTCGTGCATTTTTCGACGCGATTACCGTTAGATCAAACCCCTTCAAACAGATGGTCTAGATTAACTGAGTTATTAACTTAGTTCTATAATTTTTCCTGTCCCGTTTTGGAATTAATCTTTGCGGTTGTGGGAACACGATATTCATTGATCTGTGGGATCTGTCAATTCGACAATCTTGATCTTCTTCTGGGTTTCTTCATGAATTCATCAGGTTTCTTTGTTCCGCTAAGTTTATTTAGCCTTTGACCGCTAAGTTTAGTCTGTCACTATTATCTCTTTGTGGCTTAATCAATAAACAGTCTGCTTCCACTCACTGTTAACTGATGCCGGAACTCAAGAGATCACCTGATAAGATTAAGGTTCACAATAGACTTGTGGTCCAATTCTAAGGAAAATATGGTGCAGGAAGCTTTTAGTCTTCCACAGTTAAAAGTCCATTATACCAAAGAAACCGAGATTTCAACATGTAAATCAATTAACTTCAATTATTTCGAAGGGAGAATAAAACCATCCGAGGTTTGACCATCCGTGCACATAAATTAGAGAAGTGTAGAAAGATACCAAAATTTACATTCAATCCTTCAATAGTTCAAAAATCTACATAAACACACATAGAGGGTTTCTTGACAAACTCTACCAAATTTTAATTTATAATCACACCAGAAACTTACACAATTCACAGGCCTGATATGCAATCAATTGGCCTTCATCATATCCCTCTCACACACACCTCTACTCGCTAACCTCTAGCTCTCTCCTTCTCTCTCTCTAACCTTTAATTATTCAAAAGATCACAATTTATACAAATACGGATTCATGAACCAATTTAGTTCAGATCCAGAAATCTCTCACTTTCTCCTAAAGTATCTCTTCAGCTCCACTCTTTTCTCAAACAAAATCCTAAATTAAGCTTTTAAATCCCTTAAATCCTCACTCTTCTTAGGATTACTCAACTATCTCTAAAATATCTGCATTCATGACATATTCTTCAAAATTTAAATTTTCAATTTACAATTTCCTCAATCTCCACTAAACTTACAAAAATAAATAAAATGATTAAGGGAACCCACTCCCTTTAGTAAATGCGAAATAAGACTCATGGGTCTTATAAGCTTTGACGAATTCTCCTGCATCAGACTCCCTGAGTTGAAATAATTCATGGACTCCTGTTCATGAGCCACCCAGTTGCTCCTATTGCAAACTTAATCAGATTTCATCTGCCAACTGGCTGTCTGACCTCCTTCAATTGCAGGTGCATTTACTTCCTTCTTTCTTTCTTTTGGATGCCAAACCTTACTTTGTAACTTGCCATCTCTTTCATCATGCTACTGCTCCATTTTTTCTGCCACTATTGCTTTAGTCCTTCTAGGTTTCCAAATCTTATGTTGTTGTTGTCCTCTCTCTTTGCTGATGTAGATTTATTTTGTTAATTTCTCTTCTTTGTTGGTTCTCTTCTTGACTGACTTCTTCATCCACAATTTCTTAATTTTCTCCTTAAACTTTGCAACCTTTCTCAAACGCATGGACATTAGTTGAACTCCACTATCAACTAACTATTGTACATTCTCTTTTTCCATAGAATCTATGAAATTTCTATCCAATTTGACTTCATCTCTTTCTTTGACAGCTTGTTCATTTCACTTTACAGCTTCCCCTTCATTGCTGTGAAAGACAATCTTTTCCTCTGTCATCAGGTTCACTTAATAGCTTTCCCAGCAAATTAAATATTCCTTCATATTCAATAAGAATGTCATTTACATATGGCTCCTCTTCCTTTATAAAACAGAATTTCCATCACAATTGTCAGATTTAAAATTATTATGCTTTCCCTTCTCCACAGATAATTTTGTCATCACATCTTTATGCTGATTTTCTACAAAATTTATGAAATTTTCAGCAAATTTTATTTCAACACTTTCCTCTACATTACATAGTGTCCCTTGTTCTGATACAAGACTATCATTCAACAATTCAATAGCTAGAATTTCTTGGAGAATATCATTATGAAGTATCCTTTCATCTTTTGTACTTATACCACTGCAAAAAAATGATGTTGTTTCATCTTCATATATAATAGAAACAAAACTCTGTTTTTCTAAAACTTTTTCATGGTTTATAGACTCATAAAATAATCAATTTCAAAATCACAGATTTCCTGAATTTCTGTATCTGCTAACATCATCATACATTCTTTCACATTTTCCATAATAATTCTATCTTGATTCTCTACTGAAGATGCTTCATTCTGGTTACAAACTCTCATTTTCTTGTCTTTAGCTTCTGGAACTGTGAAAAATTCCCTGTCAATGCCATTATTCTCAAAGTTATTAAATACATGCTCAAAATACTTTTCTAATCCAGCCATTTCTTCTAGTAATCTCACTTCTTCATCAACATGCATAAGCACATTGTCTAATTACGTTCATTACCTGTCAAACCTGAAAACATACACAACATATCAGTTTCAAAAATACAAGGCTCTTCATTTGAAGCCTCAGTGATCAGATCTTCATGCTTCTCTAAACTATTCTGATAGTTCACTAAGTTATTGAGAAATTCTTTCTCAACATCTCCGATTTCTTTTTCATCAAATAATACTTCTTGGACTACAACTTCTTGAGTATGCTTGGCAACTTCATCATAGGTTTGTAGAATACCTTTCTACTCCACACAATTCTCTCCATCACTCAATTTATCCAAGTAAGACAATAATGTCTTTCTCTCTTCTATGATAAGACTTTGATCCTTCAAAGTTTTCCTTGACTTAACTTTTTGAGCTGAGTTCTCTGTGTCAGCTTCTCTTCTCTTCACTTCACAAATCTGCAATGCATTTATTTCCTTTTCTCTGTCCATTTTCCATTGGTTTCTATCCATGTTAATATTCCTTCAAACATGATCCAATAATTTTTAATAAGAGAAGACACAACCATTCACTTATACCTTTTAATTTTCTCCACCAATTGAAGTCTTGAAATTCTTTATGAATCTCCTTTTGTGTTTTTCCTGTCTCTTCCTCTTTCACTTTTTCATGCACAGGCTCAAATTCATTAGGTTTCATACCTGCAAATTTACATTCACACAAATAATTAATTCCAAAAATATGAGACTCCCTTTTCTGTGAAGATTCTACCAGTATCTTTCTCTTATGCTAATATGTATAGATCTTCTCTTCATCATTGTCTCCTTCTCCAAGGAGAGTTCCTTTCTCTGGTTCACAAATGGATTCTATTCTTTCATTCTTAATTTTTATGAGTATTAATTTCTCAGCAAATAATTCATTGACAGGCCACTTAACTCTTTTTCCCAAATAAAATCCTTGTTTCCATTCTTCTCTAATTCTTTTTTGTATCATCTTCTTCAAATGCTTAAGTTTTGTCTTTATCTCAGCCACCTCTATGTTAATTTCTTCCTTACTCATTATTTTGAGTCCAACTGCTTTGGCACTCTTTTCTCTATGTCTGCGACTTTCCTCTGTACCCCTATTATGACTAACAATAGTCAAATTCATTCTTTCCTTTGGTGAACTTTCCTTGTTCACTAGTGAGCTACAACTAGCCCTTCTCTCTTCTGTAACAAATCTATTAGTTTTTACCCATACCAGATCATCCTTTTGGTATCATTTATTTTCTAGGTTCTTTGCACTAGAACCCTTTCTTCTGCTTGAGCACTTCGGCTCAGCTTCCAAAGATGTTGGCTGCTGCATCTTCAATTGCTCACTTCCCTTTTCCTTTAGTAATTTCATTTTACTATTGGGTACTGCCACCTTTTATTCATTTGAGAGTTATTCTTGCTTCATCTTCTTTAACATAGCTCATGTACTATGATGATGTTGTAGCTCATTCTATCTTTCAACAATTTTACTGCTTCCCCTGGTCTGCATAGCCTTACCTCAACATTCATCAAGTATCCTTCCAAACCTACCAATTTTCTTCAAAGATATCTTAAAACTCATTCCCATCTTAATTTTCATAATGAACACTTCAGCTTTTAAGGTCAATTAAGATTCTATCTGAACTTCAAAAATATTTATAAAATTCATGACAAACACTACAAATTTCTTCTGACACTATTTTTGTAAGCAAACCTTGTCTTGCTTCTACAAATTTCAAATTTCAATCCTTGTATTGGCTTTTCTATCAGATCTATCGAATCCAATCTTTAGTTTAACTATTCCTTCAACCATCAATATCATTATATTTAACAATACTTAATAATCTTCATTCATTCTTCAATTTTCCACAAAATTCTTCAAATCATTTAAATGACTTCAGTGCCACAGTAAACCACTCTTATGTTTGACTTTAAATTCAAAACCACTAATTCAATCAACTTACATTTAAACATTACTAAGCATTGAATTCAAATATGGAAATTTCAACTGCCTCTAAAGAAAAAATCTTCTCCTCTGAAATTTCACTCCCTTGTTGTTCTTCGGACATTTAAAACAAGTCTCTCTAAAAATCATCAAAATAACTATTCTTACCAGACCTTCGCCACAGGATTCATTGTTTCCCCATTCTGATATCAGTATCTGTTGTGCCCTGATGTTTCTTTAATTGTTCTAACATTTTGGTATCTCAAATGTCCTTTTTGATCATTCCAAAGACTTTTTCTGCTTTGATACCACTTTCAGGCAGTGGAACTGCATCTTTTCAAAATTCTGCGTGGACCTGTGAGTTATAGGCCCACATATACTTCTTTGATGAAATGAAACTGTGCCAGTTACACAAATGCCAAAAATTAAACTAATTAAACCCTTGATTAATTAAACTGTCAAACCGATCTCTTGCACGGATACCAATTTAATTAAACCCTGGTTCAAACCTTCAATTTAGTTATTCTACTAAATAGCATAATTCCTTAATTACCCGGTATATGGAAAAACTACACTTTTTCCTTGGAACTGAAAGAAATAAAAACCCTCTACTCATAACTTTCTTAGGTTTGGAATTCAAATTAAATCACATGCACCTTTACCATGTGATCACCATCAGATCGCATCCCTTCACAACAAACGGTGATGACTGATCTAGAGCTCAACCGGATTAAATCACTACTCATAAGATATCACGTCTAAAAATAAAATTAACTCCCATGCATTTCTCGATGTGATTACCATCAGATCATACCCCTTCAAACAGATGGTCCTGATTAATTAAGCTATTAACTCAGTTCTATAGGTTATCCCATCTAGTTTTGGAATTAACCTCTATGCTTGTCAGTACACGATATCCATTGATATGTTGGATCTATTAATCGGATGATCTTGATCTTCTTCCAGGTTTGTTTTAAAATTCGTCACGTTTCTTTGTTCCACTAAGTTTATTTAGCCTTTGACCACTAAGTTTAGTCTATCGCTATTGTCTCTTTGTGGATTAATCAATAAACAGTCTGCTTTCGCTCACTGTTAAATGATGCCGAAACTCAAGAGATCACCTGATAAGATCAAGGTTCACAATAGACTTCCAGTCTAATTCTAAGGAAAATTTGGTGCAGGAAGCTTTTAGTCTTCCACAGTTAAAAGTCCATTATACTAAATAAACTGAGCTTTCAACATGTAAATCAATTAACTTCAATTATTTTGAAGGGAGAATAAAACCATCCAGGGTTTGACCATTTGTGCGCATAAATTAGAGAAGTGTAGAAATATACCAAAATTTACATCCAATCCTTCAATAATTCAGAAATCTACATAAACACCCATACAAGATTTCTTGACAAACTCTACCAAATTTTAATTTATAATCACACCAGAAACTTACACAATTCATAGGCCTGATATGCAATCAATTGGCCTTCATCATATCCCTCTTAGACACACCTCTTCTGGCTAACCTCTAGGTCTCTCCTTCTCTCTCTTTAACATTTAATTATTCAAAAGATCACAATTTATACAAATACAGATTCATGAACCAATTTAGTTCAGATCTAGAAATCTCTCACTTTCTCCTAAAGTATCTCTTCAGCTCCACTCTTTTCTTAAACAAAATCCTAAATGAAACTTTTAAATACCTCAAATCCTCACTCTTCCTAGGATTACTCAACTATCTCTGAAATCTCTGCATTCATGACATATTCTCCACAATTTAAATTTAGAATCTAAAATTTCCTCAATCTCCACTAAAATTAGGAAAATAAATAAAATGATAAAGGTAATCCACTCCCTTTAGTAAATGTGAAATAGGACTCATGGGTCTTATAAGCTTTGATGGATGCTCATGCATCATAGGACAACTCGAATACACAAAGAAAAACCTTCAAAATCACCAAAAAAGAATAGAAAGTAAGGTAAAACAATCAAACATGTCAAAAGATGATAATTGACCAAACAAGAAAAATGGGTTAAAAGGCTCTAAGAGAGCTCAATTCTTTGCAACTATAAAGGGAAAGACTAAGGAAGGCTCTGAAATTTGAGTGTAATCCAAAATTTCAAAGGTTGTTGTAGCTTCTACAACACTTGGCGACACACTCATTGCGTACAAATTTCTCTATATTGGTTCATTTTTTAGTGCAGGGCCTTGGTCCTTCAGGGAGTATTGAATCATCATGTAGATTACTTTGGCTTCCCCACTTACCCCATGGGATGACATGGCTCCCCCTTGTACCTTCTTAGTTAGAAAAAACATAACATTCAACCAAATCATAGTGTTACGAATTGGGAAGGGTAGTTTATCTCACGAGTTTAAGATTTTCAAAGTATAGTTTTTCATCTTTGGTGATTCTTCGCTGCCACTAGGCCTAGAGACTACCCTGGAAAATTCATGTAGGAACACAAGAATTGCTCCACTACCAGCGATCCTTGATAGTACCCAGGTGGAGTCACTTGTTTCACCTCTCTACACAGGAAGCCTTTCTCTTCTTTCACCTTTATTTATTTATTTCAAGAGAATTGTGCATCGACACTTATTTATTTTGGATGGAAGAGCAATTGAAACTTATTGAGAGTAGGAGACGTTGTTCCTTTAGAGAAGCATATAGGGACCTATGATTTACATTTTCTCATCTAGATTTTCCCCTTCTCCATTTCTACTAGTTAGGTAAGCTTGAAAAAAGCAAAGCAGAAACTTTGTATAGGCATGAGGTTCCTAGACTGGACCCAAGTTCATGGTTACAGACAGATCATATTTTATGTTAGAACTTCATAGTCCAAAAGTTACAACCAATACAAAGCAAATGGACACAGGATTGGCCAAGGGCTGTAGTGTCATAAGAATATTTGAAATTTAGCCACAAACACATTTGGAAGTTAGAACGTAGTAAGGCACAAGACTTATTCACATAAGTAAAACAATATAAAGCCAAAGAAAACAAAAACAACAAACAAAAAAATACTATTAACATAGTGTAGGGCGCAACCCCAAATATTCATTGAAAATAATATTTTAAGTCTTGGCCATTGATAGAGAGAGAGTCAATCTTCCTGTCAAGTGATTGAAGATGATACATGTATTGGCCAAGATTTTTGTGGACATTGTATGGACCAATCCATAGGGATTGAAACTTAGTGTGCTTGCCTTTGTCTTTGTGGGCTTTGTCCCACTTCAAGACTAAGTCTCCCACACTTAAGCTAGTCTTCCATGTAGAATTTCTATCAAACCATCTCTTGATACGGTTCTAATGGAGTGAAAACCTCTCTTTTCCTTTCATCCTTTCAAGTTCCTATAACTTTGCAAAGTGCCCATCCTATGCTGAACTAAAATACATGGCTTGCCCTAGGATTTTTGGGACAATTGGAGAGTAGAAAAGCATAGGTTCAACAGAAGGATGTCTTCCTTTCCATACACCAAGAAGTAAGGGGAGGTATTCATAGAAGGCTTAGGTGTAACTTGGTCAACCCATAAATCATTCACCAAAGCAGAGTGCCAGTTTCGCTGCTGAGAGAATATAGTATTTTTGATGATGTGAATGAGGTTCTTATTTACGGATTTGGAAACACCATTCCCCTGTAGATAATAGTTAGTAGAATGCTTCATGACAATACTATTTTTCAATGCAAAATCATAAATATTTAATGAAGAAATGTATGTTGCATTGTAAAAAACAAGTGACATAGGAATACCGAACCTGGAAATGATATTCTACTGTAGAAATCTGATGAACATCTTGATCATTTAGTTGTTTCAGGGGAACTGACTCTCTCAATTGTTTGAAGTAATCTGTAGCAGTCAAGATATAGTAGTGTTGCTTCGATGAATGAGGGAAAATTTCCACAATGATATCTAAGCCCCACTGTTGGAATGTTTGTTCCACTATAACAGGCTACAATGAGGCTGCTGACTTCCAATTTCTATCGGCGCACCTCTGACATACCAGACACTTACGGGCATAGGCATCAACATCTTCGAATAATGTAGGCTAGTAGAAACTAGCCTGCAGGACTTTGTGTGCTTTGGTATTACGCACGAAGTGTCCCCTAGCTAGTATGTCATGGAGATCACATAAAACCTTGTTTGAATCTTATACCTCCTAGCACCTGAGAAATATCGCATTGAGGTTCTTTTTGTATAGCACTCCATGCACTAATTAGTATGATAGTACTTTGAGTCAAAGTTCCAACTTCTACCACAAAGAGAAATGAGAGGGAATGGTGCCATGCTCAAGTTACCGGCACACATCTGTGTACAAAGAGTTTATGTCTGAAGTGGGAGAGGCTCGCTCAACATTGCACATTTCTATTTCTTTCTCCTACCCTGTGTGCTCTTCTTATTCCTCTTGTGCATTGGCTACTTCCTCTTCTAACTTACAAACACCATGACCCTTGATGGTGTGAATTGGTTTGATGTCAAGATCGTATTCTTCTAGTCAGGTCATCCAGTTCGCCCTTCTCTCACCCAACTCTTGCTAGAAAAGAAGTGATCTGACTTTTGTGTGTGCAACAAAGATAATACAATGGTTTTTGAACAAGTAGGGTTTGAAGTGCTTCACCACCTTGTATATTTCATAATCCTATTTGTCCATGGCAAGATAGTTGAGCTCTGGTTGTTGCAGGCTTGTGCTCATGAAGGAGATGGGTCATTCGTTGTTCAACTTGTCCTTTTAAGTGAGCACAATAGTGAGAAAAGTGTTGGAAGCAAAAGTGTAGAAAAAGGAGTCTTTGCTATAGTCTGGGCTGTACAATGCTGGTGCTTCTACTATTTCTTACTTTATACAGGCAAATGCATCCTTTTCCCTTTTGCCCCAACTATACACTACATCCTTCTTGATCATCTCCTATATGGGTTTGATGACCTAAGCATAGTCAAAGATGAAATTTCAGAGGAAGTTGATCTTTCGTAAGAGATAGTGCATGACTTTCTTTTTCACAGGGTGGAGAATTTGCGTGATTGTCTGAATCATATATAGATCTACCTTGATCCCACTTTTAGTAATAATATGTCCAAGTAGGTTACCCTCGGACACTACGAAGATGCTCTTATTGGGATTCAAGGATATCCTGTATTTCCTGCATCGTTTAAAATTTTTCTTGAGGTGACGGAGGTGGTCTGGCCATTGTCTTGATAACAATGTTACATCATTGAGGTAGAGGAAAAGAAATGTGCATTGCACGTTGAAATGTTGCACCTACATTAACTAACCCAAATGGAATTCTACGAAATGCGAATGTACCCCACTTGGTATGGAATGTAGTCTTGAGTCTATTAGGATCTGCTACCAGAACCTAGTTTTAACTAGAAAAACAATCTAGCAATGAGGGGCTCAAGTGTTGGATGAAAGTTTCTCAGCTTTTGTTGAAAAGGCTTGGCACCTTCCTTGACCGGTATTATGATCTTGATTATTCACGTGTCATATGTCGTAGATAATCGTACTTCCATTGGAAGACATCACGATACTTCTTCAAAAGGTAGATAAAGGCTTTTTGCGCTTGTGGTGTGTAGTAAGTACAAATATTAACATACTTCGGATATTCTTCTGATCCTAGATTGATCTGCTCATGCAACAATGTAGAGCTATGGGTCTTGTTGTTCACATGTTCATGAAAATAGTTCTGCAGGTCATACAACTTTTCCAGTGATACCACACCCCTGGGGATGAGGTTTCCTTTGCTTGTACTAGCTACGTCCTGCAAAGTCTGCTCCTGCTCGTCCTTGTCTATCGTTGTGACCTTGAAGACATCAGTGTTGGCCGTGAAATAGAGTATCTATTGACCATCATAAAAAATGTGTAAGTTAGTGATGTTGTATGGGACAAATGGATTATACAAACTCTCAATAGAAATTTTTTTCCTTAACAGTAACATCCTAACAGCTGTGTTTTCCAAGGAATTCGTAGCTGACAAATTTTTTGTACTTAAATAATATTAAAAGATTAGAATTGACAAATGAGTCACCATATGTCTTGTTCATAACTCTTATGATGAGGTGACACATAATTTATAGTGTTATGTACCTAATGTATCATGATTTCAAAGTTGCCTACCACTTTTAGGACAACAACTTTGAGGTCAATGGCTTTCTATCAGCCCAACATGAGTGCTTCGTACTGTACGGTGTTATTCGTGCACTTGAACTACAAGCAACTAGATATTATATGTTTTCTTTGCAGTAGGTATATTAAAACACAAACAGCTCCAAAACCCTATTTCGATTTGGATCCATCAATGTACATGGTCCACATATCGTCTGTACAAGGACCGCTTACTGCACTAGTACTACTGCCACTACTATCACTACTACTTACTGTACATGTATCATTTTTGCCAATTGGACATGGAAGGAGGTCCAACTGTGTGTCTGAAGGGACAGTTGACGACTCTGCAAGATAGCACCCCAACTGTGTCTCTAGAAACAAATTTTTGAAAACAAGTTCCGCGAAAGAGAACAGCTTGTTCTGTCCGACCAAGGGAGTCACGTTGTGATTCTTGTATCTCTCTAACAATACTCAGATCCAGTTGCTACTGCCCTTATACAAAAGCCATAATTGTGACCAGTTAGTGGCAAAGTATCCTTGCAGCTTGCTTGATCGGTCTCTTCTCACCAATACCTCATATGCTTCCGAGATGTCCACAATTTCAATATTGATGCATTGAGGAACTCACCCATCAGATGATAGATGGATGATCAAATCCATGAGTTCACTAATTGTTGGCACACAAGTTCTGTCCAGTTGGATGATATGTGCCTCTATCTTACTCCATTGAGCGTTTATATTCTTTGCGATGGAGAGTGGCATGAGATTAATCGAAGCAATAAAATCAACTAAGAAGTTGTGAAGATTGAAGTTAAAGATCTCAAATGATAACAAGAATGGTGGGTAGAGTGAGTCCGCCTCCTCCATGTGGAGTGCGTTGAGCACAGATGTGAGAGTGTCAAGAAACTTACAAGATCCCTTGCTTGAAGAGGTGACATGACTAGTAGAGGTTTCCCTAAGTGCTCGTAGAAGAATGTCTCGCTGACTCACGATTTTTGTAAGTTTAAACAAAAATATATTTTCACATGTCTTCTTCATGTCTTTTACAAGGTTGTAGTCTATTGCAGGAAGACTCACCAAGGTGTCTAGATATGGAACTAAATTCATGGTTTCCGGTGGGATGGTTCTATCTTTACTTCTTGTGGAAACATTTTTCATTGAAAATGTCTTCCCAGACTTTATTTGAGTGTTTTGTGTTGAGTCGACCGTTGGACCCAATTTCCTTAACATATTTTCTCTGAATTTGTGCTTCGGTATCTCAATCGCAGTTCTATCTCCCTAACTTCTCAAGTTGTATTGGTTATTTTTATTTGGGGCTAGACCGTCACTCGGAGGGTCCTTATCAATTATGGGCTTCTAGGCTGTGAGAGCATACTCATACATGTTTACTACATGCCCAGTGCTTGGAGCTTCATCAGTTGTAGTAGCTTCTTCTTCTTCATCATGAGGCTCAGGTTGTTCCTTAACCATGGTTGTGTTAAACAACTGTGCAATCATACTAATCATTCCATGTTTCCAATCTAGGCATTGTTTTTCCAAATGGTGTGCGTGACGGAACATGCAATATGAATCTGTAGCAATTTTCTCAAGGTTCATAACCATGTTGGAGCTCTACATAGATTTGGCTGGCTGGTTGTTGCTGCTACTGTAAACTGCATTCTTCTTTTGCAGGTACCTAGGGGGCTTGCTGCTCATGGTAGTCTCAATTCTCCTCAAGTTCAGCCATTTTGGTAGTCAGGGACTTCATGAGATGAGTAAGGTTCTTAATATCTCTCACTTCCTTTTCCTTAGCCTTAATCATAGAGGCTTGTGAACTCTTACCCATGTCTTTGGAGTCCTTAGTGGGTTCATCATCTACAATGACTCCAATAGAGCACAGGTCTTTCCCTACGATAATATCCTCTTCATACTTTTCTGTTAAAGTTGGTTTTGTAGCTCGCTTGATGAATTGTACAATACTGGTTGGTAGGGAAAACGTGTAGTAGTCAATAGTGATGGAGTCATGAGGTTTGGTGTCATCTGAGAAATTATTCAAAATACAGTTGAACCTCTAATTAAAATATTTGACCTTTTCTTTCTTCTCCATCTTGAGACTACCCAACTCCTTCAATAACATGGTAGGGGTCTTGTACTCTTTAGAAAAATTCTCAAGAAATATTCTTTTGAATACCCTCCAATTATTGATGGAGTTTGGAGGAATGTCATGGTACCATACAGTTGCTCTACCATCCAAGGTACATGGAAATAATCTACATGCAACATAATCATAACGTACCTCAAGTATCTGTAGATGTAGGTAGAAAGTGTTCAATTGATGTTTTTCCCTCATTATCTAATCTGGGCGATTTTTCAATAAGAGCATCTCTGTGTGTCATGGAATCTTGTCCAGGACACCTGGAAGTGCTAATGGGCCCTCAGTCATCCAAGCCAGATTTTGGTCTACCATGTTGTCCTCTTCACTGTCTTCCTCTTCTGAATTTGAATCTGATGATTCCTCTTCTGAATCGATTAGTTCCTCCTCTTCTTCTATTCCTCCCTCATTTCCAACATAGTTACCGATCAAACAAGAAAGTGAACTGGTACCCATTTTTTTGAGGTAGAAAAAAATCACCCGATTTTGAAAAGTGGTGATGCCAGAATACATTTTTTTTATTTAGCATATTTTTGGCACTTTAAATTTTCTTATGTATCAAGTATGAACATTTTTTTCGATGTTAGTGATTTTCATGCTGATTTTGAAAAGTGTTGATGTAGCATCAACACATTTGTTTAAATGTTAGTGATTTTCATGCTGATTTTGAAAAATGTTGATGCAGCATGAACACATTTTTTTAGAGGGCTTATTTTTGACACTTTTTTTTTTTATGTATCAAGTGTGAACATTTTTTTTTGTTAGTGATTTTCATCTTGATTTTGAAAAGTGCTCATGAGCATCAACCCTTTTTGTTTAGAGGGCTTAGTTTTTACACTTTAAATTTTCTAATAAATTAAGTGTGGATAATTTTTTTTAAATGTTGGTGATTTTCATGTTAGTAATAAAACATAAAAATAAAAGTAAAAGAGCATGACAGAAAAAATCAAATACAAAAGAATATATAGAAAAACAAAAAAAACGAACAAAATCCCCCATACTTAAATTCAAAAAGAGTCAAGGGATCTCTACTTGAATGGTTCATGAGGCACAATACTTGCTAAGGTTTTGCAAATGGGGTAGCAAGCTAAGTGGGCTTGATTGTGGGGAAAACTCCACAGTTAAGCGCGCTTGAGCCAGAGGAGTTCTGGGATGGGTGACCTCCTGGGAAGTCCTGGTTACCGGGTGCAAGCCCCGGAAGTGATGATTGATGCTATGTGATTCGTTCTCCACATTTCACTAGTTTCAATCCCACTTCTTCACCCCTGTGAGCATCACCCGATGCAATGAGTGCTAAGTGAACTATTCAAAAATCATGAGAAATTAGTCAGTTATGACTACCTCTCATGGAAATGGTCATACGTTTGAATGACTTACTTAACGCAGTTGAATCCCAAAAATGATATCTAACCTATAAAACTGTAAAAAAAAAAAAAACAAAAATAAATCGTAAAAATAAAAAAGAAAAAAAATTGAATAAAAAATTAACAAAAAAAAAATAAATATCAAAAAATAAATAAAAGAATGAAATTTAAAAAAAAAAAATACAATTTAAAGAAAAGAAATTCAACTAAAAAAAGAAAATCTAAAAACATTTTTTTAAGTTAAAAAACAAACAAAAAATAAAAACCTCATTAGAAAAAAAAAATAATAATAACAAAAAAATTTTAAAAAAAAATTAAGAAAAAGAACAATTAAAACAAAAAATAAAATATATTTAAATTAAATAATTTAAATAAACAAAATTAAAAAAAAAAACCATTAAAAAAACAGAGAAATCAAAAAAAAGAAACCAAAATATTAAAAAAAAAAGATTAATAAAATTAAAAATAAAAAAAATTTAAAAGTATTTAAATTGAAAAATAAAAATTACAAAAATTACAAAAAAACAATTAAAAAAAATTATTAAAAAAAATAATTGAAAAAAATAACCCCTCCCCCTCGCTCCGCCATCCCCCACCCTAGCACCCCTCCTCCCCTCTCCTCTCCCCCTCCTTCCCTCCCTACCTCACCTGCTCCCTTTCCTCGCTCCCTCCCCTCCCTCACCACCGCCCCCACCTCACCGCCACCCCCCGACCCTCGCCCTCCGTCCCCCACCCCTACCTCCCCCACTCTCCCTCGGCCCTCCCCTCCTCCACCCTCACCCCCCCCCCCTCCTCCACCCTCACCCCCCGACCCTCGCCCTCCATCCCCCATCCCTGCCTCTCCCATTCTCCCTCACCTCTCGGCCCTGTCCGCTCACTCGGGCCCCTAGGCAGCAACCAAGGGGGTGCAAGGCAATTCCCAGAACTGGCCTCTTAGCCACTGGTTAGGGACCTGGGCAGGCGAGGAGGGTTGGGTGGAGAGGGTCGAGGGGTGAGAGAGAGAGAGGGAGGTGTGGGTAGGGGACGGAGGGCTAGGGCCAGGGGGTGAGGGAGAGGTGCAAGTTGGGGTTGGTAGAGGGGAGGGCTAGGGGGGCGGAGTGAGTGGAGTGGGTAGGGAAAGAGAGCAAGAGGAGAGGGGAGAAGGGGGAATGGGGGTCGAGGCGGGGAGGGGGAGTGGGGTCGGGTTGGGCAGATCGAGTGGGAGGGGTCATTTTTTTAATAATTTTTTTAATTGTTTTTTTAGATTTTTTTTTTAATTTTTAAATTTAAATATTTTTAAATTTAAATTTTATACTTTTTATTTTTTTAATGTTTATAATTTTTTATTATTAATTTAATTCTTTTTGTTTTTTAATTGTTTTGAATTTTAATTTTTTTCAATGATTTTTTTCTAATTTTATTTTTTTTTATGTTTTTTTTTTAATATTGTTTTAAAATTTAAATACTTTTTATTTTTATTTTATTTTTTCATAATTTAAATTTTATAATATATATATATATATATATATATATATATATATATATATATATATATATATATATATATATATATATATATATATATATTTAATTTTATTTTTTAATTGTTTTGAATTTTTTGAATTTTTATTTTTGTTTTCAATTTTCATTTTTATTTTCTTTTATTTCCTTTTATTTTTTAATAATTATTTCACGTTTTTCTTAAATGATGTTTTTTTTTATATATTTTTTTTAAACTTAAAAAAAAATGGTTTCTATTTTCTTACTTTTATTTATCATTCTTAAATTATATATATTTTTTAATTTTTTTGTTATATATATATATATATATATATATATATATATATATATATATATATATATATAGATATATATATATATATATTATTTTTTTTCGCTTTATTTATTTATTAAAATTTTTCATTTTTTCCAGTTAATTTTGAATTTTTTATTTTTTTATTTGGTTTTTATTTTATTTTACTCTTCTTTTTTTTTCTGTTTTTAATTTTACATATTATGGTTAATTTTTTTACATTTTATATATATATATTTTTTTATGTCATTATTACATATTTTTTATATTTGATTTTTTTGTCATGTTTTATTACTTGTTATTATTTTTTATTTTTATTTTTTTACAATATTTGAATTTTTTTCTTGTGTGTGTGTGTGTGTGTTTGTGTGCGTGTGTATATATATATATATATATATATATATATATATATATATATATATATATATATATGAGTCCACATCGATGCTTGTCTAGCAACCCGATCCCATTATGTTCAATTTGATAGTTGATTTTTTTTTTTTTACAATGTCTCAAGTTGTCTTAGGCTAAGATTTTAAAGTCACTATACATTTAACATTTAAAAAAAACTACTCTTGTTATAATAACTCTTTCATTCAGGTGTTCATTTTTAAAGTTTTTTAGTCATAAATTTTTTCAATAATGTCATGCTTGAAATATTTTGAAAACTTCAGATTTTTTTGTAGTCATAATCTTTGGTTTAAATTGCATGGTTGAAAAATTGTCAAGATTTTAAAGTTTTTCTAAGTCATGATATTTTATCTTTAATGTTATGGTCGAAAACAATTACAATTTCAAGCTTTTTTAGAGTTAAGATATTTTTTCTTTAACAACATGGATGGGAATAGTTGGAATTATGAGGATTCGAGACATGATATTTTATCTTTAACATCATGTTCAAGAATTGTTGGAATTTTAAAGTTTTTCAAAGTCTAGATATTTTCTCTTTAACTCCATTGCTAAAAGATGTCAAAATTGTAACTCGACTTTTTTTTTGTTATTCCAGAACAAACAAAGTTTTTTTAAGGGTGTTTTTTTCATCCATTTAAAAAAAAAATGGTTTTTACTTCCATTTAAGAAAAAGGTTGAAAATTTACCATAAAAAAAACATCATTCTGGAATAAACAATTTTCATTTTTGGGTTGTTTTTCCATGTTTTTTCTGGGTTGTTGGGATTGAGTACCCATTTTGAGGTAATAGTTCCTGTTTCATTGGTAATTATGTTTTCCTTGCCCTCCACCTACTCCATTAGAACCTGATCCCAAGACTAAGAGGTTGTCTTCTTCTTCCTTTTGAAAGAGTGGGGTTTCCTCTTCTTTCTCCATAGCTTCTGCCATCTCCTCAAGAGTGGCAAAGATCGCTTCTTCAATGGATGTAAATACTACTCCTGTGGGGGTAGTCGTGTTCTTATTTTGAGAGTATAGAGTAGCATACACTCTTGGAACCAGTCCAACAACTTTTGCAAATTGATGGGTGATGGGACGGAGAGCCTAAATTCGATGGTAGAGGATTTCACGTTCGCGTTTGGGAGGTGACGAATTACCAACTTCAAAATTGCGGGTAGGGATGAGGGAGCGAATGTTACTACCTTCATGAGGAAATGGATGAGTGGGGTTGGTGGGACAATCAGCCATAAACTTCCTGCGACCCTCCTTCTAACACCATAAATTTTAACGATGATGGATCCACCAACATTCATCTGATCTCTCTGATATGACATCCCAATTAGGCCTCACACCATTTGGTGTACAAGTCCCATCTAGTATGATGGCCCGGTTTCCATATATATAGATATTTATCTCATCTCTAACTTTCAGCACATGAGAGTGTTGCAATGCTACCTTTGAAAATCAAGGTCAGTGTCTCGAGTGAGTTTGCAATGTAACTATGTATAGGTTCTGTTACTGGAAATGTGCGATAAAAGTGAGACTCTAAGTGAGAGGTAATAGTACTACCTAAGAAGAGACATGTGAACCAGGAAGGCCTATTCAACATCCAACAGAATAGTCCACAATGGATGTGGAAACGGTTAAAACCAAAGAATAGGGAAAGATTCATCTACCATCCAACAGAATAGTCTGCAACAAATGTGATAGTCATTATAACTAATGAGCAGGGAAACGTATTTCCAGTATCTTGCAGAGTAATCCACAAGGATGGGACAACAATCACAACCATATTAACACATTCCCAACAAGGCAAGCACTTAAATAACTGAAATAGTTCAACTCTCTTAGTACATGTGAAACAAACATGAAATATAAATGCTCACATAATAGTCTTACAAACATCCATAAGTCATGCATGGAAAAATGATATCCTGAGAAGGATTACATATTAAGCAAAAGTTCCAAGACACATATTTTCATCATACATCACTAGCCCCAGTAGTGCATCATTGCAGCCACTCATTTCTCCTCAAAGAACTGACTGAAACTCTATATGCTTTGAGGGAGAAGCCAAGGTGAAAAGTCCTTTCCTCATATAATGAACAGATATGTATAACCAAGGGGTGATGCTAGACCCTTGTGACTCTTTGACTACCCTCATGACTTTTCAACTTCATGTGTGTCCATTGGACTTCCACTTTACATTACGTTCATTTACAATAGACATGGCTCATAATAGTGATGTGGCCTTTGAAAACTCGTGACACGAATTGACATGGCACTGCTAACATGGACTAGCTTGCTGTGGTGGCAATGTCAAGCCACTACTGTTGCTGAGTGATATATGTGTTCTTGGATGTGCTTCATCCTCTCCTCTTCATGGCTTGATGATAAAGGGTCTTCAATGATCTTTGGTATTGAGAAGTGGTTGAATGCATGTATTATGTTCACTTGTTCTTGACAACCTTCTTTGTCCATCCAACTGTATGTAAGTATTCAAACATGGTCACTCCTTCTTATCCTTCTTCATCGTCTCGCCATGATCCAACAATGTACCTGTTCTTGCAATTCACTCATGAGGTGACGACATCAAATCCAAAACCTCCTAGTCTAAGTTGAAGCATTTGTTATCCATGGATTTGGCCTGGGACAAGTGACAGGCTGGGAAACAGGACCTAGTAACTATGCATTGCACAGTTCTAGGTGACAGGCTAGGAGGTTGGTCACTAAGATTGCACAGAGTGTAGCTCAGGATTGGTTGAGGAACTCCTGAGTATAGTCCTTACTGCTAGGAAAAATTGCACAGAGGCCATTGGTAGGCAGGATTACATAGTTGACACGGCCTGTGAATGATGTAGAATGGGAACTTGGGAAGCAAGTCTATGAATTTTTCAGAGGAAAGACAGGACTCGGTAGCAGAGGGACCTAGGAGAATAGGTCTCCGTAGTTCTTGAGATTAGTGAGTCCTGACTAAGGGAGGACACTCAGGACACTTTTGCGCAATTTTGGGTGGCAAGACATGCTTGGTCTTCTATGCATTTTGAGGTTCCAACAGGCAGAGAAGAAGTGATGATTGATCTTACGAAATGTGTAGTTTGGGTCAGGCTAGGATAAGTTACTCCACAATTCTGGGGATGAAGGAAAACTTCTCAGCTCTAGAATTTCATAGTATAGCTACCCTGGTGGATAGTGACTATGCACTGCATAGTTCCGATCTCAAGGTCGCATCACTGAGGGTTGAGACTATGTTGTACATAGTTCATTCATGGTCTCGTGAACATGAGTTGCCCGCTTGAAAGGATTTTCAAAGAAATGGCTAGGTGCAGGAGAGAGGTGAACCCTTGAGGGACGTAAACTTGTGATCACACACATTACATACTTCGATGACACAATAACATAAACCACCGAAATAACAAGACAAAGCAATTCCCTCTATGAGACTGTCCTAGAACAAAAGTGACAAGTGCAGCATTTGAGATGAACTTAGGATGACCGTGATGACACTTGTGCGACAATTCTTAAAAATTTGTGTACGAGTTGGATAAATGTTTTCATAGCTAGGAAAACTTGAATACACAAATACCAACCTTCGAAATCACCACAAAAGGACCACAAACAAGGTAAAAAAATCAAACATGAAAAAGACTATAGTTGACCAAAAAAGCAAAAGGGGTGAAAATACTCTAAGAGAACTCATGGAATGAGCTCAAGTGTTTGTAATCTGAAAGGGAAAGACCAAGGAAGGCTCTGAAATTTGAGTGTAGGAAAAAATCACGGAGGGTTTTGCAGCCACTATAATATAAGGATATATCAAGAAGAAAAAGGTAATAATGTTGATTTATTCGGGTAGTACCCATAATTTTATCCACTATAAGACAACCAAGGAATTGAATTATTTTCTATATACATCACCACAGAGTCAAGTGATGGTTGCAAATGAAAAAAATATAAATTTCTCTGGAAAGTGCCATAATATCAAGCTAACTATGAGGGAATATGTATTGAATTTCCAATTCTTTCCATTCGAATGGGTGGTGTTGATGTTTTACTATGAGTCCAATGGTTACAATATTTGGGGAACATTGCTTTTAATGTTCAAGAACTCTTCTTGAAATTTTTTTAGGAAGGAGAGGAACTTGAATTAAGGGGTATCACAAGGAAACTAGGGAATATAATCAGATTTAATGGAATGACACATATTTTGAAGAAAGAAAACTGAGACACAATTGCACAGTTATTCTAATAATATATTCAAACATTGAAATCATTTATTTCTACAAATTTACAAAAAGTATTCAAAAATCACTCCAAGGTATTTGATACTCTAAAAGCCCTCCCACCTATTCATGATTATGATCATGCTGTTCACTTGATTATAGGAAGTGTTCCTCCAAGAATCAAGCCTTACAAATATCCCTATTCCTAAAAGAGTCAAATTGAATGTATGGTTGTAAAAATGCTAGAGGCCGATATGATTCAACCTAGTTAAAGTTCTTTCTCTACTCCAGTAGTATTGGTTCACAAGAAGGATATTTCATGGCATATGTCTCTGGATTATAGAGAGATCAACAAGCTCGCTATTAAAGGTAAATTTCCCATTCCTGTCTTTGATGAATTTTTGGATGAATTACATGGAGCAATTTACTTCACTAGGTTCGATCTTCATTCAGGATATCATCAAATTAGAATGAATACTTAAGACATTTCTAAAAAAACATTCATAACTCATGATCATTATGAATTTGTTTTCATGCCTTTTGGCATCACTAATGCACCTTCCACATTTCAAGTTTGGATGAATTCCATTTTCGAACCCTT
Organism: Pinus tabuliformis; assembly: GCA_031772625.1. Lineage (NCBI taxonomy): Eukaryota > Viridiplantae > Streptophyta > Pinopsida > Pinales > Pinaceae > Pinus > Pinus tabuliformis. The sequence continues at coordinate 872,362,550 of CM062811.1, forward strand.
CCTTAGAAAATTTATGTTAGTATTTTTTTATGATATAATAATCTACAACAAGTCTTGGAGGGATCATGTTCTGGGTAAAAGCATGTTAATGTGTCTCATTATATGGCAAAGGCAAAAAAGTACTAAAATGAAAAAAGATAAAAAAAAAAATGAATTTAAAAATATCAATTAAATGAGTTGAGTTTCATACTTGTTAATTATAAAAAATAAATGCTAAATTTGTAACAAAGCTCACTGACAATAAATTTTGGTAAAAAGCTATACTGAACCTATTTAATGGGTTCAAAAAATATAAATAATGTTATAAAAAGTAAATACTAAATTTGTAAATAAGTCAACTGATAGTAAATATTGGTAAAAACTATGGTTAATCACTCACAAAATATAAATAACTTTTTTAAATATGCAGGTTTAAATATGTAAAGTTAAATGAAATGCTAAAACTCTTTAAAAATATATATAAAAATAGAATAAGAATTTATAAACAAGTAATTTTATATATTATATTTTGAATAATATAAAATATGTTATTACAATCATATTTAAAAATTTTATTATAAAAAATTTAAAATATATTTTAAAAAATTTCAAAAAATAATTTTAACATTTTGTTATATGTTACTTTCAAATTTCTATTAAAAAAAAATTGATTTTATAAACTTGAAATGATAGTTTTTTGTGTCGCGGTTTTATATATACAAAACGATTATCATTTTTACTAGTATTTTAATGACAATTAAAAAATATTCTTACTTTTTATTTTTAAATTTGTTTAGCAACCTTTAGAATGTTTACAACACATCTCTTAAAGAAATTGGAATTAAAAAACATAAATCAATAGAGAAATGGGGGGTCGTAGTTTTGTCACTACTTAAAAATTTATGTAAAATATTAATGAATATATTTTAAAGAAAATGAATAAATTAGATAAAAAATATATATTAAATTTTAGAAAAAATATGGCATGAAATTGAATTTAAATTGACATGTTTTGTCTTCTTTTACGACCACCTAATTCTTGATGATTTTGTAAATTTAAGAGTAAACATTCGAACTCCATTTATTTTTATAAAACTTCTTTACCACAAAAAGGGAAAAAGTGATACACATTAACATGCTTTTACCCTTCAACATGTTGGCAGGGTTTTCGAAATATTGGAGGAGAAAAAATTATAGGCAGAAACCTCCAAATGTTTCTTTGGAGTACAAGAGGTGGAATATTTGGGTCATATTGTATCTCATGACGATGCTAAGGTAGACCCTACCAAAATTAAAGCCATTAAGAAATGGAAGATGCACAACCCTAAAGCATCTTCGAGGATTTCTTAGGTTGAAAAGGTATTATCAGAAGTTTGTTAAGAATTATGGGAGAATAGCAACGCCTCTAACAACATTACTGAAGAAAGATGCATTTTCTTCTAATCCAAAAGAAACTAAGGAATTTGAATATATTAAAGAGGAAATGTGCCAACCACCAGTATTAGCTACACCAAAATTCACAAAAACATTTATTGTGGAAGGTGATGCCTCAGGAAATGGAATTGGTTTTGTTTTAATGTAAGAAGGAAGACCTATTAGTTTTGAAACTCATCTAATTAAGGGAAGGTATTTACATAAACCTATTTATGAGAAGGAAATGTTGGCAATACTACATACACTAAAGCAATGTAGACCTTCCCTAATGGGAAGACATTTCAAGGCAAAAAAAAAATCATGATAGTCTTAAATACTTTTTGGAACAACGATTATCCTCAGAAGAGCAGAGAAAATGGGTGACAAAGATGTTGGGTTATGACTTTGAAATCATCTACAAGAAAAGGGAAGAAAAATGTTGTTGCAGATGCACTCTTAAGAAAGGATGAGGATATGGAATAATTTCTCTGTTCCATTTCTATTATTCAACTTAATTGCATAACTAAATCAATCGATGAATGAAAGAAGGACGAAAAGGTGTGGAAACTCATTTAAAAGTTGCATCAATATCCCAACACATCCTCTACATTTATCTCGGAAAAGGATTCATTACGGTACAAAGAGCACTTATATGATCTCTAGAATAATTCCCAACTCAAACAAAATATTCTTTTGGAATTGCACACCTCACCCATAGGAGGGAATCTAGAATTTAAAAACTTACCACAGGGTAAAGAAGGAATATTTTGGGGATGGCCTTAAATCTTATTTTGAGATGTCTGTGGAAAAATGTCTAGTTTGCCAAGGTTCCGTTACAACCTATAGGCATTCCAAGTCAGTGTTGGGAGGAGGTCTTAATGTATTTTATCATAGATTTACCCAATCCTAATGGAAAGAGTGTATTCATGGTGGTAGTTGACAGACTTACCAAGTATGCACACTTTTGCACATAATCTCATCCTTTTAAAGCCAATACAGTTGCTGCCACATTTATGAAAGCAATTAAAACGCTACATGGAAACCCAAAGATTATTGTAAGTGACAAAGATCCCATTTTCACTGGAAATGTTTGGACATAATTATTTCCTTGTCTTGGTACTCAATTAGATCATATCTCATGTTAGCATCCTCAATCTAACGGGAAAACTAAGATAGTGAACAAGTGTTTGGAAGGATATATTTGTTTCTTTGTATATGATAAACAAACATAATGGGTCAAGTGGTTACCTCTGGCTAAATGGTGGTATAACCCTTCCTTCCATATTCTAGTAAAAATGACAATACTTATGGCACTTTATGGATATCAACCACCATTTATCACGTCATATTCAAGAGAAAATTCTAAGGTTCAAGTAGTGAAATATCACATTAAGCATCAAAAACAAGTTCTCCAAGGCTTAAAGGATAACCTCACTCTGGCATAGAATCAAATGAAACAACAGGCATATCAATATCACAATGAAAGAAGTTTTGATGTAGGTGACTAGGTATTTGTAAGGCTACAACCATACAAACAAATGCCCCTCAAGTAAGCTAAGAAGTATAATAAGTTGTCACCAAATTATTATGGTCCTTACAAAGTGTTGCAAAAGATTAGTACTATGGAATACAAATTGGAGCTTCTTACATCTTCCCGAGTACACCCAACTTCCCATGTTTCATTCTTAAAGAAGGTTATCGATGCCAAGCTCCTAGTTCAAACAATATTGCGAGAACTTGACGAAGAAGGAAAAATCATATTGGATCCTAAAGAAGTCACAGAAACAGTAACCCGACAACTACGAAATAAATCAATTTTAGAGTATCTCGTTAAATGGAAGAGCTTACCCAGTGAATATTTGACATGGGAGGTTGAAAATTTTATACGGAAGCATCCAAGAATTCTCAAATGTTGAGGAGAACACCTCTTTGAAGTAGAGGGACATGTTAGGTCCCCATAATACTAGTGTAGCACCCTTATTGTTATTGATGTGCACATGTAGCCCCCATATCGGTATTGTTGTGCCCCATAAAAACCGACTATTGTTATCGTTGTGCCCTTACATTATTATTGTTAAGTAGGTTCTATATACACCAAGGAGGTATTTCCATTTGTATCATCGAAGAATTGTTCATTTACATGATGTAAAGAAGGTTTCTCCCTCGAAGATGTTAATTCTCAAATCATTGATCTATATTTTCTTCTATTTGTGAGTTGGTTGCTTAAGAAATTACCATTTGATATCCCCAAGTATGAAGGGAATCCTAGAGAAAATCCATCGACACATATCACCACGTACCATCTTGGGTGCTCTTAGACCTCTTTAGTGGATGATTCAATAAAATTGTGTCTATTCCAATGTACCTTGACTGGAGATGCTACTAAATGGTATATTGAACTAGATACAACATCTTACTATGACTTTTATTCCTTGGACCAAACATTTTTGACTCATGTTAGTTGCTTACAAGACACGACATCAATAATGACCTCTCCAACATTAAACAAGATAAATCCATTATCATTTTTATCATATTCATGTGTGACAATGACATAAGAGGTTAGTTCGAACCAAGCTTCCTGATGAGATTTTTCATAAATGATTCGTTATTGTGTTTTCTTCTTGAAGGTGCACGAAAAGAAATCATTTAAGGTTATGGATGACAAACAACCGTGACAATGAAAATGGTTGCTAAACATTGTATATCTACAAAAAATGATAGAAACAAAACTTGCCAAAGCCTTGATCTATGCCCAAATCATAGTTAAATAGAAAAATGGATAGTAAAATAAGTGCAAGTAACTCCAATAATCCAATCGAAACCATATATATAAATAATATATTTTATTCAACAACACCTGTGAAGGGAACAAATAATGTTACCAGTCCTTGTTTATGGGATGGGTTTTCGGCTATCCTCAAATGTCTTCAGCTTTCGTAGAGTCTCTCTCCTCTATAATGTGTAAAACCCAACGAACAAAATGTTTGATCTCAATGAGAACTCAAATAAAAAAGAATATGGTGTGCGACAGTGATAGTAATCAGAGCTGCAACAGTGGGTGCAACAATGAAAATAATCGAAAGTGAAGAATGAATGGAAAACCCAACTATTTATAACAAAATATTAGGTTATCCTCGAATAAGGAGCAATAATAAAATATTATTAACCCCATTCTAGAGTTAACCATTTGGAATATTTTATTATATTTGGTTAGAGGGAAAAAGTATATAAACTTTTATTTAGAAATAATAAATAAATAAATGATTTATTTATTATCTCAAGAAATATGGTTCAGGAATAATAAGTAATGATTTATTTAATTATTCTTAAGGGATTTGGTCAAATTTGATAAGGAATAATAACTAATTAGTGATTAATTAATTATTCCTATGGAAAAGTAAGATAATTAATGATTTATCTATTTATTTCTCATAATTGGTTCAAATGTGACAAGGAATATTAATTAAACAATGGTTTAATTAATTATTCTACAAGATAATTAAATAAATAGTCATTTATTAAATTAAGGCTTTTGTGATCCATATCAGTTTTCTGAGACATGCTTTTTGGCGATAATCACATCAAAATTCATTTGTCGATTCCTTTCTAACCAGCAAATATGGTTCATCATCAGGACAAGATGAAGAACCAAAACATGTCATCAAGTTAAATAGAGAGACATATCATTCAAACGGCTAGAAAGAAATAGTGATTTATTTAATTATTCTTCATGGGTTTAATTATAAATTTCTTAACAAATGTGGTTTATTAAGTAATTTCTCACAGTGAAAGCAATTTTACTAGGGTAAAATTATCCTTACATGGTGTACTTTGACCCATCTAGTAAATTATGGCTTGATGATCAATTTTTTGTGATAATGGATTGTCCACCAACGTACGAGTGTTAGGAGAAAAATGTATGACCGAAGTACATTGTAAGGATACAATCACTAGAAAATGAAGTGGAGTCATAGAGAGAGAGAGAGAGAGAGAGAGAGAGAGAGAGAGAGAGAGAGAGAGAGAGAGACCAATGCAGCTAAAGAGAAAGAGGATATTGATAAAGGGGACGAGACCAATGCAAGTCTCCTCTTATGTCCTGGTACCAGATCTCAGTGAGGCTGGGGAGGCATACCTATACCCACCGATATAACTTAGTACAAAAATAATAATGCACCAATGAAAGTTAAAACTGAGAAATAAAGTACATGTTGAATGGTACATGACACACTAGAATAAATGAGCCAGAAAATAATACAATGTGTCCCATATACATAATGCACCTGGAAACATATGAGCCAGGACTAAATACAATAACATCTAAGTACATGAGTTATAATGGCCCTTCCCTGAAAAGGTGGGTGGGAGGGAGGGTAGAACAACCAAAGAAGCCTTGCTGAACAAGAAAAGGCTTTGCAAACTAACTGGATCATCTAAAGGAGACATGCATATCATAAGCATTGTAATTTGTAGGAACCGAACCCAGAAAATTTGCAAAATTGCATCTGAGGCTATAGCATAACATGAAGGCATCCGGGCATGTCAGGGGCTACCTGAAGGGCCACCCACTCATGAGGTCTGAAACATCTCACACACACCAGGGAATCACTGGGACAATCTGTTGCATCACTAGACCATCAAGTGTATGAATCACGAGCATGAAAAAATCAAGTCAAAGGGAAATGATGATTCTGTTTTTTGACTTGAGGCACCGAACAGGAGTGGAAGCAGGAACCAAGATACACCACCCTCTAGGTCGTTCTTCTGGAATAGATGTGTTGATGTCAAGATAATAGGGCCTATCATAGGTGAGGCAATGCAGATCCACAACTAAGGCACAAACGGAAATAGTAATGTGACTGATGGACTAACACCAGGTGTTATCCTCCACAATATCCCAAGGCTGAGAAAGGAGATCGATGGAGGTAACCTCAAACCACTTAGGGTTAAGTAGTTATCCCTGCTAAACCAGAGAGGGATCTCTATATGAGATAACAACCAATATTAATGGAGTGGGAAAAATATTTTAGGCTAGGTATGTTCAGCTCTAGGGTTTTGCTAGATCATGAGTGAAAAGGCAGGGAACTAGGTCAAAGGATCAAAGGTTTCTGCTATAAGAGATTTAAAGGAGCAAGGTAGGTATGCCTTTGTGATACTTTGGGGAATTTTTGATGTCGTGTAGGGTGGAAAAACAAAGATAAAAATGAGCATGGAAATCATGAATTCATTTATCATAAGATAAGTGACATAAACATGAAGTTCCTAACAAAACATGGCTTAAAATTAAGAATTATGTTTAAAACGTCATAGGAAAATCACTGAAAAATAATAGACATGGAAAGAACATGGGTTTATCATTCATATAAAACTATAACAGAGAGAAAAATTTATAGCAAACTCACAACACAAGAATTCCTGAATAGTAGTTGCAACTGTCCTTTGATTTTCTACAAAAATGTTGAAGTGCAAGCTCCAAGAGTTCTACTCACTGATGTCCAACATTTTTCACTTTTAAATTCATCCTTGGACTAAGGGATTTGAGATCAACCATCTCCCTAAAGATAGAAATAGTTGCATTAAATTTGGCACTCCCTACTAGGAATAGGGACCAAATTTCTGAAAATAGGGGTCAAATATTAACTTGTATCTCTTGAATCATGACATATATTACAAAACTGAAGGATATTTTTATATATTATCTTATGTTTAAGAGAAACCTCTCTCAGGTTTATCATATTCATCTCCATCTCCTTGGAATATGTGCCGCCAAATCATGACTAAAACATGAAATCATTAAATGTTTAAATTTGTAAAACTAGGTTGTAAAGATCTAGTCAAATATTCTAATCCACGACACCTGTGAAGAAACTGAAAGAGGTTTTTTATAGTTGTATTTTTCTTGATAAAAAATCCTTGGGTTTCTCAAACTTCTTTTTCCGATGTTAAAAAAGCACGCCAACAAAACAATTACTAAAACAGTAAAACAAATTCAAAATTTGATTTTCTAAACATAAGCCTCACATATCGCTACATATATCCCAAATAATAACACCTGTGCCTAAATGAAAGGAGGTTTTTTTGTTTGGTCTGTGGTTGAAAAAAACCTCTTTCACTTTTGTTAAATTCATGTCCATTACTTCGGAAATGGATTTTGAAGTAAAACTGTCCCTGTGTGCAGCAAATACCTCAAAAGACCCATGATATTTTCTGATGATACTTTCGATAATGACCATGACCTTAGGCTTGTGATGAGAGTATAATATATATTATATATTTAGAAACTTACTCAAGACCCTTTTCCAACCAAGAGAGATGTCAAATTTTATTTGAAAATATAATAATTTGACCCTAAGACCCTATCCACAATACGAAAAGAGTACTTTTGATCCCTGTGACTATTGGACACTACCACTAGCTCCAACTTGGGATGGAAGCTCCTTAGGAGGTTTCAAGAACATCATAGACTAGGTATCCTTTTTCATTGGAAAATCGATTCACTGCAGCTACAATCTTGAAACTGAAAACTAAACTGTATGATCAATTGCAAGCCCTACTGGAAATTGACACTGAAAAAGATGCTTAGAATGTTGAGCTTATTGATCACACCTTACCTACTCTAATTGATCCATAAATGATCTGATCAAGTGAAGTCTAAGATCTAGTGTATCCAATCATGTACGTGACTACTTCACTGATGCTTGTATTCAGCTCCACCAAGCATAAAGAAATATTTAGAAGATGAAAACCCAAAATGATACCTAAGTCCAAAATTCGTGTTGATGAATAAAACAAACTCCACTTTTTCTGATGCTTGCAAAATACTGCCCATGGGGTCTTGAAAATCATGAAACATTACCTCTTGTTGATCAACAAAAAGAAGGGAGATGCTTTCAAATATAATGGTTGATTGTTCTTCTTCATTTTGTTGATCCTTCTTAAATGGAAATGTAGTAATGTGATCTTCCATACCATCCAGATCAGAGACAAGATTTGTATGTTCTTGCATATCTTCAATTGAGGTAGCCAAATCAACATCAACACAAATATCTACAAGTGGCTTTTCATGTATATTAGAAAAATAATTGTCTAGGCTTTGAAAAAATTCTATATCTTGATCTTTTCAAGGCTGGTGAACATGTTCATCAAACTGAAGACAAAAAACATGTTGTATATTTTTTTTGACCTCAATGGATAAATGATGATACTCTAAAGTTTCTATACAAGAAAACTCAAAATTTGATTTGCACATATTTCTTCCTGAATTAAAAACTCAAAAGAGGAAAGGAATGAAGGGCAGCTCGAGATAACATCTTTATATATATCTTGATCACTTGAAGATTGGAAAGATTGCTACAAATTATTATCAACTTCGTATGATGGAAGATCACTATCATCTTTTTCAGAATTCTACTCAAGTTCATTGTCATCCAGGGTATAATCCATGATATTCTCATGGTGGTGAAAATGGTTTTCATTCAAAGAATCCAAGAGTTCTTCATCCATAAACTCTTCATCACCATAAGCACTTTCTAGATCTTGAATAAAATTCTCAAACTGGTCACAACAATACTCAATCAAAAGAAAAGAGGGATATGCTTCTCTATACTTCTCAAAAAATATTGAGTGAAAATCTTTGAGAGAATAAATACAAGTAGGAGGCAAGCTTTCATACCAAAACCATTCTCTTTCTTTTAATGTGACCGTGAACATCTTCACTAAACAATCTTCATGAAAATTAATCCCCAACTTTCTTACATGCATATGCTATCTTATTAAATCAAGTGTAGCATCATCAACTTTTCCATCTCTGAATTTTGTCAAGTATGTTTTCCAATATACTTGAGGCATACGATTTGGGAATCTGGGAACATGGTCTTGATGCATAGGAGCATACCTTATGGATTGAGAACTCATTTTTACTTTTGGATCCTGTTGCCAGTGGAGTCTTTGCATCAAGTTCGAGTCGTGAGGTGAATGTTTCAGCCTTCATATGTTTCTGACCACTTTACACCATCAGTAAATTAGGTCTAAACTTTGATGATCTTTCTCGGGGAATATGAAATTGTTCGCTCCCCGCAAACGGGGAAAAAATGTTATCCTCCACAATATCCCAAGGCTGAGAAAGGAGATTGACGAAGGTAACCTCAAACCACTTAGGGTTTAGCAGCTAGCCCTGCTAAACTAGAGAGGGATCCCTCTATGAGCTCACAACCAATATGACTAGACTGGGAAAAATATTTTAGGCTTGGTATGATCAGCTTTAGGGTTTTGAAATTTAGGGTTTTAGTAGATCACGAGTGAAAATTAGGGAACTAGGTCAAAGGATCAAACGTTTCAGCTACAAGACATATAAAGGAGCAGAGTAGGTATTCGTTTTTATACTTTGGGTTTTGTTGATGTAGTGTAGGGTTGAAAAGAAAATATCAAAATGAGCATGACAAGCATGAATTCATTTATCAGAAGACAAGTGACATAAACACGAAGTTCCTAACAAAACATAGCTTAAAATTAAAATTATGTTTAAAAACTCTTATGAAGATCACTAAAAATCATATACATGGAAAGCATATGGGTATATCATTCATATAAAACTATAACAGAGAGAAAAAATTATCACAAAATCACAACAGAAGAATTCCTTAATAATAGCTGCAACATTCCTTTGATTTTCTTCAAAAAATGATGAAGTACAAGCTCTGAGAGTTCTACTCTCTGATGTCCAACCTTTTGCACTCTAAAATTCATGAAATATATACAATTAGCTCATCCCTAGACTAAGAGATTTTTGCTCAACCATCTCCCTAAATATAGAAACAATTGCATTAAATTTGGCACTCCGTGTTAGGAATAGGGACCAAATTTCTGAAAATAGGGGTCAAAGATTAACTCGTATCTCTTGAATCATGACATATATTACAAAAATGAAGGAAATTTTTGTATATTATCTTGTGTTGAGAGAAAAATCTCTCAGTTTTCGCATATTCATATCCATCTCCTCAGAATATGTGCCGCAAAATCATGAATAAAACAAGAAATCATTAAATGTTTAAATCTGTAAAACAAGGTTGTAAAGATCCAGTCAAATATTCCAATCCACGACACCTGTGAAGAGGCTGAAATAGTGTTTTGATATTTGCCTCATTATTGACAAACACGTTGTTGGGTTTCTCAAATTTTTTTTCCATCTATTATAAAAGCGTGCCAAAATACAATTACTAAAACAGTAAAATAAATTCAAAATTTGATTTTTTGAACATAAGCCTCAAATCTCACTGCATATATCCAAAATAATAACACAAGTGAATAAACTGAAGGAGGCTTTTGTTCTTTCGTCTATAGTTGACAAAAACCTATTTCACTTTTGTAAAATTCATGTCCATTACTTTAGAAACTAATTTTGAAGTAAAATTGTCCCTGTGTGCATCAAATGACCTCAAAAGACCCATGAGATTTTCTGATGATACTTTTGATGATGACCATGACATTAGGCTTGTGATGAGAGTAGCATATACATTATAAATTTAGATATTGATTCAATATCCTTTTCCAACCAAGAGAGATGTCAAATTTTATTTGAAAATATAATAATTTGACCCTAAGACCCTATCCACAATATGAAAAGAGTACTTTTGATCACTGTGACTATTGAACACTAACATTGGCTCCATCTGGGGATGGCAGATCCTTAGGAGGTTTCAAGAACATCGTATTCTAGGTAGCCTTGTTCATTGGGCAATTGAGTCACTACAGCTACAATCTTCAAACTAACTCAAATTAAACTAAAAATTGAACTGTAGCATCAACTACAAAGCCTACTGGAAATTGACACTGAAAAAGATGCTCATAGTGTTGAACTTATTCATCACACCTTACCTATTCTAACTGATACATAAATGATATGATCAAGTGAAGTTGAAGATCCAGTGTAAAAAATCAAATACGTGACTACTTGACTGGTGCTTGTATTTAGCTCCACCAAGCATAAAGAAAGATTTAGAAGAAGACAACTGAAAATGATACCTGAGTCCAAAACCTACATTGGTGAATAAAACAAAATCCACTTTTTCTGATGCTTTCAAAAGACTACCCATGGTTTCTTGAAAATCATGGAACATTACCTCTTGTTGATCAACAAAAAGGAGGGAGATTCTTTCAAATATAATGGTTGATTGTTCTTCTTCGTTTGGTTGAGCCTTATTAAATGGAAATGTTGTAATGCGATATTCCATACCATCCATATCAGAGACAAGATTTGTATGTTCCTGAAAATCTTCAATTGAGGTAGCCTAATCAACATCAACGCAAATATCTACAAGTGGTTTTTCATGTATATAAGAAAAAGAATTGTCTAGGCTTTGAAAAAATTCAATATCTTGACCATTTGAATGTTTCTCAAGATTTTCATCAAGCTCAAGACAACAAACTTGTTGTATACTATTTTTGACCTCAACGGATAAATCATGACCATATAAAGTTTCTATATAAGAAAATGCAAAATTCTGATCTCCACATATTTCTTCCTGAATTAAAAACTCGGAAGAGGAAAGGAATGAAGGGGAGATGGAAAGAACATCTTTATATATATCTTGATCACTTGAATATTGGCAAGACTACTGCAAATTTTTATCCACTTCATATGATGGGATATCACTGTCATCTTTTGAAGAATTATGCTCAAGTTCATTGTCATCTAGGGTAGAATCAATGCTCTTCTCATGGTGGTGAAAAGGGTTTTCATTCAAAGCATCCAACAGTTCATAATGCATAAACTCTTCATCTCCATAAGCACTTTCTAGCTCTTGAATAAAATTCTCAAAGTGATCACAACAATCCTCATTGCAAAGCAAAGAAGGATATGCTTCTCTATACTTCTCAAAAAATACTGAGTGAAAATATTTGAGAGAATAAATACAAGGATGAGGCAAGATTTCATACCAAAATCATGCTATTTCTTCTAATGTGAACATGAACATCTTCATTAAACAATCTTCATGAAAATTAATCCTCAGCTTACGCACATGGATATTAAATCTTATTTAATTAAGTGTAGCATCATCACCTTTTTCATCTCTGAATTTTGGCAAGTTTGTTTTCCAATCTACCCGAAGCATATAAAATTTGGAAACCTTGGAACATGATCTCAATGCATAGGAGAATACATTCGGGATTGAGAACTCATTTTGATTTCTAGATCCTGCTGCTAGTAGAGTCTTGGAATCATGTTGGAGTCACCAGGTGAATGTTTCATCCTTCATATGTGTACGACCATTGTTGATCATCAGCAAAATAGATGTAAACATTGATGATATTTCCTGGGGAATATGAAATTGTTTGCTCCCCAACAACAATGCCAAAATGTTATCCTCCACAATATCCTAAAGCTAAGAAAGGAGATCAATGGAGGTAACCTGAAACAACTTACGGTTCAACAGACCACCTTTCTAAACTAGAGATGGATCTCTTTATGAGCTCACAACCAATATGACTAGAGTGGGAAAAATATTTTAGGCTAGGTATGCTCAACTCTAGGGTTTTGAAATTTAGGGTTTTGTTGGATCAACAGTGAAAATCAGGGAACTAGGCCAAAGGATCAAAGGTTTCAAATGCAAGAGATATAAAGGAGCAAGGTAGGTATGATTTGTGATATTTTGGGGTCTTTTCGATGTAGTGTAGGGTGGAAAAGCAAAGATGAAAATGAGCATGGAAAGCATGAATTCATTTATCATAAGACAAGTGACATAAACATGAAGTTCCTAACAAAAGAGAGCTTAAAATTAATAATTTTGTTTAAAACATCTAAGGAAAATCACTGAAAAGAATAGACATGGAAATAATATGGGTTTATCATTCATATAAAACTATAATAGAGAGAAAAAATTAGCACAAGCTCACAACGCAAGAATTCCTGAATAATTGCTGCAATTGTCCTTTGATTTTCTGCAAAAATGATGAAGTACAAGCTCCAATAGTTCTACTAGTTGATGTCCAACCTTTTTCACTCTGAAATTCATGAAATATATAAAATTATCTCATCCCTCGACTAAGGGAGTCGAGCTCAACCATCTCCCTAAAGATAGAAATAGTTACATTAAATTTGGGACCCCCCGCTACAAATAGGGACCAAATTTCTGAAAATAGGGGCCAAATATTAACTTGTATCTCTTGAATCATGACATATATTACAAAAATGAAGGAAAGTTTTGCATATTATCTTGTGTTTGAGAGCAAATTCTCTCAATTTTCGTAAATTCATCTCCATCTCCTTGGAATATGTGCCATGAAATCATGACTAAAGCAGGAAATAATTTAATGTTTAAATATGTAAAACTAGGTTGTAAAGATACAGTCAAATATTCCAATCCACGACACCTATGAAGAAACTGAAAGATATTTCTAATATTTGGGTCATTATTGAAAAAAACTCTGTCTTCTCAAAATTCTTTCCATCTGTTAGAAAAGAACTCCAAAAATAATTACTAAAACAGTAAAACAAATTCAAAATTTTATTTTTTGAACATAACCCTCAAATCTCACTGCATATGTCCCAAATCATAACACCTGTGCATAAAATGAAGGAGATTTTTGTTCTTTGGTCTATGGTTGATAGAAACCTCTTTCACTTTTGTAGAAATAATGTCCATTACTTCCGAAACTAATTTTGAAGTAAAATTGTCCCAGTGTGAAACAAATGACCTCAAAAGACCCATGAGATTTTCTGACGATACTTTTGATGATGACCATGACCTCAGCCTTATGATGAGAGAAGCATATACATTATAATTTTAGATATTGACTCAAGAGCCTTTTCCAACCAAGAGATATGTCAAATTCTATTTGAAAATATAATAATTTGACCCTAAGACCCTATCCACAATATGAAAAGAGTACTTTTGATCACTATGACTGGTGGGCACAAACACCAGGGACAATGAAAAAAATGGTATCGAGGGACAAATAGATGAATTCCCATGTTAGAGCATAAAGTGCATGGTTGACCTGGCAGTGACTGACTCAATTTCAGAGGGGATGGTGGACAATATGACTGAAGGCCAAAATGGGTAAGATGGGATGAATGGTATGAAAATATGGATAGAATACTATGACATGATACAATAGGTCGCGAAACAAACTCCACAGATGAAAAGGTGACTCATCGCGGATGGTCTGAACGAGGGTGACTCAATGATTCTTTCACACAGAATAGGTTCATTGGGGAAAATAAAAACACGAGGAAATGATGGTTTCTCATGAGGAAAATCGACATGTGAGACAAGTGCCAAGGGAAGGTGGAATCCAAAGTACAAGTGTTGCTTATGAAGAAATTCAATTTTGAGAGGAGACGAAGTGATCCTTCTTGGAAAAATGGCTTTTGGGTGAAGTGTAAAACAATCAAATGAGAGAGACCCATTATATTACTCGATGGGAGCTTTCCAATGGTACTGATGGTTCATCAAATGGAGCTACAGTTTGGTCACAATGTGTGAAAGACAAATTGTGGGTTTTCTTGTAAAAGGGCGTTTTCCATCCAATTTGAGAGGAGGAGAAAGCCCTAAATCTTGTAGAGATCATGGCAGATAAACTGACCATTGGAATTGGGATCTACGACTTTTAGCCAAGTGGCCTTACTTATATAAATATGGCCTTAATTCTTTTTGGAAAGATGGTTCCTAGTGAAGAATTAGGGGAAGAGGAAAACAAGAATGAACTACTAGAGGAGTTCTAGAATTATCCTTACCCACAAGTCAAACATGGGGAGTATGTGGTAAATGTGGTATGACATAGAGTAGAGTATTTGAATATATGGTATCCAACATCTACAATATGCAATGTGAATATGGCTCGCCGGAGAGGCCGGTAGGACAAACTATCCAAGGAATGGGAGGATAATCGACCATACCTAGATTCAGTAGGATCTAGGCTGACACTTATGTTAATCAATTGATAAGATGTTTAGGGGGAAATCCATCATGCCCCAAAGCATGGGATACTGCCCGCAAACATATGTGATGGAGGGGATTGATCTAGTATTAAAAAGTGGGAATTATGCCCCTTAGCAGGAGGATTTTTTGGAGTGCCATTGTGTTTCGAGTGCTCGAAAAATGGATTCCAGCATCTCGGCCCAACTTGGCAAGAGATATTCCAAAGGATGATAAGGAGATGTAGGGGCCTATGTGCCCCCCAATATGCACATACTAGATGTATTTAGAATGGTGGACTCCAAATATGGAAGGAAGTACACACGATGGTGCATATTGTCACAAGGATAGTTAGGGGTGGTCATAGCTCTCACAATGTCCTCATCACAGTGGAAGATGGGGGGATGGGAGGAAGATTAACTACATGATGTGGCAGCGGTACCTATTGCATCATATGGAAAAATAGGGTTCACATACACATCATCTGGAATGGTAGACGATGAGCTAGTAGATGGGAAATATATCGATGTTGAGACTTGGGCCTCCAACGAAGGAGGTTCGATAGAAGTGCATGCAGAAAGATCACAGAGGTTTTCCTATGAGGAACTCAAGGATGAAAATAGGTAAAGAATATGGACCGTGGAGTCTATCATCTTGACATTGGGGAGAGGGATCACGATGGTGGGTCTAGAGTCTCCTTGTTCTGGTGTACTAGTGGTACCAAAATCCATGGGTAGAGGAGTAGGTGATCCACTGTGACTAGCCTCGTATTCACAAAGCGATTGAAGGCAATCACGAAATTCATCGAGACAAGGGCAAGAATGGGAATAGTGACCATAATGATTGCACAAGGCACAAGGGTGATTTCTCTGAAACGTTTTGAGTTTCTTGTCTGGTCCTGGTCGGGTAACATGGACCTCAGGAATACTTGACTCAGGCAACGTTTCATGAACCAAAGTTTTGAGATGAGTCAGTTCAGGACATTTATTGGTGGCATGGCTAACAACCTCACACATAACGCACAAAGGTGTCAGTTTTGGAGCTTTGGGAGCTGGAGGTGCTTGGGGAGCCTTGTCTGTAGGTTCCTTCTTCTTGGCTTTGCCCCCTCTCTAGATGATTTCGCAACAGGAATGGTTTCCTATTAAGGTGGCAGTGGAACTGGAGTAGTGATAGGGGTCGTAGGGACTTGTTGAACTATGGTCAAAGCATGATATGGTCTTAGCTGACCAAGTAGAGTGTTCACAGGGGGATAAACATACCACACACAGATCACCAAAGTCATATTAGGGAGGAACAACGAAGCCATGACAAGGACATCAAATATTCCTGGAGGATGAAATAAGAAAGGTATATGTCATGTAGGGTAATGTCCTGGCAGAACAACTCTTGGATGGTTGAGATCTAGAGGAATAGTTCTTGGTGGGAACAAAGGGGAGGTACCCACAAAATAAGGAGGTCCTGGGGGTTGGGTCTAGATGGCTTGGATGAGATGGTAATTGTGGTTTTATGAGGAGATGGTTTTAGATCACATGTACCAAAATGCTTTTGAGCAGCCCATGACAATTGTAGCATGAAAATACTGAAACAACTAGGCTCAGACATGGGAGTGGGAGGACCAAGAAAAGCACCTAATAATGAGGAATATTTGTAGACTCTAGGTGAAACACCAGTGATAGGTGTAGAAGACTACTTGTCAGACATCGATGAGGTAATGGACTCAGGGGAGGTTAAGATGATGACTTGTAGAATGTCAACTAATCGATGGTGATGATCTTCCCTTCATGGGGGAAGAACATCTTGTGAAAAATCGGAGACGAGACAGCTGACATGACATAAGTGTAACTATGACCCAAGAGACTGTTGTAATCTAGAGGGGCATCAATAACCTTGATGTCTACATGGACATTCTTGACTGTAAGAGTCACTAGATAGTTGCGATACATGCCGAGAGGCTAGGAGGAGTGACCATCCCAAGCACACAAAGTGAGAATGGATGGGGACAACTTAGGTGACTTGAGCTGCTTCCAAACAATAACGGACATCGTGCAAGTGGATGCACCTTCGTCAATAATGCATTAGGAAATGATCGAATTATCAACTCGGACTAGTATTTGGAAAGAAACAGATGGAGGTAATGGAGGATGTTCTAACGTATCAACAGGAAAGGAAATCAAATGATCGTCTAATGGATCTACTGCACCCAAAGCAGTTAATATAGTTTTCTTTTGAGATGGGAATGACTGGAGAACCTCCATCATTGACATGGAAGCAGGTGATTGTGCTAAGTCATCTACTATAATGTATGTATGGGAAACTTGGTTAAAAGTCACGTTATGACATAATGGTTCCTTTCGGATCTTAGGAATTGACTCAACTTTAGGTTGTGGGATTTGTAGCAGACCATTTGGTGTCGTAAGAGGCTCAGTAGATTCTTTGGTTTTGGATTCAGTGGAGGATGAAGTCGATGGCTTGTCATATTGACACAATTGAGTTTTCAAATTAATATGAGAGGTATTGACCTCGTTTGAATTCATCATGAGGATCTAGTAGTCAACAAGACTAGAATGTTGAGGAAGGTGGGCTTCTTGAACTTGTTGAGGTTGGGCAGCAAAAAATCCTTGTTGAGGGAAATTATTTGTGAGAATGACTAGTTGACATGGCACATGATTCTGAGGAGGTTTCTACATGGGAAGTTGACCTCTAGAAGCTGCTTTGGCTTCCCACATTTGGTGCATCTGGGGCAAGAGGGAACACTCATGAGTATAATGGCCATGTACACCACAACATGCACAAGGCTTGTTCTTATGAATACCCTTGTTCTCCTTTTGTTGGCCTCCCTATTGATGGTTGTTAGTGTTAGGTTGGTTCCCCTGGGGTTCATTAGGTTGATTACCTTCGTTACCCTGGATACCCTTGTTACCTTTACCCTTATTTTTTTTCTTCAAATTCGGGGGATTGGTCATACTCTGCTATGAAAACACTTGACCCTGAGGGGGCAGTGGCTGTTGGGGGTGAGGAGCGCTCAATGATGCATAGGTATAAGATGGTGAAGGGGAAACGATTTAGTAAAAAGGTTGAGCACTAGCTGGCCCTGAAATCTGCAAATGTGGTTGGGTAAATGCATAAGAGGTGCTTTGTCCTGAATACACATTGCTGGCAGCAGGGGAATAAGTGTTGGAGGAACTGGTTACCCCTTGTGGATAGCCATAACTCTGCTAAGTGTATGGTGAAGGATGTGAAATAGCACGAACGATACCATCAGTAGCGTGAGATGTTCGTGGTTCATTGGTACCACTAAGACAAGGGAGGTCTAATATAACGGTATAGACATAACCAGATTGAGCATAAATCAAGTCATATCTCAGAGCAGTTTGGAGATCCTCTTCCTATGTCTGAGGAAAATGAGAGGTGACATCTTTAGCAATAGGTGCTAAAAGAGTTCTAAGGAACCAATCATGGTCGACATGGTCTTTAAAGGGTAGAGCACAACACATGCTCCTCCTTCTATGCCATTCCTGGACATGATTGGAAAGACAGGTTGTAGAGGACTGAGGGAATGTGGTCAAGAGCTTCCTACTAGTGTTGTATCAGAGAGGTAACTATAAATATGAGAGGAACACTTTAGTAAGAATCACGAAAATGGAATGAGAGGTGGCGAGCTGGTCAACATATTACTTCGTAGCATCTCCAATGAGCATAAATTGGAATAACCGAAGACAAATGGAATCATCAATGATGGAATTGGATGAACACTACATATGGAAGTAGTGGACGTGATTGGTAGGGTCCTCTCTAGAATTACCCTCAAACTTGGGAATGTCAAAGGGAAGCTTAGCTAGCATAGCTGGCCAGCTACCATTGTGGTGTATAGGGTCATTGATCAACTGGATAAAATCCGGGAGGCTTAACCTATCCATGAAAGGTAGCATGGGAGCCGCTAGAATGGTTCATAAGATGCTTTCGCTAGATGTGACCACTATGGTAGAACCAGAGCCAACACCAAGTCGGTTCCTGCACTTGCAGTGGTTCCTAACATGATGATGATATGCAATGAAGGAGGCTCAGAATCAGATGAGCTATATGATGAACTAGAAGAGGATTCAGTATGAGGACTCAGGGGACTATGAAATCAAACCCTGCAGGGGGAAGTAAGATGCCCAAGCAGAATCTGGCGAATAAGGCCTAAGAGTCTCTGTGACAAATGTCTTGGTGGTACAACGTTTGTTAGACACAAGTGACACGAAAATGCTGAAGGGAGATCAACAAGATGTTTTCGTCTCTGTGTGGGGAGATAAATTAATTAAGTTAAGTATTGGCTTGGCAGTGTAAACCAAGCACCCTTCACTTAAGGTGTTCTTGTGTGTGTAAGTGTGCTTAACAATGTCAAAATTATAGTGAGCTCGGGAGGCTTCTCTCCAAGCTTTTTAAGCATAGGAATAAAATCTTAAATCAAAATAAATAATTTGTTTCTTTAGGTCCCATATACCAATGTTTGGTCTTAGTGGACATTAACCATCATCATCATCATCATTAATTAAGCCCAGATCGTGTTTGAAAAGAGAAAAAGACTACTGAAAAAACTAAAATTAAAAACAGAAAATGAACAACAAAACAATTTTCTAAACCCCTCTCAAACTGGGTTTGCAAACACTGTGTTGGTTGGTGGTGAAATCAACTAAAAACACATGAAAAATGCCTATAGATCTAAGTGTCGGAGTGACTAGGATCAAATGAAACTATGCTATTGGAAAATGGTGTAGAAATAGCAGAAAAACCAAGGGGGCAAATCACTGCAAAAAGATAGGGAGATGGGTGTGAAACCTAGGGAAACCAATGGGACCCTAAGGCAAATGAGCAAACAAGGCTTGAGATGAAACTTTGGATGGAAACAACCTATATTTAAAGGTCCGAAATAGGAAGGTACAAATATGGGAAATATGGTTGGAAGCTCTGTAAAAACGCAGAATTCTTACTCAGCTAAACTCCTTCTATAAAGGCGGAAGCATACTAGAAGCCATAAGGGGATAAATTCCACTTCAACGAGTAAACCAGAGTAGGACAAGGCCCAAACGAGGTAGGATAGTGGTCAACCAACCCAGCAGACAACTCTCAGAAAAACCCAAAAACAAATCGTAAAAATTCCCACAAACACTAAAAATCATAAGCACTGACCTGATTCGTGGGATATCGCACTTTTCAGGCTAGAAAGTGTGCTCTGGGCCTCCATATTGCACTTTTGGGGCAGAAAAGTGTGATTTCTGCTCCTTGATTCGCGATCGCCAAGTCCCGGAAAAATTTGTCATCTCTGTCGCGGCTGGTTCCTATGACCTATGCAAAAGACGAGAAAACTTAAAGAAGTTAGAAATTTGACTGATCTAGGGTTAGAAAGCTAGTAAAAAACATTAAGGGACTGAAAAATAAATACCCTAAGTTGAAAACTGAAGGTCACCTAGGTTTTCCGATCAGAATTAAAAACGCAGTGGAGTTTCCAAATTGTTAATAACAATCAAAAGATCCCGAGTGGAGTCACCAAATTGTTATTGTGCCTTCTTCTAAAATGTGTACGAAAATGAATCACTTAGGGTTGTGGATGAAAAACAACCCTAACAATGAAAATGGCTGCTAAACATTATAGATTTGCAACAAATGATAAAAACAAAACCTAGAAATGTCGTGATCTATACAACAACCATAGTTAAACAACAAAATGGAATAGTAAAATAAGCACAAGAAACTCCAATAATCCAATGGAAACCAAATATATAAAGAATAAATTTTATTAAACAACACTTGTGAAGGGAACAAATAATGTTACGAGTCCCCCTCTATGCGATGGGTTGTTGGCTTTCTTCAAATTTCTTCAGCTTTTGTAGAGTCTCTCTCCTCTATAATGTGTAAAACCGAGAAAACAAAATGTTTGAGCTCAATGAGAACTCAAATGAAAAATAATATGGTGTGTGACAATGATAATAATCAGAGTTGCAACAGTGGGTGCAACAATGAAAATAATCGAAAGTGAAGAATGAATGGAAAACCCTTCTATTTATAACAAAATTATATTAGGTTATCCTCAAATAATGAGCAATAATAAAATATTATTAACCCCATTTTAGAATTAACCATTTGGAATATTTATTATATTTGATTAGAGGGAAAAAGTATTTAGACTTTTATTTAGAAAGAATAAATAAATAAGTAATTTATTTATTATCTCAAGAAATATGGTTAAGAAATAATAAACAAATATATTTATTTAACTATCCCTAAGGGTTTTGGTCAAATTTGACAAGGAATGATAACTAATTAGTGATTAATTAATTATTCCTAGAGAAAAATAAGATAATTAATGATTTATCTATTTATTTCTCATAATTGACTCAAATTTGACTAGGAATATTAATTAACAATGGTTTAATTAATTATTCCTAGAAGATAATTACATAAATAGTGATTTATTTAATTATTCTTCATGGGTTTAATTATAAATTTCTTAACAAATGTGGTTTATTAATCAATTTCTCACAATGAAAGCAATTTTACTATGGTAAAATTGGCCCTACATGGTGTACTTCGATGCATCTAGTAAATTATGGCTTTATGATCAATTTTTTGTGATAGCATGGTTCATTTGGTCATTGTTACCTCCTCTAGCCAAGGACGTGTCTATGTTTAGGGTTGTTACCAAGGAACATGCTATTGTAATTTTCCAACAAATGGATATAATTTAGTCTCTATGAGACACGCTTTATGAAGTTATTCGTAATGCTCTATACCCTTCTACGGACCCTCCCAAACCTACCCCAAGGCCACACTCTAATGGTGTGATCGATTCTGCATCCGACTATGTGAGCCAAATTGTAGCCCAACTTGGGAAATTGATTGTTACACCACAAGCCCCAACAAGTCCATCTAGATATAAAAAATCATGCTCTTCTAAGCAACCCTCTGATGTTCTCATGGTGATGTCCATGACACCAAAGAACATTGAGAAACATGGCGGTAAAAATAATAAAAAGAATAAAAAAAAGAATTAACCTTCTCAGGAGACTCAACCAAAAGAATCAACCTTCTGAGGAGCCTTTTATCAATTTTTGTCAATTATGAAATAATTATTATCTCATCACTATAATATTTTTGAAAAATAATTATGAGAAATTGCTCAATTATGTGATTTCACCCATGGAATAAATCTGACATTAGGAAAAGAAAAGGTGAAGGGGATGCACTCTAGCCAACAACTGAGGTAACTTGAACTCGGGTTTCTCTCACTATAATGGAGTGGAAGATAGGGTTATAACTGTAGGTAGAGAGAAAAGTTCTATAAATGTATTATAAAAATACATCATTGATTTTATGCAAGGGAAGGTAGAGGGAACACTTAAAGGTGGTAGGAAGTAGGCTATAACATAAGAGGAGAAATTTTGGAATATTCATGGTGACTGTGGAACTTGTTGAACTGTGATATTTTGAAAGAATTTTGATTTGAACTATTTCAATAAATTAATGCTTATGCATGACATTTTAATTTCCATGGTTTCCTTTATTTCATGTTTTATGATTTTTTTATAACTTTGCTTTAAACAATTATGAAGAAATAACATTGTTTTTCTATAAATTACATCCATGAATACATAATGAATTAATTGATTATTCATTTACTATGTTATCTCTTTTCATTCATCTATATTCAGTCTTATTTATCCTTCAATGTTCTATGTCTTAAGGGTAATGCTAATCTACGCATCACTCAAGTCTAAGTTCCTGTGAACTATTTCTAGATATTTGGATTGTCTGAGAATGTTGTTTTCATATGAATTGAACTAATACTCATGTTCTAACAATCTATGGGTTGTGATATTCTTTCATTGTTTGTTTACTGAACTATTCCTTGAATGAAGTGTTGAAGGATTATTTATCTTCCATAATTTGTTATGGTTATTTTACCTTGCCTCGGCCAAGAATAATAGTTAGATAATATTAGATAGTTATTTAGTTATTTGTGTTCATGTTAATTTTTAATGTGAAACATTAAAATGAGTATAGATGGTTTTATGTTGGCTTAAAAGAGCATAAGCTTGCACTATTGTATTGTTTTCCTTTTATATAAATCACATTAAGAACCATCAATATTCTAAATGACATTTATAATTTTTCTCTAGAATTTAGTCTGCATTCTAAATATTGATGCATTGCATGAAGAGAACATCATCATTCATTATTATTATTATTTCCAATTAATTCAGTTTCCCATGTCTCTTGTCTATATCATATTATAATAGGTGAATGACAGAATATGCATACTAATACATAACTTTATATTCACATAATATTCATATATATATATATATATATATATATATATATATATATATAGACATACATACATAACCTTAGGATTCCCTAAGCTCTTTTCTTCACAAGATAAAAAGACCCAAAGGCCAACAGAGCATTTAAATCCAATGGGAGTGGAAACTTTAAACGACTTCCATTATCTAAGGAGCCTCGATCTAAGTCACATCCCCTTTATTGAAAATTTTCCAAATGCTTGCATCAACAAAATGGTGCTAGAAGGAGGTAAAATAAATTATTAAATCATTAATCCCTTAGCCTCCATTTTTTCTTTATCTTTAATCCTTGTTATTTGTGTCATCTCACTACACACTAGAAGGAAAGTTAGAGGAAAATCTAACCTATTTGGATCCAATTTATTTATTCTTCCATTTAATCAAAGGATATTCCCCATATCATTATATGTAGGGATGCCTTTAGTTTCATGTTAACACATGATCCCCTGAGACAAATCATCTCTTGTCAAAACTCTAACTCGATGGTAAAGGGAGTATATCTACATTGAAACATCTTGAAAAATTTTGGTGTAAATGCATCAAGTATTAAATTGTTGATTTGAATGTTTTATGTAGGTTATTTTCTTTCACTTTCAAGGGATGAATTAAAGACTCGTTTAAAACCTTTCCACCCCATTCTATTTTAAAGTAGTTTCAATTCATGGAAGAATTTTTAGATACCTTTGAAATCTATGATTAAAATAAGATATGTGAAGAATCAAGGGATTTACTAATTGGGGATGATTCAATTTAAAGATATTTCAATCATGTTATTTATAAATTTTGACTTAACGATTTGTCTCTTATGTTAGATATCATTTTCGATGATTTTTCCCCTTTCATTGATCCCAATTCATTTACATTTGGTAGATTACATAAATACTGTAACACCAAATCGTGAGATGAATCATCTTTACAAATTCAGATGGATCCTTTAGAAAATATTTTTCCTTCAAGTCCCATTAAAAAATCAAAGAAAAGCTCTTAAAGTCCCTTTATTAAAGTGTAGAATGAATAGAGCACAAATTTATTGATAAGAAAACTAGTGTCTCTTTAGAAAAATATTCTGTTAGGGGTTCCTTTTCAGTCCAAATTAGATAAGTTCATTTTATAAATATTGATATGGTCCACCCAACCCCAATACTTCATTTCCCATTCTATTTTCCTGAATGAGACAGTTCCCACAAACGATCAAGGCTACTTAAGGAAAGGGAATGATACATAGAATATAGTGGAAGAGGGTTTAATTGTTGATCAATATTATTCTTTGTTTAATTCTCACTCTAATTTGTTCTCATATTTTAGTTTTGAATGACCTATAGATAATAATTGGTTGTTCTAATGTAGTAACAGAGAATATTAGAAGTATTAAACTTCATTTTCAAAAGGAAACTATAAATCTTGATTAATAAATTACATCTCTTTTCCAAGAAAGATTATATGCTTGTCATAAAATTGATCATGAACCTTTTGACTTCTCAAACATACAAGAGGAAAATCTTGATGATCGTATAATGTTCAATTATTCATCACCTATACATAATCAATATGATGAGGTAAGAGAACCCTTTCATTTCCTCATCTCCAATTGTTTTTACTCTTTGTATCCTAATCATTTATCGTATATTGATACACATTACTCTTTAATGACCTTATATCACATGCTGCCATCGCAATTTGATTCTTATGATATGATAAGTTTCGGTGATGTAACTTTCAAAATTAATGTTTATGAAGAAAAATATAATCCTCATTATATTCAATCATTCACAAGGAAAGGATGTAAGATAAATGATGAATTTATTTCACTAATTTTTTAGCATAAGGCCTCCCTCATTGAATTTGAAGAATCTCAAACTTCCTAATCATCCATTGGTTGAACTAAACCTTCATATATATATATATATATAGATATATATATATATATTTCACACTTTGAACCAATTAATTTAATTAGTGGGAAGAATCAAATCAGTAACTTGATCTCCCCAATGAATCCTCACATGGTGCATTTTCTATTTGAAAATTTAATCCATCAAAATTATAATTTTCACTCTTAATTTCATGACAGGATTGCATAATGGCTTGTGGATTCATATTTTGATTTTTTTTATGAAAATCGTAAGGTTATATATTCTTTGCTTTTGAATGAAGATCTTCAAGGTAAGCATGACTTGTTTATTTTTACTTTCAAAATTTGCTAGTCCACTTTACTAATTGTAAACTTCTTTGTGTTTGTAGGAATGGAGTTACTTCAATGGCTAGACTAGAAACACGACTTCACAGAGTATTGTGACCAGTGAGTATTTTAGAGTATGTTAATTAGGTTAGTTTTTTTTTTCATTAGATTACTTTTCTTTCATTTGTTTTAATAATGCATCTATGGAATTTTGCTAATGAAAAAGTTGAATACTAGCCATCATAAAAAAAACATCAAGGAAGGTTATCTAGCTTTCTCACTTTCTCTCATTGTATTCTTGTTCATTATGTTATCGTCACTCTAAGAATACAAATCAAGAATACTTTTAGTGAAATAATAATTCATAAACTTATCTTTCGTATCACATGAAATGTAGTTTTCATGGCTCTCTTTAGTTTTGAAATGCATGTCATAAATGCACATTTAGATTAGGTTTATGATTATTTAGCATCTCATTTTATTATTTCTTTATTAAAAGGTCAAATGATGAAGCATATCGCACAATTTTTAAAGTAAAGTACATGATTTTATCATTAAAATACTAATGGGATAATATTTGTGAATTTTCAAAATTTATCTTATCCCTAGAGTTTTATCCTCCTTATCTTGACTATGAAATGATCAGTATAGTGTCAAATGTTCATATGCTTTTGGACTATTTTATGCTTTTTCTTTCCTTTGGCATGTGTAGGTTTCCCCAATCCTTCTCCCTAGCTTGAATGGTGGTGGATTTCACCATTTTATGGTTTTCCTTGGCATAATGATTGGGCAAACATTATATATTGTGTTATATATAAATAAAATCTTATCATTAAGGAAACATTTTTAAGAAGATGTCTCTCATGTGTTGACACTCAACTCTCTTGATTAGCTAAGTCCGTACTTTTGCAAACTTGTTATTGGACTTTGTTCAATATTTTTCTAAATCATTCCATCATTGTTTAGAAATTGTGTCTTTAACCCAATTGATTTATTTTTAAAGCCATCAGTTTTTGGGAAAACGGGACTAGCGAGTAAAGACTAGTTACCAAACAATTTTTATGCCCTCCCTTGCTCTTAAGGAGCAAATTGACTTCGACATCTATTAAGTAATCTTTTCTAGATTAACAAAAATCATAGTTTGATCTTAACAAACAAGTTAGCTAGAGCATAGAGGGCATCATCATGCGCTTAGTCACCACGATCATGGGTTCTAACAAAGCGACATTACCACTACTAGTCACCAAACCTGGGTAAGAGCTTCTTCCCATAAGGCAAAAGAATAAGAGACCTCATGACAAGCTCTATGGTTCACTTTTGTTGGTTCTTGTGAACAGAATTGTTGTTAACTAGCCACCAAGCCAAGGTAGCAACCTTTTGTTAGTTTCTAGGAAAATTAATAACATAAAATGATCTAAAAGGCTATGAATCTATATCTAATAGACTGGACAAAGCAATTTCATTGGGGTTAAAAGGCATTCCTTCCAAGGCTATAGACGACTAAATGCAACATAGGTCATGCCTTTCGTATTGAACATATTCAAACACTATAATTTACTTGGTTTCCTTGTCTTTCCTCAGACTAATTACTGATGAAGTTTATTGATTGTACAATAAGCACTTATGGGTTCATATTTAACATGTTTCTTAATGATGATGCACATGATTTGAGTATTTTATAAATTTCAACAATATAAATAAGGGATGGATCCTCACAGTTATTTGAGGTTTAGCATCTCAAAACATCTAATCATTATTTCTTGAATTTTATGGGTTTTTTATCATATAACTAGAGCTAACTATTTTTTCGAGTGAGTTGCCATTTGTTGGCCCACCAACAACTCCCTAAAATTTTGACTGAAATCAATGGGACCTCGTTGAATCTTTTGGAAAACTTCTCCTTTCCTCATTATCTCACTTTAATACCTCTTTCTCCTATGAGGTTCCATCATGCCTTAACACATTCTTTTTTTTTATCCTTTGGATTTTCATTTTTGTTGTTTGGGGTTGAATGAATTTGCACATCAATTTTGATTGTGTTACTATCCTCGCTTTTCAGACAATTTTTCTAATAAATGACATTTTAATGGATTACACTTTGAAACACTACATTAGTTTAGATTTTATAAGTTATTTATTTTGAATTCCCTAATATTAAGTCGATGTGCATTCCATGTGACATTGTTTTCTTCCTCCCATATATATATATAGATATTACCTAACTTAATATTATATAAATAATGTACAAATAAAGATAATAATAAAATTAATGTTAATAATATATTAACAATATATCTATAACATATTACAGACCTTTATTACTAAACATTTACGATATATTGCATGTTAAGACACGTGTTAAACACCATATAACATCTTATATAAACATGTTAAATGAAAGGGCACATTTTATATATATATATATAAAGCAAACCTGGATAAATTTCATAACATGCATCCTTCTACATTTTATTCCTAAAAATGCAATATTTAAACTAACAAATATCTGTAAATAGTAATATAGCTATAATGTTAACCTTCTACTCACCATGGAACGATGTTACAAAGCATGAATTTTAAGAGGAACAAAATATTTGAAAGTAAAAGGCCATGAGGGCAACACATTGGTGAAAGAAGATCCAAGAAACGATGTTTTGTGCGCATACATTACGAAATATGTTACAGCATAACATTCTAAGATATATAAATTATATAACGATTAATCGAAATGAAGAAGCATTTTGGGTATCATCTGACCAACAGGCCATAGTCGTAGAAGTTTTATCAACCCATTTGACCATCCATGAAAACACTAACTACTAGTTAGCAATGGATTCAACGTAGTCACCATAACGTTTTTTGGGCTACTGCCCTCCACATGAAAACACTAACTTCTCGCTGCCTGCTCAAACTCTGTCATGACTTTAGTCATCTCAATTTCAACGGGTTCAAAAACCACATGATATTTATGTATTCAAAATTATGTGGGTTTTTAATTGAAGTATGTGGAGGCTGCTGTAAGGTACTCGTTAACGAAAATGATATAATTTAAATCTAAACTCCAGGCACCACTAGTCGGCTCGGGTTTTTCATTCTATGCCACACCCAAACCTTCACCTATGTGACCTTCATGCATCTCCACGTCATCAATATTATATTCAACCCTAGTATCATAATTAAATCCTGCCACGTAAATTAAGTCGCAAGCCAAAACAGAGAACGCCAACTACTAATGACATTCGACATGCTAAATATTAATTAACTAACATAGTTGAAGTCCATGAACTTCCAGCCTTGAATTCTCGTGGGGTATATCAGAAAATAGTCCATCCCACGATATCATCAACATAGTATTGGAAGTCAAATTTGTATAGTCAAAACAGAATATAAGATGTATATGAAGTGAGTTAAATCAATCGACCTATCATGAAGGTCTATGTGGAGCATATTTATATATGAAGGTGAATCCAGCGCAACCTGTGCAGCGGAATGGAACTATTACCTTTTGCCCATATGATTGATACATAGTTTAATATGTTAGCGTATCAAATTCCATGTGGCCTATGTATAAAGCATTTAACTCATAAATATGCACTGTTAACATAACAAACAATGCAAAATAAGGGATAGATCCATATCTTCAATTAATTATAACAAAATATTCATTAGAACAAATACAAATCTAGTCATCAGATCTCAGGATCTACCTGTTAGCTGTATCAATTCTGATTTGTGATAATTTAACTTTTGGTTGTTTTGGCAGGTAAAGTTATATCCTCAATGCATATGAGAATTTTGAAAGCGCAAGTTAAGAAGCACACTTAAAATATTGTCATATTTTACACCATCGAGGGAGAATGCATAGACTAAAAGAAAAAAGGAGAATCCAGGTTGAATGTTGAGAGTCAAATTGTTTTTCTCGATTTAGTTTATTAGATTTAGTTTATTAAATTTAGAGTAACTACATCATGTCTAGTTTATTTATTTATTTTTAATTTTTAACATATTGTCTATTTTGATTGCAATGTGTTGTTGTTTCTACAACAGTTTCCAAAACTTTTCTATATTTAAATTATAGAGTTTACTTTCTGTCATGTGAAGTGTGGCTTTTGGTAGTCAAGTGTCATTTTATGTTCTTACATATTCAAGTTTCCATATCCCTTCGTAAGTGTCATCAGATTAGTAAGAGAAACAATTGCACACTTTGGAGTCAAAATATGCTTCCTAGTCACAAACTACACTTATTGGTGGCAACTGCACATACTTTGTTCATTGTACTTTCAGATTGTTTGTGAATTTGTGTTTCGATGTATATTTCTTATTCATGGGTCCTATCTAAGCTTTTATGATTAGTTGAGATGTGTTATGCTTAATTTCACCCTTAATTCAATGTGTTTTCACATGTTTCAGCACTTTGTACTTAGCCATTTCTCTGACTTTGCAAGCATGCCCTCTAGGCTAGAAAGAGCACGCTGCACACTTCTAAGGAATATTGGAGACCCTCCTTGTCATCTAGAACTATGCCCTATTCCAACCTAAGCTCTCTCCCCCTCTTATGCACATCGCTCTTCTAGTTAGTAGACCCTCCTGTTTCACTGCCTATCTCTTCTTCCTCCACTAGTCATGCCTCTCCTTCCTAGTTGAGCACATTACACACTTCCAATGGGAAGTGATGTATGCCTCTATGCCTTGAAGGTTCTCCTTGTGACCTCCTTGTGGTCATGTCTCTCCTCGCTAGTGCATCATGTAGGTTTTAACCCTGTACAGAAATTACGTGCATACGAATTCTAAAACAGAGAAAATAAACAATGCGAGAGCATAACACATAAAACACATATACACAGAGATTTTCTCCTCGATACCAAAACCAGGACTACAAGCTTGATTTTTCATTATGTTCCTTTCATTGTTACAATACATATTTATACATGCCGAAAAATCGAATACCATGGACCAAAAACCATCGCGTCCAAAACCATGTGCGAAAAATCATGCACAAAACCTTAGGTAGGTCCACCCAACCTAATATAGGGTCCAAAAACAAAAAAATTTGGGGCATTGCCCTGGACCCCATAGAGTGGGGTTACCTACACCCCTCAAACCCCCTATGACTCCCCCGCTACGCAATCAGCGCAACGAAAGGGGGGCTCCACCCCATTCTAACCCCCGGTTAACTACGTGGGCTAGTTGTGGAAAGAATATAAAACAATCCAACATTCTCCCACTTGTTGTTTTCTTTCCACAGGAGCCGCAAGAGAGCTTAGTCATTTATCCAGTGTTGCAATGCCCATTGTTTCTCTGCACCAAGAGAACTTCTCAGAGCTCACAGATTTTGTCAATGCATGTGCAGTATTCTTCAAAGTGTCCACCTTTACCAACAACACCTTTCTGTCTTCTATCATATCCCTCACAAAGTGATACTGAACATCAATGTGCTTTGTCTTTGAATGATATGCAGGGTTTTTTGCCAAGAAAACTGCACTTTGGCTGTCACAGTCTATCCTTATATCTCCCTGTACTAACCACACAGACTTGAACACAATCTCTGCAACCAAACTACATCCTTGCTTGCATGAGTGGTTGCCATGTATTTTGCCCCTGTAGTTGATAGTGCCACTACAGATTGTTTCTTACTCATCCAACTAATTGCACCTCCAAATAGGTTAAACACATACCCACTTGTAGATCTTCTGTTATCCAGATCTCCAACCGAGTCTGCATTAACAAATCCACGAATATCCAACACTTTGTCCAATCCTGGTCTTCCTTAGTAGCACAAACCATAATCACTAGTTCCCCACAAATACCTGAAAACCCGCTTCACTGTTGTCCAGTGCTCGTTCCCTAGTTTTGACATAAACCTGCTCAATACTCCCACTGCATGTGCAATGTCTGGTCTAGTACAGACCATTGCATACATCAGGCTACCGACTGCACTTGCATATGGAACATGGGACAAGTCATCTTCCTCTTCTTGTTTCTTGGGACATTGTTCAACAGATAACTTTACACCTAAAGGAATAGGAACATTCACCGGTTTACTATACTGCATATTAAACCTCTACAATATTGTATCGACATACTCCCTCTAGTTTAGCTAGAGCTTCCTCTTTGTCTGATCTTTTTTAATTTCCATGCCCAAAATATAGTTTGCAGCACCAAGATCTTTCGTGTCGAATTTGGAGGACAAATGGGTCTTCAAAACCTAGATAATTTCTTTGTCATTTCCAACCAACAACATATCATCCACATACAAGACCAGATAAATAACACAGTCACCAATTAATTTAAAATACACACAGTGATCTGCTTTGCTTCTAGTGAAGCCAAGTCCCTGTATAAATGTATCAAATTTCTGATACCACATCCTTGGTGACTGTTTTAAGCCATACAAAGACTTCTTTAACTTGCATACTAGTTCTTTCTTACCCTTCACCGCAAAGCCTTCAGGTTGCTTCATGTACATCTCCTCTTCCAGATCCCCATGAAGGACTGTTGTCTTCACATCCATCTATTTTACCTCAAAATCAAAAGCAGAAGCAACAAATAAAAGTAATCTAATAGAAGTTACCTTGGCAACAGGAGAAAAAATATCACCAAAATCAATTCCTGACACCTGGGAATAACCTTTTGCTACCAATCAAGCTTTGTATTTGTCCACCTTTCCTTCTGCATTTGTCTTCTTCTTGAACACCCATTTGCTGCCAATGGGTTTCCTTCCAGCCGGAAACTCCACCAGATCCCAAGCCCTCATTTTTGTGCAAATATGCCATTTCATCAACCATGGCCTCTTTTGAGAGTTTTCCATCCTCTGAATCTACTTCTTCCTTCACAATTCTGGGATCATCATCAGTAATAGATAAAGAAAAATTTGAACAGAAAGAAGATGGACTATACCTTTCTCCCTGCCTTCTTTCTCGAACTGATCTTCTCACACCTGGAGTTTGTGCTCTTCATATTCTGATTCCTCCTCTGTTGTAGAATCTGATTCTTCTTCCTTTAGCTCAAACTCTATCTTCTCAAGTTCCTTTGGTTTGACTTCATTTTTAATAGCATCTTTTACTTCTCTGAACACCACATCTCGGTTGTACACAACCTTCCTTGTTACTGGGTTCCAAATCTTATAACCCTTTAAACCATCCTTATACCCAATAAAGATGCACTTTTTAGATTTACTATCCAACTTGGTTCATTTCTCCTTTGGAACATGTACTTACGCATCACATCCAAATACCCTCATATGTGAAAGAGAGGGTTTCTTACCAATCCATACCTCTTGTGGAGTCTTATCCTCCAACGCTGATGAAGGTGATCTGTTGACCAGGTAACATGTTGTCTCCATAGCCTCTACCTAGAATTCCTGTCCTAACCCAACAACACTCAGCATGCTTCTTGCCCTTTCCATCAACGTCTTGTTCATTCTTTCTGCAACAACATTTTGCTGAGGTGTATATGGAGTAGTCTTCTACCATGCTATACCACACTTCTTACAAAATTCTTCAAACTCCTTACTGCAAAACTCTCCACCGTTATCCATCCTCAACACATTTATCTTCTTCTCTGTCTAGTTTTCCACCAAAGCCTTAAATTCTTTAAACCTGTCAAAGACTTCAAATTTCTTTATAAGGAAATATATCCATGTATTTCTTAAGAAGTCATATATGAATGATACATAGAACACAGACTTACCCAATGATGGAACCTTCACAGGTCCAAACACATGATTGTGCACAAAATCTAATATATGTTTCACCCTCTTACCACCAAAGGGGAAACTCACCCAATTCTATTCCCCATATACACAATTTTTACAGAAATTAAAACCTAGAGAGCTATTAGTCATACCTTCTACCATACCTTTACCATTAAGTATTCGACGGCCCTTCTCTCCAATATGTCCAATCCTTTGTGTTATGCTCTTAGCTTGCAAAAAGATACCCAAATACAGAATATGCGAAGAAAGATACCCAGAACATAGAACAGTGAGAGACAACAGCAAATATTTTATTATTCAGAAAGCAATGTTCACTGGCCTCTTCGAGGGGGCAACCTCCAATAGAGCAGAGCTCAATACAAAAATAAGACACGATGCTCCTCGTAGGGAGTCTCTATCCTTTATATATGACTCATACATGCAATACCAAGGATCAATACCATGGGTTTTATTAATACCATCTATCTAATACTACGGCCCATTTGCAACTAACTGTGGTCCCTTCATTAATTGCGGGTTAACCACTTACAATTATTAATATGGGCTTTATTGACTCTTGACTAAGACTCGATCCCATTACATAAATAACGGGGTTAGGGTGGGACCCTAACATGCCCTCCCCCTTAAGACTAGCCTTGTCCTCAAGGCTGAAGCTACGGAAACTGCTGAAGAATAGTGGCTGGTTCCCAAGTTGCATCTTCCGGAGAGGTGTCTTTCCACTTGACGAGGACTTCCCTAATCATGCGGCCCCGCAACTGCCTGTCGCGTGTGTCTAGGACCTGTTCAAGTTGGAGCCAGATTGACCCTTCTTCGTCCAATTCAGGTAGACTGGTTTGAATTCTGCAATTGTTCCCAATCACTTTCTTGAGGCATGAGACATGGAAAACTGGATGGATTTTTGCAGTAGGTGGCAAAGCCAACTTGTAAGCCACTTTTCCAATGCACTGAAGTACTTGATATGGTCCGTAGAATTTTGGAGATAGTTTCTGACAACCCTTGTCTTTGGGTGATGTTTGCTTATATGGTTGCAGCCTCAAAAAGACTTGATCTCCTTCTTAAAATTGGCGCTCTGAGTGATGCTGGTCTACCTGTTGCTTCATGCGGTTTTGAGCTTGATGAAGATTCTCTCTAAGATGGGCGAGCATGGTTGCACGGTGTTGTAGGAGTTGATCCAGTGCTTGTACTTTTGAGCACCCCTTGAGATAAGAAGTAGGGGAAGGAGGGAGTTGACCATATACTGCTTCATAGGGAGTCATTTTGGTGGTGGCATGATAGTTGGTATTATACCACCATTCAGCCAGAGGTAACCACTGTACCCAAAGATGTTGCTTTTCTGAAGTGAAACACCTAAGGTAGGTTTCCAGACATTTGTTGACGGCTTCAGTTTGACCGTTCGTTTGCAGATGATAGGAAGTATTGAGTTTTAGTTGAGTGCCTTGTATCCTAAAGAGTTCCTGCCAAAAATTACTGGTGAAGATCGGGTCATGATCAAACACAATAGAAGTGGGCATGCCATGCAATTTGAAGATCTGATCCATGAAAGATTGAGAGACCAAAGTTGGTGTAAACGGGTGGGGTAGGGTGCAGAAATGAGCATACTTCGAAAGTCTGTCCACAACCACCATGATGACTGGCTTGTTTCCTGACTTTGGAAGACCTGTAATGAAATCCATAGAAACCTCCATCCAAATTGATGCCGGGATGGGCAACGGTTGTAATGTGCCTGGTGTGTTGACAGTCTCCCCTTTGTGCCATTGACAGACATCGCATTCTGCTACGAAAGTAAGGATGTCCTTTTTCATGCCTGTCCAAAAAAATGATCTTCTGGTGTGAGCATACGTCTTCTGAAAGCCTGAATATCCTACAATGGGGGATGAGTGCAATTCTGCCAAAATGCGACTTTTGAGGGTGGATGTTGGTGATATTATGACTCTGTCCCTGTAGCGAAGAATATCATCCTGCCACGAGTATCCCTTGGTGGAATTTGGATCTACCTGCAATTGAGAAATTAGTTGGGAGAGCTCGGGATGTGAAAACCATTCCCTGCGAGCCTTTTCAATCCATTCTGGAATGGGGAGGGAAATTGCTAGAGAGTACTTTCCTCCTCAAATTGGCGAGATAATGCATATGCTACACTATTGTCTTTCCCTTTCTTGTAAATGATCTCATAATCATATCCAAGCATTTTGGCGAGCCATTTATTTTGTTGTGGGGAGGATAGGCATTTCTCCAAAAAATATTTAAGACTGTGATGATCTGTGCGGATTTGGAAACGTCGCCCCAATAAGTAAGGTCGCCAGGTCTCTACTACATGTAAGATGGCCATCATTTCCTTCTCGTATGTAGATTGGCCCAGATTCTTCCCACTTAGTTGTTGACTTGTGAAGGCCAAAGGTGGCCCTTCCTGCTTTAAGACCGCCCCAATACCTGTACCCGAAGCATCACGTTCAATGACAAAAGATTTGGTGAAGTCAGGTAGTGCTAAGACTGGAGTGGAACACATGGCATTTTTTAGAGCTGTAAATGCCTGTTGTGCTTCCTCATTCCAGAAGAATGAATTTTTCTTTAGGAGTTGAGTGAGGGGCTTCGCTATGCGACCATAGTTGCGGACAAATTTACGATAATAGCCTGTGAGACCCAAAAATCCTCTCAAGCTCTTCAAGGTCTTAGGTTGAGGCCAATCCTGCATTGCCTGGATCTTTTTGGGGTCCACCTTGACACCTTCATGCCCCACAATGTGGCCCAAATACTCAAATTCTTCCATGCCAAACGAACACTTGGACATCTTGACAAATAATTGATGCTTGCGAAGCAGTTGCAAGAGTAGATCTACATGTTGAAGATGTGCGGCCCAAGTGCAACTATAGATGAGGATGTCATCGAAGAAGACAAGGACAAATTTCCTGAGATATGGTTTGAGAATGTGGTTCATAAGGCTCTGAAAAGTAAAGGGGGCATTATAAAGACCGAATGGCATGACCAGGAACTCATAATGGCCTTCATGAGTTCTGAAAGTAGTCTTTGGAATGTCGACTTCCTTCATGCAAATTTGGTGGTAGCCTGAGCAAAGATCCAGCTTAGTGAAGAATTGAGCCCCATTGAGTTCATCCAGCAAATCGTCAACCACCGGGATGGGAAATTTATCTTTGACTGTCAATTTATTGAGGGACCTGAAGTCTAGACACATCCGCCACTTCCCATCTTTCTTGAGCACCATGACCACCAGTGATGAATAAGGACTAATGCTGGGACGAATGACACCTGCTTCCAAAAGTTCCTTGATTATTTTTTCTATTTCATTCTTTTGGGTGAACGGATATCGGTATGGGTGCACATTTGGGGGTTGGGCCGCTGGAACCAAGGTGATGCTATGATCATGTTCCCCTCTCGAGGGTGGAAGCTCATGAGGCTTGTCAAAGACCAGCAGATGGTTATTTAAAATTTGTTGCATCTCAGGATGAATTGGTAGAGAGTTGGTTTTGACTGCCTGGATGGCATTAAATTGAGCTATAACTCCATGATGGCCCTTTTTTAGCAACTTTTCCATCCTATGTGAGCTGATGATAGAGGGAGCTCCCGCCTGGAGTCCAAGGAGGGTATGTGTGTAGTTGTTCTGCTTAAAACTCATATATAACTCCTGGAAATCCATTGTAATTGGCCCAAGGGTGCGGAGCCATTCAGCACCGAGGACAATGTCACAACCTCCCATGTGTATGGCAAACATGTGGGTTTTCAACTGATAATCCCCCATTTGCAGTTTGACATTTTCACAGCGGCCTTCACATTTCATTGTGCCCCCATCCGCAATTTGGACTTGGAAGTTAGAAACTGCTCGTACAAAACAATGCACTTCTTCTGCGACTTTTTGATGGATGAAATTATGTGTACTTCCACTATCAATCAAGACTACTACTCGGTGATGTTTAATAAAACCTCTAATTTTGAGAGTTTGAGGTGAAGAAATCCCTGCCAAAGCATGCAGTGAAATAACTGGTTCGTCGCAGACATTGTCCTTTTGGTTGTCCTCTTCTAGTGCGTCATGCTCCTCAAGTGGTGGATCTTCCACTGTTGAGCTGTAGTCAGTGGCATCAATTTGAAAAAATTTGGGCTGCTTGCATTTATGACCTGGGGAGTATTTTTCATCACAGTAGTAACATAATCCTTGCTTTCTTCTTTCTGCCATTTCCGTAGGTGACACCTTTTGGACCTTAAGTGTTTGAGTCATGTTGTAAGCCTGTGGGGGGTAACCTTTAGCGGAGAAATTTGGGCGACTGTACTGGGATGCTAATGCACATTCCACATTACGAGCTACCTTGCAAGCCTCCATCCATGTGGGAGGGTGGTGCAGTAGGACTTGGGCTTTGATGGCTTCTTTAAGACCGCTAATAAAACATTCCGTGTAGAACACATCTGAGAGACCCCAAGTGCGGAAGGCTAAGGCTTCAAAAGCTGTAATATATTC
Organism: Pinus tabuliformis; assembly: GCA_031772625.1. Taxonomy (NCBI): domain Eukaryota; kingdom Viridiplantae; phylum Streptophyta; class Pinopsida; order Pinales; family Pinaceae; genus Pinus; species Pinus tabuliformis. The sequence goes on from CM062811.1 coordinate 872,400,558, forward strand.
ATCCACTGTGCCAGTTTGTTGGAGCTTTGTAAGATGACCCAAAAAAGAAGATTCCTAGCCAAAGCGGTCTATAAGAGCTTTTTTGAATTTGGTCCAAGCCAAAAAAGGTCCATTGCAACGTTGATGCCATTCCCACCATTGCCACCTTTCATTGTCCAAGTACATGCTGCCCACCATAAGCTGAGTTGCATCATCTAAGATGTTATTCAGATTGAAATACTGCTCCATTTGTGCTATCCATGCTGCCGGGTGAGAACCGTCAAATTTATGCATATCCAACTTGGGAGGTCGCTGACGGGATTGTTGGTGGGTGCGCTAGATGTGAGGAGAGTGGCTAGACTCACCCTCACTGTGTCCATTGCCATTATACGCCTCCTCGTGGGCTTCCTCCTTGCCCTTCGGGATTATGCTCGGGATCAGGCTATTTAGTCGGTCAAGCTGAATGTGGAGGGATTGCAAGGATTCTTCAAGTTTGTCCATCCTTTCATTGGCCATAGCTTGAGCTCTAGTTTCTACCATGCACCGACCTGATGTTTTTGAAAATTGGGACCGCCTAAAAAAAAATTTCACTAAGAATTGAACGGTACCAACGTGCTTAGCTCGTCGTCCTGATTCTGATGGGCTAGATCACCAATAAGCACCCCGGGAGATCTCAGACCTTTCTTTTTTCCCTGAAAACTCCTAACGGAGTTTTACTCCTTCCTTTTGAATACTACAGTCACCAAATCCTCAAAATGTCAATGCGTCCAAAAGTCCTGTGAAAATTATAACCTGGTATAGGAACCCCACACAACTATTCAGATCTGGTGGATCTAAGAGATCTGAATGGCGGATCGGAAAGCTCTGGGTGGAAGAACAGACTGCTGCTGCGGATCTGATGGATCTAATAGATCGGAATGGCTAGTCTTCTAACTCAGAACTGCGGGACTGATGTCTACTACTACTGCACCTCTTTACGCGCTGATCTGACGGATATGATGCGTGATCCCCAGATAGAAAAGCGAACTATGGTCTCGAGGAGTGTCAGGTGCTATAGATCGCAATATACATAAGGGTCTAACAGTAGTACTCGGCCCAATGTTTCAGGGCTCTAACTAAGGAGGATCAACCATACCCTTAGCCGTACAACCCGACTACCCTATCGTACGGGCAAGTAATCTCTCCGAGTGATGTTCTCAGTCTACTATAGCAGCAAGACGGCCGAAGGTTTATCTATGGCGAGGTTGCAGAGGAGCTAAGGGGCTTCCGATATACCCAAAAGGTACTTGGAAGACAGTCCGTACGCGGTTCTGTCTAATGCGCTACTACTCGAAGGGGTACCCATAGGTGTTACAAGGGAGTCCAACAAGCGTGACCACCTCTTGTATTTCCTGCGTGCATGCCTCCCCAAATTCGCAAGTTTATGCGCTCAACGACAGATCCCGTGGTTTAAAGATGCGGAACATGTCTCTAGCCAAAAAAAAAATTTGCTACGAAATGGAGATCCCATCGGCCCTGGAAAGTGCTCTGATACCACTTGTTATGCTCTTAACCTACAAAAAGATACCCAAATACAGAATATGTGAAGAAAGATACCCAGAACATAGAATAGTGAGAGACAACAACAAATATTTTATTATTCAGAAAGCAATGTTCATTGGCCTCTTCGAGGGGGCAAGCTCCAATAGAGCAGTGCTCAATACAAAAATAAGACACAATGCTCCTCACAGGGAGTCTCTATCCTTTATATATGACTCATACATGCAATACCAAGGATCAATACCATGGGTTTTATTAATACCATCTATCTAATACTATGGCCCATTTGCAACTAACTGTGGTCCCGTCATTAATTGCGGGTTAACCACTTACAATTATTAATATGGGCTTTATTGACTCTTGACTAAGACTCAATCCCATTACATAAATAAGGGGGTTAGGGTGGGACCCTAACACTTTGATGCCACAACATGGTATTCTCTCCAGAGACCACTATTTTTTCTGCTCCACTTTTAGGAACCACAGAGCTGTTGCACCCATCAACAGCAGTGCTACCTTGCAGCTTGTACAGAGTTCCAATCCAAACTCCTTGCATCAATACCAGTGCTCCCCTAACCATCTTGTAGGTATCCTTCTTGAACACTTTTTTTACACCTGCATCATCCAGCTTGCTTACAGAAATCAGTTTTTTGGCCAATGCAGGAATATGTAGAACACCCAGAAGTGTTCTAACCCTTCCACCTTGCAACTTCGACTTTACTTTTCCGCGACCAATGATTCTTGCCTTCCTATCATCCCCTAAGAAGACATCACCACCATCATATTTCTCATACTCGCAGAACCACTCTCTATGGGGACTGAAGGGAAAGGATGCACCTGAGTCAATCAACCATGCCTCGTGATCTACATGTGTACTTGAAGAAGCCAAGTACACATCCCCACCTTCATCCGAGGTGGTTTTCGCCTCTGCAGAAGGAGCATCATCATATCCCTTCCTTTGTCATGAGATTTAGATTTACAGTCCCTTTTGTAGTGCCCTTCCTTTCTGCATTTCGAGCAAACCAACTTACAGGTTTTCCTAGAGATTTAGATTTCCCTGTAGATTTAGGTCTCCCACTCGATGACTTATTTTTGTTTCTGTTCTGGGACCATCTTCGTACAGACAAGGCATCACCATTCTAGCTCTCCATATTTTTCCATCTCATCTCCTCCGTCAGCAAGGATGAGACTATTTCATCAAACTACAAGGCAGTTGCATTGCTACCTATTGCAATAACCAGACTATCTCACGAATCTAGTAGAGAACACAACAAACTGATGCACTTATCTTCATCTAAAAATTTAATATCAACAGATAATAACTGACTTACCGCAGTATTAAATGTGTTCAGATGCTCTATCACCGAGTCTCCATCTTTCATCCTCAGGTTACACAACTTTTTCCGTAGGAACAGTTTATTCACCAGAGACTTAGATTGGTATCAATTCCCTAACTTGTCCCATAAAGCCTTCGCCGTAGCTTCCCCTGATACATTCAACAATACTAAATCTCAGACACACAATCGTATTGTGCTCTCTGCCTTTCGATCCAACTTCTTCCATTCTTCATCAGACACTCCAGTTGGTTTAGTACCCAGATCTACCATGATCCACTGATCTTTATCCACCAATATATCCTCCATCTTGAGTTTCCATAACTCAAAAGTCTAACCATTAAATTTCTCAATCTCTATCTTTCCACTGCTTGCCATCTTCTTTCACCACCAGAATCGATCTCGCAGATCTCCCACTGAACAGGGTCTACCAGAGGCCCGAGTGAAACCCCTCAGCAACAAAGGCATCCCCTTGAAGCCAAAATAGCTCTGATACCAAATGTAGGTTTTAACCCTGTACAGAAATTACCTGCATACGAATTTTAAAACAGAGAAAATAAACAATGTGAGAGCATAACACATAAAACACATATACAGAAATATTTTCCCCTGGATCCCAAACCGAGACTACCAAATTGATTTCTCATTATGTTCCTTTCAATGTTACAATACATATTTATACATGCCGAAGAATCCAATACCATGGACCGAAAACCATTGCATCCAAAACCATATGTGAAAAATCATGCACAAAACCATAGGTAGGTCTGCCCAACCTAATATAGGGTCCAAAAACAAAATTTTCTAGGGTGCTGCACCAGATCCCATAGAGTGGGGTTACCTGCACCCCTCAAACCCCCTTTTACTCCCCTCACTACGCAATCAGCGCAATGAAGGGGGGGCTCCACCCCCTTCTAACCCCCGATTAACTATGTGGGCTACTCGTGGAAAGAATATAGCACAACCCAACACATCGCACGTGAACAATCAAGCCCCCTTGCCTCTTGTAACTACAACCTGCGCCCATTAAACCTCCTTTTCGAGAGTTGCGCATGGAGCAATCCCAGTGAGTAGTGAATCCCTCCTCCATCTCCTGCAAGTTTTCCCTCGGCCTAGAAGCTCCCTCTTTCCTTCCATTATACACACTTGAGCCACATTCAAAAAATTTGCATGAAACATGATAAACTAGGAGATTTTTGGGCTAATCTTTGCTTACCATGAGTGATCTATACCTGTGGGTGTTCAGTAAAGCATGGAAAATATGTGTGAGGATATCTGTGAAGAAAGGATGCACAAGGAAGCATCTTGAAGACAAAAGGCACAAAGGTACTATGTTGTGATAGTTGAAGGAATGTTGGATCTAGATAATCAAGTGACTTATGAAGACTCCATTACATTTCAAGACCATTTGGAGGGTAGAAGGAAACAACAATGCAATATCTATTACAAGTATTGAATACATAGTGGCAGTGTTGTCACTTCTCAAAGAACTCCATGTTACAAGTCACTCTGAGTTAAATTCATCAATGTTTATGATCTGTCATGTTGTCACCACATTGTGTTGTAATTTTGGAAAATATTATAAATGTAAATATGTGGAAGTACAAGAGTCGTATATGGAAAAAGGAGTCATTAGGAAAATTCTAAAAGTCTCATTTAAGTCAAAAGGTCACATTAGAATTCCAAGAGTCATTAGCAGGGAAAATTTTAGGGGCTAATATTCATAGGTGGGTTGATTTTCCATGCTTTTTCCAAAAGAATGATTTGGCAATTTCCATTTCTTTCTAAAATGATTCGCCAAAATTTCATAGTACACCGTTATTTTACTTTAAAATCACCAAAATATTACCTGCTAATATACAATCATTGGAAATTTAAAATTTTCTATAAAAATATCACCAAAAATTTTACAATTTGCATATTAGGAACTATTAAGATTCACCAAGGTTTTTAAAATTAAAGTTAAATTTCCATCCCTAAAATTTTCCCTGGTCATGACGGTAGTCCAAGAGTCATGAGTAATATGAAAGGTCATTCCCCTTGTTAAAAGAGAAGCCTCATTACTCAATGAAATGATTTTCACCTTTGCTTCTCCACCTAGGTATTAGAGGGAAATATTGTTCTTTTGGAGAGTAAATAGTGGCTTAATGCTCCACTATTGGAGTTAGTGGTGTCTCATTGTGTCAATGTATCTAGAAATTTCACTTAATATTTAAGGCTCATTAAGCCAACACACTTTCCTGCATATATCGTGAATGTAATAAGATTATTCTTTATAAGTTTGTGGTATGTGTGCTATTCATATGTATTAAGGAAATGAAACTATTTAATTTACTTTGGTGCTCATCTTGTTGAATGTGTGTTATAATTGTTTTAATGATCATTATGTCCATGTGAACTATTTCACTAGATAATCAATGATTCTTTCATATGTATACACATGTGCCTTTGTTGGAATAGTACTATTTCTTTTCTTCTAAAGGCTCAATTTTCATTGACTTTTGGTGAAAGAAACTTGATAGATATTACAATAAAACATTTCACAAGGCATACTTACTTGCTCATTTGAAAGTACATGTGCGTTTCTCTCTCATCCTAACAATTGTAGTCAAGCCAAATATTTAATTATATGGCATTCGGGCCACATTTAAGGATGGGGATCCTATACCAAATAATGTGAGCCTAAATGGGACTTCATATCTAGGAGACCCTTTCTATTTTGGTGGTATCTAGCACCGTCAACATTCTAGTGCTATAAGGAGGGTAGGATTTATATGGCTGCTAATTTACAACATCCAATTAAAGAAGATTTCATGCAAGGAAGTAACATTCCAAGTTCAACTCCAACCCTCACTGTTGAGAGAGGAGAGTCCTCTCATGTTGGTCTAGAACAAGATTTTGAAGTCACTTACAACCAACTCTATACAATCCAACATATTAATCATCATTTCGGAAGAGCTCTTTGTTTACTTCATTTCACTGTTATTCTTCCTCATAAGTCGATAAAGAAATAAAAAACTCATCACGACATATTGGATTCTTCAGTGGAAGATTTGGTTATTGAGACCCTTGAAGAGTTAGTTGGTAAAGAACACATCAACAAGGTGATTTTTAACCTTATTAAGAGGATTTGGAAGGGGATGGGGAGGATTTTCAATTTTTTGATGAAGAATAGTTGAGACAAGGAGAATAGACCGGTTATAACAAAGATTTGAACGGTGAGGGAGAAGACTCTTCAAAATCGAAGGGTGAGGAAGAAGAGGAAGAATACACGGCTGATTATTAATTGGATTGAATGGCCCAAGGGCCATTTTCTCTTTCGAGTAATCTTCATCACATGCCTAAACATCCAGAAAAGTTACTTTCAAATTTTGATCCTGATAAGAAGATGAAAGTTGAGAACCATATTGATGACTTCTACATGTATTTGTGAATGCTTGAGGTACATTTTGATGACGTTTCTTGTAGAATTTTTCTATACACTATGGAAGGTAGAGCATCAACTTTTTATCAGAGTCTTCCACCTAATTCAATTCATAGTTGGTGGGAGTTCAAGAAGTTGTTCTTGAATAAAGTTCTCGGTGATAAAACTCCCGTCATGTTGCTCAAAGAACTCAAGAATCTTAAGATGGGGGAAAGGAAAATATGAAGTATTTTAATCAAAGGTTTACACACATATTGAATAAATTCCTTGCAGATGTTCAACCACATGATACTATCACTACAGATTACTACACAACTGCCTTTCCTACTAATATTTTCATGTTTTTGAAAAGACATGCAAACAATACATTAGCTTTGAACTTTGCAGAAGTGTCTGTTATTGAAAAGGAATTGAATTCTATTAGATCCATTGATGATCTTGAAGATTCTAATGACTCCAAAGCCACTAGTAAGAAAACTCAAGCCTCTTCTACTAAAGCGAAAGAGAGATTATTTTTACATGGAAAGCTTGGCTAAATCTTTGAAGTTGCTCACTAATGAAGTATCTGAACTAAAGAGGAAGTCATGTGAGGTAGCTACAGAAAATAATTCTTTCAAGTCATCTTTCTTTAAGAATAATAACAATAGTCAATCAACTAAATCTGCTCAAAGTTCCAATGTTGTGCTCAATGTTGAAATCCAAGGCATGGACAACTTTTGTACTTTTCATCAAGAGAGGCATTTGGAGAAAACATGCCCCTAATGGAATCTAAAAATGAATGCTCTGCTGCACAACTTTGTAGACACTTTATTAGTAGAGGAGTAGTTTGAGCACACTGAAAAAGAAAAGGAATCTACCATGATCAAGGAAATTTTAGGTGTTGTTCACTCAATTAATACACTTGGTGTCATATATAGTGTTGATAAACAAAGTGTTGATGAACCACCAATGAGTGAAGATCCTCCTTAGCAAAGAACAAAGCGATATAGTTTTAGGAACAAAGGACCAATTTATAAGTAATATCTTGAAAAGAAATTGTTAAGAAGGATTGTACAACTTACTAATCTTGCTCAAAGTTTGCAAAATAATTTTGGAAGTGAACCTCCTCCTAATAATGCTTCCACGAACAATAAGAGTAATTCCACCACTCCAGAAGCTTCAAACAAATCTACACCACCAGATACTTCTGCGTAGCCTAGTATAAATGAAAATATTAATTATAATATTGTTTAGGATATGAAAAAATATTGTGCCAACAGTTCAATCTTTGAGCTCACAAAGATAACAAAGCAACGATAATTGATCATCCAAGAACTTGCATCACAACCTTTGTTAGGTAACAAAGTTTCTTCTTCTATAGTTATGTTTGGTAAGTCTCATGGCATTCCTGATTCTATAGTTAATATTGTTAATTTAAATACTAACACTTTCTTCCCTCCTTTCCTCTTAATGTTTGAAATCTTTAACTATAATGTCCATAATTTTCTTGTCGATTCTGATGCATCTCGAAATTTCATTCCACTATCTATTTTGAAGAGAATCAATGCTAAATGAAAAAGAATGATGCATGAATAATATACATGGATAGGTAATTAGTCTAGGAAATTGGTGAACTTAATAATGTCATCATTCATTTGTCATCATACCATAGAGTTCACTAATGCGTTGATATTTTTATTGTGGAAATTTTGGAAGCCTATGGTTTTATTTTGAGTAATGATTGGTCTAGAAAACTACAAGGGTATTTCTCAACATAATAGACACAATTATGGCTTCCTTGTAAGGGAAGAAACAATGATATTCAAGTGTATAGTTAATAGTACAAGAGACTCAGTGTGACACCACTTGAGGGACACAATGAGAAAGTCGTCTTTGCAAATGTCATCTTTGGAAATTATTTTCTAGAAGTTGATCATGGGTATTATCAAGCGCAACCTTCACCTATACCATATGACAGAGAGTTGGAGCTCCTTCCATAGAGTCCAACTGGTGTTAATGAATTTTATAATATATATTTACATATTACTAGTGTAGGAACTAGCTTAGTAGCTACTAATATTTGGACCTTATACTTTGATGGTTCTAAGACTCAAGATAGTTCTAGAACTCATTTTATTCTTATTGACGTCAAAATAAAAAGGTGTATTCTTTAATGTCACTTGGAGTTTGAATGAACTAATAACACTATTGAATTCAAAGCATTTTTTTTAGATTAAAAAAGACCATAGACATCTAGGTGGAAGCACTTAAGGTAATTGGTGATTCAGAGATTGTTACCCATCAGGTACATAATACCATTCATTGTGTTTCACCTAACTTGAAAAAATACGAATAAGGGTATGGCGACTTATTTCATTCATTAAAGAATTTGATATTAGTTATGTTCTTGCAATTCATAATGCTCCCGCAGATACCTTAGCCAATGCAACTTCTAGCATGTCACCATTAAATGATAGTTTTTCTATTGAAATTATTTATAAGCCACCTTTTTCTGACAATGTAAATAAGTTTCATGTATTTAATTATAACCGATATACTACAATTCATGGCCAATGCCAATGTGTTCAAAGATGTTGTTATTGAATAAGATGAGCATGAGAAGGATTTGCAGGAAGAAACCCAAGCATCGAAAGGGAATCTAATGCCTAAAGGTGTGGTGTCTCTTAAGAAACTATATGACTTGAAAAACCATTTCAGAGGAAAAGTGAGCACAAGGACTCAAAGCTCAATGTTATCACATGAACAAGTCAATATGGGAAACAAAGAAGATTTGAAGTATGTGAACCTCAGTAAATTTTGTTCTCCTCAAAAATGATAATATTTTTTTCACATTTTCAAATAGTATCTAGATGTATTTCCATGGATGTATAATGATTTGTAGACATATGATACATGTAACATCAATCATGTAATTCCTATCAAAGAAGGGATGAAACCATTTCAGCAAAAGTTAAGGAAATTTGATCTGATGGTTGAGTCTATAACTCATAAAGAATTAAGGAAGTTGTTGGATGCTTAGATCATCTTCAAAGTTCAACATTATACATGGGTTTACAACCTAGTTCCTATTATAAAAATTCTGACGAGATATGCTTTTGTGTTGATTTTCACACCCTCAATTGGTCTTTAGACAAAGATAATTACCCGATGCCATATGTGGAGCAGATACTCCAAACAATGTCTATGTTTGAGATGTTCTTGCTACTGGATGGATTCCCCGGTTATAACCAAGTGCTAATAGCAGAACCAGATAGACTTAAGACCACCTTCAGGACATAGTTGGAAACATTTTCCTTTAATCACATCCCATTTGGACTTATTAACGTTGGTGCTACATTTCAATGGGCCATGGAAATTTCATTCCAGGGATTGATTGGACAAAGTGTAGTCTTCTACTTAGATGATGTAACAATGTATTATAAGAAGAGATCTGATGATATTTGTCATCTAACTCAAATTTCCAAGCAATGTCGCAAATATGGAATGTCATTGAATCTGAAAAGGAGTATCTTTGGTGTGTCCAAAGCTAATATCTTAAGACGTATTATAAATAAGAGTGGAATCAAGGAAGATCCAAAAGGGGTCCAAACTATTTCTCAAATCCTTTTTCCCATAAACAAGAAAGTGATGCAATCTTTCTTGAGAAAGATTAATTTCCTATGCAAGTTCACCTTTGACTACACACAGATTGTTAAAACATTAGAAGAGATGGTAAACAAAGATGCTACATACAAATGGGATAAGAGGGGAAACTATCCTTTTTCCTGACATCAGTTATGGCTTTCTTTTTCTCGGATCAAGAATGCCATAGCTAATGCTCCAACCTTATATAGTCTGAATTTTGGCAAAGATTTCATGTTGTATACTTTTTCTTCTGAATCATCTATTATTACCATATTGACATAGAAATACAATCAAGGAAACAAGAAACTGATATCTTTCATGATTGTTGGCTTATAGGGATCATAACTAAATTATCCTGCCATTGATAAGTAAGCATACAAAGTGCACAAGGTGGTATTAAACACTTTTGCCTTACCTCCTAAAAGCTCGCATGATTATCTCTTTTCCTCATCCAACTATTAGGACACTCTTTATACAACAACATTTGGCTAAGAGGAGAGGAAACTAGATGACATTCTTGTAAGAATATGATATTGAATTCAAGTCAGTTCATACTTTCAAATGCCAAGGTCTATTTCGACTTGCAGCTGAAGTGGTGGATTCACCGGAAGAAGATACTTCTGGGTGGGAACAGGAAATAAAAATGTATAATATTGAGAAATTTCCTCCCACAAGTACAACCATGTCTTGGTATTTAGATATATGGAAATACTTACAGCATGACACCTTGCCTTCACATCTATCAACTAAATAGAAGAGGGAAATACGTCTTAAATAATTATCTTACCAACTTGTGCATGGTGTGCTTTTTCGAAAGCACCACAATGGTGTCCTTCTTAGATGCTTAGAGCCTCCAAATTAAAAAAGGGTGTTAAGAGATCTCCATGATGGAACAGTAGGTGGACACTTTGCAGGTGATACTACAGTCCATAAAGTGATCAGGTCCTATTATTATTGGCCTACATACTTTAAGGATGCTCATGCCTCTGCCCCAAAGCACCCAATACATCACTAATGTTCTTGTCATAATCAAAGGTCAGCTACCCCATTTCTACTCATAGCAGTCAACAAACCATTTCAACAATGGGGAGTAGATGTTATCGACGAAATATTTCCTCACTCATCAAAGAAACACTGATACATCTTAATTGAAACAAACTATTTGACTTAGTGGACCAAAGCAATTCCACTACGACAAGTTAATGATCAAGAAGTCATCCAATTCCTTAAACAAAACATCATAACTAGGCTCGGTGTTCCTACATCGCTTCTGTTTGATAATGCAACATAATTTTCTTCGTTAAAAATTTATGATTTTGCATTAGAAAATAGTATTGTTTTAAAGCATGCATTAAACTACTACCTATAAGGAAATAGTTAGGTTGAGTCCACCAACAAGAACTTAATCTCTGTTAACAAGAAAATCATTTTCTCTGAACATAAGAATCAACATAACGCTTTGGTGAATGCATTATGCAATGACCATGTCACTCCCAAACTCTCTTTGAAGACCTCTCCTTAAGATAGAGGAAGAAAGGGTCAAATCAAAAGAAATTTTTTCTATACACTAGAACTTAATCAAGCATTGGTTTGATAAGAAATCTGCAATGAACACAAATTTTGGTGTGGGTGACCTAGTATTGAAGTGGGATAAATCCCATGAACAAAATTTCAAGCTCTGTGGATTGGACCGTACACCATCATCGAAAAGCTTGGCCACCATTCTTACAAGCTGAAATATTTAGATGGGAGGATTGAAACTCTTCCCATCAATGGTCATGATCTTAAACATTACTTTGAGTAACAACCATGGACTGTGATCCTTCCTGTGTATAATTTTCTTTCCTACTTTTGTGTTGTTTGTTGTTGTCAAGTCTTGTTTGTTTTCCCTTTGTCTTAGTGAGTGTACATAAATGAGACCTGGTGTGAGAGTGTATGTATGGCATGAAAAGACTAGGTTTTGAAATCAATAGGGGTTTTTACAACCTCAATGTTTTTCTATCTCTTAGTTCTCTTTCCTTCTTTGGGAAAATTCCATAAGTCAAGTAATTTCCAAACAAAAAATATGATAGATTCAAGAGGAAACCTTTGAGTGGAACCATAATACATGTATCTATTCTAGCATCCTAATTCCTTAACTTGGTATTGAATATAGTTGATGTTATATATTATAATCCAATGAAGTAGAGAAGGGAACGCAGAAAATAAATACTGAGTAATGCATATAAAAGGTATATATAACCTTCTCTGAAGGAACAACTTCTTTTACTCTCAATAAGTGGGGATTCATCTTCTAACCTTATGAAATAATATGTTCCTAAGAAAAATTCTATAAATACAATAATAAAGGACAAAATAATAGAAAGGCTTCCTCCACAGGGAGGTGAAGCAAGAAACTTCATTGGGGTACTGAACAGGCTCACTGGCAACAAAGTGATGCTTTTGATCCTATAGTGACTTTTTAAGGTTACTAAACAGAAATGATAGATGTAGAGAAACACTAGAGATGAAAACTAAGACTTTGATTATCTTTAACTCACAATTACATATTGCCCTTCTCCTAGATCGAAACAATTGTGAAAGGGAAATATTTGTTGGTGTGTTACACCAAGGAAGGAAATGTGGGTACTACATATATAACCAAGTTAAGTGGGAAAACCTATGTAATCCCCTTGATGAATCAATACTTCCTGAAGGGCTACCTCTTTACTAAAATCTACCCTCAAGCAAAGAATTGGAAGTTCACCTAGTGTGTCGCCAAGTGTCATTGCTCCTACAACACCCTCCAAAAAATTTCTATATTCGAATTTTGGACCCTACCTTCTATCATGTGAAGTGTCACTTTTGGTCATCAAGTGTCATTTTATGTCCTTACACGTGTTTAAATTTTCCATGTCCCTTCCTAAGTGTTTTTGAACCACTAAGAGAAGCAATTGTATACTTTGGAGTCATAGTAAACTTCCTAGTCACAAAAAACACTTATTGGTCTCCACTACACATACTTTGTTTGTCATACCTCAAGATTTTTTGTGAACTAGAATTTTGATGTATATTTCTTATTCAGAGGTCCTATTTAAGTTTTTTTTATTAGTTGAGATATTTTATGTTTAATTTCCCCCTTAACTCACTGTGTTTTTACATGTTTCACTATTCTATACTTAGCCCTTTTTTTGATTTTGCAAGCCTGCCCTTTAGGCTAGGAAGAGGACATTGTGCACTTCTAAGGCCTAGGGGACATCCTTCTTTATAGCTAGAACTACATCATGTACCATATTAAGCTCTCTCTCCCCCTCCTATGGACAACACACTTCTAGTCAAAAAACTCTCCTTTCTGATTGTTTGTATCTTCTTCGTACGCCAGTCAAGCCTTTTCTTCCCAGTTAAGCACATTGTGCACTTCCAGTGGATAGTGATTTCTTCCTTTGTACCTTGTCAGTGCACCTTGTTCCATCATTGTTGTCTTGGATCTCCTCCTTAGTGCATGACACAATTTCAGTGAACAATCATGCTCTCTTTCCTCTTGCAACTACGACCTGTTCCCATCAAGCCTCCTCCTTTTCGATTGTTACATATGGAGCAGTCTCAGTGAGTAGTGAAGCCATCTTCTATCTCCTAAATGTGCACCCTGTGCCCAAAAGGTCCTTCTTTCCTTTCCTTGTACCTGTTGCACCACGAGAAGAAAAATTGCATAAAACATGATAAAGTAGGATGATTTTGGGCTAATGTTTGCTTGCCATGAGTGAGTTATACCTGAAGGTGTCCAATAAAGCATGAAAAATATGCGTGAAGAGATTTGCCAAGAAAGAATTCCCAAGGAAGCATCTTCAAGACAAAAGGCAAAAAGGTACCATGTTGTGACAATTGAAGGAATGTTGGATCCAGATGATCACGATGAATTATGAAGACTCCATTACATCTCAAGACCCTTTGGAGGGTACTAGGAAACAACAATCCAAGATCTTTGAATTCATAGTGGCAGTGTTATCACTTCTCAAAGAACTCAATGTTACAAGTAACTATGAATCCAAGTCATCAATGTCTATGACTTGTCATGTTTTCATCACATGATGATGTGTATAATGATGATGTAATTTTGGAAATATTGTAAATGTAAAAATATGGAAGTCGAAGCGTCATATATGGACAAAAGAGTCATTAGGAAAAGTCCAAAAGTCTCATGGATCAAGTCAAAAGGTCATATTATAAGTCCAAGGGTCATGAGGGTAGTCCAAGAGTCATGAGGAATATGAAAGGTCATTCTTCATGTTATAAAAGAAGCATCATTACTCAATTAAAGGACTTTTCACCTTGGCTTCTCTAGCAAGGCATTAGAGAGAAAGATTGTTCTTTTGGAGAGAAAGTAGTGGCTTAATGTTGTACTATTTGAGCTAGTGATGTCTCATTATATCAATGTATCTTGGAACTTTCTCTTAATATTTAATGCTCATTGAGCCAACACACTTTCATGCATATATTGTCAGTTTAATAAGAGTATTTTTTATATGTCTGTGGTATGTGTGTTGTTCATATGTACTAAGGAAATTGAACTATTTCATTGACTTTGGTGCCCATCTTGTTGAATGTGTGATGTAACTGTTTTAATGATCATTATGTCCATGTGAACTATTTCACTAGACAGTCAATGATTCTTTCATATCTATGTGTGTGCGTCTTTTTCGTAATAATACTATTACTTTTTTTCTAAAGGATCACTTTTGATTCCCTTTCAATGAAAGAACCTTGATACGTATTACAATTGAACATTTCACAAGGAATACTTGCTCATTCGAAAGTACATGTGTGTTTCTCTCTCATGCTAATGACTACAACAAAGGAATATATTTAAGTATTTGGCAGCGAGGTTCGATTTCTAGATGGGGATCCTATATTAAATGGTGTGAGGTCTAATTGGGACTTCTTATTGGGGAGACCCCCTGTATGTTGGCAGGATCCAACATTGTTAACACAATGATAACTCTATATAATTTTCTTGATAGAGTTTGTTGTAGATGATTGTAACTTGGATCTATAGACTGTAAGAATTAGAGTGACAAGGCAAAAGGGATATTTTAATCTCTCGAACTAGGTCATTAAGATCTAAATTCGTTAAACAAGTGGAACCAATTCTCATTTTTGAAAGGGAAGATGAAATCAATGTATCAATCCTTCATATGTGTTTTGGGTAGTGTTATATCTATTTATCAGAGGTAGTTCCTGGCTACAAAACTGTAGTGAGAAACTAACTCAGCTAACTTTAGGCTCAATCTGACCCTTAAATTAGAGGGGGCTCCCTCAAGCGTTATGAGGCTTTTAATTTTGTTCACTGTCATTGATCTGAACTTAAACAGTAATGCAAAAAGTTATAGATATAATCATAAACATAAATATGTAGCAAAAAAACACTTCATTTCATTAATAGAAAAATACTGAACTATGCTTACAAACATAATGGAAATAAGATAGCTCAGGTGATCATAGCTTATCTCTGAGGAGAGATGTGGCAACTACATGCCTTTGAACTAAGTTACAATGAGGTTCAAGGGCCTTTTTATTATTTAATAATAAGGGAAAACCCTAAGCAACCAAAAACCTAACCCAAGGAGATGTAACACAAAGAGTCTATGGGCCCTGTTGGGGTTAGTTGGGCAGCCAACTTCTCGGGGTCGTAACTTGGTCATATTATCTCCGTTTGACATGTATGATACCCTGTTGGAAAGATCTCTTCGAGGACTATAATTACTAACATGTTAGTGGTCACCAAAGGAATTTTGCCAAAAAAACATCATTTAGGGCCTCAAAGTGGCTCCGGAAGTTCAGGACCCAAAAAAATGGGAAAAATAGTAAATTGTGTTACAATTAAGGAAACAGATGAAACTGACTGGGGTTTCTAGGTGGAATAGGCAGGTGGCCACCAATATCCACCTAGATCATTCCTCCCCACTTAGGAAGCAATGGTCCCCATTGCGTGCAGAGCCTCCATGAGGTGAGCAAAATTCTGTTGAACCTAGTCCTTGGTGAACCACTTGCCCTGATGATAGAGTTGGCCTCCTTTGACAACTCAATATAGTTTTATCCTCTATTGCTAAGTGTTCTTGATCTGTGTGTCCATGATCTGATCAGTTGTGGCCTATTCCATGCAGTCCGAGTTGATATCTATTGGCGTGAGTTGTTCTGCAATGTTAGATGTGTCCAACAATGGTGGGAACTATGGCCGAAGGCGATCCACATTGAACAATGGATTCATACCAAGGAATGGTGGGATATTGAGATCGAAGGCATTGTCACCGATGGCCTTGGTGATGGTGTATGGTCCATATCGGAGTGGGCGAAGGTTGAGTTGGGATCCAGCAAGGCACTCTTTCTACAAATGAGGCTAAACTTTGTCGCCCACCTGGAACTTGTGTGATACTCGATGCTGATCATGGCACTGCTTGTACTTAGCATTAGATCTGTCCAATATATCATGGACTTGTTGGTTGATGTGTTGAATGCACTCAATGAAGTTGTTAGCCCTTTCAGCTTCGGACTGCACGTGAGCCAAATCTACCTACGTGGCTACAAATGTTATGGTCACATCAATAGGGCATAATGGTTGAAATCCCAGCACTACCTGAAAGGGGTCGTGGCTTGTTGAGATTTGGACAACTCTATTGTAGTTCTGTTGGACATAGGGGAGACTTTCATCCCATGTGCGCGGATTATTCTAGTTGTACATGCATAGAATGTGTACGATCATCCTGTTGACAACCTCTGTTTGGCCATTAGTTTAAGGATGGAAAGTCATGGACATAGTGAGTTTTGTATCCAAAATCAACCAGATACTTGACCAAAATGAACTCAGGAATCCGTTGTCCTGGTTTGAGATAATGTACTGTGGGATCCCAAAGTGTACCCACACTCGCTCAAAGAAGAGCTTAGTAGTGGCCTCTGTTGAGATACTCTTCTTGTAGGCCACCATGATGGACATATTAGAGAATTTGTCGATGACCATGAAAGCACAATCGTTGTCGTGCTTAATAGAAGGAAGGCCCAACATATAATACATGGAGATAGATTCCGAAGGTCGAGTAGAAGTAGGTAGAGGAGTATATAGGCCTTGCTTCTTACTCGTTGGTTTGGTAATGGCATAGGCAGTGGAGGATCTAATGTACTTCCCAAAATCCTGACAAAGTTTCGGCCAATAAAAATATTTCTGCAATACCTCCACTATTTTCTCTACTTCGAAATGTCTAGGGACTCGATTGTAGTGCATTTTCCAAATCATCTTGGCACGCTCAATTGAAGGAACACATATGTGTCCCAAGTGCCATAACAATGCATCTTGAAGGTCAAAATTTGAAACTTTCTTCCCTTCCAGGAGTGTCTGGTATATGCTAATGAATTTTGGATCGCTCTTGTAAAGATGTGGCCACCCCAATGTCTCATGCTCACAGGAGTCGAGCACAGTTACTAGCGCCATGACCGTGGTATGCTAAGGTAATCAATGACATTACAGGTGCTTCCCTTCTTATACTTAATGTCCAAATGGAATTGTTGTAGATAGGTGGACCATTTCTGATGGAAATCATTTTGAAACTTCCCTTGTGTCTATATGAACTGTAGAGGTCGATGGTTTGTGTGGATGACCATTTCCTTCCCCAAAATGTAATGCTTCCATTGATGGCAGGCCTGCACAATGGAATACATTTCTTTGTCATAAGTGGTGTACTTTCATACTGTGTCTCAAGGTGTCTCACTACAGTAAGCCATTGTATTCCCATGTTGATTAAGAATTACCCTAATAGCATAGTCGGAGGCATTTGTCTCAATCTCAAATGGTTGTTGCAAGTCTAGTAATGTGAGCACTGGTGTAGAACAGAGGTGATTATTCAACTCGAAGAATGTTCGCTGTTGGGTTTTTGACAAAAATAACTTTGCTTTTGCTCCACCCTTGGTGACTTGACTTAAAGGCCAAGTGATATGAGAGAACAACAACATGAACCTATAGTAGAAATTTGCAAGACCCAAAAAGTTGTGGAGCTCTGTTAGAGTGGTTGGGGCTGGCCAATCCCGAATGACTTGTATCTTAGATGGGCCCACATATATACCCTTCTCATCAATGTTGTACCCCATATATTGAACCTAGCTCAAGCCACAGGTGCATTTCTCCAATTTAGCACACAAATTGTGTTGTCAAAGGGTTTGAAGGACCTATCGAATATGGTGGAGGTGCTCTTCCAACTTGTTGGGATGGGGTCCCCTAGGGTCAATTTTTGGGCAAAAGCCCAAGTTTTGTTGTATAAAGATGTAAAGTCTCCACAAATTGTGGTCATGGAGCAAGTAGTTAGTTAAAAAATCACAAAGGGTTTTACCCTTCTTTATGTAAAATGAGTCGGCTTTTTGAGGATCTACCCATGGTCCACGAACCATGGGATTGTATAAATAAAGGTGTCTTAGGATGTCTAAGGAAATACATGAATTTTGTCTATGGGAGAAGTCTAGAGAGTTAGTGAAGAAGAGTAGGAGGAAAGGCTCTGCAGCTGTGTGCTCAGAGGCCTAGAGTAGAGTCCACAATGGAGTGTGCGGACCCTTTCAGCTTAGTGTGCAAGGAAGTCTTGAGTCTGTAAGCTGAATTGATCATCAATAAAGAATATTATTTCAGAAATTCCTGTGTTTCGCCTATTTACTTATGTTATGAATGAATGCACTTTATGCTGTGATGAATGATGGGTTTATGAAATAATGATGTATTGATGCACGAACTTAATTTATCTATATTTTTATATGAATGCAATTAATGTTAACTATTTATGCAAAGATTATCTTGTTGTATGTTGAAGTTGTCAAACACTTAAGCCGACGTAAGTAATTACTGGGTTAAGAGTAATCTTTGAAGTGCGTAAGTAGCTAACTATCCTATTCAGGATCTGCAAAAGGGAGTCGTAGACCTTCGTGGAGGTCTAGGAGCTGATTCAAGGGAGTTATATTGATAAGCCATAAGGGCTTATCGATCTGGGTAAAGGAAGATCTAGGGAACAAAATGACATCACACTAATCTTTGGGTGTGGAAACTTGGTTCCAGCATCCTCTAATACTGCTTCGGGTGAGACTTTCGTCTACGCTCTGCGGATTGATGCCTAAAGGGCCAGTAGTGTAGGGATTTGTATGGAAAAACTAACTCTGAACCTGGGTCAAGATCCACTAAGCTAAAAAAGTGGGCAATTGATTTTGTAGGACCGATTCAACCTGCAAGCAAGAAGAAAGGTCTGCAGTATATCATCACCGCGACTAAATATTTGACCAGATGGGTGGAGGCATAGCCTATGAAGGACTAGACAGGGGAAACAATAGTGAAATTCTTGTTTGAATAGGTGTTGGCGAAGTTTGGTTGCCTGAAGGTTTTGATGAGTGATCACGGCACACATTTTCTGAATGAAACGATCAATGCACTGACAAAAGAGTTCTAGGTTTACCATGAGAAAAGTATGTCATATCATCCTCAGGTCACTGAAATGGTTGAAGATTTTAATAAAATATTGGAGAATGAAATAACTAAGGTTTGCAGTAGGCAACGGCATGACTGGGACATGCGCGTACCAGTAGCATTATGGTCATATAGAACAACTTGCAAAAAGCTCAGAGGTCAGACACCTTTTAGGTTGGTCTATGGTGTAGGAGATGTGATGCCTATGGAGTACATTGTGCCTAGTCTATGCATAGCGTCTTTCATAGGAATGGCAGACTGTGGAGCCTTAAAAGAGAGGCTTGTGTAACTAATGGAGCTTGAAGAAGATAACTTTTTGGTTGGATTCCACCAACAGGTTCAGAAGGAACGCGAAAAAGCATGGCACGATCAACACATAAAATTGTGCACCTTCAAGGTAAACGACTTGGTTTTATTATACGACAATAAGTTTGATATGTTTCTAGGAAAATTTCATATGCAATGGCTGGGACCATATGTCATCAAAGAGATTACAGATGGTGGAGTAGTTCAGCTCGTGAAGTTGAATGGAGATCCATTTCCTCGAAGGGTAAATGTAAATCGATTGAAGCCATACACTAGGGATCTGGCCCATTGAACATGACGGTAGCACTGTCTTAGTGCTCCAAGCAGCTGCAAGGAGCCGCGGGACCATAAACTACACTGCCCAGTTTGTAGAGCTACACGACAGGGAGGCTGTGGGAAAAAGGATGATGTCACAGTACTAGATGAAGCATGAAGGGCATTGCGCTATAGGGGGAGAGGCCACACAGCACAGCCAGAAAGTGACCATTACAATCACTGTTCATGATTTGAAAGTGAGGAGATGGTTAAGAGGAGTGGGGGTCACATTTAAGGCTGAATTTAAGAGTGAAATCTTTGGAAATATGCTGCCAATTCAGCATTTATAGATGGATTTTGGGGGGAACGAGTGAATTTGAATTCGAATTCACCTATAAATTATACGTAGTCGTCAAGTGAAAAACACTTTGCATCCTTAGAATTTCTATGTTGAGCTGTCTATTTTTTATGAATCCTCAGGTTTTCGCTGATTTGGTCGCTATTTCTGTATTTGATAAGTTACCCAAGTATACCCAACAGTTTATTCTCAGCACGATGTCCAGATTAAGAGAGACTTCTAGTACTAGAGGAGCTATCACCTTTGAGGGAGCTGCTCTAGAGGTGATAAGCATGGAGGCTCTGGTTGTTGTGCCTACAGCACCGAGGTCACCTAGGCCAAAACCCACACCGGTGAGGGAAGTCCCCAAACCTAAGAAGGACAAGCAGAAGATGCCCATTGCAGTGCACGAGTCGCCAAGAAAGCATGCTGCTACACAGGCCCAATAGAAAGACAAACCATCCGTAAAGGATAAGGGGAAAGTGGTGGATTTAGAGGCCAAGGAGGGTGTAGAGGACATAGACACCAAGGGGGTGGATCCTATATCCAAGTTGCTAGATTATATCCCTCCACACAAGGGAAAAGTAAAAATCACCAAAGATCCAGACGCAGAGAAGTTCTTGATCCACACACCCCTGCTGTCGAAGAGCATTACATTCGAAGGTCCACACTTGGTGCAGATTCCACATCTAAAGATGGAGGACTAGGATTTGGCAGACCACATGAGCTTCCCCCACTTGGAAATAAAAAACTACATGAAGAAGTTCTTTTACAAAGAATCAGGTGTCACCACACTGAAGCCTGTGGAGTGGATTCGCGGGGTGAATTAGTCGGGGTTGTTGAACCTGTTGCGGGTGCCCCACTACCACCACTCCAACATCAATGTGATTTTTATCAAGCAGGTGTTAACCTTGGTACATGATGGATGCTTGTGGATAAGTGCCCCAATCCCTATTACCGATATGTTGATCCATCGGATCACGCTGTTGCTGCACTTAGGGTTGAATACATCCAAGGAGTTTGGCGAAAAGACGAGCGAGCGCGACCTCACTGAAATGATGAAGGAAAAGTTTGAACTATTGAAGAAGCTGCGCAGGTACTCAATCACCACTATCACTGACCCCGCGGTGAATATTTCCACGCAGATCCTTGCTGGCAATTTCATGAAAAAATGCCTCGCAAACGAGGTTCAAACGCTAGTTATTTCACTAGCTACACAGTGTGCAGAGGGCATGCAATTCAATTGGGCGAACTACCTTTGTAACAAGTTCCTCGTGAACTATCAAGGGGCATAGGTTCAGAGTAAAACATTCCACTATGCATGGTTATTACTCTACATCGTATTAGTCACGTGGGATCTACCAGAGGATAGTCAGTTTCCTTTTGTGGACAAAGGATTGTCGGAGGTTGCCCAGTTTGCATCCCTTTGGGCCACAAAAGATGTTGCGTGGGTCACAGAGACCAAATTTTTATGGGTTTTGATGGAGGCCAATCTGCGCGTGCCCATCAACCAGAAGCCATAGTTGTCACCAACAGTGTTTGAATAGCTTTCGAAGTACGCATAGTTCAAAGTAGATTTCCACCATGTATACATCAGGGTGCAGAAGGATCCACAATAAAAATGGCTTGACCTGTCGTAATTGGCCATGGAAGACATCATCCAGGAAACGATTAAGCGTTGGCCGACAGATTGGCACTCTCCATACAATCTAGCCGCAGGCACAAGCAAGTCTGCGGAAAAGAAAAATAAGGAACCGACCAAGCAGAAGGTCTAGCAGTTGGCTGAGAGGCATAGAAAAGAGGCCAAAGAGAAGGCCCGAGTGGAAGCAGAGTGCACGGCGAAGCGGCAGGCCAAACATGAAGAGCGTGACTCCAAGCAGAGTGGTAAGTCCCCTTCACCCCAAACAGAGGAGGAGGAGAAGTCAGAGTAGGGTGGTGGTGGTCACGAGGAGCAGTGCACTCCCTTCCAGATCAAAAGGTACAAGGAACAACGAAAGGAAGGGCTGCAGAAGAAATAAAAAGTGACAAAGCCGTTGTTGGATTTGATCACTCTGACAAATGGTGACTTGGACAAAATAGGCGACAAGGTCTGTGATACCACAACAGAATTGTTCCAGCATTTTGAACAACAAAACCAATAGGCACTAAGTACCATCCAGAAGGATCTGCGTGAGTTGCAGATTCAGATGAGTAAGATCCAAGTAGGCATAGAGCAAATCAGTGCTACATCAACTACTTTGGTACCGGGGACCACTCAGGCAGTAGAGATGGTTCGATCACTGGATTTCTAGGCAGTCGTGCTGCTAGATGAATCCATGAGCACAAAGGCAGCCGATGACAAGGTCATCATGAGTTCTCTGAAGAACATTGGCCTCAACCTAGTTGCGCTCCCCAATGAGTACCTTCACACACTGGAGGAAAGTGTGATAGTGGAGTTCAGAGATTGAGAGTAGCGCATAGTAAGCCTAATTAGTGAATGTAGGGTGAAAATGAGCAGATGTTCACCGGAAAGATAGAGGCATTGCAGGAAAAGGAGAAATTAGGCACAAAGCACCCAGATTGTGGTCGCAGTGGCAGAAGCCTACAAAACAATTCTTGAATTGCATATCCCAGAGGAAGCGTCATTGGAAGCGAAGATCAGGAAGCTTACTATAGGCATGCGCAATGCCAAGGAAGAGGTGGCTAGATTCTAGTTTGAGCTGAATCTGAAGATAACAGAGATGGAATAGTCTTCAACCTTGCTAGAGGTTAGGGAACAATGCGAAGCGACTGTGAAGGATGAGGTCGCAACTGTGGATGTCGCGGTAGTGGATTGTACTACACTGTTTGAGCAGGCTATGGAGGTAGACACAACCCTGTAGGAGGATCCCACCTTGCGCATCTTAAATATAGAAGTCCACAAGCTCCAATAGTAATATGATGAATTGAGGGCAATGACGCACACTGTTTCTACAACATAATGCCTTGCCAAGCTGCAAGAGGCAAAGCAACTGCTAACATAGGTGGAAGCAACATAGAAGAAAGAGGTCGTTCTTAAGGCTAGATTGGGGCCTTGGTTAGATGAGGCCTACATCATCTCTGCCAATATTTAGGGAAAATTGGCAAACTTGTAGAGTACACAGCAAAAAATCAAGCGAGATAGTGCTGGGCCAGCGACAAAGCAGTTGGTGGAGAAGATCAAGCAGGAAGCTACGGAGAGCACGACTGATCTCTGCACCAGTCGAGTGACTCAAGGGCGAGTCATGATCTTTGTTTTGTGGGCCTATTGGGATTGGGTCCCCTAAGGTCAATTTTGGGGAAAAAGCCCGAGTTTTGTTGTATAAAGATGTAAAGTCTACACAAATGGTGGTCACAGAGTGCATAGTTAGTTAAAGAATCATACAAGGTTTTACCCTTCTTTATGTAATATGAGTCGGCTTTTTGAGGATCTACCGATGGTCCGCATACCATGGGATTGTATAAATATAGGTGTCTTAGGATGTCTAAGGCAAGACATGAAGTTTGTCTATGAGAGAAGTCTAGAGAGTTAGCGAAGAAGAGTAGGAAGAAAGGCTCTACAATTGTGTGCATAGAGGCCTAGAGTACAGTCGACAACTGAGTGCGCCGACCCTTGTAGCTGGGTGCACAGGGAAGTCTTGAGTCTGTAAGATAAACTAATTATCAATAAAGAAGATTATTGCAGAAATTCCTGTGTTTCGCCTATTTACTTCTGTTATAAATGAATGCGTTTTATGTTGTGATGCATGATGGGTTTATGAAATAATGATGTATTGATGCACAACTTTACTTGATCTATATTGTTATATGAACAAAATTAATGTTAATTGTTTAGGAGAGGATTATCTTGTTGTATGTTGAAGTTATAAAACACTTAAGTCGATCTGATTAACTACTGGATTAAGAGAAATCTTTGAAGAGCGTAATTAGCTGGTTAGCTTGTTCGAGGTCCACAAAAGCCAGTGGTAGAGCTTCACAGAGGTTTAGGGGTTGATTCAAGGGAGTTATATTGATAATCCATAAGGGATTATTGATCTGTGTGAAGGCAGATATAGGGCACAAAATGACATCACGCTGATCTCTGGGTGTGAAAACATGGTTCCAGCATCCCCCATACTGCTTCAGGTGAGACTTCACTCTGCGCTCCGTGGATTGATGCCAAAAGGGCATGTAGTGTAGGGATTTGTTTAGCACAACTAACTATGAACCTGGGTCAAGACCCACTAAGCCAACACCAACTTTGGCTGAAAATCAAGATGTCATCTAAATACACCACCACGAATGGATTGGTGAAGCACCGCAAGATGTCATCCATTAGTCTCATGAAGCTTGCAGGGGCGTTCTTCAATCTGAACGACATGACCAACCATTCGAAAAGGCCCTCCTTGGATTTGAAGGTATGTTGTGGGGAAAAGTGTCTATTCAGAATGACCCTATCCACCTAAGGTGTGACAGTGCCTTAGAAACAAACAGAGAAAACTACTTGTGTATTCTTCTTTATGAACTATAAACGAAGAGGAATAGGATGAACCAACTTGTGTCTTGCGCTAGTCCCTTGATCCAATCTCTCTCCTCTTTGACAGCTTCCAGCTACCTGCTTCCTCACTTGCCCAGCTTTGCCTAGCTTCACCAAGTTCCTGCAAGATCACAGAAGAGGAAAACTACACAAAGACATGGATTTACATTCATAAATAGCTTAGGATCAGATTTAAGCTAAACATGCAAATATAACAAAACATCATTGATACACAAGCATGTAGGAGAAACTCAAATAGTTTTATTGATATAACAAGAAGATCTAGGAGGAGATACAAACAAGTGAGTCCCGATCCAACATCAACCTCCTAGCAAAGGAATCCCTTCTTCACCTCCAACAAAGCATAAATCACCCAATACTCTAATCTCAATCCAAAAACCAACAACAATTCTCTGCAAAGTACAAAATTCCAGCCTCTGGATCTCTGGGATGAGGGATCCATATATAGATGTATGCAAAGAAGATGAGTTAGCTTGTCATTTGACTTGTGGCCTCTCTCTGTCAGTTCTTGCTTCCACTTGGAGACTGATAGCCTCTTACTCATCCCTGGTCGAACTCAGTGAGGCAAGTGTCATTGGGGAAGATTCTGGAAGCTTCCATTGTCTGTCCACCTCGCGGAAGGGCACTGCCATTTGTCATTTCCCGCTCAGCACACCCTGGTAGTGCATTTAGGTGCGTTGCAACGCACCTAGCTAGTGTACTTGGGTGCTATGCAACACAGGTAGCTAGTGGAGCAGCTGAAATGATCCTGATTTGACTGGTTCTGAGCAGTTTCTGGTGGAGAACTTCTGGGAGAAGCTATAATTTGTTGACCTTGTTCCTTTAGGGGCAGGAACAACACTTTTAGGGACTTTGGATCCCTTGGTTTATGGACATTTCATGCTTAGAGCTGTAAGGCACAAAAATGTCTATAACAGTTGCCCCCTAAAGTATGAGGCCGTTTATCGGGTGAAATGCTTTATTAGGAGGATCCGAAGTTCTTTCAATGCTGGGAGGAGACCTGTAATAAGATACAATAAAATCCATTATCTTCATACTATTTTCATGATCTATCTGAGGCAGACATTCCCATGCTCAGCTTTATAAATTCATTTTTATGTACACAGGAGAGACAATCGTCTGATGGTAGACTGATGATTTTGATGAAGTCATCATCCTTTTGGTAGGATGATTATCTGTGCTGCAATGGTGTACATGTCAATGTCTTTATTTTTCCTGAATATATATAGCAGCCCGGATGGATGAAACTAGATCCAGGGTCTTCAATCTCGTCCGATCTTCACTCGAAGTACAAGTCGATCCATGTGAGAAATGTTTTGAAGTCAAACATGGAAAGACATCGCTTGATTACCAGTCAATGATGTAAATTGTTAACAAGCGCGAGAGGAATCATCGATAATGATGATGACCCTCAAGGTACTGCAGTACAGTTCACGTGGTGTGAATAAAGGACTTGGTGTCGAACACCACGCAAAATCTTTCGGTTGAAGGTCATTGATGTATACCTGTCGCCGGAAGTGAGAAACTTGCCATTGAGGCATGCAAGCTTCAAAGTACTGAATGGGGTGTTCCTAGATCAACTTCTTGGATAATGAGCTGATGTCAACAAGAAGCGATCCGTCAAAGGAGGGCCTTGATGAATCCCACATCAATGACACGGAACGGAGCAAATGATTTTGATGGAGGTGAAAGCGATTTGATGATATATGGTTCAAGTTGGCGGTCATGAAAGAATGAAGTGTAATGTATGGTAGTGGATGGGACACAGGTGACTTCTCTGAATGACTTCTCTTGAACATGTCGGCGACACTTATGTGATGGATTGGTAGCATTTACCCCAAATGTGGATGGTATGGCGTGACCATGGTGATGTGACCGGTGAATGAAACAACCCAACCCGACTTAGGCACGGAGCGGAAGTGTCATGTTCAAGAGCGACTTGCTACCAATAAAGATTCTTTGAGTTTCTTCCCAGTTTTTCCCTAGTCATTGCTGACCAGTACCTCTTCTTGTTGAATTTGGAGCTCCATATGAGATACTGTGATTGTCTGCATGAAAGCTTGGGTTGCAGAACCTTGATATCAATCGGAGGATGACCTTGTGAAAGGGGTCTATCACCATATTTCTGGCTTGTTTTAGATGTTGTGACTAATTTCAGCAGGACCAACAAATACAAATGGCCTATTAACATTTTGGGAACTTTATCACTTCCTTTTCAAGAGAAATATCACAAGTTCAAATTCCTTTACTTCCTATTTCATAAGAAGGCATTCTTGCACCTTTGATGCTGAAAATTCAAGGATGTCCAGTGTTTGATCTTCTTTAAGTTCTTCGATGTTTCAAGTTTAAAGTGAAAAACCGGTTATCAAGCATCCAAAGTATTAGAAAGATGACGGTTGATGATGAAGATTCAGTATATGTTCGTGGCCTTCCATATGATTCTACTGAAGATTCCATTCATAAGGGCCTTTGAGATTTATGGCACTATTATTGCAGTAAAGGCTCTATCCAGATATTCATATTCCAGGTTTGCCTCATCATGCATCCTTATCCGAGATAGTTGGGCTTCTACACATGTGAATTTGACATCAATACACATCTCTTCTCAAAACGGTTATTGCTTATCAACGTGAGTTTTTTTTTTGCTCTAATATCGCTGTTAGTCCGGCAACATATGGCTTTTATTTGAAGCAGATATTGGTCAGGTCCACTGGTGGTCCCTGGTGCCAGACCTAATATCAGAGGCATCATACACTGCATTATAAGAAATTATCAAGATGCCAATGTTTCAGGAAAACTTGGGCAGCAGTCCTAATTGCCAAGCTTTATTGTTTATGACCATTATTGTCTGGATTGTGATAAATTCTATGCGGAGAGCCTGATGATTGTGAATGACCGAGAGTTGGGGGTAAATGCTATGGCTTTGTCACTTTTACTAATCCCAGAGCTGCAGTTAATGCAATCAATGACATGGATGGAAAGGCAATTGGTGGGAGGACTGTAAGAGTGAATGAAGTAAAGAGTAAGTCATCAAGGGCCACATTTGCTAGAGAAAATCACTTTGGGGACAGGATCAGAGATAGAGACAGAGACAAAATACAGGAGGAGAATGAGCTGCTGAAACAGTAGTTACAGCTATAGGGAAGTCAGAACGAAGATAGGCCCTCCATTTTGGGAGAACAACAGCAGTAAGAAGGGCCTCCAGCAGACAAGGAAACATCTGATGAACAGCAGAGCACACCCAAGGCAACCACAGCACAGGTCAAGGAGAAGGAACCCCCAACCAAGCAGACCAAAACAGTTGAAACGATTTCTACAGGAAGCCAAAACTCAGCTACAGGACTGTTTCTACAAAAAAACACAGGACTGTTTCTACAGGAAGCCAGCGAACAGTTTCTACAGGAAAGTTTGAAAAGAGGGAAGCCAAAGGAGAAATCGGCCTAGATGTTAGCCAAAGGAGGCCACCAGGGCCATCAAAGACAAGGAGAGAGAGATTGGTTGCTCAGAGGATGAGCAACACTTTCAGTAGGGGGTGATGATGAGCCCCAAAAATGGACAAATATTTGGGCTCATCCAACCTCCTAATTTGACTTAATCCACCATTCTCATTTGTTTATTGCATGTTTTTGATTATTTTTATGTTAATAGAGTGAATTTGGTTAGTCATTATGCCAACAAGTCTAATGGGTGCTTTGTGTAGCCTTTTTGGTCAACTTAGAGACAAATTTGAAGGTCTTAATGAGCACTTGGCAGCCAAATTCGTGGGAGAACAAGCTAGAGGATTTGTAGGAAGGTGTCCCCCTCATTTATGGGCCCTTACCTCGAATTCTCCAGCATCAGCTCGGAGTTCAAGGGCCACCGAATCAATCAGCTCAAGGGCAGCCAAGCAAGTCAAGTTGGACTGCTGTTAACTACAATTCTTGGGCAGCCAAGTCCCTAACTTTTAGGAGGACTGTTGGGTCCTCAAATTGTATAAATAAGAAGGCTTGGGGCCTCATTTTGGTTAGCTAGTGGGTAGTCATTTTGTGTAGCTAGTTGGTAGTCATCTTTGGGATTAGCTAGTTAGTCAATTTGGTTAGCCAATTAGTCATTTTGTTTTAGCCATTAGTTAGCTAGTTTGTAGTTCGATTTTTATGCAGTAGAATAGCTTTGATTTCAGCTCATGCTCAAGCTCTCCTTGTGGACAGTTTTGATGTAACTTTTCATTTCTTGATTAATAAAGATGGATCCAGCTTTGCACCAGCTCTAAATCTCTCTTGGGAGGCTGTAGCTCTTGGGGTTGGGCCCATCTCAAGCACCCAGTACCTCCCTTGTTTATATTTATGTGTTTGCTGCGTTCTTGAAATAAAATCTGCTCTTTAGATCTTGCTTTGTCATTGTAGTTGGTTTTGATGGGTAACGTATCTTTTTATGCTTAGAATCGATTGGTAGGAGTTTGTATGCATTTAGATCTTTTGGCATGTTCTTGCTCCCGTGATGTATATGGTTTTCTTTTCAAACAAGGTTGCTGTTTATTCATTCATTAACAGTTGGATTGAGTTAGCTAGGACTTGGTTTGTTTGCAAGAATTCATTGATTTGTTTGAATAAGCATTGTGCAAGGCATCTCTATCACCTTCATCACCTCCTCGTTCATCTGAGCCTCGTTCAGGTCAGCTCCTCCATCACCAAGTCTGTTTCTTCATCTCCCATCTGCTCTTTTGCCACGTAACCCTACCTTCTTGCTTTTCCATTGCCTAAACCTTCGTTGATGCAAGTCAGCCTTCCACATCATCTCACCACTCCATCCATCAGTTCCTAGGTCACTTCAGACCCCCATCCTACCTCCATAACCATCCATGCATCTTCCATCAACCATCCATCCTCAAAAATCCAATTCGTAAACATCCTGTAGAAGAATTACAGAAACCCCTGTAGAAACTTCCTGTAGAAACCCTTGCAGACTTCCTGTAGAAGTTCATAAACACGGTTTCATGTCATCCAAACTTTGTGAAACTCTTAGAGAGAATGTCAGGTATCCCTTAGACCCTCTCTGTACCATCCCAGCCTTTCCCAAAGCATTTCATCCCTTGATCCATCCCTGCACAGTGGAAAACTAGTTAAAAGCACATGCATGACAATTCTTATAACTTAATCAAAAATACAAAAAGATGTTTTCTTCAGATAGTGATAACTTAGACACATGCATTTTACCTTCCTAGAAGTAATGGCATCTCTTCTCATAGTTTGCATTTTCATTTTTGCATCAGTAGGACTAGTTGGTAGAATTAGGGTTTGCTAGGGTTTGCTAGGGTTTGCGTTTCTTTTTGGCTTTCAGTTTCTTTCCGCAAGTAGATTAGCCTCCTTTGAGTTAGCTTTCATCCATCAGTTAAAAAGCTTCTTCTAAGAGCTCATAGAAGTTGGCTTTAGCCCCTAGCGGACTTGTGCCAGCTAACCAAGTGACAGCTGCGGTAAGAGCTAGTACTTGTGCATACAGCACCGTCGCTTCCAAGTTTGTTACGAACTACCGGGTTGATAAAATTAAAGAAGGGAGTTCCATGAGTTGTAGCATTATTGCTACAATACTGGAGCCCACCAAGCTTAAAGAAGACTCGTCTTTTGAGGAACGAGTGATGAAATGGGTAGCAGCTGATTCCAGGTAAGGTTTGGAATTTTCCAATCACGGCAGTGTCACAAGGATGGCTAGTGAAATCACTCTTCGCAGCTGTTCCTCAAAATGGGTAAACAATCAAATGGAGGTGAATGATCGGCCAATGGAAAAGTGGAGGTGATGGTGCAAACACGACCAAGGCTTTAATGGCTGATAATGCTACATTCACGGTGGTTATTTACCGGAGGATAGTTCATTTTTTAACGAGCTTAAACGCAGATTGAAACACTTGCTCGGTCTTATGTTTATTTTTTAACGAGCTTGAACTATGTGCTAAAACTGCTCGATTATCCAGTCATATGATAAGAAAGTCTCATATAAAATGACAACATTTAGATTTTTGCCCCACATCCTTCCTTTATGCAAGTTAGGAAATGACTAATCCAAAAAATAGATAAATAACCGCTCTTTGCTTGCACTCCAAAAGGTTTGCATGCCCCCAGGTATAAAATATGGTTTCAAGGTTACCCCTCAATTTGCAGACAAAACATTTGTTCTATCAGGAAAGGCCTACCTTTTACAGGTTACCAAAGATTGTCTCATTCGCGTTACAAATAAAACACTTCCTCGGCGATGTCTACCGAAATAAACAAAGGTGAGCAGAGACGCGCGCCACTCACATAACTTTGACAAAAGAATCTTATTCTAGAATAACCCTCTTCCAGCATGGGCGGGGTACAGACTAGTCATATTCTCCCGCGGAAACCTACCCTATACCCGAAGTTTTCCTGCCGAAGCAGACCAGGACGCATGCCCCCTGGGTTTCAGTCATATCCCTCTGAATTACTCGCACTCATCGGGAGGACGGACTGGGGGTTGAGACATTTCTTGCGTGAAGAGACCATTTAGGGATGGTATATGACTATTTGCGATGCGTGATCCGGGAAATGAAAGCTGGTCCATGAGCTTGACCATTCTTCCTTCGTGCGGAAAACACATTACTCTAAAGAGTGAGGAGACGATGGCTCCTATGCAATAAATATAGTCTCGTCCAAGGAGTAGGTTATAATCCAAGGGTCCTTGAACAACCATTACGTTCATTTGAACTGTCTTCCCTCTCAATGTTATGGGCACATTGGGAAGGATCCCTAAAGGTCGACTGGTTCCTTTATCAAAGCCTGTCAGATTTCTCATCTCAGGCAGAAGCGATGGCGAACCAAGCGCTTTCCAAGTAGTAGAGGAAAGGATACTCACAGAAGCCCCCTCATCTATGATGGTACCAGCCATGACCATTCTATATATTTGGACGATAATTCTGAATGGTATGCTTGCTGGTAAACGGGGTCTGCCTAGTTGATTCCAGTCGAAGGAGACAACTAGGTTGCTTGGAGGTGGGACCGAGTAGACGGCCGGGTATGGCTCTGACGAACTTCCCTCCTGCGGTAAGGGAATGGGTAGATTGCCCCCATGTTCGTCGGAGTCTGTGTTGATGAAGAGAATTTGGACGGTGTCATCCTTGTTCTCTTCAGTGACTGTATCATTCGAAGATAAAACCTCTGAGGGCAAGACCGGGTCAACTGCCGCCTCGACCCTTTGACTTTCGTCTGGTATGGATTCAGCTGGTTTATCTTCAATGATAGATGCTTCAGCGGACCACTTGAGCGGGCCAGCTGGATTCTCAACTAACGATGGACTCGGCAAGAGTTTTTTATATCCAGGAGGAAGTCGTAACAATGAAACCGGACGATCATCCAAAACTCTTTTAGCTTCATCTAAGAAGGGACAACGGTGGATGGCGTGATCGCCTTCACACAGTTTACAGGGAGATCTAGCTCTCCCTTTTTGCCTTGGGGCTTCACTTTCGCTAGTTGACGTTGTGCTTTCAACATGATTATCAGAGGTTGAAGACACCGGATTGTGCAAACAGGGAGACCAATCTCTTAGTATCCGAGGGATGCAAGGACAATCTCTGTGAAAGTGGTCTCCCTTGCAAATGACACATGGCGATTTAGGCCTGGTCAGTGCAGTGTGTGGATTTTCGTTAGACGACACTTGTTTTCCCCCATTCGCCTTTGGCTCCTTCTTCTTCTTCTCTTTCTTCTTCTTTCCCTTCTTCTCCTTAGTAACTTGACTTTTGGCTTTGCCAGCCCCATCAAGCGAAGAGGAAGGAGGAGAAGAAGAATTAGAGGAAGTAGAAGGTTGGTGGGTAACTCTGGATTCGTCTAATTACCGATTCGATTGTTCAGGAATAGTGGTGTTCTGAACGACATTGGTTGAGAAGAGCCAGACCGGCAAGCCAATTGTCAGTCCTGGAAGCGACAATGTGGCCATATGGGGTGCACCAACATCTCCCCAAGAGGAGAAGGGACTAGGATTTCCACCAAGGGGAATTCCTTGGTTGGTAGACTCCATTTTCTCAACCTAAAGATCAACATAGGAAAAGGGTGATGAATATTCCATTTAAAATAAATTTTTAGACACTTTAGACACAACTTGTTCTTTCAATTTTAAAGACTCGAGAAAAAACAAAAGATGACTCTAGTCTCCTTCAATTTTTAATGAGCCTGAAGTGACAAGTGCTCAGATGGACCTTTTCCGTTAAGGAGTCTAAAAAGGAACGAAAGGGACTGCTCTGGAGATCTAGGCAGAGGGAGTACCAAACCAATCACAAAACTGTAGAATACGTTTTACGGTACGGCAGTCAATCTTCCCGAATGCTGTGTTCGGTGCATTGCGATCAGTAGGGCGGCTGACACGGCTTCCTATGGATAAAAGGTTTTAAGCCTATAGGGGTCTCCCAATATATACTCGACGGTACATGGGAGCACAAGTCCGTACTGGCACTTATCGTCTCACAGTGGAGGAATCACCCAACCATCAGTGAGGACAACAGTTACCAGGCTTTACGACGCCGGAGTACGTCTCTAGCCTAGACCTCCATGTTGTGTGTTAAGTTCCAAAGCGTTGTTAGATTCATTCAATTTATTTTAAGTTGATATTTCTTATGAAGTTTGTCTTTTGGGTTCACCATGAGATGTAGATGTAATTCCTAAAATGTAATCTAAAGATGATAAGCAAGCTTTTATCTCTTTTCAGCAATGAAAATCCTAGCTATAAGGGGAAAAGAAAGACACAATCTTTTCTGAAAGAGCAAAGAGCACACTGTAGATGCACTTTTCCTAAATCAAGCCATACAAACTATCAATATGCAAATGCACATATGCATGTATTTGTTTTCACTTTCTTAATATTGATGCCTAAAAAGAAAGTTGTTGTACAAAATTGAATTCGCTTTCAAGTGAAAAACACAAACAAGCTTCTTTTCGAAATCAAAAGGTAGAGAAGATTACGACACTTTATGATTTTGAAATAAACACTCGTTTCGACACTGGAAAGAGACAAATTCAAACCAAAGGTAAAAGTAAAAGTATAATCAACTGTCAACAGCAAACAAACTTTCTCCTAAGATCAAAATCGACACTTACGACAGATCTAAATCCAAGGACGACAGTATGACTATTCTACTCTTTCAATGGAAAACTGTAAATGATGTAACAAACACACAAAGAACATCTACAACCTTTTTGTACAAAGGAGGCGGAATTAAGGCAAAGAAAAGGAGTTTTCAGACAGGTACACACACTGGTCACAAGCTGCAAAAATCAGAGATAAAAATCGACAAAATGAAGCAAAGAACCTCAGCTGCACAGGGCAAGGCTGATCAGCGCACCTGTTGCACAGAGAAACTGAATTGCAGTGCAGGTAGCCCTCTCGGGACCTGCGTTGAAATGCAGAACCTCTTCACAGAGCCTGCACTGGGGCAGAAACGAGACTTCTATCTGGGTTCTGGGTCACGGTTTGCAGTTTAATCTATGGTTTTGGCCGAGTAAAAGCAATCAGTAAGGTACAATCAGAGGGATGATTTAAAGGAGGACTAAGAGCTATCACAAAGGGTAATCAGATCATTTGTGAATCCACTATTCAAATCATAAACAGATCCAGTTAGTGGATTGAAGTAGCAGGTGTCTACTTTGCATTTGATAATGGCAAATGCAGTTCGATTGCTACTTCTGTGTTTATGAAACAAACAACAAGAGAAACACAAACAAACTAACTAGACACGCTCCCCAGCGGAGTCGCCATTTTGTTGTGGGGAAAAGTGTCTATTCAGAACGACCCTATCCACCTAAGGTGTGACAGTGCCTTAGCAACAAATAGAGAAAACTACTTGTGTATTCTTCTTTATGAACTGTAAATGAAGAGGAATAGGATGAACCAACCTGTGTCTTGCGCTAGTCCCTTGATCCAATCTCTCTCCTCTTTGACAGCTTCCAGCTACCTGCTTCCTCACTTGCCCAGCTTTGCCCAGCTTCCCCAAGTTCCTGCAAGATCACAGAAGAGGAAAAATACACAAAGACATGGATTTACATTCATAAATAGCTTAGGATCAGATTTAAGCTAAACATGCAAATATAACAAAACATCATTGATACACAAGCATGTAGGAGAAACTCAAATAGTTTTATTGATATAACAAGAAGATCCAGGAGGAGATACAAACAAGTGAGTCCTGATCCAGCATCAACCTCCCAGCAAAGGAATCCCTTCTTCACCTCAAACAAAGCATAAATCACCCAATACTCTAATCTCAATCCAAAAACCAATAACAATTCTCTGCAAAGTACAAAATTCCAGCCTCTGGATCTCTGGGATGAGGGATCCATATATAGATGCATGCAAAGAAGATGAGTCAGCTTGTCATTTGACTTGTGGCCTCTCTCTGTCAATTCTTGCTTCCACTTGGAGACTGAGAGCCTCTTACTCATCCCTGGTCGAACTCAGTGAGGCAAGTGTCATTGGGGAAGATTCTGGAAACTTCCATTGTCTGTCCACCTCACAGAAGGGCACTGCCATTTCTCATTTCCCGCTCAACGCACCCTGGTAGTGCATTTAGGTGTGTTGCAACGCACCTGGCTAGTGTACTTGGGTGCTATACAACGCAGGTAGCTAGTGGAGCAGCTGAAATGATCCTGATTTGACTGGTTCTGAGCAGTTTCTGGTGGAGAACTTCTGGGAGAAGCTGTAATTTGTTGACCTTGTTCCTTTAGGGGTAGGAACAACACTTTTAGGGACTTTGGATCCCTTGGTTTATGGACATTTCATGCTTAGAGCTGTAAGGCACAAAAATGTCTATAACAAGGTAGTCTTCCACACATCAGAGGGTTCGATAGGAACTTGGTGATAACTTGACTTCAAGTCAATCTTGCGGAAATATTTGCCCCCTTTGAGCTCGTCCACAAGGTCATCAATCTGCTGGATTAGGTACCTATTCCAGACAGTCATCTTGTTCAGCCCCTGATAGTTAATACAGAGCCTCCAGGTCCCATCCTTCTTCTGTACCAATACAATCAGGCTCCCACAGGGTGATGAGCTTGGCATGATGTGCCCTTTCTGTAATAGTTCCTAAATCTGCCTCATGATCTCATCATTCTCTAGAACAGAGCAATAATAGATTGGTCCACGAGGCAGCGACGTGCCTGGGGTCAGTTCGATGGAGTGATTGACCTAACAGTGTAGAGGTACCCCTATGGGTGAGGTGAAAATGTCCCTGTACTCCTCCATGACCTTGTCCATCTGTTGTTGTTGTGCAAAGGAGCCCTGCTTGGAAGTCATGGCCACAACCTTCTTCTTGGCGTAGGGGTGAATCATAAGCAAAATAAATTTATTGGTTTGGTAAATGATCTTACTGCATTTCTTTGTAGTGATTAAAGAGATAGCGGTAGGCATGGTTACCTATGGCATCCTGTACAACTTATTAGCCAAAGTAATAATCACAGAGAAAGGTCTAGACTCATATACAACATGTCGCTTCCACAAGTATGGTTGTCCTAACAATACATCAGAAACTTCAAGAGGAGAAACATCAAAAAATACCTCATCTATGAAGGGTTTGATGGTATAGGGAAGGCGACACTGTTGGCTGACACAAAGATCTTGTCCTTGATGAAGCCACCTGATGGTGTACAGTTTTGGTTGTGTTGTCGTCTTTAGGAATAGCTGCTTCACAACTTCTGCTGAAATGATTGTTATAGACATTTTTGTGCCTTACAGCTCTAAGCATGAAATGTCCATAAACCAAGGGATCCTAAGTCCCTAAAAGTGTTGTTCCGACCCCTAAAGGAACAAGGTCAACAAATTACAGCTTCTCCCAGAAGTTCTCCACCAGAAACTGCTCAGAATCAGTCAAATCAGGATCATTTCAGCTGCTCCACTAGCTAGCTGCGTTGCATAGCACCCAAATACACTAGATAGGTGCATTGCAACGCACCTAAATGCACTACCAGGGTGCGTTGAGCGGGAAATGAGAAATAGCAGTGTCGTTCCGCGAGGTGGAGAGACAATGGAAGCTTCCAAAATCTTCCCCAATGACACTTGCCTCACTGAATTCGACCAAGGATGAGTAAGAGGCTCTCAGTCTCCAAGTGGAAGCAATAACTGATACAGAGAAGACACTAGTCAAATCATAAGCTGACTCATACTCCCTGCATACATCTATATATGGATCCCTCATCCCAAAGATCCAGAGGCTGGAATTTTGTACATTGCAGAGAATTCTTGTTGGTTTTGAGATAGATATCAGAGTATTGGGTGATTTATGCTTTGTTGGAGGTGAAGAGGGGCTTCTTTGCTGGGAGGTTGATGCTGGATCAGGAATCATCGGTTGTAACTCCTCCTGGATCTTCTTGTTATATCAATAAAACTATTTGAGTTTCTCCTACATGCTTGTGTATCATTGATGTTTGTTACACTTGTATGTTTAGCTTAAATCTGATCCTAAGCTTTTTATGAATATAAACCCATGTCTTTGTATAGTTTCCTCTTTCTGTGATCTTGCAAGTACTTGGTGAAGTTGGGCAAGTAAGGGAGCAGGTAGCTAGAAGCTGTCAAAGAGGAGAGAGATTGGATCAAAGGACTAGCGCAAGACATAGGTTGGTTCATCCTATTTCTCTTTGTTTATAGTTCATAAAGAAGAATACAAAAGTAGTTTTCTCTGTTTGTTTCTAAGGTCACTGTCACACCTTAGTGGGATAGGGTCGTTCCGAATGGACACTTTTCCCGTTAACAAAATGGTGACTCCGCTGGGGAAGATTGTCTAGTTAGTTTATTTGTGTTTCTCTCATTGTTTATTTCATAAACTTAGAAGTAGCAATTCGAACTGCATTTGCCATTAACAAATGCAAAGTAGACATCTGCTGCTTCAATCCATTCACTGGATCTATTTATGATTTGAACAGTTGATTCACAAATGATCTGATTGCCCTTTGTGATAGCTCTTAGACCTTCTTTAAATCTACCCTCTGATTGTGCATTACTGATTGCTTTTACTCGGCCAAAAACCATAGATTAAACTGCAAACTGTGACCTAGAACCCGGATAGAATTCTCGTTTTTGCCCCAGCGCAGGTACTGTGAAGGGTTCCTACATTTCAGCGGAGTTCCCGAGAGGGCAACCTGCGTTGCAATCCAGTTTCTCTGTGTAACAGGTGCGCTGATCAGCCTAGCCTTGTGCAGCTGAGGTTCTTTGCTTCACTTTTTTCAGTTTTGTCTCTGATTTTTGCAGCCTGTGATCAGTGCATGTGTCTGTTTAAAAACCCCTTTTCTTTGCTATAATTCCGCCTCAGTTGTATAAAAGAAACTGTAGATGTTTTTGTGTGTTTGTTACGTCATTTACAATTTCCCATTGCAAAAGTAGAATAGTCATACTGTCGTCCTTTGGTTCAGATTTGTCGCAAGTGTCGATTTTGATCATAGGAGAAAGTTTATTTGCTGTTGACAGTCGATTATGCTTTTACTTTTTCCTTTGGCTTGAATTCGTAACTTTCTAGTGTCGAAACGAGTATTTATTTCAAAATCATAAAGTGTCGTAATCGGCTCTACCTTTTGATTTCGAAAAGAAGCTTGTTTGTGTTTTTCACTTGAAAGCGAATTCAGATTTATACAACAACTTTCTTTTTAGGCATCAATATTAAGAAAGTGAAAAACAAAACACATGCATGTGCATTTGCATATTGACAGTCTGTTTGGCTTGATTTAGGAAAAGTGCATTTACAGTGTGCTCTTTGCTCTTTGCGAAAAGATTGTGTCTTTCTTTTCCCCTAGTAGCTAGGATTTTCATTGCTGAAAAGAGATAAAAGCTTGTTTATCATCTTTAGATTGCATTTTAGGAATTACATCTACATCTTGTGGTGAACTCAAAAGGAAAACTTCATAAGAAAGATCAACTTAAAATAAACTCAATGAACTTAACAACGCTTTGGAACTTAACGCACAACATTTAGAGGTCTAGGCTAGAGACGTATTCCAGCGTCGTAAAGCGTGGTAACTGTTGTCCTCACTGATGGTTGGGTGATTCCTCCACTTTGAGACGATAAGTGCCAATACGGACTTGTGCTCCCACGTACCGTCGAGTATATATTGGGATACCCCTATAGGCTTAAAACCTTTTATCCATAGTAAGCCGTGTCGGCCGCCCTACTGATCGCAATGCACAGAACACAGCATTCGGGAAGATTGACTGCCGTACCGTAAAAAGTATTATGCAGTTTTGCGATTGGTTTGGTACTCCCTCTACCTAGACCTCCAGAGCAGTCCCTTTCATTCCTTTTCAGACTCCTTAACGGAAAAGGTCCATCTGAGCACTTGTCACTTCAGGCTCATTAAAAATCGAAGGAGACTAGAGTCATCTTTTGTTTTTTTCTCGACTCTTAAAAACTGAAAAAATAAGTTGTGTCAAAAGCATCTAAAATTCATTTAATACGGAAACATACTTTCCCTTTTATTTTAGTTGATCGAGTAATCTGCAATCGTGGAAGAAAGTCAATTGAAACCCCGTCGTTCACGGAGGCTTACGAGTCAACCGTCTTTGTCTCCGGAATCAAAATCAGTATGGACAAAGCGAACTTGTTTAACCGGTTCCAAGTCTCCTATCAAAGTTAGAACAAGTGTTCCAACGACATTAGAGACTCCGGTTACTCTAAACATTTCTGGAATCCCTGCCTCAACAGAAGAAGTTCAACAGCCACAGAAGGACAGTGGTACTGATCCTAGTTTGAGAATAAACACTTGTGTTACTGAACCAGTTCCATCTATAACCAGTTCAGAGAGTCTTACTCTTCAAACATCTGTCGCTGCTTCTTTGGCACCAGAAATATTTTACGGACCTGATGGTCTTCCCCTTCCACCTGGTCTAATTGCAATAGAAGAAATTGTAGAAGATCCTCAAACAAGTACTCCAACACACTTTGGAGTCGGGATCACTCTATATCCTTTGACATCAGAAGTTATTCTGCCACCAGTAGAAGTCCCTGTAGAATCGCCAGGTAATCTTTTGGATAGACTACAAATGTCTGAACAACCATCAACATCTAGGACTATGTCTTCTGACACAGCGACGGCAGAACTCCCTGCTGTCACTCTGACAATGTTCGTCGGCATACCATCTGTCCCGACTAGCTCACAACCGCTAGAAGGAGCCCACCTAGGGGCTATTTCGACAGTCTGATCTGTCCCTGTTTGTTCATCCGGAATAATATCTGAAAACTCTTATGTTGAGTCTCAACAAATTGATCCATTTGGAGGTCAATTTGGGCAGTCCGGTCCCCAAGGGCAAACAATTCCCTTGAATTCAGGATTACCACCATATGGGGGGCAGTATGCCCTTTCATTATCCCCTCCGGGAGGATATCCGTATGGGAGTTCACAACAGCATTCAAGTTATACTGGAATTACCTCAAGTGGTTGGGTACCTATACTGCCTCAACAACCAAGAGTTGTGTATTCGATGCAACAATGCATACCTATGTCGAACATACCGACTACGCCAGCTATTGTGACGGTGTCACAAGTTCAAGCGTTACCTGTTGTATGCCAACCTCAGGTTTCTCAAGTTGTAATGCAACATCCCCTTGACCCTGCAACTCAACCACAATCGTCGACTAGTGGGGCGACACAGGTCCAGACGGGTACAATTACCCCTCACCTTGGTCAAACGGTTAGTATCGGGCAACAGCACATGGCTTCACAACCATGGCTAGTGCAATACCAACAACCACAATTCTAACAAGTATACCAAGGTTCTGAGCAGCAAATCTTTGCAAACAGTGGACAACCGTACATCCAAAATGGTCAAAATCCACCATTTTACAATGGTCAAGTCCACCAACCTTACCAAACATACCAGCATCAAATGCATTATGCCGGTATGCAAAGACCAACTGCTCAGGCGATTCCATCATATCCTGGGTATGCTTCACCTAACCTGAATCAAAAGTTACCATTCGTGGCAACTTTAGAGTTACCTGATTTAAACCGGTTAAGAAACGATCCAATTGCTTACACCCCTTGGTGGCCAGCGATTCCGCATAAACTTCCATCAGATATTCCTAAATTTAATGGAAATCCGGGTGAAGATCCATCGAATCACGTGATGACCTTTCATCTATGGTGTTCATCAAATACCCTAAATGATGATTCAATAAGACTTCGCCTCTTTCAGAGGACATTAATAGGTCCAGCGGCAAAATGGTACATTGAATTGCCTAGAGCTTCGTTCGACAACTTCAGTACCTTTGCCACAACCTTTTTAACCCATTTTCAATTACCAATAAGGTATGAAACGGGAATAGAACTTCTTACCAACTTCAAACAGACAATGGCCACTCACATATCTGATCATATACATGAGTGGCAACGTCGTCGTAGGATGGTGAAAACGTACGTTCCCGATCAGCTATTAGCTGAATGGTTTATCAAGTCTTTACTGCCTTCCATCACGGAAGATGTGGCAAAGGGGGAAGTCGTAACACAAAAGCAAGTGATCGCTCGTGCACAATATCTGGACTTGATTTACACTCAGTCCGGCACGCTCTACAACAAAATACTTGACGACCCTAGACCGGAATTCTCAATTCCTCCTCCTCCTAAATCGAACAATGACTCTCATGCCGGCGATGGCGTGATTGGCACGACAGACACAAAATCGACAAAGGCTACATCCAAGAAGGCCCGTAAGATTTCAGGTCAAAATGCAAAAGACAAACTTCTTGCTTCGGAAGTAAATGCCGTATCGAGAGATAAGGGTAAAGAAACCAAACAACCAGGAAGCAAGAAGAAAGGCAAAGGGAAGAAGAAGAAACAAGATGAATCATCACCTGAAAAATCTTCTTCAAACCCTCCTGGAAATAGGAAACCAAGAACTCCATGCCATATATGGCGATGAGGATCATTGGACCTCAGAATGTCCGTACAAAGCTGAGCTTAAGAAATTCTTTAAAAGTTCGAAAACCTCAACAGTGTTAACTGATCCTTTTCCAAACCCAGGAACGAATCTGGTTGAGAGCGGAAATGCTTTCCCGTCTCAAGTGCTAATGTTGTCGATTTCAAAATAGCAGAATGATGCTTTGATTTCGACAAGGAACAAAGATTACGAGAATCCGCAGCTGTCGAACAACAAGGATAAAGATCAACCAAGTAGTTCGACAACAACTTCGACAGAAGTTGTACCACCCACCATCCCTGAATTGACAATAAAACCGCCGAAGGGAGTAGTACACAAGTCGACATTTAATCCCCGCGCTAAAGCGGCGTAGCATTATAACATAGTGGAAGATTTGGCCCAATCGCCATCCGCTATGTCGACTCTTGAAGTACTACAAAATTGTCCGTCCCAAAGGCAGGCTTTACTATCGGCCATTGGTGGGATTGATCCAAAGGATTCCAATCTTGTATCCTTTGACCACAAAGGGTACGATCCTCAGTTACCAGCTCAATTAGCTTTCCTTGTTCAAGTGAAAGCCCTCAACAAAACTGTTCACTGAACGATTATTGATGAGGGAGCATCTACATGTATTATGTCGATGAGTTGCTGGAAAACTTTAGGATCTCCAACCTTGTCGCGGTCTGCGACGACATTAAAAGCATTCGACGGAAGGACATATACCCCATACGGTATCCTAAATAACTTGAAAGTTGAACTAGGATGGAAAACAGTAGAAATAGATGTTGAAGTCATCGATGGGAATCTTGATTACAACATCCTACTGGGACGACCATGGATATATGCCATGGCAGCTGTTGTGTCGACCTATTTTAGAAAGATTGCATTTCCCTTTCAGGGAGGGATTACAATCGTCGATCAACAAAACTTC
This sequence comes from Pinus tabuliformis, assembly GCA_031772625.1. Taxonomy (NCBI): domain Eukaryota; kingdom Viridiplantae; phylum Streptophyta; class Pinopsida; order Pinales; family Pinaceae; genus Pinus; species Pinus tabuliformis. The sequence goes on from CM062811.1 coordinate 872,443,147, forward strand.
TTCCCCAATGGTTCTCAAGTTACAGGAAGCATTCCCATGATCCATGGAAGCCCCCATTCGCTTCAGAATATTGGAGTAGGCATACTAAAAGATCCTATACTAGTGGGAACTTTCTCTCTTCCACCTCCAATCAATCTGTGTTGTGGGGAAAAATGCCTATGCAGGACGATCCTATCCACCTAAGGTGTGACAATACCTTAGCAACAAACGAATACAGCTACTTCAGTTTCTTCCTTTATGAAATATGAAAGAGAGGAGATTGGTAGACTTACCGTTATCTTCCGGTTGTCCCTCGATCTAGATGCTCTCCTCTTTGGGTGTCCACAGCTACTCGCCTCCTTACGAGATCACAAGAGAACAACTACTTGCAACGAGAGAAGGACACAACGCAAAGGCAAATATACATATTCATAAATGATTCAGGATTAGAAGTAAATCAAATACACTAATGCAAATCATACAATAAACACCAGCATATAGGAAAGAACCAAGAAGCTTTATGGATTGATAAACAAGGTTCAGGAAGAGATACAACCCATAGGGTTCCAACCCAGCATCTCCTTCCCAGCAGAATGGAATTCCTTCTTCAGCCCCTTTCAAAGCATAAACACCCAATGATCTAACCACAATCCAACAGCAATTCTTTGCAATCACAATATTCCAGCCTCCCTTGACCTCATGGAGAGAGATCTATATAAAGGAGTTTTGGAGAGAGGATGAGTCAGCTTGAGGCTGGTATGAAACTGACTAGTGTCCTCTCCCACTTCAGTTCTTGAGTCCACTTGGAGGTTCTTGCTTCCACTTGGGGATTTGGAACCTCTTACTCATCACCAGTCGAATTCCCTGATCCAAGTGTCATTTTGGAAGCTTCCTGGGCATTGACACCTTGAGAAATTAGTCTGCCACTTGTCCAGTTATGGTCAGCGCAGGTAGCCTTCTTTGCAGTTGACATTCAGCGCAGGTAGACAGTGGAGTAGTTGACATTTAGCGCAGATGCTCAGTGGAGCAGTTTACATGATCCAGAAATAGCCTGTTTTTGAGTGTTTTCAGGTGGAGAACTTTTGTGAATTGCTGCGGTTTGCTGGCCTTGTTCCTCTAGGGGTAGGAACAACATGTTTAGGGACTTTGGATCCCTTAATTATTGACATTTCATGCTCAGTGATGTAAGGCACAAAAATTTCTATAACAGTTGCCCCCTAAAGTATAAGGCCGTTTACCGGATGAAATGCTTTATCCAGGGGAGTCCGAAGTTCATCCATTTGCTGGGAGGAGACCTGTAATAAGATACATTACAATACATTATGATTCATACGGCTTTCATGATCTAGCTGAGGCGGGCATTCCCATGCTCAGCTTTATAAATACATTTTGGTACATAGAACAGACGATCGTCTGATGGTAGACTGATAATTCTGGCGAAACTATCATCCTTTGAGTAGGATGATCATCTGCTGCAATGATGTACATGTCAAATGTCTTTATATTTCCTGAATATATATCGCAACCCAGATGGATGAAACTAGATCCGGGGTCTTCAATCTCGTTCGATCTTCACTCTAAGTACAAGTCAATCCATGTGAGAATTGCGCTGAAGTCGAACATGGAAAGACATCGCTTGATTACCGGTCAATAATGTAAACCGTTAACAAGCGCGAGAGGAATCACCGATAATGATAATGACCCTCAAGGTACTGTAGTACAATTCACGTGGTGTGAATAAAGGACTTGCCGTCGAACACCACACAAAATCTTCTGGTCGAAGGTTATTGATGTATACCTGTCGCTGGAAGTGAGAAACTTGCCATTGAGGCATGCAAGCTTCAAAGTACTGAAGGGGTTGTTCCTAGATCAACTTCTTGGATAATGAGCTGATGTTGACAAGAAGCGATCCGTCAAAGGAGGGCCTTAATGAATCCCACATCAGTGACACAGAACGGAGCTAATGATTTTAATGGAGGTGAAAACGATCTGTGACATATGATTCAGGGTGGCGGTCATGAAATGGATGAAGGATAATGTATGGCAGTGGATGGGACCTGGTTGACTCTTTCTGACTGACTTCTCTTGAACATATGGCGACACTGATGCGATGGATTGGTAGCATTACCCCAAGTATGGATGGTGTGGCAAAGACCATGGTGATGTGACCGTTGAATGAAACAACCCAACCAGATGTGGTGCGGAGGAAAAGTGTCATGTTCAAGAGCGACCTGTTACCATCAAAGACTTCTTGATTTTTTCCCAAATTTTCCCCAGTCATTTCTAACCAGTACCTCTTTATTTTTGTCAAGCTTGAGGAGGATAACATATGCTTGTTCTATAACATGCCCTTCGGGCAAGCCCATCGCTATGTTTTAACGAGCCTAGCGATAGTGAAACTCGTTCTCGTCTAAAGACAAGTTTGTCGCTATTTAGTGATTTTAACGAGTCTAACGACAAGGAAAACTCGGCCCTTTTCATTTTTAGAGAGTCTGAAAAGGTACATAAAGTTAACTCCAAAATTCCTTTTTCGTCATCTAATCCCTTAAGTCCGAAAAAGTATAAAACAATGCAGAAGGGATGAGTTTTCGGTACTTTTAACGAGCCGAACAAAACAAGCGCTCGATCCTTTTGTGCAATAATCCCTCAGGTCCAAAAAGATTAAAATCTAGAGGAGGGATAGCTCTTCCGGTCGTTTAACGAGCTGGAAGGCCAAAACTCGGCAATCTTTCCATATTTTACGAGTCAATTGAAAAGAGCTTAAAGAAGACTCGTCTTTTGAGGAACGAGTGATGAACAGGGTTAGCAGCTGATTCCAGGTACACGTTGGAATTTTCCAATCACGACAGTGTCACAAGGATGGCTAGGTGAAATCACTCTTCGCAGCTGTTCCTCAAAATGGGTAAACAATCATATGGAGGTAAACGATCGACCAAATGAAAAGTAGAGGTGACGGTACACAAACACGACCAAGGCTTTTATGGTTGATCAGGTTACATTCTTAATGGTTATTTACCGGGATGGGTTCATTTTTTAACGAGCTTGAATGCGCCAAAACACTGCTCAATCTTATGTTTATTTTTTAACGAGCATGAACTATGTGCTAAAACTGCTCGGATCTCGCTTTTCTATTTTTTAATGAGCATAAATTCCGCGGTAAAACTGCTCGATGATAAGTTTGCATGCCCCCAGCATAATAATGCAAATCGAGGTGCATGCCCCCCAAGCTTCGTTGCATTCAACTCAGTGGTTGGAATGAAGGTTTACCTTTGAGAAAGGGGATTTAGATGTAGAAGGTTTCATATTCCACTGTGGCTACTTCCGCCAGATTACTCGGAGGTGGTAGGGCAAAAGTACCCATTAAGGCAGGGTCTTTTAGGCGACCTACTCCGATATTTTGGAGCGAATGATTCCTTCCATGGATCATTGGAATGCTTCCCGTAACTTGCGAACTGTTGGGGAGAAAAGTTTGTTGGTCAACGATTGTAATTCCTCCTTGGAAGGGAAATGCAATCTTCCTAAGATAGGTCGACACAACAGCTGCCATGGCATATATCCATGGTCTTCCTAGTAGGATGTTGTAATCAAGATTCCTATCGATGACTTCAACATCTATTTCTACTGTTTTCCCTCCTAGTTCAACTTTCAAGTTACTTAGGATACCATATGGGGTATATGTCCTTCCGTTGAATGCTTTTAATGTCGTCGAAGATCGCGACAAAGTTGGAGATCCTAAAGTTTTCCAGCAACTCATCGACATAATGCATGTAGATGCCCCCTCATCAATAATTGTTCGATGAACAGTTTTGTTAAGGGCTTTCACTTGAATAAGGAAAGCTAGTTGAGCTGGTAACTGAGGGTCATATCCTTTATGATCAAAGGCCACGAGATTGGAATCCATTGGGTCAATCCCACCTATTGCTGATAATAAAGCTTGCTCTTGGGAGAAGCAATTTTGCGGTACCTCAAGTGTCGACACAGCGGACGGCGATTGAGCCAGGTCCTCTATCTGTGCTATTTTCGCACAAGGATTAAATGTCGATTTGTGTACTGCTCCCTTTTGCGACTTTATCATTGGCTCAGGAACGATGGGTGGCGCAACTTCAGTCAAAGTTGTTGTCGAACTACTAGGTTGTTCATTAGCCTTGTTGTTCGACAGCTTTGGATTCCTGTAATCTTTATTCCTCGTCAAAGCATCATTTTTCTGCTTTGATACAGACAACATAAGCACTTGGGATCGGGAAGCATTTTGATTAGCAACCAGTTCGGTTCCCGGGCTTGGAAACGGACCAGTCAACACAGCTGAGGTTTTCGAACTCTTAAAGAATCTTTTAAGTTCAGCTTTGTATGGACAATCTACTGTCCAATGATCCTCATCGCATATATGACACCCCGCAGGGGGTTTCCTTTTTCTCCCTTTCTTTTTCTTCTTGCCCCCTGGTTGCTTCAGTTGTTTGCCCTTGTCATCCGACACGGCAGTTACTTCCGAGGCAAGAAGTTCCTCATTCGCATTTTGACCGGAAATTTTACGGGCCATTTTAGATATAGCCTTTGTCGATTTCATGTCTGTTGCGCCAATCACGCCATCGTCGGCATGAGAGTCATTGTTTGATTTAGGAGGAGGAGGAATTGAGAATTCCGGTCTAGGGGCATAAGGTATTTTGTCGTAGAGCGTGCCGGACTGAGTGTAAAACAAGTCCAGATATTGCGCACGAGCGATGACTTGCTCTTCCGTTATGACTCCCCCCTTTGCCACATCTTCCGTGATGGCAGGAAGTAATGACTTGATAAACCATTCAGCTAATAGCTGATCGGGAACATATGTTTTTACTATCCTACGACGACGTCGCCACTCATGTATATGATCAGATATGTGAGTAGCCGTTGTCTGTTTGAAGTTGGTTAGGAGTTCCGTTCCCGTTTCATACCTTATGGGTAATTGAAAATGGGTTAAGAAATTCGTGGCTAGGGTATTGAAGTTGTCGAATGAAGCTCTAGGCAATTCGATATACCATTTTGCTGCCGGACCAGTTAATGTCCTCTGAAAAAGGTGAAGCCTAATCGAATCCTCATTTAGGGTGTTTGATGAACACCACAGATGAAAGGTCATCACATGATTCGACGGATCTTCACCCGGATTTCCATTAAATTTAGGAATATCTGACGGAAGTTTATGCGGAATCGCTGGCCACCAAGGGGCATAAGCAATTGGATCATTCGTCAGCCGGTTTAGATCTGGTAATTCTAGAGTTGCTACAAAGGGAAACTGTTAATTTAGGTTAGGTGAAGCATACCCAGGATAAGATGGAATCGCCTGAGCAGTGGGTCTTTGCATACCAGCATAATGTATTTGATGTTGGCAACTTTGACAAGGTTGATGGGCATAACCATTATAATATGGTTGTTGGTAACCACTTTGTAAATGCGATTGCCCATTACTTACAAAGACTTGTTGCTCAGGTCCTCGATATGATTGTTGGAATGGGGGTTGATGAGTTTGAACCAGCTCTGGTTGTTGGACCATTTGCTGTTGTCCAATACTGGATGATTGACCAAGATGAGGAGTCATAGTACTTGTTTGAGCCTGAGTCGCTCCAGATAAGGAGGCACTAACCAGAGGTTGTGATTGAGTTGTCGAGACAAGAGGCTGTTGTATGGCAACCTGAGAAACTTGGGGTTGACATACAACAGGTAGCGCTTGTACTTGCGACGCAATCACCATACCAGGTATAGTGGCAACATTCGACACAGGGTGGACTGGTTGCATTGAATGGGCAACCCTTGGTTGCTGAGACAGTATTGGTACCCATCCGCTGGATGTAATTCCAGTTTGACCTGAACTTTGTTGTAAACTCCCATATGGCTGTTCTCTGGGGGGGAACAATGAAAAGGCATACTGCCCTCCATATGGTGGAAATCCAGTGCTTAAATGGTAGATTGGCCTTTGAAGACACATTGGATCAAGTTGTTGAGTTTCAACATAAGAAATACCAGATGATAATCTGGATGAAGAAATAGGAACTAACCATGTCGTCGAAACAGTCTCTGATTGGACTCCAGCTTGTTGTTGACAATTTGCCGAGATAGATGGTATACCAGCGAAAATCGTTGGAGTAGCAGCAGGAGGCTCTGCCGCTGCTGTGTCGGATGACACAGTCCTGGATGTCGACGGTTGTTCAGACATATTTAGTCTATCCAAAAGATTTCCTAGCGATTCTACAAGAACTTTGTGATGAAGGTAGACTAACTTCGAAGATCAATGCAGGAATAAAGGGTGATTGTTCCGTTTAAAATAAATTGTTAACGATGCTTTAGACACAACTTGCTTTTTCAGTTTTAAAGAGTCGAGAAAAAGCTAAAGATGACTCTAGTCTCCTTCGATGTTTTAACGAGCCCGAAGTGACAAATGCTCGGATGGACTTTTTCTGTTATAGAGTCTGAAAAAGGCCAAAAGAAACTGCTCTGGAGATCTAGGCAGAGGGTGTGCCAAACTTTTCACAAAACCACAAAATACGTTTTACGGTACGGGTGGTCGATCTTCGTGAATGCTGTGTTCACTGCATTGCGATCAGTAGGGCGGCCGACACGGCTTCCTAAAGATAAAGGATATATGCCTATAGGGGTCTCCCAATATATACGCGATGGTACGTGGGAGCACAAGTCCGTATTAGCGCTATCGTCCCTCAGGAGGAATCACCCACCTTCTTCGAGATCGATAGTCACTAGGTTTAACGACGCTGGAACACGTCTCTACCTAGACCTCTATGTTGTGCGTTATGTTGCAAAGTGTTGTTAGGTTCATTCAGTTTATTTTAAGTTGATCTTTTTAAAGTTTGTCTTTCAGGATCACCACGAGATGTATGGAATAATTCCTAAATGCAGTTTAAGATGATAAGAAAGCTTTATAATCTTTCAACTTTGAAAATCCTAGCTACTAAGGGAAAAGAGAGCGACTATCTTTTCTCAAAGAGCAATCAGCATACTCTAATGCACTCTTCCTAAATCAAACATGCAAACTCATCAAAATGCAAATGCACAATGCAGGTGTTTGTTTTCACTTTCTTAGTATAAATGCTTACAAAGAAAGCTTTTTGTACAACTTTGAATTTGCTTTTAAATGACTGAAATAAACAAGTTTACTTTTTCCAAAATCAACAAGGGTAGAAGAGATTACAATCACTTTGCGACTTTTCGAAAGAAATACTTGTTTCGACACTTAAAAGTGACAAATTCAAACCGATAAGCAAAAGCAAATGTATAATCAAACTGCAAACAGCCAATGAACTCTCTCCTAAGATCACAATCAATCAATCAATCAGATCTGAATCAAGGCTACAGGATGACTATTTCGCTCATGCAAAGGAAAACTGTAAATGACGCCACAAACACATAAAAACACTTACAGTCTTTTTGTACAAAAATGAGGCGGAATTCAAGCAAAGAAAAGGGGTCATCAGACTGGTACCTATGCTGGTTAAAGGCTGCAAAAACAGAGATCAAAATAGGGCAAAAGACAGCAAGGAACCCCAGCTGCACAAGGCAAAATTGGTTCAACGCAACCTCAACACTGTGGTTTTGACATTCAGTGCAGGTAGCCTTCACGGGACCTGCCCTGAAATGCAGAATGCCTTCACAGCAGTCGCGCTGAAGGAGAAACTCTCGTTTCTCTTGGATTCCGGGTCATAAAATGCTCAAAAATCAACTGTTTTAGGCCAAATCAGAAACACAAGCAAGGTATAAACAGAGGGATGCTTTGAGAGGGTACTAAAGACTATCACAAAGGATCATCAAGTCATTTGTGAGTCCATTGTTGAGATCATAGACAAAAAACCCAGTGAAGGATCAAAGCAGCAACATTCTACTTTGCAAAGTAGTTCAATTGTTGCCGTTGAGTCTATGAAGTAAACAATGATGTAAACACAAACAAAATGACTAGAACAAATCTTCCCCAGTGGAGTCACCAATTTGTTGTGGGGAAAAATGCCTATGCAAGACGATCCTATCCACCTAAGGTGTGACACTACCTTAGCAACAAACGAATACAGCTACTTCGGTTTCTTCCTTTATGAAATATGAAAGAGAGGAGATCGGTAGACTTACCGTTATCTTCCGGTTGTCCCTCGATCTAGATCCTCTCCTCTTTGGGTGTCCACAGCTACTCGCCTCCTTACGAGATCAAAAGAGAACAACTACCTGTGACAAGAGAACAACTACTTGCAACGAGAGAAGGACACAACACAAAGGCAAATATACATATTCATAAATGATTCAGGATTAGAAGTAAATCAAATACACTAATGCAAATCATACAATAAACACCAGCATATAGGAAAGAACCAAGAAGCTTTATTGATTGATAAACAAGGTTCAGGAAGAGATACAACCCATAGGGTTCCAACCCAACATCTCCTTCCTGGCAGAATGGAATTCCTTCTTCAGCCCCTTTCAAAGCATAAACACCCAATGATCTAACCACAATCCAACAGCAATTCTTTGCAATCACAATATTCCAGCCTCCCTTGACCTCATGGAGAGAGATCTATATAAAGGAGTTTTGGAGAGAGGATGAGTCAGCTTGAGGCTAGTATGAAACTGACTAGTGTCCTCTCCCACTTTAGTTCTTGAGTCCACTTGGAGGTTCTTGCTTCCACTTGGGGATGTGGAACCTCTTACTCATCACCAGTCGAATTCCCTGATCCAAGTGTCATTTTGGAAGCTTCCTGGGCATTGACACCTTGAGAAATGAGTCTGCCACTTGTCCAGTTACGCTCAGCGCAGGTAGCCTTCTTTGTAGTTGACATTCAGTGCAGGTAGACAGTGGAGTAGTTGACATTCAGCGCAGATGCTTAGTGGAGCAGTTGACATGATCCAGAAATAGCCTGTTTTTGAGTGTTTTCAGGTGGAGAACTTTTTTGAATTACTGTGGTTTGCTGGCCTTGTTCCTCTAGGGGTAGGAACAACATGTTTAGGGACTTTGGATCCCTTAATTATTGACATTTCATGCTCAGTGATGTAAGGCACAAAAATGTCTATAACAATCTGGCGGAAGTAGCATCAATAGGAACCTACAACATGATATCTTCCATCCTTCAGTAGTTGATTTTCTATCAAATACTGTAAATACAGTGGATTCCGAGCGAAACTTATCCAACATTAAAGAGACTATAGCCATAAATATCTCGACCAAAACAGATGTTGTAGAGAATATTTATGTTGGAAAATGTTGTTCTCCTTCATAACTGGAAATATATAGCGCTCTTTTTCGCGAATTCAGAGATGTCTTTGCTTGGTCATATAGTGAAATGCCAGGCATCGACTTGAGTATCGTTGAACACGAAATTAAGATGTATCCAGATGTCAAACCAGTACGACAATGGCTAAGGCAGGTGCACCCCAAGAAAGCCACTACCATTAAGGTAGAAGTTGAAAAACTTCTCCATGCTGGTTTCATCTACCCGGTTCCTCTAACCGATTGGGTATCGAATATTGTCCCTGCTATGAAAAAATAGGGGACAATTAGAGTGTGCGTCGATTATAGGGATGTAAATCAAGCTTGTCCAAAAGACAACTACCCTACACCCTTCATTGAACCGATAATTGATGAATGCGCCGGATGCGAAATCTTTTCATTCATGGATGGATTTTCCGGGTATGATCAAATAAATATACGCCCACAGGACCAGTCAAAGACTGCATTCATTTGTCCGTGGGGCACATTCGCATATCGAAAATTACCCTTTGGTTTAAAGAACACAGGGGTGACGTTTCAGAGGGCAATGAATTATGCCTTCCATGACATCAAAAACATCGTTCAACCATACCTCGACGACCTTCCGGCTCATTCGCGAAAGCAGACTGATCATCCGCAGCATCTAAGAGCGATATTTCTACGTTGCCGACACTACAAGATACGACTCAATCCGCACAAATGTGTGTTTTGCATCAGTTCTGGTCGTTTACTAAACAAAGAGAAATAGGATGAACCAACCTGTGTCTTGCGTTAGTCCTTTGATCCAATCTCTCTCCTCTTTGACAGCTTCCAGCTACCTGCTCCCTTACTTGCCTAGCTTCACCAAGTACTTGCAATATCATAGAAGAAGGAAACTATATACAGACATGGGTTTATATTCATAAAAATCTTAGGATCAGATTTAAGCTAAACATACAAGTGTAACAAACATCAATGATACACAAGCATGTAGGAGAAACTCAAATAGTTTTATTGATATAACAAGAAGATCCAGGAGGAGTTACAACCGATGATTCCTGATCCAACATCAACCTCCCAACAAAGAAGCCCCTCTTCACCTCCAACAAAGCATAAATCACCCAATACTCTGATATCTATCTTAAAACCAACAACAATTCTCTGCAATGTACAAAATTCCAGCCTCTGGATCTCTGGGATGAGGGATCCATATATAGATGTATGCAAGGAGTATGAGTCAGCTTATGATTTGACTAGTGTCTTCTCTCTGTCAGTTCTTGCTTCCACTTGGAGACTGAGAGCCCCTTACTCATCCTTGGTCGAATTCAGTGAGGCAAGTGTCATTGGGGAAGATTCTGGAAGCTTCCATTATCTCTCCACCTCGCGGAATGACACTGCCATTTGTCATTTCCCACTCAACGCACCCTGGTAGTGCATTTAGGTGCGTTGCAACACACCTAGCTAGTGTATTTGGGTGCTATGCAACGCAGCTAGCTAGTGGAGCAGCTGAAATAATCCTGATTTGACTGATTTCGAGCAGTTTCTGGTGGAGAACTTCTGGGAGAATCTGTAATTTGTTGACCTTGTTCCTTTAGGGGTTGGAACAACACTTTTAGGGACTTAGGATCCCTTAGTTTATGGACATTTCATGCTTAGAGCTGTAAGGCACAAAAATGTCTATAACAGTTGCCCCCTAAAGTATGAGGCCGTTTATCGGGTGAGATGCTTTATTAGGTGGATCCGAAGTTCATTCAATGCTGGGAGGAGACCTGTAATAAGATACAATACAATACATTATCTTCATACTATTTTCATGATCTAGCTGAGGCGGGCATTCCCATGCTCAACTTTATAAATTCATTTTCATGTACATAGGACAGACAATTGTCTGATGGTAGACTGATGATTCTGTTAGAGCCATCATCCTTTTGGTAGGATGATTATCTATGCTGCAATGTTGTACATTTCAATGTCTTTATTTTCCTGAATATATATCGTAGCCCAGATGGATGAAACTAGATCCGGGGTCTTCAATCTTGTCCGATCTTCACTCGAAGTACAAGTCGATCCATGTGAGAATTGTTTTGAGGTCGAACATGGAAAGACATCGCTTGATTACCAGTCAATGATGTAAACTGTTAACAAGCGCGAGAGGAATCACCGATAATGATAATGACCCTCAAGATACTACAGTACAATTCACGTGGTGTGAATAAAGGACTTGGCGTCGAACACCACACAAAATCTTTCGGTCGAAGGTCATTGATGTATACCTATCGCCGGAAGTGAGAAACTTGCCATTGAGGCATGCAGGGTTCAAAGTACTGAATGGGGTGTTCCTAGATCAACTTCTTGGATAATGAGCTGATGTCGACAAGAAGCGATTCGTCAAAGGAGGGCCTTAATGAATCCCACATCAATGACACGGAACAAAGCAAATGATTTTGATGGAGGTGAAAACGATCTGATGATATATGGTTCAGGATGGCGGTCATGAAAGAATGAAGTATAATGTATGGTAGTGGATAGGACACAGGTGACTTCTTTGGATGACTTCTCTTGAACATGTCGGTGACACTTATGTGATGGATTGGTAGCATTTACCCCAAATGTTGATGGTGTGGCGTGACCATGGTGATGTGACCGGTGAATGAAACAACCCAACCCGACTCGGGCACGGAGCGGAAGTGTCATGTTCAAGAACGACTTGCTACCAATAAGGATTCTTTGAGTTTTATTCCCAATTTTTCCCTAGTCATTGCGGACCAGTACCTTTTTATTTTTGTCAAGCTTGAGGAGGATAACATATGCTTGTTCTATGATTTTCCCTTCCGGCAAACCCATCGCTATGTTTTAACGAGCCTAGCGATAGTGAAACTCGTTCTCTTTTAAAGACAAGTTTGTCGCTATTAATCTTTTTAACGAGTCTAGCGACAAAGATAACTCGGTCCTTTTCATTTTTAGAGAGTCTGAAAAGGTACGTAAAGGTAACTCCAATATTCCTTTTTCATGATCTAATCCCTTAAGTCCGAAAAAGTATAAAACAATACAGAAGGGATGAATTTTCGATAGTTTTAACGAGCCGAAAAAAACAAGCGCTCGATCCTTTTGTGCAATAATCCCTCAGGTCCAAAAAGATTAAAATCTAGAGGAGGGATAAAACTTCCTGTCGCTTTAACGAGCTGGAAGGCCAAAACTCGGCAATATTTTCATATTTTACGAGTCAGTTGAAAAGAGCTTAAAGAAGACTCGTCTTTTGAGGAATGAGTGATAAAATGGGTAGCAGCTGATTCCAGGTAAGGTTTGGAATTTTCCAATCACGGCAGTGTCACAAGGATGGCTAGTGAAATCACTCTTCGCAGCTGTTCCTCAAAATGGGTAAATAATCAAATGGAGGTGAATGATCAGCCAATGGAAAAGTGGAGGTGACGGTGCAAACACGACCAAGGCTTTAGTGGATGAAATGCTTCATTCACAGTGGTTATTTACCGAGGAATAGTTCATTTTTTAATGAGCTTAAACGTGGGTGGAAACATTTGCTCATGTCTTATGTTTATTTTTTAACGAGCTTGAACTATGTGCTAAAACTGCTCAATTAATCCAGTCATATGATAAGAATGTCTCATATAAAAACGACAACTTTTAGATTTTTGCCCCACATCCTTTCTTTATGAAAGTTAGGAAACAACTAATCCTACGAGTTTAAAGGGTTAGCCTACGAGTTTAAAGGGAGGACCTAAAAATTTAAAAAATAAATAGTCGCCCTTCGCTTGCACTCCAAAAGGTTTGCATGCCCCCAGGTATAAAACAGAGTTTCAAAGTTACCTCTACTTTAGTCCGCCAAAACATTTGTTTTACCGAGAGAGGCCTACCTCTTACAGGTCACCCAAAGATTGTTTTATTCACGGCGCAAACAAAACACTTCTTCGGCGATGTCTATCGAGATAAACAAAGGTGAGCGACGACGTCCTCCAACTCACATAACTTTGAAAAGAGAATATTATTCTAGAATAACCCCTCTTCCACTGATGGACGGGCTACAGACTAGTCATATTCTCCCGCGGAAACCTACCCTATACCCGAAGTTTTTCTGCCGAAGTCGACCAGGGCGCATGCCACCTGGGTTTCAGTCATATCCCTCCGAATTACTCGCGCTCATCGGGAGGACAGACTGGGGATTGAGACATTTCTTGCGTGAAAAGACCATTTAGGGATGGTATATGACTATTTTCTATGTGTGATCTGGGAAATGAAAGCTGGTCCACGAGCTTGACCACTCTTCCTTCGTGCGGAAAACACATTACTCTAAAGAGTGAGGAGACGATGGCTCCCATGCAATAAATATAGTCTCGTCCAAGGAGTAGATTATAATCCAAGGGTCCTTGAACTACCATGGCGTTCATGCGAACTGTCTTCCTTATCAATGTTATGGGCACATCGGGAAGGATCCCTAAAGGTCGACTGGTTCCTTTATCAAAGCCTGTCATATTTCTTATCTCAGGCGAAAGCGATGGAAAACCAAGCGCTTTCCAAGCAATAGAGGAAAGGATACTCACAGAATCCCCCTCATCTATGATGGTACCAGCCATGACCATTCTATATATTTGAACGATAATTTGGAATGGTATGCTTGCTGGCAAATGGGATCTGCCTAGTTGATTCCAGTCGAAGGAGACAACTAGGTTGCTTGGAGGTGGGACCGAGTAGACGGCCGGGTATGGCTCTGACGAACTTCCTTCCTGCGGTAAAGGAATGGGTAGATTGCCCCCATGTTTGTTGGAGTCTGTGTTGATGAAGAGAATTTGGATGGCGTCATCCTTGTTCTCTTCAGTGACTGTATCATCCGAAGATAAAACCTCTGAAGGCAAGACCGGGTCAACTGTCGCCTCGACCTTTTGACTTTCGCCTGGTATGGATTCAGTTGTTTTATCTTCAATGATAGGCGCTTCAGCCGACCACCTGAGCGGGCCAGCTGGATTCTCAACTAGTGATGGACTCGGCAAGAGTTTTTTATATCCAGGAGGAAGTCGTAACGGTGAAACCGGAAGATCATCCAAAACTCTGTTAGCTTCATCTAAGAAGGGACAACGGTGGAGGGCATGGTTGCCTTCGCACAGTTTACAAGGAAATCTAGCTTTCCCTTTCTGTCCTGGGGCTTCACTTTCACTAGTTGACAGTGTGCTTTCAACATGATCACCAGAGGTTGATGACACCAGATTGTGCAAATGAGGAGACCAGTCCCTTAGTATCTGGGGGATGCAAGGACAATCTCTGTGAAAGTGGTCTCCTTTGCAAATGACACATGGTGATTTAGGCCTGGTCAGTGCTGTGTGTGGATTTTCGTTAGACAACACTTGTTTTCCCACATTCGCCTTTGGCTCCTTCTTCTTTTTCTCTTTCTTCTTCTTCTCCTTCTTCTCCTTAGGAACTTGGCTTTTAGTTTTACCAGCTCCATCAAGTGAAGAGGAAGGAGGAGAGGAAGAATTAGAGGAAGTAGAAGGCTGGTGGGTACCTCTGGACTCGTCTAATTGCTGATTCGATTGTTCAGGAATAGTGGTGTTCTGAATGGACACTTTTCCCATTAACAAAATGGTGACTCCACTGGGGAAGAATAGCCCTTCCGACGGCCTCTCGTGCTGGAGCAACAGCTGGTACTCTCAGGCGAACTGCTAGACGAACAGGACCAACATCTGCATGTACACATGAGTTTGATTAGAGTCTTGATAGAATAAAGCACAGGTACATTATAAACAAAAACAGTAAACAACAATATGGTCAGAGATTTTACCAATAGCAGCCCACTGCTCGCCGTCCCAACAGCTCCTATTTCTATCCCTTGTTTGATTGTCCCCTGTTTTCATCTACCCGGTTCCTCTAACCGATTGGGTATTGAATATTGTCCCTGTTATGAAAAAACAGGGGACAATTAGAGTGTGCGTCGATTATAGGGATGTAAATCAAGCTTGTCCAAAAGACAACTACCCTACACCCTTCATTGACCAGATAATTGATGAATGCGCTGGATGCGAAATCTTTTCATTCATGGATGGATTTTCCGAGTATAATAAAATAAATATCCGCCCACAGGACCAGTCAAAGACTGCATTCATTTGTCCGTGGGGCACATTCGCATATCGAAAATTACCCTTTGGTTTAAAGAACGCAGGGGTGATGTTTCAGAGGGCAATGAATTATGCCTTCCATGACATCAAAAACATCGTTCAACCATACCTTGACGACCTTCCAGCTCATTCGTGAAAGCGGACTGATCATCCGCAACATCTAAGAGCGATATTTCTATGTTGCCGACACTACAAGATACGACTCAATCCGCACAAATGTGTATTTTGCATCAGTTATGGTCGTTTACTTGGCTTTGTAGTCTCCAAGGATGGGATTCGTCTCGACCCGTGTAAGGTCCAGGCAATCATAAATTTGCCTCCACCTTCGAATTTGCTTCAGATTCAGAAACTCCAAGGGAAAGCAATCTTTCTGAGGAGGTTCATTCCAAATTACGCTAAACTTGCTAAAGGTTATACTCGCCTCTTGAAAAAGGAAGTACCCTTTGTCTGGGACCAGGTTGTGCAAGCTTCCTTTGATGCATTAAAAGACTCCCTAATGAAAGCATCATTAATGTAGGCCCCTGATTATCAAAGAGATTTTAACCCGTATCTGGCTGCAGCAGATACGACCATCGCAATGGTTTTAGTTCAAGAAGTCGATGGAATTGAACATCCTATTTATTATTTAAATAAAAACTTAAATGAAACAGAAAGCAAATATTCTTATGTTGAAAAACTAGCGCTTGCAGCTGTTCAAGTGATACAAAGATTTCGACACTATGTCCTCTTTCAGAAGACTACCATTATGTCAGATTGCAACCCCATGACTTATATATTGTCGCGACAGTTGCTCGGTGGAAAATATTCAAAATGGATAGTAATCCTTCAAGAGTTTGATCTGGAATTTGTAAAATCCAAGTCAAAGAAAGCTCTAGTTTTCACAGAATTATTATGCGATCTCCCATCGTCGTCCAACGATGAAACATCCGAAGAATCAATCGTGGATGAAATTTTGTTTCTGATATCTACAAGCAATGAATGGTATGGGGATATAATCATTTATCTCCAAACCCAAAAATTTAGGCCAAACAACACCCACTCTGAACAAAAACGTATACGATACCAAGCAAAAGACTACATGATCGTCGGTGATACACTTTACCGTCGTGGTATTGATACAGTTCTGAGAAGGTGCCTCACCCATGAGGAGGCCGAAAAAGTCCTGAATGAGTGTCATTTAGGCACGTGTGGGGGGCATCAATCTGGATATGCTACAGCACAAAAAAATCTTACGAGCAGGATACTTCTGGCCAACAATGTTCAAAGATTGCATAACTGCAGTCAGAAGTTGCCATGCTTGTCAAATTTTTGATAGCAAAACCAGAAGACCACCCGCGCCTCTATAGCCAATAGCTGCTGTTGGGCCATTCACCAAATGGGGCATCGATTTTATGACATGTAACCCCACCTCGACCGGGGGGCATGGGTATATCATAGTCGCAGTCAACTATTTTACCAAATGGGCCGAGGCAATGCCTACATTAGATAATACTGGTGAAACAGCTGCCCTTTTCTTTTTCAATCATGTAGTCGCCAGATTCGGCATACCACAGGCTATAGTCATAGATCATGGATCGCATTTTCGCAATCACATGATGGTTGAATTAACTGCCAAACTAGGGTTGTCTCACGACAGCTCTACTCCATATTATCTGCAGGCCAACGGACAAGTTGAAGCGATCAACAAGGTCCTGAAACGCATGCTGCAAAGGATGATCGGAGTTCACAAAAGAAGATGGCACCTAATCCTGTACTCAGCCTTGTGGGCTTACCGAACATCAGTAAGAAATGCAACCGGGTTCTAACCCTTCCAACTGGTATATGGCCTGGAAGCAGTCTTACCAGTCCAGTGTGAAATCTCGTCTCTCAAACTCGCAATTGATCTCCTCCTCGGAACTTCAGAAGAAGAGGCTCATTTCTTGGAATTAATCCAATTGGATGAAACCCGTCGTGACGCCGCGTTGGCTAACGAAGCCCATAAGAAACGAGTCAAGGCACAATTCGAAAAAAATGTCAAACCCTGTGTCTTCTCAGAAGGTGACTTGGTCTTGCTTTACGACCAAGAATCCGATAAATTGGGAGCAGGTAAATTTAAGTCTTTATGGATGGGCCCCTATATTGTTAAGCGGGTGTTAGCAAAGGGAGCCTACAAGTTAATGGATTACGACGGAATTCCACTGGCACAACCTCGTAATGGGTTGTACCTCAAGCATTACTACGTGTAGTAGTAACCAGCATGCTTTTGTTATATTTTTGTTTTAGCTAAAATGTTTGTTTTGGTCGAGTAATCCACCTTTTTACATTTATTACAGATGTCAAACACATTGGAGCCATGTGTTAGATATGTCGACGGAGCAAGTCGTAGTTCGCGGAACCTATCCTCTGCAGCCTGGGCCATTTTTTATCCAAGCGGCGAGTTAGTAAGTTTCAGAGGTGTATGTATTGGTCGATCAATGAACAATATCGCTGAGTATAGTACGTTGATAGAACTTCTCTCTGATGTCATCACTCATGGTATATGCCGGCTAATTGTCAGGCTAGACTCACAACTCGTAATACTGCAACTCAATGGTATATATTCCGTCCGAGACCCAGCTATTTATCACATGTTCCTAAGGGTTAAGATTTTGGAAAGACAATTTGATATTATTCAATACCAACATATTTCCAGAAACTTAAACAGATTAACCGACTCATTAGCAAACTATGTGTTAGATAGACATTTGCAACATTTATAAAAGGAAACACATCATCAATGTTTTACATATGGATCATATAACTCAACCAGAATAAAACTCCGAAAATCAAAAGTATATATAACTGTTTATAGTTTACATATAATGTTCTGTAACCAAGACAAAATCGGTCACACGACCCAAAAACTCAAAATGCTAGGGGACACCCTAGTCTAATGGTGCTCGTGATAGCAACTCACAGCCTGTGCGATCATGCGTAAGAGACGAGTCCATCGTCTGGGCACACCAGTAGTATGCCACTGTAACCGCAAAGGTAGCTCATCAGTCCTCACATCTGGTATACCAAGAGTGAGGCCCTCAACCTGCTCCTGCAAAGCTGTGAGAGTCTCGGCCACATCGAGGTCGCAAAGAATAGCCCTTCCGGTGGCCTCTCCTGCTGGAGCAACAGCTGGTACTCTCAGGCGAACAGCTGGACGAACAGGACCAACATCTTCATGTACACATGAGTTTGATCAGAGTCTTGATAGAATAAAGCACAGGGACATTATAAACAAAAACAGTAAACAACAATATGGTCAGAGATTTTACCAATAATACCCCACTGCTCGCCGTCCGGCAGTACTAAATCTGGATCACCCCGGAAGTCCATGCCAGCATATGGATACTCGGCATAAACCATCTCCTGACGATAAAACCACCTGAAGAAGGTATCAGAAAATGAAATCTGAGATTGGCCAGCATGCCTAGACATATGGTCAATCCATCTCTGCATACGTGGTTTAGTAGGAGAAGGTAAGTCGAGTGCAATATACTGTGGCTGCATCAGTGGTATCTTCTCCAAGGCAAAGGCGGTCAGAATAGAACCGTACCCAAAGTTCTTCAACCTCCCGTTTTTTATCTTGGTCAACTGTTCCTTCATCACAAGAAGTACTGTGTCACACCAGTTGAACACCTTCGGTTGAAGGCATTCCAAGGCATGCTGCATATAGGATCTGTTGGCTACATGAAGAGACGCACTACCAGCCATCCTACCAAAAGTAAACAAGATAGTCCTAAGAGACCTGTCAGTAGCATCATGGATGATGATATTGCCGTCTTTACTTGACTGAGATCCTTCTCTGCAATACCGGCGGACATAATCTCTCACAGAATCGCCTCCTCGGGCCGAACCTGACAAAGAGATGGGGGCACCCCTCCTCAACAAGCCAGTCAAGAAATAGATGTCTACTGCAGTCAAGGGGATAGATTTTCCTCTAATCTGGAAAACCTGGTTGATAGGATCCCAAGCATCGATCAAATACTGTCGTAAGTTGATCTGCTGTCTCATGCTAGAAATGCGGAAGAATTTCAGTAAGCCACAATTCCGCAACGCGTTCACTGTAACTGGATCATGTAGGGAAATCATGTCCTCTTCTTCATGCTCACATTCTCACCATGTAAGGGTCATCTTGCTCCAAGATCTCTGAAAAACCAACAAGAGAGGATTTAGGTCCTGATTTTGGTGAGAAACAGGCAAAAATTCCATGAAAAATTGTGCAACAAATTCCCTTTCTGCGCACAACGCACCTGCAGCAGTGATCTAGGTGCGTTGAATGTCAAACTGCCTTCATACAAGCTAGCATTCAATGCGGGTTTCGATGCACTGAGGGTGCGTTGATGGCAGAACGAATCCCTCAAACCCCAGGGGCTCAGAAAAGCAGGGAATAAGGCACAAAATACAAAATGGAAACCATGAAATGAAAGAGCTCAGGTTTAGCTCCTACCTGGTCTAGAGGGCGCTGAGAATCGTCCACAGAATCTCCTGAAATCAACTGATGAAAATCGAGGGGGAAAACACCTCCAAATCTCCAACAAACCAAGTTCAAATGAAATGGTAAAATGAGAGGTAAAAAACACTTTTTAATTACTTTTACGTAGTTCAAAGTAAAATATTAGCGTTTTAACCTCGTTTTCAAGCAAATATTGTTCATTTCTAACTAGTTTGATGAAGCAGTTGAAAATACAGTACGATCTTTGGAAGGACAAAGCTATCTATGGTAAAAATCAAAACAAGACCATCTAATCGAGTAGTTTTAGCACATAGTTCAAGCTCGTTAAAAAATAAACATAAGACATGAGCAAATGTTTCCACCCGCGTTTAAGCTCATTAAAAAATGAACTATTCCCTGGTAAATAACCACCGTGACTGAAGCATTTCAGCCATTAAAGCCTTGGTCGTGTTTGCACCGTCACCTCCACTTTTCCATTGGCCGATCATTCACCTCCATTTGATTGTTTACCCATTTTGAGGAACAGCTGCGAAGAGTGATTTCACTAGCCGCCCTTGTGACACTGCCATGATTGGAAAATTCCAAACCTTACCTGGAATCAGCTGCTACCCATTTTATCACTCGTTCCTCAATAGACGAGTGTTCTTTAAGCTCTTTTCAACTGACTCGTAAAATATGAAAAGATTGCCAAGTTTTGGCCTTCCAGCTCGTTAAAGCGACAGGAAGTGCTATCCCTCCTCTAGATTTTAATCTTTTTGGACCTGAGGGATTATTGCACAAAAAGATCAAGCGCTTGTTTTGTTCGGCTTGTTAAAACTATCAAAAATTCATCCCTTCTGTATTGTTTTATACTTTTTCGAACTTAAGGGATTAGATGACGAAAAAGGAATTTCGTAGTTACCTTTACGTACATTTTCAGACTCTCTAAAAATGAAAAGGACCGAGTTATCTTTGTCGTTAGACTCGTTAAAAAGATTAATAGCGACAAACTTGTCTTTAGACGAGAACGAGTTTCACTATCGCTAGGCTCGTTAAAACATAGCGATGGGTTTTCTCGAAGGGAAAATTATAGAGCAAGCATATGTTATCCTCCTCAAGCTTGAAAAAAATAAAGAGGTACTGGTTAGCAATGACTGGAGAAAAATTGGGAAGAAAACTCAAAGAATCTTTAGTGGTAGCAAGTCGCTCTTGAACATGACACTTCCGCTCCGTGCCCGAGTCGGGTTGGGTTGTTTCATTCACCGGTCACATCACCATGGTCACGGCACACCATCCACATTTGGGGTAAATGCTACCAATCCATCACATAAGTGTCGCCGACATGTTCAAGAGAAGTCATCCAGAGAAGTCACCTGTGTCCTATTCACTACCATACATTAAACTTCATTCTTTCATGACCGCCATCCTGAACCATATATCATCAGATCATTTTCACCTCCATCAAAATCATTTGCTTCGTTCCATGTCATTGAGGTGGGATTCATTAAGGCCCTCCTTTGATGGATCACTTCTTGTCGACATCAGCTCATTATCCAAGAAGTTGATCTAGGAACACCCCATTTAGTACTTTGAAGCTTGCATGCCTCAATGGAAAGTTTCTCACTTCCGGTGACAGATATACATCAATGACCTTTGACTGAAAGATTTTGCGTGTTGTTCGATGCCAAGTCCTTTATTCACACCACGTGAATTGTACTGCAGTACCTTGAGGGTCATTATCATTATCGATGATTCCTCTCGCGCTTGTTAACAGTTTACATCATTGACTGGTAATCAAGCGATGTCTTTCCATGTTCAACTTCAAAACATTTCTCACATGGATCGACTTGTACTTCGAGTGAAGATCGGACGAGATTGAAGACCATGGATCTAGTTTCATCCATCCAGGCTGCGATATATATTCAGGAAAATAAATACATTGAAATGTACAGCATTGCAGCACAGATAATCATCCTACCAAAAGGATGATGACTCTATCAGAATCATCAGTCTACCATCACACGATTGTCTGTCCTATGTACATGAAAATGAATTTATAAAGCTGAGCATGGGAATGCCTGCCTCAGCTAGATCATGAAAACAGTATGAAGATAATGTATTGTATTGTATCTTATTACAGGTCTCCTCCCAGCATTGAAAGAACTTCAGATCCTCCTAATAAAGCATTTCACCCGATAAACGGCCTCATACTTTAGGGGGCAACATCCTTGGTCTTTGCAATTCCAATCATCCTTGGTCTCTGCAATGTACAATCATCTAGGAACAGATATACCGTGAATGAAGAGGGGCTTCTTTGCTGGGAGTATCCTTGGTCCCTCAAGGTACGTAAAGGTAACTCCAAAATTCCTTTTTTGTCATCTAATCCCTTAAGTCCGAAAAAGTATAAAACAATACAGAAGGGATGAATTTTCGATAGTTTTAACGAGCTGAACAAAACAAGCGCTTGAACTTTTTGTGCAATAATCCCTCAGGTCCAAAAAGATTAAAGCACACCGACTTCCCGGAACCCTTTGTCCATATATCTATCTCAAAACCAACAGCAATTCTCTGCAATGTACAAAATTCCAGCCTCTGGATCTCTGGGACGAGGGATCCATATATAGATGTATGCAGGGAGTATGAGTCAGCTTATGATTTGACTAGTGTCTTCTCTCTGTCAGTTCTTGCTTCCACTTGGAGACTGAGAGCCTCTTACTCATCCTTGGTCGAATTTAGTGAGGCAAGTGTCATTGGGGAAGATTCCGGAAGCTTCCATTGTCTCTCCACCTCGCGGAATGACACTGGCATTTGTCATTTCCCGCTCAACACACCCTGGTAGTGCATTTAGGTGCGTTGCAATGCACCTAGCTAGTGTATTTGGGTGCTATGCAATGCAGCTAGCTAGTGGAGCAGCTGAAATGATCCTGATTTGACTGATTCTAAGCAGTTTCTGGTGGAGAACTTCTGGGAGAAGCTGTAATTTGTTGACCTTGTTCCTTTAGGGGTCGGAACAACACTTTTAGGGACCTAGGATCCCTTGGTTTATGGACATTTCATGCTTAGAGCTGTAAGGCACAAAAATGTCTATAACAGTTGCCCCCTAAAGTATGAGGTCGTTTATCGGGTGAAATGCTTTATTAGGAGGATCCGAAGTTCTTTCAATGCTGGGAGGAGACCTGTAATAAGATACAATACAATACATTATCTTCATACTATTTTCATGATCTAGCTAAGGCGGGCATTCCCATGCTCAACTTTATAAATTCATTTTCATGTACATAAGATAGACAATCGTCTGATGGTAGACTGATGATTCTGATAGAGTCATGATCCTTTTGGTAGGATGATTATCTGTGCTGCAATGCTGTACATTTCAATGTCTTTATTTTCCTAAATATATATCGCAGCCCGGATGGATGAAACTAGATCCGGGGTCTTCAATCTCGTCCGATCTTCACTCAAAGTACAAGTCGATCCATGTGAGAAATGTTTTGAAGTCGAACATGGAAAGACATCGCTTGATTACCAGTCAATGATGTAAACTGTTAACAAGCGTGAGAGGAATCACCGATAATGATAATGACCCTCAAGGTACTGCAGTACAATTCACGTGGTGTGAATAAAGGACTTGGCGTCGAACACCACGCAAAATCTTTCGGTCAAAGGTCATTGATGTATACCTGTCACCGGAAGTGAGAAACTTGCCATTGAGGCATGCAAGCTTCAAAGTACTGAATGGGGTGTTCCTAGATCAACTTCTTGGATAATGAGCTGATGTCGACAAGAAGCGATCCGTCAAAGGAGGGCCTTAATGAATCCGACATCAATGACACAGAACGAAGTAAATGATTTTGATGGAGGTGAAAACGATCTAATGATATATGGTTCACGGTCATGAAAGAATGAAGTATAATGTATGGTAGTGGATAGGACACAGGTGACTTCTTTGGATGACTTCTCTTGAACATGTCGGCGGCACTTATGTGATGGATTGGTAGCATTTACCCCAAATGTGGATGGTGTGGCATGACCATGGTGATGTGACCGGTGAATGAAGCAACCCAACCCGACTCGGGCACGGAGCGGAAGTGTCATGTTCAAGAGCGACTTGCTACCAATAAAGATTCTTTGAATTTTCTTCCCAATTTTTCCCCAGTCATTGCTGACTAGTACCTCTTTATTTTTGTCAAGCTTGAGGAGGATAACATATGCTTGTTCTATAATTTTCCCTTCGGGCAAGCCCATCGCTATGTTTTAACGAGCCTAGCGATAGTGAAACTCGTTCTCGTCTAAAGACAAGTTTGTCGCTATTAATCTTTTTAACGAGTCTAACGACAAAGATAACTCGGTCCTTTTCATTTTTAGAGAGTCTGAAAAGGTACGTAAAGGTAACTCCGAAATTCCTTTTTCGTCATCTAATCCCTTAAGTCCGAAAAAGTATAAAACAATACAGAAGGGATGAATTTTCGATAGTTTTAATGAGCCGACCAAAACAAGCGCTTGAACTTTTTGTACAATAATCCCTCAGGTCCAAAAAGATTAAAATCTAGAGGAGGGATAGCACTTCCTGTCACTTTAACGAGCTGGAAGGCCAAAACTCAGTAATCTTTTCATATTTTACGAGTCAGTTGAAAAGAGCTTAAAGAAGACTCGTCTTTTGAGGAACGAGTGATAAAATGGGTAGCAGCTGATTCCAGGTAAGGTTTGGAATTTTCCAATCACGGCAGTGTCACAAGGATGGCTAGCGAAATAACTCTTCGCAGTTGTTCCTCAAAATGGGTAAACAATCAAATGGAGGTGAATGATCGGCCAATGGAAAAGAGGAGGTGAGATTGGATCAAAGGACTAGCGCAAGACACAGGTTGGTTCATCCTATTTCTCTTTGTTTATAGTTCATAAAGAAGAATACAAAAGTAGTTTTCTCTGTTTGTTTCTAAGGTCACTGTCACACCTTAGTGGGATAGGGTCGTTCTGAATAGACACTTTTCCCGTTAACAAAATGGCAACTCCACTGGGGAATAGTTCATTTTTTAATGAGCTTAAACGCGAGTGGAAACATTTTCTCATGTCTTATGTTTATTTTTTAACGAGCTTGAACTATGCGCTAAAACTGCTCGATTAGATGGTCTTGTTTTGATTTTTACCATAGATAGCTTTGTCCTTCCAAAGATCGTATTGTATTTTCAACTGCTTCATCAAACTAGTTAGAAATGAACAATATTTGCTTGAAAACGAGATTAAAACGCTAATATTTTACTTTGAACTACGTAAAAGTAATTAAAAAGTGTTTTTTACCTCTCATTTTACCATTTCATTTGAACTTGGTTTGTTGGAGCTTTGGAGGTGTTTTCCCCCTCGATTTTCATCAGTTGATTTCGGGAGATTCTGTGGATGATTCTCAGCGCCGTCTGGACCAGGTAGGAGCTAAACCTGAGCTTTTTCATTTCATGGTTTCCATTTTGCATTTTGTGCCTTATTCCCTGCTTTTCTGAGCCCCTGGGGTTTAAGAGATTCATTCTGCCATCAACGCACCCTCAGTGCATCGAAACCTGCGTTGAATGGTGGCTTGTATGAAGGCAGTTTGACATTAAACGCACCTAAATCATTGCTGCAGGTGCGTTGGGCGCAGAAAGGGAATTTGTTGCACAATTTTTCATGGAATTTTTGCCTGTTTCTCACCAAAATCAGGACCTAACTCCTCTCTTGTTGGTTTTTCAGAGATCTTGGAGCAAGATGACCCTTATCTGGCGAGAACGTGAGCATGAAGAAGAGGACATGATTGCCCTACATGATCTAGTTATAGTGAACGCGCTGCGGAATTGTGGCTTACTGAAATTCTTCCGCATTTCTAGCATGAGACAGCAGATCAACTTACTGCAGTATTTGCTCGATGCTTGGGATCCTATCAACTAGGTTTTCCAGATTAGAGGAAAATCTATCCCCTTGACTGCAGTAGACATCTATTTCTTGACTGGCTTGTCGAGGCGGGGTGCCCCCATCTCTTTGTCAGGTTCAGCCCGAGGCAGCGATTCTGTGAGAGATTATGTCCGCCGGTATTGCAGAGAAGGATCTCAGCCGAGTAAAGACGGCAAGATCATCATCTGTGATGTTACTGACAGGTCTCTTAGGACTATCCTGTTTACTTTTGGTAGGATGGCTGGTAGTGCGTCTCTTCATGTAGCCAACAGATCCTATATGCAGCATGCCTTGGAATGCCTTCAACCGAAGGTGTTCAACTAGTGTGACGCAGTACTTCTTGTGATGAAGGAACAGTTGACCAAGATAAAGAACAAGAGGTTGAAGAACTTTGGGTACGGTTCTTTTCTCTAGGGTATTTTCTAGGAAGTAAATGCTTCATTCACGGTGGTTATTTACTGGGGAATAGTTCATTTTTTAATGAGCTTAAACGCGGGTGGAAACATTTTCTCATGTCTTATGTTTATTTTTTAACGAGCTTCAACTATGTGCTAAAACTGCTCAATTAATCCAGTCATATGATAAGAATGTCTCATATAAAAAAGACAACTTTTATATTTTTGCCCCACATCCTTTCTTTATGCAAGTTAGGAAACGACTAATCCTACGAGTTTAAAGGGTTAGCCTACGGGTTTAAAGGGAGGACCTAAAAATTTAAAAAATAAATAGTCGCCCTTCGCTTGCACTCCAAAAGGTTTGCATGCCCCAAGGTATAAAACAGAGTTTCAAAGTTACCTCTACTTTAGTCCGCCAAAACATTTGTTTTACCGAGAGAGCCCTACGTCTTACACGTCACCCAAAGATTGTTTTATTCACGGCGCAAACAAAACACTTCTTCGGCGATGTCTATCGAGATAAACAAAGGTGAGCGACAACATCCGCCAACTCACATAACTTTGACAAGAGAATCTTATTCTAGAATAACCCCTCTTCCACTGACGGACGGGGTACAGACTAGTCATATTCTCCCACGCAAACCTACCCTATACCCGAAGTTTTCCTGCCAAAGCAGACCAGGACGCATGCCCCTGGGTTTCAGTCATATCCCTTCGAATTACTCGCACTCATCAGGAAGACGGATTGGGGATTGAGACATTTCTTGCGTGAAAAGACCATTTAGGGATGGTATATGACTATTTGCTATGCGTGATCTGAGAAATGAAAGCTGGTCCACGAGCTTGACCACTCTTCCTTCGTGCGGAAAACACATTACTCTAAAGAGTGAGGAGACGATGGCTCCCATGCAATAAATATAGTCTCGTCCAAGGAGTAGATTATAATCCAAGGGTCCTTGAACTACCATGACGTTCATGCGAACTGTCTTCCTTCTCAATGTTATGGGCACATCGGGAAGGATCCCTAAAGGTCGACTGGTTCCTTTATCAAAGCCTGTCAGATTTCTCATCTTAGGTGAAAGCAATGGCGAACCAAGAGCTTTCCAAGCAATAGAGGAAAGGATACTCACAGAAGCCCCCTCATCTATGATGGTACCAGCCATGACCATTCTATATATTTGAACGATAATTCAGAATGGTATGCTTGCTGGAAAACAGGGTCTGCCTAGTTGATTCCAGTCGAAGGAGACAACTAGGTTGCTTGGAGGTGGGACCGAGTAGACGGCCAGGTATGGATCTGACGAACTTCCTTCCTACGGTAAAGGAATGGGTAGATTGCCCCCATGTTCGTCGGAGTCTTTGTTGATGAAGAGAATTTGGACGGCGTCATCCTTGTTCTCTTCAGTGACTGTATCATCCGAAGATAAAACCTCTAAAGGCAAGACCGGGTCAATTGCCGCCTCGACCTTTTGACTTTCGCCTAGTGTGGATTCAGTTGGTTTATCTTCAATGATATGCGCTTCAGCTGACCACCTGAGTGGGCCAGCTGGATTCTCAACTAGTGACGGACTCGGCAAGAGTTTTTTATATCCAGGAGGAAGTCGTAACGGTGAAACCGGACGATCATCCAAAACTCTTTTAGCTTCGTCTAAGAAGGGACAACGGTGGAGGGCATGGTCGCCTTCGCACAGTTTACAGGGAAATCTAGCTTTCCCTTTCTGTCCTGGGTCTTCACTTTCACTAGTTGACGGTGTGCTTTCAACATGATCACTAGAGGTTGATGACACCGGATTGTGCAAACGAGGAGACCAGTCCCTTAGTATCCGGGGGATGCAAGGACAATCTCTGTGAAAGTGGTCTCCTTTGCAAATGACACATGGTGATTTAGGTCTGGTCGGTGCTGTGTGTGGGTTTTTGTTAGACGACACTCGCTTTCCCACATTCGCCTTTGGCTCCTTCTTCTTCTTCCCTTTCTTCTTCTTCTCCTTCTTCTCCTTAGGAACTTGGCTTTTAGTTTTACCAGCTCCATCAAGCGAAGAGGAAGGAGGAGAGGAAGAATTAGAGGAAGTAGAAGGCTGGTGGGTAACTCTGGACTCGTCTAATTGCTGATTCGATTGTTCAGGAATAGTGGTGTTCTGAATGACATTGGTTGAGAAGAGCCATACTGGCAAGCCACTTGTCAGTCCTAGAAGCGACAATGTGGCCATATGTGGCGCACCAACATCTCCCCAAGAGGAGAAGGGACTAGGATTTCCACCAAGGGGAATTCGTTGGTTGGTAGGTTCCATTTTCTCAACCCAAGATCAACGTAGGAAAAGGGTATGAATATTCCGTTTAAAATAAATTTTGACACGCTTTGACACAACTTGTTTTTTCAGTTTTTAAGAGTCGAGAAAAAACAAAAGATGACTCTAGTCTCCTTCGATTTTTAATGAGCCTGAAGTGACAAGTGCTCAGATGGACCTTTTCCATTAAGGAGTCTGAAAAGGAACAAAAGTGACTGCTCTGGAGGTCTAGGTAGAGGGAGTACCAAACTAATCGCAAAACTATAGAATACTTTTTATGGTACGGCAGTCAATCTTCCCGAATGCTGTGTTCGGTGCATTACAATCAGTAGGGCGGCCGACACGGCTTCCTATGAATAAAAGGTTTTAAGCCTATAGGGGTCTCCCCATATATACTCGACGGTACGTGGGAGCACAAGTCCGTACTGGCACTTATTGTCTCAAAGTGGAGAAATCACCCAACCATCAGTGAGGACAACAGTTACCAGGCTTTACGACGTCGGAATACGTCTCTGGCCTAGACCTCTAAATGTTGTGTGTTAAGTTCCAAAGCGTTGTTAAGTTCATTGAGTTTATTTTAAGTTGATCTTTCTTATGAAGTTTTCCTTTTGGGTTCACCACGAGATGTAGATGTAATTCCTAAAATGCAATCTAAAGATGATAAACAAGCTTTTATCTCTTTTCAGCAATGAAAATCCTAGCTACTAAGGGAAAAGAAAGACACAATATTTTCGCAAAGAGCAAAGAGCACACTGTAAATGCACTTTCCTAAATCAAGCCAAACAAACTGTCAATATGGAAATGCACATGCATGTGTTTTGCTTTTCACTTTCTTAATATTGATGCCTAAAATGAAAGTTGTTGTACAAATCTGAATTCGCTTTCAAGTGAAAAACACAAACAAGCTTCTTTTTGAAATCAAAAGGTAGAGACGATTACGACACTTTATGATTTTGAAATAAATACTCGTTTCGACACTAGAAAGTCACAAATTCAGACCAAAGGCAAAAGTAAAAGCATAATCGACTGTCAACAACAAATAAACTTCCTCCTATGATCAAAATCGACACTTGCGATGGATCTGAACCAAAGGACGACAGTATGACTATTCTACTTTTGCAATGGGGAACTGTAAATGACGTAACAAACACACAAAACATCTACAGTTTCTTTTATACAAATGAGGCGGAATTACAGCAAAGAAAAGGGGTTTTTAAAAAGACACATACACTGATCACAGGCTGCAAAAATCAGAGACAAAACTGAAAAAATGAAGCAAAGAACCTCAGCTTCATAAAGCATAGGTTATCGATAGATATAGCTGGCATTTGAATGCGGGGTGTCCCTAG
This sequence comes from Pinus tabuliformis, assembly GCA_031772625.1. Classification (NCBI taxonomy): domain Eukaryota; kingdom Viridiplantae; phylum Streptophyta; class Pinopsida; order Pinales; family Pinaceae; genus Pinus; species Pinus tabuliformis. Next base: position 872,472,845 of record CM062811.1, read on the forward strand.
TGGAGTCGCCATTTTGTTAACGGGAAAAGTGTCCATTCAGAACGACCCTATCCCACTAAGGTGTGACAGTGACCTTAGAAACAAACAGAGAAAACTACTCTTGTATTCTCCTTTAAGAACTATAAACAAAGAGAAATAGGATGAACCAACCTGTGTCTTGCGCTAGTCCTTTGATCCAATCTCTCTCCTCTTTGACAGCTTCCAGGTACCTGCTCCCTTACTTGCCCAGCTTCACCAAGTACCAGCAAAATCACAGAAGGAGGAAAATATACAAAGACATGGGTTTATATTCATAAAAAGATTAGGATCAGATTTAAGCTAAACATACAAGTGTAACAAACATCAATGATACACAAGCATGTAGGAGAAACTCAAATAGTTTTATTGATATAACAAGAAGATCCAGGAGGAGTTACAACCGATGATTCTTGATCTAGCATCAACCTCCCAGGAAAGAAGCCCCTCTTCATCTCCAACAAAGCATAAATCACCCAATACTCTGATATCTATCTCAAAACCAACAGCAATTCTCTACAATGTACAAAATTCCAGCCTCTGGATCTCTGGGATGAGGGATCCATATATAGATGTATGCAAGGAGTATGCGTCAGCTTATGATTTGACTAGTGTCTTCTCTCTATCAGTTCTTGCTTCCACTTGGAGACTGAGAGCCTCTTACTCATCCTTGGTCGAATTCAGTGAGGCAAGTATCATTGGGGAAGATTCTGGAAGCTTCCATTGTCTCTCCACCTCGCGGAATGACACTGCCATTTGTCATTTCCCGCTCAAGGCACCCTGGTAGTGCATTTAGGTGTGTTGCAATGCACCTAGCTAGTGTATTTGGGTGCTATGCAATGCAACTAGCCAGTGGAGCAGCTGAAATGATCCTGATTTGACTGATTCTGAGCAGTTTCTGGTGGAGAACTTCTCGGAGAAGCTGTAATTTGTTGACCTTGTTCCTTTAGGAGTTAGAACAACACTTTTAGGGACATAGGAGCCCTTGGTTTATGGAAATTTCATGCTTAGAGCTGTAAGGCACAAAAATGTTTATAACAGTTGCCCCCTAAAGTATGAGGCCTTTTATCGGGTGAAATGCTTTATTACGAGGATCCGAAGTTCTTTCAATGCTGGGAGGAGACTTGTAATAAGATACAATACAATACATTATCCTCATACTGTTTTCATGATCTAGCTGAGGCGGGCATTCCCATTCTCAGCTTTATAAATTCATTTTCATGTACATAGGACAGACAATCGTCTGATGGTAGACTGATGATTCTGTTAGAGCCATCATCCTTTTGGTAGGATGATTATCTGTGCTCCAATGCTGTACATTTCAATGTCTTTATTTTCCTGAATATATATCGTAGCCCGGATGAATGAAACTAGATCCAGGGTATTCAATCTCGTCTGTTCTTCACTCAAAGTACAAGTCGATCCATGTGAGAAATGTTTTGAAGTCGAACATGGAAAGACATCGCTTGATTACCAGTCAATGATGTAAACTATTAACAAGCGCGAGAGGAATCACCGATAATGATAATGACCCTCAAGGTACTGCAGTACAATTAACATGGTGTGAATAAAGGACTTGGCGTCGAACGCCACGCAAAATCTTTCGGTCGAAGGTCATTGATGTATACCTCTCGCCGGAAGTGAGAAACTTGCCATTGAGGCATGCAAGCTTCAAAGTACTGAATGGGGTGTTCCTAGATCAACTTCTTGGATAATGAGCTAATGTCGACAAGAAGTGATCCGTCAAAGGAGGGCATTAATGAATCCCACATCAATGACACGGAACGAAGCAAATTATTTTGATGGAGGTGAAAACGATCTGATCGTATATGGTTCAGGATGGCGGTCATGAAAGAATGAAGTATAATGTATGGTAGTGGATAGGACACAAGTGACTTCTCTGGATGACTTCTCTTGAACATGTCGGAGACACTTATGTGATGCATTGGTAGCATTTACCCCAAATGTGGATGGTGTGGCGTGACCATGGTGATGTGACCGGTGAATGAAACAACCCAACCCAACTCGGGCACGGAGCGGAAGTGTCATGTTCAAGAGCGACTTGCTACCAATAAAGATTATTTGAGTTTTCTTCCCAATTTTTCCTCAGTCATTGCTGACCAGTACCTCTTTATTTTTGTCAAGCTTGAGGAGGATAACATATGCTTGTTATATAATTTTCCCTTCGGGCAAACCCATCGCTATGTTTTAACGAGCCTAGCGATAGTGAAACTCGTTCTTGTCCAAAGACAAGTTTGTCGCTATTAATCTTTTTAACGAGTCTAACGACAAAGATAACTCGGTCCTTTTTATTTTTAGAGAGTCTGAAAAGGTACATAAAGGTAACTCCGAAATTCCTTTTTCTTCATCTAATCCCTTAAGTCCGAAAAAGTATAAAACAATACAGAAGGGATGAATTTTTGATAGTTTTAACGAGCCGAACAAAACAAGCGCTCGATCTTTTTGTGCAATAATCCCTCAGGTCCAAAAAGATTAAAATCTAGAGGAGGGATAGCACTTCCTGTCGCTTTAACGAGCTGGAAGGCCAAAACTCGGCAATCTTTTCATATTTTACGAGTCAGTTGAAAATAGCTTAAAGAAGACTCGTCTTTTGAGGAACGAGTGATAAAATGGGTAGCAGCTGATTCCAGGTAAGGTTTGAAATTTTCCAATCACGGCAGTGTCAAAAAGATGGCTAGTGAAATCACTCTTTGCAGTTGTTCCTCAAAATAGGTAAACAATCAAATGGAGGTGAATGATCGGCCAATGGAAAAGTGGAGGTGAGGGTGCAAACACGACCAAGGCTTTAATGGCTGAAATGCTTCATTCACGGTGGTTATTTACCGAGGAATAGTTCATTTTTTAATGAGCTTAAACGCGAGTGGAAACATTTGCTCATGTCTTATGTTTATTTTTTAACGAGCTTGAACTATGCGCTAAAACTGCTCGATTAGATGGTCTTGTTTTGATTTTTACCATAGATAGCTTTGTCCTTCCAAAGATCGTACTGTATTTTCAACTGCTTCATCAACTAGTTAGAAATGAACAATATTTTCTTGAAAACGAGATTAAAACGCTAATATTTTACTTTGAACTACGTAAAAGTAATTAAAAAGTGTTTTTTACCTCTCATTTTACCATTTTATTTGAACTTGATTTGTTGGAGCTTTGGAGGTGTTTTCCCCCTCGATTTTCATCAGTTGATTTTGGGAGATTCTGTGGACGATTCTCAGCGCCGTCTGGACCAGGTAGGAGCTAAACCTGAGCTCTTTCATTTCATGGTTTCCATTTTGCATTTTGTGCCTTATTCCCTGCTTTTCTGAGCCCCTGGGATTTGAGGGATTCGTTCTGCCATTAACGCACCCTCAGTGCATCGAAACCTGCATTGAATGCTGGCCTGTATGAATGCAGTTTGACATTCAACACACCTAGATCACTACTGCAGGTGCGTTGGGCACAGAAAGGGAATTTGTTGCACAATTTTTCATGGAATTTTTGCTTGTTTCTCACCAAAATCAGGACCTAACTCCTCTCTTGTTGGTTTTTCAGAGATCTTGGAGCAAGATGACCCTCACATAGCAAGAACGTGAGCATGAAGAAGAGGACATGATTGCCCTACATGATCCAGTTACAGTGAACGCGCTACGGAATTGTGGCTTACTGAAATTCTTCCGCATTTCTAGCATGAGACAACAGATCAACTTACTGCAATATTTGCTCGATGCTTGGGATCCTATCAACCAGGTTTTCCAGATTAGAGGCAAAACTATCCCCTTGACTGCAGTAGACAACTATTTCTTGACTGGCTTGTCGAGGCGGGGTGCCCCCATCTCTTTGTCAGGTTCGGCCCGAGGAGGCGATTCTGTGAGAGATTATGTCCGTCGGTATTGCAAAGAAGGATCTCAGCCGAGTAAAGACAGCAAAAGAATCCATTCAGAAATGAGAAAAGCAACAACCACATATAAAGCATAGATAAGCGATGTCCCTTCATAGGCGACTCCGAAGCTCATGAGAAACTTCTCGGCGTTCATGAAGAGGGGCTTCTTTGCTGGGAGGTTGATGCTGGATCAGGAATCATCGGTTGTAACTCCTCCTGGATCTTCTTGTTATATCAATAAAACTATTTGAGTTTCTCCTACATGCTTGTGTATCATTGATGTTTGTTACAATTGTATGTTTAGCTTAAATCTGATCCTAAGCTTTTTATGAATATAAACCCATGTCTGTGTATAGTTTCCTTCTTCTGTGATCTTGCAGGTACTTGGTGAAGCTGGGCAAGTAAGGAAGTAGGTAGCTGGAAGCTGTCAAAGAGGAGAGAGATTGGATCAAAGGACTAGCGCAAGACACAGGTTGGTTCATCCTATTTCTCTTTGTTTATAGTTCATAAAGAATAATACAAAAGTAGTTTTCTCTTTTTGTTTCTAAGGTCACTATCACACCTTAGGGGGATAGGGTCATTCTGAATGGACACTTTTCCCATTAACAAAATGGCAACTCCACTGGGGACGATTGTCTAGTTAGTTTGTTTGTGTTTCTCTTATTGTTTATTTCATAAACTTAGAAGTAGCAAATCAAACTTCATTTGCCATTAACAAATGCAAAGTAGACATCTGCTACTTCAATCCATTCAATGGATCTGTTTACGATTTGAACAGCTGATTCACAAATGATCTGATTGCCCTTTGTGATAGCTCTTAGACCTTCTTTAAATCTACCCTCTGATTGTGCATTACTGATTGCTTTTACTCAGCCAAAAACCATAGATTAAACTGCAAACCGTGACCCAGAACCCGGATAGAATTCTCGTTTCTGCCCCAGCGCAGGTACTGTGAAGAGTTCCTGCATTTCAGATAAGCCAACCACAATTCCAACAAGTATACCAAGGTTCTCAATATACCTGGCATTTACCGTGAATGTAGTAATGGAAGCCCCCATTCGCTTCAGAATATCGGAGTAGGCCTACTAAAAGATCCTATACTAGTGGGAACTTTCACTCTTCCACCTCCAATCAATCTGGCGGAAGTAGCATCAATAGGACCCTGCAACATGATATCTTCCACAAAGATCTCAGAGAACGATATCGACATGGATCATGCAATGGTTTTTCCCCCAAGCCCAATAGAAATATTATAGCAATCAATGTTTCTGGCATGGGAGGCAAACCCAAATCAACGCTCATCAAGCGTTTGGATAGATAGGTCTAGAGAATATGGTACTCCTTCAAATCCTTGGTCGCAAGTGCATGGCACCGACGAAGGAATTCTCCAAGCTATGGTAATTGAAGGAGCACCATGGAATGATTCCCACCATCATTCTCTTCTTCCGAATTATGAAGAAATGACCTTTACCATCCTTCAGTAGTTGATTTTCTATCAAATACTGTAAATACGGTGGATTCCGAGCGAAACTTATCCAACATTGAAGAGACTATAGCCATAAATATCTCGACCAAAATAGATGTTGTAGAGAATATTTATGTCGGCAAATGTTGTTCTCCTTCAGAACTGGAAATATATAACGCTCTTTTTCATGAATTCAGAGATGTCTTTGCTTGGTCATACAGTGAAATGCTAGGCATCGACTCGAGTATCGTTGAACACGAAATTAAGATGTATCCGGATGTCAAACCAGTACGACAACGGCTAAAGAAGATGGCACCTAATCCTGTACTCAGCCTTGTGGGCTTACCGAACATCGGTAAGAAATGCAACCGGGTTCACACCCTTCCAACTGGTATATGGCCTGGAAGTAGTCTTACCAGTCCAGTGTGAAATCTCGTCTCTCAAACTTGCAATTGATCTACTCCCTGGAACTTCAGAAGAAGAGGCTCATTTCATGGAATTAATCCAATTGGATGAAACCCATCGTGACGCCGCGTTGGCTAACGAAGCCCATAAGAAACGAGTCAAGGCGCAGTTCGACAAAAATGTCAAACCCCGTGTCTTCTCAGAAGGTGACTTGGTCTTGCTTTATGACCAAGAATCCGATAAATTGGGAGCAGGTAAATTTAAGTCTTTATGGATGGGCCCCTATATTGTTAAGCGGGTGTTAGCAAAGGAAGACTACGAGTTAATGGATTACGATGGAATTCCACTCGCGCAACCTCGTAATGGGTTGTACCTCAAGCGTTACTACGCGTAGTAGTAACCAGCATGCTTTTGTTATATCTTTGTTTTCGCTAAAATGTTTGTTTTGGTCGAGTAATCCACCTTTTTACATTTATTGCAGATGTCAAACCCATTGGAGCCATGTGTTGGATATGCCGACGGAGCAAGTCGTAGTTCGTGGAACCTGTCCTCTGCAGCATGGGCGATTTTTGATCCAAGCGGTGAGTTAGTAAGTTTCAGAGGTGTATGTATTGGTCAATCAACGAACAATATCGCTGAGTATAGCACGTTGATAGAACTTCTCTCTGATGCCATCACTCATGGTATACGCCGACTAATTGTCAGGCTAGACTCACAACTCATAATACTGCAATTCAATGGTATATATTCCGTCCGAAACCCAGCTATTTATCGCATGTTCCTAAGGGTTAAGATTTTGGAAGCTCATGTACATAGGACAGATAATCATCTGATGGTAGACTGATGATTCTGATAGAGTCATCATCCTTTTGGTAGGATTATTATCTGTGTTGCAATGCTGTACATTTCAATGTCTCTATTTTCCTGAATATATATCGCAGCCCGGATGGATGAAACTAGATCCGGGGTCTTCAATCTCGTCCGATATTCACTCGAAGTGCAAGTCGATCCATGTGAGAAATGTTTTGAAGTCGAACATGGAAATAAATCGCTTGAATACCAGTCAATGATGTAAACTGTTAACAAGCGCGAGAGGAATCACCGATAATGATAATGACCCTCAAGGTACTGCAGTACAATTCACGTGGTGTGAATAAAGGACTTGGCGTCGAACACCATGCAAAATCTTTCGGTCGAAGGTCATTGATGTATACCTGTCGCCGAAAGTGAGAAACTTGCCATTGAGGCATGCAAGCTTCAAAGTACTGAATGGGGTGTTCCTAGATCAACTTCTTGGATAATGAGCTGATGTCAAAAAGAACTGATCCGTCAAAGGAGGGCCTTAATGAATCCCACCTCAATGACACGGAACGAAGCAAATGATTTTGATGGAGGTGAAAACGATCTGATGATATATGGTTCAGGATGGCGGTCATGAAAGAATGAAGTATAATGTATGGTAGTGGATAGGACACAGGTGACTTCTCTGGATGACTTCTCTTGAACATGTCGGTGACACTTATGTGATGGATTGGTAGCATTTACCCCAAATGTGGATGGTGTGGCGTGACCATGGTGATGTGACCGGTGAATGAAACAACCCAACCCGACTCGGGCACGGAGTGGAAGTGTCATGTTCAAGAGCGACTTGCTACCAATAAAGATTCTTTGAGTTTTCTTCCCAATTTTTCCCCAGTCATTGCTGACCAGTACCTCTTTATTTTTGTCAAGCTTGAGGAGGATAACATATGCTTGTTCTATAATTTGCCCTTCGGAGTCGCCTGTGAAGGGACATCGCTTATCTATGCTTTACTTGTGGTTGTTGCTTTTCTCGTTTATCATTGCTGACCAGTAACTTCTCGATGAAGGTTCCCTGGTTTATGCCGAGTATCCATATGCTGGCATGGACTTCCGGGGTGATCCAGATTTAGTACTGTCGGACGGCGAGTAGTGGGGTGCTATTGGTAAAATCCCTGACCATATTGCTGTTTACTTTTTTTGTTTATAATGTCACTGTGCTTTATTCTATCAAGACTCTGATCAAACTCATGTGTACATGCAGATGTTGGTCCTGGTCATCCAGTAGTTCGCCTTAGAGTACCAGCTGTTGCTCCAGCAGGAGAGGCCGCCGGAAGGGCTATTCTTCGCGACCTCGATGTGGCCGAGATTCTCATAGCTTTGTAGGAGTAGGTTGAGGGCCTCACTCTTGGTATACCAGATGTGAGGACTGACGAGCTACCTTTGCGGTTACAGCGGCATACTACTGGTGTGCCCAGACGATGGACTCGTCTCTTACGCATGATCGTACAGGCTGTGACTTGCTATCACGAGCACCATTAGACTAGGGTGCCCCCTAGCATTTTGAGTTTTTGGGTCGTGTGACTGATTTTGTCTTGGTTACAGAACATTATATGTAAACTATAAACAGCTATATATATTTTTGATTTTTGGAGTTTTATTGTGGTTGAGTTATATGATCCATATGTAAAACATTGATGATGTGTTTCCTTTTATAAATGTTGCAAATTTCTATCTAACACATAATTTGCTAATGAGTCGGTTAATGTGTTTAAGTTTTTGGAAATATGTTGGTATTGAACAAGATCAAATTGTCTTTCCAAAATCTTAACCCTCAGGAACATGCGATAAATAGCTGGGTTTCGGACAGAATATATACCATTGAGTTGCAGTATTACGAGTTGTGAGTCTAGCCTGACAATTAGTCGGTGTATACCATGAGTGATGGCATCAGAGAGAAGTTCTATCAACGCGCTATACTCAGCGATATTGTTCGTTGATCGACCAATACATACACCTCTGAAACTTACTAACTCGCCGCTTGCATCAAAAATGGCCCAGGCTGCAGAGGACAGGTTCCGCGAACTACGACTTGCTCCGTCGGCATATCCAACACATGGCTCTAATGGGCTTGACATCTGCAATAAATGTAAAAAGGTGGATTACTTGACTAAAACAAACATTTTAGCGAAAACAAAAATATAACAAAAGCATACTGGTTACTACTACGCGTAGTAACACTTGAGGTACAACCCATTACGAGGTTGCGCCAGTGGAATTCCGTTGTAATCCATTAACTCGTAGGCTCCCTTTGCTAACACCCGCTTAACAATATAGGGGCCCATCCATAAAGACTTAAATTTACCTGCTCCCAATTTATCGGATTCTTAGTCGTAAAGCAAGACCAAGTCACCTTCTGAGAAGACACGGGGTTTGACATTTTTGTCGAACTGCGCCTTGACTCGTTTCTTATGGGCTTCGTTAGCCAACGCGGTGTCACGACGGGTTTCATCCAATTGGATTAATTCCAAGAAACGAGCCTCTTCTTCTGAAGTTCCGGGGAGGAGATCAATTACGAGTTTGAGAGATGAGATTTCACACTGGATTGGTAAGACTGCTTCCAGGCCATATACCAGTTGGAAGGGTGTGAACCCGGTTGCATTTCTTACCGATGTTCAGTAAGTCCACAAGGCTGAGTACAGGATTAGGTGCCATCTTCTTTTGTGAACTCTGATCATCCTTTGCAGCATGCATTTCAGGACCTTGTTGATCGTTTCAACTTGTCCGTTGGCCTGCGGATAATATGGAGTAGAGTTGTCGTGAGACAACCCTAGTTTGGCAGTTAATTCAACCATCATGTGATTGCGAAAATGTGATCCATGATCTGTGACTATAGCATGTGGTATGCCGAATCTGGCGACTACATGATTGAAAAATAAAAGGGCAGTTGCTTCACCAGTATTATCTAATGTAGGCATTGCCTCGGCCCATTTGGTAAAATAGTCGACTGCGACTATGATATACCCATGCCCCCCGGTCGAGGTGGGGTTACATGTCATGAAATCAATGCCCCATTTGGCAAATGGCCCAACAGCAACTATTGGCTGTAGAGGCACGGGTGGTCTTCTGGTTTTGCTATCAAAAATTTGACAAGCATGGCAACTTCTGACTGCGGTTATGCAATCTTTGAACATTGTTGGCCAGAAGTATCCTGCTTGTAAGATTCTTTGTGATGTAGCATATCCAAATTGATGCCCCCCACACGTGCCTGAATGACACTCATTCAGGGCTTTTTCGGCCTCCTCATGGGTGAGGTACCTTCTCAGAACTGTATCAATACCACGACGGTAAAGTGTATCACCAACGATCATGTAGTCTTTTGCTTGGTATCGTATACGTTTTTGTTCAGAGTGGGTGGTGTTTGGCCTAAATTTTTGGGTTTGGAGATAAATGATTATATCCCCATACCATTCATTGCTTGTAGATATCAGAAACAAACTTTCATCCACGATTGATTCTTCGGATGTTTCATCGTTGGACGACGATGGGAGATCGCATAATAATTCTGCGAAAACTAGAGCTTTCTTTGACTTGGATTTTACAAATTCCAGATCAAACTCTTGAAGGATTGCTATCCATTTTGAATATTTGCCCCCCAGCAACTGTCGTGACAATATATAAGTCATGGGGTTGCAATCTGACATAATGGTAGTCTTCCGAAAGAGGGCATAGTGTCGAAATCTTTGTATCGCTTGAACAGCTACAAGCGCTAGTTTTTCAACATAAGAATATTTTCTTTCTGTTTCATTTAAGTTTTTACTTAAATAATAAATAGGATGTTCAATTCCATTGACTTCTTGAACTAAAACCATTGCGATGGTCGTATCTACTGCAGCCAGATACAGGTTAAAATCTCTTTGATAATCAAGGGCATACATTAATGATTCTTTCATTAGGGAATCTTTTAAAGCATCAATGGAAACTTGTGCAACCTGGTCCCAGACAAAGGGTACTTCCTTTTTCAAGAGGCAAGTATAACCTTTAGCAAGTTCAGCGTAATTTGGAATGAACCTTCTCAGAAAGTTTGCTTTCCCTTGGAGTTTCTAAATCTGAAGCAAATTCGAAGGTGGAGGCAAATTTATGATTGCCTGGACCTTACACGGGTCGAGACAAATCCCATCCTTGGAGACTACAAATCCAAGTAAACGACCAGAACTGACGCAAAATACACATTTGTGCAGATTGAGTCATATCTTGTAGTGTCGGCAACATAGAAATATTGCTCTTAGATGCTGCGGATGATCAGTCCGATTTCGCGAATGAGCCGGAAGGTCGTCGAGGTATGGTTGAATGATGTTTTTGATGTCATGGAAGGAATAATTCACTGCCCTCTGAAATGTCGCCCCTGCGTTCTTTAAACCAAAGGGTAATTTTCGATATGTGAATGTGCCCCACGGACAAATGAATGCAGTCTTTGACTGGTCCTATGGGTGGATATTTATTTGATTATACCAGGAAAATCCATCCATGAATGAAAAGATTTCGCATCCGGCACATTCATCAATTATCTGGTCAATGAAGGGTGTAGGGTAGTTGTCTTTTGGACAAGCTTGATTTACATCCCTATAATCGATGCACACTCTAATTGTCCCCTGTTTTTTCATAATAGGGACAATATTCGATACCGAATCGGTTAGAGGAACCGGGTAGATGAAACCAGCATGGAGAAGTTTTTCAACTTCTGCCTTAATGGCAGTGGCTTTCCTGGGGTGCACCTGCCTTAGCCGTTGTCGTACTGGTTTGACATCCGGATACATCTTAATTTCGTGTTCAACGATGCTCGAGTTGATGCCTGGCATTTCACTGTATGACCAAGCAAAGACATCTCTGAATTTGCGAAAAAGAGCGTTATATATTTCCAGTTCTGAAGGAGAACAACATTTGCCGACATAAATATTCTCTACAACATCTGTTTTGGTCGAGATATTTATGGCTATAGTCTCTTCAATGTTGGATAAGTTTCACTCGGAATCCACCGTATTTACAGTATTTGATAGAAAATCAACTACTGAAGGATGGTAAAGGTCATTTTGAGTATCTTCTTCATAATCCGGAAGAAGAGAACGATGGTGGGAATCATTCCATGGTGCTCCTTCAATTACCATAGCTTGGAGAATTCCTTCGTCGGTGCCATGCACTTGTGACCAAGGATTTGAAGGAGTACCATATTCTCTAGACCTATCTATCCAAACACTTGATGAGTGTTGATTTGGGTTTGCCTCCCATGCCAGAAACATTGATTGCTATAATATTTCTATTGGGCTTGGGGGAAAAACCATTGCATGATCCATGTTGATATCGTTCTCTGAGATCTTTGTGGAATATATCATGTTGCAGGTTCTTATTGATGCTACTTCCGCCAGATTGATTGGAGGTGGAAGAGCGAAAGTTCCCATTAGTATAGGATCTTTTAGTAGGCCTACTCCGATATTCTGAAGCGAATGGGGGCTTCCATGGATCATGGGAATGCTTCCTGTAACTTGAGAACCATTGGGGAAGAAGTTTTGTTGATCGACGATTGTAATCCCTCCCTGAAAGGGAAATGCAATCTTTCTAAAATAGGTCGACACAACAGCTGCCATGGCATATATCTATGGTCGTCCCAGTAGGATGTTGTAATCAAGATTCCCATCGATGACTTCAACATCTATTTCTACTATTTTCCCTCCTAGTTCAACTTTCAAGTTATTTAGGATACCATATGGGGTATATGTCCTTCCGTCGAATGCTTTTAATGTCGTCGCAGACCGCGACAAGGTTGGAGATCCTAAATTTTTCCAGCAACTCATCGACATAATGCATGTAAATGCTCCCTCATCAATAATCGTTCGGTGAATAGTTTTGTTAAGGGCTTTCACTTGAACAAGGAAAGCTAATTGAGCTAGTAACTGAGGATCGTACCCTTTGTGGTCGAAGGATACAAGATTGGAATCCTTTGGATCAATCCCACCAATGGCCGATAGTAAGGCCTGCCTTTGGGACGGACAATTTTGTAGTACTTCAAGAGTCGACATAGTGGATGGCGATTGGGCCAAATCTTCCACTATATTATAATGTTGCGCCGCTTTAGCGCGGGGATTAAATGTCGACTTGTGTACTACTCCCTTCGGCAGTTTTATTGTCAACTCAGGGATGGTGGGTGGTACAACTTCTGTCGAAGTTGTTGTCGAACTACTTGGTTGATCTTTATCCTTGTTGTTCGACAGCTGTGGATTCCCGTAATCTTTGTTCCTTGTCGAAATCAAAGCATCATTCTGTTGTTTTGAAATCGACAACATTAGCACTTGAGACGGGGAAGCATTTCCGCTCTCAACCAGATTCGTTCCTGGGTTTGGAAACGGATCAGTTAACACTTCTGAGGTTTTCGAACATTTAAAGAATTTCTTAAGCTCAGCTTTGTGATCCTCATCGCATATATGGCATGGAGTTCTTGGTTTCCTATTTCCAGGAGGGTTTGAAGAAGATTTTTCAGGTGATGATTCATCTTGTTTCTTCTTCTTCCCTTTGCCTTTCTTCTTGCTTCCTGGTTGTTTGGTTTCTTTGCCCTTATCTGTCAATATGGCATTTACTTCTGAAGCAAGAAGTTCGTCTTTTGCATTTTGACTTGAAATCTTACGGGCCTTCTTGGATGTAGCCTTTTTCGATTTCGTGTCTGTCGTGCCAATCACGCCATCGCCGGCATGAGAGTCATTGTTCGATTTAGGAGGAGGAGGAATTGAGAATTATGGTCTAGGCGCGTCAGGTATTTTGTCGTAGAGCGTGCCGAACTGAGTGTAAATCAAGTCCAGATATTGTGCACGAGTGATCACTTGCTCTTCTGTTACGACTCCCCCCTTTGCCACATCTTCCGTGATGGAAGGCAGTAAAGACTTGATAAACCATTCATCTAATAGCTGATCGGGAACGTACGTTTTCACCATCCTACGACGACGTCGCCACTCATGTATATGATCAGATATGTGAGTGGCCGTTGTCTGTTTGAAGTTGGTAAGAAGTTCTGTTCCCGTTTCATACCTTATTGGTAATTGAAAATGGGTTAAAAAGGTTGTGGCTAAGGTACTGAAGTTGTCGAACGAAGCTCTAGGCAATTCAATGTACCATTTTGCTGCTGGACCCGTTAATGTCCTCTGAAAGAGGCGAAGTCTTATCGAATCATCATTTAGGGTATTTGATGAACACCATAGATGAAAGGTCATCACGTGATTCGATGGATCTTCACCTGGATTTCCATTAAATTTAGGAATATCTGATGGAAGTTTATGCAGAATCGTTGGCCACCAAGGGGCGTAAGAAATTGGATCGTTTGTTAACCATTTTAAATCAGGTAACTCTAAAGTTGCCACGAATGGTAACTATTGATTCAGGTTAGGTGAAGCATACCCAGGATATGACGGAATCGCCTGAGCAGTTGGTCTTTGCATACCGGCATAATGCATTTGATGCTGGTATGTTTGGTAAGGTTGGTGGACTTGACCATTGTAAAATGGTTGATTTTGACCGTTTTGGATGTACGGTTGTCCACTGTTCGCAAAGATTTGCTGCTCAGAACCTTGGTATACTTGTTGGAATTGTGGTTCTTGGATGTTTATCTCGATAGACATCGCCGAAGAAGTGTTTTGTTTGTCCCGTGAATAAAACAATCTTTGGGTACCATTCATGGTGGTTATTTACTAGGAACAGACAATCATCTATCTATCCCACCGTTGAAAGAACTTCGGATACTCCTAATAAAGCATTTCACCCGATAAACGGCCTCATACTTTAGGGGGCAACTGTTATAGACATTTTTGTGCCTTACAGCTCTAAGCATGAAATGTCCATAAACCAAGGGATCTTAAGTCCCTAAAAGTGTTGTTCCGACCCCTAAAGGAACAAGGTCAACAAATTACAGCTTCTCCCAGAAGTTCTCCACTAGAAACTGCTCAGAATCAGTCAAATCAGGATCATTTCAGCTGCTCCATTGGCTAGCTGCGTTGCATAGCACCCAAATACATTAGCTAGGTGCGTTGCAATGCACCTAAATGCACTACTAGGGTGCGTTGAGCGGGAAATGACAAATGGCAGTGTCATTCCGCGGGATGGAGAGACAATGGAAGCTTCCAGAATCTTCCCCAATGACACTTGCCTCACTGAATTCGACCAAGGATGAGTAAGAGCCTCTCAGTCTCCAAGTGGAAGCAAGAACTAACAGAGAGAAGACACTAGTCAAACCATAAGCTGACTCATACTCCTTGCATACATCTATATATGGATCCCTCATCCCAGAGATCCAGAGGCTGGAATTTTGTACATTGCAGAGAATTGCTGTTGGTTTTGAGATAGATATCAGAGTATTGGGTGATTTATGCTTTGTTGGAGGTGAAGAGGGGCTTCTTTCCTGGGAGGTTGATGCTGGATCAGGAATCATCGGTTGTAACCCCTCCTGGATCTTCTTGTTATATCAATAAAACTATTTGAGTTTCTCCTACATGCTTGTGTATCATTGATGTTTCTTACACTTGTATGTTTAGCTTAAATATGATGCTAAGCTTTTTATGAATATAAACCCATGTCTTTGTATAGTTTCCTCCTTCTGTGATCTTGCAGGTACTTGGTGAAGCTAGGCAAGTAAGGGAGCAGGTAGCTGGAAGCTGTCAAAGAGGAGAGAGATTGGATCTCTTCCCTCAAGGTAGAGTTGTTCTATGACTTCTCTTTGAGTGGTCGCCATTTTGTTAACGGGAAAAGTGTCTATTCAGAATGACCCTATCCCACTAAGGTGTGACAGTGACCTTAGAAACAAACAGAGAAAACTACTTTTGTATTCTTCTTTATGAGCTATAAACAAAGAGATATAGGATGAACCAACCTGTGTCTTGAGCTAGTCCTTTGATCTAATCTCTCTCCTCTTTGACAGCTCCCAGCTACCTGCTCCCTTACTTACTCAGCTTACCTGCAAGATCACAGAAGAAGGAAACTATACAAAGACATGGATTTATATTCATAAAAAGCTTAGGATCAGATTTAAGCTAAACATACAAGTGTAACAAACATCAATGATACACAAGCATGTAGGAGAAACTCAAATAGTTTTATTGATATAACAAGAAGATCCAGGAGGAGTTACAACCGATGATTCCTGATCCAGCATCAACCTCCCAGCAAACAAGCCCCTCTTCACCTCCAACAAAGCATAAATCACCCAATACTCTGATATCTATCTCAAAACCAACAGCAATTCTCTGCAATGTACAAAATTCCAGCCTCTGGATCTCTGGGATGAGGGATCCATATATAGATGTATGCAAGGAGTATGAGTCAGCTTATGATTTGACTAGTGTCTTCTCTCTGTTAGTTCTTGCTTCCACTTGGAGACTGAGAGCCTCTTACTGATACTTGGTCGAATTCAGTGAGGCAAGTGTCATTGGGGAAGATTATGGAAGCTTCCATTGTCTCTCCACCTCGCGGAATGACACTGCCATTTGTCATTTCCCGCTCAACGCACCCTGATAGTGCATTTAGGTGCGTTACAACGCACCTAGCTAGTGTATTTGGGTGCTATGCAACGCAACTAGCCAGTGGAGCAGCTGAAATGATCCTGATTTGACTGATTCAGAGCAATTTCTGGTGGAGAACCTCTGGGAGAAGCTGTAATTTGTTGACCTTGTTCCTTTAGGAGTTAGAACAACACTTTTAGGGACTTAGGAGCCCTTGGTTTATGGACATTTCATGCTTAGAGCTGTAAGGCACAAAAATGTCTATAATATTTGCCCCCTAAAGTATGAGGCCGTTTATCGGGTGAAATGCTTTATTAGGAGGATCCGAAGTTCTTTCAATGCTGGCAGGAGACCTGTAATAAGATACAATACAATACATTATCTTCATACTATTTTCATGATCTAGCTGAGGCAGGCATTCCCATGCTTAGCTTTATAAATTCATTTTCATGTACATAGGACAGACAATCGTCTGATGGTAGACTGATGATTCTGTTAGAGCCATCATCCTTTTCGTAGGATGATTATCTGTGCTGCAATGTTGTACATTTCAATGTCTTTATTTTCCTGAATATATATCACAGCCCAGATGGATGAAACTAGATCCGGGGTCTTCAATCTCATCCGATCTTCACTCAAAGTACAAGTCGATCCATGTGAGAAATGTTTTGAAGTCGAACATGGAAAGACATCGCTTGATTACCAGTCAATGATGTAAACTGTTAACAAGCGCGAGAGGAATCACCGATAATGATAATGACCCTCAAGGTACTGCAGTACAATTCACGTGGTGTGAATAAAGGACTTGGCGTCAAACACCACGCAAAATCTTTCGGTCGAAGGTCATTGATGTATACCTGTCGCCGGAAGTGAGAAACTTGCCATTGAGGCATGCAAGCTTCAAAGTACTGAATGGGGTGTTCCTAGATCAACTTCTTGGATAATGAGCTGATGTCGACAAGAAGTGATCCATCAAAGGAGGTCCTTAATGAATCCCGCATCAATGACATGGAATGAAGCAAATGATTTTGATTGAGGTGAAAACGATCTGATGGTATATGGTTCAGAATGGCGGTCATGAAAGAATGAAGTATAATGTATCGTAGTGGATAGGACACAGGTGACTTCTCTGGATGACTTCTTTTGAACATGTCGGCGACACTTATGTGATGGATTGGTAGCATTTACCCCAAATGTGGATGGTGTGGCGTGACCATGGTGATGTGACCAGTGAATGAAACAACCTTTCCCGACTCGGGCATGGAGCAGAAGTGTCATGTTCAAGAGCGACTTGCTACCAATAAAGATTCTTTGAGTTTTCTTCCCAATTTTTCCCCAGTCATTGCTGACCAGTACCTCTTTATTTTTGTCAAGCTTGAGGAGGATAACATATGCTTGTTCTATAATTTTCCCTTCGGGCAAACCCATCGCTATGTTTTAACGAGCCTAGCGATAGTGAAACTCGTTCTCGTCTAAAGACAACTTTGTCGCTATTAATATTTTTAACGAGTCTAACGACAAAGATAACTCGGTCCATTTCATTTTTAGAGAGTCTAAAAAGGTACGTAAAGGTAACTCCGAAATTCCTTTTTCGTCATCTAATCCCTTAAGTCTGAAAGAGTATAAAACAATACAGAAGGGATGAATTTTCGATAGTTTTAACGAGCCGAACAAAACAAGCGCTCGATCTTTTTGTGCAATAATCCCTCAGGTCCAAAAATATTAAAATTTAGAGGAGGGATAGCACTTCCTATCGCTTTAACGAGCTGGAAGGCCAAAACTCGGCAATCTTTTCATATTTTACGAGTCACTTGAGAAGAGCTTAAAGAAGACTCGTCTTTTGAGGAACGAGTGATAAGATGGGTAGCAGCTGATTCCAGGTAAGGTTTGGAATTTTCCAATCAGGGCAGTGTCACAAGGATGGCTAGTGAAATCACTCTTCGCAGCTGTTCCTCAAAATGGGTAAACAATCAAATGGAGGTGAATGATCGGCCAATGGAAAAGTGGAGGTGACGGTGCAAACACGACCAAGGCTTTAATGGCTGAAATGCTTCATTCATGGTGGTTATTTACCGGGGAATAGTTCATTTTTTAATGAGCTTAAACGCGGGTGGAAACATTTCCTCATGTCTTATGTTTATTTTTTAACGAGCTTGAACTATGCGCTAAAACTGCTCGATTAGATGGTCTTGTTTTGATTTTTACCATAGATAGCTTTTTCCTTCCAAAGATCGTACTGTATTTTCAACTGCTTCGTCAAACTAGTTAGAAATGAACAATATTTGCTTGAAAACGAGATTAAAACGCTAATATTTTACTTTGAACTACGTAAAAGTAATTAAAAAGTGTTTTTTACCTCTCATTTTACCATTTCATTTGAACTTGGTTTGTTGGAGGTTTGGAGGTGTTTTCCCCCTCGATTTTCATCAGTTGATTTCAGGAGATTCTGTGGACGATTCTCAGCGCCGTCTGGACCAGGTAGGAGCTAAACTTGAGCTCTTTCATTTCATGGTTTCCATTTTGCATTTTGTGCCTTATAACATGCTTTTCTGAGCCCCTGGTGTTTGAGGGATTAGTTCTGCCATCAACGCACCCTCAGTGCATCGAAACCTGTGTTGAATGTTGGCTTGTATGAAGGCAGTTTGACATTCAATGCACCTAGATCACTGCTGCAGTTGCGTTGGGCGCAGAAAGGGAATTTGTTGCACAATTTTTCATGGAATTTTTGCCTATTTCTTACGAAAATCAGGACCTAACTCCTCTCTTGTTGGTTTTTCAGAGATCTTGGAGCAAGATGACCCTTACATGGTGAGAATGTGAGCATGAAGAATAGGACATGATTGCCCTACATGATCCAGTTACAGTGAACGCGCTGCAGAATTGTGGCTTACTGAAATTCTTCCGCATTTCTAGCATGAGACAGCAGATCAACTTACTGCAGTATTTGCTCGATGCTTAGGATCCTATCAACCAGGTTTTCCAGATTAGATGCAAATCTATCCCCTTGACTGCAGTAGACATCGATTTCTTGACTGGCTTGTCGAGGCGGGGTGCCCCCATCTCTTTGTCAGGTTCGGCCCGAGGAGGCGATTCTGTGAGAGATTATGTCCGCCAGTATTGCAGAGAAGGATCTCAGCCGAGTAAAGATAGCAAGATCATCATCCGTGATGTTACTGACAGGTCTCTTAGGACTATCCTGTTTACTTTTGGTAGGATGGCTGGAAATGCGTCTCTTCATGTAGCCAACAGATCCTATATGCAGCATGCCTTGGAATGCCTTCAACCGAAGGTGTTCAACTGGTGTGACGCAGTACTTCTTGTGATGAAGGAACAGTTGACCAAGATAAAGAACGGGAGGTTGAACAACTTTGGGTACGGTTCTATTCTGACCGCCTTTGCCTTGGAGAAGATACCACTGATGCAGCCGCAATATATTGCACTCGACTTACCTTCTCCTACTGAACCACGTATGCAGAGATGGGTTGACCATATGTCTAGGCATGCTGGCCAATCTCAGATTTCATTTTCTGATACTTTCTTCAGGTGGTTTGATCGTCGGGAGATGGTTTATGCCGAGTATCCATATGTTGGCATGGACTTCTGGGGTGATCCAGATTTAGTACTGCTGGACGGCGAGCAGTGGGGTGTTATTGGTAAAATCTCTGACCATATTGCTATTTACTATTTTTGTTTATAATGTCCCTGTGCTTTATTCTATCAATACCCTGATCAAACTCATGTGTACATGCAGATGTTGGTCCTGTTCGTCCAGCAGTTCGCCTGAGAGTACAAGCTATTGCTCCAACAGGAGAGGCCACCGGAAGGGCTATTCTTCGCGACCTCGATGTGGCCGAGAATCTCACGGCTTTGTAGGAGCAGGTTGAGGGCCTCACTCTTGGTATACCAGATGTGAGGACTGACGAGCTACCTTTGCGGTTACAGCGGCATACTACTGGTGTGCCCAGACGATGGACTCGTCTCTTACGCATGATCGCACAGGCTGTGACTTGCTATCACGAGCACCATTAGACTAGGGTGCCCCCTAGCATTTTGAGTTTTTGGGTCGTGTGACCGATTTTGTCTTGGTTACAGAACATTATATGTAAACCATAAACAGCTATATATATTTTTGATTTTCGGAGTTTTATTCTGGTTGAGTTATATGATCCATATGTAAAACATTGATGATCTGTTTCCTTTTATAGATGTTGCAAATGTCTATCTAACACATAGTTTGCTAAAGAGTCAGTTAATGTGTTTAAGTTTCTGGAAATATGTTGGTATTGAATAAGATCAAATTGTCTTTCCAAAATCTTAACCCTTAGGAACATGCGATAAATAGCTGGGTTTCGGATGGAATATATACCATTGAGTTGCAGTATTACGAGTTGTGAGTCTAGCCTGACAATTAGTTGGCGTATACCATGAGTGATGGCATCAGAGAGAAGTTCTATCAACGCGCTATACTCAGCGATATTGTTCGTTGATCGATCAATACATACACCTCTGAAACTTACTAACTCACCGCTTGGATCAAAAATGGCCCAGGCTGCAGAGGACAGGTTCCGCGAACTACGACTTGCTCCGTCGGCATATCCAACACATGGCTCCAATGGGCTTGACATCTGCAATAAATGTAAAAAGGTGGATTACTCGACCAAAACAAACATTTTAGCGAAAACAAAAATATAACAAAAGCATGCTGGTTACTACTACGCGTAGTAATGCTTGAGGTAGAACCCATTACGAGGTTGCGCCTTTGGAATTCCGTCGTAATCCATTAACACGTAGGCTCCCTTTGCTAACACCCCGCTTAACAATATAGCGGCCCATCCATAAAGACTTAAATTTACCTGCTCCCAATTTATCGGATTCTTGGTCGTAAAGCAAGACCAAGTCACCTTCTAAGAAGACACGGGGTTTGACATTATTGTCGAACTGCGCCTTGACTCGTTTCTTATGGGCTTCATTAGCCAACGCGGCGTCACGACGGGTTTCATCCAATTGGATTAATTCCAAGAAACGAGCCTCTTCTTCTGAAGTTCCGGGGAGTAGATCAATTGCGAGTTTGAGAGACGAGATTTCACACTGGACTGGTAAGACTGCTTCCAGGCCATATACCAGTTGGAAGGGTGTGAACCCGGTTGCATTTCTTACCGATGTTCGGTAAGCCCACAAGGCTGAGTACAGGATTAGGTGCCATCTTCTTTTGTGAACTCCGATCATCCTTTGCAGCATGCGTTTCAGTATCTTGTTGATCGCTTCAACTTGTCCGTTGGCCTGCGGATAATATGGAGTAGAGCTGTCATGAGACAACCCTAGTTTGGCAGTTAATTCAACCATCATGTGATTGCGAAAATGCGATCCATGATCTGTGACTATAGCCTGTGGTATGCCGAATCTGGCGACTACATGATTGAAAAAGAAAAGGGCAGCTGTTTCACCAGTATTATCTAATGTAGGCATCGCCTCGGCCCATTTGGTAAAATAGTCGACTGCGACTATGATATACCCATGCTCCCCGGTCGAGGTGGGGTTACATGTCATGAAATCGATGCCCCATTTGGCGAATGGCCCAACAACAACTATTGGTTGTAGAGGCGCGGGTGGTCTTCTGGTTTTGCTATCAAAAATTTGACAAGCATGGCAACTTCTGACTGCGGTTATGCAATCTTTGAACATTGTTGGCCAGAAGTATCCTGCTCGTAAGATTTTTTGCGCTGTAGCATATCCAGATTGATGCCCCCCACACGCGCCTGAAAGACACTCATTCAAGACTTTTTCGGCCTCCTAATGGGTGAGGCACCTTCTCAGAACTGTATCAATACCACGACGGTAAAGTGTATCACCAACGATCATGTAGTCTTTTGCTTGGTATCGTATACGTTTTTGTTCAGAGTGGGTGGTGTTTGGCCTAAATTTTTGGGTTTGGAGATAAATGATTATATCCCCATACCATTCATTGCTTGTAGATATCAGAAACAAACTTTCATCCACGATTGATTCTTCGGATGTTTCATCGTTGGACGACGATGGGAGATTGCATAATAATTCTGCGAAAACTAGAGCTTTCTTTGACTTGGATTTTACAAATTCTAGATCAAACTCTTGAAGGATTGCTATCCATTTTGAATATTTGTCCCCCAGCAACTGTTGCGAAAATATATAAGTCATGGGGTTGCAATCTGATATAATGGTAGTCTTCCGAAAGAGGACATAGTGTCGAAATCTTTGTATCGCTTGAACAACTGCAAGTGCTAGTTTTTCAACATAAGAATATTTGCTTTCTATTTCATTTAAGTTTTTACTTAAATAATAAATAGGATGTTCAATTCCATTGACTTCTTGAACTAAAACCATTGCGATGGTTGTATCTGCTGCAGCCAGATACAGGTTAAAATCTCTTTGATAATGAGGGGTGTACATTAATGATGCTTTCATTAGGGAATCTTTTAAAGCATCAAAGGAAGCTTGCGCAACCTGGTCCTAGACAAAGGGTACTTCCTTTTTCAAGAGGCGAGTATAACCTTTAGCAAGTTCAGCGTAATTTGGAATGAACCTCCTCAGAAAGTTTGCTTTCCCTTGGAGTTTCTGAATCTGAAGCAAATTCGAAGGTGGAGGCAAATTTATGATTGCCTGGACCTTACACGAGTCGAGACGAATCCCATCCTTGGAGACTACAAAGCCAAGTAAATGACCAGAAATGACGCAAAAGACACATTTGTGCGGATTGAGTCGTATCTTGTAGTGTCGGCAACGTAGAAATATCGCTCTTAGATGTTGCGGATGATCAGTCCGCTTTCGCGAATGAGCCGGAAGGTCGTCGAGGTATGGTTGAACGATCTTTTTGATGTCATGGAAGGCATAATTCATTGCCGTCTGAAACGTCGCCCCTGCGTTCTTTAAACCAAAGGGTAATTTTCGATATGCGAATGTGCCCCACGGACAAATGAATGCAGTCTTTGACTGGTCCTGTGGGCGGATATTTATTTGATTATACCTGGAAAATCCATCCATGAATGAAAAGATTTCGCATCTGGTGCATTCATCAATTATCTGGTCAATGAAGGGTGTAGGGTAGTTGTCTTTTGTACAAGCTTGATTTACATCCCTATAATCGACGCACACTCTAATTGTCCCCTGTTTTTTCATAAGAGGGACAATACTCGATACCCAATCGGTTAGAGG
Organism: Pinus tabuliformis; assembly: GCA_031772625.1. NCBI lineage: Eukaryota > Viridiplantae > Streptophyta > Pinopsida > Pinales > Pinaceae > Pinus > Pinus tabuliformis. The sequence continues at coordinate 872,496,126 of CM062811.1, forward strand.
AACCAGGTAGATGAAACCAGCATGGAGAAGTTTTTCAACTTCTGCCTTAATGGCAGCGGCTTTCTTGGAGACAAATAAGGAGACAACTAGGTTTCATCTCCATCAAAATCAAATCATTCAGAACGACCCTATCCCACTAAGGTGTGACAGTGACCTTAGAAACAAACAGAGAAAGCTACTTTTGTATTCTTCTTTATGAACTATAAACAAAGAGAAATAGGATGAACCAACCTGTGTCTTGCGCTAGTCCTTTGATCCAATCTCTCTCCTCTTTGACAGCTTCCAGCTACCTGATCCCTTACTTGCCCAGCTTCACCAAGTACCTGCAACATCACAGAAGAAGGAAACTATACAAAGACATGGGTTTATATTCATAAAAAGCTTACGATCAGATTTAAGCTAAACATACAAATGTAATAAACATCAATGATACACAAGCATGTAGGAGAAACTCAAATAGTTTTATTGATATAACAAGAAGATCCAAGAGGAGTTACAACCGATGATTCCTGATCCAGCATCAACCTCCTAGCAAAGAAGCCCCTCTTCACCTCCAACAAAGCATAAATCACCCAATACTCTGATATCTATCTCAAAACCAACAACAATTCTCTCCAATGTACAAAATTCCAGCCTCTGGATCTCTGGGATGAGGGATCAATATATAGATGTATGCAAGGAGTATGAGTCAGCTTATGATTTGACTAGTGTCTTCTCTCTGTCAGTTCTTGCTTCCACTTGGAGACTGAGAGCCTCTTACTCATCCTTGGTCGAATTCAGTGAGGCAATTGTCATTGGGGAAGATTCTGGAAGCTTCCATTGTCTCTCCACCTCGTGGAATGACACTGCCATTTGTCATTTCCCGCTCAACGCACCCTGGTAGTGCATTTAGGTGCGTTGCAACGCACCTAGCTAGTGTATTTGGGTGCTATGCAACACAGCTAGCCAGTGGAGCAGCTGTAATTTGTTGACCTTGTTCCTTTAGGGGTCGGAACAAAACTTTTAAGGACTTAGGATCCCTTGGTTTATGGACATTTCATTCTTAGAGCTGTAAGGCACAAAAATGTCTATAACAGTTGCCCCCTAAAGTATGAGGCCGTTTATCGGGTGAAATGCTTTATTAGGAGGATCCGAAGTTATTTCAATGCTGGGAGGAGACCTGTAATAAGATACAATACAATACATTATCTTCATACTGTTTTCATGATCTAGCTGAGGCGGGCATTCCCATGCTCAGCTTTATAAATTCATTTTCATGTACATAGGACAAACAATCGTCTGATGGTAGACTGATGATTCTGATAGAGTCATCATCCTTTTGGTAGGATGATTATCTGTGCTGCAATGCTGTACATTTCAATGTCTTTATTTTCCTGAATATATATCGCATCCCGGATGGATGAAACTAGATCCGGGGTCTTCAACCTCGTCCGATCTTCACTCGAAGTACAAGTCAATCCATGTGAGAAATGTTTTGAAGTCGAACATGGAAAGACATCGCTTGATTACGAGTCAATGATGTAAACTGTTAACAAGCGCGAGAGGAATCACCGATAATGATAATGACCCTCAAGGTACTGCAGTACAATTCACGTGGTGTGAATAAAGGACTTGGCGTCGAACACCACGCAAAATCTTTCGGTCGAAGGTCATTGATGTATACCTGTCGCCGGAAGTGAGAAACTTGCCATTGAGGCATGCAAGCTTCAAAGTACTGAATGGGGTGTTCCTAGATCAACTTCTTGGATAATGAGCTGATGCCGACAAGAAGCGATCCATCAAAGGAGGGCCTTAATGAATCCCACATCAATGACACGAAACGAAGCAAATTATTTTGATGGAGGTGAAAACGATCTGATGATATATGGTTCAGGATGGCGGTCATGAAAGAATGAAGTATAATGTATGGTAGTGGATAGGACACAGGTGACTTCTCTGGATGACTTCTCTTGAACATGTCGGCGACACTTATGTGATGGATTGGTAGCATTTACCCCAAATGTGGATGGTGTGGCGTGACCATGGTGATGTGACCGGTGAATGAAACAACCCAACCCGACTCGGGCACGGAGCGGAAGTGTCATGTTCAAGAGCGACTTGCTACCAATAAAGATTCTTTGAGTTTTCTTCCCAATTTTTCCCCAGTCATTGCTGACCAGTACCTCTTTATTTTTGTCAAGCTTGAGGAGGATAACATATGCTTGTTCTATAATTTGCCCTTCGGGCAAACCCATCTCTATGTTTTAACGAGCCTAGCGATAGTGAAACTCGTTCTCGTCTAAAGACAAGTTTGTCGCTATTAATCTTTTTAACGAGTCTAACGACAAAGATAACTCGGTCCTTTTCATTTTTAGAGAGTCTGAAAATGTACATAAAGGTAGCTCTGAAATTCCTTTTTCGTCATCTAATCCCTTAAGTCCAAAAAATTATAAAACAATACTGAAAGGATGAATTTTCGATAGTTTTAACGAGCCGAACAAAACAAGCGCTCGATCTTTTTGTGCAATAATCCCTCAGGTCCAAAAAGATTAGAATCTAGAGGAGGGATAGCACTTCCTGTCGCTTTAACGAGCTGGAAGGCCAAAACTCGACAATCTTTTCATATTTTACGAGTCAGTTGAAAAGAGCTTAAAGAAGACTCGTCTTTTGAGGAACAAGTGATAAAATGGGTAGCAACTGATTCCAGGTAAGGTTTGGAATTTTCCAATCACGGCAGTGTCACAAGGATGGCTAGTGAAATCACTCTTCGCAGTTGTTCCTCAAAATGGGTAAACAATCAAATGGAGGTGAATGATCGGCCAATGGAAAAGTGGAGGTGAGGGTGCAAACACGACCAAGGCTTTATTGGCTGAAATGCTTCATTCACGGTGGTTATTTATCGGGTAATAGTTCATTTTTTAATGAGCTTAAATGCGGGTGGAAACATTTGCTCATGTCTTATGTTTATTTTTTAACGAGCTTGAAGTATGCGCTAAAACTTCTCGATTAGATGGTCTTGTTTTGATTTTTACCATAGATAGCTTTTTCCTTCCAAAGATCATACTGTATTTTCAACTGCTTCATCAAACTAGTTAGAAATGAACAATATTTGCTTCAAAACGAGATTAAAATGCTAAGATTTTACTTTGAACTACGTAAAAGTAATTAAAAAGTGTTTTTTACCTCTCATTTTACCACTTCATTTGAACTTGGTTTGTTGGAGCATTGGAGGTGTTTTCCCCCTCGATTTTCATCAATTGATTTTGGGAGATTCTGTGGACGATTCTCAGCGCCGTCTGGACCAGGTAGGAGCTAAACCTCAGCTCTTTCATTTCATGGTTTCCAGTTTGCATTTTGTGCCTTATTCGCTGCTTTTCTGAGCCCCTGGGGTTTGAGGGATTCGTTCTGCCATCAACGCACCCTAAGTGCATCGAAACCTGCGTTGAATGCTGGCTTGTATGAAGGCAGTTTGACATTCAACACACCTAGATCACTGCTGCAGGTGCGTTGGGAACAGAAAGGGAATTTGTTGCACAATTTTTCATGGAATTTTTTCCTGTTTCTCACCAAAATCAAGACCTAACTCCTCTCTTGTTGGTTTTTCAGAGATCTTGGAGCAAGATGACCCTTACATGGCGAGAACATGAGCATGAAGAAGAGGACATGATTTCCCTACATGATCCAGTTAGAGTGAACGCACTGCGAAATTGTGGCTTACTAAAATTCTTCCGCATTTCTAGCATGAGACAGCAGATCAACTTACTGTAGTATTTGCTCGATGCTTGGGATCCTATCAACCAGTTTTTCCAGATTAGAGGCAAATCTATCCCCTTGACTGCAGTAGACATCTATTTCTTGACTGGCTTGTTGAGGCGGGGTGCCCCCATCTCTTTGTCAGGTTCGGCCCGAGGAGGCGATTCTGTGAGAGATTATGTCCGCCGGTATTGCAGAGAAGGATCTCAGTCGAGTAAAGACGGCAAGATCATCATCCGTGATGTTACTGACAGGTTTCTTAGGACTATCCTGTTTACTTTTGGTAGGATGGATGGTAGTGCGTCTCTTCATGTAGCCAACAGATCCTATATGCAGCATGCCTTGGAATGCCTTCAACCGAAGGTGTTCAACTGGTGTGACGCAGTACTTCTTGTGATGAAGGAACAGTTGACCAAGATAAAGAACGGGAGGTTGAAGAACTTTGGGTACGGTTCTATTCTGACCGCCTTTGCCTTGGAGAAGATACCACTGATGCAGCCGTAGTATATTGCACTCGGCTTACCTTCTCCTACTGAACCACGTATGCAGAGATGGGTTAACCATATGTCTAGGCATGCTGTCCAATCTCAAATTTCATTTTCTGATACCTTCTTCAGGTGGTTTGATCATCAGGAGATGGTTTATGACGAGTATCCATATGCTGGCATGGACTTCGGGGGTGATCCAGATTTAGTACTGCCAGACGGCGAGCAGTGGGGTTCTATTGGTAAAATCTCTGACCATATTGCTGTTTACTGTTTTTGTTTATAATGTCCCTGTGCTTTATTCTATCAAGACTCTGATCAAACTCATGTGTACATGCAGATGTTGGTTCTGTTCATCCAGCAGTTTGCCTGAGAGTACCAGCTGTTGCTCCAGCAGGAGAGGCCGACGGAAGGGCTATTCTTCGCGACCTCGATGTGGCTGAGACTCTCACGGCTTTGCAGGAGCAGGTTGAGGGCCTCAATCTTGGTATACCAGATGTGAGGACTGACGAGCTACCTTTGCGGTTACAGCGGCATACTACTGGTGTGCCCAGACGATGGACTCGTCTCTTACGCATGATCACGCAGGCTGTGACTTGCTATCACGAGCACCATTAGACTAGGGTGCCCCCTAGCATTTTGAGTTTTTGGGTCGTGTGACCGATTTTATCTTGGTTACAGAACATTATATGTAAACCATAAACAGCTATATATATTTTTGATTTTCGGAGTTTTATTCTGGTTGAGTTATATGATCCATATGTAAAACATTGATGACATGTTTCCTTTTATAAATGTTGCAAATGTCTATCTAACACATAGTTTGCTAATGAGTCGGTTAATGTGTTTAAGTTTCTAGAAATATGTTGGTATTGAATAAGATCAAATTGTCTTTCCAAAATCTTAACCCTTAGGAACATGCGATAAATAGCTGGGTTTCGGACGGAATATATACCATTGAGTTGCAGTATTACGAGTTGTGAGTCTAGCCTGACAATTAGTCGGCATATACCATGAGTGATGGCATCACAGAGAAGTTCTATCAACGCGCTATACTCAGCGATATTGTTCGTTGATGGACCAATACATACACCTCTGAAACTTACTAACTCGCCGCTTGGATCAAAAATGGCCCAGGCTGCAGAGGACAGGTTCCGCGAACTACGACTTGCTCCGTCGGCATATCCAACACATGGCTCCAATGGGTTTGACATCTACAATAAATGTAAAATGGTGGATTACTCGACCAAAACAAACATTTTAGCGAAAACAAAAATATAACAAAAGCATGCTGGTTACTACTACGCGTAGTAACGCTTGAGGTACAACACATTACGAGGTTGCGCCAGTGGAATTCCGTCGTAATCCATTAACTCGTAGGCTCCCTTTGCTAACACCCGCTTAACAATATAGGGGCCCATCCATAAAGACTTAAATTTACCTGCTCCCAATTTATCGGATTCTCGGTCGTAAAGCAAGACCAAATCACCTTCTCAGAAGACACGGGGTTTGACATTTTTGTCAAACTGCGCCTTGACTCATTTCTTATGGGCTTCGTTAGCCAATGCGGCGTCACGACGGGTTTCATCCAATTGGATTAATTCCAAGAAACGAGCCTCTTCTTCTGAAGTTCCGGGGAGTAGATCAATTGTGAGTTTGAGAGACGAGATTTCACACTGGACTGGTAAGACTGCTTCCAGGCCATATACCAGTTGGAAGGGTGTGAACCCGATTGCATTTCTTACCGATGTTCGGTAAGCCGACAAGGCTGAGTACAGGATTAGGTGCCATCTTCTTTTTTGAACTCTGATCATCCTTTGCAACATGTGTTTCAGGACCTTGTTGATCGCTTCAACTTGTCCGTTGGCCTGCGGATAATATGGAGTAGAGCTGTCGTGAGACAACCCTAGTTTGGCAGTTAATTCAACCATCATGTGATTGCGAAAATGCGATCCATGCTCTGTGACTATAGCCTGTGGTATGCCGAATCTGGTGACTACATGATTGAAAAAGAAAAGGGCAGCTGTTTCACCAGTATTATCTAATGTAGGCATCGCCTCGGCCCATTTGGTAAAATAGTCGACTGCGACTATCATATACCCATGCCCCCCAGTCGAGGTGGGGTTACATGTCATGAAATCGATGCCCCATTTGGCGAATGGCCCAACAACAACTATTGGCTGTAGAGGCGCGGGTGGTCTTCTGCTTTTGCTATCAAAAATTTGACAAGCATGGCAACTTCTGACTGCGATTATGCAATCTTTGAACATTGTTGGCCAGAAGTATCCTGCTCGTAAGATTTTTTGTGCTGTAGCATATCCAGATTGATTCCATCCACACGCGCCTGAATGACACTCATTCAGGACTTTTTCGGCCTCCTCATGGGTGAGGCACCTTCTCAGAACTGTATTAATACCACGACGGTAAAGTGTATCACCAATGATCATGTAGTGTTTTGCTTGGTATCGTATACGTTTTTGTTCAAAGTGGGTGGTGTTTGGCCTAAATTTTTGGGTTTGGAGATAAATGATTATATCCCCATACCATTCATTGCTTGTAGATATCAGAAACAAACTTTCATCCATGATTGATTCTTCGGATGTTTCATCATTGGACGACGATGGGAGATCGCATAATAATTCTGCTAAAACTAGAGCTTTCTTTGACTTGGATTTTACAAATTCCAGATCAAACTCTTGAAGGATTGCTATCCATTTTGAATATTTTCCCCCCAGCAACTGTCGCGACAATATATAAGTCATGGGGTTGCAATCTGACATAATGGTAGTCTTCCAAAAGAGGACATAGTGTCGAAATCTTTGTATCACTTGAACAGCTACAAGCGCTAGTTTTTCGACATAAGAATATTTGCTTTCTGTTTCATTTAAGTTTTTACTTAAATAATAAATATGATGTTCAATTCCATCGGCTTCTTGAACTAAAACCATTGCGATGGTCGTGTCTGCTGCAGCCAGATACAGGTTAAAATCTCTTTGATAATCAGGGGCGTACATTAATGATGCTTTCATTAGGGAATCTTTTAAAGCATCAAAGGAAGCTTGCGCAACCTGGTCCCAGACAAAGGGTACTTCCTTTTTCAAGAGGCGAGTATAACCTTTAGCAAGTTCAGCGTAATTTGGAATGAACCTCCTCAGAAAGTTTTCTTTCCCTTGGAGTTTCTGAATCTGAAGCAAATTCGAAGGTGGAGGCAAATTTATGATTGCCTGGACCTTACACGGGTCGAGACGAATCCCATCCTTGGAGACTACAAAGCTAAGTAAACGACCAGAACTGACACAAAATACACATTTGTGCGGATTGAGTCGTATCTTGTAGTGTCGACAACGTAGAAATATCGCTCTTAGATGCTGCGTATGATTAGTCCGCTTTCGCGAATGAGCCGGAAGGTCGTTGAGGTATGGTTGAACGATTTTTTTGATGTCGTGGAAGGCATAATTCATTGCCCTCTGAAACATCGCCCCTACGTTCTTTAAACCAAAGGGTAATTTTCGATATGCGAATGTGCCCCACGGACAAATGAATGCAATCTTTGACTGGTCCTGTGTGTGGATATTTATTTGATTATACTCGGAAAATCCATCCATCAATGAAAAGATTTCGCATCTGGTGCATTCATCAATTATCTGGTCAATGAAGGGTGTAGGGTAGTTGTCTTTTGGACAAGCTTGATTTACATCCCTATAATCGACGCACACTCTAATTGTCCCCTATTTTTTCATAACAGGGACAATATTCGATACCCAATCGGTTAGAGGAACTGGGTAGATGAAACCAGCATGGAGAAGTTTTTCAACTTCTGCCTTAATTGCAGCAGCTTTCTTGGCATGTAACCCCACCTCGACCGGGGGCATGGGTATATCATAGTCGCAATCAACTATTTTACCAAATGGGCTGAGGCGATGCCTACATTAGATAATACTGGTGAAACAGCTACCCTTTTCTTTTCAATGCTAGCTGAAATGTAATTACCTTGAGGGACTCAGTGAATGTTGCCCGGAAAAATGTCTATAACATTTTTGTGCTTTACAGCTCTAAGCCTGAAATGTCCATAAACCAAGGGACCCTAAGTCCCTAAAAGTGTTGTTCCGACCCCTAAAGGAATAAGGTCAACAAATTACAGCTTCTCCCAGAAGTTCTCCACCAGAAACTGCTCAGAATCAGTCAAATCAGGATCATTTCAGCTGCTCCACTAGCTAGCTGCATTGCATAGCACCCAAATACACTAGCTAGGTGCGTTGCAACACACCTAAATGCACTACCAGGGTGTGTTGAGTGGGAAATGACAAATGGCAGTGTCATTCCGCGAGGTGGAGAGACAATGGAAGCTTCCAGAATCTTCCCCAATGACACTTGCCTCACTGAATTCGACCAAGGATGAGTAAGAGGCTCTCAGTCTCCAAGTGGAAGCAAGAACTGACAGAGAGAAGACACTAGTCAAATCATAAGATGACTCATACTCCCTGCATACATCTATATATGGATCCCTCATCCCAGAGATCCAGGGGCTGGAATTTTGTACATTGCAGAGAATTGTTGTTGGTTTTGAGATAGATATCAGAGTATTGGGTGATTTATGCTTTGTTGGAGGTGAAGAGGGCTTCTTTGCTTGGAGGTTGATGCTGGATTAGGAATCATCGGTTGTAACTCCTCTTGGATCTTCTTGTTATATCAATAAAACTATTTGATTTTCTCCTACATGCTTGTGTATCATTGATGTTTTTTACACTTGTATGTTTAGCTTAAATCTGACCCTAAGCTTTTTATGAATATAAACCCATGTCTTTGTATAGTTTCCTCCTTCTGTGATCTTGCAGGTACTTGGTGAAGCTGGGAAAGTAAGGGAGCATGTAGCTGGAAGCTGTCAAAGAGGAGAGAGATTGGATCAAAGGAATAGCGCAAGACACAGGTTGGTTCATCCTATTTCTCTTTGTTTATAGTTCATAAAGGAGAATACAAGAGTAGCTTAATCTGTTTGTTTCTAAGGTCACTGTCACACCTTAGTGGGATAGGGTCATTCTGAATGGACACTTTTCCCGTTAACAAAATGGCGACTCCGCTGGGAAGATTGTCTAGTTAGTTTATTTGTGTTTCTCTCATTGTTTATTTCATAAACTTAGAAGTAGCAATTCGAATTGCATTTGCCATTAACAAATGCAAAGTAGACATCTGCTGCTTCAATCCATTCACTGGATCTGTTTATGATTTGAACAGCTGATTCACAAATGATCTGATTGCCCTTTGTGATAGCTCTTAGACCTTCTTTAAATCTACCCTCTGATTGTGCATTACTGATTGCTTTTACTCGGCCAAAAACCATAGATTAAACTGCAAACCATGACCCAGAACCCAGATAGAATTCTCGTTTCTGCCCCAGCGCAGGTACTGTGAAGAATTCCTACATTTCAGCGCAGTTCCTGAGAGGGCAACCTACGTTGCAATCCAGTTTCTCTGTGTAACAGGTGCGCTGATCAGCCTAGCCTTGTGCAGCTGAAGTTCTTTGCTTCACCTTTTTCAGTTTTGTCTCTGATTTTTGCAGCCTGTGATCAGTGTATGTGTCTGTTTAAAAACCCCTTTTCTTTGTTGTAATTCCACCTCAGTTGTATAAAAGAAACTGTAGATGTTTTTTTGTGTTTGTTACGTCATTTACTGTTTCCCATTGCAAAAGTAGAATAGTCATACTGTCGTCCTTTGGTTCAGATATGTCGCAAGTGTCGATTTTGATCATAGGAGAAAGTTTATTTGCTGTTGACAGTCGATTATGCTTTTACTTTTGCCTTTGGCTTGAATTCGTGACTTTCTAGTGTCGAAACGAGTATTTATTTCAAAATCATAAAGTGTCGTAATCGTCTCTACCTTTTGATTTCGAAAAGAAGCTTGTTTGTGTTTTTCACTTGAAAGCGAATTCAGATTTGTACAACAACTTTCCTTTTAGGCATCAATATTAAGAAAGTGAAAAACAAAACACATGCATGTGCATTTGCATATTGACAGTCTGTTTGGCTTGATTTAGGAAAGTGCATTTACAGTGTGCTCTTTGCTCTTTGCGAAAAGATTGTGTCTTTCTTTTCCCTTAGTAGCTAGGATTTTCATTGCTGAAAAGAGATAAAAGCTTGTTTATCATCTTTAGATTGCATTTTAGGAATTACATCTACATATTGTGGTGAACCCAAAAGGCAAACTTCATAAGAAAGATCAACTTAAAATAAACTCAATGAACTTAACAACGCTTTGGAACTTAACGCACAACATTTAGAGGTCTAGGCTAGAGACGTATTCCGGCGTCGTAAAGCCTGGTAACTATTTTCCTCACTGATGGTTGGGTGATTCCTCCACTTTGAGACGATAAGTGCCAGTACGGACTTGTGCTCCCACATACCGTTGAGTATATCTTGGGAGACCCCTATAGGCTTAAAAACTTTTATCCATAGGAAGCCGTGTCGGCTACCCTACTGATCGCAATGCACCGAACACAGCATTCGGTAAGATTGACTGCCGTACTGTAAAAAGTATTTTGCAGTTTTGCGATTGGTTTGGTACTCCCTCTACCTAGACCTCCAGAGCAGTCCCTTTCGTTCCTTTTCAGACTCCTTAACAAAAACGGTCCATCTGAGCACTTGTCACTTCAGGCTCATTAAAAATCGAAGGAGACTAGAGTCATCTTTTGTTTTTTCTCGACTCTTAAAAATTGAAAAAACAAGTTGTGTCAAAAGCGTCTAAAATTCATTTAATACAGAAACATACTTTCCCTTTTATTTTAGTTGATCAAGTAATCCGCAATTGTGGAAGAAAGTCAATTGAAACCCCATCGTTCGCGGAGGCTTACAAGTCAACCGTCTTTGTCTCCGGAATCGAAACCAGTACGGACAAAGCGAACTCGTTTAATCGGTTCCAAGTCTCCTATCAAAGTTAGAACAAGTGTTCCAATGACATTAAAGACTCCGGTTACTCCAAACATTTCTGGAATCCCTGCCTCAACAGAAGAAGTTCAACAGCCACAGAAGGACAGTGGTACTGATCCTAGTTTGAGAATAAACACTTGTGTTACTGAACCAGTTCCATCTATAACCGGTTCAGAGAGGCTTACTCTTCAAACATCTGTCACTGCTTCTTCAGCACCAGAAATATTTTACGGACCTGACGGTCTTCCCCTTCCACCTGGTCTAATTGCAATAGAAGAAATTGTAGAAGGTCCTCAAACAAGTACTCCAACACACTTTGGAGTCGGGATCACTCTATATCCTTCGACATCAGAAGTTAGTCTGCCACCAGCAGAAGTCCCTGTAGAATCACTAGGTAATCTTTTGGATAGACTACAAATGTCTGAACAACCGTCAACATCTAGGACTGTGTCTTCTGACACAGCGATGGCAGAACTCCCTGCTGTCACTCCGACAATGTTCGCCGCCATACCATCTGTCCCAACTAGCTCACAACCGCTAGAAGGAGCCCACCGAGGGGCTATTTCGACAGTCTGGTCTGTCCCTGTTTGTTCATCCGGAATAATATCCGGAAACTCTTATGTTGAGTCTCAAGAAATTGATCCATTTGGAGGTCAATTTGGGCAGTCCGGTCCCCAAGGGCAAATAATTCCCTTGAGTTCTGGATTACCACTGTATGGGGGGCAGTATGCCCTTTCATTATCCCCTCCGGGAGGATATCTGTACGAGAGTTCACAACAACATTCAGGTTATACTGGAATTACCTCAAGTGGTTGGGTACCTATACTGCCTCAACAACCAAGAGTTGTGTATTCGATGCAACAATGCGTACCTATGTCGAACATACCGACTACGCCAGCTATTGTGACAGTGTCACAAGTTCAAGTGCTGCCTGTTGTATGCCAACCTCAGGTTTCTCAAGTTGTATTGCAACAGCCCCTTGACCCTGCGAATCAACCACAATCGCCGACTGGTGGGGCGACACAGGTCTAGACGGGTACAATTACCCCTCACCTTGGTCAAACGGTTAGTATCGGGCAACAGCACATGGCTTCACAACCATGGCTGGTGCAATACCAACAACCACAATTCCAACAAGTATACCAAGGTTCTGAGCAGCAAATCTTTGCGAACAGTGGACAACCGTACATCCAAAACGGTCAAAATCAACCATTTTACAATGGTCAAGTCCACCAACCTTACCAAACATACCAACATCAAATGCATTATGCTGGTATGCAAAGACCAACTGGTCAAGCGATTCCATCATATCCTGGGTATGCTTCACCTAACCTGAATCAACAGTTACCATTTGTGGCAACTTTAGAGTTACCTGATTTAAACCGGTTAACAAACGATCCAATTGCTTACGCCCCTGGTGGCCAGCGATTCCGCATAAACTTCCATCAGATATTCCTAAATTTAATGGAAATCCGGGTGAAGATCCATCGAATCACGTGATGACCTTTCATCTATGGTGTTCATCAAATACCCTAAATGATGATTCGATAAGACTTCACCTCTTTCAGAGGACATTAACGGGTCCAGCGGCAAAATGGTACATTGAATTGCCTAGAGCTTCGTTCGACAACTTCAGTACCTTAGCCACAACCTTTTTAACCCATTTTCAATTACCAATAAGGTATGAAACGGGAACAGAACTTCTTACCAACTTCAAACAGACAACGGCCACTCACATATTTGATCATATACATGAGTGGCGACGTCATCGTAGGATGGTGAAAACGTACGTTCCCGATCAGCTATTAGCTGAATGGTTTATCAAGTCTTTACTGCCTTCCATCACGGAAGATGTGGCAAAGGGGGGAGTCATAACAGAAGAGCAAGTGATCGCTCGTGCACAATATCTGGACTTGATTTACACTCAGTCCGGCACGCTCTACGACAAAATACCTGACGCCCCTAGACCGGAATTCTCAATTCCTCCTCCTCCTAAATCGAACAATGACTCTCATGCTAGCGATGGCGTGATTGGCACGATAGATACGAAATCGACAAAGGCTACATCCAAGAAGGCCCGTAAGATTTCAGGTCAAAATGCAAAAGACGAACTTCTTGCTTTGGAAGTAAATGCTGTATCGACAGATAAGGGCAAAGAAACCAAACAACCAGGAAGTAAGAAGAAAGGCAAAGGGAAGAAGAAGAAACAGGATGAATCATCACCTGAAAAATCTTCTTCAAACCCTCCTGGAAATAGGAAACTAAAATTTCCATGCATGATATGCGATGAGGATCATCGGACAACGAATTGTCCATACAAAGCTGAGCTTAAGAAATTCTTTAAAAGTTCGAAAACCTCAGCAGTGTTAACTGATCCGTTTCCAAACCCAGGAACGAATCTGGTTGAGAGTGGAAATGCTTCCCCGTCTCAAGTGCTGTTGTTGTCGATTTCAAAACAGCAGAATGATGCTTTGATTTCGACAAGGAACAAAGATTACGGGAATCCGCAGCTGTCGAACAACAAGGATAAAGATCAACCAAGTAGTTCGACAACAACTTCGACAGAAGTTGTACCACCCACCATCCCTGAATTGACAATAAAACCACCGAATGGAGTAGTACACAAGTCGACATTTAATCCCCGCGCTAGAGCGGCGCAGCATTATAACATAGTGGAAGATTTGGCCCAATCGCCATCTGCTATGTCGACTCTTGAAGTACTACAAAATTGCCCATCCCAAAGGCAGGCTTTGTTATCGGCCATTGGTGGGATTGATCCAAAGGATTCCAATCTTGTATCCTTCGACCACAAAGGGTACGATCCTCAGATACCAGCTCAATTATCTTTCCTTGTTCAAGTGAAAGCCCCCAAAAAAACTGTTCACGGAACGATTATTGATGAGGGGGCATCTACATGTATTATGTCGATGAGTTGCTGGAAAACTTTAGGATCTCCAACCTTGTCATGGTCTGCGACGACATTAAAAGCATTTGATGGAAGGGCATATACCCCATACGGTATCCTAAATAACTTGAAAGTTGAACTAGGAGGGAAAACAGTAGAAATAGATGTTGAAGTCATCGATGGGAATCTTGATTACAACATCCTACTGGGACGACCATGGATATATGCCATGGCAGCTGTTGTGTTGACCTATTTTAGGAAGATTGCATTTCCCTTTCAGGGAGGGATTACAATTGTCGATCAACAAAACTTCTTCCCCAATGGTTCTCAAGTTACAGGAAGCATTCCCATGATCCATGGAAGCCCCCATTTGCTTCAGAATATTGGAGTAGGCCTACTAAAAGATCTTATACTAATGGGAACTTTCGCTCTTCCACCTCCAATCAATCTGGCGGAAGTAGCATCAATAGGAACCTGCAACATGATATCTTCCACAAAGATCTCAGAGAACGATATCGACAAGGATCATGCAATGGTTTTGCCCCCAAGCCCAATAGAAATATTATAGAAATCAATGTTTCTGGCATGGGAGGCAAACCCAAATCAATGCTCATCAAGCGTTTGGATAGATAGGTCTAGAGAATATGGTACTCCTTTAGATCCTTGGTCGCAAGTGCATGGCACCGACGAAGGAATTCTCCAAGCTATGGTAATTGAAGGAGCACCATGGAATGATTCCCACCATCGTTCTCTTCTTCTGGATTATGAAGAAGATACTCAAAATGACCTTTACCATCCTTCAGTGGTTGATTTTATATCAAATACTGTAAATATGGTGGGTTCCGAGTGAAACTTATCCAACATTGAAGAGACTATAGCCATAAATATCTCGACCAAAACAGATGTTGTAGAGAATATTTATGTCGGCAAATGTTGTTCTCCTTCAGAACTGGAAATATATAATGCTCTTTTTCGCGAATTCAGAGATGTATTTGCTTGGTCATACAGTGAAATGCCAGGCATCGACTCAAGTATCGTTGAACACGAAATTAAGATGTATCCAGATGTCAAACCAGTACGACAACGGCTAAGGCAGGTGCACCCCAAGAAAGCCGTTGCCATTAAGGCAGAAGTTGAAAAACTTCTCCATGCTGGTTTCATCTACTCGGTTCCTCTAACCGATTGGGTATCGAATATTGTCCCTGTTATGAAAAAACAGGGGATAATTAGAGTGTGCGTCGATTATAGGGATGTAAATCAAGCTTGTCCAAAAGACAACTACCCTACACCCTTCATTGACCAGATAATTGATGAATGCGCCGGATGCGAAATCTTTTCATTCATGGATGGATTTTCTGGGTATAATCAAATAAATATCCGCCCACAGGACCAGCCAAAGACTGCGTTCATTTGTCCGTGGGGCACATTCGCATATCGAAAATTACCCTTTAGTTTAAAGAACGCAGGGGCGATGTTTCAGAGGGCAATGAATTATGCCTTCCATGACATCAAAAACATCGTTGAACCATACCTCGACAACCTTCCAGCTCATTCGCGAAAGCGGACTGATCATCCGCAGCATCTAAGAGCGATATTTCTACGTTGCCGACACTATAAGATACGACTCAATCCGCACAAATGTGTATTTTGCATCAGTTCTGGTCGTTTACTTGGCTTTGTAGTCTCCAAGGATGGGATTCGTCTCGACCCGTGTAAGGTCCAGGAAATCATAAATTTGCCTCCACCTTCGAATTTGCTTCAGATTCAGAAACTCCAAGGGAAAGCAAACTTTCTGAGGAGGTTCATTCCAAATTACGCTGAACTTGCTAAAGGTTATACTCGCCTCTTGAAAAGGAAGTACCCTTTGTCTGGGACCAGGTTGCACAAGCTTCCTTTGATGCTTTAAAAGATTCCCTAATGAAAGCATCATTAATGTATGCCCCTGATTATCAAAGAGATTTTAACCTGTATCTGGCTGCAGTAGATACGACCATCGCAATGGTTTTAGTTCAAGAAGTCGATGGAACTGAACATCCTATTTATTATTTAAGTAAAAACTTAAATGAAACAGAAAGCAAATATTCTTATGTCGAAAAACTAATGCTTGCAGCTGTTCAAGCGATACAAAGATTTCGACACTATGTCCTCTTTCGGAAGACTACCATTATGTCAGATTGCAACCCCATGACTTATATATTGTCGCGACAGTTGCTGGGGGGCAAATATTCAAAATGGATAGCAATCCTTCAAGAGTTTGATCTGGAATTTGTAAAATCCAAGTCAAAGAAAGCTCTAGTTTTCGCAGAATTATTATGCGATCTCCCATCGTCATCCAACGATGAAACATCCGAAGAATCAATCGTGGATGAAAGTTTGTTTCTAATATCTACAAGCAATGAATGGTATGGGGATATAATCATTTATCTCCAAACCCAAAAATTTAGGCCAAACACCACCCACTCTGAACAAAAACGTATACGATACCAAGCAAAAGACTACATGATCGTTGGTGATACACTTTACCGTCGTGGTATTGATACAGTTCTGAGAAGGTGCCTCACCCATGAGGAGGCCGAAAAAGTCCTGAATGAGTGTCATTCAGGCACGTGTGGGGGGCATCAATCTAGATATGCTACAACACAAAAAATCTTACGAGCAGGATACTTCTGGCCAAAATGTTCAAAGATTGCATAACCGCAGTCAGAAGTTGCTATGCTTGTCAAATTTTTGATAGCAAAACCAGAATACCACCCGTGCCTCTACAGACAATAGTTGTTGTTGGGCCATTCGCCAAATGGGGCATCGATTTCATGACATGTAACCCCACATCGACCGGGGGGCATGAGTATATCATAGTCGCAGTCGACTATTTTACCAAATGGGCCGAGGCGATGCCTACATTAGATAATACTGGTGAAACAACTGCCCTTTTCTTTTTCAATCATGTAGTCACCAGATTCGGCATACCATAGGCTATAGTCATAGATCATGGATCTCATTTTCGCAATCACATGATGGTTGAATTAACTGCCAAACTAGGGTTGTCTCACGACAGCTCTACTCCATATTATCCGCAGGCCAACGGACAAGTTGAAGCGATCAACAAGGTCCTGAAACGCATGCTGCAAAGGATGATCGGAGTTCACAAAAGAAGATGGCACCTAATCTTGTACTAAGCTTGTGGGCTTACCGAACATCGGTAAGAAATGCAACCGGGTTCACACCCTTCCAACTGGTATATGGCCTGGAAGCAGTCTTACCAGTCCAGTGTGAAATCTCGTCTCTCAAACTCGCAATTGATCTACTCCCCGGAACTTCAGAAGAAGAGGCTCGTTTCTTGGAATTAATCCAATTGGATGAAACCCATTGTGACGCCGCGTTGGCTAACGAAGCCCATAAGAAACAAGTCAAGGCGCAGTTCGACAAAAATGTCAAACCCCGTGTCTTCTCAGAAGGTGACTTGGTCTTGCTTTACGACCAAGAATCCGATAAATTGGGAGTAGGTAAATTTAAGTCTTTATGGATGGGCCCCTATATTGTTAAGCGGGTGTTAGCAAAGGGAGCCTACAAGTTAATGGATTACGACGGAATTCCACTGGCGCAACCTCGTAATGGGTTGTACCTCAAGCGTTACTACGCGTAGTAGTAACCAGCATGCTTTTGTTATATTTTTGTTTTCGCTAAAATGTTTGTTTTGGTCGAGTAATCCACCTTTTTACATTTATTGCAAATTTCAAACCCATTGGAGCCATGTGTTGGATATGCCGACGGAGCAAGTCGTAGTTCGCGGAACCTATCCTCTGCAGCCTGGGCCTTTTTTGATCCAAGCGGCGAGTTAGTAAGTTTCAGACGTGTATGTATTGGTCGATCAACGAACAATATCACTGAGTATAGCACGCTGATAGAACTTCTCTCTAATGCCATCACTCATGGTATATGCCGACTAATTGTCACGCTAGACTCACAACTCGTAATATTGCAACTCAATGGTATATATTCCGTCCGAAACCCAGTTATTTATTGCATGTTCCTAAGGGTTAAGATTTTCGAAAGACAATTTGATCTTATTCAATACCAACATATTTCCAGAAACTTAAACACATTAACCGACTCATTAGCAAACTATGTGTTAGATAGACATTTGCAACATTTATAAAAGGAAACACATCATCAATGTTTTACATGTGGATCATATAACTCAACCAGAATAAAACTCCGAAAATCAAAAATATATATAGCTGTTTATGGTTTACATATAATGTTTAGGGGCACCCTAGTCTAATGGTGCTTGTGATAGCAAGTCACAGCCTGTGCGATCATGCGTAAGTGATAAGTCCATTGTCTGGACACACTAGTAGTATGCCGCTGTAACCGCAAAGGTAGCTCGTCAGTCCTCACATCTGGTATACCAAGAGTGAGGCCCTCAACCTGCTCCTGCAAAGCTGTGAGAGTCTCGGCCACATCGAGGTCGCGAAGAATAGCCCTTCCGGCGGCCTTTCCTGCTGGAGCAACAGCTGGTACTCTCAGGCGAACTGCTGGACGAACAGGACCAACATCTGCATGTACACATGAGTTTGATCAGAGTCTTGATAGAATAAAGCACAGGGACATTATAAACAAAAACAGTAAATAGCAATATGGTCAGAGATTTTACCAATAGCACCCCACTGCTCGCCGTCCGGCAATACTAAATCTGGATCACCCCGGAAGTCCATGCCAGCATATGGATACTCGGCATAAACCATCTCCTGACGATCAAACCACCCGAAGAAGGTATCAGAAAATGAAATCTGAGATTGGCCAGCATGCCTAGACATATGGTCAACCCATCTCTGCATACGTGGTTCAGTAGGAGAAGGTAAGTCGAGTGCAATATACTGCGGCTGCATCAGTGGTATCTTCTCCAAGGCAAAGGCAGTCAGAATAGAACCGTACCCAAAGTTCTTCAACCTCCCATTCTTTATCTTGGTCAACTGTTCCTTCATCACAAGAAGTACTGCGTCACACCAGTTGAACACCTTGGGTTCAAGGCATTCCAAGGCATGCTGCATATAGGATCTATTGGCTACATGAAAAGACGCACTACCAGCCATCCTACCAAAAGTAAACAGGATATTCCTAAGTGACCTGTCAGTAACATCACGGATGATGATCTTGCCGTCTTTACTCAGTTGAGATCCTTCTCTGCAATACCAGTAGACATAATCTCTCATAGAATCGCCTCCTCAGGCCAAACCTGACAAAGAGATGGGGGCACCCTGCCTCGACAAGCCAGTCAAGAAATAGATGTCTACTGCAGTCAAGGGGATAGATTTGCCTCTAATCTAGAAAACCTGGTTGATAGGATCCCAAGCATCGAGCAAATACTGCAGTAAGTTGATCTGCTGTCTCATGCTAGAAATGCGGAAGAATTTTAGTAAGCCACAATTCCGCAGCGCTTTCACTGTAACTGGATCATGTAGGGCAATCATGTCCTCTTCTTCATGCTCACGTTCTCACCATGTAAGGGTCATCTTGCTCCAAGATCTCTGAAAAACCAACAAGAGAGGAGTTAGGTCCTGATTTTGGTGAGAAACAAACAAAAATTCCATGAAAAATTGTGCAACAAATTCCCTTTCTGCGCCCAACGCACCTGCAGCAGTGATCTAGGTGCGTTGAATGTCAAACTGCCTTCATACAAGCCAACATTCAATGCAGGTTTCGATGCACTGAGGGTGCGTTGATGGAAGAACGAATCCCTCAAACCCCAGGGGCTCAGAAAAGCAGGGAATAAGGCACAAAATGCAAAATGGAAACCATGAAATGAAAGAGCTCAGGTTTAGCTCCTACCTGGTCCAGATGGCGCTGAGAATCGTCCACAGAATCTCCCGAAATCAACTGATGAAAATCGAGGGGGAAAACACCTCCAAAGCTCCAACAAACCAAGTTCAAATGAAATGGTAAAATGAGAGGTAAAAAACACTTTTTAATTATTACGTAGTTCAAAGTAAAATATTAGCGTTTTAATCTCGTTTTCAAGCAAATATTGTTCATTTCTAACTAGTTTGATGAAGCAGTTGAAAATACAGTACGATCTTTGGAAGGACAAAGCTATCTATGGTAAAAATCAAAACAAGACCATCTAATCGAGCAGTTTTAGCGCATAGTTCAAGCTCGTTAAAACATAAACATAAGACATGAGCAAATGTTTCCACCCGCGTTTAAGCTCGTTAAAAAATGAACTATTCCCCGGTAAATAACCATCGTGAATGTAACATTTCAGCCATTAAAGCCTTGGTCGTGTTTGCACCGTCACCTCCACTTTTCCATTGGCCGATCATTCACCTCCATTTGATTGTTTACCCTTTTTGAGGAACAGCTGCAAAGAGTGATTTCACTAACCATCCTTGTGACACTGCCGTGATTGGAAAATTCCAAACCTTACCTGGAATCAGCTGCTACCCATTTTATCACTCGTTCCTCAAAAGACGAGTCTTCTTTAAGCTCTTTTCAACTGACTCGTAAAATATGAAAAGCTTGCCGAGTTTTGGCCTTCCAGCTCGTTAAAGCGACAGGAAGTGATATCCCTCCTCCAGATTTTAATCTTTTTGGACCTGAGGGATTATTGCACAAAAAGATCGAGCGCTTGTTTTGTTCGGCTCGTTAAGACTATCGAAAATTCATCCCTTCTGTATTGTTTTATACTTTTTTGGACTTAAGGGATTAGATGACGAAAAAGGAATTTTGGAGTTACCTTTACATACCTTCTCAGACCCTCTAAAAATGAAAAGGACCGAGTTATCTTTGTCGTTAGACTCGTTAAAAAGATTAATAGGGACAAACTTGTCTTTAGACGAGAACGAGTTTCACTATCGCTAGGCTCGTTAAAACATAGAGATGGGTTTGCCCGAAGGGCAAATTATAGAACAAGCATATGTTATCCTCCTCAAGCTTGACAAAAATAAAGAGGTACTGGTCAGCAATGACTGGGGAAAAATTGGGAAGAAAACTCAAAGAATCTTTATTGGTAGCAAGTCGCTCTTGAACATGACACTTCCACTCCGTGCCCGAGTCGGGTTGGGTTGTTTCATTCACCGGTCACATCACCATGGTCATGCCATACCATCCACATTTGGGGTAAATGCTACCAATCCATCACATAAGTGTCGCCGACATGTTCAAGAGAAGTCATCCAGAGAAGTCACCTGTGTCCCATCCACTACCATACATTATACTTCATTCTTTCATGACCGCCATCCTGAACCATATATCATCAGATCGTTTTCACCTCCATCAAAATCATTTGCTCCGTTCCGTGTCATTGATGTGGGATTCATTAAGGCCCTCCTTTGACGGATCACTTCTTGTCGACATCAGCTCATTATCCAAGAAGTTGATCTAGGAAAACCCCAGTCAGTACTTTGAAGCTTGCATGCCTCAATGAAAAGTTTCTCACTTCCGGCGACAGGTATACATCAATGACCTTCGACCGAAAGATTTTGCGTGGTGTTCGACGCCAAGTCCTTTATTCACACCACGTGAATTGTACTGCAGTACCTTGAGGGTCATTATCATTATCGGTGATTCCTCTCGCGCTTGTTAACAGTTTACATCATTGACTGGTAATCAAGCGATGTCTTTCCATGTTCGACTTCAAAACATTTCTCACATGGATTGACTTGTACTTCGAGTGAAGATCGGATGAGATTGAAGACCCAGGATCTAGTTTCATCCATCCGGGTTGCGATATATATTCAGGAAAATAAAGACATTGAAATTTACAACATTGCAGCACAGATAATCATCCTACCAAAAGGATGATGGCTCTAACAGAATCATCAGTCTACCATCAGACGATTGTCTGTCCTATGTACATGAAAATGAATTTATAAAGCTGAGCATGGGAATGCCCACCTCAGCTAGATCATGAAAACAGTATGAAGATAATGTATTGTATTGTATCTTATTACAGGTCTCCTCCCAGCATTGAAAGAACTTCAGATCCTCCTAATAAGGCATCTCACCCGATAAACGGCCTCATACTTTAGGGGGACACTGTTATAGACATTTTTGTGCCTTACAGCTCTAAGCATGAAATGTCCATAAACCAAGGGATCCTAAGTCCCTAAAAGTGTTGTTCTGACCCCTAAAGGAACAAGGTCAACAAATTACAGCTTCTCCTAGAAGTTCTCCACTAGAAACTGCTCAAAATCAGTCAAATCAAGATCATTTCAGCTGCTCCACTAGCTAGCTACATTTCATAGCACCCAAATACACTAGCTAGGTGTGTTGCAACGCACCTAAATGCACTACTAGGGTGCGTTGAGCGGGAAATGACAAATGGCAGTGTCATTCCGCGAGGTGGAGAGACAATGGAAACTTCCAGAATCTTCCGCAATGACACTTGCCTCACTGAATTCGACCAAGGATGAGTAAGAGGCTCTCAGTCTCCAAGTGGAAGCAAGAACTGACAGAGAGAAGACACTAGTCAAATCATAAGCTGACTCATACTCCCTGCATACATCTATATATGGATCCCTCATCCCAGAGATCCAGGGGCTGGAATTTTGTACATTGTAGAGAATTGCTGTTGGTTTTGAGATAGATATCAGAGTATTGGGTGATTTATGCTTTGTTGGAGGTGAAGAGGGGCTTCTTTGCTGGGAGGTTGATGCGGGATCAGGAATCATCAGTTGTAACTCCTCCTGGATCTTCTTGTTATATCAATAAAACTATTTGAGTTTCTCCTACATGCTTGTGTATCATTGATGTTTGTTACACTTGTATGTTTAGCTTAAATCTGATCCTAAGCTTTTTATGAATATAAACCCATGTCTTTGTATAGTTTCCTCCTTCTGTGATCTTGCAGGTACTTGGTGAAGCTGGGCAAGTAAGGGAGCAGGTAGCTGGAAGCTGTCAAAGAGGAGAGAGATTGGATCAAAGGACTAGCGCAAGACATAGGTTGGTTCATCCTATTTCTCTTTGTTTATAGTTCATAAAGGACAATACAACAGTAGTTTTCTCTGTTTGTTTCTAAGGTCACTGTCACACCTTAGTGGGATAGGGTCGTTCTGAATGGACACTTTTCCAATTTTTCCCTAGTGGAGTCGCCATTTTGTTAACGGGAAAAGTGTCTATTCAGAATGACCCTATCCCACTAAGGTGTGACAGTGACCTTAGAAACAAACAGAGAAAACTACTTTTGTATTCTTCTTTATGAACTATAAACAAATAGAAATAGGATGAACCAACCTGTGTCTTGCACTAGTCCTTTGATCCAATCTCTCTCCTCTTTGACAGCTTCCAGCTACCTGCTCCCTTACTTGCCCAACTTCACCAAGTACCTGCAAGATCACAGAAGAAGGAAACTATACAAAGACATGGGTTTATATTCATAAAAATCTCAGGATCAGATTTAAGCTAAACATACAAGTGTAACAAACATCAATGATACACAAGCATGTAGGAGAAACTCAAATAGTTTTATTGATATAACAAGAAGATCCAGGAGGAGTTACAACCAATGATTCCTGATCCAGCATCAGCCTCCCAGCAAAGAAGCCCCTCTTCACCTCTAACAAAGCATAAATCCCCCAATACTCTGATATCTATCTCAAAACCAACAGCAATTCTCTGCAATGTACAAAATTCCAGCCTCTGGATCTCTGGGATGAGGGATCCATATATAGATGTATGCAGGGAGTATGAGTCAGCTTATGATTTGACTAGTGTCTTCTCTCTGTCAGTTCTTGCTTCCACTTGGAGACTGAGAGCCTCTTACTCATCCTTGGTCGAATTCAGTGAGGCAAGTGTCATTGGGGAAGATTCTGGAAGCTTCCATTGTCTCTCCACCTCGCAGAATGACACTGCCATTTGTCATTTCCCACTCAACGCACCCTAGTAGTGCATTTAGGTGCGTTGCAATGCACCTAGCTAGTGTTTTTGGGTGCTATGCAATGCAGCTAGCTAGTGGAGCAGCTGAAATGATCCTGATTTGACTGATTCTGAGCAGTTTCTGGTGGAGAACTTCTTGGAGAAGCTGTAATTTGTTGACCTTGTTCCTTTAGGAGTTGCAACAACACTTTTAGGGACTTAGGATCCCTTGGTTTACGGACATTTCATGCTTAGAGCTGTAAGGCACAAAAAAGCCTATGACAAAGCTATCTATGGTAAAAATCAAAACAAGACCATCTAATCGAGCAGTTTTAGCGCATAGTTCAAGCTCGTTAAAAAATAAACATAAGACATGAGCAAATGTTTCCACTCGCGTTTACGCTCATTAAAAAATGAACTATTCCCCGGTAAATAACCACCGTGAATGAAGCATTTCAGCCATTAAAGCCTTGGTCGTGTTTGCACCCTCACCTCCACTTTTCCATTGGCCGATCATTCACCTCCATTTGATTGTTTACCCATTTTGAGGAACCACTGCGAAGAGTGATTTCACTAGCCATCCTTGTGACACTGCCGTGATTGGAAAATTCCAAACCTTACCTGGAATCAGCTGCTACCCATTTTATCACTCGTTCCTCAAAAGACGAGTCTTCTTTAAGCTCTTTTCAACTAACTCGTAAAATATGAAAAGATTGCCGAGTTTTGGCCTTCCAGCTCGTTAAAGCGACAGCAAGTGCTATCCCTCCTCTAGATTTTAATCTTTTTCGACCTGAGGGATTATTGCACAAAAAGATCGAGTGTTTGTTTTGTTCGGCTCGTTAAAACTATTGAAAATTCATCCCTTCTGTATTGTTTTATAATTTTTCAGACTTAAGGGATTAGATGACGAAAAAGGAATTTTGGAGTTACCTTTACGTACCTTTTCAGACTCTCTAAAAATGAAAAGGACTGAGTTATCTTTGTCGCTAGACTCGTTAAAAAGATTAATAGCGACAAACTTCCTACCTTGAGGGGCTCTACCTTGTGGAAGTTTTTGTTTGTAGTCTCCAAGGATGGGATTTGTCTCGACCCGTGTAAGGTCCAGGCAATCATAAATTTGCCTCCACCTTCGAATTTGCTTCAAATTCAGAAACTCCAAGGGAAAGAAAACTTTCTGAGGAGGTTCATTCCAAATTACGCTGAACTTGCTAAAGGTTATACTCGCCTCTTGAAAAACGAAGTACCCTTTGTCTGGGACCAAGTTGCGCAAGCTTCCTTTGATGCTTTAAAAGATTCCCTAATGAAAGCATCATTAATGTACGCCCCTGATTATCAAAGAGATTTTAACATGTATCTGGCTGTAGTAGATACGACCATCGCAATGGTTTTAGTTCAAGAAGTTGATGGAATTGAACATCCTATTTATTATTTAAGTAAAAACTTAAATGAAATAGAAAGCAAATATTCTTATGTTGAAAAACTAGTGCTTGCAGCTGTTCAAGCGATACAAAGATTTCGACACTATGTCCTCTTTCGGAAGACTACCATTATGTCAGATTGCAACCCCATGACTTATATATTGTCACGACAGTTGCTGGGGGGAAAATATTCAAAATGGATAGCAATCCTTCAAGATTTTGATATGGAATTTGTAAAATCCAAGTCAAAGAAAGCTCTAGTTTTCGCAGAATTATTATGCGATCTCCCATCATCGTCCAACGATGAAACATCCGAAGAATCAATCGTGGATGAAAGTTTGTTTCTGATATCTACAAGCAATGAATGGTATGGGGATATAATCATTTATCTCCAAACCCAAAAATTTAGGCCAAACACCACCCACTCTGAACAAAAACGTATACGATACCAAGCAAAAGACTACATGATCGTTGGTGATACACTTTACCGTCGTGGTATTGATATAGTTCTGAGAAGGTGCCTCACCCATGAGGAGGCCGAAAAAGTCCTGAATGAGTGTCATTCAGGCGCGTGTGGGGGGCATCAATCTGGATATGCTACAGCACAAAAAATCTTACGAGCAGGATACTTCTGGCCAACAATGTTCAAAGATTGCATAACCGCAGTCAGAAGTTGCCATGCTTGTCAAATGTTTGATAGCAAAACCAGAAGACCACCCGCGCCTCTACAGCCAATAGTTGCTGTTGGGCCATTCGCCAAATGGGGCATTGATTTCATGACATGTAACCCCACATCGACCGGGGGGCATGGGTATATGATAGTCGCAGTCGACTATTTTACCAAATGGGCCGAGGCGATGCCTACATTAGATAATACTGGTGAAACAGCTACCCTTTTCTTTTTCAATCATGTAGTCGCCAGATTCAGCTTACCACAGGCTATAGTCACAGATCATGGATCGCATTTTCGCAATCACATGATGGTTTAATTAACTGCCAAACTAGGGTTGTCTCATGACAGCTCTACTCCATATTATCCGCAGGCCAACGGATAAGTTGAAGCGATCAACAAGGTCCTGAAACGCATGCTGCAAAGGATGATCGGAGTTCACAAAAGAAGATGGCACCTAATCCTGTACTCAGCCTTGTGGGCTTACCGAACATCGGTAAGAAATGCAACTGGGTTCACACCCTTCCAACTGGTATATTGCCTGGAAGCAGTCTTACTAGTCCAGTGTGAAATCTCGTCTCTCAAACTTGCAATTGATCTACTCCCCGGAACTTCAGAAGAAGAGGCTCGTTTCCTGGAATTAATCCAATTGGATGAAACCCATCGTGACGCCGCGTTGGCTAACGAAGCCCATAAGAAATGAGTCAAGGCACATTTCGACAAAAATGTCAAACCCCGTGTCTTCTCAGAAGGTGACTTGGTCTTGCTTTACGACCAAGAATCCGATAAATTGGGAGCAGGTAAATTTAAGTCTTTATGGATGGGCCCCTATATTGTTAAGCGGGTGTTAGCAAAGGGAGCCTATGAGTTAATGGATTACGACGGAATTCCACTGGCGCAACCTCGTAATGGGTTGTACCTCAAGCGTTACTACGCGTAGTAGTAACCAGCATGCTTTTGTTATATTTTTGTTTTCGCTAAAATGTTTGTTTTGGTCGAGTAATCCACCTTTTTACATTTATTGCAGATGTCAAACCCATTGGAGCCATGTGTTGGATATGCCGACGGAGCAAGTCGTAGTTCGCGGAACCTGTCCTCTGCAGCCTGGGCCATTTTTGATCCAAGCGGCGAGTTAGTAAGTTTCAGAGGTGTATGTATTGGTCGATCAACGAAAAATATCGCTGAGTATAGCGCGTTGATAGAACTTCTCTCTGATGCCATCACTCATGGTATACGCCGACTAATTGTCAGGCTAGACTCACAACTCATAATACTGCAACTCAATGGTATATATTCCGTCCGAAACCCAGCTATTTATCGCATGTTCCTAAG
This sequence comes from Pinus tabuliformis, assembly GCA_031772625.1. NCBI lineage: Eukaryota > Viridiplantae > Streptophyta > Pinopsida > Pinales > Pinaceae > Pinus > Pinus tabuliformis. The sequence continues at coordinate 872,523,440 of CM062811.1, forward strand.
GGTTAAGATTTTGGAAAGACAATTTGATCTTATTCAATACCAACATATTTTCAGAAACTTAAACACATTAACCGACTCATTAGCAAACTATGTGTTAGATAGACATTTGCAACATTTATAAAAGGAAACACATCATCAATGTTTTACATATGGATCATATAACTCAACCAGAATAAAACTCCGAAAATCAAAAATATATATAGTTGTTTATGGTTTACATATAATGTCCTGTAACCAAGACAAAATCGGTCACACGACCCAAAGACTCAAAATGCTAGGGGGCACCCTAGTCTAATGGTGCTCGTGATAGCAAGTCACAGCCTGTGCGATCATGCGTAAGAGACAAGTCCATCGTCTGGGCACACCAGTAGTATGCCGCTGTAACCGCAAAGGTAGCTCGTCAGTCCTCACATCTGGTATACCAAGAGTGAGGCCCTCAACCTACTCCTGCAAAGCCGTGAGAGTCTCGGCCACATCGAGGTCGCGAAGAATAGCCCTTCTGGCGGCCTCTCCTGTTGGAGCAACAGCTGGTACTCTCAGGCGAACTGCTGGACGAACAGGACCAACATCTGCATGTACACATGAGTTTGATCAGAGTCTTGATAGAATAAAGCACAGGGACATTATAAACAAAAACAGTAAACAACAATATGGTCAGAGATTTTACCAATAGCACCCCACTGCTCGCCGTCAGGCAGTACTAAATCTGGATCACCCCGGAAGTCCATGCCAGCATATGGATACTCGGCATAAACGATCTCCTGACGATCAAACCATCTGAATAAGGTATTAGAAAATGAAATCTGAGATTGGCTAGCATGCCTAAACATATGGTCAACCCATCTCTGCATACGTGGTTCAGTAGGAGAAGGTAAGTCGAGTGCAATATACTGCGGCTGCATCAGTGGTATCTTCTCCAAGGCAAAGGCGGTCAGAATAGAACCGTACCCAAAGTTCTTCAACCTCCCGTTCTTTATCTTGGTCAACTGTTCCTTCATCACAAGAAGTACTGCGTCACACCAGTTGAACACCTTCGGTTGAAGGCATTCCAAGGCATGCTGCATATAGGATCTGTTGGCTACATGAAGAGACGCACTACCAGCCATCCTACCAAAAGTAAACAGGATAGTCCTAAGAGACCTGTCAGTAACATCACGGATGTTGATCTTGCCATCTTTACTCGGCTGAGATCCTTCTCTGCAATATTGGCGGACATAATCTCTCACAGAATCGCCTCCTCGGGCTGAACCTGACAAAGAGATGGGGGCACCCTGCCTGAACAAGCCAGTCAAGAAATAGATGTCTACTGCAGTCAAGGGGATAGATTTGTCTCTAATCTGGAAAACCTGGTTGATAGGATCCCAAGCATCGAGCAAATACTGCAGTAAGTTGATTTGTTGTCTCATGCTAGAAATGCGGAAGAATTTCAGTAAGCCACAATTCCACAGCGCGTTCATTGTAACTGGATCATGTAGGGCAATCATGTCCTCTTCTTCATGCTCACGTTCTCGCCATGTAAGGGTCATCTTGCTCCAAGATCTCTGAAAAACCAACAAGAGAGGAGTTAGTTCCTGATTGTGGTGAGAAACACGCAAAAATTCCATGAAAAATTGTGCAACAAATTCCCTTTCTGTGCCCAACGCACCTGCAGCAGTGATCTAGGTGCATTGAATGTCAAACTGCCTTCATACAAGCCAGCATTCAACGCAGGCTTCGATGCACTGAGGGTGCGTTGATGGCAGAACGAATCCCTCAAACCCCAGGGGCTCAGAAAAGCAGGGAATAAGGCACAAAATGCAAAATGGAAACCATGAAATGAAACAGCTCAGGTTTAGCTCCTACCTGGTCTAGACGGCGCTGAGAATCGTCCACAGAATCTCCCGAAATCAACTGATGAAAATCGAGGGTGAAAACACCTCCAAAGCTCCAACAAACCAAGTTCAAATGAAATGGTAAAATGAGAGGTAAAAAACACTTTTTAATTACTTTTACGTAGTTCAAAGTAAAATATTATCGTTTTAATCTCGTTTTCAAGCAAATATTGTTCATTTCCAACTAGTTTGATGAAGCAGTTGAAAATACAGTACGATCTTTGGAAGGACAAAGCTATCTATGGTAAAAATCAAAACAAGACCATCTAATCGAGCAGTTTTAGCGCATAGTTCAAGCTCGTTAAAAAATAAACATAAGACATGAGCAAATGTTTCCACTCGCGTTTAAGCTCATTAAAAAATGAACTATTCCCCGGTAAATAACCATCGTGAATGAAGCATTTCAGCCATTAAAGCCTTGGTCGTGTTTGCACCCTCACCTCCACTTTTCCATTGGCCGATCATTCACCTCCATTTGATTGTTTACCCATTTTGAGGAACAACTGCGAAGAGTGATTTCACTAGCCATCCTTGTGACACTGCCGTGATCGGAAAATTCCAAACCTTACCTGGAATCAACTGCTACCCATTTTATCACTCGTTCTCAAAAGACGAGTCTTCTTTAAGCTCTTTTCAACTAACTCGTAAAATATGAAAAGATTGCCGAGTTTTGGCCTTCCAGCTCGTTAAAGCGACAGGAAGTGCTATCCCTCCTCTAGATTCTAATCTTTTATGACCTGAGGGATTATTGCACAAAAAGATCGAGCGCTTGTTTTGTTCGGCTCGTTAAAACTATCGAAAATTCATCCCTTCTGTATTGTTTTATACTTTTTCGGACTTAAGGGATTAGATGATGTAAAAGGAATTTCAGAGTTACCTTTACGTACCCTTTCAGACTCTCTAAAAATGAAAAGGACCGAGTTATCTTTGTTGTTAGACTCGTTAAAAAGATTAATAGCGACAAACTTGTCTTTAGACGAGAACGAGTTTCACTATCGTTAGGCTCGTTAAAACATAGCGATGGGTTTGCCCGAAGGGCAAATTATAGAACAAGCATATGTTATCCTCCTCAAGCTTGACAAAAATAAAGAGGTACTGGTTAGCAATGACTGGGGAAAAATTTGGAAGAAAACTCAAAGAATCTTTATTGGTAGCAACTCGCTCTTGAACATGACACTTCCGCTCCGTGCCCGAGTCGGGCTGGGTTGTTTCATTCACCGGTCACATCACCATCGTCACGCCACACCATCCACATTTGGGGTAAATGCTACCAATCCATCACATAAGTGTCGCCGACATGTTCAAGAGAAGTCATCCAGAGAAGTCACCTATGTCCTATCCACTACCATACATTATACTTCATTCTTTCATGATCGCCATCCTGAAACATATATCATCAGATCGTTTTCACCTCCATCAAAATCATTTGCTTCGTTCTGTGTCATTGATGTGGGATTCATTAAGGCCCTCCTTTGACGGATCGCTTCTTGTCGACATCAGCTCATTATCCAAGAAGTTGATCTAGGAACACTCCATTCAGTACTTTGAAGCTTGCATGCCTCAATGGCAAGTTTCTCACTTCCGGCGACAGGTATACATCAATGACCTTCGACCGAAAGATTTTGCGTGGTGTTCGACGCCAAGTCCTTTATTCACACCACGTGAATTGTACTGCAGTACCTTGAGGGTCATTATCATTATCGGTGATTCCTCTTGCACTTGTTAATAGTTTACATCATTGACTGGTAATCAAGCGATGTCTTTCCATGTTCGACTTCAAAACATTTCTCACATGGATCGACTTGTACTTCGAGTGAAGATCGGACGAGATTGAAGACCTCGGATCTAGTTTCATCCATCCGGGCTGCGATATATATTCAGGAAAATAAAGACATTGAAATGTACAGCATTGCAGCACAGATAATCATCCTACCAAAAGGATGATGGCTCTAACAGAATCATCAGTCTACCATCAGACGATTGTCTGTCCTATGTACATGAAAATGAATTTATAAAGCTGAGCATGGGAATGCCCGCCTCAGCTAGATCATGAAAACAGTATGAAGATAATGTATTGTATTGTATCTTATTACAGGTCTCCTCCCAGCATTGAAAGAACTTCGGATCCTCCTAATAAAGCATCTCACCCGATAAACGACCTCATACTTTAGGGGGCAACTGTTATAGACATTTTTGTGCCTTACAGCTCTAAGCATGAAATGTCCATAAACCAAGGGATCCTAAGTCCCTAAAAGTGTTTTTCCGACCCCTAAAGGAATAAGGTCAACAAATTACAGCTTCTCCCAGAAGTTCTCCACCAGAAACTGCTCAGAATCAGTCAAATCAGGATCATTTCAGCTGCTCCACTAGCTAGCTGCGTTGCATAGCACCCAAATACACTAGCTAGGTGCATTTCAATGCACCTAAATGCACTACCAGGGTGCGTTGAGAGGGAAATGACAAATGGCAGTGTCATTCCGCGAGGTGGAGAGACAATGGAAGCTTCCAGAATCTTCCCCAATGACACTTGCCTCATTGAATTTGACCAAGGATGAGTAAGAGGCTCTCAGTCTCCAAGTGGAAGCAAGAACTGACAAAGAGAAGACACTAGTCAAATCATAAGCTGACTCATACTCCCTGCATACACTATATATGGATCCCTCATCCCAGAGATCCAGAGGCTGGAATTTTGTACATTGTAGAGAATTGCTGTTGGTTTTGAGATAGATATCAGAGTATTGGGTGATTTATGCTTTGTTGGAGGTGAAGAGGGGCTTCTTTGCTGGGAGGTTGATGCTGGATCAGGAATCATCAGTTGTAACTCCTCCTGGATCTTCTTGTTATATCACTAAAACTATTTGAGTTTCTCCTACATGCTTGTGTATCATTGATGTTTGTTACACTTGTATGTTTAGCTTAAATCTGATCCTAAGCTTTTTATGAATATAAACCCATGTCTTTGTATAGTTTCCTCCTTCTGTGATCTTGCAGGTACTTGGTGAAGCTGGGCAAGTAAGGGAGCAGGTAGCTAGAAGCTGTCAAAGAGGAGAGAGATTGGATCAAAGGACTAGCGCAAGACATAGGTTGGTTCATCCTATTTCTCTTTGTTTATAGTTCATAAAGAAGAATACAAAAGTAGTTTTCTCTGTTTGTTTCTAAGGTCACTGTCACACCTTAGTAGGATAGGGTCGTTCTGAATGGACACTTTTCCCGTTAACAATGATGTTCTTTTGGTTCCTGCTGTTGACAATGAACTACAGTAGAGAACCCTTCACCCACATCTGTGAGTGGAAGAGGCGTTCCCCCTCTTTAGGATCTTCAGGGTCAATTTTCTTGATCTTTGTGGTGGCCACGGTGGCACTGGACTCTGCACCAATGATTTACTTCCTTTTGTTAGTCCCCTTACTGGTTCTGATTTAGAGTCAAAACCTGCGTCTAATTCGGAAGCTTTCAGCTTGGCCACTAGTGACTGCTTGGCCTCACACTTACTTATATTGTGAGTGGAGCTCTTATGGAACTCACATCATTTTCCCATTTCCTTCTTCATCTTTGTGGTGTTGTTCTTTGCTTGCAACTTCAGCAGGTTTTCCTAGGTAGCCCCACCTTGGCTTCGTCCCTTGTTTTGTGGTTTGGGGGCACCTTTTCCTTCCTTTGGATTCATAGATTTAAGGTCTCGCTTCTTCTATTTAAACTTTTGCTCAATCTTTACAGTGTACCAATACACCGTGTTAAGCGAGGAAATGTCCACGAACTCCATCTCGTCCCAGATGTACTTATGTAGACAACCGCGGTACTTGAGAACCAAATGTCACTTAGTATCCTTGATACCCAGCTTCGTGTGAAGGGTATGGAAAGTGTTTGTGAAGTCCAACACATCTTGGTCCCTTCCCTCCCATAGCATGGTCCACTTTATGTATTTATCTTCATAGCTCCTGATAGGATAATATTGTTCCTTGATGGCATCTTGGAAAGAATTCCAAGTGGGTGCAACTGAAAATAGTGAGAGTTCACTCTCATCCTTTTGTTCACAGTAGGTTTCCCACCAATCCTTGATGCGTGGGGTGGCTTTGAGAAGTGCAAATATAATCTTTCCCCAATTAAAAAAGTCATGAACTGAAAAATATCCTTCCAATAGATTTAACCATTTATCTATGACGTTTTCGTCTATTAGGCCTTCGAATATGGGAATATCAAATTTAACTTGTACCTTAAAAGGAGTTGTGCCTCCAGAGTGGCTTATGAATGAAGATGCATTTCCTATGGGTAGTCATCAACAGATGTGGGCAAAGTTATTCATCATCGCGTCCCTCTGTCGCTCGAGGGCTTCTTCAAGAAACATTTTCAAAGGATCTCCTGCCCCCTCGTCTTTCTTTACTTCCGCCATGGGAGGTCGTCAGGTTTTGTGAGGCCGATCCTGCAATAGTTCAACCAGATCGAGCCCTAACTCCTTATACCCTGACCTCATTGGGGACATGCAAAGAAAAACAGTGAAAGAGCAGACCGATCTGATACCACTGATTCGAAATTAAACAGGAATGCAACAACTTACATATATAATCATAAACACAAAGATGCAGCAAAAAAACACTTCATTTCATTAATAAAAAAATACTGAACTATGCTTACAAACAGAATGAAAATAAGATAGCTCAAGTGATGGTAGCTTATCTCTCAGGAGAGATGTGGCGGTTACATGCCTTTAAACTGAGTTACAATGAGGGTCAAGGGATTTTTTTATTATTGAACAATAAGGAAAAACCCTAAACAACCAAAACCCTAACTCGAGGAGATGTAACACCAAGAGTTTATGGGCCCCATTGGGGTTAGTTGGGTAGCCAACTTCCCAAGGTCATAACTTGGTCATATTATCTCTGTTTGACGCTTATGATACCTTGTTGGAAAGATCTCTCTGAGGACTACAACTGTCGGCGCGATTGTTTTAACAATCGCTAGATAAATTTTGCCAAAAACCGTAGTTTAGGGCATCAAAATGGCTCTGGAAATTTAGGACCCATAAAAATGCCAAAAATAGTAAACTATACTACAATTAAGGAAACATATGAAACTCACTCGGGGGTCTAGGTGGAATAGGCGAGTGGCCACCAATATCAATCACTGAACAACAACCTCTTAAGCACAATGGACAGATCTAAGGTTTGTTGTATAAGTGGTTGTTGATGAGCCACAAATCCCTACTTTAACAAATAAATCCCTCTTGCAAACACCTTTTCAAAGTGCCAATGTTTAACTATGGAAGAATAACATAAATTGAAAGGTTTTGATGGAGGAATGGAGGTGAAATTAGAGAATTAGATATGCTCCCTGAATACTTAATCATCTAACATGAGCAAAAGTAGGTACAAGGATCTCTACAGTAAAACATCAATACATTTAAGCATAACCTAGCAACAATCTAGTGATTTCTGGGTGGCCAATTAAACAAATTATTCAATCTTTTACTCAGTGTAAAACATAACTTTGCTAGGGATGTCGGGAAGGTTGATACTCAACCCATCCCTTCCCAATGTCCTACACTACCTTAAATATATGTAGAAATATATTATGAAGGCATAGGAAAAGTCAAACATGTATAAAAGTCCTATCAATAAACTGAATTCAAAAACCCTTTAATGAAAACTCTGTAATATCAGGTTAAACCCTTTAATGAAAACTCTGTAATGTCAGGTTTTACAAAAATTGGGGTCTGTTTGGGCTTAAAAACCAATCCTTTTACATTACAAATCAAACGCTATATTACAATCTTAAAGTTGTATCCAACTTTTAGGAATAAAGATTTATTACTTATTAACTAAAAATAAACAAAATGTCTTATTTGTTGCTAGGTATGTGGAATGATTGAAAATCATTTGCCTTTAAATTTGGAATAAACCCACAGGTTTTGCATATTCTTCCTAGAAATCTGAAGCTGGCCCACTGTTGCTAATCCTCGGTTGTTGATTTTATGCCAAAAAATCTGGAATGATTTGGATGTTGTGCCACCTATGTCCTTTCAAAATGACATGTGTATCCTTTCATATCTCCAATGTTGGAATAATCTTTAAAAACACGGAGTTAATCTCTCTGGTGTGTAAATTCCTCCTCTGCTGCCAGACTTTGTGCAAAATATTATGCCACTTGTATCCTTTGAACACTTTGAAATCTGTAACTGGATCCGAAATATAGCCACTTGTCTCCTCTAGGTACTCGAGTATTGATCTCTTTCAAGGAAGTTGATGGTGTCTTTTGACTGCTGATATCTACGAATTTGTTGAAGGTGTACACTGAAAATCTCCCAACTTTCCTTCAAATCTTGTTAACTTTGTCACTATTCACTAGCACTGGGATAAAACGAATTACATAGAATAATTGTAAAAATGGTGGATATTCTCCCTGTAGAGGGCTTTTGCTTGAGAACTAAAGTGGCCAAAATGGATAAATTTGTCAATCTCCCTCCCATATTTGAATTGGAAATTCAGGTTTGTTCTCACCTATGAGATCTACTCTCAAAATATCTGACAAAACCAATCATTTTTCTGCCTTAGATACCATGGAATTTGAACATTACTAAGTGTACTGCATGTTCTTGAATATTCTTCCCACAGGTAAAAGATACATTACATAAAATCCTCGAAGCAACAGTCCTCTCCTCCTCTAATCAATTGATCACAATTTAACAATTTATCTCAAGCTCATCACTGCCAAATTCTTAATCATGTTGCTACCAGGATATCCGAACTTCAATTAAGTTTTATTCCCACAAATTTTTTATTTTTCTTCCCACTGAAGAATCAACCTGAGAAATCAATGTTGTTAGCATTCGAATAATAAGTAGCAACAACAAAGCCACATATGTCATCAATCACATCTTCTTCTCAGCAACCCAATATGTAGAAGAGAAACCCATACAAAACTATCCAATCGTGTTGACAGTCAACTCCGAAAATATCATGCCATCGTTTATGCACTCCATTTGTTCCCTTCATGACTGGAAGAAATTGACTAGAACTTTCCAACTACAAAATTCGATCTAAGTCTCCTTTCTTGATTGCCTTTGTCATATATAGAATTTGCACTTGGTGTTATACTAACAATACCAAAAATACAAAACGCATTGCAACCTAGTGTCAATTAAATCAAATAAATTACTTTTAATAACAATGTAGCAGGTTTGAATCCACACTATTTGGATCTACAGAAAGTGTTGCATGGAAATGAGAAATAATAACTTCAATCTCTCCCAAAAAGAGATATATATTGTGACATTTTTGTTTGTAGATGGTTGTCTCCAGGACTGTTGCAATGCCTTTTCCAAACCAGCAACATGAATACCATTTCTGGTAGGTAGAATTGGTCCATTCTTGCCAATTACCATAATTGATTCTGAACATAATTTCTCAAGTCTGATTTGTCCATGTGCCACAAATAATTTACTTATTTGACTATATATGGAAGTAAATATAATATTGCTAACCCAAATTCGATGAATACAAATAACTGCTTTTAACATCGGTTATTCGAGTCACAGTGCAAAGTCAACATCGGTCATTCAAGTCAACTGAATTTTTATCGTTTCCTATCTGTACTTCAGCTTTATTTAAAATGGGAATCCATCTCTGTGCTCAAGCTTTCTAATTTCTTCAAGACAGACTCCTTACCATGAAATTCATAAAGCAAAGACTTGTAATCTAGAACATGGGTGCTCCATTTTCGAAATGATACAACTAACACCTAGGCTATCTGGGTCAAGGGACTGCCTCCTGGATTTTGATGTCGATATAAAACATTACCTAAAAAGAAGTTACCTAGTCATCAAACATTATATTCCCCTGGACTGTGTTGTCATTTTTTGCATCTTCTTGGTTGAGGTTTCGATGTTGAATTGCAGATGTAGCCATGAATTCAATTCTGGCCAACTTTGCTAAAGAAGTACCTCAATCTCAGTTTCAATTTCCAAAAAGTGGTATTGGACGAAATACGAATGTGAGAGAATGTGGGATTCATTGAAAATTTCTTGAGAGAGTCCAACGCCCTTTAAAAACCAATCTTATTGTAAGACCATCTCAAGCTATCGACATCCTCCTTATTATACAATCTCGAGCTTTAATCATTTTACAAAACTTGCAACCGTTTGAGGGTGATGGTTATGAAAAACGTCTGACTAGGACATCCATCGTTAATCAGGGAAAGATATTTGTGTTTCCGTTCCTTGTAATTTGTCATCTAAATAAAAGTTTCGAGTGCACTAGCAATTAAAAGTTCTGAAATAAATGTAATTCTCCATGGCTTGATCCTGTGTCATCATGTTGGAGATACGTTTCCATACAATGTGCCACAAAGTCATGAAAATTTATTGAAACCTATGATTCTTCTTGAGAATTTTCCTGATGATGCTCCTTAATACTATCAAGTTTGGCGCCAAATCTATTACCACCAATGCTAAATTTGACCGAACACATAAACCGCTAGGAGAAGAAAGAAGTTTTGTGTGGAGGTCCCTGCTGGTAAGTAGTTTTGAGCTGGGGGAGTGCACAATTTATCTGAAGCTGCAGCGTAATAAGAAGTTGTTTTATAAAACAACCCATTGTGAACCCCACTTCTTGTTGAAAGCCCGACGACCTTGGGGGTCTGCAATTTCACCACAACCGTTGATGCTTAATTTCCAATGCCCTCGGTTGAAAGTTGTAAACATTTTAATTCCATGAGTATTTCCATATATTGGCATGCTCTGCTCATCCTTGAAAACATTACAAATGCGTAAGAATGTCGATAAGGGCCTGAATGCCCATCATATTTCGACAATGAAGTTCAGATCGTAAATATAAATTTTATTTCCCTAACAACACAATTAAATTATGGCACCAGATAGCACATCATGGCAGACATGTAAGAGCCTCAAATGGCTACGCTTTAATTTCGGTGAATACTCATAAAAATATTTGGCATTTTTGGCGTTGATCACCTCTCCTTGGCTTTCCATATGACGGTTCGTTGGAAATTATCTATGCGTTCCTCTTTTTCTTTGTTTATGGGAATTCTCCCACATGGAGTAAGATCCTTTATATGTTGGGTGTGCGCAGGTTGCTTTCCTACACGCTGCAAACACAATGTCTCTCAAGTCTCCTTCTGTTGCCTCGATGGTCAAATCGTTGATAGTTTATAAGATATAAAATATTCATCAAATTATTATATAAATATAAATTATTTATAATAATAAAAATTAAAAGGGTAAAAGGATATTTGAGGATGATTAAAGCAATAAAAAAAATATAATAGATTGTGATATAGTGATAAAGTATGCAATGCGAATGACAAGAAAGAGCAATAGAAACAAAGTTTTTTTAATGGGTCATTCTCACAAGAATATGTGTTAGAGAATCGAATCACTAAAGAAAGAAAATGGAAAAATTTGAACATTTATATAGCTTTTCTTTTGGACAAGAAATCGCTACAATAAGTAGCAAATTAGATTTCCAATCTTCCCAAGATTTGCATAGTATTTGTATGAATAGAGAAAAGTTGTATAAATGTATTATAAAAATCCATGACTCATTCTATGAAAGGGGAGGTAGCATGCACACCTTAAGGCTCTAGGTAGTAGGATGTAGCATAAGAGGAGAAATGTGGAAAATTCATGGTGATTGTGGAATGTTTTCAACTATGATATTTTTTAAGTGTTTTGATTTGAACTATTTCAATTAATTAATTAATGATTATGTATGACATTTTAATTTACATGGTCACTTTTCTTTTACATTTTTAAATTTTTTTATAACTTTATTTTAAAAAATTATGAAGAATCAACATTGCTTTTATGTACTTAGATCCATGAATAGATAATGACTTAATCACATTTCCCTTTACTGTGTTGGCTCTTATCATACATTTATATTCGGTCTTATTTATCTTTCAACGATTTGTCTCTTAAGGGTAGTGTTGATCTACACATCACTCAAGTGAGAGTTTTTGTGAACTATTTTCAAAGATTTCGATTGTCTACGAATGTTGTTTTCATATGAATTGAACTAATACTCATGCTGCAAGGTTATCATAGTCTTTCATCATCTGTTTACTAAAGTATTTCATGAATGAAGTGTTGCAGGATTATTTATCTTACAAGAATTGTTATGGTTATTTTGGTTTTCCTCGGTGATGAATATTAATTAGATAATATTATATAGTTATGTAGTTATATATGTTCATTTTAATCCTTAATGTGAAACATTAACACAAGTATATGTTTTTTATGTTGGTTTAAAAGAGAGGAAGCTTGTATTATTGTAGTTTTTTATCTTTTATATCCATCACTTTAAAAATAATCAATATTCTAAATTGCATTTGTAATTTATATCTAGATTTTAGTTTGCATTCCAAATATTCATCCATTGAATGAAGAGAACATCATCATTCATGATTATCATTATTTCTAGTTACATCAATTTCTAGTGTCTCTTACTTGTATCATATTATATTAGGTAAATGGTATAATAGACATACTAGTACATAGCTTTAGTTTCATGTATATATAACATTAGCTAAATTTAGTGTTCCTTGGGCTCTTTTCTTCACAAGAGGAAGAGACCCAAAAGACAATGAAGACTTTAAATCCGTTGGGAGTGGCTACCTTAAATGGCTTGGGCTATCTAAAGAACCTCAAGCCACATCACCTTAGTTGAAAAAGGTCCAAAATCACATGTCAATAGGGTGTTCTTAGCAAAAGTATATCAATGGTGCGATTATGTCTAGTGATGTTGTTTTCAATGGCAAATGGGGAGATTGTTGCACATATGTTGGAATTGGAATCAACTGTAATGTTTTCATTGATGTCAAAGGATGTTTTGTAGTGTGATTAATGGCTAAGGAAGTGCATATTTTTTTGTATTTCACAAGGAAGCTTGGGTATATCCCTATCTAAGATGAAGCACCAAAGGGCCAAGCAAACAAAATTTGGTGTTTCCATAATGAAGCAAGGAAGGACAAAGTATGAGACCTAAGATACTAGATTTCATACTGCATCATTATGGAATCAACAGTTCATTGTGGACATATTAATTAGAATTAATAACCCATGATTAATACTTAATTAGGCCATGATTAGAAGATAACATATGGGTTTAGCAATGTTAAGCATACCAAACACGGAATTCTTCGTTGATTGAATGTATCGGTATACTATAAGCACAAAACTAGTATGATGTTGCAATGTTGGGTCTTATATTAGGGTAACAAAGCATTAGGCATCAAATGCTTTGTTGATTGATCATCCTAGTATGAAATAAACATAGAACTGATATGATGCAACAATGGTGGGCCTTATACCAGGCTATCGAAGCACTGGGCACAAGATGTTGTCTAGTATAAACATTAGATCGATATCTGGTATAACATGGAAATGTTGTGTCATGGAAGTGGTATGCCTTAGTAAGGAGATGACATGGCACATTAACATTGATGAAACATGGTAGGAAGAAATGGAATTTTTGGTCAATCAATAGGGATTTGGTGAGTGACATGTCGCAATGTTAGAGGGTTACACGTGGAAGATAGAATGGTAGACGAAACATGTGGTGGACAATGATTGGTCCATGGTGGTTTGGTGTGGCATCCCCAAAGGTATCAAGATTCACACCAAGATTGCCTTTTGTAAGGTTTTCGTATGTTATTGGTTTTGGTCGAAAAGTAATAAAATCAAGATTACAGGACAAAGTTACAAAGGACCAAGGCATCCATCATTGTGAGCCCTATATTGGGGTACCTAAGTGGACAACTATACCACATATATTTGGCATGTAGTAGTCTGTTATGGAGTCAAGGTTCTATCCTATCACTATTCCCTATAGAGGACAAGGTCACAACACATGGTCATGGGTGTTCAATGGTTTAGAGCTTGGAGCTAGAAGTTTATGAAATAATCTCGGTGTCTAAATATACGTTTGTATAGAAGTGGAACCTGTTAACTCATAAAAAATTGTGTATCTATTGGAATAATAACTTAAGATGTGGTTTGTGCTTAAGGTCATGAGTGCTTGATGACTTAGCCCCAGAACTAGTCAACAATTGAGTATTCGGAAATCCTTATTTCTTTCAATGTTTTCTTTTTAATGTGGACCTAGGCTCAAGATCTACTAGAAATAATATTTTAAGAATATGGTCCTAAATAAACATCATGAAGGCTTGATGGCTTAGCCCTAGAGCTAGTCAACAATTAAGTATGCAGTAAGATTGTTTCTCAAACTTTTCTTCATTAACATTGAGCTAGACTTTAGATCTATTTGAACTAATAATTTAAGAACGTGGTCCCAACACAAGGTCTTTTGGATTTAATGGTTATGCCCTTGGAGTTTGAGTCATTATTGACTAATCAAGGTAAGAAAGTCATTTGGGTATCTATATATTCATTATACAAAAGTGGAACTAGATTATGGATCTTTTGAAACAACTTTCTTAGATCCTAGCATGAAGTACGATAATCGGTTCTTGATGGTTTAAACCCTTATGGCTAAAGAATCATAAAATTGATAAAGTAATTTTCTTCATTCAAACCAAATGTCAAATGTGTATAGACCCATATCAAGATTAGATCTCCCAAAGTGTGTCAACGTTGATCAAATTATTCTCATGTTGTGGTGACCCCATCCAAGTCTGTGCTAGCTAAAATTTAGGAACATGGTATAAATAACTCAAGTTGATAAGGTTTGGAGTGTGTGGTGATTTATTTGATGAACTAATCAAAGCAAATTAGTAAAGGATGGGATGGAGAAGTTTGAGGATGAATTCAAATGAGGATGTTTAGAAAATAAATAAGTTGTCTAGAAAATCGAGCGTACGCAAGTGGGAATTTAGAGGAACGAAGTAGTATGTTGTGCATGATAAAAGATCAATAGGATAAACAATAATATGAAGTGTTGAGAACATTTGAACTAATACTATGTTCATAGATGAAAGGTACAAAACAACGAGTTGTGTCTAGAGTAGAAGAGTGTTGTACCAGATTTGTGAACAAAGAAGAACAAAACATGGAATCATTATAAATTAGGGGATATGAGTCTCCTTTAGCTTGGTGCTTAAGGAATGAGGGGATATGAGTCCCCTTTAGGTTAGTTCTTGTAAAATTGGGGGATAGGTGTCTCCTTTAGGTTGGTACCTATAAACTTAGGGTGTCTCCATCTGTTTTTTATCAATGAATTGATCTAGCAATATTTTGGCCTTGTAACACCCTCCTCCCATATCTACCCAAGTAACTGGCCAACTGGGTAAACATATGACAAGAAGATACTATGATATTATTCAACCTCCTAGGTGTCCTTAAGGAAGTGTAATCGATGGAAACACATCAAACATACATTCCACATTAGTAACAACACTCCTAGGAGCTATCCAAAGCACATAGGTATCATGCCCCTGGGTCTCACTAAGTTTTTAAGCTATTAAACCTCTAGACACTCCCATGTTGTAGCCATGCCAGTGTCCAAAAATATTTGAATGCTCCCACAAGCCTACATGTCTACATCCAGGGACTATTTCCAGCATATTTGTGCTAGAGTCCGTGGAATTTAAGCCACTTTTCAAGCCCAAAATTTCGGCTACTCCCTATAAATTGTTGTAACTTTTGGAATCCATTAAACACATGATAAAAATACTAGAAATAAAAAAACCAACTCTAGAAATAGGCCTGAAAATCCCCAATTGAGACTGACATTATGTAGAACACTTGGCATCAATGAAATCTACAGGTCTAGGATACTTGACAGAGATTGAAAAATGTTATGAGACAGGGAAATAAGGATCACCACCTTCTTCTCTTAATTTTTTTGACATCAATTAGGTTTTTCATCCATTATCCTTTCAGTTGCAAGTATGATCCAGGTGGATGATCAAGGAGTAGTGCTACCTTGTTGGGAGCTATGAGGATAAATACATAAATTGGACCACACTGTGATAGGGAAGGGACAAAGACATGCTGGATTTTACCAATGTTTTTCATACCCTTCACACGAAGTTGGGTATCAAGGATTCTAAGCGGCATCTTGTACTCAAGTACCACGACTGTCTACATAGGTACATCCAAGATGAGATGGAGTTATTGGACATCTCCTTGCTCGACATGACGTACCGATATGTTGTCAAGATTGACTAAAAGTTTAAACATAAAAAGTGAGAATTTGGATTTGTGAATTCGAAGTAAGGGAAAGGCACCCCTAAACCACAGAGCAAAGGACAAAGCTAAGGCAGGGTGACCTATGATAACCCACCGAAGCCGCAAGCAAAGAATAACACCACAAAGACAAAGAAGGACAAAGAAAGTGGTGTGAGTTCCATAAGAGCTCCACTCACAACACATGTGAGTGTCAGGTCAAGTAGTCACTGGTGGGTGAGCTAAAGGCTTCTAAATCAGATACATGTTCCAAATCTAAGTCAAAACCCAATAAGGGGAATGAAAAAGGGAAGCATATCATTGACATGGATCCCAATGCCACCGTAGCCACCACAAAGATATAGAAGATTGATCCTAAAGATTGATAGGAGGGGGAATGCCTATTCCACTCACAGATGTGGGTGAAGGGTTCTTTGCTACAATTCAATTTCGACAGTGGGAAGCAAAAGAACCACATTTCAGTAGAAGTCGTGAAGCATCTAGGCCTACTAACTATATCACATCTGCAGATGTACACCATCGGGTGGCTCACCAAGGATGAGATCTTCGTTTTAGCCGACAATGTTGCCTTCACTACAACATCGAGCCCTTCATGAATGAGGTACTGTGTGATGTTTTTACTCCTTAAGTTTGTGATGTGTTATTATGAAAAAAATACTTGTGGCAGCAACATGTTGTATATGAGTCTAGACCTCACTCTATTATTATATCTTCGGGTAATAAGTTATACAGGATATCGGAGGTAGTCTCGCCTACCACCATATCTTTGATCTCTACTAAGAAATGTAGTAAGATCATCTCCCAAACTGGAAAATTTGTTTTATTTTTTATTTTATTTCAAATTAAGGGGAAGATCATAGCCACATCCATGGCCCCTAGGAAGGGTTCCTCCATGGAGCAAAAGTAGGTGGATACAGTCGTGGAAGAATACAACGGCATCTTCTGCTCACCTAGAGGGGTACCCTTGCACTCTCAGGTCAAGCATTTGATCGATATGACTCATAGAAAACATCTACCCAACGAGCCAATATATCATTGCTCCATTATGGAAAATGAAAAGATCAAGCGAAAACTCTAGCAGTTGCTTCAAAAAGGGCACATCCGACCAAGTTCCTCTCCTTGTGGGAGCCCAATTGTACTTGTACAAAAGAAGGATGGGACCTGGAGGCTCTGCATTTATTATCAGACACTAAAAAAAATCACAGTCAGGAACAAGTATCCAATCCCATAAATTGATGACCTTATGGACCAACTGAAGGGGGCCAAGTATTTCAGCAAGATCGATCTGAAGTCAAGGTATCACTGGGCTCCAATAGAGCCCATAGATGTATGGAAGATGCCTTAAAATCCAAGGAAGGCCTTTATGAATGGTTGGTTATGCCCTTTGGGTTGATAGATTCCCATGCTACTTTTATGATGCTAATGGATGACATCTTGCAGCCCTTCACTAACTCATTCATGGTTTTTTATCTAGACGACATCCTCATCTTCAACAAGAGTCTGGAAGAACACTTGCAACACATTTGGTAGGTCCTTCAAACCATTCGACAACACAGATTGTGTGCCAACTTAGATAAATGTACCTTTGGCATGATCTAGGTCCAATATTTGGGCTACATCATAGATGAGCGTGGAGTGTATGTGGATCTAACTAAGATCCAAGTCATTTGGTATTGGCTAGCCCTAATCACTCTAACGGAGCTTTGCAACATTTTGGACCTTACAATTTTTTATTGGAGATTTGTGTTGGGATTCTCCCATATCACTTGGCCTTTGAGTTAGATTACTAATGGCAGGGTGAAATTTTTTTTTCTTGGTTCAAGATCCAACGAAAGGCATTTGTTGAGTTGAAGCATCACCCCTACTCTGCACCAGTACTCACACTACCAAACTTGTAAGAACCCTTTGAAATCAAGAAAGACGCCTCAGACTATGCTATTCATGCAGTGCTCACCCAGTGTGGGCATCTACTGGCCTATCATAATGAGACACTTTCTGATACAATTCAAAAGTACCCCACCTATGATAAAGAGATGCTTTCCATCATGCAGGCATGCCAATAATGGAAGCATTACATTTTGGGAAAGAAGATGGTCATCCACACCAATCACTAACCTCTTCAGTTTATAAAAACATAAGGGAAGTTGGAGAATGATGTTGTTGGGAAAAGTATCCAATACGGAATGACCCTATCCCACTCTAAGGGTGATAGTACCTCAGCAACAATCGAAACAAAGCTATCTAAGATTTCTTCTTTATGAAAGTAAAATAGGGGAGAAAGAGATCCACTAACCGATGTCTTTCGCTAATGGTTGATCCAATCTTCTCTCCTTGCCGCTTGCTCCCAGCTCCTTGCTCTTTCACTGGCCCAGCTACACCAAGATCCTGCAAAATGGCAAGAGAGGGAAACTACAAGAAGCATACATTCATAATTGATTCAAGGATTAGAATAAATCAAATACACAAGTATGACAATACATCATTGAGACACATGCATATAGAAGAACCTCAAACGCTTTATTAATGGAAGAAGTAAAGTTCAGGAAGTGATACAACCATAAGAGGCCCAATCCAGCATCACCTTCCCAGCAGAAAGAAATCTCCTCTTCACCTCCTTCAAAGCAAATCACCCAATAGCTCTAAACTCAAACCAACAACACTTCCTTACATTCACAAGATTCCCGCCTCCCTAGACCTCATGAGAGAGCTCTATATATAGGAGTTTTGGAGAAAGGATGAGTCAGCTTGAGAGCTGACTAGTGTCCTCTCTCACTTCAGTTATTCTTCAGTTCTTGAGTCCATTTGGAGGTTCTTGCCTCCACTTGGAGATCTAGACCCTCTTACTCATCACTAGTCGAATTCCTTGATCCAAGTGTCATTTTGGAAGCTTCCTCGGCGTTGACACCTTGAGGAATGACTGTGCCACTTGTCCAAGTACGCTCAGCGCAGGTGGCCTTCTTTGCAGTTGACATTCAGCGCAGGTACAGAGTGGAGCACTTGACATTCAACGTAGATGCTCAGTGGAGCAGTTGACATGATCCAGAATTTGCTTGTTTTTGAGTGTTTTCAGGTGGAGAACTGTTATTCAGTGCTGTGGTTTGCTGACCTTGTTCCTCTAGGGGTAGGAACAACATGTTTAGGGACTTTGGATCCCTTAGATTATGTACATTTCATGCTTCATGCTGTAAGGCACAAAAATGTCTATAACAGTTGCCCCCTAAAGTATGAGGTCATTTATAGGGTGAAATGATTTATCAGGAGGATCCGAAGTTCATTCAATCGCTGAGAGATGACCTGTAATAAAATACAATACAATACATTATTTTTCATTCTGCTTTCATGATCTAGCTGAGGCGGGCATTCCCATGCTCAGCTTTATAAATTCATTTTGGTACATAGAACAGACGATCGTCTGATGGTAGACTGATAATTCTCTGCTGAAATTATCATCCTTTGAGTAGGATGATCATCTGCTGCAATGATGTACATGTCAAATGTCTTTATATTTCCTGAATATATATCGCAGCCCGGATGGATGAAACTAGATCCGGGGTCTTCAAACTCGTTCGATCTTCACTCTAAGTACAGGTCGATCCATGTGATAATTGCGCTGAAGTCGAACATGGAAAGACATCGCCTGATTACCGGTCAATGATGTAAACCGTTAACAAGCACGAGAGGAATCACCGATAATGATGATGACCCTCAAGGTACTGCAGTACAATTTACGTGGTGTGAATAAAGGACTTGGCGTCGAACACCACGTAAAATCTTTCGGTCGAAGGTCATTCATGTATACCTGTCGCCGGAAGTGAGAAACTTGCCATTGAGACATGCAAGCTTCAAAGTACTGGGGTTTTGTTCCTAGATCAACTCCTTGGATAATGAGTTGAAGTCGACAAGAAGCGATCCGTCAAAGGAGGGCCTTAATGAATCCCACATCAGTGACACGGAACGGAGCTAATGATTTTAGTGGAGGTGAAAACAATCTTTGACATATGATTCAGGGAGGCGGTCATGGATGGATGAAGGATAATGTATGGTAGTCGATGGGACACGGTTGACTCTTTCTGAACAACATCTCTTGAACATATAACGACACTGATGCAATGGATCGGTAGCATTACCCCAAATGGATGGTTTGGCGAGACCATGGTGATGAGACTGGTGAATGAAACAACCTAACCCGATGTGGTACGGAGGAAAAGTGTCATGTTCAAGAGTGACTTGCTACCATTAAAGCTTTAAGGTTCTCCCAATTTTTCCCCAGTCATTTCTGACCAGTACCTCTTTATTTTTGTCAAGCTTGAGGAGGATAACATATGCTTGTTCTATAACCTGCCCTTCGGGCAAGCCCATCGCTATGTTTTAACGAGTCTAGCGATAGGGAAACTCGTTCTCGTCTAAAGACAAGTTTGTCGCTATTTAATCATTTTAACGAGTCTAACGACAAGGAAAACTCGGTCCTTTTCATTTTTAGAGAGTCTGAAAAGGTACAGAAAGTTAACTCCAAAATTCCTTTTTCGTCATCTAATCCCTTAAGTCCGAAAAAGTATAAAACAATACAGAAGGGATGAGTTTTCGATAACTTTAACGAGCCGAATAAAACAAGCGCTCGACCTTTTTGTGCAATAATCCCTCAGGTCCAAAAAGATTAAAATCTAGAGGAGGGATAGCTCTTCCGGTCACTTTAACGAGCTGGAAGGCCAAAACTCGGCAAACTTTTCATATTTTGCGAGTCAGATGAAAAGAGCTTAAAGAAGACTCGTCTTTTGAGGAACGAGTGATAAACAAGGATAGCGACTGATTCCAGGTACAGGTTGGAATTTTCCAATCACGGCAGTGTCACAATGATGGCCAAGTGAAATCACTCTTCGCAGCTGTTCCTCAAAATGGGTAAACAATCATATGGAGGTGAACGATCGGCCAAATGACGGTGGAGGTGGCAGGTGCAAACACGACCAAGGCTTTTATGGCTAATAAATTTACGATCACAGAGGTTATTTACCGGAAATAGGTTCATTTTTTATTTAAAAATGAGCTTAAACTCTGGGGGAAACATTGCTCACTGCTTTTATTTATTTTTTAACGAGCATGAAGACCGCATTAAAACTGCTCGGATCTTGCGTTTATTTTTTAATGAGCATGAACTTTATGCTAAAACTGCTCGATAAACCAGTCATAAGATAAGAATGTCTCCTGAAAGATCCCATTTTTTATAGAGCTTGCGCCTTACCAAAGCTATGCTCCCTCTCATCCTTTCTTTATGCAAGTTTGGAAACGGCTAATCCTACGAGTTTAAAGGGTTAGACCTACAGGTTTAAAGGGAGGACCTAAAAATTTAAAAAATAAATAGTCGCCCCTTGCTTGCACTCCAAAAGGTTGCATGCCCCCAGGTATAAGACAGAGTTTCAAGGTTAACTCTACTTCAATTCCATCGAAACTTTTGTTTCACCGGGAGAGGTTTACCTCTTTCAGGTTACCCAAAGATTGTCTCGTTAATCTTTCAAACAAAACACTTCCTCGGCAATGTCTACCGAAGTAGACAGAGGTGAGTGACGACCCCCACCCTCTCACATAACTTTGATAAAAGAATCTTATTCTAGAACAACCCCTCTTCCATCCACGGACGGGGTACGGACTAGTCATATTCTCCCGCGGAAATTCTACCTTATACCCAAGGTTTTCTCTGCCTAAAGCAGACCAGGATGCATGCCCCCTGGGTTCCAGTCCTATCTTTCCAAATCACTCGCACTCATCGGGAAGAAGGACTGGGGGTGGAGACATTTCTTGATTGAATAGACCATTCAGGGTTGGTATATGACTATTTGCGATGCGTGATCCCGGAAATGAAAGTTGGTCTACGAGCTTGACCATTCTTCCTTCGTGTGGAAAACACATTACTCTAAAGAATTAGGAGACTATTGCTCCCATGCAATATATATAGTCTCGTCCAAGGAGTAGGTTATAATCCAAGGGTCCTTGAACGACCATCACGTTCATTTGAACGGTCTTCCCTTTCAATGTAACAGGCACATTGGGGAGGATCCCTAATGGTCGACTCGTTCCTTTATCGAAACCCGAGAGATTTCTTATCTCAGGAAAAAGCACCGAGGAACCCAGTGCTTTCCAAGCAATAGAGGAAAGGATACTCACAGATGCCCCTTCATCAATGATAGTGCCAGCCATTACCATTCTGTATATTTGGACTATGATTCTGAATGGTATACTGGCTGGCAACCGGGGTCTGCCTAGTTGATTCCAATCAAAGGATACAACCAGGTTGCTTGGTGGTGGGACCGAATATACGGCCGGATATGACCCTGATGATGTTCCTTCCTGCGATAAAGGAATGGGCACATTGCCCTGATGCTCATCAGAGTCTGTGTTGATGAAAAGAATCTGGATGGTGTCATCCTTATTCTCTTCAGTGAGGGTGTCATTTGAAGATGAGTCTTCAGTGACGGTGTCATTTGAAGATGAAACTTCTGAAGGGAGAACCGGGTCAACTGCCGTTTCGACCTTTGGACTTTCGTCCGGTCTGGATTCAGTAGGTTCCTTTTCACTGACTGACGCTTCAGCCGACCACTTGAGCGGGCCAGATGTATTCTCAACCAACGAAGGACTTGGCACGAGTTTTTTGTATCCAGGAGGAAGTCTCAACGGTGAAACCGGACGATCTTCCAAAACTCTCTTCGCTTCGTCCAAGAAGGGACAACGGTGGATGGCGTGATCGCCCTCACATAGTCTGTAGGGGGATCTTACTCCCCCTCTTTGTCTTGAACCTTCACTTTCGCTGGTTGACGGTAAGCATTCAACATGGCTATCAGAGGTTGATGCTCCTGAATTGTGCAAACGAGGGGACCAGTCCCTTAGTATCCGGGGAATACAGGGACAATCTCTATGGAAGTGGTCTCCTCTACATATGACACATGGCGATTTAGGCCCGGTCTGTGCTGTGTGTGGATTTTTGTCAGATGTCTTTTGCTTGCCCCCAGTCGCCTTAGGCTCCTTCTTCTTCTTCTCTCTCTTCTTCTTCTCCTTCTTCTCCATGGGAGCTTGGCTTTTGCTGGCTCTACCTTGCGAAGACGAGGGATTGGAGGAAGAGTTATAGGAGGTAGAAGGCTGGTGGGCAGCTCTACACTGATCTAACTGTTGACTCGACTGTTCAGGAACCATGGTGTTCTGAACTACATTGGTTGACAAAAGCCAAATTGGCAGGCCAATTGTCAGTCCTGGAAGTGACAATGTGGCCATGTGGGGCGCACCAACTTCTCCCCAAGAGGAGAAAGGACTAGGATTTCCATCATGGGGAATTCCTTGGTTGGGGCGTTCCATGTTCTCAACCTACAGATCAACGCAGGAATAGGAGGTGATTATGTTCCGTTTAAAATAAATTTTATAACGACGCTTTAGACACAACTTGCTTTTTCACTTTTTAAGAGTCGAGAAAAAGCTAAAGATGACTCTAGTCTCCTTCGATGTTTTAACGAGCCCGAAGTGACAAATGCTCGGATGGACTTTTTCAGTTATAGAGTTTGAAAAAGGCCAAAAGAAACTGCTCTGGAGATCTAGGCAGAGGGTGTGCCAAACCTTTCGCAAAACCACAGAATACGTTTTACGGTACGGGTGGTCGATCTTCGTGAATGTTGTGTTCACTGCATTGCGATCAGTAGGGCGGCCGACACGGCTTCCTATGGATAAAGGCTTTGTTCCTATAGGGGTCTCCCAATATATACGCGACGGTACGTGGGAGCACAAGTCCGTATTGATACTTATCGCTTCACCGTGGAGGAATCACCCAACCACTTAACGCTAAGATATCACGTTTAACGACGCCGGAACACGTCTCTAGCTTAGACCTCTATGTGTTTGTGTTATGTTTCAAAGCGTTGTTATGTAAATTCAATTCATTTTAAGTTGATCTTGTTTAGCAGTTTTCCTTTATGGATCACCACGAGATGTATAATACAACTTCCTAAATGCAGTCTAAGATGATAAGCAAGCTTTTCAATCTTTCAACTTTGAAAATCTTAACTACTGAGGGAAAAGAAAGACATCATCTTTTCACACAGATCATAGAGCACACACTAATGCACTTTTCCCTAAATCAACATACAAATTGTCAAAATGCACATGCACAATGCAGGTATTTCTTTTCTCTTTCTTAATGTTGATGTATTACAAAAAGAAAGCTGTTGTATAATTTTGAATTCAATTTCAAGTGAAAGCAAACAAGCTTTGTCCAAAATCAAAAGACACCTTAAGATTTACTTGTTTCAACACTAGAAATACATAAATTCAAACCATATGACGAAAGCAAAAGCTCAATCAGCTATGAACAGCAAACAAACTAACTCTTAAGATCAATACGACACTTATCACAGGTCTAGATCTAAGAGGCCACAGCAAGACTAGTTCACTTTTCGTTATGGGAAACTGCAAATGATATAAGAAATACAAAGAACAAATACAGTTTCTTTATACAACCGAGGCGGAATAGTGGTAAGGAAAGATGGTTTCAGATAGGTACATTGACTGATAACAGGCTGCAAAAACAAGGATGAAAACAGGGCAATAAACAGCAGGGAACCCCAGTTGCACAAGGCAAAACTGGTTCAGCGCAGGTAGTACACTGTCAGTTTGACATTCAGCGCAGGTAGCCCCTTCAGGACCTGCGATGAAATGCAGACTGCCTTCACAGTGCCTACAATGAAGAGAGAAACTCTCGTTTCTCTTGGTTTCCGGGTCACAGATTGCTCAAAAATTCATAGTTTTTGGCCAAATCAAACGCTATCAATCAAGTACACACTAAAGGGTAATTAGGAGGATGAAAAGCTATCACTAAGAGCTGTTCAGAGTCCTTGTGGATCAGCTCTTCAAATCATAAACATGCCCAGAAACTGAGCTAGAGTAGCTGCCCTCTACTTTTCATTTTGAAAGATCCAAATGCAGTTTGATTCGGTACTCCCTGTGTTTAGGAAATGAATAGCAAAAACACAAACAACCAAACAAGATACGTTCCCCAGTGGAGTCACCAATTTCTTGTTGGGAAAAGTATCCAATACGGAAGGACCCTATCCCACTCTAAGGGTGATAGTACCTCAGCAACAATCGAAACAAAGCTATCTAAGATTTCTTCTTTATGAAAGTAAATAGGGGAGAAAGAGATCCACTAACCGATGTCTTTCGCTAATGGTTGATCCAATCTTCTCTCCTTGCCGCTTGCTCCCAGCTCCTTGCTCTTTCACTGGCCCAGCTACACCAAGATCCTGCAAAATGGCAAGGGAGGGAAACTACAAGAAGCATACATTCATAATTGATTCAAGGATTAGAATAAATCAAATACACAAGTATGACAATACATCATTGAGACACATGCATATAGAAGAACCTCAAACGCTTTATTAATGGAAGAAGTAAAGTTCAGGAAGTGATACAACCATAAGAGGCCCAATCCAGCATCACCTTCCCAGCAGAAAGAAATCTCCTCTTCACCTCCTTCAAAGCAAATCACCCAATAGCTCTAAACTCAAACCAACAGCACTTCCTTACATTCACAAGATTCCCGCCTCCCTAGACCTCATGAGAGAGCTCTATATATAAGAGTTTTGGAGAAAGGATGAGTCAGCTTGAGAGCTGACTAGTGTCCTCTCTCACTTCAGTTATTCTTCAGTTCTTGAGTCCACTTGGAGGTTCTTGCCTCCACTTGGAGATCTAGACCCTCTTACTCATCACCAGTCGAATTCCTTGATCCAAGTGTCATTTTGGAAGCTTCCTGGGCGTTGACACCTTGAGGAATGACTGTGCCACTTGTCCAAGTACGCTCAGCGCAGGTGGCCTTCTTTGTAGTTGACATTCAGCGCAGGTACAGAGTGGAGCACTTGACATTCAGCGCAGATGCTCAGTGGAGCAGTTGACATGATCCAGAATTTGCTTGTTTTTGAGTGTTTTCAGGTGGAGAACTGTTATTCAGTGCTGTGGTTTGCTGACCTTGTTCCTCTAGGGATAGGAACAACATGTTTAGGGACTTTGGATCCCTTAGATTATGGACATTTCATGCTTCATGCTATAAGGCACAAAAATGTCTATAACAAATGATCACCATTAGAAGTGGTATACATATCTGCAACAATTCCACTTGAACATTAAATATAAAAAGGGCAGCACCAATCATGTTGTAGTCTGCCTCAGTCGACACCCAGTTGCAACACTGACTACTATTCTCAACTCTTGTGGCCACGAGACCTCTGGATGGCCGCAACTATACAAAAATGATCCAAATTTCACCTCCACATACCAGATTCTAGTAGATAGAATTAAATCTCCTGATTTTCACTTCTAGGATGCACTATTATGCTACCTGGGCCACCTTTGTATTCCTTCAAGCACGCATGCCAATTTGATTTTGGAGGTGCACTACAGTCGAGTCGCAAGACACTTTGGTGTGGAGAAAGCGGTGGTTGTTGATGGGCCTCTAAATTAGACAAAGATGAAGGCCCATCTAACCTTTCTTAGTGTTATTGGGAAAACTAGTGTCCATTTAGAGCTGCTAGTCCCACTATTACGGGTAGCTATATTAGAAACAAACAAACTAAAGTTACTTGTGTTTTCATTTATGAGAGATAGCTGAGAGAGAAGAAAAGAGTACCAACCTCAATCTTTTGCTAGTCTCCTTGCTTGTTTCCTTTCTCCTTTGATAGAGCTTTTGCCACTCCTTTCTCACTTGTCCCGCTTCAAAGAACACCTGTACAGTCAAAGCAACAAAATACCATCAAAGCCTAGAGATATATAACCATAAACAATGTAGGATCAGATGTAAATTAACCATACAAATGCATATACAAATACAAGATTTAGAAATACACAAGTATATGGAGGAAAACTCAAATAGCTTTATTGATAGAAGTAGTAGAAGAGAGGATTACAACCAAGTTGTCTGATCCAGCATCATCCTCCCAGCATGAAAGCCCTCTTCACCTCATAAAAAGCAAGATCACCCAACAATACAATGTCTCAAAGAGAAACCAACAAAAATTCCTTACAAATTACAAAATTCCAGCCTTTGGATCTCTAGAATGAGGGATCCATATATAGATATTTGCAAGAGAGTGAGTCAGATTTGGGATTTTGATTAGTGTCATTTCACTGATAGTTCTTAGTTCCACTTGGAGATTTCATGATCTCTTACTCAACCCTGGGTGAATTTAGAGAGGCAAGTGTCATAAGAGCAGTTTCTAGAAGATTCTTTGAGTTTCCACCTAGCAAACTGCTTCTGCCATTTGTCTGCTTTCACTCATCACACCCTACAGAAGGGATTTTCAGTATGCATTGCACCCCCTGTGTGTAATAGGTGAGATGAATCGCACCCTCAACATGGAGCAGTCTGTATGGTCCAGTTTTGACCAGTTTTGAGTAGTTTTTCAGGGAGAACTTCTAGGAAATGATGTAATCAGCTGACCTTGTTCCTTTAGGGTATGAAACACCATTTGTAGGGGTTTAGAAGCCCTTGGTTTATGGACATATGTGATTGGAGTTCCAGTGCCCAAATATGTATATAACACTTAGGCACATGAAGGCTATATTAAACCTATCCCTGTACACTTAATAATAGTTTTTGACTTTAATATATTCATTACAAAGGTTTAAAGATAATTGCATATTTGTGCCTAATATTATTTCTTTTTAAAGAATATTCTAAGAATATTGGGCAGATTATGAATATTTGGAGGAGAAGATAATCTAGGGACTTTCTCCCTACTATAGGAGGATCAATATTGAATAATAAATCAACAAGATATTATGAAATCATTGCACAAATTCTGGAGCTCCAATGATTGAGAAAATCTAGGAATGTGTTCCATGTCATTTAATGCAGACTCTTAGTGTTGGGAAACAAGTCCACTATTTGAGGGATTTTGGAGGGGAATTCTTTCTCCTTTCAAGGAGAATTCTTCCTCACCATTTTTTATAAGTACAAATTCAAATTTTCCTCTAGGGATTGGTTTTTCTTAGTCTTCTTGTGGAGAAAACTTGTATTTTTGTAGCTCCACTTTCATTTCTAGCACGAATGTACTTAGATTGATTCAAATAATGGTTATTTCTACCATTTTTAGCTTCTAAAGTCAGTTCTCCTTCATAGGACTCTGATTATCCTTGGGCTTGGCCACCGTAAGAGCCTCTGAGCCCTTTTGTATAATTTAGTTTTCGTCTTTTTAGTTCTTATTCACATGCAACTATTGTTCTTGTTTTACCTATTTTTGCATTTAGTATTGATGATTTCTTGTTGTAGGATTAGTTTAAATGGTTGAAGTGAGTTCTTTTGAAGAATCACAAGAATTATTTAATCCATGTAACAACTTTTGAAGGTCATAGTAATCATTGAGCTACCTGGATTAGTTTTCTTATTCACAAATCTACAATTTCTGGAAGTCCCTTGTAGCAACTAATAGTAATTTTATGCTATTTTTTAGAAAATTCGAATGAGCTTCATTTAATTTTGTTCCACTTATATTAGGTCATAAAAAAAATCCATTTAATAGAAAAAACACCTCATTGCATTTTCATTTGATTGGGTTAGGCATTTGATAGATTAACTAACTCACTAGTTCTTAAATTTCTAGATTTTAGACTAGTAATTTTCTGCTATTTTTTAGCACATGTTAACAGAGGTATTTTTAAGTGATTCCACTTGTAATGGTGACCTAAGACATGATATTCAATAAAAAAAATATTCCCATCCCATTTTTATTTCATTTACTTGGTCATTCGGGGAACTATATCTTCCTATAGTATACCTCCAACTTCAAGTAGCAAACATTGTAACTTCTTGTAGCACTCCTCTAGCACGTGTAAACTTGACCAGATTTGCTCAAAATGCTTGGTTTTTGTCCCTTAGGGTTGAATAATAACCCCTAGGCTCTAAATCCATGATTTAGGAAGAATAAAACACCAATTAGGACATTCCTTTTTAAAAAGTAGATTAGGTCTATTTATTTGAATTCATGCTCTTACGATTTCAATTACAAATTGTTGTTCTTGCTCGGGATTAATTTCTTTTCAAAGTAACATTTCAATTTAGGAAATTTGTTTAAGATTTTAGTTCATTACATTCACTCCATTACATCATGACATTGAAATAAGGGCACATTGTACGCTTCACATATAGTGCCGATACCTCTTAAGTTTGTAAGAACTCCAAGTTGATAGTTAAAGTTGGTTGCCTTTGGAGTTGCAGCATTCTTGTTGCAATATTGAGGCTCACCACTTTTTTGTGTTGTTTCTAGGGAGGTGTCAAAGTATGCATTTTGTTCTTCCCTAGTTGATTAATTTCTTTTACTCTTTTCAAAAACACACAAAAATTGCATTAGGCATCTTTCATTGCATTAGCACTCTAATTCAATTTTTTTATAAAAACAAAAAAATACTTCTCCAAGACCAACCCCCCCCCCCCCCCCTCCCTTCATTTGATCATGTGGTGCAATAAGAGCCACACCAACATCCACTTTTACGAGTAGAAGAAGAAGAGATAGAAGAGAAGATAGAAGAAATGTATGGAGATTATGACAATGAAGAAGATCCTATTGGATTTCCCATTCAAGATATTGATAGTAGTGTTCATATGAAGAACATCCCTCCATGTCTCTTTCCCAACTTCCATGGTATGAGGTCAGAGGATACAGAAACCTTTCTCTTTGAATTTGAAATTATTTTTACATCTTATGGCTACTTATTAAACACTCAAAAATTGATATTGTTTTTTATAACATTGAAGTATAGAGCTCTTGAATGGTTCATGAGTTTAGGGATTAATTCAATAAGATCATGGAATGATATGCAAAATATATTTCTAGAAAAATATAAAGAGCATTATCTTAAAGAATAAATATTTATACTGAATCAAAAATAATATGAGAGCCTTGAGAATCTAATGGAGAGATTTGTGTATAATATTAAGACAAACAAATTGCATCATTTAGGATTTGACACAATAAAACCCCTCTTACTTAGAAAAATTAGGGATGAGTGGATTGATATTCTTGATCTCATGAGTAAAGGTGATGTATACCAATTATCATTTGAAGAAATTTGTGAAACATGCAAGCTATTATCAAGAGGAAGGGCAAGAGTATGTAAATCAACATCAAGATTTGTAAGTCAAGCTAAACTTGGAAATTTGATTGATAACTTTAAAACACAAATTCTTAATAATCTAAGTGAACAAGTATAAATGTTGAGAATGCAAAATGTGGAAAATGAATGTGTTGATATTTGCGTTGTTCATGCAGAATCACATGCTATTAAATATTGTCCACCATTATCGAGGTTGAAGGAGATTTACCAAGAGGACAATGGAGCAAGTCAATCACCAAAGCAACTATGTTATGTCACTCCAAGAAGACCATGGTAGCCTAGTCAACATGATATGATGCAAGAACCTCATTCAAAATTTCAAGGTTATGCACTTCCATCTCAAACTAATTGGAACACACCATTTCCTTGGAAAACTTGGCCATCACAACGCCAAAACCAATCTTGGCAACAAGATTGGAAAATACCTTATGGGAGAAATCCAAAATATACTCAATATCTTCCTCAATATCCTCCATACCCAACTCCATGTTATCCCTACCATCCACCTCCACCACAATGAAAACTCCAACCACATCCATCTCAAAGATCCACCCCTACTCAACTACCTATACCACCATTTTCAATCCCACATAAGGAAGTAGCTCAACCCACTTACAATGTTGAGGCAAAACATTTCCTATCATCTCCTCTTGATCTAAATGTTATTCATATTAGCTCGATAAGAGTATTACAAAAGAGAGATTATCTTGATGTCATTGAAGGACAACATTTAGAAAAGGAATATTTGAATGAGAAGACCAAATAATCATGGGTTTCACTTGATGAAGAGCACACATTAGAATTAGATATTGAGAAAGTTCCATCATGTTTACCATTAGAAGCTCTATGTGTTCAAGACAACAATTAGAAAAAAAGAAGAAGATATGAATTTCATGGAAGAAGAAGACATCCAAGATGATCCAAATCAAGAAGTGGACCAGGGGCATCACAACTATATTGCACCACACTCTTCTTCAACAATTTTTGATATCATCTCAGCAAAAGTAGTTTGTATCTCACATTTAGGTACATGTCAAAGCATATGTTTCGAGCCTACACATGATTTCATCTGTCATCCTATTATGCAAGTGGCTCCATTGGAAGTATTCCTACACTTGAAAGTGATTTTTCTTTTTTTTTTCAAGTAGAGTAGGATAGAAAAATAAATAAAAATAAAAAGATAAGAGGAAAAACAAAATCTTAGGTGAACACCGCCTTTGAGGCCCCTGAGAGATGCTCATTGATTGAAAACTTCCATGAGGTGCTCAATGGGTTGGAAAAAGAGAAAGAAAATAAAAAGAGAAGATCCTAGGTGAAAACTTGTTTTTAGGTGCCTAGGCAGATCTACTAGTTGAAAACTTCATTGAGGCAGTTAGTACACCTAAAAGAAAAAAATTGAAAAAGTGAAAATTTTCTTTGCTTCATGTATCTCTCTTGGATGAATGCAAGTTCTCTCCAAACTTTTCAAGCATCAAAAACAAGTTAGCACCAAAAGAAAAAATTGGTCAAAAATCTAGGCAAAAGAAGTCAACCTTGATTTTCTCCTCCTCTACTTATATGCTACAATAGGACCAAGGCCATGCCAATCCATCACCCTCATCTATTTCCACTCCACCCATCATTCCCAATATTTTCCCATTCATTTTCATTGTCATTCTAAAATGCTACAGGAGGGCTTTGTTTTGCTACAAGAAGCCAAAATAAACAAAGCATATTTTTTTTTAATATCATAAATTGAAAACCATGGATCCACTTACCAATTTGTTTCATGGAGAGATCCAATGGATTATGATAACATTCTTAAGAAATTTCAGCAAATTCTGGTGCACACTTTTCAATAAATTGACCTCCGTCACCTACAACCATTTTTAAAATTTCTCAATATTTGTGCATCCATTGGACAAGATTTTTTTTGGGGAGGTGCATAAGGATGATGGAAACATGCTCATAAAATTTTAGGTCAATCCAGTCTACCATTTGAGATATATGCATAAAAATGTTTTCCTATAGGACGTTGTCCTGAAATGCTATAGGAAGGTGTGAATTGCTACATGATGGCCAAGAAGAAGCTACAAGAGGAAGATCTGATTGGAGAAGGAGGTAAAAAGGTCATGTTTTCTTTATGGAAGGTTGACAGAGGTCTTCCAATGATTCACTCATCACTTTCATCACTCATCCACTCCATTTCACTTAAGCTTTCTCAAAATGTTTTATCCCGTCCAAAACAAAAACCACACACAGAGCATTGTTCTCCATTTTTACATTATTCACATTACCTCCTCATGACTCCAAACCTATTTACATGGCCTTTTATCACTCCCCTTAGCACCACCATGCTAGCTGAAGACTAGAAGAAAGGATCAAAAGGCTGCTATAGGAAGAAACTCCTCCTGTAGCAACATGTGCAGTCAAAATAAATCTATGATATTTTTTTCTCCCCACCAACAGGAAGAATGAGGGAGCAATGTATGCACCCAAGAAGGGACTCATCACCCTCATAAAAGGTCTCCACCAATAGATGCATCCAATTCATGAGAGAAACACCTGCATACACATAGGAACATCATTAGTCAAGGTGCAATCCAGTTCAGAAGACATGCACAATAACTTTATCTATGTTTAGAAATAATATATTATCAGCTACAACACTCACATAAAGAGCATATCCGGAGCACATCAACAATAGAAATAAGAAAATATAGAGGACCTCCAGCAGATTATCAGATGCAACTTCAAGATCATTAGTAGAAGCTCCAGGACTACCAAAGGCAACTTCAACATTCATATCAACAACCTCAATATCACCTACAAAAACACACCAAGGTTAAGGTTAAGGTATGCAATCCTCTAAACCTTTCCTATGAACTTATTTTAGCTTGAAAAAAATTGCAAGTGTATGAAGGAAAATGTTTTTATAGCAAACATTAGTAGTAGATGTTGGATTGAGGGGGCTTGGACTGAGGTTTAGAGGTACTTGTGCTAACCAACAAAACCCTACACTACCAGCCCTTTCGGCAATAGGCGTGTAGTGTATGCTGCAGTATCACTCGAGGTAGTGTTCAAGGATGCTAGAACCAGGATTCTGCATCCAGAGGACTATGTAATGTGTTTCTGTCAAACTTAGGGCTTTATCTTGACCTTCGTAAACCCTAACCCTTGAAACCTGGAATTTACAACAATTAACAGTTAGCAGATTTATGTCCTTCACTGATTGTGCTAAACATGCATTACATCATATAAATAAATAGATCTATGTCTTCACGAATCTATTAAGTATTTTTCCTAATTAAATGCATTCAACAGATCATAAATACAGTAAATTTAAAGATAAATAGTAATACATAGATACACATATATTTCTTCAAAACAAGCCTTTATTATGCTTCAGATCCTCAATTACAGTTCTTTCCAACCTGGCACAACCAGCTGCAAGGGCCCGCGGACTCAACTGTGGACTTACCAAGGTCTCCACACACAGAGTTGCAGGAGCCTTCCCCTTTGCCCAAGCATAGAATAGATCAAATCAGAACCAAATCATGTACTATTCTTACTTCTATTCTATCTTATGACTCTTATATGACATCCTTTTATATTCTTCTGAGTTACAATACCATGGTCCGCAAACCATGGGCAGGTCTCAAAACTACTTTAACAAACTTAAGGGGCTTTGACCTTCCTAAAGCCCCTTTGTATCCTATCAACCTGCACTACTCGCACTCCGCTCCTCAAAATACGAATACTTTACAATTTTTAACAAAACTTAACAAAATTTGACCCAAGGGACCCTGTCCTAGCAAGGCACCAACACAAAGTTGTCACTTGTCTTGAGTCACTCTGTTGGTGTTGCCTCAAGCTTTTCTTGCAGGTCGTTAAATTCTATCTTCAATGCTTGAAGATCTATTATTCCCTGCACAGTGGCTTGGCGAACTTCTTCAGCCAATTTCTCTGTGGTTGGACCTTCGAATGCAAGGTCCATGGTTCTCTGTGTCTGCTAAAAATATTTGAGCTTGCTCTAAATAATTTGTAAAAATTGGCTTGCCTCATTGGCCCATGGTTGCATTCGTGAGGAAATAATAGTGGCCTTTCGATGCAACTTGTCAATCTGGGTCTGGGTGAATTTCCCTTCCTGAAGTTTGGTGAACCTTTGCACAGGTGCTAAGTTCCACGCTGTCACCCTAAACTCATCCAACTTCAACTATTTTTCATGGATGTCTGCTTCATTCATCTGCAAGTGAAGATCCTCTTGCAGCAAGGTCCACGTCTCCATTGTTTGTTCAAACTATTAGCTGTAGTCCTTGACTGTAGCTTCTAGAGTGGTCATGTCTTCTTTAATAGTAGCCTTGCACTGCTCTTTGACTTCTGAAGGAGTGGTTGGCTACAACTTCAATTGAAGCTTTGAAATCTGAAACTATAGCTCAAACCATACCTTTCTAATTTATTCCTTGGATTCTTTCACTGCAATATCTAACTTGTGAATTTTCTCTGCTGAGGTCGCCTCTGCTGGAATTTGGAACTCACAGAGCTCACTGCATACTTGGTTAAGGGTTACCATTAGCCACTGATTGCGCTGCATCACCTCGTCATGGGCCTGTAAGGCCTACACATTCTCTAAAAAAATCTATTAATTGTTAGATTTTATCTCATCAATAATCAATAGTGCTTATTTCTCTGAGACGCAAAGCTCATATGAAACTCCTTGGTGCAGCTCATGCAAGGTATGGATTGATAGTCCTACAAGGTTGATACTTATATTCTTCCAGTACTATGTGCACTCTTAGTATTTGGTTGTCTCAAACCAGAGAGAGACCCCTGGTAGTGGTACTACTCGGAGCTCAGATGTGATTTCAATGGAACTAAATTTTGGCACTCTCGCTTGATCCGCACTTGCTTGTCTCACACTCGCCTAGATCATCCTTATCTAGACCTGCAATTCCTTCAGGCCCTATTGTACTTTGTCCAATACTTGGTGGTATTGGTCCTCATTGTGTCCCCATATAGATTCAGTGGTGGAGCAGATAACATAACCTATCTCATCAAGGTCCCCCTCCGTGAGGAACAACGTTGTCACACTCATAGACTTATCGGAGTTCTGCTTCTTGCAAGGTCCCATGGAACTTCGCTTAAGCCTCTTCCTGACCCTGAAGGTAGACTCTAAGTCTTTCGATCTGAGAGAGTGGTCTACGCCCTCTTCTTCTTGATATTTATTTTCAACCTCTACATTAGTGCACTCTCTCGCAGGTTCCTCGAGGTCAATGGTGACCTGCAATGTTGTTTCTTGCATAACTTTTTCCTCCTTTGTTTCCTTTTCTTTTGTAGAATTTTCGTTCTATACCGGTTTTTATTTTGTAGAAGCCTTTTTTGCTTCTTTGTATTTTGTTGAAGACTTTTGTGCTTCTTTCTCTTTTCCTTTCTTGGTCATTGTTGCAGTTGATGTTTTCCTTGTATCTCCTTCTTTGGCCTTACTTGTTCCTGTAGCTTTGCTAGAGGTGGTGAGCCAATGGCTTGGCCATTTGCTAATGACCCCCATAATTTCATCCTCCGTGAGTAAATATTGTGACTTGTGCAATGTTCTTGCGACATCCTTCTTCGCGCATATGGACAAATTGTGAAACTCTGCTTTGAAATCTCTGATATCTGTGTATTGTGCATGTAAACTAGGTGACAATTGTGGCTGTTGGTTGATCACCATCCATAAATATCACTCGAACAATACCCAGAACATCTTTTTTTCAATGATGTGGTCAGGATCGTTGGTCGCTTACACCGAGGTGAATTTCATAGCCTCACAAAAGTTTGGATCCTACATTGGTAAATGACTATCCTTAGACATCCTCCATGCTACCAACACGATCAACAAAAGTAACCACGCATGGTGGAGTGCCTTTCCATCCGCCTAGGTTTCACGAAAATCATCTAGGAACTCCTGACAGAGGTACTTTTTCCTATTGAATTGGACCCCTTGGCTTCACTAGGTGGCTAAATATACCACTGGTACCAGTACCTCATTAGCAAGAAACTTCTACATTATTTTTCTTGCCAAAATTTGTGTAACAAACTGGAAAACTCCATCTTCTATGGAGATAATGATGTAGCCACGCAACTTCTTCACCAACCTGAATTCGCTCTTCGTCTGATCCACGAGCTTCTTCTCCTGCGAATTCTCCACAAAAGCATCTACAAGGTTCACACCCTAATAAGGTTACAAGGTCATTCTCTGGACTAGCATATCATCAATTGGAATGCCCCCCCCCCCCCCCCGGCCCCCAGCCAGAGGCACCCATCATGAACCCGCACCAACAATTGGCGCACATAGATTGTATTGATTATGTTGTAGCTAAAGTGTGGGAACCACAACATGTTGAGCAATCATGTGCACTAAATTGTGGCTACCCACTTCATCGGCTCAATCCTTGTGACACCCGCCTCCTCATAGTAGACTGATTTCAAATATTTGTTGGGTTCTAACTGTGAAAAATTTACATGATCACCCACATCCCAGTCCTCCATCTTCAACAATGGTACCCGGGCCAACAAGTCGCCCTCAACAGGTACTTCCTTTGGCAGCAATGGTGTGAATACTTTGTACTTCAACAAGTCAGGGTCCTTAGTGACCTTGGCAGTGGATTTCCTAGGTGGTACATAATGTGGTAGTTGAGTAATTGGCACTACTTCCTTCGCACTAATATCTTCCACCCCCATAGTCAATTCTTCTTCATCCAGGTCTAGGGGTTTTGTCAGTTGCTTACTTTTATCCATCTAACCCTTCTATCTAACCTCGGTTGGGTTTTTGTGTGGTGATTGTCAAACTGGAGCTTACTTTGGCTTCTTTTGCTTCTTCTCTCCAACCGTAGAGGCAATCAATTTTAGCCTTGGCGACCTAGGCATTGTGGTAAGGACTGGTGGTGTCGCAGTCATTTTTTCAATTCTCTCCTAGAATAGTTTCTTCTACCACTCAGAAAAATCTGCCTCAAACCCAAGCCCCTTCTATGAAAAATCCTTCTCTACCTCTTGTCATTCTTGTCCAAACATGCAGCAATCATCTTGACTCAAATTGAGGTGCAAAATCTCAAGGAAATATCTATGGAAGAAAATTCTTTGAATGTGGAGTGGGATGTTGTATTTATAGCCCTTTTTGAATTCAAATCCATTGATTCCCTCAAGATCTCTTTAATTAATTCTCTTTTGGTGACAAATTTCTAAATATATGCTCCTTAAATGCTTTCCCCTCATGCCCTTTAACAGAAAAATAGCCATCCAATCACCTACAATGTTTTCAACGATCACTTTCTGGCCAGTCTATGTGGGACCCACCTTGCTAGCATAGCTCCTTCTTCGCTGCTCCCATCTACGACTTTCCCCTAACCATTGCACATCCCATTCTTTTTTCCAAACTTTTCTCCTCATAACATAGTTTATAGTCCCACACTTCGTTGCAACTGCCTGAAGTACTAAGACTATCCTACATCTATATAGTCAATGCATAGGGGTGGGATCAACCTTGTACAACTTCAACCAGCTCCCATTGATTCTTCCTGGAAATAACTCTGCATTCAACTTCGCAAGCTGAACTGCACCTCCATCCATAATCTCCTTGACAATGTATGGTCCCATCCAATGGACTTGAATTTTTCTTGGAAACTTAGTAAACTTTCTATCTTACATCAGTAGTAAATGTCCACTTTTAGAGGTGCGCTTCTTAATGTAGCGATCATGCCATGGCTTTTCTCGAGCCTTCTGCACCTACTGATGAAAGCCTACCAAGAAGCGATATTCTTCTAACTCAAGTATCTACATGAGGAATTCTTCCATCTTTGTGACTACAATAATCCTCAAGATGGGCACTATGTATTTGATTGGCATCATCGCTTCTTTTCCATAAACTAGCATAAATTTTCTCCGTCTAGTCAACTTCTTACATTTAGTTTTGTATGCCCAAAGAACAGTTGGCATGCACACATCCCAATCGTTCCTATTTTCATTATAGATCAGCTTTAAAGCATTCTCCAATATCTTATTGAAAGCTTCGACTGTTCCATTTCCTTGAGGATGGTATGGCATGCTTTTCTGATGATACATCTAGAATTGTTCAAGTAAAGAAGCAAGTGTTTCATTCAGGAAATACGCACCTCTATCACTCATCAAAATCTTAGGACAACCAAGCGTAGATAGAATGTACTCAAATATAAACTTTGTAGTTGTAGCTACACTACAATCCTTCACAGGCTGTGCCTAAGCCCACCTAGTCATGTAATCTGTCATTGTGAATATGTAGCATTCTCTTTTTTTATTTCTTGGTGGCTGAATAGGTCACACAAAATATATTTCCCATTTGTCAAATTCTTGTAATGAGACTTGCGGGTTCAGAGGTAATTCATCCCTCCATGACGGTCTATCGATCTGCTCACAGATATCGCATGCCCTACAGTAATCCTTGGAATCTTTGTTCACAGTTGGCCACCAAAACCTAGGGCATAGGATCTTCTGCGCAGTCGTTGTTCCAACATAATGTCCTCCAGCAGCTCCTCCATGTGCTTCAATGAGGATACTTTGTCTTTCATAATCTGGTACATACCTGTGCAAAACTTCATCCAACCCCATTTTATAAAAGTGCCCTGCAGTTATGGAAAATTCCACACCCTTGACCACCAATTCCTTCTTCTACTGCGTCATATATCCTTCAGGGGCTACACTTGTAGATAGTAATTGGATGATATTCGCAAGATCTTCATTTGCAATGCACACAATAAAGAGCTACACATTAGGCAATCCTTCATCAAGACTTGTAGGTTGCTTGCCATTCTCAATCCACGAAAGGTCATCGGGTCCACCATTTAATATTCCTAGCTTCACAATTACTTCGAATTCTGTTTATCCCCCATTTTGTTCCTATCACTAGAGTTTTTTATCCCTATCTAGATCTTTTTGGCACCCCCAAACCCACTTACTTGTTATTCTACTATCCTAATCGCTGTCCTAATCTCCATTTTTGAGGTGAAGTCTTTTATGGTTATATTTTGCTATTTATTGGTGAAATTAAGTAGATATAAGTAGCTACTCCCTCAACTCACTTATTATTATGATCGAAGTGTAAACCTTTGAGAGATGTGCAGGATGACAGCAGGAAGCAACATGCAGTGAACCAAGAGCTATCTTGAGTTCGGTACCTAACTGTAGGAATTTACAGGGTAAGTTCCATAGAAAGAATACCAAAAGGACACCGCTCACAACCAGATATCAAATCAATACACCAGTATTTTTGACGTGGTTAAAACCCTCAGAGTGCAAGGAGGGAAACAGTCCACAGCCTGTCCCAAAGTGGGTACTACAGGCAATTTATTAATCAAAGAATGAAAATTTACATAAGCTTCTCTCATGCACAGATTACCCGAACAATGACCCTCCATGCGCTTTAAATAGAACTCATGGACCAATCGGGTGTCAAGCCACGGATCAAGTGTCGGTAATACCGAGGTGAGAGTGAACCGTCGGATCACTACATATCGTGACCGTCGGATTGTAAGTTACAAAATGTACAACGGTAAAGAAACACACTTTACCTAACTCTAACCTAACTCTATACTAGACCAAGTTGAACTTAACTATATCCTATGTGTCGGAATATCCTAACATCCCCCCTTAAGAACAACTTGGGATAGGATTGAAGGATTTACAAATATGACACAATAGGAGAAGGAAGGAGGCACTAGAGCCTATCCTCCCTTAGTGACAACTTCCTGAACTCCAAGCATATATCAAAGTTTAGTGAACTTCGCCTCTGTGAGAGCCTTTGTGAAGATGTCTGCAACCTGATCATCTGTTGGACAATATTGCACTTCAAGAACATGGTCATGAATGAGCTTTCTGATGAAGTGCATGTGTAGTTCAATGTGTTTGCTGCACTGATGCTGGACTGGATCTTTGCATAGCTGAATGGCACTTTGATTATCACACCAAAGTGTGGTTGGATGCTGCTGCTCAAAGCCAAACTCTGATAGGATCTGACGAAGCCACAAGGCTTCCTTACTAGCTTCCACGGCACCACGATACTCTGCTTCTGCTGACGAAAGAGAGATGGCGGCCTGTTTCTTACAAGCCCATGTAATAGGTCCTGAACCAAGAGTGAAGACATAACCGGCAGTAGACTTCTGATCATCAGGGTCACCAGCCCAATCAGAATCAGTGAAACCAACTAACAAAGGAGCTGCTTTGGCACTGTAATGAATCCCAAACTGTACTGTACCTCGAACATAACAAAGTATTCTTTTAGCTGCTTTCCAATGACTTTCACGGGGGTTTTGCATAAAACGAGCAACAAGGCCAACATCAAAGGAAAGATCAGGACGAGTATGGGTTAAATACAAGAGTTTTCCGACAAGTTGACGGTATAAGGTAGCATCAACTTCAGGAGAAGTACAAGAGACTGAAAGTTTGACTCCAGACTGAAAGGGAGAAGGGGCTGGCTTACAGTCTTCCATGTGAAAATGACGAAGAATATCACAAGCATACTTGGACTGGGAAAGGAAAATACCCTCTTGGGATTGCAAGACTTGAAGACCGAGAAAATAGTGTAAGTGTCCTAAGTCTGTCATTTCAAATTTCCTTTTAAGGCTGGACTTCACATGGTTTATAAGGTTGGGATCACTACCAGTAAGAATAAGATCATCAACATAAAGAACAAGGATGATAAGAGAGTTGCCCACTTTCTTGGTGTAGACAGTATTGTCAGAATGACACCTAGAAAAGCCAGATTCTAAAAGAAAGCTATCCATTTTGGCATACCAAGCTCGAGGAGCTTGCTTGAGGCCATAAAGGGATTTCTTAAGTCGACAAACAAGGCTGGAGTCTGTTTGTATGAAGCCAATGGGTTGTTCCATATAGATTTCTTCCTGCAAGTCCCCATGCAAGAAGGCAGATTTAACATCCATTTGATGGACTTCCCATTTTAAAGAGGCAGCAAGGGAAAGAACAAGGCGGATAGAGTTCATTTTGGCAACGGGGAGAAGGTTTCAGTGTAGTCAATGCCTTCGACCTGTGAAAAGCCCTTAGCAACGAGACGAGCTTTATGTTTATCAACTTTCCCATCTGGTCCATACTTGGTTCTGTAAACCCATTTACATCTAACAAGTTTGCGTCCCTTTGGTAGAGGAACAAGATCCCATGTATCATTTGTCATTAATGAATGATATTCTTCATTCATAGCTGCTTCCCATTGTGGATGGCCTGAAGCTTCTGCAAAAGTGTCAGGATCATGATTTACTGGAGCTTGAGCCAGTAAAGAAGAGGCTCTTTCAAACTGAGAACGTGTACGTCGCTAATCTGTAGGATCACCGGCAAGATCACCTGCTGCATCCCGAGTAGCACGGACCCATCTTGGCAGTTGAGGATCCTGAGAAGGTGGGGGAGGATTATCATCCTCGCTTTCATCATCTGAAGAAGAAATGTTTTCAAAAATAAAAGAGATAGGAAGAGGTGGCACATCCGCCGGACTAGGCTCGCAGGCCGATTTATTTTCATCAAATTTTACATCTCTTCTAATGATAACATTTTTGGACTTAAATGGAATAAGTCTATAACCTTTTACATCTTCAGAATATCCAACAAAAGTACATTTCTCACTCTTAGGTTCTAAAGCTTTATGATTTTCATCTGGAATATGGGCCCATGCTTCACTTCCAAACACACGAAAGTGACTTACATCTGGTTTAATGGAACTCCAAGCTTCTTTTGGAGTGATATTCTCTAGAACCTTAGTAGGAGTGCGATTGATTATATAATTTGCACAATTAATTTCTTCGGCCCAAAAACTAAGACTGAGTCCTTTAGATTGCAGCATACAATTAGCCATTTCCTTTAAGGTGCGATTTTTCCTTTCAGCTACACCATTTTGTTGTGGAGTGTATGGAACAGTATGTTGCATTTGAATTCCATTTTCGGTGCAAAAGTTGATGAATGTGTTTTTAACATATTCTCCACCATTATCAGTTCTTAGCTTAAGGATTTGATGTCCAAATTGTTTTTCAACAAAGGCTTTGAAGGCCAAAAAAGTGTTAAATACTTCGCTCTTGAGTTTTAAGAAGTATACCCAAGTGCATCTGGAGAAATCATCAATGAAAGTTAAGAAGTACCTGCAGCCACTGAATGAAGCAACAGGAAGAGGACCACATAAATCACTGTGCACAAGCTGTAAAGGGGCTGAGGCGTGCCAAGAGGCACGTTTGTCAAAACTGTCCCGATGATGTTTTCCGAGTACACATCTGGAACAAACACCATCTCTGCAAGATACCATAGGAAGACCTGTCACCATATTTTCTTTACATAGATGCTGAAGGGAGCGATAGTTTAAGTGACCAAATCGCTCATGCCAAAGTTTGCTCACTTCATCATTATGAGCAACAAATACTGAGGGAAGAGTGGATGACCCAAAGTTGTGAAACTTATACAACCTTTTGGAATCATCAGTAAGACCAGTAGCTAGAATCTATTTAGGATCTTTTAGATCCTTGATTACAACATCATGAGGTGAAAATTCAACAATTTTACCTTCACCTGAATGAGTTATCTGATAGACAGATAAAAGGTTGCAGGATAAGGTTGGAACACATAATACATCATTAAACTGACCATTGTCTAGATGAATAGTTCCAGTCCCTACAACATTAAGAGATCTATCATCACCAATATATATATTTTTGGTGTTACAATCATTTAAAGAAGAAAACATGGCTTGGTTTTTGGCCATGTGACAAGAGGCTCTAGAATCAATGAGCCACTCATGAGAATGAGAAGAAGAAGAAGATACATTTAATGCATAACCAGACTGAGATGATTGACAATGACATGCAGAAAGTGCCATTCCGGAAGTTGAAGCTGAAGTAGGCTCCACATGGATGTTATGTTTCTTCATTGCGGCTTCCAAGGCTTCCATCTTCTTAAAGCATTTAGATTCTAAGTGGCCATCTCGATTACAAAAGTTACAATGTCTATTAGTCTTCTTCCATTTGTTTTTATTGGTCTTATCATTTTGCTGAAATGATCTTTCATTTTGAGGCTGAGATGGTTTAGGACCATTCTTTTGAGGATATGACTTCTTAGGATTCTTTGAATTTGGTTGCTGTTGGGCGGCTAACGCTTTCGTGGAAGAGTTTCCAAGATTAAGAAGACCAAGGTGTAAGAGTTTTTCTTGTTCTCTTATTAAGGAATCACAAAAGGAGTCAAAGGAAGGGGCCTTGTAGTCTTGTCCTTGACAAATGAAAGCTTCCCTTGTAGAATGGAAAGTGGAAACAAATACAGAGTAGGCTGGTCCCAACTTAGTAAGGATGGAATAAATAAGGTTACCATCTTCTTTCTTAACTTTAACACCTTCCAAGAGATATCTAAGTGTCTTGAATTTGGACAAGAAATCTTCAATGCAAGAAAAATTATTAGGATCCAAAGTAAGCAGCTCATTTTCAAGTTGATGGGCTCTAATTACATTTTTAATCCCAAAAACTTTAGCAAGTTTTCTAATGCTTCATGAGGAGTCTCAAGTCCTGCAATGTGGAATCTAAGATCAGGAGAAATAGACATCCCTATCAAACCTCGTGCTTGATCTTGTCTATTTTCCCATTTTTCCGCCTTGTCTTCATCTTTTGGTTTCTTCTCTTGGTCTGTGGCTATTCTGAAGAGACCTTTACTTCTAAGTAAATCTTCCATGTAGTCTACCCATTGGAAGTAGTTAGTGCTGTCAAGAATGACTTGGCATGGACTTTCCATTTTTTTTTTAAAAACTGAAGCTTAAGATGCTGAAACTAAGTGTTCCAATGGATAGATCTCAAAAAAATAGGCGGTTTAAAAAAAAACGGCTCTGAAAAAGGCTTCCGGATGAAGAAATTATGGCTTTTTGAAAAAAAATTGTTGACGTTGCCGGCAAAGTGTGCGAATGTGCGGGAATGAAAA
Source organism: Pinus tabuliformis (assembly GCA_031772625.1). Taxonomy (NCBI): domain Eukaryota; kingdom Viridiplantae; phylum Streptophyta; class Pinopsida; order Pinales; family Pinaceae; genus Pinus; species Pinus tabuliformis. Next base: position 872,567,531 of record CM062811.1, read on the forward strand.
AATCCGCCCCCACAAAATGGAGACTTGAACCCAAGACCTCTACTCTCTTAAAATAGCTTTGAACCAATTGATCTATACAAAAATGAGAGAGAGAGAGAGAGAGAGAGAGAGAGAGAGAGAGAGAGAGGGGGGGGGGGGGGGCCTTGGTTTGCGTGCTTGCCTTGAGAAAGCTCTTTTTCCCTACAAAACACAAAACACAAAACCCAACACGAACATGCAAAGAAAAACGAACCTTGCGGCTTGAAGTTAGCTTTAGCCAAAAAACTAGAAATTAAAAAAAAAAAATCTCAAAGTTAGCTTTAGCCGAAAAACTAAATATTTTTCTCAATGTTTCTGATTTTCCGAGATCACACTAAGGTGCAGGGAAAAGAGCATACGCATGAGAAAAATCCTTCCTTTCTGTTTCTGATTTGCCCAGATCGCACAGAGTCGCAGGGCAAAGAGCATACGCAGAAATGAAAGGTATAGATCCGGTTTAAAAAAAGGCTAAATAAACTGAGATCGAAATAAGCAGAGAGAAAATAACAGTAAATTGCAAAAAAAAACACTGTATACCTCCCGATCTGAAAAATGACGCAACTAGGGCTACTGGAAACCTTTTCGCGTGAAACGAAAGGGGTTCCTCACTGGAACAGATGCTCCGAACGCAACAGAGCAGTCCTCTCAGCCCGAAAGCAGTCAGAAACAGCAGATCTAGGAAACGACAGCCGCATGCAGTTCTACCGGCTTCAGATTTGGATCACCAACGGACGCGGCCCTCAAATAGCTCCGATACCATGTAGGAATTTACAGGGTAAGTTCCACAGAAAGAATACCAAAAGGACACCGCTCACAACCAGATCTCAAATCAATACACCAGTTTTTTTGACGTGGTTAAAACCCTCAGAGTGCAAGGAGGGAAATAGTCCACGGCCTGTCCCAACGTGGGTACTACAGGCAATTTATTAATCAAAGAATGAAAATTTACATAAGCTTCTCTCATGCACGGATTACCCGAACAATGACCCTCCATGCACTTTAAATAGAACTCATGGACTAATCGGGTGTCAAGCCACGGATCAAGTGTCGGTAATACCGAGGTGAGAGTGAACCATCGGATCACTACATATCGTGACCGTCGGATTGTAAGTTACAAAATGTACAACGGTAAAGAAACACACTTTACCTAACTCTAACCTAACTCTATACTAGACCAAGTTGAACTTAACTATATCCTATGTGTTGGAATATCCTAACACTAACAACGCAAGAGATAAGCAGCCACATGTTTCTATATGGAAAGACTTCCTCCAACCATACTTGAACACATTCGATTCTAGCTACACTAAAGATATGTGATCATCCTCTCTGACTGGAGTGAACACTAAGATTAGAATCAGTTGGAAGTTGTTGAACCAATTTGGACCAGTGGTTCAAACCATCTGATCTGAAGCAGTAGATTAGTTGGGCTGTTACGATTTACCATCTTTAGTTCAGTTGTTTAAACTTAATTAAATGCCTATAAAAGGCTAGACATAATATGTTAAAGCTAGCACACAAACATTGGAGCAATTACTATGTATTTCAAGACTCAATTTTAATCAAAAATATCTACAATGGTTCTGCCTTGAATTTAGATTAAGTGTTTGATGAATTGTTGATGATGACAAGTTGATTGCGTTCGAAATCTCTCCTTTACTATAAGTTAGCCAGCTCCCAGGTGTGGCTGGGCCCACCCATCTGGGTTAGCTTTGTATATTGCATAAGTAGTAATTCTATGTGTCAATTACAGTTGATCCTTCATTCACTGCGATTTAGTTTTAGTTTGGTTTGCTGCATGAGAATTATCTTAGTTCGGTTGCTTAGAGTATGCAGATGCATTGATGCTTTTAAAACCCCTTTGTTTTCATAATCCACAACTAAATTCCTGTGTGATTCTCATTTTTCTCTCAGAACAATGTTATGCTCTGCTCATGAACCTTGCCATCATATTGATTTGCAATTGACATAGATGTGCATGGAATCTACCAGACTACATGGTCATTTGATGATTGAGAAGAGTTTGGTTATCCACCGACAGTGCCGAAACCACTTTTAATTCAAATAAAAACTTCAAAGATCAGGGATGAATGGGATTCAAGTTAACTAGAGTGAGATTAGTTTATCCCCAAATCTTTTCTTTGTTTCCTCTAAAAACTGGATCGGTTGACTCTCTGTTGAATTGTTTTGCAGGTAATGCGACATAAGGAAATACTTGTTGATTGTTTGAACACTGTGATTGGCATAAACTTGGTTTGATTTTAAGTCAATGATGAGCCTCATGAATGGGTAATTATATGGGCTCATTTTACCTCCTAACCTAGTCAAATCAACCATTCTCTTAGCTTATTGTATGATTTTCTGATTATATTTATGCTTATAGGGTGAGTTGAGTTAGTTATTATGCCATGTGGTCTAACATGTATTTAATGCAGATTATTGATGGATTTCGAGGTCAAAGTCAAGGATATAGTGGTAAAATTGTATTAATAACTCGAAGTAGATAGAGGAGAGGACTTATAGGATGGAATCCCCCTCATTTATTTCTCCTCACTTCGAATTCCAATTCATTCAGCTCGAAGTACAAGCAGCCAAATCATGCACTAGAAGGCAACCGAGCAAGTGGAAGATGATTGATAGTTATCTCGAGTTTCGGGAGCTAAACCTCCCTGATGTTAAGGAAGCTATTAGTATCTTTATATGTATAAGTAGAGAGGCTTAGGGCCTCACTAGGGTTGACTTTTGCTTGTGTAGACTCTGCGCAAATTTTGAGCTTACTATTTTTGACAGTTTTATGTAATCTTGCTATTTTTTGATAATGAAGATGGAATCCTTTTTGAGCTAGCACCGAGTTACCTCAGAGGGTTGAAGCTCTTGGGTTAAGGCCCAATACAAATAGCCATGCTTCTCTTTACTTGTATTTGTATGCTTTACTTCAGCTTGTAGATTAGTTTGATGTTAGATGTATTTCTCTTATGGTTAAGAATAGGTTGCTTTTGATGATTTAGTAGCTTGTTTCCTTTTGTGCTTTCTGTAGCAAGTTAAGCAATGATCAGAGAAGATTCAAAAGGCTAGCAGTAGTGCCTTGGCCTCTCTTCCTCCATCTGGGACCATGATTTGAGGCAAAGACTCTCTTGCTGCCCCAAAAACACATATTTTCCTCATTCCTAGGACTTCTAGAGTTTGCAACTCTCTAGTAGGTTGATAGTCCAGTTTTGCTTTGCTTTAGATCTTCTTTATCATGTTCACTTCCTGATTTTCAATAGTCCTTTTTCATGCTTTCCTTCCTTACAACATTTACCAGCATTTCCTTCTACACATCATAGTTTAGGCCATTTTAATGCAAAACTCTGTTTTTCCTAGGATGTACTCATTTCATTGGTTGCTTGATTTTCTTGGTGGACTGTCAGTTTTCTATGCAGCAGATCTCTTCCAACAATAGGCTAGCTTACCTACAATGACACCCTCCATCTGATCCATGCCCTATAGGTCTCCTGAACCTCACCTCAATTCTACCCTAGTTTCCTTCATTTTTCATAGAACTTCTTCCTCTCTCCTTGAGCAAACCCAATCATCTTTCTCTCTCCTGGTGATTCATGAGAGACCTTAGGCACCCTAACACCTCATTTCAACCTTCATCCACCTTTTCCACCTACTTTCACACCCTCAAAACAGTGAAAATTGCTCTCGGCCTCCTCTTGGAGGCCTCCTGTAGTTTCCCTATTTTCCTCCTATAATTTTCCTATGTCATCCTGTAGTTTTTCATGTAGGCTTTCTTTTGAAGGCCGAGGGTGGGAAAAGCCTCCAGAAGGCCACCTAAGACCTCCTAGGACCCATCTACACCATCTTACATCTTCCCAAGCTCCAAAACCACCCTCTAACACCACCTATTCGCGCCACACTCACACACAATAAATTAGATGCATGTTAAATTCACATAAAAACACATAAAGATCCAAAAATATGTTTTTTGCTTATTTACTTCTAGAAATAGCATGGTTAGATTTTGTTCACTTCCTTAAGTAGGTAATGGCATTTCTTTCATGGTTTTCATAGTTTTTTTGGCAAAAATAGAAGTAGCTTGTTAATTAGGGTTTACTGGGTTTTGCTTTACATTCTAGTCTTTCTCCTTTCTGTAGTTAGAATAACATCTGTAGAGTTTAATGTTTCTTTCCTTTCATCACATAAGAGCTTCTTCTGAAATCTATAGAAGTTTGCTTGAGCTCCTAGTGATCTTGCGCCAGCTGACCAAGTGACAACCTGCAGTGAGAACTAGTACTTGTGCATATAGCACCGACACTTACAAGTTTGTTACGAACTACCAGGTTGATAAAAGTAAATTTGGTAGCCCAGAAGTTGCAACATTCTTGCTGCAATAATGGCGCTCATCAATTTTTGGTGTCCTTGCCGGGGAAACATCAGAGTATTTTGTGATTACTGCTTTCTTCTATTTCCTATTACAACATTATGCTAATAGTTTATTTCTACAAAAGTAGACTAGTCATTTCTTTTCTTTCAGTTCTGCATTTCCTTGCTTTCCTTTTCAATTCTGCAAATTTCCATTCAGCAAGTTCATTTCAGCTAGTTGCAATTTTTTTTGTTCAATCACAATTTCAATTTCTGCAGGCACTTTCAGTGTGGGGAAAACGAAATGAAAAACCAACCAAAAATATTTCCTTTCATGCCTCGTAAGAGTAGAGATAAGTTAGGAAAATTTTTGCCCAACAGCCCCACTACTTCACACAACCAACCTTCTCTCTTCTTCGGTGGCTGCAATCAAGAAGAACCGTTAGGTGAACATCCAGAGATATTTGAATAACCTATAGGGGAAGAAGAAGAAGAAAACATTCCTCTGGTGCTAATGGCTGAAAACAAAAATGCTAGGGGAAATGGAGAGAGAATAGAGGGTACCTTCCCCATTCGGGAGACCAATGGGGACACCAAAATGAAGAATATCAGTCCTTCAGCCCTACCTCACTTCCATGGTCTTAATACAGAAGATCCTGACACCTTCTTGTTCGAGTTTGTTGTCATCTGTAGAACTTATGACTATGCAGAAGGCGAGCAAAAGTTGAAATTGTTCCCTTCTACTCTCAAGGACGCAGCATTGCACTGGTTCATGGGATTACCTTGCAATAGCATCAAAACTTGGGCTCAGATGCAGCAGGAATTTAATGACAAGTATCGAGACTATTGTAGGTCAAAAGATACTCAAGAAGAAATCTTCCAAATTACCATAGGAAGTGATCAGTCCCTGGAAGACTATGAAGAGAGGTTCCAGCTCAGTTACAAAAGGGCTACGTGTACACTTGACCCTGAGTCTCTGAAGTTGGTCCTGCTCAGGGGAAATTGGGAAGACCTTTTAGACACCCTTCATCTACTAGCTAGAGGAGACATCTACCAACTATCTTATGAGGACATAAAGACTATTTTTAGAAACCATTCTAGAGTAGCCAGAAAGAAAGGTAGGGGTAGTCAACCCATAGCTAGTACCTCTTCTTCCAATTCATCCATTAAATGTGAAATTGGAAACATGTTGGAAGACTTCAAGAGTGAGATGCTGCAGACTCTTGCCATGCAAGTGGATACCTTACATATCAAAAGAAAACAAGAGGAAGCAAAGAGGGCTTTGGCCATTTTTTGCCCTAGATGCACCAGGAGGCATCCTAGGAATGAATGCCCATTGAACTCTATAAAGGTTTGTTCAGTCTATGAAGAAGATCATTCTACAAATAAGTTCCCTTCCTTGCCTAGACTTAAAGTTGTATACCAAGGGGCCGAAAGAGTCACTGAACAGATCTATTACATAAACCAAAGGAGGCTGCATGGACCTATACCATACCAGTAGGGGATGCAAGGGACATCTCAGGCATACTACAACCCCAACCAAGCCACCTCCATACCTTCTTGGGGCCCCCTGCTCATCCTTCTTGGTCCGTGCCTCCTCCTTGGTCCTTCACATCTCAATATCATGCCCAACTAGCCACCCATTCAGTTCAATCCTAGGCTCAGCCACAACCTTAGTGGAATGCATCTCATCAGGGGTGGAGGCCCCAATACAACTCTCCTCCCACTCTTCTACCTCCACCACTTGCCCAACCACAACCGTTACCAAGGCAACCCCAAATGCCTACCCAGCCAAATCCGAACCGAAACAACAGACAGGCTCCACAAGTGTATAGTGGGGAACCATCATGCTCAACTTATGCTATGGAGATTCAAGAAATTAACTTGCGATCCGGGAAAGTTCTCCCAGATAGCCAGCCTCCACCCAGGGAGGTTGAGGAAGATAAAGAGGAAAGCGAACCTAAAGTAAATCCACCCTTTCCTGAGAGACTATCCATGACAATCCAGCCTACCCCAGAAGAGACTAAACTCCTGGGAGAATTGAAACATTTATGTGTGAAGATACCACTTCTCCAAGTCATAAAAGATGTGCCTATCTACAATAGGTTGATCAAAGAGAAGTTCTTTAGGCATCCAGGAAGGCGTAAGGGAGATACCCCAACCATCAATGTCATAGGACAACTGCCTGACCTGATGTTGGGGTAGGTAATCTGTCCAAAACATCTGGACCGTGGAAGCCTAGTAGTTGATGTCCACATCAATGGCACAATGGTCCCACATACCTTGATTGATCTGGGAACTGCCATTAATGTGATGAAAAAGGACACAATGCTCAAACTTAACCTCCAAGGCTCCTTGAGGAAGACCACGACAGTGCTGCAGCTAGCAGACCACTCCACAGTGACCCTTGAGGAGATTGTGGAAGAAGTGATGGTATCCATTGATTCTTGGGAGTACCCTACTGATTTCTTAGTTCTCCAGGGAAAGGGAAAAGTGATTGGGTATCCTCTCATTCTGGGAAGACCCTGGTTGGCTACAACCAATGGCTACGTCAGCTACTGAGCTGGGAACATGACCATAAAGAATAGGCACATGTCCAAGCAATTAATCCTATATCCCCTTGCCCAACCCTTGCTAGAACATGATCTACCTCTCTGGTTGGAGGAGGAGGATGAGGATGAAGTTTATTATGCACCACTTTGTACATTAGAAATCACCATGGGGGGAAAACTACAAGATGAGGATGATATGATTGAAAATTTGATTCAAAATCCACCTCCCAGTGTATCACCGTTAGAAGACATAGTATGAGAAACCGAAAACAACCCCTCAACTGATCTTTGTGTGTCTGACCCTACTTCTCGCCATGTTAAAAATATAGAGTTTGGCCCAGAAAGAACATTGAAAATCAACCCATCCCTATTTACTTCCCAGGAGAAGGAGTTATGCAACATACTGAGAAACCATCTAGATGCCTTCACCTAGAGCTATAAAGAGATGAAGGGAGTGCACCCTTCAGTATGTACTCATCATATATACATCAAGGAAGATTACAAGCCAGTTCGGTAGCCTCAATGGAGGATGAACCCAACACTTAAAGATATTGTTAAGGGAGAACTGTAGCAATTGCTTGATGTAGGGTTCATCTATCCCATCTCTGACAGTGAATGGGTCTCTCCTTTGGTGCTAGTGCCAAAGAAAAATGGTAAGTGGAGAATCTATGTCGACTATTGGGAATTGAACAAAGACACTAAAAAGGACCATTTTCCTTTACCTTTCATAGATTAAGTGTTAGACGGTCTGGAAGGGAAAAAAAAATTCTCCTTCCTAGATGGGTTTAGCGGGTAAAATCATATTCAAATCAGCCCGGAGGACCAAGATAAGACCACTTTCACTTGTCCTTGGGGTACCTTTGCATACCGGGTCCTTCCTTTTGGTTTGTACAATGCTCCAACTACTTTCCAGAGAGTGGTATTGAGTATATTTTCTGAACTAGTTCATGATGCAGTCGAAATATACATGGATGATTTTACTCCTTATGGCTCTGACTTTCAGGAAGCTTTATCTAACCTAGGAAAAGTTCTAGATAAGTGTATTGAGATGAACCTGTCCCTTAGTCCAGAAAAATGTGAATTTTTTATGACTGAAAGGACCATGCTAGGTCATGAAATATCTCAACAAGGACTGCAAGTGGACCCTGTTAGGGCCTAAATCTACCATAGGCTGAGAAAGGCAGAATCTAGGGTAACATCAAACCATTCTTAACCTGGTAGCTAGCCCTACCAGGTCGGGAGAGGGCACTCTCCCTGTCAATCTTAGAAGAATATGGTCAATAGAGATTGAGATGACTAATGTAAATACTGATTTTAGGCTAGGCATATGCCAAGAGGAGTTTGATTGAATTTAATTTTGGTTTGTTGGCTCAAATGTGAAAGGCAGATTTGGGTCCGGGGAATGGACATAGTCTTGCAGAGATCTCTATGGGGTGAGGTAGGAAAATGGTTTAGTACTTCAAATTGAGTGAGATGGAGATATTTTAGACTGGTGAGGAGTTGGAGAGGGCATGAAAGTCTCAGGGATCCTCTTCAAATAGCTAAAAACATAAATAACTAAACAAACCCTGGGTAGAGCACTGAAACATCAATGGATTCTACTTTTATCCTTGTTTCATTTAGTTAAGATGAATAGAGAGAGATGATGGCATACATAAACACATTTAAACTTGCAATTACAAAAGGAAAAACAATACCAAATCAAGTTTCCACAGGAATCCCACAAAGTGCTGCAAACCCTGGTTTATTCCTTTGCCAAACTGCAAAAATGAATGTACAATAATGCTCAAAGCATTCACAAGAGTCCAACCTTTACTACTGACTAAAAAACTACTAGATATAGGCAACAAACAACTCATGCTAGGTTTTAGGGGTCTAATTCATGAGTTTAGGAGCTGCTTCAGCAAGATCTAAACTAAGAACTGAAAAGTAGGCAGTAGAACAGCTTGCCTCTAAAACCTAGGAAACTGATTCATTCAGTTGGAAACTACCTTTTCATGATGTATCTACCTCCATGAGTGAAATTTTAGCGCATTTACATCAAAATCAATCAAGTTACATCAAATTACATCATGAGTTTGACTATGATAGACAGAAAATTCAAACCGAGAAAAAACTAGGCAAAAAACAGAGTTTTTTGGGCAAAAAAGTCAATTTTCCATCTTGTGTGCTGTGCCTCTATCCCTGTGCACCACGCCTTTTTGCAGCTGATTTTGGAGGCCTTGCCATGCACAAAATTTTCTCCAGATAGGCTTGTTGGAAAGGTCTATCTGTCTGCTTTCTAGAACATGTGGAATTTCTTAATTTGGTGTCCATTTTCCCTTCCAAAAATGAGTTCTTGCAACACTGCTTCCTCTGTGGCCAAAACGGGGCAAAAAGGGCATTTTTTAGATGTTTTTGACCCTTTGGGAAGCTCAAAACTTGACAAAATCTCTTGCCCATGTGTGAGCATTAATATTTTTGCTTGAGTAATCCAAAAATTCTAAGTTTTCCTCCAGAGGAGGTCCCTAGCAAAAGCGCGTGCCAAGTGGCGCGATGCACCAGGCAGAAAAACCTATTTTTTGCTCCAAAATTTCAAAATTGGCAAAAAGTATCCCAAATTTCTTGAAATTTGGGCTGAGTGTATTGCATCAAATGCTATGTTGGGCTAAGGAATCCTCAACCCAAAGCTTGTGCTGTCTTGATCTTTCCTCTTCCTCAAAGCTTTCCTCAACTTGGCCTTCAAAGTCCTAATTCTCAGTTTGCAACTTTTGTTTCTCGCCAAATAGTGGTAGGCCATGTGCCTCAACATATTTTTCTCTTTTTTTGCCTTCTCCAACATCTTTTCCAAGTGCATATTTATCTTCTCAAGCCAATATTCACGATGAGCTTCAATTTCTTACTCAAGTGGTGTCAAATTGACTTTCCTCCTCTTGGCAAAGTGCCAGTTTTCTCTTATGTTTTGGAGCTCCATGATGGTTTGCTGATATTCTAACTGTTTGTTTATTTGCTCCAGATAGTTGATTATCCACTTGGCTCTTTCCAGGTTGAGAGACAAGTGATGAATGTCATCCTGCTACTCCTGAGTGATCTCCTTGAGCTTTGAGCTCAAATCAATGTCAATAACCTAAATGAGAATCAAATCTGCCTCTTGACCTTTTGAAGGTCCCTCATCATGGAATGGCTGCTTAGCTTTGTCATGTACCTACTCTGTTTTTGAAGGAAATGAGACCCCTTCCACCCCGGGTGGAGATAGTACTCGTTTTGCTACTGCAAACAATCTCCTTGTGCCCTTTTGGTAAGTGACAAACACTGGCACACTAGTGGTTTGAGCCTCATGCACCTCTTGTTGATTTGAAGGCTCTCCTGCCTCATGAAAAACTGATGGGGGCACTTGAGGACCTGTAAAGACCTCATGTGAAATGAAATCCTCCCATGAAACATTTAGTAAACCAAGCTGATACAAAACCACAATCTTGATCAATGCAAAGTGATAGATGTTGTTATACTACTGATGAGGAGGCTTCCTTTGGACCAATGTGATCATTTTCTCAATATTTCAGCAAATGAAATAGGGGAGGTTCATCATCCTCACCCTAGTAAAATGCATCAACAATCTGATATGATAAGTGTATAGGTGAGAAAATCTGCCTTCACCGCTGAAATATTTGATTATGAGTTTCATAAGGGGAGCATATGTGTCCTGTAGGTACCTGAAAGGGAAGACCCTACTGACACGCCTCTGAAAACCAGCCTTGATATAAGGCTCATATTAATCTTTTTCCACTAACTGTCCTTTATTCCACTGCTCACCCACATTCGGAATACAGGTTGCTTGAGCCATAGTCTCAGGTGTCAAAGTGAATGTCACACCTACCAAATTGACCTGGCCATTGTGAAGATGGAGCACAAAAAGTCTGGCAAGCTCATGGTGGTATTTGACTCTTTCCACCATCTCACAAAATTGGTAACAAGATTGATGTTGGAAGCATGTTACAGCAAGAGGGCAAAGCCAATAGCTCAGTAAGTGTAGTAGGCTCCTCCCGGTTATGTTTTCCACTCTTGTGAGGTCTCCTTGGTGCATGAATTTATTTGGAGGAGTCACTGATTGTTTCCTCATTTCTGTCATAAGATGAATCTGACTCCATTTTTGCCAATGCTCGATTTTTCTTAGATGAGTATGAAGAGATTTTATAGTTTCAATAAGTATTTGCTGCTAAACAATAGTGATTTGATGGTGAGGGATAGTTAATAGCAGGTTTGGGATGCTCCTTGTAGGGTTATTGGAAATTGCAGGGTTTTGGGGAATGATGTTTAGGGTTTTGGGATATCAATTAGGGTTTGGGAATAGTGGGATTAGGGATTAGGGTTTTCAGTTTTGGGGATAGGGGGAATAGGTAAGTGTGATTGAAAAAGGGAAGGAGAAAAGAGGTGGATGGAATTGTAGTGAGGGGATGTGAAAATGGTAGGAGTGAATAGGACAACAAAAAAAACTATAATTTGCAAACCCTAGGCAGTTTTTGCAAGGAACTAGGGTTTAATTTTTTCCATATTGAAACACCATAAACACTGATGGAACTCATACATTGGCAATATGGAGGTGTTAACTTACATGTGAAATAAAGAATTTGCAATTTTGGAGCTTGGAGGAGGATTCGGGATGAATTTTAGGCTTTGAAGACTGGTACGCCGCGCCCATTCACAGGTGCGCCGTGGCTCTCTGGTGCGTAGCACCAGTTAGAAACTTAGTGTAAATTTTACTCATGTGCGCCGCGCTGACAAATTTTCACTGTTTGGATGCAAAATCGCTCCTTTGGCTCGAAAACATGATTTTCACTTGCTCTCTTCTCCTTTGGCATACAAATGAGCTTCCTTTGACACGAAATGACTTTATATACCAATGATTTTGATTTTTCACTTATGAAAACCCACTTTCGTAATTGTTATAGACATTTTTGGGCACTGCAACCCCAATCATAAATGTCCATAAACCAAGGGCTCTTAAGTCCCTAAAAGTGTTGTTCCAACCTATAAAAGAACAAGGTCAACTGATTACATCTTCTCCCAGAAGTTCTCCATGAAAAACTACTCAGAACTGGTCAAAACTGGACCATCTCACCTGCTCCATGGTCAAAGTGTGCTGCATCCCACCTAAATACACACGAGAAGTGCGATGCATACTGAAAAGCCCTTCTATGGGGTGCGATGGGCAAGAGTGGACAAATGGCAGGGTCAATCTGCAAGGTGGAGGATCATGGAATCCTCCAAAAACTTCTCTTGTGACACTTGACTCTCTGCATTCACCCAAGGATGAGTAAGATATCATCAATCTCCAAGTGGAACCAAGAACTATCAAAGAGAGGACACTAATCAAATCTCAAAACCTGACTCACCCCCGTTGAAAACATTTATATATGGATCCCTCATCTCAGAGATCCAGACGCTGGAATTTTGTATCTTGTAAGGAAGTGTTGCTGGTTTCTTGGTGTAACATCATATTGTTGGGTGATCTAAGATTTTCATGAGGTGAAGAAGGGCTCTCTTGCTAAGAGGATGATGCTGGGTCAGAACAATTGGTTGTAATCCTCTTTGCTATTCTTGATTATTAATAAAGCTATTCAAGCTTTCCTCCACATTCTTGTATGATTGATGATATATGCATTTGTGTGGTCAATATATATCTGGTCCTATATTGTTTATGATAGTAGATCTATGTTCTTGGATAGTGTTATGCTGCTTTGATTCTACAGGTGATCTTTGAAGCTAGGTAGCCGAAGAAGCGAGTGGCAAAGATCTATCAGAAGGGAGAGGAATCAAGCAAGGAACCAAACGCAAGAGAGAGGTCGGTCTCCTTCTTTCCCCTCTTATCTACTTCTCATAAAGGAAAACGAAAGTGGTTTTAGTTTATTTGTTTCTAAGGTAGCTACCAGCCTTAGTGGGACTAGCAGCTCTGCATAGACACTAGATTTCCCGATAACAAAATGGTGACTCTGCTGGGGAGTGAATAGATTGTTTGTTTTTCTATATTTGTTTACTTTATAAACTTACAGACGGAGCCTGAAGTCAAGCCAGCTAGCCTTCGAACTCCATTTTCTATGCAAGTGCAAAGTAGATCAATGCTGCTTCAGTCTATCTCCAGGTTTTTTTTATGAACTGAACAATTGATTTACAAGCTCTCTAATTGCCCTTGTGGTGGCTCTAGGAACCTCCTTAGATCTACCCCTGTGATTTATTTATTGACTACCACTTTCTCGGCCTAAATCCCTGAACTGAGATGCAAAATGTGACCCGAAACCCAGTTGAAGTCTCGTCCCTGGACCATCGCACAGTCTCTTCTTTGGAATCTAGATGCATCACACTTCCCGTGTGTAGTAGGTGCGCTGCATCTCACTTTCCTTGTGTTACAAGTGCGCTGATCAGACAAAGCCTCTTCTGCTCTTAGATTTTGGTTCCTGTGTTCACTCTTTTCAGCTCTATTCAAGAGTTTTGCTGTCTGTAATCAGTATACCTCTTTTGAAACCCCCTTCCTTGCCATTATTCCACCTCCATTGTGCAAATAACTGTAAATGTTTTTATGTATTTTGAGCTATTTTCAGTTCTCTTTTACAAAGAAGTAGCGTAATTGAACTATCGTTTCTTGATTTGAAAGTGTCGCAAGTGTTGTAGGGAAAAGTATCCAATACGGAATGACCCTATCCCACTCTAAGGGTGATAGTACCTCAGCAACAACCGAAGCAAAGCTATCTAAGATTTCTTCTTTATGAAAGTAAAACAGGGGAGAAAGGGATCCACTAACTGATGTCTTTCGCTAATGATTGATCCGATCTTCTCTCCTTGCTGCTTGCTCCCAGCTCCTTGCTCTTTCACTGGCCCAGCTACAAAAGATCCTGCAAAAAGGCAAGAGAGGGAAACTACAAGAAGCATACATTCATAATTGATTCAAGGATTAGAATAAATCAAATATACAAGTATAACAATACACCATTGAGACACATGCATATAGAAGAACCTCAAATGCTTTATTAATGGAAGAAGTAAAGTTCAAGGAGTGTTACAACCATAAGAGGCCCAATCCAGCAACACCTCCCAACAGAAAGAAATCTCCTCTTCACCTCCTTCAAAGCAATCACCCAATAGCTCTAAACTCAAACCAACAGCACTTCCTTACATTCACAAAATTCCCGCCTCCATAGACCTCATGAGAGAGCTCTATATATAGGAGTTTTGGAGAAAGGATGAGTCAGCTTGAGAGCTGACTAGTGTCCTCTCCCACTTCAGTTATACTTCAATTCTTGAGTCCACTTGGAGATCCTTGCTTCCACTTGGAGTTTAAGAACCTCTTACTCATCACTAGGCGAATTCCCTGATCCAAGTGTCATTTTGGAAGCTTCCTGGGCATTGACACCTTGAGGAATGACTGTGCCACTTGTCCAATCTCGCTCAGCGCAGGTAGCCTTTGTTGGATGTGACATTCAATGCAGGTACAGAGAGGGGCAGTTGACATTCAGCGCAGATGCTCAGTGGAGCAGTTGACATGATCCAGAAATTGCTTGTTCTTGAGTGTTTTCAGGTGGAGAACTGATTTTCAGTGCTGTGGTTTGCTGACCTTGTTCCTCTAGGGGTAGGAACAACATGTTTAGGGACTTTGGATCCCTTAGATTATGGACATTTCATACTTCATGCTGCAAGGCACAAAAATGTCTATAACAGTTGCCCCCTAAAGCATGAGGTCGTTTATCGGGTGAAATGCTTTATCAGGAGGATCCGAAGTTCATTCAATCGCTGAGAGGTGACCTGTAATAAAATACAATACAATACATTATTTTTCATTCTGCTTTCATGATCTAGCTGAGGCGGGCATTCCCATGCTCAGCTTTATAAATTCATTTTGGTACATAGAACAGACGATCGTCTGATGGTAGACTGATAATTCTCTGCTGAAATTATCATCCTTTGAGTAGGATGATTGTCTGCTGCAATGATGTACACGACAAATGTCTTTATATCTCCTGAATATATATCGCAGCCCGGATGGATGAAACTAGATCCGGGGTCTTCAAGCTCGTTCGATCTTCACTCTAAATACAAGTCGATCCATGTGAGAACTGCGCTGAAGTCGAACATGGAAAGACATCGCTTGATTACCGATCAATGATGTAAACCGTTAACAAGCGCGAGAGGAATCACCGATAATGATAATGATCCTCAAGGTACTGCAGTACAATTCACGTGGTGTGAATAAAGGACTTGGCGTCGAACACCACGCAAAATATTCTGGTCGAAGGTCATTGATGTATACCTGTCGCCGGAAGTGAGAAACTTGCCATTGAGGCATGCAAGCTTCAAAGTACTGAGGGGGTTGTTCCTAGATCAACTTCTTGGATAATGAGCTGAAGTCGACAAGAAGCGATCCGTCAAAGGAAGGCCTTAATGAATCCCACATCAGTGACACGGAACGGAGCTAATGATTTTAGTGGAGGTGAATACAATCTGTGACATATGATTCAGGGTGGCGATCATGGATGGATGAAGGATAATGTATGGCAGTGGATGGGACACGGTTGACTCTTTCTGAACGATATCTCTTGAACATATAACGACACTGATGCGATGGATCGGTAGCATTACCCCAAATGTGGATGGTTTGGCGAAGACCATGGTGATGAGACCGGTGAATGAAACAACCCAACCCGATGTGGTACAGAGGAAAAGTGTCATGTTCAAGAGAGACTTGCTACCATTAAAGCTTTGAGGTTCTCCCAATTTTTCCCCAATCATTTCTGACTAGTACCTCTTTATTTTTGTCAAGCTTGAGGAGGATAACATATGCTTGTTCTATAACCTGCCCTTCGGGCAAGCCCATCGCTATATTTTAATGAGCCTAGCGATAGGGAAACTCGTTCTCGTCTAAAGACAAGTTTGTCGCTATTTAATCATTTTAACGAGTCTAACGACAAGGAAAACTCGGTCCTTTTCATTTTTAGAGAGTCTGAAAAGGTACAGAAAGTTAACTCCAAAATTCCTTTTTCGTCATCTAATCCCTTAAGTCCGAAAAAGTATAAAACAATACAGAAGGGATGAGTTTTCGGTACTTTTAACGAGCCGAACAAAACAAGCGCTCGATCTTTTTGTGCAATAATCCCTCAGGTCCAAAATAGATTAAAATCTAGAGGAGGGATATCTCTTCCGGTCGTTTAACGAGCTGGAAGGCCAAAACTCGACAAACTTTTCATATTTTACGAGTCAGATGAAAAGAGCTCAAAGAAGACTCATCTTTTGAGGAACGAGTGATAAACAGGGATAGCAGCAGATTCCAGGTACAGGTTGGAATTTTCCAATCACGACAGTGTCACAAGGATGGCTAGGTGAAATCACTCTTCGCAGCTGTTCCTCAAAATGGGTAAACAATCATATGGAAGTGAACGATCGGCCAAATGACGGTGGAGGTGACAGGTGCAAACACGACCAAGGCTTTTTATGGCTGATGAATTTACGATCACAATGGTTATTTACCGGTTCATTTTTTCTGGATGAGCTTGAACTCTAAGGGAAAGCCTGCTCACAATCTTATGTTTATTTTTTAACGAGCATGAACTATGTGCTAAAACTGCTCGGATCTTGCGTTTATTTTTTAACGAGCATGAACTATGTGCTAAAACTGCTCGATTATACCAGTCATAAGATAAGAAATGTCTCCTGTGAGATCTCTATTTTTTAAGGAGTTTCATCTTCACTAAGCTTTACTCCATCTCATCCTTTCTTTATGCAAGTTCGGAAACGACCAATCCAAAAAACAGATAAATAACCGCTCTTTGCTTGCACTCCAAAAGGTTTGCATGCCCCCAGGTATAAAATACAATTTCAAGGTTGCCCCTACTTATCCGATAAAACATTTGTTTTAAAGGGTGAGGCTTACCTCTTTCTGGTTACCCCAAGATTGTTTCGTTAATCTTTCAAACAAAACATTTCCTCAGCACTGTCTACCGAAATAGACAAGGGTGAATAATTGTTGTCAAACACGTAACCTTGACAAAAGAATCCTATTCCAGAACAACCCCTCTTCCAAATACAGACGGGGTACGGACTAGTCATATTCTTTCGCAAAAATTCTACCTTATACCCAGGGTTTCTTCTGCCCGAAGCAGACCAGGATGCATGCCCCTTGGGTTCCAGTCCCATCTTTCCGAATCACTCGCATTCATCGGGAAGGAGGACTAGGGGTGGAAACATTTCTTGATTGAATAGACCATTCAGGGTTGGTATTTGACTATTTGCGACGCGTGATCCTGGAAATGAAAGTTGGTCTACGAGCTTGACCACTCTTCCTTCGTGTGGAAAACACATTACTCTAAAGAGTGAGGAGACTATTGCCCCCATGCAATATATATAGTCTCGTCCAAGGAGTAGGTTATAATCCAAGGATCCTTGAATGACCATCACGTTCATTTGAACGGTCTTCCCTTTCAATGTAACAGGCACATTGGGGAGGATCCCTAATGGTCGACTGGTTCCTTTATCAAAACCCGAGAGATTTCTTATCTCAGGCAAAAGTGCCGGGGAACCCAGTGCTTTCCAAGCAATAGAGGAAAGGATACTCACAGATGCCCCTTCATCAATGATAGTGCCAGCCATTATCATTTTGTATATTTGGACAATGATTCTGAATGGTATACCGATGGCAACCAGGGTCTGCCTAGTTGGTTCCAATCAAAGGATACAACCAGGTTGCTTGGTGGTGGGACCGAATATATGGCCGGATATGACCCTGACGATGTTCCTTCCTGTGATAAAGGAATGGGTGGATTGCCCTGATGCTCATCAGAGTCTGTGTTGATGAAAAGAATCTGGATGGTGTCATCCTTATTCTCTTCAGTGAGGGTGTCATTTGAAGATGAATCTTCAATGACGGTGTCATCTGAAGATGGAACTTCTGAAGGGAGAACCGGGTCAACTGCCGTTTCGACCTTTGGACTTTCATCCGGTCTGGATTCAGTAGGTTCATTTTCAGTGACTGACGCTTCAGCCGACCACTTGAGCGGGCCAGCTGTATTTTCAACCAACGAAGGACTTGGCACGAGTTTTTTGTATCCAGGAGGAAGTTTCAACGGTGAAATCGGACGATCTTCCAAAACTCTTTTCGCTTCGTCTAAGAAGGGACAACGGTGGATGGCGTGATTGCCTTCACACAGTCTGCAGGGAGATCTTACTCCCCCTCTTTGTCTTGAACCTTCACTTTCGCTGGTTGACGGTAAGCATTCAACATGGCTATCAGAGGTTGATGCTCCCGAATTGTGCAAACGAGGGGACCAGTCCCTTAGTATCCGGGGAATACAGGGACAATCTCTATGGAAGTGGTCTCCTCTACATATGACACATGGCGATTTAGGCCCGGTCTGTGCTCTGTGTGGATTTTTGTCAGATGTCTTTTGCTTGCCCCCAGTCGCCTTAGGCTCCTTCTTCTTCTTCTCTCTCTTCTTCTTTTCCTTCTTCTCCATGGGAGCTTGGCTTTTTCCGGCTCTACCTTGTGAAGATGAAGGATTGGAGGAAGAGTTATAGGAAGTAGAAGGCTGGTGGGCAGCTCTAGACTGATCTAACTGTTGACTCGACTGTTCAGGAACCATGGTGTTCTGAACTACATTGGTTGAGAATAGCCAAATTGGTAGGCCAATTGTCAGTCCTGGAAGCGACAATGTGGCCATATGGGGTGCACCAACTTCTCCCCAAGAGGAGAAAGGACTAGGATTTCCATCATGGGGAATTCCTTGGTTGGGGCATCCCATGTTCTCAACCTACAGATCAATGCAGGAATAGGAGGTGATTATGTTCCGTTTAAAATAAATTTTATAACGACGCTTTAGACGCAACTTGCTTTTTCACTTTGTAAGAGTCGAGAAAAAGCTAAAGATGACTCTAGTCTCCTTCGATGTTTTAACGAGCCCAAAGTGACAAATGCTCGGTTGGACTTTTTCAGTTATAGAGTTTGAAAAAGGCCAAAAGAAACTGCTCTGGAGATCTAGGCAGAGGGTGTGCCAAACCTTTCGCGAAACCACAGAATACGTTATACGGTACGGGTGGTCGATCTTCGTGAATGTTGTGTTCACTGCATCGCGATCAGTAGGGCGGTCGACACGGCTTCCTAAGGATAAAAGCTTTGTTCCTATAGGGGTCTCCCAATATATACGCGACGGTATGTGGGAGCACAAGTCCGTATTGATACTTATCGCTTCACCGCGGAGGAATCACCCAACCACTCAACGCTAAGATATCACGTTTAACGACGCCGGAACACGTCTCTAGCTTAGACCTCTATGTGTTTGCGTTATGTTTCAAAGCGTTGTTATGTAAATTCAATTCATTTTAAGTTGATCTTGTTTAGTAGTTTGCCTTTATGGATCACCAGGAGATGTATATACCACTTCCTAAATGCAGTCTAAGATGATAAGCAAGCTTTTCAATCTTTCAACTTTGAAAATCTTAACTACTGAGGGAAAAGAAAGACATCATCTTTTCACACGGATCATAGAGCACACAATAATTCACTTTCTCCTAAATCAACATGCAAACTGTCAAAATGCACATGCACAATGCAGGTATTTCTTTTCTCTTTCTTAATGTTGATGTATTACAAAAAGAAAGCTGTTGTATAATTTTGAATTCAATTTCAAGTGAAAGCAAACAAGCTTGTCCAAAATCAAAAGACACCTTAAGATTTACTTGTTTCGACACTAGAAATATATAAATTCAAACCATATGACGAAAGTAAAAGCTCAATCAGCTATGAACAACAAACAAACTAACTCTTAAGATCAATACGACACTTATCACAGGTCTAGATCTAGGAGGCCACAACAAGACTAGTTCACTTTTCGTTATGGGAAACTGCGAATGATGTAAGAAATACACAAAGAACAATCACAGTTTCTTTATACAACCGAGGTGGAATAGTGGCAAGGAAATTTGGTTTCAGATAGGTACATTGACTGATAACAGGCTACAAAAACAAGGATGAAAACAGGGCAAGAAACAGCAGGGAACCCCAGTAGCACAAGGCAAGACTAGTTTAGCGCAGGTAGTACACTGTCAGTTTGACATTCAACGAAGGTAGCCCCTTCGGGAACTATGCTGAAATGCAGACTGCCTTCACAGTGCCTGCACTGAAGAACGAAACTTTCGTTTCTCTTGGTTTCCGGGTCACAGATTGCTCAAAAATTCACAGTTTTTGGCCAAATCAGAAGCTATCAATCAAGTACACACTAAAGGGTAATTAGGAGGTGAAAAGCTATCACTAAGAGCTATTCAGAGTCCTTGTGGATCAGCTCTTCAAATCATCAACATGCCCAGAAACTGAGCTAGAGTAGCTGCCCTCTACTTTGCATTTGAAAGATCCAAATGCAGTTCGATTCGGTACTCCCCGTGTTTATGAAATGAATAGCAAAAACACAAACAACCAACAAGATACGATCCCCAGCGGAGTCGCCAATTTGTTGTAGGGAAAAGTATCCAATACGGAATGACCTTATCCCACTCTAAGGGTGATAGTACCTCAGCAACAACCG
The DNA here is from genome assembly GCA_031772625.1 of Pinus tabuliformis. Taxonomy (NCBI): domain Eukaryota; kingdom Viridiplantae; phylum Streptophyta; class Pinopsida; order Pinales; family Pinaceae; genus Pinus; species Pinus tabuliformis. The sequence goes on from CM062811.1 coordinate 872,587,983, forward strand.
AAGCAAAGCTATCTAAGATTTCTTCTTTATGAAAGTAAAACAGGGGAGAAAGGGATCCACTAACCGATGTCTTTTGCTAATGATTGATCCGATCTTCTCTCCTTGCTGCTTGCTCCCAGCTCCTTGCTCTTTCACTGGCCCAGCTACAAAAGATCCTGTAAAAAGGCAAGAGAGGGAAACTACAAGAAGCATACATTCATAATTGATTCAAGGATTAGAATAAATCAAATATACAAGTATAACAATACACCATTGAGACACACGCATATAGAAGAACCTCAAATGCTTTATTAATGGAAGAAGTAAAGTTCAGGGAGTGTTACAACCATAAGAGGCCCAATCCAGCAACACCTCCCAGCAGAAAGAAATCTCCTCTTCACCTCCTTCAAAGCAATCACCCAATAGCTCTAAACTCAAACCAACAGCACTTCCTTACATTCACAAAATTCCCGCCTCCATAGACCTCATGAGAGAGCTCTATATATAGGAGTTTTGGAGAAAGGATGAGTCAGCTTGAGAGCTGACTAGTGTCCTCTCCCACTTCAGTTATACTTCAGTTCTTGAGTCCACTTGGAGATCCTTGCTTCCACTTGGAGTTTAAGAACCTCTTACTCATCACTAGGCGAATTCCCTGATCCAAGTGTCATTTTGGAAGCTTCCTAGGCATTGACACCTTGAGGAATGACTGTGCCACTTGTCCAATCTCGCTCAGCGCAGGTAGCCTTTGTTGGATTTGACATTCAACGCAGGTACAGAGAGGGGCAGTTGACATTCAGCGCAGATGCTCAGTGGAGCAGTTGACATGATCCAGAAATTGCTTGTTTTTGAGTGTTTTTAGGTGGAGAACTGATTTTCAGTGCTGTGGTTTGCTGACCTTGTTCCTCTAGGGGTAGGAACAACATGTTTAGGGACTTTGGATCCCTTAGATTATGGACATTTCATGCTTCATGCTGCAAGGCACAAAAATGTCTATAACAGCAAGTGTCGTTTTCAGTCATAAAAGAGAATCCGATTGTTCTTGATAGTCGATTACACTGTTACTCTTGTATTTGATTTGAATTAATAGTTTTTCAAGTGTCGAAAGTAAGTTTTCAATTCCAAATAACGAAGTGTCGTAATTGTCTTCATTTTGTTTTGAAAAGAAACTTGTTAGTAATGTCGCTTTGAAAAATAATTCAGATTTGCGCTTAGCTTTATTTTTATCATTCACACATTAAGAAGGATGAAAACAAATACATGCATGTGCATTTGCATTTAGACTATTTGTTGGTTTGATTTAGGACAATGCATATAGTGTGTGCTCTCTGCTCTATGTTGAAATAATATCATCCCTCTTAGTAGCTAGGATTTTCATTGCAAAAAGAAGATTAAACGATTGTTTATCATCTTATATTGCATTTTAGGAATTGTATATCTACATCACGCGGTGAAACTGAAAGCCAAATTTCTTAAGCAAGATCAACTGTAAAATAAATTTAATGAATCTAAAAACGCTTTGGAACCTAACGCACAACATTTAGAAGTCTAGGCTAGAGAAGTATTCTGGCGTCATAAAGCCTGGTAACTATTGTTTTTGTTGTTGGCTGGGTGATTCCTCCACTTTGAGACGATAAGTGCCAGTACGGACTTGTGCTCCCACGTACCGTCGAGTATATATTGGGAGACCACAATAGGCTTTATCCTTTATCCATAGGAAGCTGTGTCTGCCGCCCTATCGATCACAGTGCACTGAACACAGCATTCGGGAAGATTGACGGCCGTACCGTAAAAAGTATTCTACAGTTTTGAGATTGGTTTGGTAATCCCTCTATCTAGATTTTCAGAGTAGTCTCTTTCACTCCTTTTCAGACTCCTTAAAGGAAAAGGTCCATCTGAGCACTTGTCACTTCAAGCTCATTAAAAATCAAAGGCGACTAGAGTCATATTTTGTTTTTTCTCGACTCTTAAAAATTGAAAAAATAAGTTGTGTCAAAGCGTCTAAAATTAATTTAATTCGGGAACATATTTCCCCTTGATTTTTAGTTGATCGAGTAATCCGCAATCGTGGAAGAAAGTCAATGGAAACCCCGTCATTCGCAGAGGCTTACGAGTCAACCGTCTTTGTCTCCAGAATCAAAACTATTATGGACAAAGCGAACTCGTTTAACTGGTTCCAAATCCCCTGGTAAAGTTAGAATAAGTGTTCCAACACCATCGGAGACTCCGGTTACTCCAAACATTTCTGGTATCCCTGCCTTTACAGAAGAAGTTCCGCAGCCACCGAAGGACAGTAGAATTGATCCTAGTGTGAAGGTAAACACTTGTATTACTGAACCAGCTCCATCTACAGCTGATTTGGAAGGCGTTATTCCCCAAACATCTATGGCTGCAGATTCTATAACTTCTTCGGCAATAGAAATATTTTACGGACCTGACGGTCTACCTCTTCCACGTAGTCTGATTGCTATAGAAGAGATTGTGGAGGATCCTCCATCGCAAGTTGGAGTTGGGATCACCCTATATCCTTCTTCAACAGAAATTAGTCTACCATTACAGGAAGCTCCTGTAGAATCGCTAGGCAATCTTTTGGATAGACTAGAAATGTCTGAACAACCATCGACATCTAGGATTGTGTCATCCGACACAGCAACGGCAGAACTTCGTGCTATCACTCCAACAATGTTTGCCGACAAACCATCTCTCCCAACTAGCTCTCAATCGCTAGAAGGGGCCCACTCAGGGGTTATTTTGACAGTATGGTCTATTCCCGTTTGTTCATCCGGAATAATATCCGGGAACTCTTATGTTGAGTCTCAGCAAATTGACCCCTCACGGTGTCAATTTGGGCAGTCTGGTCTGTTGGTCACTTTAATTGTTTAATAATAAAATAGTCGAGTGCCACATAAATTATCAACCCGGGAAAGTATGATTATTCCAAAGGTGACTACGTACTGTATGTACTCAATCTTAATGGTATTAAAAGTTGTAGTGTAAACAGTCTACTATCTATTAAATCCCTACTCTGTGTTACAGCAGTTACAGTAGTTACAGCCTATTGCACAAAATGAAGTAAGAACAAATAACTTAAAGGAAAAAAATCTGCAAAAGGAAGTGATGGCTGTCCTGCAACAAAGGATTAGGAACCTATCCTCAGAGTAAGGACTTTCAGCACCTGCCTCTGTTGTCCAGTTCACCCATACACTCTGTAAATCCTAATCATCGGTGAGGAACTCATATGCAACATAAATCAGTTAAAAAGGAAAACAAAGTTTCAACAAAAGTAAATATATTTAGAAGTAGTAACTGTGATATAAACATAAATCACACACACACCACACAACAGAAAGAGATGGGTGAATCTTGTGATGAAGGTGGGCCCTGTCCTTCTCACAAGATTTCCCAGAACACAGGAATTAAAATAAAATACTCAGAATAGAATTGTATTCATCTACCAATAAACCATATTACAAAAAGAGATTCAGTCTCATCCCTTCACTACAAGTTCTGTGTTACAGTTTGTTCCCCTCCTTTCTGTCCCCCTCTCTAATGTAGATGTCTCCTCTTTATAGAGGAGACATCTATTACAAACGATTTTCATACATTCGGATTCAACCATTTTGTACCAAAACTAAGAAAGTCGGTTCTTCATAGCAAAATATTGTTACAACCATGAGGATCATGATCATTACAACCAATATAGTAATCAGTCAGACTCCTTTGCCGATGCAGATTTGTTACGCAAATCCCAACTGTTCCTCAAAGTGCGCGTGCTGTTCGTGCTGTTTCAGCTTCGAGGTTCATGTTGTTCTTGTTGTTTCAGCTTCACAGTTTGCGCTATTTCCGCTGTTTCAGCAACGACAAAATGTGATCCTGCCAGTTAGGCAGTTTCAGCAATTAGTCAACACTTTAATCAACTTCAGGGAATAATTATAAAGATAGCATGATTACGTGTTGAATAATTAAACATGTAGCAATGAGGAAAGTTATTTTGTACCTCTTGGAGTGATTAAGCCAAAACACTAGCAAAGGCTTTCAATTAAGGGTTGAAGATGGTAATATAATGGCAAAATATACAGTAAAAAATAGACAAAATGGGAACCTAACATCCCCCCCAACTGAAAATGTCGCATGTCCGCATGCAACACCTAATCTGAATCGGAATCGGAATACTGGGTTGAACAGTGTAGATTGCTTATACAGTAAGTGTAGAAAGTGTTGTCAACCATGTCCCTAAACCCTTGGGCATTCTGAAGTCTTTTCCATGCTGCCAATTCTTCCTTTTTAGTCAATGTAAATTGAGCCTTGTATTGTTCTCCAGGAAGCCATAAGGGAGGGAAATGAAAACAGTAACCAATCCACCATTCAGCACATTGTCTCATGCATTTTACATAATCAGGTATCCTTGAGATTGCTGCCTGCAGATTGAGGGGATTGTAGGGATTATATTCCCTTATTTCTTTGGGACAGCGTTCCCAGAAAAATTCATTTTCTTTTATGGCCAGAGGTCCTTTAGCTTTGACATAATGCTGGCAGTCTTCCAAGACTGCTGCTTGCAGATTCCTAATGTGATCAGCGATGCCTGGCTCTCGTAGATTCCGTTGATGTTCCATGAGGAAGATGGCTGCATTCTATGGTTCCGGACGAATCTAGAGAAGATAGTTCTCCTCATTGTGTTGTGCAGACATGAAAGCATTCTGCCAAGTGAATTGGTTGGCCAAAAAGGAAATAAAAGCTCTTATTTGAATATCACCACAAATAGGAAGTAAATTAATCTTTCTATCTTCAGGCATAGCGTCATTGTGAAGATAGAGTTCGCACAGCAAATTCTGATCATTGTTTGGTGCTTCTGCAAAAGTTTTAATGAATTGTTGTGGTGTAGAGACCTGGTGTGGTATTCCATCCTTTATTGCTTTCAATTGGAGGAATGCTAAGCATTCAAGAATACAAAATAATTAAAAGAAGGCATTCTTGCAGCCAGTAAGCACTGGACCAAATCGAAGATAAGGGACAGTCTGGCTTTTAATTGCTTATTTTCTTTGTGCTGTGCACGAGACTGTTCCATTGCTTCCCAATTCCTATGGGCATAGTTAAACCATAATGACTTCTGCTGTTGAAATGCTTTTCCTTGGGAGAGCTTGTATTCTGCCTTCCATGTGTTGCTTAATTCTTGAAAAGTAGAAGTTTGTGCATGAGCATCGCTAACACAGAGAGGTTCAGTTTGTATATGCACAGTTGTAAAAGATTTTGATTCTAGTTTCTGCTCATCAATAACTTGGGTAGGCCGGGGTGGTTCTATTTCTTCTTCTGATTTCTGCTCATCAATGACTTGGGTAGGCCGGGGTGGTTCTATTTCTTCTTCTGATATCCTTGAAGACCCTTCTGGTTCTTGTGTAACAATAGGGTGTTCCTTTTTAAATATAACAGGGCTGGCTCCAGTCAATGGGACTGCAATTATTTTATATCCTGCTTGAGTATAGATATCCCCACATTCATTGCACATGTATTCACTGTATTGCTCTTTCTCTACACTCTTTTCAGCTTGAGATGCTACTTGAGCTAACATGTACAGATTGAGTTCTTCTTTATAGGCTTCCCTAGCCATTGCTAATTCTTTCTGATAGGCCTTAATTTCTAATTTTAAGAACTCATTTTCTTCTTGTAGGGAGGCTAGTGTGACCAGGGCTTCTACAGTTACAGATTCCAAAGGAAAAGAAAATTGTTGTTCAGCATTATCTTCATCATGTGCGTCCCTAACAGGTGGTTCTTGTGTTTCACCTATTGGGTCAGTTTGTGTATCAGTTTCACCTAGGGCATCTTCTTCTTGCTCCCCAACAGGTGGTTCTTGTGTGGCACCTATTGGGTCAGTGGCTGGTTCTTGTGTAACAGCCACATGTCCTATATCAGCTTGGATCTCTAGTTTGAATTTGTCGGCAGCTGGTTCTTGTGGAGCAGCTGCCTCTGTTGAGAAAAATGATGTTACAAAATCGTGAACACTTTGAATTTCGGCATCTGAGGGTGAAGGAGGTGAAGATTCAGGGCTATGGGGAATACTAGGATTTAAAGTGATAGGAGGAATGGCCTCGGTTGCTACAAACAACCTTGTTCGTTGCCGAGGTAGGGAACCAGGAGAGACCGTAGTTTTCCTCATGCAATGACTTTTACCCAGGGAATCATCAGAAATAGTAGTTGCATTTACTGAGGCCCTGGTTCTTCTTTTTGACGGGGTTGCAGTTTTCTGTTGCTTTTTCCTTTTAAGGAAAGTGATGAGGGTATCCTCGTCTGAATCATCGGTAGGGATATGAACTATGGGAGTGGACGGTTCGGCTTCATCATGGGGTCTTCCTGCTGCTGGTTGCTAAGTTTCAGCATCTTGCTAGGAATTTTCTTCATTTTGCTGAGGATTTTCCTTAGCTTACTGGGGAGGGTTAATGAGGGGAGGCGGGTTATGCAGGGCGAAGCCTCTATTGATCAGGAGTTGGACCAGACAATGGTGCGTGAGGCAGAGGAGTTGGTGCCTAGCGTTCACAGTGTAGTGTGCCATATTTTTTAAACATCCAAGGAGATAATAAGGCATATTTACTAGACGACCATGCCACAAATGATTTAATAAGACAAAGTCATGTTGGTAGACGACCTAATAACGGCCCTCGCAAGTGAAGTAGTGCTTGACGAACTCTGCAACTTTTGGCCAAGGTGGTGGTAATGAACGAAGCGTAACACCCCTGCCTTTGGCTTCCACCTGCTCCCCAGGTAACAGGAAATCTTGCTGCGCATTGAGGATAAGATGCTTCCTGCTGAACCAGTGAATTCCATTGGTTGGAAGCCCTGAAACTCGTGCTATGTCTTCTTCTGTTAATGGGATTCTCACCCCTTGGACATTAGAATACCCCTCCCTCAAATTGCATGCAAATTCGAGAACCTGCTGCAAATCAAATTCCAGAAGTCTTCTGAAATAGTCCACCCATCCTTCCTGTAGGAAGATTTGGTATGCGTCTGGGTAAAGTTCCAGTAATGCCGTCGAGCCCAGTTCATGTCTAACAGCATCTCCACCCATGGTTACTGTTTTAGGCAGAATACAAAGTGCAGAGCCGAGTTGCCGAAGTCGAAACAAAGAAAAACGTTGCAAAATGAAATTATGACGTGGTAAGGCATAAACGAGGTGGATTAGACACAACCGGGAGGAACAGGGATGGCGGTGATGGATGTATTATGTAATGATTACGATATTTCGGTAATCCCCCCCAAACTGCAGCTGAATGATATGGTTGGTAGTACGACGCTTTTAGCGGTCATGTCAACTATCTCCTCACTAACTACAATTTAATATTCACACATAACATGCATACCTTTACAATTACCTTTGGTTGTTGCACTGAAAAGTGTTGTCTTGTCCTTAATAGGTCAATGATCATTATATAAAGGGTTTGTAAGGTGTGAGGGTTTTTATACACGAGGTTTTTATTATTCACAAGAGGCAGTAGTGAAGGGGTATTATTAACAGGATAAATGGTTGATTCCTTTGAATAAAGAATGATATGTTTCTATTGAAGTAATAGTTCATTCTCGGGAGTAAAAATGGGGATATTTAGGAAAATAGAAAAGATTGGTGTTTAAGCAGTGGGATTTGGTGTTTCGACACTGGAAAGTAGTGTTTCAGCAATGGAAAATGGTGTATCGGCAACGGGAAATGGTGTATCAGCAACGGGAAATGGTGTATCAGCAACGGGAAATGGTGTATCAGCAATGGGAAATGGTGTATCAGCAACGAGAAATGGTGTATCAGCAATGGGAAATGGTGTATCAGCAACGGGAAATGATGTATCAACAACAGGAAATGGTGTATCAGCAACGGGAAATGGATTATGATCTGGAATGACATGGCAATGCTTTTCCAATCTGCAGATTAATTCTTCCTATATTGGAATCTTTTCAGCCGCCACCCAAAGCTAAGATCTGCAAAATAATTAATTGTAACATGGAAACCCTTGATAGGGATTATTAGTTAAGAAATCTAATCTAAAAATAAATACATAAACAGGAAATTAAGTGCATTGAGGGATAGCTGGTTCCCCCAAAAAGGTATAGTGTATGTCTGTCATGCAAGTAGCTTTGAAATCCTCTTTAGAAACAGGCCGTTGATACAAACGGATTCGATACCCATTCACTAATAATGGTGTTCTACTATCATCAATCTTTAGGAGTGTGACTGTTCCATTTGGAAAAACAGCATCTACTTCATAAGGTCCTAGACACCTTGTTCTTAATTTCCCCTGAAAATTTTCAAAACGGGAGTCATACAGTAAGGCCCAATTACCTTTTTGGAACTGCTTGTGCTTAATAGTTTTTTCATGCCCTGGTTCTTTGATGTTGTATCATGGTTGTTTGATGGATGGCATCCAACCTCTTTTCATCCAATTCCTGAAGCTGCTGCAACCTAGCTGTCTGTGCATCAGTCAAATCAAGGTTAAAGCTAAAGCAGTCCTTAAGGTTTTGATTTCAAATTCCACAGGAAAAATAGAACCTTTACCATAAACTAATTCATAAGGTGAAAAATCCGTAGTGTTCCTCCAAGTAGTTCTGTAAGCCCATAATGCTTCAGGCAACCTTTGAAACCAGTCCCTTCTATTCTCCTTGACTTTCTTTGTTAAATTGGCTTCTATGACTTTATTTGTACTTTCCACTTGCCCATTTGCCTGGGGGTGATAAGGTGTAGTCATTTTATGCTTAATGTGAAATTTATGGAGTGTATCTTTGAAGCCATGAGAATTAAAAGGAGGTCCTCCATCTATAACTAGTTCTCTAGGCAAACCAAACCTAACAAAGATTTCTTCAAATAGAAAAGTTAACACTGATTCTTCATTAGCTTTGATGAGTGCCTTATCTTCTACCCACTTAGTCATATAATCTATGCAAACCAGTATATAAACTCTTTGATTGGATGGAGGATTGATGGGACCTATAAAATCTAGTGCCCATCTTTCAAAAGGTTCAAGTATTACCTGGGGGTTAAGTGGCATTTCATCCCTGTGATTAGGCTCGCCCATTCTCTGACAGCTATCACAGGCCCTAACATATTTCTTTGCATCCTTGAAAAGTGAGGGCCAATAGTAACCCATTCTGAGAACTTTGTGTGCTGTTCATTTGTTCGCAAAATGCCCTCCACAAGGGCCATCGTGGCAAGCCTTCACTATATCATAAACTTCATCTTCTCTGATGCATCTTCGAATTTCTTGATCGAGTCCTGTGTGAAAGAGACATCCACTTATCCAGCTGTACCTAGAACTTTGCTGAACGATCTTTCTTTTCTCTCTGTGCGATAGGTGTGATGGTAGTTTTCCTGCAACTAAGTAATTGGCAATGTCTACATACCAAGGAGAGTGAGCATATACTGCAAATAAATATTCATCAAGAAAAGAATCATCCACTAGAATATTTTCATCAGTTTTTAACCGAGAAAGAAAATCAGCAACTACATTTTCTTTACCTGGTCGATCTACAATTGTGATATCAAATTCTTGTAATAATAATAACCATCTGGTAACTCGAGCATTTGTAACTAATTTTTTCATTAAATATTTAATGGCCGAGTGATCAGTATGCACAAAAGTAGTGTAACCAGTAATATAATGTCGAAACTTATTAATAGCATAAATAACTACTAAGAATTCTTTCTCGGTGACTGTATAATTAAGCTCAGCAGGAGTCATATTTTTACTAATAAAGTAGATAGCATAGGGAAGATTGTTTTCTTCTTGACCCAAGACAGCTCCAATTGCAGTATCTGAAGCATCAGAGGATATATGAAAGGGGAGTGCCCAGTCAGGTCCTCTTAAAATGGGAGCTGTAGACAATTGATATTTAAGTTCATTGAATGCTTTTTGACAACCATCAGTCCACTTAAATTCATCATTTTTCATAAGTAACACAAACAAAGGAGAAGATATTTTAGAAAAATCCTTGATAAATCTTCTATAATATCCAACATGTCCTAAAAAACTTCTTACATCAGTTTGTGTTTTAGGGATAGGCAGAGTCTGAATTACTTGTACTTTAGCTGGATCAACTTGAATTCCTAGGAATGAAATGAAGTGTCCCAAAACAATACCTTGATTCATCATCATATGACATTTTTCAGTACTTAAGGCAAGATGAGCTTCTATACACCGTTTAAGTACTTTTTCAAGGTTTTGTAAAGCATCTTCAAAAGTCACACCATAAGGAGTAAAGTCATCCATAAATATTTCTAAGGAATCATTAAGCATATCAGAAAAAATTCCTATCACCACTCTTTGAAATGTTGTTGGGGCATTACATAGTCCAAATAGAAGAACTCTATAGGAAAAAGTTCCCCATGGACTAGTAAAAGTGGTCTTGTCCTGATCTTGGGGTGCAATTTTGATCTGATTGTATCCACTAAATCCATCCAAAAAGGAAAAGAATCTCTTACCTGCCAAATTATCTAGTACCTGATCAATAAATGGTAAGGGAAAATGATCTTTCTGAGTAGCCTTATTCAAAGCTCTATAATCCACCCACACTCTCCATTTCCCATTTTTCTTAGGTACTATTACTAATGGTGAAACCCATTCACTATCAGATATAGGATATATAAGTCCTGCATTCAACAATTTTTGAAGTTCTTCCTTCACAATTTCCCTTAAATTGGGATTCATTCGTCGTTGGGGTTGGCAGACTGGGCGGGATCCTTCTTTAATATAAATACGGTGAGTACATAATTTAGAAGAAATTCCCTTCATATCTATGTAATCCCATGCGAATGCTTGTTTATTCTCATGGAGTAACTTCATTAACTGTTGTGTTTCAACATCTGTTAGGTTAGGGTTTATATTTAATGTTTTGTCAGGCTCGATTTTGACTGCTATACTTTTGGAGGGGGTGTCAGCTGATGTCTGAGATAAGTCTTCAGTTTTAAGATTTTGTTGTGATTCAGATTCCAAGATTGTAGTCAAGTGATCATGTATTTCAGAGTTAACCGAAGAAGGTTCAGAAATAAAGCTACTAATTAATTCATCTTCGGTTGAATCTTTAAAAGTTAGGGCTTGTCCGACAGTCAAGATGGGTTGAGTCTCATCATCCTCATAATCTAACCACAGAGAGTTACCATTGTTAATCATAGGTGTGGCATGAGGGTACAGAGTAAGTTGTTTGGTCTCACATCCATTAGAAATTGTCATTGAACCTGACCTACGGCTGATGAAGGCATCTGCTGTAGCCAGCCAAGGTCTCCCTAAAATCAATGGATGACCCCCCAACTTATTTTTGGTCTGTAACACCAAAAAATCAGCTAGGTAGTTCCAAGATTCGACTGAAATTATCAAGTCTTCAATGACTCCTTTAGGTTTGATTGTGGAGCGGTCAACCAGCTCTAGAATGGTTGGGGTTTCCCTAATAAATTTTTTTAACTGCAGTAACTGCGCTGTTTCAAGTGTCATGATGTTTATTGCAGCACCCAGATCTACTAGAACTCTAGAAACAAAGGTTTTACCAACCTGAACTGTGACTGTAGGGTGACCAAGGTCACCATATTTCACAGGGGGTTTTTTTTCTGACATTAGAGTAGCTAGATCACCCATCACATGAACTGTGAGGGGGTCCTTGGCTTTTCTTCCAGGTTTCTTAATACAAATATCTCTAACCATTCTAGCATAAATCGGTACATCTCTCAGTGCTTGTAAGAGTGGAATTTTAACATATAAATTCTACAGCTCTCCTAACAGATTAAAAGCAGGTGGCTCAAGTGTTTTGGTAAGAGCCAAACGTTTAGGGAATGGTGGCTCTGCTGCTTCAATAGTCTTTTTAGAGGATGTTTCAACTGTTTCAGCATTGTTATTAGAAGATGATCCAACTGTTTCAGCATTAGATGACTTTTCTTTTCCGATTTCTTCTTTATCAGAATCAGAAGTAATGTCATCAATAATGGGTTCAACTATTATTCTAGAGCATAAATGAGTGTCATTACATTGCATAGGGGAAACCAGTTGGTTTTGAACATCAATTACTTGCAGAGCTTTATTATTATTTGGGTTGGGGTTAGGTTGTACAGGTAGCTGAGGTCTCATTGTCTGATTATTTGGTGGGGCATTTGATGGTAAGGAGAGAGATTGATGATACTGAGGTAATTAGTTTGGAAATGGGATCTGTGGAGCTGTCCAATTCGGGTTCCATTGATTATAATAGGTTTGCTGTAGAGCCCATGGATTCCACATCGTAGGATCAACAAAAGGAGGGTTTGGTTGCTGCATGGGTGGGAAATTCATTTGATTAAGGTGTGGGTACTGCATTTGGTTGAAGGGTGGGTAATTTGTTTGAAAAGGAGGATGATTATTCCAACGATTAAACGACATGTTAGAATTCGTACCTTGTCCTCGTAGTTGCCATTGTCTTCTCTATGTGAGGAGGTACACTGCTTCAGATTCTTCTTCAGTTGGCTGCAGTGCTGCTTTTATTCCTGGCAAGGGAGGGCATTGTTGAGTCTCATGGTCCTTTTCACAGATAGTGCAGATTGGTACCTTGTCTAGGGGCATTCCCTTAGTGGGTGTTTTTCCCTGTTTTTAGAGCAGAAAATAGCAAGAGCAACTTCTGCTTCTGCCTGCTTCTTTTTAACCTACAAGGTATCAATTTGTGAAGCAAAAGAGCTTAACATTTCAGTTTTAAATTCTTCAAGTAAGTTACCTATTTCGTCCCGTGTTGCTCCTCCACTTGCTGATTTCTGGACTCTTGAGTATGTATTGTCTTTGCTCTTTGGTCTGCTTGCTACTCCTCTCGAACATCTTTTACAGAGATTGATAATCTCATCATAGGATTCCTTAGATATGTCTCCTTTTCCAAGCATATTCAACATATCTAAACAATCATCTCGTACCCCTTTTAGCAATATTGACTTGAGAATATCCTTACTCATATCACGATGATCAGATCGTTGTAAGTTATATTGTAGCCTTTCCGCGAAGTCCTCCAGACTTTCGTCCTCCTTCTGAGTCATCTTGAATAATTCCTCCTTCCTTTCCCTTGTTCGACAATAATCTTGGTATTTAGCCAAAAATTTCTCCTTCATCTGGTCCCATGTTGTAATCACACGAGCTCCCAAGCTCATGAACCATCTTAATGCGTTCCCTTTCAATGTAGCTAGAAACAACTTTAATTTCTGAGCAGAATTAACATAGACATAGCTTCTACAGAGTATATCAAATTCAAAAAGAAATTCATCAGGATCTTCTGTGGATAACCCATGGAAATTGGGTAATGCTGAAAGTGGGATATTCTTCATAGGAGTTTCTCCTCTGGGGAGATCTCCAATGGGGAATTCCAGGGTGGAGAGAGAATTCTCTCCCCTTCCCTCTATTCTGCGACCTCCACCGAAAAGTCCTTCATTGTTATCCTCCATTGGTTGTTTTCCTGATGCGCTTGCCCGGTCTTCGGAATTTTCTGTTGGGATTTCAATGTCCTACACTGGTTCCTCCACCTTAATTACCTCTATTGGTTCTGTTATCACTCAGGTTGTCCCTAGGTTGGAGTAATGGATATGGCCGAGGTAACCACAAACCAACTTTGGATTGCAGGTTCTAGCCCACCTGCAATCAGAGAGGGCTCTCTCTTTCAGATTTAGCTATGTTTAAAAGGATTTTAGGCTAGGTATTGAGTTCAGAGGGTTTTTGTTTTGTTTTGGTGGGAAAATTTATGTTTCAGGTAGAGAGGCAGAGCACAGTCTGAGTGCATCAAACCATTGGGCGTGGAGTCGAGGAGGAGGACTGCTGGTGCATTTCCTTGGTCACAATAAGCGGAGGTGGAGCAAGATAGATGTGCATGAAACAATGTTTAAGGTTTAAATGGTGGAAAGAATGCTAAGTAACGAGAGGAAATTAAGAATCTCTCAATCAGCTTAACAGATGGAGGTAACAGAGCTCTACCTAGGGGCAGTGAAGAATCCCTAGATAATTGGCAAACACAGGTGAATCAGGGTAAATATGAACCAGGAGGAATTCATATTCATAACCAATTCATTCAGAGGAAAACATAAAAAAACAGCAGAAACTGAGCATGGAGTGTATTTAAACAAATTCTAAGCTATTCTTTCTTTCTGCTATCTAGATAGTGGTAAACAATAAAACAGAGGTAAGATAAACTTATTGTTTCGGGCTGCAGCATAAGAATTCCATCTTCATATCATCAAAACATTCATTTACAACAAGCAGTTTGCTCTCCAAGCTTTTAGCAATCTTTGGTTATAGAAAAACTTAGGTATACAATGCGAGTCTCTAGTGAAAATTCTCAATTGACCAACCCTTGTAACAATGCTCAGGGCGGTATAAATAGGGAAAAACTCTCTACAACTGTTTTTTTACATCTTGACCTAAACAGGACATAAAGAATGATTAATTTTACCTAATCCTATCTGCAATAAATACAAAAAATATCTCGGGCTACGCTGAGGGCGACCGTATCAAAACTGAATAAATTGTGTTTGTCCTCGGTGGCTTGGTGCAGTGTTTTTTGAAATAAATGTGCATGGGTTTCTGCTTCTTCACTGTCCAGTGGCTTTGAATGCCTTAATTGTGATTTGAGGGCAAGGATGGGCTTACGCCTCTTGACTTGACTTCTCTAAGGGACTCATTAATGCACAGGTGCTTCGAGCCCCTAAAAAATCTTCGACTAATACTCTTTGGCTCTTATTCTTCCTCTGATACTCTTTGACAATAAATTGGGATGCTGTTCTAATGTGCTGTGCATTAAATCAACATTTAATGGCCGTTTTTCGGCTCTGTCTTCCTTAAAACTGTCTTCGGCTTCTTCCTGAATGCTTCCCGGAGAAAAATGGGTCATTCGGTGCCTTTCAGGCTTGCTGGCGGCTGCGTAATGAAAAGATTCCCTAAAGATTCCCCATTCAGGCCTATTTTATCCAATGATCGCTCATCAAAAACTGCCTCAGAAACTGATTCTGGGGCTCCGGAGTGCGACTTTCGCCCTTCGCGCCAAAAACTGATGATGATGTTAGCATGATTTCAGCGGGTGGGACCTCGTACGGCGAGTGACGTCAGTGATGACGTCAGCATGATGACGTGGCGGGATGATGTCAGCATGATGACATCATCACGTACGGAGGTGACGTGGCAATACGGTAGGTCTGATGATGTGGCAAGACATGTGGCAGGTGACTCGGCGGTACAGTGGCAAGAGGGCCACGCAGGCAAATGACGTGTCATGGTGACTGGGCAGGGGGGTGACGAAGGTAGGTGACGTCATTGGGCTAGAGTGGTAAATGGTTTTGGGCACACCACCTTAGCGTCTGGGCGGTTTTGGGGGAGGGGCTCCGCTACAGCCCAGAAGGCGACGCGTGGTGGGAGTATGACAGCAATACCGCCCATCTCCCGGACGCTAACCTTCGGGCGCGTTGGGAGACGGGAAGGCCCGCCAGTCGTTGATCTGGGCGCAGGACGATCGGACGGCTGGCGGGAAGGACGGGGCGACGGCGGGTTAGTGGGCGGGGATATCCGCGGGAATATTCCGATTTAAATATAGCGCGGCGGGGGTTTTAGACTTAGGAAAAGTGGGTTATAGGGTTTAATGAGCGCGGGTTAATGTTTTTGCGCTCGAGACTTTAGTACAAGGGGTAAAACATGGGTTTTTTAGGGTTTTAGGGCTAGGGAAGAGGTTATTAATCTGGCCAGGTGTCAGATTAATCCCTGTTATGACTCAGATGGGCTAAAAATAGCCCCAGATGGACTATTTTTCCCCAGACTTAGAAGAGAAATGGCTATATTGCCAGGGAAGGAATATTCACATAGGGGAGTTTTATATACATAGTTTACTAGGGGAAGGGGGAAAACTGATAGGGAGTTATATACTAGAGTTAGTAGTTAATATGGAAATGATAAGCAAGCGCTAAGGTAAGGGACCTTAGGCTAATTTTGGGGAGAAGAACTTGTAAAGAAATGAAATCCTTGAGCGAAGCAGATCTCCACTAAGGCAAATGACATGGAAAATGATGAACTAAGAGGAACCAAGTAGATCTTGACCTCTTTCGGAAATTAGTAAGTGACTTGGGAAATGAGAAGAAGGGGAAGTTAGTTATGTCTAGCTCGAGCTCCTCCAGATGAAAAACTGTCTACAACTGTGATCTGAAGAGATAAAACACTTTGTAACACAAAATTGATCATAAATCATCATTTTGCAACCACACAGCTACCTACCCAGCCTACTCACCTAACACTTTTTCTTCTTTTGATTTGGGTGCACTTAAACTTGCAGACCCAGCTTTACAATTTTTTCTTTTTGAATGATTTCCTATCTAAATCTATACTTATTTCTGCCAGGGCCCAGATTAAGCAGTTGGGTCCCTTTGATTCTCTACCTATCTACAAATCTGCCAAGATTAAACTGTTTGGACAGATATCATTCTCTACATTCTAAAACAGGAAATTGAAACCTAGGGAGACCAAGATTAAACTGTTTGGACCTCCCTTAAATGAAAACTCTTCAAAACTGGAACAACTCATCAAAATTGGAATCAGCAGTGGCATTTGGACTAGAACACTTTATGGCTTTTTTCCTTGGTCTCTCCTGGAAATATGGAACACTGCAGCTTGCAAAGTATGACATATTTGGCATGTAAAAATGTCAATCATGAAAGATGAAACCCTGTTGCAACAGGAGGCTAACAGTGGCTCCACTTGGGGATGGCTTTTCCTTGTGAAAAGCCAAGAACAGTAGGTCAGACTACCTTGATCTTCTGTTTGTTGCTGTTGACTGGAAACACTTCTTCATTCTGGCTGCTAAAAATGTAAAACTTTGAACTATGAACAACCTCCTCCTCAACTGAATTACTGTGAACTGTGCAGCATCGCCTGCTTTCTTCTGCGTGCTTGATAATTATGTACAATGCTTTGACTGTAAACAGTTCTTTTTCTACCATGAATTGCTTGTAATGTGACAGTTTTTCCTCTTGCTGTTGTGTTTGAAACTGGTGTAGAGACAGAGCTTTAAGAACTGGGCTACCTGCATCGGCTGTATCTTTACAAAACTTACTACTGTTCCTTAAACAATCGGCCTGCTTATAAAAATGAAAAACAGAGTGCTGATATATACAAATAAGACTGTACAAAGATATATACAAAACTGCATTGTGTCCCTTAAAAGGGGTCATGGTAATGTTTCAGCATACGGCCATTGACAGGGCCTTCTTCAGCAGAACTATCCTCTACAGATTTGAGAAAATATGTGTTATTTCCCTGAACAGCAGAAACAACGAATGGACCTCTCCATAAAAAATCAAACTTTGCATGTTTTCCCTTGTCTTCTCTTCTTGAGTCCCACCTCAGAACTTTGTCACCAACATTGAAATCCTCAGCCTTAGCTCTTTTATCAAACATCTTTTTGAGCTTTTCTTGCAAAATTTGAGCTCTGTCATAAACTTGTTCTCTGGTTTGCTGAAGGTGAATTGTCTGATTGATTCTTCTTTGAATGTCATTTGGTTCAGCCTGAATCTCTTGTAACAGCTTGATAGTAGGAATGCCCAGGGATGAAGGAAATCTGGCCTCCATGCCATATACTAGCTCATAAGGGCTCATCCCAATGGATTTCTTGCTCGAGAGTCTGTCTGCCCATAGGGCATTCACCAGCTTTTTGTGCCAGTTCTTCTTGTTTTCTTCCAGCACTTTTTTTATGATGTTGATGAGGCTTTTGTTAGATGATTCGGCCAAGCCATTACCTTGAGGGTAATAGGCTGTAGAGTGGCCCAAGGTAATATGAAATATGTGGCAGAAATTGATCATCTTTTTGGACTTAAAGGCAGCGGCATTCTCAGTGATGATTTTCTCAGGGCAGCCAAATCTAGACAGGATATTGCACTCAAGGAATTGGATAATAATGGTGTCATTGGCTTGTCTGCAGGGAATGGCTTCAACCCACTTGGTGAAATAGTCAGTGGCTGTTAGGATCCATTTGTGCTAGCCTGAGGAAGAGGGATGGATTTATCCAATGAAGTCAAGACCCCATTGTTGAAAAGGTTGTTCGATTGAGATGGGTTTCAGGGGCAGGGGTAACAGCTTTCTCTTGCCCTCAAAGATTTGGCATTTGTGACAAGACATGGCAAACTTCTTTACATCTACAAAAAGAGAGGGCCAATAGAAACCAGCCCTTAGAATTTTATCAGCGGTGGACTTCCAATATAGATGTCCTCCACAGTCACCTGCATGGAATTCTTTCATGACACTGTTAGTTTCATTCATGCTTAAACAATTAAGCAATATACCTTCATGATTTCTTCAAAATAATGCACCATCTATAACATAAAATTTTAAAGCCTTCATTTTCAAAAATCTTTTCTTGGTCCTAGACAATCCTGGGGGAGCACACAAGTTTAACAATACAAAGCAAATATCAGTGTACCAAGGGCATTGCAGAAATATTTCACTGATCTGTGGAGTCGCTAACTCCGATTCTTTGTCCAGTTGGTTAATGTCTAAGGCTTGAAATTTGTTTTAGACATCAGTTTGGCTAAACCTTGTCCCTTTATCAGCTTGGTTGGTTTTATTTTTATGTCATACTCAAGGATGCTTGCAATCCACTTGCCTCTTTTGCCTTCTAATCCCTCTTGGGTCAATATGTCTTTTACAGCAGCGTGTGGGACATAGGCAATCACATGTGAACATAAAATGTACACTCTAAAATCCTTGATGGCTTTAACCAGTGCGTAGGCCTACTTTTCCATGATTGGGTACTTCAAAGGGGTGTCTCATAAGGCTCGGCTAAAGAAACCGATTGGCTTTTCAGCTCCTTGCTCATCCTTTTGCAAAAGGACAACAGCTATTGTGTGATCAGACGCAAATGAAAATATGATAAAATCTTTGTCAAACTGCGGGCTGGTGAGTAGAGGGGTTCCGGTTAATGCAGCTTTGATACTTTCAAATGCTTGCTTGGTTTCCAGGGACCATCTTACCTTGGCATCCTTCTTTAACATATTGCTTAACAATTGTATTAGTTCAGCTAGATTTGGAATAAATCTTCTTAGGAAGTTGATCTTTCCAAGAAATGCTTGCAGCTCTTTTATGTTTCTTGGATATGGAATTTGGAGGATGGCTTGGATTTTTTCAGGGTCAATTCTGATCCCATCTTTTGATATGATGTGGCCAAGTAACTTGCCTTCTTCTAGGCCAAATAGGGACTTCTTAGGATTCAAGGAAATGCCATATTTCCTACATGTCATGAAAATTTGCCTAAGATGCTTGAGGTGCTCTTCATCAGATTTGGAAAATGGGGTAAAGTCATCAAGATAGACAACTAGGGAGTCATGTATTTCTTTGGAAAATGCAATATCCGTTGCTCGTTGAAAAGTTGCACCAACGTTTTTAAGTCTGAATGGCATCTTTACATACTTAAATGTTCCCCAGGGTGTGGTAAAAGCAGTTTTGTCCTGGTCATCTGAGTGACCAAGTATTTGGTTGAAACCTAAAAAACCATCTAGCAAAGAGATTCTAGATGACCCCACTACTCTCTGCAAGATGTGGTCCATTTTAGGCAAAGGGTAATGGTCTTTTAGGGAGACTTGGTTTAAATTTCTGAGATCTACACAAAGTCTGATTTCACCTGTCTTTTTTCTGGTAGGAACAAGATTGGATACCCATTCAGAAAATTTGATTGGTGCTATGATGCCTGCTTCAAACATCCTCTTTACTTCCTTCTCAATTGGGGGAAGAAGCATAGGGTTAATTCTTCTAAGTTTCTGCTTGAAGGGTTTCTGGTTCGGCTTTAAGGGGATTGTGTGTTGGATCACCGAGGTGTCATAGGATTTCAAATCCTCATAGCTCCAAGCAAATACATCTTGGAACTCTTTGAACAAGTCAATGTATTTGGGCTTTTGATCGGGTGGCAAGTTTTTGGATAGTTGGATCATTTTTGGGTTTTCTGCCGTCCCAATATTGTGTTCTTCTATATCAGTGTTAATGGGTTGCAATTTTGGCTTTCTAGGAATGTCATTGGCATCAAACATGTCTTCTAATGGGGTTAGGCCAGCAGGCAGAAAGTTATCTTTTAAGTCAATGATCTCTGCCTCTGCTTTGGCAATGTCTTCCAAATGCATTTGTTTCAGCTGTTCTATATTTTCTTCGTCAAAAATAGTTGGTTTCAGGATCTGTTTGGCTGTTGCAGCTGTTACATCTTGCTGATCTTCATTTGTTTGTTGTTCCGAATCTGTCATGGCATCCATGTCAATGTTAATATTTGAAAACTCATGCTCAAGAGCAAGGAAATTATTAATCTGGGCATCATTTTCGAATACTTGCCAATCTTTGATGTTATTTGGGACAGCGGGCCTATGTTTTATTTTAGTTGTGAATTGATGGTTTGGGTCAAAAGGAAGCTTGCATGTGCTAGCAAAGGTGGCTAGGCTGTGTGCATGAATATTGTGATTTCTGGAAAGCTTGAATTCAGTGAATGCCTTGAGTATATTAGTTGCAGCAGTCCTGTAGGCTCTCATTCTATTGTCGTTGGTAACAAAATTACCTTTCATCTGTTGTATGATTAAATCAGAGTCTCCTAAAATAGACACCTTTGCAGCTCCTAGAGCTTTGAGCAGTTTAAGGCCTAAAAGCAGAGCCTCATACTCTGCCATGTTATTGGTGCATTTAAAATTCAGCCTGTAGGCATGACCTTTTGCATGATTGTTAAGTGTATTGTGAATCCAGACACCTGCCCCTGCTCCTAACTTGTTAACAGAGCCATCAAACTCTAAATACCAAGTGATTTCTTGCTTGTGGTTTGTACTAAGAGTTTCAGCTAATTTAGGATTGGGCAGATTTACAATTTCTATTTGGGGATGTTCTTCTAACATG
This sequence comes from Pinus tabuliformis, assembly GCA_031772625.1. Classification (NCBI taxonomy): domain Eukaryota; kingdom Viridiplantae; phylum Streptophyta; class Pinopsida; order Pinales; family Pinaceae; genus Pinus; species Pinus tabuliformis. Next base: position 872,608,808 of record CM062811.1, read on the forward strand.
CTGGTTGTGTTAACTGTTGTGACAGTTTCACTAGTGTGTGCAACTGATACTTCATTGATGTGTGCTTGTTGTTCTAGAGCCAAGGGCTCATTATCAATTGGAGAATTTGTATCATCATTGAACAAAATAAAGGAATCCATATTAGAATGGATTGAATAAATGGGAAAATTTTCAGGCTTGCTCTCGCTACTCACCACATATTTCATCAGCGTTTCTCTATACAGTCTCTTTGGTTGCCCAAAGACTGAAATGGTGGCATAGGAAAGGTCTAATTGAAGGGATCCTTGAAGCTTTGCTCCCCATGATCTTGACAGGAGCATACCGTACTTTGGTGGAATGTCAGCAACTACTACATCCATGAGGATGGTCTTGTTTGGATATTGAACTAGGGAGACACACAAGTCTTTGATGAGGCCTAGACATTTCACTTGACTTGAGTCAAATGAGTACAAATCTTTGTAAGGTCTTGTAACGTCAAGATTCAGTTTTTCCATAACTGCTTTGGGCATTAGATTATGTGATGCCCCTGAGTCAAACATAGCATTGTGCAAAACTTTGTCATGTATATGCAAACTGACATAAAAGGGTGGGACAGGTCCATGTTTTGGCTTTCCATTGACTTCTGGGCCAAACAGCAGTTCAGGGGAATCATCCAAAACATTTACATCGTCCTTATTTTCTGGAATTTGAAGTGACCTTTGAGTTTGTTGCCTATATACATCGTGTTTGGCAAGTTCTGAGAGGGGGATGGATATTTTCAACTTAGCTACTTATGCCTCTAAATTAAATGGTTTTTCCAATGGAGTCTTGTTGTTGATAAAGGCAGTTTTTTCCTTTTCATTTAAATTATCTGCGATTTACTCTTGTTGATCAGCGTTATGAGGACTGGTAGCTTGCAGTTTTTTAGTTTTAGGAAAGTTTTTTGGAACAATGTTCAAGCTTTCTTTCGAGGGAGAAGGTGGAAAACGCTGATCTTTGGAAGGTTGTATTTCTGTTATGTCTTCTACAGTCACTTGATGTGGGTTTGGAACATTTGTGTCAGCTGTTTCTGTTATGACAGCCTTGCCTTTGGTCTTGTTGGGCTATTTGCCATCCTTTGTTTTACTAGGTTCCGAAATGTCAATGGTCCTAGTTCTCAGCTTATATTGTTTGTGCACTTCATACACAGCAGTATCATATCCTTGTTTAAAATCAAAAGACTCACCAGATTTAGTTTGAAACTGATTGTAATCAAGTTCATTTTGGTCTTCTTGGGACAGGACAGTTTGGTGCTCACCATTTAGATCCATCAGGTTCATGTGAGTGTCCTCTATGGGTTCACTAGAAGTGGATCCTTCAACATAGTTATCCTGAAAAGAGGGTCTTATGTCATGGTCTTGGTTAGACCTACCAGCATTTGTATTCTGCGTTTTCCTAAAATTTGGATTCCTCATGGTATTGGACTGTTGTCCTTCCCATGACGCTTTTCTCTCAACATTTTCTACTCTTTCTCCTAGCCTTTGTAGGCCATTGATAATAGCATCAAGCTTTTGATCAAAGGCTGAGGGTTCTTCCTTAAAGGTGGTTCTTCTTTCCATTCTAGCTCTATTTCTCTTGGCAATTAAATTAGCCTCAACACTGACAGCAACGTTTTGCATGTCTGCAAGGGTCTGAGGAGCTCTTTCTTTTAACTGGTATGCCATATCAGGGTCAAAACCATCCAGAAATTTGTACAAGGCCAGATCAGGGGGAGGCCTTAGGTTCTGAGGTATTGCGTTATATACATTATTGAATCTTGCACAGTACTCCAAAACAGTCTCTTGAGGACCTCGTTTAATCGTATCATATTCAGCTAGTATGTGCAAGGGGTCTTTCTTTTTCTCCCATCTGTTGGTAAAGGATTGGTAAAGCTCATCTGGGGTGGTTATGGAATTTGCAGCAAGTGATCTGAACCAAGTTCTTACATCACCTGTTAAGCTCTGAACAAAAATTCTCATTCTCACGCTATCATCATCTATTTCGTAGTTTTCAAAATAGTCTTGCATCTTTTTGGTATGCTGAATGGCAGTAAAAGGGCCAGTACTATCAAAGTATGTGATTTTAGATTGGTACTCTTGAGGTAAAGCCCCAGCATTAGCAGGTAATTGCAGGGGTGCATATCTATTAGCCATATTGGCAGGGATAAGTGGAACAACGGGGATTAATGGAACAACAGGGATAACTGGGATAATAGGAGCAACTGGAACGCTGGAAACAACAGTAGTGGTAGTATGTGCTGTGAATGAAGGTGTGGAAGGAGGAGTTCGAGGTGTGGATGATGAACTAGGGGAAACAGGGGCCGAACGAAACAAAACCTTGACAGGAGTCGGAATACAGCTAGGGTAAGCTATTTCAGGAGTTTTATCAGCGAAACTTTCCTGTCTTTCTTGCTTCCTAAGGATTTTTGAGATTATGTTAGGGTTTTCAAAAACAGCTGGAGGGTTTGGATCGGGATTTGACCTTGTATGTCGTGGATTCTTCTTGGGAGCCAGCTTCCAAATTGTTTTTTGGGTATTTTTATGGGAATATTTTTGTAATTGACAAGGGACAGATCAGATTTTGGAATGGCTGTGTATAGCTTAAAACTAGCATGAAGATTGACTGAAGCAGCTTTTATCTACTCCTGTAAATGTAAAACAGAAACAGTTTCAAAGGCTTCCTGGCTGACATTCAGGCTTCATCTGTAGTTTTAAGAAATATACAGTAATTAGAAAATCGACCTTTTTACAGGGGATCTTTCCAACCTTCTTTGTGAAATTAACTGAGGATGGTCCCCAGTGGAGTCGCCATTATGTTATCACTCAGGTTGTCCCCAGGTTGGAGTAATGGATACGGCCGAGGTAACCACAAACCAACTTTGGATTGTAGGTTCTAGCCCACTTGCAATCAGAGAGGGGTCTCTCTTTCAGATTTAGCTATGTTTAAAAGGATTTTAGGCTAGGTATTGAGTTCAGAGGGTTTTTGTTTTGTTTTGGTGGGAAAATTGATTTTTCAGGTAGAGAGGCAGTGCACAGTCTGAGTGATTCAAACCATTGGGTGTGGAGTCGAGGAGGAGGACTGCTGGTGCATTTCCTTGGTAACAATAAGGGGAGGTGGAGCAAGATAGCTGTGCATGAAACAATGTTTCAGGTTTAAATGATGGAAAGAATGCTAAGTAATGAGAGGCAATTAAGAATCTCTCAATCAGCTTAACAGATGGAGGTAATAGAGCTCTACCTAGGGGCAGTGAAGAATCCCTAGATAATTAGCAAACACAGGTGAATCGGGGTAAATATGAGCCAGGAGGAATTCATATTCATAACCAATTCATTCAGAGGAAAACATAAAAAAACAACAGAAACTGAGCATAGAGTGTATTTAAACAAATTCTAAGCTATTCTTTCTTTCTGCTATCTAGATAGTGGTAAACAATAAAACAAAGGTAAGATGCACTTATTGTTTTGGGTTGCAGCACAAGAATTCCATCTTCATATCATCAAAACATTCATTTACAACAGGCAGTTTGCTCTCCAAGCTTTCAACAATCTTTGGTTATAGAAAAACTCAGGTATACAATGCGAGTCTCTAGTGAAAATTCTCAATTGACCAACCCTTGTAACAATGCTGAGGGCGGTATAAATAAGGAAAAACTCTCTACAACTGTTTTTATTACATCTTGACCTAAACAAGTCATAAAGAATGATTAAGTTTACCTAATCCTATCTACAATAACTACAAAAAATATCTCGGGCTGCGCTGAGGGTGGCCGTATCAAAACTGAATAAATTGTGTTTGTCTTCGGTGGCTTGGTGCAGTGTTTTCTGAAATAAATGTGCATGGGTTTCTGCTTCTTCGCTGTCTGGTGGCTTTGAATGCCTTAATTGTGATTTGAGGGCAAGGATGGGCTTATGCCTCCTGACTTGACTTCTCTAAGGAACTCATTAATGCACAGGTGCTTCGAGCCCCTAAAAAATCTTCGGTTGATACTCTTTGGCTCTTCTTCTTCCTCTGATACTCTTTGACAATAAATTGGGATGTTGTTCTGATGTGTTGTGCGTTAAATCAGCATTTAATGGCCGTTGTTCGGCTCTGTCTTCCTTAAAACTGTCTTCGGCTTCTTCCTGAATGCTTCGCGGAGAAAAATGGGTCATTCGGCGCCTTTCGGGCTTGCTGGGGGCTGCGTAATGAAAAGATTCCCTAAAGATTCCCCATTCAGGCCTATTTTATCCAGCGATGAGCGATTTGCGCAAATCGCTCATCAAAAACTGCCTCAGAAACTGATTCCGGGGCTCCGGAGTGCGATTTTCGCCCTTCGCGCCAAAAACTGATGATGACATCAGCATGACGTCAGCAGGTGGGACCTCGTACGGCGAGTGACGTCAGCGATGACGTCAGCATGATGACATGGCAGGATGACATCAGCATGATGACGTCATCACGTACGGAGGTGACGTGGCAGTACGGCAGGTCTGATGATGTGGCAGGACACGTGGCAGGTGACTCGGCGGTACAGTGGCAGGAGGGCCACACAGGCGGATGACGTGTCATGGTGACTGGGCAGGGGGGTGACGCAGGCAGGTGACGTCATTGCACAGGAGTGGTAAATGGTTTTGGGCACACTGCCTTAGCACTTGGGTGGTTTTGGGGGGAGGGGCTCCGCCACAGCCCAGAAGGCGACGCGTGGCGGGAGTACGGCGGCAATACCGCCCATCTCCTGGACGCTAACCTTCGGGCGCGTTGGGAGACGGGAAGGCCCGCCAGTCGTTGATCTGGGCGCAGGACGATCGGACGGCTGGCGGGAAGGATGGGGCGACGGCGGGCTAGTGGGCGGGGATATCTGCGGGAATATTCTGATTTAAATATATCACGGCGGGGGTTTTAGACTTAGGAAAAGTGGGTTATAGGGTTTAATGAGCACGGGTTAATGTTTTTGCGCTCGGGACTTTAGTACAATGGGTAAAACATGGGGTTTTTAGGGTTTTAGGGCTAGGGAACAGGTTATTAATCTGGCCAGGTGTCAGATTAATCCCTGTTATGACTCGGATGGGCTAAAAATAGCCCCAGATGGACTATTTTTCCCCGGACTTAGAAGAGAAATGGCTATATTGCCAGGGATGGGATATTTACATAGGGGAGTTTTATATACATAATTTACTAGGGGAAGGGGGAAAACTGATAGGGAGTTATATACTAGAGTTAGTAGTTAATATGGAAATGAGAAGCAAGCACTAAGGTAAGGGACGTTAGGCTAATTTTGGGGAGAAGAACTTGTAAAGAAATGAAATCCTTGAGCGAAGCAAATCTCCACTAAGGCAAATGACATGGAAAATGATGAACTAAGAGGAACCAAGCAGATCTTGACCTCTTTGGGAAATTAGTAAGTGACTTGGGAAATGAGAAGAAGGGGAAGTTAGTTATGTCTAGCTCACGCTCCTCCAAATGAAAAACTGTCTGCAACTGTGATCTGAAGAGATAAAACACTTTGTAACACAAAATTGATCATAAATCATCATTCTGCAACCACACAGCTACCTACCCAGCCTACTCACCTAACATTTTTTCTTCTTTTGATTTGGGTGCACTTAAACTTGCAGACCCAGCTTTACAATTTTTTCTTTTTGAATGATTTCCTATCTAAATCTATACTTATTTCTGCCAGGGCCCAGATTAAGCAGTTGGGTCCCTTCGATTCTCTACCTATCTACAAATCTACCAATATTAAACTGTTTGGACAGATATCATTCTCTACATTCTAAAACAGGAAATTGAAACCTAGGGAGACCAAGATTAAACTATTTGGACCTCCCTTAAATGAAAACTCTTCAAAACTGGAACAACTCATCAAAATTGGAATCAACAGTGGCATTTGGACTAGAACACTTTATGGCTTTTTTCCTTGGTCTCTCCTGGAAATATGGAACAGTGCAGCTTGCAAAGTATGACATATTTGGCATGTAAAAATGTCAATCATGAAAGATGAAACCCTGTTGCAACAGGAGGCTAACAGGTTCTTCTACTGGTCATTCGTCTTCTTCAACCGGTTCCTTAGTATATTCTGATGGTTCTATAACCCTTTCTGGCCCCACTACTTCCTCTGTCTGAAAATCTGTCTGGGAAGAGTGTTGGGTCTGTGGCTTCTGAGAGCTTAACCTCTGGAATGTCTCAGCTTTTGAAATAATATCGTCAATAAAAGTTTTTCTTCCTCCTCCTTTGCCTTTGCCGCCTGAATGGTTAACCTTCTTGCGTCCTCTCATGCATCCTGCATTTCTAAAGGAAAATGTTAATACCCTTAAAATCTTCAGTCGCCTTCCCCGGCAATGGCACCAAAATGTTGGTCACTTTAATTGTTTAATAATAAAACAGTCGAGTGCCACATAAATTATCAACCCAGGAAAATCTAATTATTCCAAAGGTGACTACGTATTGTATGTACTCAATTTTAATGGTATTAAAAGTTGTAGTATAAGTAGTCTACTATCTATTAAATCCCTACTCTATGTTACAACAGTTACAGTAGTTACAACCTATTGTAGAAAATGATGTAAGAACAAATAACTTAAAGGAAACAAATCTGCAAAAGGAAGTGATGGCTGTCCTACAACAAAGGATCAGGACCCTATCCTCAGAGTAAGGACTTTCAACACCTACCTCTGTTGTCCAGTTCACCCGTACACTGTGTAAATTCTAATCACCGGTGAGGCACTCATATGCAACATCAATCAGTTAAAAACGAAAACAGAGTTTCAGCAAAAGTAAATATCTTTAGAAGCAGTAACTATGATATAAACAGAAATCACACACACACCACACAACAGAAAGAGATGGGTGAATCTTGTGATGAAGGCGGACCCTGTCCTTCTCACAAGATTCCCCAGAACACAGGAATTAAAATAAAATACTCAGAACAGTATTGTATTCATCTGCCAATAAACCATATTACAAAAAGAGATTCAGTCTCATCCCTTCACTACAAGTTCTGTGTTACAGTTTGTTCCCCTCCTTTCTGTCCCCCTCTCTAATGTAGATGTCTCCTCTTTATAGAGGAGACATCTATTACAACCAATTTTCATACATTCATATTCAACCCTTTTGTACCAAAAATAAGAAAGTCAGTTCTTGATAACAAAATATTGTTACAGCCATGAGGATCATGATCATTACGACCAATATAGTAATCGGTCAAACTCCTTTGCTGATGCAGATTTGTTACGCAAATCCCAACTGTTCCTCAAAGTGCACGTGCTGTTCGTACCGTTTCAACTTCGAGGTTCATGCTATTCTTGCTGTTTCAGCTTCACAGTTTGCGCTGTTTCAGCAACGGAAAAATGTGATCCTGCCAGTTAGGCAGTTTCAGCAATTAGTCAACACTTTAATCAACTTCAGGGAATAATTATAAAGATAGCATGATTACATGTTGAATAATTAAACATGTAGCAATGAGGAAAGTTATTCTGTACCTCTTGGAGTGATTAAGCCAAAACACTAGCAAAGGCTTTCAATTAAGGGTTGAAGAGGGTAATACAATGGCAAAATATACAGTCAAAAATAGACAAAATGGGAACCTAACATGGTCCTCAAGGGAAAAAAATTCCTTTGAGTACCGGATTACCGCCGTATGGGGGGCAATATACCCTTTCATTGTCTTGTCCGGGAGGAAAACCATACGAGAGTTCACAACAAAATTCAGGTTATGCTAGAATTACATCTAGTGGTTGGGTGCCAATACTGCCTGAAGAACCAAGAGCTGTATACTGAATGCAACAATGTTTACCTATGTCAAATATACCAACTATGCCGGCTATTGTGACGGTGTCGCAAGTACAAGCATTGCCTATTGTATGCCAACCTCAAGTTTCTCAGGTTGTAATGCAACAGCCTCTTGTCCCTGCAACTCAACCACAATCGCCAACTAGTGGAATGACACAGGCCCAAACAGGTACAATTACCCCTCATCTTGGTCAAACGGCCAGTATTGGACAACAACACATGGCTTCACAACCATGGCTGGTGCAATATCAACAACCAAAATTCCAACAAGTATACCAAGGATCTGAGCAACAAATATTTGCACATAATGGGCAGCCATATATTCAAAACAATCAAAATCAACCATTCTATAATGGTTATGCCCATCAACCTTACCAAAGTTACCAGCATCAAATGCATTATGCTGGTATGCAAAGACCAACTGCTCAGGGAATCCCATATTATGCTGGGTATGCTTCGCCAAACCTGAATCAATAGTTACCCTTCGTGGCAACTTTAGAGTTACCGGATCTAAATCGGCTAACGAATGATCCAATTGCTTAGGCCCCTTGGTGGCCAGCGATTCCGCATAAACTTCCGTCAGATATTCCTAAATTTAGTTGAAATATGGGTGAAGACCCATCAAATCATGTGATGACCTTTCATATGTGGTGTTCATCAAACACCCTAAATGATGATTCAATTAGGCTTCACCTTTTTTAGAGGACATTAACTGGTCCTACAGCAAAATGGTATATCGAATTACCTAGATCTTCGTTTGATAACTTCAGTACCCTAGCCACAACCTTTTTAACCCATTTTCAGTTACCCATAAGGTACGAAACGGGAACAGAACTCCTTACCAATTTTAAACAAACGACAGCCACTCACATATCCAATCATATTCATGAGTGGCGACGTCATCGTAGAATGGTAAAAACGTATGTTCCTGATTAGCTTTTAGCTGAATGGTTTATTAAGTTGTTATTACCTTCCATTATAGAAGATGTGGCAAAAGGAGGAGTCATCACTGAAGAGCAATTTATTGCTCGTGCGCAATATTTATACTTGATTTATACTTAGTCTGGCATGCTCTACGATAAAATCCCTGACGCTCCCAGACTGGAATTTTCCGTTCCTCCTCCTCCTAAATCAAACAATGACTCTCATGCCGGTGATGGCGTGATTGGTACGACAAACACGAAATCAACAAAGGCTACATCTAAAAAGGCCCATAAGATTTCTAGTCAAAATGCAAAAGAAGAACTTCTCGCCTTAGAAGTAAATGCCGTCTCAACTGATAAAGGAAAAGAAACCAAGCAACCAGGAGGCAAGAAGAAAAACAAAGGGCAGAAGAAGAAACATGAGGAATCATCACCTGAAAAATATTCTGCAAACCCTTCTGGAGATAAGAAACCAAATTTTCCATGTCTTATATGTGATGAGGATCATTGGACAAGCGATTGTCCATATAAAGCTGAGCTTAGAAAATTCTTCAAGAATTCGAAGACCTCAGCGGTATTAACTAATCCGTTTCCAAATCCAGGAACAAATCTAGTTGCTAGTGACAATGCTTCCCCGTCCCAAGTGTTGATGTTGTCGGTTTCAAAACACCAAAATGATTCTTTGACAATGACAAGGAATAAAGACTACGGGAATCCACAGCCGTTGAACAACAAGGATAAAGATCAACCTAGTAGTTCGACAACAACTTCGACAGAAGTTGCGCCACCCATCATTCCAGAGCTAACAATAAAACTGCCAAAGGGAGTAGTACACAAGTTGACATTTAATCCTCATGCCAGAGCAGCACATCATTATAATATAGTGGAAGATCTGGCCCAATCGCCATCCGCTATGTCAACACTTGAGGTACTGCAAAATTGCCCCTCCCAAAAGCAGGTTTTATTATCAACAATAGGTGGGATTGATGCAAAGGATTCTAATCTTGTGTCCTTTAATCACAAAGGATATGATTCTCAGTTACCAGCTCAACTAGCTTTCCTCATTCAAGTGAAAGCCCTCAACAAAACTGTTCATTGAACAATTATTGATGAGGGGGCATCTACATGTATTATGTCGATGAGTTGCTGGAAAAATTTAGGATGTCCAACCTTGTCGCGATCTTCGATGACATTAAAAGCTTTTGATGGACGAACATATACCCCATATGGGATTCTAAGTAACTTGCAAGTTGAACTAGGGGGGGAAATAGTAGAAATAGATGTTGAAGTAATCGACGGAAACCTCGATTACAACATCCTACTGGGAAGACCCTAGATATATGCTATGGCTGTGGTTGTGTCGACCTACTTTAGGAAGATTGCATTTCCTTTTCAAGGAGGAATTATAATCGTCGACCAACAAACATTTCTCCCCAATAGTTCCCAAGTTACGGGAAGCATTCTGATGATCCATGGAAGCCCCCATTCGCTTCAAAGTATCAGAGTAGGCCTACTAGAAGACCCTATATTAATGGGAACTTTTGCTCTCCCGCCTTCAATCAATCTAGCGGAAGTGGCAATGATAGGAACCTGCAATATGATATCTTCTATTCAAAAGATCTCAGAAAATGATATTAACATGGATCATCTGCAGGTATTGGCTCCAAACCCAATAGAAATACTGTAGCAATCAATGTTTTTGGCATGGGAGGTAGACCCGAATCAACGCTCATCAAGCGTTTGGATAGATAGGTCTAAGGAATATGGCACCCCTTCAGATCCTTGGTCACAAGTGCATTACACCGACAAAGGAATTGTTCAGTCAATGATAATTGACGGGGCGCCATGGGAAAATTACCACCATTGTTCCCATCTTCCAGATTGTCAAGAAGATACTCCTGATGACCTTCATCATCCTTCAGTTTTTGATTTCCTATCAAATACTGTAAACACGGTGGATTCTGAGCGAAACTTATCCAATATTGAAGAGACTATCGCCATAAATATCTCGACCAAAACGGATGTTGTAGAGAATATTTATGTTGGCAAATGTTGTTCTCCTCCAGAACTGTAAATATATAACGCTCTTTTTCACGAATTCAGAGATGTCTTTTCTTGGTCATATGATGAAATGCCAGGCATTGACTCGAGTATAGTTGAACACGAAATAAAGATGTATCTAGATGTCAAACCAGTACGACAACAGCTATGGCAGGTGCACCCCAAGAAAGTTGATGCCATCAAGGCAGAAGTTGAAAAACTTCTCCATGCTGGTTTTATTTACCTGGTTCCTCTAACCGATTGGGTATCAAACATTGTTCCTGTAATGAAAAAACAAGGAACGATTAGAGTGTGCATTGATTATAGGGATGTAAGTCAAGCTTGTCCAAAAGACAACTACCCTACACCCTTTATTGACCAGATAATTGATGAATGCGCCGGATGTGAAATCTTTTCATTTATGGATGGATTCTCCAGGTATAATCAAATAAATATCCACCCACAGGACTAGTCAAAGGCTGCATTTATTTGACCATGGGGCACATTTGCATACTGCAAGTTACCCTTTGGTTTAAAGAACGCAGGGGCAACATTTCAGAGGGTAACGAATTATGCCTTCAATGACATCAAAAACATCATTCAACCATATCTCGAAGACCTTCCAGCTCATTCGCGAAAGTGCACCGATCATCCGCAGCATTTGAGAGCGATATTTCTACGTTGCCGATACTACAAGATACGACTCAATCCACACAAATGTGTGTTCTGTGTCAGTTCTGGTCATTTTTTTGGCTTTGTACTCTCAAAGGATAGGATTCGTCTCAACCACTGTAAGATTCAGGCAATCGTAAATTTGCCTCCACCTTCAAATTTTCTTCAGATTTAGAAACTCCAAGGGAACGCAAACTTTCTGAGGAGGTTCATTCCAAATTACACCTAACTTGCTAAAGGTTATACGCGTCTATTGAAAAAGGAAGTGCCCTTCGTCTGGGATCAGGTCACGCAAGCTTCCTTTGATGCTTTAAAAGAATCCCTAATGAAAGCATCATTAATGTATGCTCCTGATTATCAAAAAGACTTTAACCTGTATCTGGCTGCAGCGGATACAACCATCGCAATGGTTTTAGTTCAAGAAGACAATGGAATTGAACATCCTATATATTATTTGAGTAGAAGCTTAAATGATATAGAAAGAAAGTATTCCTATGTTGAAAAGCTGGCTCTCGTAGCTGTTCAAGCGATACAGAGATTTCGACACTATGTCCTCTTTCGAAAAACTACCACTTTGTCAGATTGCAACCCCATGACTTATATATTGTTGTGACAGTTGCTGGGGGGAAAATATTCAAAATGGATAGAAATTATTCAAGAGTTTGATCTAGAATTTGTAAAATCCAAATCAAAGAAATCCTTGGTTTTCATGGAACTACTATGCGATCTCCCATCGTCGTCCAACGATGAAACATCCGAAGAAACCATCGTGGATGAAACTTTGTTTCTGATATCTTCAAGCAATCCATGGTATGGAGATATAATCATCTATCTCCAAACCCAGAAATATATGTCTAATACCTCTTGCTTGGAACAAAAACATATTCGATACCAATCAAAAGACTACATGATCGTCGGTGATACACTTTATCGTCGTGGTGTCGATACAGTTCTGAGGAGGTGCCTCACCCACGAGGAGGCCAAAAAAGTTTTGAATGATTACCATTCAGGCGTGTGGGGGGGGGATCAATCTAGTTACGCTATGGCACAAAATTTTTTATGAGCAAGATACTTCTGGCCAACGATGTTCAAAGATTGCATAACTGCAGTCATAAGGTACCATGCATGTCAAATTTTCGATAGCAAAACCAGAAAACCACCCGCACCCATGCAACCGATAGTTGCTATTGGGCCATTTGCCAAATGGGGAATTGATTTCATGACATGTAACCCCACCTCGACCGGGGGGCATGGGTATATCATAGTCGCAGTAGACTATTTTACCAAATGGGCAGAGGCGATGCCTACATTAGATAACACCGGTGAAACAGCTGCCCTTTTCTTTTTCAATCATGTAGTCGCCAGATTCAGCGTTCCACAAGCTATAGTCACAGATCATGGACTGCATTTTTGCAATCACATGATGGTAGAATTGGCTGCCAAATTGTGGTTGTCCCACGATAGCTCTACTCCATATTACCCGCAGGCCAATGGACAAGTTGAAGCAATCAACAAAGTCCTGAAGCGGATGCTGCAAAGGATGATTGGAGTCCACAAAAGGAGTTGGCACCTGATCCTGTACTCAGCCTTGTGGGCATACCAAACATCGGTAAGCAATGCAACCAGGTTTACACCCTTTCCACTGGTGTATGGCCTAGAAGCAATCTTACCAGTTCAGTGTGAAATCTCGTCCCTCAAACTCGCAGTCGACCTTCTCCCCGGAACTTCAGAAGAGGAGGCTCGTTTCTTGGAACTAATCCAATTGGATGAAACTTGTCGTGATGCCGCTTTGGCTAATGAAGCCCATAAGAAATGAGTCAAGGTGCAGTTCGACAAAAATGTCAAACCCCGTGTCTTCTTAGAAGGTGACTTGGTCTTACTTTACGACCAGGAGTCCGATAAATTGGGAGCAGGTAAATTCAAGTCTTTGTGGATGGGCCCCTATATTGTTAAGCATGTATTAGCAAAAGGAGCCTACGAGTTAATGCATTATGACAGGATTCCACTGGCGCAACCCTGTAACGGGTTGTACCTTAAGCGTTACTATGCATGATTCAGTGTGGTAACCCATATGCTTTTGTTACATTTTTGTTTTCGCTAAGGGTAATTCTTTTGGTCAAGTAATCCACTTTTTACATTTGTCACAGATGTCGAACCTATTGGAATCTTTTGTTGGATATGCCAACGGAGTGAGTCGTAGTTTGCGGAACCTATCTTCTTCGACCTGGGCCATTTTTGATCCAAGCGATGAGTTAGTAAGTTTCAGAGGGGTATGTATTGGTCGGTCAACAAATAACATCATTGAATATAGCACGTTGATAGAACTTCTCTCTGATGCCATCACTCATGGAATAAGTCGACTTGTCGTCAGGCTAGACTCACAGCTCGTCATACTACAACTCACTGGTATCTACTCCGTCCGAAATCCAGCTATCTATCGCATGTTCTTAAGGGTCAAGATTTTGGAAAGGCAATTTGATTTTATTCAATATCAGCATTTTTCTAGAAACTTAAACACATTAACAGATTCATTGGAAAATTATGTGTTAGATAGACATTTGCAACATTTATAAAAATAAGCATTTCATCAGTATTTGCATCAAGATTATGTAACTTAACCAAAATAAAACTCCGAAAATCAAAAATATATATATAAATGTTTATGGTTTACACATAATGTTCTGTAACCAAGACAAAATTTGTCAAATGACCCAAAACTCAAAACGCTAGGGGGAACCCTAGTCTAATGGTGCTGGTGATAACAAGTCACCACCTATGCAGTCATGTGTAAAAGCCTAGTCCATCGACTCGACACGCGAGTAGTATGTCGCTACAACCTTAGGGGAAGCTCGTCAGTCCTCACGTCCAGAATACCAGGAGTGAGGCCTTCGACCTGATCCTGCAATGTTGAAAGAGTCCCAGCCACATCAAGGTCGCGAAGGATAGCCCTTCCCACAACCTCTCCTACTAGAGCGGCAGCTAGCACTCTCAGGTGTACTACTGGCCGGACTGGTCCAACTTCTGCATGAGCACATGAGTTTTGATTAGTCCTGATAGAAGAATGGACAAGATCATTGTAAAAGAAACGATAAACAAAGATATGGTTAGAGAATTTACCGATGACACCCCACTGCTCGCCAGCCGGCAGTACCAAATCCTGGTCACTGCGGGAATCCATACCAGCATATGGATACTCGGAAAAAAACATCTCCTGACAGTTGGACCACTCGAAAAAGGTATCAGAAAAGGAAACTTGGGACTGACCAGCATGTCTGGCCATAAGGTCGACCCATCTCTGGATCCGTGGCTTAGTCGGTGGAGGTAAACCAAGTGAAACATACTACGGCTGCATCAGCGGGATCTTTTCCAAGGCAAAATCTGTCACGATAGAACCATATCCAAAGCGCTTCAATCTTCCATTTTTCATCTTGGTCAGTTTTTCTTTCGTCACAGGGAGTACTGCATCACACCAGTTGAACACCTTTGTTTCAAGGCATTCCAAGGCATATTGCATATAAGACCTGTTGGCCATGTGAAGTGTCGTGCTGCCAGCCAATCTAGAAAAAGTGAACAGAATGGTCCATAAGGACCTGTCAGTGACATCTCAGATATTGATCTTCCCGTCCTTACTCGGCTGAGATCCCTATTTGCAATACCTACGAATGTAATCTCTCATAGATTCACCCCCACCGGCCGAACCTGATAATGAGATAGGGGCACTCTGCCTCGATAGGCCGGTCAAAAAATAGATGTCCACAATAGTCAAGGGGATGGACTTGCCCCTAATCTGGAACACCTGGGTGGCAGGATCCCATGCATCGAGAAAATATTGCAACAAGTTGATTTGTTGCCTCATGCTAGAGATGCGGAAAAACTTGAACAGGCCACAGTTCCGCAGTGCATTTACCGTAACCGGATCATGTAAAGCAAGCATGTCTTCTTCTTCATGCTCACGTTCTCGCCATGTAACAGGCATTTTTCTCCAATGAATCTATGAAACAAATAAGAGAAGAGTCAGGATCCTGATTTGGTGAAAAACAGGCAAAAATTTCCATGAAAAACTGTGCATAAATTTCCTTCTTTGCGCGCATCGCACCCCCAGCAGTGTTCTAGGTGGGATGCGTGCTGACTGGCCAATGGCCAAGACAGCATGCATCGCACCTTTCGATATAGAAGAGGTTCGATGGAGCCAGGGCGAGTTTTTCAAACCCCAGAGGCTCAGAAAAACTAGAAAACATGCTCAGAATTCAGAAAGGAAAGGATGAAATTGAAGAGCTCAGGTTTAGCTCCTACCTAGTCCAGACGGCACCAAGAATCGTCCACAGAATCTCTCAGAATCAGCTAGCGAAATTCAACAGGTAAAGCACCTCCAAAGCTCCAACACACCAAAGTTCAAATGAAATGGTAAAATGAGAGGTAAAAAGCACTTTTAAATTACTTTTCACGTAATTCAAGTAAAATATTAGTGTTTTAACTCATTTTTCAAACATATATTGTTCATTTCTAACTAGTTTGATGAAGCAATTGAGCAGGTAGTACAACCTTTGAAGGAACAAAGTTGTCAATGGTAAAATCAAGATAATCAATGACCATTATATCGAGCAGTTTTAACGCGGAATTCAAGCTCATTAAAAAATAAACATAAGCAATGAGAAAATGTTCCCCCAGATTTAAGCTCATTAAAAAATGAACCATTTTCCGGTAGATAACCATCGTGAATGTATGATCATCAGCCTTTAAAGCCTTGGTCGTGTTCTCATCATCACCTCCACTCTGTATTGGCTGATCATTCACCTCCATTTGATTGTTTACCCTTTTGAGGAATAGCTGCAAAGAGTGATCGTGTTAGCCATCCTTGTGACACTGCCGTGATTGGAAAATTCCAAACCTTACCTGGAATTAGTTGCTACCTGAATTTATCACTCGTTCCTCAAAAAACGAGTCTCCTTTAAGCTCTTTTCAACTGACTCATAAAATATGAAACGATTGCTGAGCAATTGGCCTCTCCAGCTCATTAAAGTGACCGGAAGTGCTATCCCTCCTTTAGATTTTAATCTTTTTGGACTTGAGAGATTATTACACAAAAAGATCGAGTGCTTGTTTTGTTCGGCTCATTAAAAGTACCGAAAATTCATCCCTTTTGTATTGTTTTATACTTTTTCGGACTCAAGGGATTATATGATGAAAAAGGATTATTGGAGTTTTCTTTACGTCCCTTTTTCAGAATCTCTAAAATTGAAAAGGACCGAGTTATCCTTGTCGTTAAACTCGTTAAAACCGAATAGCGACAAACTTGTCCATACAGACAAGAACGAGTTTCATTATCGTTAGGCTCATTAAAACATAGCGATGGGTTTGCCCAAAGGGTAAATTATAGAACAAGCATATGTTATCCTCCTCAAGCTTGACAAAAATAAAGAGGTATTGGTTAGCAATGACTGGGTAAAAATTGGGAAGAAAACTTGAAGAAAATTTATTGGTAGCAAGTCGCTCTTGAACATGACACTTTCACTCCGCATCCGAGTCGGGTTGGGTTGTTCCATTCACTGGTCATGTCACCATGGGTCCATCACACCATCCATATTTGGAGTTAACACTACCAATGCATCATGTCAGTGTCACCGATATGTTCAAGAGAATTCACTCAGAGAATTCACCTGTGTCTCATCCACTGCAATACATTTACACTCCATCCTTTCATGACCACCACCTTGAACCTTATATCATCAAATCACTTTCACCTCCATTAAAATCATTTGCTTCATTCTATGTCATTAATGTGGGATTCAATAAGGCCCTCCTATGACGGATCGCTTCTTGTCGACATCAACTCATTATCCAGGAAGTCGATCTAGGAACAACCCTTTTAGTACTTTGAAGCTTGCATGCCTCAATGGCAAGTTTCTCACTTCCGGTAGCAGGTTTACATCAATGGCCTTCGACTGAAAGATTTTGCATGGTGTTCAATGCCAAGTCCCTTATTCACACCACATAAATTGTACTGTAGTACCTTGAGGGTCATCATCATTATCGGTGATTCCTCTCATGCTTGTTAACAGCTTACATCATTTGTTGGTAATTAGGCGATGTCTTTCCATGTTCGACTCCAGAACATCTCTCACATGGATCGAATTGTACTTTGAGTGAAGATCGAACGGGATTGAAGACCCCGGATCTAGTTTCATCCATCCAGGCTGTGATATATATTCAGGAAAATAAAGACATCAAATGTACATCATTACTGCACAGATAATCATCCAATCCAAAGGATGATGGCTCTACCGGAATCATCAGTCTGCACTCAGACGATTGTCTGTCTTATGTACATGAAAATGAATTTATAAAGCTGAGCATGGGAATGCTCGCCTCAGCTAGACCATGAAAATATTATGAAGATAATGTATTGTATTGTATCATATTACAGGTCGCCTTCCAGCTCAAAAAAACTTCAGATCCTCATGATAAAGCATTTCACCCGACATCAATAGATTAACGACCTCATGCTTTAGGGGGCAACTGTTATAGACATTTTTGGGAACTGCAACCCCAATCATAAATGTCCATAAAACAAGGGATCTTAAGCCCCTAAAAGTGTTGTTCCAACCTCTAAAAGAACAAGGTCAACTGATTACATCTTCTCCCAGAAGTTCTCCATGAAAAACTACTCAGAACTGGTCAAAACTGGACCATCTCACCTGCTCCATGGTCAAAGTGCACTGCATCCCATCTAAATACACACGGGAGGTGTGATGCATACTGAAAATCCCTTCTATGGGGTGCGATGGGCGAGAGTGGACAAATGGCAGGGTCAATCTGCAAGGTGTAGGATCATAGAATCTTCCAGAAACTTCTCCTGTCACACTTGCCTCTCTACATTCGTCCAGGGATGAGTAAGAGATCATCAATCTCCAAGTGGAATCAAGAACTATTAGAGAGAGGACACTAATCAAATCTCAAAAGCTGACTCACCCCCCTTGCAAACATCTATATATGGATCCCTCATCTCAGAGATCCAGAGGCTGGAATTTTGTATCTTGTAAGGAAGTGCTGCTAGTTTCTTGGTGTAACATCACAGCATTGGGTGATCTAAGCTTTTCATGAGGTCAAGAAGGGCTTTCTTGCTGTGAGGATGATGTTGGGTCAGAACAATTGGTTGTAATCCTCTTTGCTATTCTTGATTATTAATAAAGCTATTCAAGTTTTCCTCCACATTCTTGTATTATTGATGATATATGCATTTGTGTGGTCAATATATATCTCGTCCTATATTTTTTATGATAGTAGATCTATGTTCTTGGATAGTGTTATGCTTCTTTGATTCTACAGGTGCTCTTTGAAGCTGGGTAGATGAAGAAGCGAGTGGAAAAGATCTATCAGAAGGGAGAGGAATCAAGCAAGGAACCAAGCGCAAGACATAGGTTGGTCTCCTTCTTTCCCCTCTTATCTACTTCTCATAAAGGAAAACGAAAGTGGTTTTAGTTTGTTTGTTTCTAAGGTAGCTACCAGCCTTAGTGGGACTAGAAGCTCTGCATAGACACTAGATTTCGCGATGACACTAATGTTTGTCTTTCACTTGCTTTTTTAAAACTCTGTTTTGGGCAGTTTGACTTACTTTTTGCCTTTGATGGACTAAATGCTTTGAAATTTTGTTTCTTTTGCAGGAACTGGAGTGCAGGAGCTTGGCAAGGTGACCAGGGTTGCATCTCAAAATTATTATATATAGGAAAAATGAAATTACATGAAATTTGTACATAAAACATAAAAAACTCTGTTTTTCCTCAAAACAGGTTTTTGAGGAAACATCAACCACTGAGCATGTGATTATTGAAATTTTTGTTGCTGATACTTTATTTGACCTCCTCATGTGCCTGCTAACCATTATTGAGCGTTTACAAGATCTTATTGACAAAACTCTAGACCTAATGAGACCTAAAACCCTAAAAATGACTTTTGTAGATGTAAAGGCAAAAATGACTGCAAATGACCTAAATGTATGAAAATGGGCCAGTAGGTAAAGATCATGAGGGAAAATTTATTATATGCCACTACCATCAGATGATCCATGACCCTCATGGAATGTAGCTGATAGGATGAGACACCTAACATGCAATGCAACAATAGAATTTTGATCACTGATGGAGGGATGAAGATACCTACACTAACATTGGCTCCAATGGGGATGGTAGCTCCTTGAAGGTGCCAAGAACTACAGACTTCTAGAAAATAGACAGTGCCTTCTTCCATTGGGCTATGGAGCTAATAACTTTGACAAACCAAAAGCAATATCTTGACTCAATTTCAGGACTGAAATCCAACTCAAGACTGATTCAATTTCAAGACTGAAATTGACTGAAAACTTAACTCAAACAATCCAAACCAAAATTGAAATCAAACCTTCAGTTTTATAGCGTTCACTTTGGGCCCCAAACTGAATGAATGATAACAGTACACACTTGCAATGAAGGAAATAAAACAGTATGTACAATGATACATATGATAGCAGAAAACATTTCAATGATGGTACCATTTCAGTAGCCGACCATTGACCGGCCCACCTAGACAATCTTCTCCATCCATTTCTTTCAACAAGAAAGCATTTTGACCCCAATATGTAGCAATTCTAAAAGGTCCCTTCCACAGATTCTCGAACTTGCCATGCTTGCCTTTGTCTTCATTTCGAGCATCCCATTTCAGCACTATGTCTTCAATTTGAAACTTGTCTGCCTTTGCCTTTTAATCATATATTTTCTTGATTCTCTCTTGTAGCTTGAAGATAATATGAAAAGCCTCCTCTCTAGTCTGTTGTAAATGGATCATTTGATTGATTCTTCACTACAAATGATCTTCCTTGCTGCCAGTTTCCTATAGAAGTTAAAAACCGGGACTGTGAGAGATGTAGGGAAAACCGTGTCAACACCATACATGATCTCGAAAGGGGACATGCCTATTGATTTTTTCTGACTTACTCTATCCGCCCATAGTGCATTGACCAATTTCTTGTGCTAGCTCTTCTTATTTGTTTCCAGCAGCTTTTTGATAATGTTGACTAATGATTTATTTGAGGATTCTACCAATCCATTACCTTGTGGATAGTATATAGTTGAGTGGCCCAAGGTAATTTGATATTTATTACAAAAATCAATCATCTTTTTACATTTAAAGGTTGCTGCATTATCTATAATCATCTTATTAGGACAACCAAAACGTGACAAAATATTGTTCTCAAGAAATTGAATTATTACCGAATCAGTGGCCTACCGAGTAGGAATCGCTTTAATCCATTTAGTGAAGTAGTCTATCACTGTAAGGATACACTTATGCTGTGCTAAAAAGTAGGATGGATCTTGCTAATGAAATTTAGACCCCATTGCTGAAACAAAGAACTTACTTCAACTAGTTTACGTGGCAAAGGCTATAATTTTCTCTTACCTTGAAAAATTTGACATTTGTGGTAGCTTGTAACAGTTTTGTACACATCAACAAAAAGGGTTAGCCAATAATATCCCGCTCTCAAAATTTTATTGGTTGTTGTCTTCTAAAATATATGACCTCCACAATCTCCCTTGTGAAAATCATTCGTGACCTGTTTCACTTCTTCTTCAACCAAACAATTCAGCAATACACCACCGGGATCTTTCCAATAGAGTGCATTATTCATTATACAAAACTTGGCAGCCTTTAATTTCAGGGTCCTACTTTTATTCTTAGCCATTCCAGGTGGTGGTGAAAGATGTTGGAGCACATAAATAATATCCGAATACCAAGGAGAAAGAAGAAACATTTCAGATACCTGAACAAGTGAACTTTTTTCATCTTCTTCGGACATAGCAACAATAAGATTTATGTCCAAGGCATGTAGATTAGACTCCACCATTAGTTTGGCTAGCCCCTGTCCTTTGATGAGCTTTGTTGGTTTGATCTCCACATCATATTCTAACAAAGCTGCGATCCATTTGCCTCGTCTCCCTTCCGGATCTGTTTGCACTAAGACATCTTTAACGACAGCATTAGGGACATAAGCAAGGATGTGGGAATGTAGAATATAGACTCGAAAATCTTTCAATTCCTTTACCAAAGCAAGAGCTTGCTTTTCAATAATATTGTACTTTAAAGCTGCATCCCTTATTGTTCTACTGAAAAAAGCAATTGGTTTCTCAAGCTGGTCTCTTTTCTGCATTAAGACCATTGCCATAGTATGATCCGAAGCAAATGAAAACAAAATAAAATCTTGGGAATAATCCGGGCTGATCAAAATTGGAGCTGAATGAAGGGCTAACTTTACCAAATTGAAGGACTTGATGGCTTCCTAAGTCCACTTCACTACACTATCTTTATTTAACATGTCTATGATTTACCTCAAATGTTCTGCAAGATTTGCCACAAAACGACGAAAGAAATTCATCTTACCATTGAATGCTTGGATCTCCTTTTTACTTCGTGGAAAATCGATCTTTTGAATGGCCTCCATTCGAACTAGATCAATGTGGATGCCCTCCTTGGATATGATATGACCAAGAAGTTTGCCTTCATCCATGGCAAACAAGCTCTTCTTTGGATTGAGAGATATGCCATACTTTCCACACCGCTAAAATACAATCTTCAAATGATAAAGGTTCTCTTCATCTGAATTAGAAAAAATTGTCAAATCATCAAGATAAACAACTAAAAATACATCTTTCTCATTTGCAAATGCAATATCCATAGCTCGCTGAAAGGTTGCACCAGCATTGTTTAATCTGAATGGCATCTTGGCATAATGGAAAGTTCCCCACGGAGTGGTGAACGTTGTTTTGTCTTTGTCATCCTCATGGACCAGAATTTGGTTATAACTGGAATACCCATCGAGTAGCGACATGCGGGATGCTCCAACTACTCTTTGAAGTATGTGATCCATCTTGGGAAATGGATAGTTATCTTTCAAAGACACTTTATTCAAATTTCTGAAATCAATACATAATCGAATCTCACCTGTTTTCTTGTGCACGGGCACCAAATTAGAAATCCAATCTGAAAATATTATGGGAATGATTATACCAGCTTTGTATAATCAATTCACTTCCTTCTCTATTGAGGGCAGTAGCTTTGGATTTATCCTTCTTAGCTTCTGTCGAAATGGCTTTTGATTTGGCTTGATCGAAATGATGTGCTGAATTATACTCTTAACATATTCCTTCAAATCTGAATAGTCCCATACAAATACATTAGTAAATGAAGATAATAAACTAATATATTTTTCCTTTACCTATTGAGGCAAGCCTTTGATAACTTGACCATTTTAGGATTTTCTTCTGATCCAATGTTTACATCCTCAACTCCTTTCTCGGTTGGTACCAAGCTCGGTTTCCGGGCTACATCATCTTGATCAAACAACTACTCTAAAGGTATTAGACCTTTAGGAATGACATTGTCTTTGAGCTGCAAAACTTCCATCTGATTTACTTCCATATCTGCTTCACTATCATCATGCTCTCCATCGATAGAAGTGTCTTTGTAATTGCCTTCATTTTGCAGAAATTATTCGATCTCTTTATCATCTTGAAACACCTGCCAATATCTTTGATTATCAGGGACAACAGGGCATTTTTTCACATGAATTTCAAACTTATTGTTTGAATTCATCAGCATTTTCAAATTACTTACAGCTGTTGCAAGTGAATCTGTAATAACATTCTGTACACGAGGGACACATGTCAAAGTGTAATATGGAAACAATATCAAAATATCTAATACCACATTACGATAAGACCACATGCGAGGATGCTTAGCTTGGTATTCACCTTTCACTTGCTTGATAACTAACATGGAGTCACCATATACTAAAATTCTTTTAGCACCTAACTTCTTAAGGATTTTCAAACCAGCAATTAAAGCCTCATATTCAACCTCATTATTTGAACAATCAAAAGCCAATTTATATGAACAAACCCTTACATTACTTGGAACTTTGTTTGGAAGAAATGCAGGGCTATGTATCCAAATTCCAATTCCAGCACCTTCCCTGCATACTGTGCCATCAAAATCCATTCTCCACAAACCAACTTCATCCTCCAAATGTTGAAATTCAGTTTGCTCTTCTTCTTTTGCTTACTGTCCATCAATTTTTTGTTGCTGTTAGAAGGTTGATTGGTTAGCGGTACTGTCAAGATTTTGTCTTTCTTGATCTAGTACAGCATTGAAATTTTCAGTGATCTCTGGAATATATTCTACTTCAACTACTTCACTATTTACATCATTAAAACTATCAGAATATAGAACAAAAGATTCTAAATCAGTATGTACATAATTGATTGGATGATTTAGAGGTTTCTCCTTGCTAGTGATCATGTACTTCTTCTTTTTCTCCCAGCATAATTTCCTCAACTGACCAAACACGGGAATAGTAGCATAGGAGAAATCAAGCTGTAATGTCCCTTTGAGTTTTGCTCCCCAAGATCTAGAAAGAAGCGTGCCAAATCTAGGAGGAATATTAGCCACAACCACATCCATCAAAACATCCTTCGCCGGAATCTGATCTAAAGTGAAAACCAAATCTTTAATTAGCCCAATGCACCTAACCCTACTTAAATCAAAGGAATATAGATCATGGTACTTGTGAGTGATATCTAAACCCAATTTTTCCATGATTGATTTAGGCATGCGATTATGAGAGGTTCTTGAATCAAACATGGCATTGTGCAATACATAATCATGAAATCTAAGGCTGATGTAAAAAGGAGCTACATCACTATCCTCAGACTGACCTTCTAATGTTGGCCAAAAGATAAGTTCGGGCTGGTCATCCTCCACATTTACCATATCAGATAATGGATCCAAATTCAAAAACTTTGACACATGACCTTTATAGTTGTTGTTCTTCATTAACTCAATCAAAGGAATCGACACTTTTAACTTAGAAATTTCATTTTCTAAGCTAAAGGTTGATGTTTTCTCTACCTCTTTGACTGGAGCATCCTTCTTTTCAGTCTTCTCCTTTGATACAATTGGTTGATTTGATCTTTCATTTGCTGATTGTGTTTTGCTGGTGGTAGGATCAGCTGCCTCCTTTCCCTTTCTTTGCACTATTGGAGAATCGTTCTTTGGCAGTGTCACTTCCTTCCTCTTCTGAATTGGATTGATGGGAACCTCTCTACTCCTGAGTGAATATTGTCACTGTTGGGTTGCCAAAGCATTCATGTATCCCCTCTGATATTCATCAGATTCTTCTTCAAGAATTGTTTCATTTCCCAAGATGAAATCTTCATCCTTTTGTATAGCTGGGATTTCTGAATACTCTTCATCTTCGATGATATAAATGGGCAGATCATCAGGTGTAAGGAAATGATTCTCCTCAGTAATTATGTTCTCATCATCATTTGATTCGGCACCATGTACAAAATTCTGCTGTAAGGGTTCCTTTACTTGTTGTTTTGCTTTTTGGTCTTGTGCTCTTTTTTCTCGTTGCTTGATTCTGAATTGCAGTTGCTACTGACCACGGAAGTTTGGATTTCTGACTTATGCTTCAGTCTTATCATCAATTGTGAGCCTATCAAACATCTTCTTGATATTGTGAAGCAAATGATCAGAGGAAGAAGCTTCCTCCTTTATGGTCACCTTCTTTTCGGCCTTTGCTCTAGCTCTCTTGGCAAGCAGATTTGCCTCAATGCTGACTGCAATTTTCTGCATGTCCTCTAATGTGGCCGGATCTCTTTCTCTCAATTGATATGCCATGTTAGGATCGAAGCCATCAAGAAATTTAATCAAATCCAGCCCCATAGGTGGCTTTATATCAGCAGGAATTGTGTTGTAAATAGTATTGAATCTGACACAATAATCTTGGACACTCTCACCAACATTTCTCTTGATGTTTTCATATTCAGAAACAATTTGAAGAGGATTTTTCTTTACCTCCCAGCGATCCAAGAATTGTCTTTGCAGAACAACCAATGTAGTAATACTCGCAGCCGGAAAAGCTCTGAACCACTTCTGCACTTCACCTCCAAAAGTTTGCACAAATAGTCTCATAGTCACATTCTCTTCATCAATCTCCTAAAGGTCAAAGAAATCTATCTTCCTATCCACATGCTGCTGAGCTGTGATACTTTGGGGAGTGCCATCAAATAATGTGATTTTTCTTTGGTAGTTAGCAGGCATGGCATCCAAGTTTTGAGGCAACACAAGGGGTGCATATCGAGTAGCCATTGCTCTAGGTGGATTTACAACTGGCCTTGGGGATGTAGGAGGAGTTGGAATAATGATAGCAGTTGACGATGTAATTGGTGTATGAGGTGTCGAAGGAGGAGAGGAAATATGAGATGTTTGAGATGTTGATGGGGTTGATGGGGGAGATAAGACAGGAGGTCTCTAATCTAATATAGAGGGATGCATGGGAATGGTGGGAATAAGAGAAGGTTCGGTAGGAATTTCTGAACCAGATGCAATAGCGGATGAACCAAGAGTTGTAGATGTGGATTCTAAGAACTCGGGAATGTTTGAAGCCACAATGGAAGTTTGAAGATTCAAGATGTAACTATCAATTGATCTATTTTCCCTTTCAGTTGCAAGATCTTTGACAAACTCTGGATTTAGGACAGTAGAACCAACAATGCTTTCAGATTTAGTCTCAAACAACGAAAGATCAAAATGTTTGTCAAACTCAAGATCTTCAAGATATTCAAAAACAATGGGACATGAATGAGATTTCAACACAGGAATCACAGAAATTTCTTGTCGGAGAATTCTTGGGATGAGATTTGGGTTTTCATATAGAGGAGGAGGATCAGGATCAGGATTGGCCCTGGTGTATCGTCTAGAAGCCAGTGTGTTGAATTATTCCCAAAAATCAAATGGATATTATCAACTTGTTTAGCCTATCAAATTCTAAACTCATCATCCAAAGTCTAGAATTGCTTTATGATATTAGGGTAATCGTTTAGATCAGATGTTCAGTTTATAAACTAGACCAGAGATTGACTGAAGCAGCATTCATCTACTTTCACTAATGCAAAGCAAGAGCGTTTCGAAGGCTACTTGGCTAACTTTAGGCTCTTTCTGTAGTCTACAAATCAAAACAATGATAATAGAATTTTCCTCCCCAGTGTGGCTGCCAATATGTTAAGGCCTAAATCTACCTCAGGCTGAGGAAGGCAGAATCTAGGGTAACATCAAACCACGCTTAACCTGGTAGCTAGCCCTACTAGGTCAGGAGAGGGCTCTCTCCTTGTCAATCTCAGAAGCATATGGTCAATAGAGCTTGAGATGACTAATGTAAACACTGATTTTAGGCCAGGTATATGCTCATAGGAGTTTGATTGAATTTAACTTTGGTTTGTTGGCTCAAATGTGAAAGGCAGATTTGGGTCCAGGGAATGGACACAGTCTTGCAGAGATCTCTATGGGGCAAGGTAGGCAAATGGTTTAGTACTTCAAATTGAGTGAGATGGAGAGAATTTAGACTGGTTAGGATTTAGAGAGGGCATGAAAGTCTCAGAGATCCTCTTCAAATAGCTAAAAACATAAATAACTAAACAAACCCTAGGTAGAGAACTGCAACATCAATGAATTCTACCTTTATCCTTGTTTCATTTAGTTAAGATGAACAGAGAGAGATTATGGCATACATAAACACATGTAAACTTGCAATTACAGAAGGAAAAATAATACCAAATCAAGTTGCCACAAGAATCCCACAAAGTGCTGCAAAACCTGGTCTATTCCTTTTCCAAACTGCAGAAATGAATGTACAATAATGCTCAAAGCATTCACAAGAGTCCAACATTTACCAATGACTGAAAAACTACTAGATATAGGAAAAAAAAAAACTCATGATAGGTTTTACGGGTCGAATTCATAAGTTTAGGAGTTGTTTCAACAAGATCGAAACTAAGAACTGAAAAGTAGGTAGTGGAACATCTTGCCTCTAAAACCTAGGAA
This sequence comes from Pinus tabuliformis, assembly GCA_031772625.1. Taxonomy (NCBI): domain Eukaryota; kingdom Viridiplantae; phylum Streptophyta; class Pinopsida; order Pinales; family Pinaceae; genus Pinus; species Pinus tabuliformis. The sequence goes on from CM062811.1 coordinate 872,636,116, forward strand.
ACTGGTTCATTCAATTGCAAACTACCTTTTCATGATGTATCTACCTCCATGAGTGAAATTTTAGCATATTTACATAAAAATCCATCAAGTCACATCAAATAACATCATGAGTTTGACTATTATAGAGAGAAAAGTCAAACTAAGAAAAAACTAGGCGAAAAATAGAGTTTTTCGACAAAAAAGTCAATTTTCCATCCTGTGCACTGCGCTTCTATCCCTGTATGCCGCACCTTTTTGTAGCTGATTTTGGAGGCCTTCCCATGCACCCAATTTTCTCCAAGTGGGCTTGTTGGAAATTTCTATTTGTCTATTTTCTAGAAAAGGTGGAATTTCTGAATTCGGTGTCCATTTTCCCTTCCAAAAATGAGTTCTCCCAACACTGCTTCCTCTGTGGCCAAAAAGGGGCAGAAAGGGAATTTTTGAGGTGTTTTTGACCCTTTGGGAAGCTCAATACTTGACAAAATATCTTGGACATGTGTCAACATTCATATTTTTTCCTCAGGAATCCACAAATGCTGAGTTTTCCTCCAAAGGAGGTCTCTAGCAAAAGCGCGCGCCAAGTGGCGTGTCGCACCAGGCAGAAAAACTTGTTTTTTGCTCCAAAATTTCAAAATTGGAAAAAAGTATCCCAAATTTCTTGAAATTTTGGCTGAGTGTCCTGCATCAAGTGCTATGTTGGGCTAAGGAAGCCTTAGAAAAATTCTTGAGCTTGTCTTGCTCTTTCCTCTTCCTTAAAGCTTTCCTCAAATTGGCCTTCAAAGTCCTAATTTTCGCTTTGAAACTTTTGTTTCTCGCCAAATAGTGGTAGGCCATGTCCCTCAACATATTCTTCTCTTTTTTGGCCTTCTCTAGCATCTTTTCGAAGTGCATTTTTATCCTCTCAAGCTAAGATTCACAATCATCTTCAATTTCTTTCTCAAGTGTTATCAACTTGACTTTCCTCCTCTTAGCAGCTTTTCGGTTTTCTCTTATGTTTTGGAGCTCCATGATGGTTTGCAGATCTTCTAACTATTTTTTTCTTTGCTCCAGATAGTTGATTATACACTTTGCTCTTTCCAGGTTGAGAGATAACTGATGAATGTCATCTTACTACTCTTGAATGATCTCCTTGAGCTTTGAGCTCAAATCAGTGTCATCATCCTGAATGAGAATGAAAGCTACCTCTTGACCTTTTGAAGGTCCCTCATCATGCAATGGCCACTTACTCTTGTATTTTACCTACTCTGCTATTGAAGGAAATGAGACCCCTTCCACCCCAGGTGGAGATAGTACTCGTTTTGCTGCTGCAAACAATCTCCTTGTGCTCTTTTGGTAAGTGACAAACACTAGCACACTAGTGGTTTGAGCCTCATGCACCTCTTGCTGATGTGAAGGCTCTCCTACCTCATGAAAAAATGATGGGGGCACTTGAGGACCTATAAAAACCTCATGTGAAATGAAATCCTCTTGTTTGGTCAATTTAGTGAAGTCTAAATTGCAACTTTTAAATGTCAACCCGGGGCTCATAAGCTGATGAAGTGATGTGTACTGTATGTACTTAGGCAACTATTTCTTAAGTTTTTGTCGTTTTTAACTTTTTAAGTTTGTTTTCAATTCTATTTCTCCTACAGTGATGTGATGGAAATGAAAATAAAGTGAGTGACGTGTGTGTGATTGTGATGAGTTCTAGATGATTTCTTAAAGCTCAAAAAGTAATCTACGAGAAAGCTTTGAACATCAACTGAAATGAAATTACTCTTAAAGGAAAAATGAAAGCATCAAATGAAAGACTAATGATCTTGGCCCAGTGTCTATGTTGCTGTAAGAAAATGAAATTGAAAATGACATCTACATTAACTTAAAACAATAGCAACTACTTTAGTTCTTCAATGAAATCTCAAGCAATGTACAATCTAAGTGACAAATCACACTACTTAATTTTCCCTTAACCTTTCTGCCTTTAGATGGATTGATCATATAAGAAAGAGTTATGAGTGAATTAGCAACGTGAGTCTTAAACAAAATAACCAAGCTGAGTTAGTGATATTTTGGTCTTCGATAAAGATATTGAATTATAAAGAAGAGACCATCAACAAGTAAACAACTTGATTAGTAAACAATTATGCAACTTAAAGAAATGATAACAAAGAAATAAAGGCTGCAAACAAAGAAGGTCAGCACCATTAGACAAGATGATCACAAGTATCACTAGCTGTGAAAAAGAAAGAAAAGAAACTGTCCCGGGCACCTACGCAAACTGCAAAAACACACTGATCAGTCATGGAAAAATGCGGAAATATAAATGGACAGAATTCAAAGTTATATACAGCTATTGTACATGATCAAAACGTAGTAAGCAAAAGCATTCTGTACAACTATTATACAAAAGCTGATAAGAAGAAATGCATAAAATAAAAAGCACTGTACAGGCCTTAAGTAAACAGGGGCCCTCTGCCTACTCCAGCCAGCTCAATAGGTCACTTAAACGCTCAAATGGAGAACAGTCTTCTCATATATTACGTAGCAAAAGTAAAAGTTACAGTGGGGTTCAATATTACATAACAACAGCTAGCTAATAAGCGTTCAAATACGCTTTATTTATAGCAGAAAAACCAAACTAACTTAATCACAAACTACGCTATTCTAACAGCTGTGTGAAGAACACGTAATCTAGCACACTCCACAGATTTAGGCAACAATCAAGGTGGGTATTAAATCTCTGGTTGGATTCGTGTTCCCCATTATCTGCGTGGTTGAGGAAGAGGCCAGCTGTGCTTCACGTGCTCTAAACCGAACACGCAGATCCGTGCCACCGTCAATCACCTTCGTTTGATCGAAGTTGCCCCCTCGTTGACCATGGGTGTTTACGACTGTTATGGCTGAGCTGGAAGGACACACACCATGTCCTTAGTGCCACGTACTTGCCCATGTGGCCCTTCTGACCGGAGGACACCTGGATCATGCCATTTAAGAAAACAGCTGCGGAAACTGGGATCAGCTACGGAAACTGGGATCAGCTGCGGAAACTGCAGGTTTTGAACCAAAACTCTAATCTAACAACACAGTCATTAGCATAATTAATAAACCATGTAAAAGTCCTATAATACAATGTTTTAAGCAAATTGATGAAGGAAATGAGTGATAAAGGAATGAAATGAATGGAAAAGGAGGCTGAGAGGATGTGAAAAGGAGTGTAGGTCTGAGGCTCAACATACCCCCACTGTGAAGATGTTGCATGTCCTCATGCAACCAAAACTTTGTTAGTGTTTTTCAGTCCATGTGCTCAGATGCTTCTGCCAAAACATCCAGCCTTCTCCTCTTTCTCCTTGTTGCCAAAATTGTCCTTGGTTTTCTGACTAAACACTTGAATTTCAAATTGATCAAGGCCCTGCTCAATTTCTTGCATTTTCTCTTCAATTTCTTGTTCTTCTTCTGCCAGAGCCCAAGGTGAAGCATGGTGTTGTCATGGACAATCTTGTCCACCTTGCTTTGTTCTTTCAATGCTTCATTATCTTGTCTAATATGCCGGTTCAGGACTTCCAGCTCAAATACCTCTTGTTTTAGAGAGTGGACTTGTTCCTCAAGAGGCAATATTGTGCTTGGACCGGCAACAGATTGCTCCAAGGTCTCCAAATAATTATATGCCTCCTGCTGGTCAGGGTCAATGTCAGGTGTTTGTCTTGGCCTAAATTCGAATTCTTGAGGACTACTTTCTCTTTCTTGCTGGAAAGGACTTTCCTCTCGTGGAGGACTTGGCTCAATATCTAGCTGGATTGGAGTCTTTTCAGGTGTGCCCAAATCAATGAAATGTGACTGCTTTTCTTTAGTCACACTCTTCTTTTCTATAAGTCTACTGCTCCTTCTTACTTGTACACTAGTACTCTTTTGCTGACTGCTTTGTTTTTCTTTTTGATTCTTCTTTGAGAGGGCAGTAGCTTGGAGTTCTACTAGTCTATCAGCCAAGGTTTGATAGTCCTCTTCTATTGAAGGTTCAGGGGATAAATATGATTCTTGGACAACTGCTTTCCCTTTATCCTTTTTCTGTTTCTTAGTTTTCTCTCTCTCCACTTCTTCCTCTTGAGTAGTCTCCTGAGTTTCTATAATGGGAGGATTTTGGGCTACAACATCCTTTTTCATTCTTCTACTTCTTTTTGGGACTCTAGGAGAGCTGCTAGCGGAAGCTTTAGTTGCCTCTTGAAAATGATTCCTGACTAAAAACTTTTCCCATGTATCATTGTTGTTTTTCAATTGGTCTTCTATAAGAATTTTAATGAACCCATGATGATACAAGTGAGGATCAATATTGCCTATATTCTTTTGGACACTAAAACTCATCTTTGTTAGGCTTCTTAACAGAAAATAGGGCAAATTGATAGCATGGCCCTCCATGAAGTTCATCATGATTCTAGCATGGTACATATACATAGTGCCAAAGCGGCCTTCACATGTTATAAACTTTTGAATTAATAACAACAATGCAGTCCATTCTTCTTTTATAACATGTACAGGAATCCCTTTGGTGAAAACTGAAGTGTCCATACCTGGATTCTTAAGCATATTTTTCCATTCTTGATCTTCAACTCCTCTGTTCTTGAACCATCGGTCTCCCACCGTAGGTAAATTCGTTGCTGTTGCTATAGAGTTTTCTGTGACTGTGAATTTCAGATCTCCTATTTCCACAGTACTTCCATTGAATGAACGAGCAAACGTTTTTGTTACCTCCTTATCATATCCTTTGAATTTCTGAATGAACTTCAGCCATTTTGCCTTTTTTAATGCTTCTTTTTTCTGTGGGTATCCTTCTAGATACTTTGAACCTTCAAGCTCAGCTCGAAGCAATTTCCCCATCTCAACTTTGGCTGAAGTTTTGACTGTATATGGATACTCAAGGAGGATGCTTCACGGGAGAGACAGATAGACTACGGCTGGAAGTGAAATAGCCGCACTGTAATGCGAGGTAATACAGTTTGAAAACGAAACTGTGGAGCTTGAAACAGAGCTGCGGGGTTTAAAACAGAGACGTGGAGAGCTGCGGGGTTTGAAACGAAGCCGTGGATTTTACAGCAAAAACGAGAGCGGAAATGGTGTGAAGGTAAAGAGTGGAAGACAAGCACGGGAATGAGTTCGAATGCGTGCGAAAACGGAGTGATAAGGGAATGAGATAACGGCCAGATCCCTTGGAGTCAGATGGCTTTCATACACGTTTCAGTTTTTGGCTGCAGAGATCGTGGTGGAGAAGAGACGTAGTACGATAGGTCTCTTCTTCTCTGTATGGCTAATTAATGAAAGCGTAGTCTCGATTTGAGTTTAAACTAAGGGTGATTATGAGACCGTTATGAGGATCTGAGGTGGATGAAGGATGATTACGACGGAGAAATGGGATGATCTTTGCTTAATCATTGCATTTAGTGACTCTGTCCACGATTAATAATTATGCACAACATGACATTCAAATGGTTGTTTGGAGAAAAATTTTGATCATACCTTTATGGGTTTACCATCTGTTGATTAAGGTTGTTGATCCATGATTGCCTTTTGATCCTTCAGGTGCCTTCCATCCTTGTTGCCCTCTGACTGTGATTTTTTTGAAAACAGAGTACTGCTGCTGTGGAGACAGAGTGTGCTGGCTGCGGAATCTGGTGCGAGCTGCGGAAACTGGTGCGAGCTGCGGAAACTGGTGCGAGCTGCGGAAACAGTTCTCAGCTGCAGAAACTGAAACAACACCCTTCTGTCTATACAAAAAGTAGTTAGAGAAGACTTGCTAAATGAAATAGTCCTGAGAGGGACTTTTATTGATGAAATGGAGTGAGATGAATGAAATGAAATGAAAATGAAGTGGAATGGAAATGGAATGGAGATGAAGTGGAATGAAAATGGAATGGAATGGAGATGAAGTGGAATGAAAATGAAATGGAATGGAGATGAAGTGGAATGAAATGGTAAATGAGATGGAAAGAGAGAGAGAGATTTTTTTTATTTGGAAAATATAAAGTGTCAGGTGCCCCTGATTTTCACCTTATATTTTCTGCATAAGACCGCCAATCCAAGATTGGTTTTCAGGCTTATACAAGAGACCTCTTTTTTTTTTTTTTTTCTTTTTTTTTTTCAACTGAAAGAAACAAAGACTAGGCTGATGGAGGAGAAGAATTCTTCTCCACCAGCCTCATTGCAGAATCTTCTTGGAACATTTTAACAAACTCCTCCTTTGAGAGTGGCTTGTGGTAGATTTTCAATCGGTGGCCATTCACAATGAGAGGAGTCTGAAGCTCATCAATGGTCTTTACTCGAACTGCTCCATTGTTAAAGACTTCATCAATCTCATATGGTCCAAGCCAATGAGTTTGAAATTTTCCCTTGAAGTCCTTAAACTTGGAATCAAACAATAGTGCCCAATCTCCCTTCTGAAACTTTCTTTCTTTGATGTGTCGATCATGCCACTTGGTTCTTTGGTGTTGAACTAGATCAGTCCTTAAAATTGCATCTTGTCTTATTTCATCTAGCTCATTTAGCTGGTCCATTCTGTGCTTTTGGGCTTCTGATAGGTTCATCCCCAATTGAACTGCCATCTTGAAGGTCTTGACTTGGAACTCAATGGGGAGCAGGACTTCTTTCCCATAAACAAGTTCATAGGGAGAATGTCCTGTTGTGTTCTTCCATGTAGTTCTATAGGCCCATAAGGCTTCAGGAAGCCTTTCTGCCCAATCTCTTCTGTGGAGATGAACAATCTTGGTGATAATGCTTTCAAGAACTTTATTTGTAGATTCCACTTGACCATTTGCTTGCGGATGGTATGGAGTAGATGTTCTGTGCTTAATTTTGTATTCCTCCATCAGCTTTTCCATCAATTTAGATGTAAATTGACTTCCCTGATCTGTCACAATTTCTCTTGGGACACCAAAACGAGTAAAAATATCCTCAAAAAGAAATTGAACAACTGAATTTTCAGTGGCAGAAGGCAATGCCTTGGCTTCTACCCACTTAGTAACATAATCAGTGCAAACCAATATATACTTCTTTTGCTTAGATGGTGGATTAATAGGTCCAACGAAATCTAGAGCCCATTTCTCAAAGGGTTCGATGCATACCTGTGGCTGTAGTGGCATTTCATTTGAAGGAGTTGGTCTCCCAACTCTTTGGAAGTTGTCACACCTTCTAATATATTGCTTTGCATCTTTGAAGAGAGAAGGCCAATAATATCCTAAAGAAAGGATTTTATAGGCCGTCCTCTTGTCAGCAAAGTGTCTGCCGCATGGTTCATCATGACATGCCTTAAGGATGTCAGGCATTTCATCTTCCCGAACACATCTTCTGATCATACAATCTGGCCCTGTTTTGAACAATTCATTAGAAATCCATGAATAATGTGAACTCTCCTGAATGATTTTCCTTTTCTCATTAGGAAATAAGTGTGGAGGAAGCTTCCCTGTAACTAATAATTAGCAATATCTGCATACCAAGGGGTTTTAGTAGTTACTGCAAACAAGTATTCATCTGGAAACTTATCCTCTACAGGAGAATCTTCGTTAGTGTTTTGGATTCTAGACAAGAAATCAGCTACTGTGTTTTGTTTCCCTGGTCTATCTAACACAGTAATATTGAATTCTTGTAAAAGTAAAAGCCATCTTGTAACTCTGCCATTAGTAACAGGTTTGTTCATAAGATATCTAATTGCAGAATGATCAGTATGGACAAAGATTTCATAGCCGGTTATATAATGTCTAAACTTGTTGATTGCATGAACAACGGCTAAGAATTCTTTTTTGGTCACAGTATAATTTAACTCAGTGGGAGTCAAATTTTTACTGGTGTAATAAATAGCATAAGGAACTAAATCCTTTTGACCCAACACAGCTCCTAGAGCTGTATCTGAAGCATCTATAGAAATGTGGAAAGGGAGTTTCCAATTTGGCCCCCTCAAAATGGGTGCTTCAGATATTCTAGTTTTTAAAGTTTCAAATGCAGATTGACAGTCGGGATCCCACTTGAATTCACAGTCTTTGGTAAGTAATTTGAAGAGTGGAGATGCTATCTTGGTAAAGTTTTCAACAAATCTTCTATAATACCCAGTAAACCCAAGAAAACTTCTAACATCCCTTTGACAATTTGGAATAGGTAACTTGGAGATGACTTCGACTTTTGATCTATCAACTTTGATTCCATCTCCTGAAATATGATGTCCTAAAAAAATCCCTTCAGTAAACATCATAAAACATTTTTCATGACTTAATGAAAGATTTGTTTCTTTACATCTAATGAGGACTTTTTCCAAATTTTCTAATGCTTCTTCAAATGAGTTACCATAAACTGTAAAATCATCCATATAGACCTCTACACAATCATGAATTAGATCGGAAAAGATTCCTAATACTGCCCTTTGAAATGTTGCGGGTGCATTACATAATCCAAAGGGAAGTACTCGGTAAGCAAAAGTCCCCCATGGACAGGTAAATGTGGTTTTATCCTGATCTTCAGGTGCTACCTGAATTTGATTGTAACCACTAAAACCATCCAAAAATGAGAAATACTTTTTGCCTGCTAAAGTATCTAATACTTGATCAATAAAGGGCAAAGGAAAGTGGTCCTTCAAGGTTGCTTTGTTCAATTCCCTGTAATCAATGCAAACCCTCCATTTACCGTTCTTTTTAGGTACTATAACCAAAGGGGAAACCCACCGGCTATCTGAAATAGGGTAAATGAAGTTTACATTAAGTAACTTTTGGAGCTCTTCTTTCACTATCTCCCTAAGATTTGGATTCATCCTTCTTTGAGGTTGTCTGATTGGTCTACTGTTTTCCTCAATGTAGATGTGATGAATGCTAGTCTTAGGATCAATACCTTTCATATCGGTATACTCCCATGCAAATGCAGTAGAATGTCTTTGCAAGACTTTGGTTAGCTCTTCCTGTTGTGATTTTTCCAAGTTTCTATTGATGTTTAGTGTTTTTCCTGGAAAGATCTCAATGGTAGAACTACCAAACTCTTCCATAGAGAAAAGTGACATTTGTCTAGATGAAAGATACTCTATGTCAGAATCCAACTGAAATTGTGTGGAGTCATATTCTGAAGATGGTTCGAAATTTTCTAATGTATTCAGAATTTGACTATCTTCACTAATCTCAGAAATGGTAAAGACAGGTTGTATAGTATCTTCATCATCAACCCACTCATTATCTCCTATTTCTGTGATTGCTTTTGCTGGAGGATACAGATTGAACTTCTTTGTTGAATTACCATCAGAAATGTACATGTCCCCAGACCTACAACTTATGAAAGCATCAGCTGTGGCTAGCCAAGGTCTTCCTAAAATAAGAGGATGTCCTCCTAGATTACTCTTGGGAGTTAAAATCATAAAATCCACTGGATATTCCCAAGAATCTAAGGAGACTGGAATGTCTTCTAATACACCATCTGGTTTGATAATGGATCAATCTGCAAGTTGCAACAAGGTGGGTGTAAAAAGAAGATTAGGAAGTTTTAGCTGTTCCATAGTCTGTCTACACATGATGTTGATAGCAGCCCCTAAATCAATCAAAGTATTTGGTATTTCTACCCCATTGATATGTGTTTTGACAATTGGACTACTGGGGTCTACATATTTCTGCATAGTAATCCTTTCCATCATGATATCTGCAATTTTTCCTACCAGGTGGATCCTTCTGGTATCTCTTGGTTTCCTTCCTGGTCTTTTAAGGCTCAACTCCTTTATTGTTTTTGCTAGAATAGGAATTTCCTTAATGGCTTGTAACAAGGGAATCTTGATACAGACATTTTTCAATTCATCTAGAAAATTATAGTTAGGCAACCAAATTTGTTTTTCCACTCCTTTATCAATTTGTAATCTTTCAGGAAAAGGAGGTGTGGATAGAGATGTAGGTTGCTCAACTATGGGAGTTGTGGGGGTTGATTCTTTTTCTTTTTGAATGTTTGGGTTTTGAAGAGATGCTTCAGAACCCTTATTGGCTTTAAGAGACTCTTCCTCAGAAATGCTTGGTTGTTGAACATTTATAGAAGGTTGATCTAGGATTCTACCTGATCTGAGTTGTACTTCATTGAGAGGAACAATCATATAGGTAGGGAATGGTTCACCTTCCATCATGTAAGCATTTTGAGGGTTTTTATTATTGGGGTTTGGCAATGGCTGAGAAGGAAGTTGGTTTGACTTAAGCAAGAGTTGAGAACTTTGATTCTGTTGAGAAGGTTGTTGTTGTTGAGGAAATGGCAATGATAGTTGTGGATTTTGATTTGGAAGTTGTGGAACTTGCTGGTTTTGAAAAGATGGAGGATATTGATAGAATTGAGCAAATCTCCCATAAGGATTTTGCATACCTTGTATCCATGATTGAAAAGGATTTTGAGGTTGGGACCAAGGTTGTTGCCAAGGATTCCAATTTGGTTGGGGTTGAAAATTCATAGAGTTGTTAAACCCTTGATTTTGTTGCCCTTGCCAAGGTCTCCTTGCAACAAAACAGAGAGATTCGAGTGTATTTGGATCTTCTTGAAAGACAGCTTTGAGCCCAGGAATTGAAGGACAATCCTTGGTCTCATGGTTCTCTGAGCAGATTACACATGTTTCTACAACTTTTGCATCCAAGGGACATTCCCTTAGAGCATGTTTCTTCCTACATTTCGGGCAAAAGATGGCCAAAGCCTCAGCTTCTGCTTTCTATTTATTGTGAATCTTAAGGGTGTCTAATTGTTCACTAAGACTCCCTAAGATGTCAGTTTTGAATTCATCAAGCATATTACCAATCTCAGCCCTACTTACTGACCCAGTTGCAGATTTGTTTGCTCTGAGGAGAGAAGGATCTCTAGGCCCTTTTTGAGTTTTTGATTTCCCCCTTGAGAGATGGACACATAGCTCTGCTATATCATTGAGCAAAAGTTGAGATATATCTCCCTTCCCCATCATGTTCAAAATGTCTATCCATTCATCTCTAATGGCTTTTAACAAAAGGGTTTTCAAGGTCTCCTCATCTAAGTTGTTCATTTTTGCTCTTTTCAAATTGTATTGAAATCTTTCAAGCAAATCTTCCAAATTTTCATCTTCTTTTTGTACCATCTTGAATACCTCATCCTTGTGATTGGTGGGCATACAATAGTCCAGATACCTATCCAAAAATGTTTGTTTCATATCATTCCAAGACCTAATGGATTGAGTGAGTAATCCCATGAACCATTTCAAAGCTTGTCCTTTCAATGTTGAAGGGAACAATTTGAGTTTTTGAGAGTCATCCAGATAATCATAAGTTCGACATACGACTTCAAACTCAAATAGAAATGTTTCAGGGTTCTCATTCCTTAACCCATGAAAGTTTGGGAGGACAGATGGTGATATGTTTTTCATAGTGGCTCGGGAGTCCTCATCAATGATAGGGAACCCAAATGAGTTATCCCCATCCTTATTTCCTCCAATGTTACCTCTACCTCCTCCATTGTTTCCTCCTCCTCCTCCTCTACCTCTACCTCCACCACCTCCTTCCTCTGTCATAGTGGTTTCCCTAGAGACTTCAGAGTCTTCTGGTTCTTCTACAAAGGGTGAATGAGAAGGAATTTCTCCCTCTTCTTCAGATGATTCTACTTCTTCAATTACAATTGGTCTTTCTATAGAAGGAAAGGATCTCTTTCTGATTCAAATTCAATAGAAGGTGTGGGAGAGTCAATTCTTGCCTCTTGAATTCTAGGAATCCTAGGGCTAGGAGTGTCAGTTGGAGATGAGGGAGGTGTCTCTTGTCTATTCCTTGAAGTAGATGGACTTGTAAAAATTGAACTCTTGGCTCTAGCTAAAAACCTTCCCCTAGAATCTCTAGCTCTATGCATGTCATTTTTATTTTTTCTTCAAGTTAAGCTAATAATTCTCTTTCTGATCTTCCAGGTCACTCTAGGTGCAAGAAGAGAGCATACTTAAGAAACTATTAAACCAATAACTTTCCCTTTTCTGATCCTCCAGATCACTCTAGGTGCAAGAGGAGAGCATACTTTGAGAGGTTATCAATTTCCCTTTCTTGAAATTTTCTTGGCTTTTTTTTTAAGAATTGGCTACCTAATTTTCACTTCCTCGGCAATGGCGCCAAAATGTTTGGTCAATTTAGTGAAGTCTAAATTGCAACTTTTAAATGTCAACCCGAGGCTCGTAAGCTGATGATGTGATGTGTACTGTATGTACTTAGGCAACTATTTCTTAAGTTTTTGTCGTTTTTAACTTTTTAAGTTTGTTTTCAAGTCTATTTCTCCTACAGTGATGTGATGGAAATGAAAATAAAGTGAGTGAGGTGTGTGTGATTGTGATGAGTTCTAGATGATTTCTTAAAGCTCAAAAAGTTACGAGAAAGCTTTGAACATCAACTGAAATGAAATTACTCTTAAAGGAAAAATGAAAGCATCAAATGAAAGACTAATGATCTTGGCCCAGTGTCTATGTTGCTGTAAGAAAATGAAATTGAAAATGACATCTACATTAACTTAAAACAATAGCAACTACTTTAGTTCTTCAATGAAATCTCAAGCAATGTACAATCTAAGTGACAAATCACACTACTTAATTTTCCCTTAACCTTTCTGCCTTTAGATGGATTGATCATATAAGAAAGAGTTATGAGTGAATTAGCAACGTGAGTCTTAAACAAAATAACCAAGCTGAGTTAGTGATATTTTGGTCTTCGATAAAGATATTGAATTATAAAGAAGAGACCATCAACAAGTAAACAACTTGATTAGTAAACAATTATGCAACTTAAAGAAATGATAACAAAGAAATAAAGGCTGCAAACAAATAAGGTCAGCACCATTAGACAAGATGATCACAAGTATCACTAGCTGTGAAAAAGAAAGAAAAGAAACTGTCCCAGGCACCTACGCAAACTGCAAAAACACACTGATCAGTCATGGAAAAATGCGGAAATATAAATGGACAGAATTCAAAGTTATATACAACTATTGTACATGATCAAAATGTAGTAAGCAAAAGCATTCTGTACAACTATTATACAAAAGCTGATAAGAAGAAATGCATAAAATAAAAAGCACTGTACAGGCCTTAAGTAAACAGGGGCCCTCTGCCTACTCCAGCCAGCTCAATAGGTCACTTAAACGCTCAAATGGAGAACAGTCTTCTCATATATTACGTAGCAAAAGTAAAAGTTACAGTGGGGTTCAATATTATATAACAGTAGCTAGCTAATAAGCATTCAAATACACTTTATTTATAGCAGAAAAACCAAACTAACTTAATCACAAACTACGCTATTCTAACAGCTGTGTGAAGAACACGTAATCTAGCACAGTCCACGGATTTAGGCAACGGTCGAGGTGGGTATTAAATCTCTGGTTGGATTCGTGTTCCCCATTATCTGCGTGGTTGAGGAAGAGGCCAGATGTGCTTCACGTGCTCTAAACCGAACACGCAGAGCCGTGCCACCATCAATCACCTTCGTTTGATCGAAGTTGCCCCCTCGTTGACCATGGGTGTTTACGACTGTTATGGCTGAGCTAGAAGGACACACACCATGTCCTTAGTGCCACGTACTTGCCCATGTGGCCCTTCTGACCGGAGGACACCTGGATCATGCCGTTTAAGAAAACAACTGCGGAAACTGGGATCAGCTGCGGAAACTGCAGGTTTTGAACCAAAACTCTAATCCAACAACACAGTCATTAGCATAATTAATAAACCATGTAAAAGTCCTATAATACAATGTTTTAAGCAAATTGATGAAGGAAATGAGTGATAAAGGAATGAAATGAATGGAAAAGGAGGCTGAGAGGATGTGAAAAGGAGTGTAGGTCTGAGGCTCAACACCTCCCATGAAACATTCAGTAAACCAAGCTGATGGAAAACCACAATCTTGATCAATGCAAAGTGATAGATGCTATTATATTGCTGATGAGGAGGCTTCCTTTGCACCAATGTGGTCATTTTCTCAATATTCTAGCAAATGAAATAGGGGAGGTTCATCATCCTCACCCTAGTAAAATGCATCAACAATCTAATATGATAAGTGTATAGGCGAGAAAATATACCTTCACAGTTGAAAAATTTGATTATGAGTTTCACAAGGGGAGAATATGTGTCCTATAGGTACCTGAAAAGGAAGACCCTACTGACATGCCTCTGAAAACCAGCCTTGATATAAGGCTCATAATAATCTCTGTCCACTAACTGTCCCTTATTCCACTACTCACCCACATTCGGAATACCAGTTGCTTGAGCTATAGTCTCAGGTGTCAAAGTGAATGTCACACCTGCCAAATTGACCTGGCCATTGTGAAGATGGAGCACAAAAAGTCTGGCAAGCTCATGGTGGTATTTGACTCTTTCCACCATCTCACAAAATTGGTAACAAGATTGATGTTGGAAGCATGTTATAGCAAGAGGGCAAGCCAACAGCTCAGTAAGTGTAGTAGGCTCCTCCCAGTTATGTTTTCCACTCTTGTGAGGTCTCCTTGGTGCATGAATTTCTTTGGAGGAGTCACTGACTATTTCCTCATTTCTGTCATAAGATGAATCTGACTCCATGTTTGCCAATGCTTGATTTTTCTTAGATGAGTATGAAGAGATTTTATAGTGTCAATAAGTATTTGCTGCTAAACAACAGGGATTTGATGGTGAGGGATAGTGAATAGGGGGTTTGGGATGCTCCTTGTAGGGTTACTGGAAATTGCAGGGTTTTGGGATATCAATTAGGGTTTGGGAGTAGTGGGATTAGGGATTCGGGTTATGACTTTTGGGGATATGGGGAATAGGTAAGTGTGAATGAAAAAGGGAAGGAGAAAAGAGGTGGATGGAATTGAAGTGAGGGGATGTGAAAATGGTAGGAGTGAATAGGACAACAAAAAAAACTATAATTTGAAAACCCTAGGCAGTTTGTGCAAGGAACTAGGGTTTAATGTTTTCCCTATTGAAACACCATAAACATTGATGGAAACTCATACATTGGCAATATGGAGGTTTTAACTTACATGTGAAATGAAGAATTTGCAATTTTGGAGGTTGGAGGAGAATTTGGGATGAATTTTGGGCTTTGAAGACTGGTGTGCTGCACCCACTCACAGGCATGCCTCACCTCTCTAGTGCGTCGTGCCAGTTAGAAACTTAGTATAAATTTTTCTCTGTGTGCACCGTGCTGGCCAGGTGCGCCACGCTTCCAAATTTTCACTATTTGGATGGAAAATTGCTCCTTTGGCTTGAAAACATGATTTGCACTTGCTCTCTTCTCCTTTGGCATACAAATGAGCTTCCTTTGACATGAAAAGACTTTATATACCAATGATTTTGATTTTTCACTTATGAAAACCCACTTTCCTAATGTTTGTCTTTCACTTGCTTTTTTAAAACTCTGTTTTGGGCAGTTTGACTTACTTTTTTTCCTTTGATGGACTAAATGCTTTGAAATTTTGTTTCTTTTGCAGGAACTAGAGTGTAGGAGCTTGGCAAGGTGACCAGGGCTGCATCTAAAAATTATTACATATTTGAAAAATGAAATTACATGAAATTTGTACATAAAACATAAAAAACTCTGTTTATCAACCACCGAGCATGTGATTATTGAAATTTTTGTTGCTGATACTTTATTTGACCTCCTTATGTGCCTGCTGACCATTATTGAGTGTTTACAAGATGTTATTGACAAAACCCTAGACCTAATGATACATAAAACCCTAAAAATGACTTTTTCAGATGTAAAGGCAAAAATGACTGCAAATGACCTAAATGTATGAAAATGGGCCAACAGGTAAAGATCATGAGGGAAAATTTATTATATTTCACTACCATCAGATGAGCCATGACCATAATGGAATGCAACTGATCAGATGAGACACCTAACATGCAATGCAACAACAGAATTTTGATCACGGATGGAGGATGAAGATACCGACACTAACAAACCTAAACAAAATTTCCATCATCCAAAGGTTCCCACCTCCTCAAAAGGTGAGAGATGTCCGAAGTTTCCTAGGCTTAGCTGGATATTACAAGAGATTCATTAAAGACTTCAGCAAGCTAGCCTCTCCTTTGTTTGGCCTCCTAGGCAAAGATGTTGAGTTCATATGGTCAGAAAACTGTTAAGAAGCCCTAGATACCTTGAAGAGAAAGCTAGCGAATGCCCCAATTCTCTGAGGCCCAAACTGGGCCCTACCCTTTCACATTCACACAAATGCCTCGAACAAAGAAATAGGAGCAGACTTAGGACAAATTGATGAAAATCTACCTTATGCCATATACTTTATAAGAAAAAACTTGTCAAAGGTAGAGTTAAACTATACAGTGACCAAGAAGGAACTCCTAGCTATTGTGCATTGCTTAAACAAATTCAAACATTATATCCCAGGCTATCAAACCTTTGTGCACAATGATCATAGTGTAATTAGATATTTAATGAGAAAACCAGATGTAAATGCTCACATTATTAGATGGTTTCTTTTACTGCAGAAATTTGATCTGACCATTATTGATAAGCCTGGTAAAGAGAATGTTGCTGACTTTTTGTCTAGAGTAAATTTGCTTGCAGGTGAAAAAGGAATGGTGGATGACCAAATGCCAGATGAACATCTATTTGCTATATCAGTACTCTCTCCATGGTTTGCTCATATGGCAAACTACTTAGTTTCAACATAGTTCCAACCACACCTATCCTCAAAAGAGAAGAGCAAGATAGTAAGGAAAAGCACCCCTTTCACCTGGATTGGAGGCAATCTCTTCAAACTTAGCCCAGATCAAATCTTGAGAGGATGTGTCAAGGAGGAGGAAGCCATTGACATCCTCCTAACCTGTCATGATAGGCCTTGTGGAGGTCATTTTCCAGCAAAAAGAACCACCTTCAAGATATTGCAAACAGGCTACCACTGGTCCACTCTTCGTCAGGATGTGAGGAGATATACGAGCTAGTGTGATCTCTGTCAAAGGATGGGGAAAACAACTCCAAAGGATGAAATGCCCATGCAACCTCAAGTTACCTTTGAGCATTTGAGAAGTGGGGCATGGACTTTGTGGCACCTATCAACCCCTCTTCAAAGCAGAAGCAGTACATCATTGTGTGCACCGACTACCTCACAAAATGGGTGGAGACAAAAGCAATCAAAGCAGCGATAGAGGAAAAAGTAGTTGAGTTTTTTAGGGAAAAAATATTCTACAAGTTTGGGTATCCGAGAGAGTTGGTCACAGACCAAGGCAGTCAGTTCACTTCCAACCTGATTGAAGACCTGCTCACACATCATAAGATCAAGCACAGGAGCTCCACCCCTTACCATCCAGAAGCCAATGGGCAAGTGGAGGTCACTAATAGAGCATTGGAAGGGATCCTAACCAAGGTAGTGAGCAGCAGTAGAAAAGACTGGGCGGACAGATTAGTTGAGGCTAGTTGGGCCTACAACACAACATGGAGGACCACCATCGAGTTCACACCCTATTAACTGGTCTATGGGAAGAAGGATTTGTTGTCAATAGAGTTTGAATTCAATACCCTAAGGATGGCAGCTCAACTAGACCTAGACCTCGGCCATGCACAGAAGGAGAGATTACTTCAGCTCAATGGATTGGATGAATACAGATTGCAAGCCCTTCTCCATACAGAGGTAGTTGAGCTTTAGAGAAAGATATGGCATGACAAAAATATCAGGGAGAAGCAATTCCAAGAGAGAGATTGGGCACTACTCTATGATTTAAGACACAAGGATTTCAAAGGCAAGCTGAGGACAAGATGGCTGGGACCCTACACTATGGATAAATGCAATGAAAATGGTTCAATTCTGATCATAACCATTGATGATGAAGCCATCCCCATGTTTGTCAATGGACATTAGTTGAAAGTCTACAAGAAACCCCTCTCCAAGTGAGAGTTTATTGAATATTTGAATAAAATAGTGATGGTAGTGGAGCATGTCTTAGCATCCACTTGACCATTTACTGAAGAAAAAAAAAAATAAAGACTCAAGCGAAAACCTCCATGAGGCACTTGAGTCCCATCACTGGGTTGAGAACCTCTTCTAAGGTGGCCCAGTGATGTCAAAAAAAAGGGGGGGGGGGGGGGGGGGGGGGGGTGCAGAATGAGATCCTTGGGTGAAAACTCCCTTGGAGGCACCCAGGGTAGCCAATTAAGGTGAAAACCTCTCTGAGGCACCCTAGTTGTTTTCAAAAAAAAAAAAAAAAAGAGAAAGAAAAATGAATTGTTATTGCATTGCAGGTTTGCAGGAGGACTATGGGGAGCAGAGGAAGGTGCCAAGGGGACCCTGACATTCATACTAGCATCCATCTAATCTTCTCCACACCTTCTTCCATCATTTTTGGCATCTCTTTCACCCACTGTACCTCTTCTTCCAAAACTGTGTTTTCTATAGGAGGCTCTGTGTTTTCTACAGGAGGCTCCGTTTTTTCTACAGGAGGCTCCTGTAGGAATTACAGAGAGCCAAAAGTGTCTACAGGGGGCAGTTTGAGGGACAAGAAAAGCTTCATGAGGAACCTTTAATCCCTCTTACCATCTTCAAACCTCCTCACCATCATTTCCAAGCCTACATCACACTCCAATAATCATTATTATTTTTTTCCCTTCCAAGAAAAAAACATAGAAAAACAATTTTTCAGTTTTGAAAAAAAAACAAAAATAAAAGGAGGAAAAGGAACCATTAACTTTACCTACAGCTTACCTACTATACCTCCATCATTCATCTCCACCTTGGGCATCATTCTCAAGCTCCAAGCATAGGGAAATAGCTAAAGTTCGAAGCTGAGAAGTAGCTACAGGAGCTCCTGTAGGAATTCCTGTAGCAGCTGATCCCATAGAAGTCCAACACCAACAGCAAGGGACAACACATCTAAAGGTCGAAAAGGCACATGCAGCTCAGTTCCAGCAAAAGAATAACCTGCAAAAACACACAACAACACATCACCAAGCAGAGATAGAATGCATGAAGGAAAATGAAGGCATGCTGCAGAAAAAGCCACAACACCTCACAGTCGATGGCAGCAAATACACTCGGGTCATAGGTAAGTAGCTAAGTCACTCTCTATCAAAATTTGTGTAATTAGGAATCATATGAAGGCAATGAGATGGTTGAAATAAAAAGAGGGAAAGGTGGCTAGTTAACTTGGCCACCTTCATTTAGTTCACTCCACTTAACCGAGATGTCACCGACATGTGCACATAGTCAACTCAAGCAAAATATGTTAAGGACAGATAGTGGGAAGAAGAGTTAACTACGATGTAGTAATCAAAGGATGATTATGAGTGGAGGTCATGATGACCAACCAGGTGGGCACCAAAAGCCCTAATCTAGGCAACGTACACCTTGCCAGCTCAACACTCATAACTGAAAATAGCGATAAAAGGTAATGAGCACTCCTCCCCGTGTATTCTCACCACCTTTTCTTCAATTTCTCCTCATAACTTAGCCACACAATAGTCTTCTTATGCCCCCATAGCCTTGTATCCACCATCGTCCATCGATTTCATCCATATTTTTTCTCTTGTCATTTTCTACAGGAGCACCTACAGGAAATCTATAGGAGGGACAACGGGCTTCTACAGGAGGGGAAGTGAGTCATTTTGAAGGGAGAAAATGTCATTTTTGTCACGAATTTTAGTCTGAAGAGGTAGGGTTCATGAATGCCCTCTGTTGAATATCAAAATGTGAAAGAATTGGTCTCAAATTGAAGATGAAATGAGTCTGTAAGAGGGTAGAAATACATTAAAAAAAAATAAATTGTTTAGAAAAAATGCAGTGCCCTCTGTTTTTCTATTCCACTCAAAATTATTTGTCTCCACCTCCGTATTTGGTTTTTCAAGGAAGTATAGGCAGTATGACAGGGGGATTTATGAGAAAAGAGTCCACTAACTCCACTAGACTCCATGCACATCCTCAAGTGGTGGAAATATTTATAAGGGCAAACATGATGAATTTCTTTCAGAAGTTTACAGGGTTTGATGATGAAATTTCCCATGAATTTGCTCTCTCTTTGGTCCCTCACACAAGAACTCATGCTACTGTAACCATTAGAGGCCTCTCCATTGAAATAACCCTTGAATTCATCAGTAGGGTCACTACCCTTCCTCTTGGGCTGCCTTAGAGTAAAGATGAGAAACCAATTGGGCAGGCTACCAAGAGGAAATTTTTCCAAGATAATGAAATCCCTGTTGAAGACAAAAATGGAACTAGGATTGCTAGTATACCATATCCCTGGGATGAGGTTAGCTACCAAGTGATAAAATAAATTTCTTGTGAGGGGAGGCACAGCGTTGTTTATGGATATTATTTAAGAATCCTCCAAGATTTAAGATATGACATGAATACCCCTGCACATCAAAAGCTCAGTATCCCTTACTTTCTCCTTCAGTCCCTCATTGACTCCAACACCAAGGTACAAGCAGGAAATTCACATCAGCTAGCTCACCATGGCCTAATCAAGATCCTAGTAGAAGAAGCCCTCCATACCCTTACAATCTTTATAGCATGGGAAGTTTTCAGAAATATGGCAGCTGAGGATGACATCAAGGCATTAACCTATGATGTCAGTCCTGCTGTCAGTGAGGAGGGAGAACGATGAGGAGGAGAAGATGAAGCCAGTGGTGACATAGCAGAGCAAGAGAGGAAGGAGGAAAGAAAATAAATAGAGGAGGTGGAAAAAGAGATAGAGAAGGAGGATGAAAAAGAGACAGAAGAGGGAGAAAAGGAGGCATAGAGGGTAGAGCAAAGAGAAGAGTCCCCTGAAACTTGGGAAAGAGAAGAAACAACTACCCTCACTACCCTCAGTACACTATTAAAGTAGAAATAGAATAGGAAAAGAAAAACCTCCATGTATTTCAAGGCAAGGAAGAGTACCAGAATTAAAATAGGCAAAATTCAGCCCTCATCAAAGACTCCCATTAACATTGAATATTCACCATCTGCCAAGGTGAAAGAATCTCCTTCCAAGACACCCATAACCTATGGAAGGGGGACTCCAAGATCTTATACATGGAAGGGAAAGCCAATTCTACAGGACCCCAAACCAAACCTAAAGGAGGCTAAAACAATCCTACAGGAGACACTGTCCAAACTACAGGAAACACAAAAACTTGAGGAAAACATGGAAGGACAGCCAGAGGTGAAAGAGGAAGCACAAGAGCTACAAGAACCTAACCCCTAGCCTAATCTTGACTCCTATTACAAACTACTTGAGGGAGGCAAGATAATCCCATAGAAATTTGCAATTCCACTATTTTTTGAATTGGAAAAGAGAGAGTGAGAACGCATAGGTGGATGCAGATAGCCAAGTCCAAAGGAGTTGAGGATATTGGCCACATTGAAAACAAACTCAGGAAAATGGGCAGGGAATTTAGTGCTCTCAGAGACAGAGAAGCCATTACAAGAGGCCACCTTGAGAATGAGAATGAATTACTGAGGAGGCAGCTGCAGGAGAAAGAGACTCATTTGGCATACATGGCCACCTTATCCATAGAAGCATTACAATGCAGAACAATAGCCAAATCTTATGGCCTCTATGTGAAGGATTAATTACTTTAATTCCAAATAAAAACTTTGGCACAAAGAGGCACAATGCCTTTCCAAGACTACAAGCAGTTCATGGATTTGTGTGACCAAAGCACCTTCGAGGACAAAGCAAAGATGGCAGAATTCTATCTACACAACATGGCCCTCACAGACCTGAATGTGTGGGACCCCAATGCCAAGCTAGGGGATCTACAATTAATGGCCATGGCATCATTGTTAAGGGAGAGAGTCCCCTAGGGTCTTGGGTCAATACCCTTGCAGAGCAGGGGTTATCTATAATGAAAAAAAAGCATTCCACACAGCCATTATACTAATACAATCAAACTATGCGAAGAGAGGTGCACCTGGGGGTCCTTCATTCGGGTAGATCCAGCCAGGGTCCAAACCCTCTTGGAGTCCCTTTCGATCCTTCAACCTACAAAACAACCAATTCAAAGAAGCATAGTAGTATATGGACCAAGCATCATAAAGAAATCAACTTCATAGCATATTGAAAGGTAGTTAGTTATATAATTGAAATAACTATTCATATGCAAACCATAATGACAACATTATAAGCATGAATAAGATTGATTTCAGGAACAACACAAAATTTCTTTATTGCAGATAGCTAAAATAAAATAAGGAATGATATCACCTGAATCTTCCTCTCGTAGGCTCCAAGCAGAACCATCCTCCGGATTCGTCCAATCCCAAGTCTTCAACGGGCTCCTTCGATAACTCACACAAGGATATCTCAACTAGAGAAAAGGCATCATAACTCAAGGAAACAAGGGTTTCTTGTAATAGGGGAAGTGCTGGAAGCACAAGGATCTTCAGACCTAATCAGGGATAATCTCAATAGAGTGATTTTTCTCTCTATTCTCTCCTCCTTTCGGCCTTGCCATTGAAGTATTTTTATACTTCTCCCAAAGTAGTTTTTTAGTTGGGAATTTGTTGGGAACAGTTGGGCCACGGACACTAATAGGTAATCAATAGGTAAAACCTGTGATCTCTGCATGAAATTAAGGAGATTTAAATTTTTTAAGTGTTTTAAGACATATACACGAGTTGGGTATACACAGACCCGCATACACACACATTTAGCTCAGGGCAATGTCGCGTATAGGGAGTAAAACACTATTTTTTAAATATTTGGACCAGGTCTGGAAGGAGGGGTTGTCCTAGGCCATGAGTGCAGCATCACAAACATCAAGAGTAAGATTTGGAGATATAACAGATGCCCCCTAATATATGAGGTTAGAAGGGGTACATGATGGCCGAAATGTATTAAGTGTGTGCATGGAAAGGAAGCCTGTCAAAAACTGAGGACTTCACTAGAGTTCAGCTTGCTAAGCCACAAAAGGAGATCAGAAAGAAACACTGTCTGAGGTGGGCATACCCATGCTCAGAGTAAGTAAAGCATGTCCATATATCAAGTACAAGCAGATACACTAAGTATACAAGTATAGAAGATTGGAAAATACATAATGGATCATCTGATCACTATCAAACAAGTACATGTCTGAATATCACATATAAGAATGTCAATGATGCTGAAGGATGGAGCTGATCACTGATATAAAAGAATGATCCCCAAAATTACCAATGAACATGATGGAGTAAGATGGTACTACACTGTAAACTCAGGTGCCAACATATAGAATGTTGCCATCAATGACTGCAACATATAAGGTGGAGTGGTATCAACTAGCAGCAACAGGAGCAACTATCAAGTGAACCGATGAATGCTGATGCAACCTGAGGTCTTCACCAACTGCTGTGGTACATTTATACACCATGGAAATAAATGATCTAAAGTCGACCATGTGAGAAATTGTTTTATTACCAGTCATTGATGTATACCATTAACAAACGCGAGACTACTCACCGATAATGATAATGAGCGTCAAGGTACCCAGTACAATCTAACAAGTGTGAATAGATGAGCTGGAGTGAAACACCTGTAAGAATCTATCAATCAGGAGACAATGATGATTTCCCATTGTCGATAGTGAAGGATCTGCCACTAATGACTGCAAACGCCAAGGTACTACCAAATGGACTCTAGATCTTTGCCCCAGAGAAATGAGTCATAGTCGATAGGGAAAGATCTGCTAGAAGGAAGGTGTTACACTAAAAAGTATCACCATGGCTATTTACAGTTAGTATGGCTCTATCAACAGTCATGCTATCCTCTGGGCAAGTCTTAAGCCTCTGCTCTCCATGTCAAACTCCAAAAAGAGAGAAAGTCTTTATAAATGTATTTATCTCTGGGTACCCAGGTTCTCTCAACCTTACCTGCGGGGACGCACCCAATGTTCATAAAATCTGCGTCTTTGGACGCTCTGTATGTAAAGGGGCAGGTGCGTCCCCCTGTAAAGGTTAAAATGCGCAAGTTTCATCTTTAAAAAGTTACTTGTGGTCATTTCTAGAGCATTCTAGAAGGTTGTTCGACATGTATTGAGCGCCTCCAGATGGTTCATGCACTCCTACCAAAGAGGAACTTATCCCATCAATAAGGGAGCTATCCCATCCAAAGAGGGGAATATCCCATTGATGGTGGACCTGATTAACGTCCTCTTGAGCACTATAAATACAGGCATTGGGCCAGAAGGAGAGGAGGTTGGAAGCTATACATTTCTAAGGGTAAATGCTGCAGGAATTAGGACTCCCATTTAGAAGCTTGTAAGGAGAGATTGCCATTTTTTCTTGTTCTATTTGGAAGTGGGTGGGCTTTGTTAAAGTAAAGGAGAACTCTTGATGGACCCTGGGAGGGACTTGCACAACACCAAGGCTCAGGTTGTATTTGTTCCTTTTGTTACCTATTAATGCAAATGAGTCCATTCTTCTCAATAACTTGTTATTTATGAGTTGTTTCATGTACTCCTTGGTCTATGTGTTAAATATGTTTTATTCTATGAGATTATCAAGTGCTCTTTAATCGTTTGATTGTTAGTGTATGTAGGTTTCAAAGTGAAGGAGGAGCTCATCCGGATCAGCGGAGCTGGACTGCTACAACAGCGTTGGATTACAGGTAGGATCTAAACACTTGATTTCCATATAGTAAATGCATGTTTAGAGAAGGATTGCTCTTGTTTGTCTTGTTTGTCACTAGAGAGTCTTAGGCTCCTAGGGAGGTTGATTTGTGTCCGCACTATCGACTCTTTCCGCTTGACAAAATTGGCGACTCCGCTGGGGACTTCATTGATGTGAAAGTCTTTTCCTTTGTATGAACTTTGCTCTGAGAAAATTGGTTTATTTTTCTGGTTTTTGGTTCTGTGACTTTGTCTTTGGGTGGGTTAGCTTAGGGTTAGATTCATATTGGGTTTTCTTGAATTTTCCAGTAGGACGCACCCTCTGAGTATTGCACAGTGCGTCCCTGGACGCACTGTTGCTGTGTGCACAGAGCGGGCCCGCACCTGTCTTAACGGGTCGCCTGCGTCCCCTGCTAAAATTTGAAAAAATTCCATTTTTTGCATTTTTTCTCTTAGATTTTGCTTTTTCTTAGTTTTTACTGCCCAGATTCATTAGTCCCTTGTCAAAGATCTTCACCTGAACTTGTTTCGATAGCATTGAGTGTTTTAGTGGATTTCATAGAAGTTTAAGCCCTAGGGTTTGATTTTTGAGTAGGTCTTGTAGTGACTTTGGCGGTAGAAGTTGTCAAGCCTTAGATATCTCTGGTTTTGTCAGCATTCTTAGAAGTCAGACCTGTCATAAAGTCTACCTGTGAGAGCAACTTACCATTGAGTTGTTTCTTTGGGCAAATTTCGAAGTGCTTGTTGATTGAGTCTTGAATTCCATTTTACAAAAAGAACAAAAAGATTTGAGTTTTGTTTTGACTAGTCTTTTGATTCTGCATTAGCTGGTCCTTGATTTGATTTTGGTCAAGTAAAACAACCTAGAATCATCTTTGTGAGCTTTTGCCTTGTTAGGTTTGCTTAGAGTAATTTCCTTTTTGATTTGCTTGTGAGTCAAGTTTTCATAGATTTTATAGTTTTTGAGATTGATTTTCGTTAAAATAGATTTATATGCTTTATTAGATAAAAGAAAATACAAAAACATCTCCTTTGAAAAGTTTTGTTTCAAGTAGCTTTGAGGCATTTTGAAAGAAAAAGAGTTTTTCGTGCACGTAAAGAGTGGTCATGTTTGTATGCTTGAAAAGATAAAGAGAATTGTTTCTTTGATTGTCTTTACTAAGAAAGTTGTTTTCTATAAAATTTGCATCTCTCAACTCTCTTAGTTAGGAATTTCATTGAAAGAGGAAAGTAGCGTAAATCATCTTAGGTGCATCTTTGTAGTGGTTTGAGTCGAGTCTACACACCATTGGTTTCACTTTCGCTACCTTTTGTCTTTAAGGAAAACCATAAAATTAACGCTTAAAGTAAAATCAACGTAGTAACTTTTATTTACTAGGGCTCTGAAACACCAATTTAGATCAGGCTAGTGTCTTGGAGTAGGAGAGTAATTAACTCTCCAAGACAACAAAACCAAACAAGTAGCTTATCTTGTGATAGAATAAATCCAATTGTCTCATTTGTACTCTGGGAAAGCTCCTCTTAAAGGAGAAGCACGAGCTCGTGTCCGAACCAGTGAGGGGATCAATCCTCCCTCGTTGGGAACGACGCCAGACACGCACGTATTACAAACGGTAAACCTCGGATTAACCATTGTCGAGGAGCCAGGGGTCACTTGTCGGTAAACCTTGGATTATTGTCAAGGAGCCGGCAAGGGGATTGAGCTTGATACTCTGCCCTTGCGTGCTGTCGGAGTTTAGACTGTTCCCCCAGGTGCATTTGTTGCGGTTGGTAACCTTAGTGACCATTATCTTTAGGATTCTACCGAGGTGACGGTGGAGGGAAGATCCCACTGTACCTGGAGCAGACGTCGGCTAGACTCACTTGGATTTTCTGGGGGGTTCACTTCACTCGAGACGGTTAAAGTGGAGGAACTTGGTCCAGTCTATTCATTAAGCAGGTTGCCGGGGTAACTGTTCCACCCGCCACTTCTGTACTGAATCCAGCGATGTTGGGCTTCATCACCAACTAGCGCTTTCGGTCTGGAAGGCTACTGTTTGTGCTTGGTTTGACGCCCTAGATTCTTTAGGCGTGTGATTCAAATTTGTTTGGTTCTTTAGAGACTTTAGGTGGTTTGATTTGAAATTTTATTTTGTTTTCGTGTGTAGTAGTTAAAAGTTTTTAGCTGTGGCGGAATTACCGAGACAGTCCCGTAGACTTCGGGGCAAGTCACCTGAGATTGTTACCGGAACTGATTTGTTGAGGAAAACTCCGTAGATCACGGGGTGGCTCTCCTGAAGACATCCGGGTCAGTACGAAGGGTTGAAGGTCCTTGTAACTCCTCCTAGTGGCAGTAGAGTAGGTTCACCTGAAGAAGGAGAATCTTCCTTGGTAGTCCATCCAGATTACCAAAGTCTAGAGACAGGTTATAATCCTGAAGCTGTTACAGTTTCTGAGCTTGCTGGTAGTTTTTCGTCTACTAGTGATACAGGCGAAGAACCTGAAATATCTGAACCTGTTACTCCGACTTCTAGTGTTCCAGATTCACCAAGAATAGAACGAGTTATCACCGAAAATCTTCCTACTGGTTTGATTGCTATTGAAGAACTTGCTCCAGAGGAAGAAATAGGCGTCTCTAACCTTGAAGATCAACTTACTATTGATCTCAGGGAGCGTGAATCTATCTTTTACAGTCCTCCTAGAAGTACTACTTGGTACCTTTCGTTAACCAATTATTTAGACAACTCAGGGATAGGTTTTTCTCCACCTCGTACTCCTTTTCCACCTGGAGGTATTTATACTCCTGTAAATATGTCTGGTCAGTCGTCCGTGTTTACTCAAAGTCCTGAATCTTTCTTACACGGCGGTCCTTCTGTTCCCACTGGGTATCAATCACTTTCTGGTACCTTTGCGGGGGCATCTCCTCAACCCGTTGATCATGGGTTATTAGCTGGAAACAATGGTAATATACCATTGGGTGTAGGAGACATTTACATGATGTCAGGTTCAGTTCCCGTTTCCCAACCTCAAGGTGGCCAATTACCGCCTGGGGGGCAGCCTCAATTACGCCTGGGGGGCAACCTCAAGGTACACAAATTGTGTCTGGGGGCAACCTCAAGGTCAGTATGTACCTATGGTGCAATACATGCCTCAAGGTCAACCCCAGCCTCAATATGTACCCCAGGGTCAACCTCAGTATCAATATCAACCTCAAGGATGGCAACCCCAAGGGTATCAACCTCAAGGGTATCAACCTCAAGGTCAAGGTCAACCCCAGTATCAGTATTTACCCAAGGTTATCAACCTCAAGGTCAATACTCGAGTCAAGGTTATCAACCACCTCAAGGTCAGTCATATGGTCAAGGTATGGGAACTGCACCTTACAATTATCAATCCTATCCTCAATCCGGTTATGGATCTCAGTATCCTCAACCTGTTACGGGTCAATACCCTGGAATGTTAGTGTGGGATCCATCACAGGGTCAACAGGTGTTGCAGCCAAGTATACAGTTGGTACCTCAAGCTGGACAACCCGTAGTTTCTGGTTCACCCCAGCAACCGCAACCTGCCCAGTCAAATGTTCAAACTTCTGTAACTTCGGTAGTTACTCAGCCGCCAATTGCACCTAGTACTCCATCTCAAACGGCTGCTGCAACTACCGCTGCATCTACCGCACTTACTTCTGGAGTATCGACAGCTCCGGTTTCTACTGTCTCTGCAACCACTCCTCAGACATCTTTACCGTTGTCTGGATCTACGATTCAAACCACGGTCCAGATGCCTATGGGTCAGCCTGGTATAAGTACGGTTGTCACTACTCAACCTCAATTTGTTCAACAACCGTACCAGGGACAGTACCAACAAAGGCAAGCTGTCCAACAGCCGGTTTACCAGTATCAACCGTATCCTGGGTACACTTATCAACAACCTCAACAACCCCAGTACGGTCCGGTTAATCCTGGTTTTCCAGGAGGATATAATATCCCTAATGCGATTCCTGTTCCTAGTTATCCTGGATATCCTCCTCCTGGGGCTGGTGTTGACCCAGAGTTTTAGAGATCCTAACCGGCAATTACCGTTTATCGCAACTTTGGATTTACCAGACTTGACGCGCCTAACGAATGATCCAATTCAATATCTTCAGTTCTGGCCGCCAATGCCAAATAAGTTGCCCAGTGATATACCCAAGTTCGAAGGTAAGTCTGGAGAGGATCCGTCCAATCATGTGATGACTTACCACCTCTGGTGTGCTTCAAATTCTATCTCGGATGATTCGATCCGCTTACGTCTTTTTCAGCGTACACTCATTGGTCTCGCGGCCAAGTGGTACATTGAGTTACCACGGGCCTCTTTTTACAATTTTAGCCAGTTAGCTACCTCGTTCTTAACTCACTTTCAGTTGCCGGTCAGATACGATAACGGCACGGAGTTATTAACTTCACTAAAACAATCGACGTCCACGTATATTTCTGATCACATTCATGAGTGGAGACGTCGAAGAAGGTTAGTGAAAGTTTTTATTCCGGACCAAATCTTAGCTGAATGGTTTGTTAAATCATTATTACCGAAGATTACTGAAGATGTAGCTAAGGCCGGAGTAGTTACTGAGGAGCAAGTCATTGCTCAGGCGCAGTACCTTGACTTAGTTTATACTCAGTCGGGTACGTTACACGAGAAGATTCCAGATCTTCCAAAATCGAATCAAATCGCTGCTGCTCCTTCGGGATCTCATGCCGCTGATGGTATGATTGGTACGGTGAACACAAAGAGCAAGAAGAAGTCTTCCAAGAGTTCTACTACTCCTATAATCACTTGCCTGATTCCCCGACAGGAGAGTCTTCTCCTGAACTTTCCGCCGATATTCACGCTGTAGAGTCATCTACGGCCAAATCAAAAAACGGTGGAAAGAAGAAAGGAAAGAAGAAGGCTAAAGCAGACAAGGCTCCGAAGGAGAAAACAGAAAAGTCGGAAACCAATGACGAAAAGCGCAAACCTCGATATCCTTGTCTTATTTGTGAAGAGGATCATTTTACAAGAGATTGCCCTCATCGGGCCGAGGTTGTGAAAATAGTCAAAGGTTCTCCCACTCCTGCTGTGTTAAAAAATCCATTTCCGGAGCAGGAGAATAAGATGATAGGTTCTTCCTCGACTGCCAGTGAAGAACCCATTTTGATGATGTCTCATGTGAGGATTGCGACTCGATCGCAAGATTATGGTAGTAAGAATCCTGTTGATGGTAAGGAAGCAGAATCTTCTCACTCTAACCCATCAACCTCAGCTCCTGGTTCCGATCCACTACAGATCGAAAAACCTAACCCGGACTTAGTAATTAAACCGCCCGCCAAGGGTGTACTTCGAAGGTCTGCTTTCAATCCACATGCGAGAGCAGCCCAGAATTACAACATTGTTGAGGACTTAGCTGTTTCACCCTCAGCAATGTCGGCGTTAGAAGTGCTGCAATCATGCCCAGCACAACGAAAATTACTTTTGTCGGCTATCGGAGCTGTTGATGTTCAGGACCCGAACCTGATAATCTTCGATCTAGAAAATAGTACACCGCGTCTACCCCATCAAATGGCTTTCCAAATCCCAGTGATAGTCAAAAACAGGCCTATTCATCGGACTGTGATTGATGAGGGAGCTTCTACGTGTATTATGTCGATTCAATGTTGGAGATCTCTTGGTTCTCCTTCGTTGAACCAATCCCCCACCATCCTTAAGGCCTTTGATGGCCGTGGGTTCCGTCCGTTTGGTATTCTACAGGAATTGCCTATAGGGGTAGAAGGTAAAACCGTTAGTCTGGATGTGGAAGTGGTTGATGCCCCTCTAGACTACAACCTTCTTTTGGGTCGAAGTTGGTCATATGCTATGACAGCGGTCGTTTCATCGGTCTTCAGAGTAATAAAGTTTCCACATAACGGTAAGATCGTGACAATTGATCAGCTGACATACTTTTCATCCGACCCAGCCTCTTCAGAGAGTATCCAGCATGTCGGTAAGACGACAATCCCTTATAGGGACGTTGGCGTAGGTTTAGTTAAAGATTCCGGTTTACTGGGAACTTTTCCTTTCCCTCCAATCAACGCAGACCCTTCATTTGCATCAATTCATATGATTACATCAGAAAACATTATTTATGATGATCCTTGGATCATCCCATCTGAATCTGAGATAGACTCATTCGGTGATGCTATGCCTTTGAGTCCATATGAAATTGCTTATGAAGCCGTCATGTCTTTTACCGACTCGCTTTCAACCCAAATCGACCAAATGAATGTGGTCAGTGAAGAATCACTTTTCACATCAACCTTAGAACGGATAGCGTTTCCCGAAGTCGTGTCATCTGACGAGCAACTTCGCGAAATCCTAAGTGTAGACGATCTACCATGGGAAGATCTCCATCACAGATCTTCGTTTTTACCTAAGGATGATGTTTTGAAAATGATTTTTCATCTATCTTTACCGCTGAATATGTCAAAGACGCTCAGAATCCAACGAAACATTCTGATTCAGAGTTGAATTTAGGGAATATTTCTCGTACTATTCCCATTGATATTTCAGTGAAGCCCGGAATTGAGGAAAACATTCATATAGGTGCCTCATGTACAGAAGATGAAATCCAAACTTACAAGGCCCTATTCCAAGAATTCCGCGATGTGTTTGCCTGGTCTTACGAGGAAATGCCGGGAATCGATCCTGCCATTGTTGTTCATGAAATAAAAACCTACCCGGATGCTAAACCCGTCCGGCAACGGTTGCGTCAGATTCACCCTCGGAAAGCGGCTGCGATTAAAGCAGAAGTCGAAAAGCTGTTGAAAGCAGGTTTCATTTATCCGATCCCGTTAACGGATTGGGTATCGAATATTGTTCCGGTCAACAAGAAACAAGGAACAATAAGAATCTGTATCGACTATAGGGATATAAATCGAGCTTGTCCAAAAGACAACTATCCTACGCCTTATATCGATCAAATAATTGATGATTGTGCCGGAAGTGAAATGTTTTCCTTTATGGATGGTTTTTCGGGCTATAATCAAATCAATATTCTACCTGCCGACCAACCAAAAACGACATTCATTTGTCCATGGGGGACATTTGCTTATTGCAAATTACCTTTTGGGCTTAAGAATGCCGGAGCCACTTTTCAACGGGCGATGTCTTATGCATTTCATGACATCAAGCACATTGTGCAACCGTACCTCGATGATTTGCCTGCTCATTCTTTACATCGAGCTGATCACCTTGTCCACTTACGAGCAATCTTTATGAGGTGTAGGCATTATCGAATTCGGTTGAATCCCCACAAGTGTGTTTTCTGTATAGAAACGGGTCGATTGCTGGGATTTGTTGTTTCAAAAGCCGGCATTCGCGTCGATCCCTCGAAGGTCGAAGCTATCATCAAATTGCCTCCTCCTTCGAGTTTGCGCCAACTCCAAAGTTTGCAAGGGAAAGCGAACTTTTTACGCCGATTCATCCCAAACTACGCCGAGGTCACTAAAGGTTTTACACGGTTGTTGAAACAGAACGCTCAATTCTTTTGGGACGAGATTGCCCAACAATCTTTTGATGCACTTAAACACGCGTTGACCCATGCACCGTTGTTGCATCCTCCCAACTACAACCAGGACTACTTCTTATACCTCGCAGCTTCGCATTCCACCATTGGAATGGTGTTAGTTCAAGAAGATGAATTCGGAGCGGAACATGTGATATATTATCTCAGTAGGACCTTAAATCCCACTGAGCTAAAATATTCGCATGTGGAGAAATTGGCCCTGGCAGCCGTTCAAGCTGTCCAGCGTTTTCGTCACTACATTCTTCTCCGTAAAACTACAGTTATTTCGGATTGCAACCCTATGATTTACATTTTGACAAAACAATTGCTAGGGGGCAAGTACTCTAAATGGATCGTTATCCTGCAAGAGTTCGACTTGGAGTTCGAGAAGTCCAAGTCTAAGAAATCCTTGGTTTTTGCGGAATTGATGTGTGATTTCCCTCGTGCTGACACAGAGACTGTGGCAGAGGAGTCCATTGCGGACGAATCTTTGTTTCTTATCAGTACTTTAGATCCGTGGTATGGGGATATAATCATCTATCTCCAAACCCAAACCTTTCGGCCTGAAGCTTCAAAGGCGGAACGTCGAAAAATTCGGTTTCAATCCCAGCAATACAAAATTATTGGAGATACACTTTATCGCCGGGGGGCAGACTTAGTTTTTCGACGTTGTTTAACTCACGAAGAGGCTGAGAGGGTTTTGAATGATTGTCACTCTGGAGCATGTGGCGGTCATATGTCTGGGTATGCCACAGCTCAGAAGGTGTTGCGCGCTGGCTATTTCTGGCCGTCTATGTTTAAAGATTGTATCATTGCAGTCCGGAAGTGCCACAACTGTCAAGTGTTTGATCGCAAGATGCGCGCACCACCTGCTCCTCTCCACCCTATAATTGCCGTTGGTCCATTCGCCAAATGGGGTATCGACTTTATTACTTGTAACCCTCACTCGGCCGGGGGGCATGCGTATATCATCCTCGCGGTTGATTATTTCACTAAATGGGCCGAGGCGATGCCTACATTCGACGCAAGCGGCAAAACAGCTGCAGTTTTCGTATTCAATCATATTATAACTAGGTTTGGTGTCCCACAAGCAATCATTACTGACCATGGGAGCCATTTTCGAAACATCATGATGACTGAGCTTACAAGCCAGCTTGGTTTGCGCCACGATAGCTCTACTCCTTATTATCCGCAAGCCAACGGTTTGGTTGAGTCTATCAACAAAGTTCTGGTTATCATGATCCGACGAACCATTGGTATTCATCGGTCGAATTGGCACAACATGTTATTTTCAGCGCTATGGGCATACCGAACCTCAGTGAAAACTTCAACAGGGTTCACTCCTTTCCAGCTAGTTTATGGCTTGGAAGCTGTGTTACCCATTGAATGCGAAATCCCATCACTTCAAATGGCTGTCGAATTACTTCCAGCTACTTCCGAAGAGGAGAAACGTTTATTGTACTTAGCTAAATTAGATGAGACTCGACGTGACGCTGCATTGGCAATCGAGACTCACGCGAAGCGAATGAAAGCTCAGTATGATAGAAATGTGACCCCTCGAAGTTTTTCGGAGGGAGACCTAGTGCTATTATATGATCAAGCTAACGATAAGCTAGGTGCTGGAAAATTCGTTCCTATGTGGCATGGACCCTACATTGTAAAGCGAAAGCTAGCAAAAGGGGCTTATGAGCTGGTAGATTTTGATGGGGACTCTTTGGGTAAACCCAGAAATGGACTTTACCTAAAGAGGTATTATGCTTAAATGGTGGGTATGGAGAATTTTTAGTTAGGTTAGGTTTTCTTTCTAGCTAGTATGTTTGTTAGTTAGTCAGTGTGCTTAGCTTAGAGAGTGTGTTTTTCGTCGTTATTCTGGCTTATCTTGGTTTTACTCTTGATATTGCAGATGTCGACGCCTCTCCAAACATACATTGGATTTGCTGATGGTGCTTGTCGTAGTACACGGAATATCTCTTCCGCAGCTTGGGTTATCTATTCACCCTCTGACGAGTTAGTTTCTATGCATGGGGTAAGCCTCGGTCAAACAACAAACAACATTGCAGAATACAGTGCAGTGGTTGAATTATTATCCGAATCTATTTCATTTGGAATTCGACGTTTGATAGTGAGGTTAGATTCTGAACTTGTTGTATTACAGCTTAATAGAGTTTATGCCATTAGAAATCCTGTGTTATTAAGGTTGTTTTTGAGAGTGCGTCTCTTGGAACGTGAATTTGATTACATTGAATATCAGCATATTCCAAGGTCTTTAAATACATTAGCAGATGCAATTGCTTCTCGAATGTTGGACAGACATTTACGATAATCATGCAAGTAAATTTAAAAACATTTCATCACATATGTTAAACAAGATAAGCCGGTAATAGTGATATATATATAGATAGGAGTGTGTCAAAAAATATACATCGTCTTCGATCATAGGTTGAAAAACACCTTATGATCGGCAAAAATGATAAAGTACAAAAAAGTCAAAAATGTCACATGTGTCTACAAAGTGACTAGCCAATCACTGGTGGTGCTCCCTATACGACACCACTGCACGGGCTACCTTACACAAAAATCTCCTAAACGGTCCAGGGACTGCGACTACATAGCGCTGAAGTCTGATAGGAATATCATCTATGGTAGTCTCAGGTATATCCACCGTCAGACGCTCTAGATCCTGCTCCAACTCAGCTAGTGACTCTGCAGTTGCATCCTGTGGGGCCGGTACCGGTGCAACTGGATGTCTCCTCTCAAAAGGCCGGAGGTTGGCTCGGCACTGTGGTCAAACATCTGCATTTTGAAAATTTTTACTGTCAGTTTTGAGACGATATATATAAAAAACAAAAAATACATAATTTGAAAACTTGTGAAAAATAAAGTACCTCTGTCATCCCATTGTTCTCCCTGTGGAAGAACCATGTCCGGATCACCTCAAAAATCTACTCTGGCATACGGAAAGTCCTGGATCGAAAAAACCTGGTCCTCTAACCAGTGAAAATAACTATCAGAGAATCGAACAATCGCTGTGCCCCCGTCAGGATGCTGGGCCATCACCGTAACCCATCGTATCAGCTTTGGCTCCCGAGGACCCAAGATATCAACAGTGAGTTGCTGAGGGATCAGCATCGGAACTCTCTCTAAGGCAAAGCTCACAACTAGAGGCCCATATCCAAAGGTCTTCAGTCGTCCGTTCTTTGCCCTAGTCAGTTGGCTCTTCATATTAGCCGACACAGCATCACACCAGTTGAAAATGGTGCCTTGGTGACAGTCAATTTCCATCCGCATTTGGGACCCGGAGGCAATGTGTAAAGCGGCCATGCCGCAAATTCTGGTAACCGTGAAAGCTATAACTTTGAGTTCACGCAGAGAGATGTGTTTGATTTCCACGCCTTTCGCATGGTGTGCATTAGGTGTGCACCAATCTGCCTGGAGACTAGCAAGGGATTGGCCACCCGGCCTAGTCCCGGCTAGATTGAGTTGCTCGCCTCTATTTGGCAAGCCAGTGAGAAAGTATACATCAGAGGGCTCTATCTCGAGCTGGTGCCCTCCTATGTAAAAGCATTGCTCTTGAACGTTCCATCTCTCAACCAGCCATTCCAAGAATCTCACCTGAGCCCTCATGCCAGGTATGGCCCAGTATTTATATAGCCCGCATGCTTTTAGGGCATCAATGGAAGGTTGATGTTCAATTGCGGCTAAATCAACGTCTTCGTGCTCTCTTTCTCTCCAATCCAACATGGTGAGTACCCTACACACCAAGAAACAGAGATTAGAATTGATTTGGGAATTTTTTAATGGTTATTTTGGAGTTTGGGGTTTCAAATTCCACCTTTCGCGGGGGACGCACCCCGCGTTTATAACACAGGGCGTCGGGACCCAGCTGGCCTGAAGGTGGGCTGCGTCCCCTGACCTTTTTCCTGTACAGGAAAAAGTCGGGGGACGCAGGTCACCCGAAGGGCACCTGCGTCCCCCGCAGAGCGCACTTTGAAACCCAAAACCCCCAAAAATCAAAACTAAAACCTAAAACACAATTTTAATCGGATGAAATTGAAGAGGAGGATGTTGTAAAATACCTGGAAGAGACGGCGTTCGATTCTGACGGTCGGATTTTCCGCAGCGACCACGGGAAGTTTCTTGCCAAAAGCCCTTTTTTCAACCTCAACAGTAAAACGGTAAAAATGACATGGTAAAAAGTCTTTTTATAGGTTTTTTGGATGAATTTGTTCATTTTTCACCATGGAAGGATGTTTTTCGATGTATTTTTGCCTATCTTAAACAGGTATGAGTAATGTGTCGTTTTTGTGCAGGACAAAGGGATTTAGAGGGAAAATTGTCATTTTTCACGAACCAAAATATCAGAGTCATCTTTTAAGCCCTTTTCTGACTCCTAAAAAATGAAAAGATTGCTGAGCGTTTCTTTTACACTCGTTAAAATGGAATTAAAAGACGGTCCCCTTATAGCCCTTTTCTGACCGTAAAAACAGGAAAAGATTGCAGGGTTTTTGTCGTTTCAAACTCGATACTGGAAATAAAACGACGTGTCCTTGATCACTTTTTACTTTTCATGTCAGTGGCACTAATTATGAAAGTACTCCTTGGTCGCAAGATCAAGCGGTTCCCCCAGGTATTATTTTATACTTTTTTGGGCTTGAGGGACACAAATCTACGAAAAAGTTCAACTTGGAGTCTTCTTAAGTTTTTCAGACTCTCTAAAATTGAAAAACGCCGAGTTTCTCCTATACTGGGCTCGTTAAACATTTCACAGTAAAGGACCTGTTCAATTAGAAACAGGAACGAACCACTCCTTCCTAGGGTTCGAATCAAAACTAGGTTGGACTCATCCGAAGGATGAGCTTATAATCAAGCATATGTTATCCTCCTCAAGCTTGTTAAAAATAAAGAGGTACTTGCCAGAAATGATGGGGGAAAAGAGAGAAGAATGAGCCTGTTTGTTACCTTTTGTCTCAGAAGAAACTTTATTACCACTCTTGAACACGACACTTTTCATTCACCTGGGTTGGGAAATCCTTTACCTCATAGTTGATCAAACCACTTTGAAAGTCTTCAGCCGGGTTCCGGGGATTAACTTTGAGTTATTCATCACCAAGCCATATGTCGTGTCGTTATGTGTTCAAGAGGTCTGCAAGCAAAACTTTCATCTGCAAAATACTTGTCATCCATTTGACCATCCCTGAGTCAGTCCTTACAGCAACATTTCTTCAACTTGAACAATGATTTCGTGTTGCGGGCTTGCCTGCAACGAGCCGCTTTCTATCGACATCAGCACATTATCTAGAGAGATGACTTAGAAATCGTCAGTACCTTGAAGTCTGCATGCATCAATGGCAGGTTTCTCGCCTTTGACGTCAGTTTACATCATTGACTTTCGATCGAAGGATTCCGTGAAATGTTCGACATCAACTCATTCATTCACATCTCATGGATTGTACTGGGTACTTTGAGAACCATTGACATTACTGGTGGTCTCTCTCACGCTTGTTAACAGTTTACATCATCGACTGGTAATCAAGTGGTTTTTACCATGTTCGACATCAACTCATTTATTCGCATGGCTAGAATCGTACCAATTCGGGAAGTAGAAATGAAGACCCTGGATCTAGTTTCCACCATCCAGGCTGCGAGGAGTTTTGTATTCATTATCTAAGTAGACTAATCATAAACAGATGGCTGCGCCCATACTGTGTCTACAAAAGTCTATGATTATGATGTACTGCAAGATCATTCCTGTATCAGAGTAGTTAGTCTGTTAGTTAAAGTTTTAATCTGAGTAAGGGAATGCCTACCTCAGTGATGATATAATCTCATACATGTATTTTGTGTTGAAAATTGCAGGTTCTGACCAGGCTCTCCACGAGATAATCCTTGAAATGATAAAGCGCTTCACCCTTCCTAGATAATACAAAACCCTAATCTATTATAGGCTTCGCACTTTAGGGGGCAATCTGTTACACTAAAAAATGTCACCATGGCTATTTACAGTTAGTATGGCTCTATCAACAGTCATGCTATCCTCCTGGGCAAGTTTTAAGCCTCTGCTCTCCATGTCAAACTCCAAAAAGAGAGAAAGTCTTTATAAATGTATTTATCTCTGGGTACGCAGGTTCTCTCAAACTTACCTGCGGGGACGCACCCAATGTTCACAAAATCTGCGTCTTTGGATGCTCTGTATGTAAAGGGGCAGGTGCGTCCCCCTGTAAAGGTTAAAATGCGCAAGTTTCATCTTTAAAAAGTTACTTGTGGTCATTTCTAGAGCATTCTAGAAGGTTGTTCGACGTGTATTGAGCACCTCCAGATGGTTCATGCACTCCTACCAAGGAGGAACTTATCCCATCAATAAGGGAGCTATCCCATCCAAAGAGGGGATTATCCCATTGATGGTGGACCTGATTAACCTCCTCTTGAGCACTATAAATACAGACATTGGGCCAGAAGGAGAGGAGGTTGGAAGCTATACATTTCTAAGGGTAAATGCTGCAGGAATTAGGACTCCCATTTAGAAGCTTGTGAGGAGAGATTGCCATCTTTGCTTGTTCTATTTGGAAGTGGGTGGGCTTTGTCAAAGTAAAGGAGAACTCTTGATGGACCCTGGGAGGGACTTGCACAACACCAAGGCTCAGGTTGTATTTGTTCCTTTTGTTACCTATTAATGCAAATGAGTCCATTCTTCTCAATAACTTGTTATTTATGAGTTGTTTCATGTACTCCTTGGTCTATGTGTTAAATATGTTTTATTCTATGAGATTATCAAGTGCTCTTTAATCGTTTGATTGTTAGTGTATGCAGGTTTCAAAGTGAAGGAGGAGCTCATCCGGATCAGCGGAGCTGGACTGCTACAACAGCGTTGGATTACAGGTAGGATCTAAACACTTGATTTCCCATATAGTAAATGCATGTTTAGAGAAGGATTGCTCTTGTTTGTCTTGTTTGTCACTAGAGAGTCTTAGGCTCCTAGGGAGGCTGATTTGTGTCTGCACTATCGACTATTTCCGCCTGACAGAAGGCATTAAGGCATCCTTCATAAATCTAGCACGAGTGTAACCCATAGGCCAATAATGTGGAAGGAATCGGATGAAAGAGACGTAGTAACCCAACCAAAGGACGTTTCTGGAATACACAAGATGTGGCTAGCACACAATAGAAACCCTCTGAACCAACCAATAATGAAAGATGACACAGAGGCAAGGTATCCACCAATAGGGTCAAATGGAAACCGAGGTACAACACAAATCCCAATTTGTGATAGTGTAAGCTGATGTCGAACACAAGGGAAACCACTCAGTCAAAGGTTGATGATATTGATTGATGTTGAGCACAAGGTGACCTATCAATAATGAAAATATGGCCAGGGTGCGGCTATAGGCCCGTCCTCAGAGTAAGATGTCGTCGTTGATAAGGAAAAGACCCGCCAGCAAGAATTTAATGGAGACATTCTCAAACTGGCATGAGTAAAGGACCAATATAACTGTTGTGATGATAGACAATATACTAAAAACCAGGCATGGTCGATTGAAAAATGAGTCAAGAGACACCGCAGAGAGGCCGACTCAGGCTAACTTCCCTTGAACAAAAAGCACGACTCAATGTGACTATGTGGTAGCATATGATGACTCTGTATAAGTTCGCTATCCAGGAGGCACGAATGAACCCTCTATATGATTGGAAGAGATAACCAATCACAGGAGAACTAACTCAATAACAAGGTTAAGGCGTACGTAAGTCAAACTAAATCCTGCTCAAATAGAGGAGACTTTGTTTTGAGTGATTTGTTCAAGGGCGACGCGGTTGACTCTAGCTACCAACAATAAGTGGAAATATTGTTCCGTTCCCACTCTTTTTGGAATATATAATTTTTTTGTCTTTTTCTTTAAGCTGGAAAAAAAATAAAAGAATGCTATAGTATAGTGGAAAGAATGAGTGTCGGTGAAACAGATGATCTAGTTCCTAGGATTGGAACAATCCTATGCTCAATGCAGGGAGGAAAAAACTAGTCAAAAACACTCAAAGGTATGTTCCTTCCACAGGTCAGGGTGTCGAGTTGATTGCAAGTTTGATTTTGCAGATGACATGGTCAAAAAGTGGCTTAAACACGAGTCCAAGTGAAGCTAGCTCAAGGCCAAAAGGTGTAAATGGTCAAAATGCAATGCAGTAGTACAACTCAACACAAAGGAGCCTCTAGAGTATAAGGCCAAAACAAAGTGAAGAAGCAAAGAGGAATGAGTCTTCATTGTATAAGTCATGATGGGACTAAAGAGGACTCCCGAGCCTAGGGACAAAAAATTGGCATGAGTGCCGAGTGACAACTAGGTACTAACTAGGGCACCCATGATAAGGTAGGCTCTACCACACAAGTTATGATACTTCTAAGCAATGAGAAGGTTCTGCACCATAACTTGGTGTGGTCGATCCTAAGGCCAAAATGGGAAAGGAAACTGATAAGTGCAAAATGGAGGCAGAAAAAC
This sequence comes from Pinus tabuliformis, assembly GCA_031772625.1. NCBI lineage: Eukaryota > Viridiplantae > Streptophyta > Pinopsida > Pinales > Pinaceae > Pinus > Pinus tabuliformis. The sequence goes on from CM062811.1 coordinate 872,676,609, forward strand.
CTAACCTATATGCTAGTTTCGAGAACCAATACCTGTCAGAATGGACCAACCATAAAAATTTCCAAAGGAGAAATCTTCCAAGTTCTGTACACATAAATAGGAACACTAGGCGAGAAGTTATTACATCCCACATATAAAATTCATATAAAATGTTGTGTTATAGAATACAAAATTTGAAAATGTGTAACTTATATATACAATATGGTACAGGGAACCACGCAACCTTACAGCTTACACATAATATTTCTTCTAGACAAACCACTTGCAGGGCTTAGGCCCAGGACTCCTTTGGTAGTCAAAACTCATGGCTTCAAAGAGTTCCTCCTGTGAAGGCAAATCAAGTTCTAAGAAATCATGAGAACCACAAGGATCAAAAGAGGGAATTAAAGGGTCCTGTTACACAGTAATTTGTCACTGTCTCCCTGTCAGCCTCCCTACTGTGCCATGAATTCCAATTAATCATGCTCCTGCTCCCTAATCTGGCCAAATGACCCACCTTGCCAAAGTTTATTTGATCAGCGCGACTGTTTTGAAAATAACCGCGCTGACTGGCGGATGATAGTGCAACTGATGCGCTGCCAGCGCGGAAGCACACTGGTTTTCCGCGCTGGTCGAATTTCATGAGCCAGCGCATCCTATGAATGTATTAAACCGCGCTGACACAGCCTGCTCTGTTATTAAGATGCGCTGTCAGTGCTATAGTTCAGTTATACACCCGCGTTGATCTAGTTTGGGCGAATTTGTTCCAACAGCCAGCCTTCCAGATGACTCCAGACTTGGTTGTTGGCCTTGTGGGTATCGCCCTTCCTTCTATGGCATGTCTATTCGTCATTTGAAACCACCTTCCTTGAAGATAAGCTCATCCTCCCCCCATTCATGGAGACTCCTTCTCCTATTTAAACCTCTACCATTACCATGAGCAGCTAGTTTCGATCGTGTGGAGTTTATAGTGCTCAGATTGCTACTACTAGTAGGTAGTTGGTGTGATAAGTGTGGAATTGCTAGATAGCTTAAGGAAGGTTGTGGAGTGTTACCTGTGGGAGAGAAAGTTTTTGTCTTGGGAGATCTACCTCCAAGGGTGAATTCTTAAGAGACTTGCTGGCTGGACCCTCTTGAGAAGGATTCAACGTCAGAACATTTGGTTGTACTCTTCTCTGTTATTGATTAATAATAGATGACTACTATTATGGTTCCATTCTCATTTGTCTCTGTAATGTTAAATGTGAATTATGTCCTTTCTGACTGATGTATAATTGCTTTTATTAGATTTCACGCTTGTGTTTGTCTTTCTCTTCATGTGTGTAGGTATCTATTCGCGGAGATCGCGGAGGATCGTGACCGGCCAAGAGCGAAGGAGCGAGAGCGGCATCTCTTCATCAAACAATAGCGTTGGAATCCAAGTAGGTGTTCATTGCCTACCTTTTATTTGCAATTAGGAACTTGCATAGTAGCATTGACTGAGTGTTGCTAGACCCATTTTGGGCTAGTAGGGATCGCCTCTATCAGTAGAGGGGATTTACCTCTCCAACAATTTGGCGACTCCACTGGGGAGCTAGCCTTTGTCTCTTTTTGTTCATTCTTGTTTTGAGTTTGATTGTCACTCTCTTTTCAAAGATTGGGGATTAGTTCTCTGCTTTTAGACTTCCTGGTTCAGTCTGGGAGGTGTCTTAATTGTTTAAAGAGTTCTTGCCTTGGTTTGGGAGCTTTTGGCTTGATTCTGCCTGTTTTTTAGCCTCAGCGCGTTTTATATCAAAACAGTCGCGCTGACAGCGCATAGCTGTTTCTTTGACTTCGTGGTCATCGCGCTTGTACGTTAAACAGTCGCGACGGTTCTGAAATCGAACCAGCGCGCTTAAGTCGTGTACTTCCGTGCTGACAGCGCTTTGTTGCTACGCGTGACTTCTTGTCAGCGCATTGTTGCTGAGTTCTACCCGTGCTGATCCTGTAGAATTCAATTTGTTTCAAATTTGCCTCCTGAGCCTATTGGTTTGACTTTCTTCTACTCTTTCCACCTAGTTTGTGACTTGGTTTTCATTGTTTGAACTATGAAGCACTTGCTTGCGAAGTCTTGTCGGGCGGATCTTGTTTTGTGTCCGGTGACCTAGTGCTATCATCCCGTTTTCGCTGGATTGATTTTGTTTTATCACTCGTTCACAAAGATTCGTTGCTACTTGCCTTTGCTTTTGCGAAAACCTTCCTCTTTTGCTTTCTTTGCTTGGTTGTTTAGGTGATTGTCCTCGAACCAGTCCTTGGATTGTTGCGATTACTTCTCACCACCCAGACATAGATTACAATTGCTTGGGTTCAACCGGCTCTTTTCACGCTTGTTGTGTTTTTCATTGAGTGATTTTGTTTCTCTTTACTCGGTGTTGCTATCTCTCAAAATTCATTTTAAATGCATTGTGCCATTGAAAAAGAAATCGAACTAATGTCCTTTGCATTCAATAGTTAATGAAAATAAGAGCATTTCATTGATTTGTATTCTCAAAAGAAAAGTCTCATTTCTTTGCCATTAGCTGCATTAGATTGTTTGATTGTCTGAGTTCATTTTGTTTGATTGAAAACTCTTAACCCTCTCGTAGTTAGAATTCATCGAACGAAATGATGTTCTTTGGCATATAGTTTGCATCTAGGTAATTGTGAGAGATCACACGATAAGGCCTGAAACCGAAACTTAAATTCAAGATCAACCATAAAATAAACTGAATAAACCTAAAAACGCATTGGAACCTAATGCAAACATCTAGAGGTCTAGGTTAGAGACGTGTTCCGGCGTCTTTAAACATAGTCACTATTGTTTCACATTATGGTTGGGTGATTCCTCCTTCTATGACTCGATAGTGGTCTAACACGGACTGTGCTCCCACGTACCGTCGCGTATATAGGGAGACCCCACTAGGCTTTTATCCTTGATCCATAAGAAGCCGAGTCTGCCGCCTTGTGAACCATAACGCACCGAACACAGCATTCGGGAAGATTGACTGTAGTACGGAAAGTCCTTGGTTCTCATACGATTGCCAAGGTGTACAAGCAGTTTTATGGATTGCTTGGTAAACCCTTTGCCTAGAGTCTCCAGAGCAGTCACTTTTGATCCTTTTCGGACTCCCTAAAAGAAAAGGTGCCAGTGAGCATCTTGTCACTTCGTGCTCATTAAACATTCGAAGGAGACTAGAGTCATCTTTTCGTCCTTTTCTTGACTCTTGAAACATGAAAAGGTCAAGTTTAGTTCCTGTGTCTTAAAAATTTATTCGGCCACGATAATATCACCTGGTTAGATCTTGTGTGCGTTAGCTTGAGTAAGGTCTTTATCATTAGTTTCCTTTAGGTTTTGTGTGGGGTTTGTCATCCTGGCTGACCCGTCAACTCCCGGTCCAAGTGATCAAGGTTCGCCATCTTCTGTTGCTCCTGAGGTACCAGTTGTAAGCAATACTCTTCCTGTTATCCCGAGTATCCAACCTATCAACGTACGTGCCCCGAGCGACGAGGATTACGAAGAAGATTGGAACCCTATCTGGGAGCCTAACGAGGACGATACTCGTGTTACCCCTCCTGGTATGTCGTCTCCAATGTCTACTTACCACATGGATGAGACATCTCCCAGCGCAAGTGAGACACCCGTGGTGTCCAATATTGACACTCCCATTCCAGCTACTTCTCCACTCCCCCCACGATATTAGTCGATGAGGGATAGAATAGCTGCCAGGATGCCTACTACGACTATGTGGGATCCTCAGATCACTCCCACCACGGGACCCTTTGTTTCACAACCCCATACTACACCTGTTACCTCAGTTCCCACGAATCCAACTGTTTGTGTAGCATACTCGACTCCGGTCGTCAGTGCCGTGACAGCGTCTTCATCTACAAACAGTGGTGTTGGTCCCTCTCACGGTCAAGTGAGTAATGGCCAGCCGGAACTCTCATCTGGAGTTGTCGACCCTGCGCAAAGTGCTCAACCCTCTTCTGGTCCTGTTCCAGGAGGGGGGCCATATGATGCCTAGGGGCAACCCATTGTGGACCCGAATTACCAAGATCCACTCTTTTATTATGATTCTACTGGTCAGTACCTCCAGTTCGCTCAATCCGCGCCTCTTCAACATTTCGTTGAGGTCTCAGTACCGTTATCCATCACTTGGGACACCGGTACTCATTCTTTTCATGGGGGCCAGACAATCCCTGGGAAGCCTCAAGGACCACCTAATCAAGGCCAGCCACCTTATGTGCAAGCCCCTCAAGGGCAACCACTTTATAGCCAGTCTTACCCAGGACAATCTGGGGGCCCGCAAGGACAACCCTATCCGGGACAACCTTCGGCCGTTGGTGGTCCGTCGTTTTCCTATCAGAGTCAACCTTCTGGTTACCCAGGGCAACCTGGTACCCAGCAAGGTTACCCATCTGGACAACTAGGACAGCCTTACATCCAACAAGGCCAACCCTGTATCTAGCACGGTTACCCCTCTAGACAAGCTGGGCAAGCTTATAATCCTCAAGGTCAACTAGCAGTCCAACAGGGGTATCCTCTTGGGCAGGGGGGGCAACCCTACGTACAGCAGGGCCAACCTACTGCTCAGTCTGGTCATCCTTCTGGGCAAGGGGGGCAACCCTACCTACAGCAGGGCCAAACCACTGCTCAATCCATGCATCCTCCTGGGCAGGGGGGGCAACCCTACATGCAGCAGGGCTAACCCAATGCTCAGCCAGTGCACTCTTCCAGGCAAATGGGCCAGCCTTCTATGCAGCAAGGCCAACCCACTGTCCGCCCTAATCTTCCATCTGGACAGGCTGGCCAACCTTAAGGTCAACCAGCCGTCCAGCCTGCTCGGCCATCTGTTCTGCAAGGACAACCCTTGGTGGTTCACGGACAACTTGGCACCCAGCAAGTACGTCCTTCTGGGCAAACAGGTCCATCCCAAACCCAACCAGGCCAACCTTCCGGCCAGATGATCCAAGCCCAACCGGTTCAAGGACATTATCCCGGGCCCCAGACTCAAATGGGTTATCAAATGCAAGGCGGGCCACGGCCCCAACCTTCTTACCAAACGCAGCCTTCTTATCAGGCTCAGTATGGGGCTCAACAAATGTATGGCTACCAGCAACCCCAGGGGCAAACTCAGTTTACCCCTTATCAAAATTATCAACAGATGTAGGTTACTCCTTACCAAAATTATCAGTACGCTGCACCTGCAGGTCAAGTTGCTAATACGTGGGGTGTTGGGGGGCAGACCCAGGGACAACTGTCCGCATATGGCCAAAATCCGTATGGACAGAACTCCTACGGGCAAGGTCCCTATGGGCCAGGTCCTTTCGGGCCGAGTCCATCTGGACAGGGTCCATGGGGGAAACCACCACTTGGTTGGAACCCTAGTACTGCCTCGAATCCGCAACCACAAATGTCCTTTAACCCTCAGTTGCCTTTCTTAGCGACGTTGGAACTTCCGGATGTGTCCAAGTTGACGAATGATCCCATTTTGCATAATTCGTATTGGCCACCAGTTCCAACTAAAATACACGGTGATTGTCCAAAATTTGACGGCAAAGTTGGTGAAGATCCTCAAGCCCATGTCATGACTTATCACCTCTGGTGTTCATCGAACTCATGGCTTGATGACTCTATCCAGCTCTGCCTCTTTCAGAGAACCCTCACCGGTTCAGCTGCTAAGTGGTATATTGAGCTGAATCGCGGCACGTTTCAAGATTTCAACTCGCTGGCTATGGCGTTCTTAACTCATTTTCAGTTACCCATTCGGTACGCGACAGGGACACATCTCCTCACGTCTCTCAAACAGGACACGGCTACGCACATATCTGATCATATACATGAATGGAGAAGGCGTCGTCGCTTGATCAAATTCTGGATTCCTTATCAACTCCTGACCGATTGGTTCACGACTTCCTTTGTCCCTGCAATTGCACGAGACATCGCCATGGGAGCTTGTGTAACTGAAGAGCAAGCGATCGCGCGTGCTCAGTACCTCGACTTAGTGTACTCTTAGTCGGGTACTTTATATGATTATTTGCCAGACGCCCAGAGGCCTGGACAGTCCAAGGCTCCGCCAAAACCATCTGTTGATGGAGTCGTTGGCTCTGTAAACTCGTCATCGAAGAAATCAGCCGCAAACCCTGGGAAGCAAAAACAGAACGCTTCTAATGGAAATGCTTCTCAAGGCCAATCTAATTCTGGAAGTACCTCCGAGGTAAACGCCGTTCAGTCCACCGCGGCGGATAAATCCTCAAAAGGGAAAAAGAAAGGGAAAGCTAAAGATAAATCTGGACAGCCCAAGCAGGATCCCCCTAAACCTCCCTCCGAAGAAGGAGCTAAACAAAAACCTAAGTATCCTTGTCTCATCTGTGATGAGGATCACTACACTAAGGACTGCCCGAGGCAGTCTGAAGTTAGTCGACTTTTGAAAGGTGCTCCTGGGCCTCCTGCTGTGCTTAAAGAGCCTTTCCCTTCCCAGCAAACTCAAATGGTGGTGGACCCATCTCAACCCTCTTCCTCATTCGGTTCTCAAGTGTTCATGGCTGGAACGATTCCCATCCATGTTTCAACTCGAGCAAAAGACTATCCATCTCATTCCGGGAAAGAGCCGGAGGTCCCCTCCAGCGCTCCTCCGTCTAGTTCTGGTCCTCTCCACATCGAATGGCCCAACACTGAGACGATCCCCCGACCCCCTCCAAAAGGTGTACTCAGGAAGTCGTCTTACAACCCCAATGCTCATGCTGCCTAGCATTATAGCATTGTTGAGGACTTAGCTCAGGCTCCGTCTGCTATGTCCGTGTTAGAAGTCCTCCAGAGCTGCCCCTCCCAAAGGAAGTCCTTGCTATCAGCTATTGGTGGCATCGACCCGGCAGATTCAGATTTGATTTCTTTTGATCTCGAGGGTTTTACACAGAGACTGCCTCACCAAGTCGCTTTCCTTATACAGGTCATCATCAATGGCAAAACGATTCATCGTACAGTTATTGATGAAGGTGCCTCAACCTGCATCATGTCTGTTGCTTGCTGGAAGGCTATTGGTTCTCCTACCTTGAGTCAGTCTCCTACGACGTTAGAAGCCTTCGATGGAAGAGAATCTCATCCTTACGGTATCCTCCAACGCTTGCCCATCTCTTTAGAAGGGAAGATGGTAGAAGTGGAGGTCGAAGTTGTCGACGCTAATCTCACCTACAACCTCCTCCTCGGACGTAGCTGGACATACACCATGCAAGCCGTGGCTTCCTCCCTGTTCCATGTCATTCGTTTCCCTCACCAGGGGAAGATTGTCACGGTGGACCAGCTCTCCTTTTTCGCTTCTTCTTCTGAAGGTAATGTGCCATTTGTGGAGCATACCTCCAAGTCATTAGAGAGCGTGGGTGCCAGACTTTTCAAAGATCCCGCTTTAATGGGAGTCTTTCCCCTCCCACCTTCGAATCTCGCCCCTATCAACATGATCTCTGTACGTTCTGATCCGTGGGTTCTTCCTCCCGCTAATCAGGAAGACTCTTGGGGTGATATGATGCCGTTGAGTCCTGCCGAGCTCAACTACGTCGAGATTGTCGCTGCATCGGCTCCCCCTGCTGAACTTGCTCTTCCGAGCAGTGTTCCCGATTCATATGATCATTTCCCTTGGCTAGGAGATGAGGCTACTTCGGATCCATTGAAGGAAATATTTCCTTCCGATGAAGCCATCATAGAGACTATGTCTCTCGAAGAGCTCCCTTGGTCAGATCACCACCATCGCTCTTTGTTTCTCCCTCCACATCTGGAAATGGTTGCATGTCTCGACCGGTTTGCTTCGTGTGTCCCATCCCCACCCCTTCAAACACCCATTCAGTTGTATCAAGTGTCTTGAGAGGGCAATATGGGTAACATCACGCAAACCCAACCCATCGACATCTCTGTCAAACCAAGGATTGTTGAATATATTTACATAGGAGTCACTTGTACTCCTGAGGAGGTTCAACTTTATATTGCTTTATTTCGTGAATTCCGTGATGTCTTCACCTGGTCCTATGAAGAAATGCCCGACATCGACCCCAGTATCGTGGTGCACGAAATACCGAAATACCCAGGGGCTAAGCCTGTCTGGCAGCGCTTACGCCCTGTGCACCCTCGAAAGGCTGCAGCCATCAAGGCCAAAGTCGAAAAGCTTCTTAAAACTGGTTTCATTTACCCCATTCCCCTTACGGATTGGGTGTCTAATATAGTCCCTGTGAATAATAAACAGGGCACTATCCAGGTCTGTGTTGACTACTGCGATATCAATCGTGCCTGTCTGAAGGATAACTTCTCTACGCCCTTCATCGATCAGCTTATTGATGAGTGCGCAGGAAGTGAAATTTACTCGTTTATGGACGGCTTCTCTGGCTATAACTAGATCAACATTGCCCCTGCAGACCAGCATAAGACAGCTTTTATTTGTCCTTGGGGCACCTTTGCCTATAAGAAGCTCCCTTTCGGTCTCAAGAATGCCGGCGCCACTTTCCAACGTGCAATGTCTTACGCCTTTCATGATATTCGTCACATTGTACAACCATACCTGGATGACCTTCTGGCTCATTCAGTCAAGCGTCAGGACCATCCCTCTCGTCTTCACGAAATTTTTCTCCGCTGTCGACACTACCGTATTCGACTCAATCCTCCTAAGTGTGTCTTCTGCGTAGAATCATGCCGACTACTCGGGTTCATCGTCTCCCGAGAGGGCATCCGTCTGGATCCCCTTAAAGTCGAGGCCATCCTGAATCTTTCTCCCCCTACCTCTTTGCAGCAATTGCAGAGCTTGCAGGGCAAAGCTAATTTTCTCAGGCGATTCATTCCAAATTATGCCGAGGTGGCTAAGGGTTTCACATGGTTATTAAAGCGAGACACACCCTTTCGTTGGGATGCTATCGCTCAGGAGTCTTTCGAGCGACTCAAGGATCTCCTTGTCTCGGCTCCACTCTTAAGACCCCCGAACTACCACCGTGATTATACTCTCTATCTAGCTGCCGCTGACACCACCATCGGCATGGTTCTAGTGTAGGATAATGATGACGACAATGAGCATGTTATCTATTACCTTAGTCGCAACCTTTTGGATACGGAAACTCGCTACGCGTACGTCGAGAAGTTGGCATTGGCAGCTGTCTATGTCGTCCAACGTTTCCGGCACTATATCCTATTGCGCACTACGACCGTGATTTCTGACTGCAACCCAATGACCTACATTTTGTCACGTCAACTACTGGGGGGCAAATACTCGAAATGGATTGTAATCCTCCAAGAGTTCGACTTGGAATTTAGTGCTGCCAAGTCTAAGAAGTTTCTAGTCTTTGCTGAACTGCTCTGTTCTTTGCCATCTCATTCTGCACCATCTCATTCGGAGGAGCATATCCTGGATGAAACATTGTTTCTCATTAGCACCCTCGACCCTTGGTATGGGGACATCATAGTATATTTACAGACGTCTTCCTTCCGTCCTAGTGTATCGAAAGACGCTCGACGAAGGATTCGTCACCAATCTCAACCCTATCGCATTCTTGGCGATACCCTGTACCGCCTCGGCGCTGATTCTGTTCTCCGCCGATGTTTGACTCTCGAGGAGGCCGAGCGGGTGTTGAATGACTGCCACTCCGGTGCTTGTGGTGGCCACATGTCCGGATATGCTACCGCCCAGAAAATTCTCCGTGCTAGTTATTTCTGGCCTTCTATCTTCAAGGATTGCATCCTTGTCATCCGTGCATGTCATGAATGCCAGGTCTACCATCGGAAAAAGCGTGCACCTCCTGCACCACTGCACCCTGTTGTTACTGTAGGTCCATTTGCCAAATGGGGCATCGATTATACATCCTGTAACCCTCGTTCGGCTGGGGCGCATGGGTATATCATCATTGCCGTGGATTATTTCACCAAATGGGCCGAAGCGATGCCTACATTGAACGAAGACGGTTACACAGCGGCGCAGTTTTTGTTTAATCATGTCATTACTCGGTTTGGAGTCCCTCAGGCTATCGTCACGGATCACGGAAAACATTTCTGTAATCACATGATGACGGAACTAACGACCCAACTAGGCTTGCATCAAGATAGTTCGACGCCGTACTACCCTCAATCCAACGGTCAAGTTGAAGCTGTGAACAAAGTTTTGATCACAATGCTCCAACGTACTGTTGGTGCACACAAGTCTAATTGGCATCTGATGCTGTTCCCTGCCTTGTGGGCCTATCGGACCTCTGTGAAGGACGCCACCGATTTCACTCCTTTTCAGCTAGTTTATGGACTGGAGGCTACCCTTCCTATTGAATGTGAGATTCCTTCGTTAAAGTTAGCTGTCGAGTTACTTCCCAACACCACTCTGGTGGAGGAATGGCTCCTTTATCTAGAGCGGCTAGACGAGACCCGTCGCTTAGCTTCTCTAGCTATTGAAGCGCAGAAGAAAAGGGTTAAGGTTCATTTCGACAATACCATTCAACCTCGTTCCTTTGTTGAGGGAGATCTAGTACTGCTCTACGATCAGGCTAAAGATAAGCTAGGGGCAGGCAAACTCGAATCCATGTGGCTAGGCCCCTATATCGTGAAGAGAGTTTTGCAGAAGGGCGCATATGAGTTGATTGATTACGAAGGAAACCCTCTCGACAAGCCCCGCAATGGGCTTTATTTGAAAAAATACTATGCATGATTTCGTGCACCTAGCTTGTACATACGGGTGTTCTAGTGTGTGATGTGTGCATGATTTCAGGTTTTGCTTTGGTGTGAAGGTGTGTTTGCCTCTCATTGTGTTTTATGCTTCTTGTGCAGATGTCTAGTGCACCTTATGTTGGTTTCACTGATGGTGCCTGCCGTAGTACTTGCAATTTGTCTTCTGCGGCATGGGCGATCTATGATCCTCACATAGAGTTGCTAGACCTTCAAGGTGTGTGCTTGGGTCGTACCACTAACAATGTTGCCGAATACAGTGCTGTAATTAAGTTACTGGCCGAAGCAGTTGATCTCGGTATTCATACAATGGTGGTGAACCTGGACTCTCAGCTTGTCGTCCATCAACTCAACGGGCGATATTCCGTCAGGGACCAACGCATTCTAAGGTTGTATCTACGTGTAAGATTGTTAGAAAGGAATTTTGATTACATCACATATCAACACATTCCGAGACGATTAAACACGTTAATTGATGCATTGGCGAATCATGTGTTAGACAGGAATTTGCCAAACAGATGAACATCATACAAGAAGACATAGAAAGCATAATAAGACCATAGAATAAGCATATGTATATAAATGAAACTTTTTCCAAGCATAGTTTGTATGTGTGTCTGCATGTGTGCTTTTAAGCTTGCATAAAAAATTAAAATACATGGGTCGTGTGTTGTGCAACTGATACATTAGATTACATTTGTTTTAGACATTTGCATGGCATATAAAAAACATCATCACATGTGAAAATATCCATCCAAAACAGTATCTATATATATATCACGGCACACCAAGGCGCTCAAAAAATAAGTGTATATGTCCAAAGTAAAACTGGTGTCCTCAGTACATCTGAGACATATGTCTCTCAAAAACATCAGTGGAAGTAAAACCTAAATGACTACTGAGCTGGGTTATGCTCTCTGTAGCATACAGCTGCCCGTGCCACCCGCCTCAAAAGGCGGTGCATCCTGGGTTCCACCCCCATTGTGTGGATCTGAGAAGCTATGGGGATCTCCTCGATCCCTTGGTAATCTGGCACCCCCGCCAGTAAACCCTCGAGGTTGTGTGCCACAGTCTCTGTCGTATCGACTCCCGGAGGAGCCAAGGCCAGGACTCCAGCTCCCTGCCCCTCTCTCCACACCTTTGGGGCTAGACCAATGGGTCTCACGGGTCCCACATCTGCACACCATAATGTTTATCAAGACATGTACATGAAAAATCAAAAAACATTAAAAAACATTAAAAAGAGATCAAGTGTCATACCTCCATCATCCCAATGCTCTCCCGCGGGCAGTGGCATGTCGGGATCACCATGAAAGTCCATACCGGCATATGGCCAGTCCTCTATGAAAATGACCTGCCGATCCAGCCACTCTCAAAAATAAACACCCCAAGCCACTGGGCGGCCGCCACCTCCGCACGGCATGGCATGGCCCCATCGACTGGCCCTCATCTCCCGGGGACCTCTGGGTGGATCCACAACCATGTCCTGTATCTGTAGGGACGGCACCCGCTCCAGCATGAGCGGAAGTAAGAGCGACCCATAAGCAAACTGCTTCGACTCTCCGCGTCGACAGTTGCTCAGTTGCCTCTTCATGCTGGTCGTTACTGCTGCTGCCCAGTTAAAAATGGTGGGCTGTAAACACTCGAGAGCCAGTAGTAGATGGGTCTTTGAGGCCTCATGATTGGCCAAACAACCCGCTGCCCGAGTCACCATGAAGAGTATGGTGCGAAGGACGATGTCGTCCACCGTCGGAATACCCACCTTCCCACTCCGTGTTTTACATGCCCGTGGGCACAATCGAGCCATGAGCATGTCAAGGGTCTCGCCACTGGGCCGTTGCCCCTCCAGGATGGGCATCTCGCCCCGGCGTGACAATCCAGTCAAAAAATAAATATTCGTGGAATCAAACTCAATGTCTCGGCCATGGATTGAGAATTTTCCGTCAACTGGGTTCCAAGCTCTGATTAAGAGCTCGAGGAGATCAGGTTGCGCTCTCAGGCGCGGAGTGAGGAAAAATTTAAGAAACCCGCATGCCCGCATTGCATTTCGGCACTTCGCATTGGCATAAGCGGCTATATCTTCGTTATCGTGAGCTCTCTCTTGCCAAACAAATGCCATTGTGTCCTGCAAGACCATAGAAAAATATTAGGACCCTGACCGTTGAAGTTTGTATGCTCAATTTTTTAAAAATCAAATTTCACGGCATCAGCGCGACTGTTTTTAAAACAGTCGCGCTGATAATGGCGCCCCAGTGTTTTTTTCCTTGGGTCAGCGCAGAAGCACACGTGTTTTCCGCGCTGACCTGGGTGGTGGTGTGTGTAAAATTAATCGATCAGCACGGACCCGATGAGGAAATCCGCGCTGACTGAGAGCGCATCAAAGCTCAAAAAATTCGCCCGAATGGCCACTTCCCACCGTGGAATTGCTCTAAAAAAGACTCAAAATGAAGCGCGGGGGGAGGAGAACCTACCTGGAACAAGCTGCCGGATGAATGGTGTCCGCACGGGATGGAATTCGCTCTGTCAACCTTGCCGCTCCACAACGTTCTCCACAACTGAAAATGGTAACAATGGTAAAAAATGTCTTTTACCCCCCTATTTATGGTAAAAATTTATAATTAACTATGTTTTTTTGTAAATGTGGGTTTTTGTCATGTTTTTACCACGGATTTAGTGCTAATGTCGCTATATTATGCTTTATGCATGTTTTACTATATTTTTTAACATGTCGAACAAGTTTACGCGGGTGGTGTTCTTGTGCAGGTTCTCGAAACCGGCAGGGTCAAAACAATCCTATACACACTTGATCCCCAAAAACGTCATCTTTAAGCTCTTTTTCGACATAAACCAAGAAAAGATGGCCGAGCTTCCTTTTGGCTCGTTAAAAGGAATGAGAGGCGGTCGCTTTTAAAGCTCTTTTTTCGACCGTTTAACTTAAAAATATTGCTGGGTGTTTGTCGTTTCGCACTCGTTATTGGTTCCAAAACGACGTACTTCTGACCACTTTTTTACTTTTTCGGGTCAAAGTCACTATTCACGAAAAGTACTCCTCGATCATACTGGTCGGGCGGTTCTTTCGAGCATCGTTTTATACTTTTTCGGGCTCAGGAGACACAACTTTACGAAAAAGGACCCCCCTGGAGTTTTCTTTTTCGCTGTCTTTTCAGAATCTCTAAACAGGAAAAGACGCCGAGCTCCTCCTTTGTCAGGCTCATTAAAACCTTGTGACATTGGACACCATCGAAATGACGCTCTCCAAAGCATATGCTATCCCCGTCAAGCTTGTCATCCAAAAATAATCGGGGTACCTGCCAGAAATGGTGGGGAAAATGGAACTGCAATAATAGTCGTGTCGGCAGTATGTCGCTCTTGAACATGGCACTCATCTGCATTCGTGTCTGGGTGGGGATTTCTCATCTTGTTTCACACTAGCCTCCGCAGGTTTGGGTTACCCTATTTCGACCTCTCATTTGCTCGTTGCCTTGTCACCATGACCTCTTCTCATTTGATGTCAGATACTGCCAAATCCGCTGTCGTGCCGCCGATATGTTCAAGAGAAGTTGACCTCTACAAGCTTACAACCTCCCTCTGATGTCTCACACAAAATATTTTCCTCTGTCTCGTGTCGATGATGTGGGAAACATTATGGCCCACCTTCGATCAAGGTTACTTCCTGTCGACTTCAGCTCATTATCCAGGAAAGTGACTTAGATACTCCCTTCAGGTGCCTTAGAGCCTGCATGCCTCAATGGCAGGTTCTTCGTGTTCGACGCGAGGTTTTCATCATTGGCCTCCGATCGGATGATTCTGCGGGTGTTCGACACCAGCTCATTGATTCACACGCCGCAAATTGTACCTATAAGTACCTTGAGGACCATTGTCATTATTGGTGGTACCTCTCGCATCTGTTAATAGTTTTCATCACTGACTGGTAATCAGATGATGTTCATGCATGTTCGACTTCAGCTCATGTATTCACATGCTTGAACTTGTACTTTTTTCGGAATGGGATGGAGCGCAAGACCCTGGTTTTTGCCTACTACAAACCAGGTTGCGATTTTGTGGATCATTATTACATGACTCATTGATGGATGGCTGCGACCATACCTGAGTCTTTTAGGATGGCTGCGACCATACCTTATTATCGTCATGGTCTCTTCAGCTGGGTGGCTGCGTCCATACCACAGACCTTCTTCATATGTCTTTTGGATGGCTGCGCCCATGCCTAGACTACATGTAATTGAGATATCAGTTGTACATGCGGGTCCTTCCTGGTGGTGTTCCAGTTCGGCGAGTTTGTAAAGCATTTCACCCCTCCCACTCTCTCGGGCTTCATGCTTTAGGGGGCATCTATTACACAGTAATTTGTCACTGTCTCCCTGTCAGTCTCCCTACTGTGCCATGAATTCCAATCAATCATGCTCCTGCTCCCTAATCTGGCCAAATGACCCACTTTGCCAAAGTTTATTTGATCAGCGCAACTGTTTTGAAAATAACCGCACTGACTGGCGGATGATAGTGCAACTGATGTGCTACTAGTGCGGAAGCACACTAGTTTTCCGCACTGGTCAAATTTCATGAGACAGCACATCCTATGAATGTATTAAGCCGCGCTGACACAGCCTGCTCTGTTATTAAGATGCGCTGTCAGCGCTACAGTTCAGTTATACACCCGCGCTGATCCAGTTTGGACGAATTTGTTCCAACAGCCAGCCTTCCAAATGACTCCAGACTTGGTTGTTGGCCTTGTGGGTATTGCCCTCCCTTCTATGGCATGTCTGTTCGTCATTTGAAACCACCTTCCTTGAAGATAAGCTCATCCTCCCCCCATTCATGGAGACTCCTTCTCCTATTTAAACCTCTACCATTACCATGAGCAGCTAGTTTGGATCGTGTGGAGTTTATAGTGCTCAGATTGCTACTACTAGTAGGTAGTTGGTGTGATAAGTGTGGAATTGCTAGATAGCTTAAGGAAGGTTGTGGAGTGTTGCCTGTGGGAGAGAGTTTTTGTCTTGGGAGATCTACCTCCAAGGGTGAATGCTTAAGAGACTTGCTGGCTGGACCCTCTTGAGAAGGATTCGACGTCAGAACATTTGGTTGTACTCTTCTCTGTTATTGATTAATAATAGATGACTACTATTATGGTTCCATTCTCATTTGTCTCTGTAATGTTAAATGTGAATTACGTCCTTTCTGACTGATGTATAATTTCTTTTATTAGATTTCACGCTTGTGTTTGTCTTTCTCTTCATGTGTGCAGGTATCTATTCGCGGAGATCGTGGAGGATCGTGACCGGCCAAGAGCGAAGGAGCGAGAGCGACATCTCTTCATCAAACAATAGCATTGGAATCCAAGTAGGTGTTCATTGCCTACCTTCTATTTGCAATTAGGAACTTGCATAGTAGCATTGACTGATTGTTGCTAGACCCATTCTGGGCTAGTAGGGATCGCCTCTATCCGTAGAGGGGATTTACCTCTCCAACAGGTCCCATATCCCTATAGGAATAATCTCTCGGTCAACTGCTGGGACGAAGTCCCAAGAAGGAGAATAATAAGTCAAAGGATCCTTCTTAGAAGTGACTAAACATTGAGGATTCAATGCCACATAATTCACCTGTGGTGGGGTAGAGTCTACTTGAACACTTGGAACAAACCAAGGGGTATTCTAGAGTAAATTCGAATTAGGGTGGTAATTATCAGATGCAAGCTGATCAATAGTGACAATATTCCATTTATGAGGAAAGCACATCACTCGAAAGAATGAAGACACCATAGCATTCATAGCATAGACATAATCATGCCCGAGTAGCATATTAAAGTCTAAAGGGCTATCAAGCACCATCATATCAATTAAGAAAATCTTCCCACCTAAAGTAGTAGGCAATTGAGGAAGAACACCCATAGATTCACCAGGTCTTCTATCATAGGCTAACAACTGACTCTGAGTTGTCAACAACTTTGGGGAACCCAAATATTTCCAAGTCAAAGAGGATATAATACTTGGAGAAGATCCTCATCCAGCATACATCGATAGACATTTGTGGAATTAACCCTGACCTTTATTTGGAAAGGTGCAGTGGAAGGAAGATGAGGCTTGACAAGATTATTCCAATCAAAGGAAACACTCCTAGAACTCGAAGGGGGAACATTAGAAGAAACCAGAATGCCCTCTATACTAGAATACTCTATACTAGAGATCAAACAGACTCTTTGTTCGGCACTTCACCATGGAAAATTTTAGGGGCGAATGTTCGCCCTTTGGCGAAATTAAGGTGTTTTAAATTTTTAGTGGGCGAATATTTTGTATCATAGTACATTTTTACAAATCACCTCAAATAGCCCACCTTATTTTAAGGGAGAGGATAAAAAAGGTAAATTTAGCCCTTGAAATTAAGAGTTACAACCTTCCCTTCGCCCTAATTTTCAAGAATAGGTTTTATTTAAGTGAATCCTATGGGCCAAATACCATATTTATAAAAGAGGTATGGTAAATTAATAAAAATATAAAAAAATGAGAGGTACGGTAAATAAATAAAACATTTTTTATATTTACTCGATAAGTTACCTTATATACATGCAAGGGTGTAAAAAAATAAAAATATAAAAAGAGTGGAGGTATGGTAAATAAATAAAACCTTTTTTATACTTACTCAAAAGGTATGGTAAATAAATAAAAATATAAATAAACTAGACGTATGGTAAATAAATAAAACCTCTTTTTATATGTAGTCGATAACCCTCTTTCTATTTATGAAGGCTCAAAATAGAGGTTTTGTTTAAGTGAATCCTATGGGCCAAATACCATATTTGTAAAAGAGGTATCGTAAATTAATAAAAATATAAATAAATGAGAGGTATGGTAAACAAATAATTTTTTTTTTATATTTACTCCATAAGTCACCTTATATTTATGAACACTCAAAAAATGCGTTATATTTAGGTGAAACCTATGGGAAAAATACTATGGGCCAAACACCATGGGCTAGATTATTATTAATACCATGCAAAAAAACAATATTAACCTTAATATTAGTATTAATAAAAATAAAAATGGCACTTGGTATTGACCCATGGTATTCATGTGGAATGTATCCTATTTAAATGGGGGAATTAAACCAGCATAGATCCATCTTTCCTCTAGATCTACTAAGCCCCGAGAGGAATCAAATATCGTGATATGCAAACTAGCATAGAGTGAAAAAATATTTGATCCCTCTCGGGGGGCTTGGTGGATCATGAGTAAAAATGGATGTTGTAATTTAATGTATGTTAAACATTTTAACTTGGTTAAAATAAAAATAAAAATAAAAATCAATTATTAATTTTATTGATTTTTATAAATTACTAATAGTAATTTTTAAGCTCTAGGTTTATGATAACCCATGGTAATACCATGGTATTCATGTGAGCATAGACTATTTAAAGGGGAAATTCTATCATCTTAGATCCATTTTAATTCTGGGTCTACCAAGTGCTCAGAGGGATAAATAGATTTCATCCCCTTAAGAGTGGTAGATGTGGAGTTAAGATGGATATAGGTTGGTTTTTATGATAATGAATATATTAAATAGACTTAGGAAATTATATTGTAAAAACATCTTAAGGTGAATGGTTAAAGCTACATTTAGTCACATCACAAAACTTAGTAAAAAATACCGATATCTCCATTAATATTGGTTTTTAACTTTTTCTGATTTAACAAAAAAAATTCAAAAAAATGTAACCTTATCACTCTTTCCGCATCACCCTCGCAGAAGGTTTCTCACCATTTTTCAAACATTCTCAACATGATATCTTCATGAAAAAGTTTAGGTAGTTGGATTAGTTGTTTGAAAAATAAGTTGGTTTGTAGAACCTTTCATCTTCTGTGCTATTCTTAGTTTGTCCTAATGATCTGTAGGGGTTGGAGCCACTGCACCATATTTTCCTAAAAGGTGGAGATTGTTTACCCAAAAGGAAATTAATCTACATGTTACAACATTGTTAAAAAATTCAAGACCTATGAGGGTAGTGAATTATTCTAATAAGCAATTTAGATTAGGAGAGACGTAATTAAATTTTATTATTTAATTGAAGATTTCCAATTAAAATAATAATAAATCTACATTTATATATTCATATATTGATTGGAAGGACTCTCACAATGGTCACTTCTTTCAATTAGATCCCCTTCAAGCCTTTTGGGATACCTAATACTTTCTTATATAATATAGTTGGGACTTGCTACTTGTTGGCGTTTTGGGGTAAACAAACTTGATGTGTTTCTTTTTTATCTCGCAGATGGAGTCTATGGAATAAGAAAGAAATTTGATAACTTGAAGAAAATGGTAGCTTGATAAAAGTTGTAGAGAAAAGATTAATCCCTCCTACCTTTGATAGAACTCGTTGTCAATATCAACACCTACAAGAAATTTGTTGTGGAATATTATCAAAACTAATAGAAGGATATGAAAGAGTGTATTGTAAGAACCTTGACAAACACAGCCACTGAAACTTCGAACATTGTTTGTAGGAAGAGAAAATTATGTTTCTTTTTTCCAAACATGTATGTTAGTATATTACAGTTTAATGAATATGTTTTCTTATTATCATATATGGTTTCATACTTTAACAAAACATTCACCAAGACTTCACAATGCTTTATTATTTAGTAAAAGATTTACCAAGATCTTATAAGATTTTATAATTCAGTGAAAGATTCTCCATCACTGTACAAGATAATATAATCTGGTGAGAGATTCGCCAAAAAAATCATATATACATATTATATTATTGATAAAATTGCCTCCCATTTTTCCTATGTATCATGGGGATTAGCCCATTTATTATACATATAAATTCAGGGTGGTTCTTAAAATTTTCCTTGCACTTCACCCCCCAAAAGAGGAGTGTAATCAGCCAGTGATTGCACTGGCTCAACCACATTATCAACCAAAGGTTGATGGGATTGATGAGAAACCATATCAGATCTAGGAGTAGAACTTTTAGACTCAGACCATATCCTTTGAACCTCTGGAATACCAGGGCATAAATGAGTAAGATGGTCTCCCTTGCATATCTTACAAGGGAACTTAGGTTTAAAACTTCTACGTCCAAGTTTCTTATCAACCTCCAATCCGCCAACATGAGTAGCAGTGGTTTGCGAACAGTCCTGAACATGACTTGCAAAGGTCGGTGACTCTTTACTAGTATGACTCGCAGTGACTAGACTCATGCCCCCAGCATGACCTACAGCGGCTGAAGGCTCATCTCCAACATGATTGGTAGAGGTTGAAGATGAATTGCTAGTATGGCTCACAGTGATTAGACTTGTGCCCGCAGCATGACTTTCAGCGGCTAAAGGTTCATCTCCAACATGACTATCAGAGGTTGATGATGAATTGCTAGTATGACTTGCAGTGACTAGACTTATGCCCCAAGCATGACTAGTAGCAGCTGAAGGCTCATCTCCAACATGACTAGCAGAGGTTGAACATGAATTGATAGAATTATTCTTCTTCATTGACTTCCTCTTTCTCCTATTTTTAGATTTCTTATTATAAGAACGAGGAGAAAAACGAATCTGATATTTCTCTTTAAAAGAAGATGAACAATTAGCACCCATGTGATGCCCCTGAAATAAAGCATTCAACTCAGAAGCTTCAATAACATCAGGAATATTTGGAGTGGACCACAGCCAAATGGGTAGTCCAACATTCAATCCGGGAATATTCAAGGTGGCCATCAAGGGAGTACCAACAATTACAAAGAAAGGAAAAGCACCAGGATCCCCTTTTGGGAGGGTACCTTGGTTGGTTTCTACAGGAATATTGGCCATATCTAACTGATTCGCAGACCCTTCCCTTACGGGAATGTAGAAATGAATTTTCAAGGAAGATAGACTCATAATCAAAACCTTTTCCCTTGAGGAAGCAACTCCACAACTTTCAAAAGAAAGATCAAAGAGTCTTTCAAGATCGGTGGAGTGGTAAGTCTGTCACTCAGAAGACAAAGTCCAAAAAGTGACTAGACAAAAATACCTAAAGCTAACTATATACAAGGAGCAAAGAGCACTCGAATATAAATTCCCTAAAGAAGTAAGCAAGTCAAACAACTTTCAAGTATTTCTGCTCTCGGTGATGAGGACCGGACACCAAAATACAAGAAAGTGAAGTAGGGGCCTTCCAAAGATAGTCTGGGATAATGACGGCCCAGGCATACTAGCAAAGGTATCAGAGGAAGTTACGATGACCTCCTAACAATAGCCTGTGCCGGTGCAAGCCCCCAAGCTTCGCAAGGGTGCCCTCCAGAAGTACTGCTGAGAGTGATACAATGTCGACCTCAGGCGCCACGGGATTCCCTTCTGTAGCCACATATGTAGATCCATAGGATAAGCAACTAAGGTTACCAACTCATATCAGAAGCTAGGCGGAACAGTCATGAGGTAAGATCCGACAAGTAGGAGAGCGGGTATCTATTCCTTATCTTCAAAAACCCTCGTGCTTAACTCCCAGATCCAGAGCTTTCCTGGTCTCCCTAACACTATTGGATTTGCACTCGTTATTCAGACTTCTATGTTTTATAGTTTAAAGTGGCCTTGGAGAGTCTTCTCTCCATTCACCCAATCCAAGGCCGTAAATATCCTAAAACTTGTTGGTGTGTCTAAATTGACAATATAAAAAAGTTCTAGTATATTTTAGTTAGCACTTATTTTTAAAGGCTGTTGTTTTCAGTGAAGGGTATGGGAGTGAAACTGATGATGCGTGTATGACTCAACAAAAATCAAAGAAAAGTAACTACATGAATGCAATCATTTTTCTTTCGATGAAAAGCAACTTCTACTTGGGTTCTAAGAAACACTTAGAAAGCAAAAAAAAAAAAAAAAATTCTTTTCTTACAACACACTTCACACACTCAAAAACTAAAATGCTTTAACAAGGCAAAAGTATCCTAATGCAAGATGTAATGAAGATGCAAGAGACTTAAGATTACTCTAAATCAAAGAATGAAAGTAAATTGTTTATCGCTTCTAATTAGCCACTTAAGATGTTTAGATGGAATATAAGTTCCTAATGCTCATTTTCATCCAAACACTAAAAGAAAATCTCAAGACAAACAAAATGCACTTTCACTTGCAAAAAGAAATAAAATCAAAACAAGGCAAAAGAAAGCAAAAACTAAGTTTTTAAGAAGTTTTCTTTTTCACAAAAGCAAAAAACAACTTTTCAAAAGTGCTCTAAATACTATTGAAAACTTTAAGACCAAAGAATAGGCAACAAAAACACTTTGCAAGTTATCAACTGAAAATGGGTGAAAACTCAACAAAATAGGTGTTTCAAGATGCTCTTAATGACCAAAAAGCAACAAAAAGAGCTTGGTGACAATGATCAAAAGATCAAGAAAGACAACTTTCAAAATCGTCACTCGACAACTTTCAAAAAGCAAGGAAAGAAAATGGCCATAAGTTGCAGTTTTGACACAAAGCAAGAACATCACAAAGATAAAGTTTTTCACAAATACTGAAACCAATCTTTTTGCTCTAGAAGACCAGAATAGCCAAGATTCTCAGAAAGAAAACTCATGTGCTCAAACACAAACAATGACACTTGCGACAAAACAAAACAAGACGAAAACTTTCCGCAACCAGAGAGAATTCGAAACCGGAAACTTGTTGTAAAAACATAGACTGACAACCAAACTTGACTACTCAGGAAACACTCAGAACAGTAAAAAAAAATTCTGAACAAGAAAGATTTGCAAAAATCTTGGAAAATTAGGGTATACGCGACTATGTCAATGCACAGCTACGTGTATACGTGATTCATCCCAAAGAAACTTGTGTATATGTGGGTTCATATGGGGAAACTTGCGTACATATGCTTTTGTAACCTCACAAAAATGTGTCTATAACAGTTCACAAGAAAAAGAAAAAAAGGGGTCTGAAGAAATTGCTCTGACTTAAAGTCTGAGTTCCTATAGGAACAAACAACTCAGTTACAACAAGAAAATCAAAGGCTGAGCCATGATTGGCTTAAATTAACCCAAACTAGGAACAACAATACTGTTGTCCCCAGCGGAGTCGGCAATTCCTTTAAGGGACAAAGTCCTCTAGGGTCTTGGGTCAATAGCCTAGCAGAGTGGGGGTTATCTACAATGAAAGAAAAGAATTCCACACAACCATGATACTAATACAAGAAAACTACGCAAAGAGAGGTGCACTTGGGGGTCCTTTGTTTTGGTAGATCCGACCAGGGTCCAAACCCTCTTGGAGTTCCTTTCGATCCTTCAACCTACAAAACAACCAATTTAAAAAAGCATAGCAGTATATGGACCAAGCATCATAAAGAAATCAACTTCATAGCATATTGAAAGGTAGTTAGTTATACAATTGAAATAACTATTCATATGCAAACCATAATGACAACATTATAAGCATGAAGAAGATTGATTTCAGGAACAAGACAAACATTTCTTTATTGCAGATAGCTAAAATAAAACAAGGAATGATATCACATGAATCTTCCTCTGGCTAGCTCCAAGTTGAACTGTCCTCCGGATTCGTCCAATCCCAATTCTTCAAAAGGCTCCTTCCATGACTCACACAAGGATATCTCCACTAGTGAAAAGACATCATAACTCAAGGAAAGAAGGGTTTCCTCTAAAAGAGGAAGTGCTGGAAGCACAATGATCTTCAGACCTAATTAGGGATAATCTCAGTAGAGTGATTTTTCTCTCTATTCTCTCCTCCTTTAGGTCTTCCCATTGAAGCCTTTTTATACTTCCCCCAAAGTAGTTTTTTAGTTGGGAATTCATTGAGAACAGTTGGGGCATGAGAACTAATAGGTAATCAACACGTAAAACCTATGAACTCCAACTGAATTAAGGAGATTTAATTTTTTTAAGTGTTTTAAGACATATACGCGGGTTGGGTATACACAGACCTACGTACACATGCATTTAGCTCAGGGCAATGTCGTGTATAGGGAGTAAAACACTGTTTTTTAAGTATTTGGACCAAGTCTGGAAGGAGGGGTTTCCCTAGGCCATGAGTGCAACATCACAAACATCAAGAGTAAGATTTGGATCTATAACAAATGCCCCCTAATATACGAGGTTATAAGACGTACATGATGGCCGAAATGTATTAAGTAAGTGCATGGAAAGGAAACCTATCAAAAACTGAGAAGGACTTCACCAGAGTTCAGCCTACCAAGCCACAAAAGGAGATCAGAAAGAAACACTATCTGAGGTGGGCATACCCATGCTCAGAGAAAGTAAAGCATGTCTGCATATCAAGTATAAGTGGATCCACTAAGTATAAAAGTATAGAAGACTAGAAAATACATAATGGATCATCTGATCATGTTCGAACAAGTACATGTCTTAATATCACATATAAGAATGTCAATGATGCTGAAGGATGGAGCTGATCACTGATATCAAAGAATGATCCCCAAAAGTAGAAAATGAACATGATGGAGTAAGATGTTACTACACTACAAACTCAGGTGCCAGCATATAGAATGTCTCCATGAATGAATGCAACATATAAGGTGGAGTGGTATCAACTAGCAGCAACAGGAGCAATTGTCAAGTGAACCAATGAATGTTGATGCAACCTAAGGTCTTCACCAGCCACCATGGTACATTTCTACACCATGGGAATAAATGATCTGAAGTCGACCATGTGAGAAATTGTTTGATGACCATTGATTGATGTATACCATTAACAAATGCGAGAATACTCATCGATAATGATAATGAGTGTCAAGGTACCCAGTACAATCTAACAAGTGTGAATAGATGAGATGGAGTCGAAAACTTATAAGAATCTATCAATCAGGAGACAATGATGATTTCCCACGGTTGATAGCGAAGGATTTGCCACTAATGACTACAAACCCCAAGGTACTGCCAAATGGACTCTAGATCTTTGCCCCAAAGTAATGAGTCGTAGTCGATAGCAAAAGATCTACCAGAAGGAAAGCATTAAGGAATCCTTCATCAATCTAGTGCGAGTGTAACCCATAGGCCAATAATGTGGAAGGAATCAGATGAAAGAGATGTAGTAACCTGACCGAAGCATGTTTCTGGCGTACACAAGATGTGGCTAGCACATGACAGAAACCCTCTGAACCAACCAATAATGAAAGCTGACACAGAGGCGAGGTATCCACCAATAGGGTCAAATGGAAATCGAGGTACTGCACGAATCCCAGTGTGTGATAGTGTAAGCTGATGTTAAACACAAGGGAAACCACTCAGTCAAAGACCCATGATATTGATCAATGCTGAGCACAATGTGGCCTATCAATAATGAAAATAGGGCTAGGGTGCAGCTCTAGGCCCATCCTCAGAGCAAGATGTCATCGTCGATAAGGACAAGACCTGTCAGCAAGAAGTCAAAGGAGACCTTCTGAAACCGGCACGAGTAAAGGACCAATATAGCTGACCTGATGATAGACAAGATACTGACAACTAGGGATGGCCTACTGAAAAATGAGTCAAGAGACACCGCAAAGAGGCTGACTCAGACTAACTTCCCTTGAACAAAAAGCACGACTCAATGTGACTATGTGGAAGCATATGATGACTCTGTATAAGTTTTTTATGAAAAAGGCATGAACAAACCCTCCATATGATTGGAAGAGATAACCAATCAAGGGAGAACTGACTCAATAATAAGGTTAAGGTGTACCTACTAGCATTGTGGCACTGATTTAGAGCTATGGCACAGGTGTTGTCCTTGATGGCAACTCACTTTGGTGACAGATCTCAGTACAGGCTCTCAGAATGAAGGAAAAAGATATATACGCAGGTTCACCTAGACGAAGGTGTGTATACACGCGGGTTAGATGTTACAAAGGCGCATATGTGTATACACGGACTTTCACACAAGGAAAAGTACATATATGTTGGAGAACTTACTTTTGGTCTGTGGTATTTAGTCCTTGGTATTTGAACCTATGGTTTTGGACCATGGTATCTCGTCAGAAGTGTTGATCCAAGTATTGGGTCCATGGTATTGTTTTATTATGGTTTTGGACCGTGGTATTGTGAAATGCCTAAGACTATAAAAGAGGAAGGAGATCATTTGGCAAAGGATCATCAGAATTAATTGAATATCTGATAAAGGGCTAGATCTAGAATATTGGTTATTGGGTTATGCTGCAGATCTGGATTTGAATGAAGGAGGAACCCGAGCGCAAAGAGAAGGATAAGTTCTATTGATGGATATGTATGCAGGTTCATTGAAGTGAAGGCGAATATACATGCCAGTTCTATGAGTAAAAACAGTGTATACGTAGGTTGGTCCAAACACAGAAGCGTATGCACGCAGGTTTCTGGTTATTGAAGTAACGTACATCTCTTGAATTGGGTTCTAGCTGCTTCTATTTATTGTTGTAGTGTTCTGGGTTCAGAATTTGGTGTGTGGTTACTGTTATTGTGTTTTGGGTACAACTGTCAGATAAGTGTCTACATGATTCAGTTCTAATTAGTGAAAAGGAGATTGTTTGATGCAGAAATTCTTGATGATTGATTGATGTTCATGGATCTAGTCTGAAAATTTATGAAACGTGGTCCCTGGAAGAAAGAGAAGGTTGTAGCCTTCTGTAGGTCAGCACCTACATACTAGTGTCTTGGCTAGTGCAAGAGCCAAGGGGGTTGTAGCTCCCTTCCAGGAGAAGTTGGAGAACGAGAGAGGGTTGTAGCTCTCAGCAGGTTGCAGCCTGCATACTGGTAAAGGATTGCACCAATACATAATCATTGTAAAAAGAATTTTCTAATTAAAAGGAAGATAGAGACGAATTGTAGCAGGTGGTTTTCACCCACATTGAGTTTCCACCTTATATCTTGTGTTCTTGTGTCTGATTGTCTTCTGCTCTGGTTTACTGTTTCTGGTTACTGTTTATTTGATTCTGATACATAGATTAATAATTAACATCTGTAAGATAAAGTAAATTATAAGTTTGCATGGTGTACGCGGGTTTCCTTCTAAGTAGTTGCGTATATACATCATTTTCATCAACTGAAGTAGCGTATATGATCTGGATTTGAAAAAGGGAATATTTGACTTGATAATACTAATTCACCCCCCCTCTCAGTATTATTTCCAACAATTGATATCAGAGCAGGTCCTTCAGAAGTAGCTTGATTGCTTGAAGGAAAACCTATCATCATGAGCAACTACAAAAGAGAAGCATCAATCAGGCCACCAATTTTTGATGGGACCAACTTCGTCTATTGGAAGGTAAGAGTTACAACCTATCTTCAATCTCTTGGTATAGAAGTCTGGGATATCATAGATACAAGGTACACTTTTCCTTCAGCAACTCCTATAGATCCGGCTGGTAAGAAGCAATATGAAACAAATGCAAAGGCTGTCAATACTCTCTTAAGATGTCTATCTCAATCAGAATTCATCAAGGTTATGCAGTATAAATCCGCAAAAGAAATATGGGACAAGATTGTTTTGAGCTATGAAGGAGATGAACAGGTAAAAAGAGCAAAACTTCAAACCCTTGGAATTCAATATGAAAATCTACGAATCCACAATGATGAAAGTGTGGCTAACTATGTCCTTCGTGTAGATGAGATTGTTAATTGTATGAAAAATTTGGGTGAAGAAATAAAAGAGGCTGTTATGGTTGAAAAAGTTCTAAGATCTTTGTCCCCTACGTTTGAATCAAAAGTTTCTGCAATAGAAGAAAAGGAGAATCTACCGAACCTTACCATGTCACAGCTGCATGGAATTCTAACTGCTTACGAAATGAGGAAAGGAGGACCATCAGACAGGAGAGAAGCTACATTCAAGGCATTAGGCAAAGGAGATTACTATGAGTCAGGACATACATCAAAAGAAGAGGAAGAATCAAATTTTGTCAAGAACCTTCAACGGGGTGCTGGAAGATTCAGAGGTAAGTTACCTTTGAAATGCTTTGCTTGTGGAAGAGTCGGTCACTATGTTGCCAAATGTCCTCATAAAGATAAGCTTGACAAAGGTAAGGAACCTGTTAGATGGAACAAGAAACAAAATGTAAATAAGAAAAGCTATTACACTCATGAAGATAGTGATGGACTTTCAAATAGTGATGAAGATGAAAAAGGCTATAATTATAAACTTTTAATGGCTTTTGAAGATGATGATTTTGTGGATGCTATAGATGAAGAAGGTCTTTATGAAGAGACTTCTAGACTCAAAATTTGTTTAGAAGAGAAGAATGTGATCATAGATACTCTAAAATTCCAACTGGCTGAAAAGGAAAAACATCATGAAAAGTTAGAATGTGAAATTGTGGGACTGAGAAAAGAGATTGAGAAAACAAAAGCTCTTAATCTTAGATTTGTTAAAAGATCTGACACTCTAGATGAGATTATCAAAGTGTAACACTCTTCACTAATCAAGACAGGTCTGGGATATAATGAAGAAACAACTCAGGTCTGGAATATAATGAAGAAACAACTCAAGCACAGAAACCATCTACCTCCAAGAGTTATCTTGATGCATGTTAGGCCCCTATACTACTAGTGTAACCCCCTATTGTTGTTAGTATAACCCACTTATTATATTGATGTACCCATGTAGTGCCCATATTGTTACTATTGTGCCACATAGAAGCCCACTATTGTTATTATTGTGCCCTTACATTATTATTGTTATGTCGGCTCTGATTATGTTATAACCCCTTAGACTCCTATATATAGAAAGGAGGTCTTTTCATTTGTATCATCCAATAATTGTTCATTTATGTAATGTAAAGGAGGTTGCCCCCTCGAAGAGGCTGAATTCTAAGGCGTGGATCTCTCTTTTCTATCTTTTTGTGAGCTGGTTTCATAACAATGCAGCAAGGAGAAGTGAACAAAGACCCAATGGAAATCACCAGGTAAATCAGGGACAATTTACCTCAAGAATGAACAAAGACTACCAGGTAAATCACAGGCAATCTACTTTAAGGACAAGCAGAAACTACAACCAGCCACAGGTAAAACCTTCTCAATTTTCCTCAAGAATGGATGTCAATAGGAACTACAATCATTTGGCTGGTAGATTTGATAATCACAAGAGTTTCTTCAATGGCCAATGTTTCTCTTGTCATAACTTTGGTCACAAAGTAGCTCAATGTGTTGCCTATAAGACAATCATGACTAGAGAAGCTCATTAACAGAGGAGTATGACTGGGATCATGAAAAGAACCTACAATAACTTCTCTGCTCTTGAAAATGAAATAGAATGTTCTATTTGTAACAATTTCGGTCATGAAGATTCTGAATGCAGGAGCAGGTTTCGGCAGACAACTCAGAAGGAGCAAGCCTCAAGTGCCAAATCATGGAGAATAAAAGAACCATAACCAGAAAGATGTGGTATAGCCCTATATGCGGAAGGGTAGGAAAATCAATGGTACATCGACAGTGGATGTTCGAAACATATGACAGGTGATAAAGAAAAACTTTAGTGATATAGTGCCTTAAAGAAGGAGAAGAAGGTCTCTTTTGGAAATGACACCCCTGCTCTCATAAAAGGTAAAGGTTCGGTTCAGTTGAAAGAAAGGGTCAAAGCTGGAAATGTCATGTATGTTGATGGCTTAAATAATAATTTATTAAGTGTCAGTCAGATGTGTGATGAAGGAATTGAGGTAATATTTCGATCAAATGGATGTAGTGTTCGTGATCTTGATACAGGAAAAACAGTGATCAAAGGCGAAAGAACTCCAAATAATCTATACATATTCAAAGAAGGACAACATCAATGCTATCTAAGCAAGAATGATGAACACTGGCTATGGCACAGAAGATTGGGGCATCTTAGCTTCTCACAGATAAGGAAAGCATGCAAATACCAAGCAGTTCATGGTCTTCCAGACATCAGAATCCTAGACAATACAATATGCAAATCATGTCAGTTTGGTAAGGAAACCAAAACTAACTTCCCTAATAAGGAAAGATCAGCCAGCAGGCCACTTGAACTTGTCCATACTGATGTATGTGGTCCATCTAGGAAAAGGTCACCTCGAGGAGAAGAATAATTTATATTATTCATTGATGACTATTCCAGGATGTGTTGGATAGGAATTATGAAGCACAAAGACGAAGCCTTTGAAAAGTTCAAATCATTCAAAGCCTTGGTGGAGAACGAATCAGATCACAGAATCAAATGCCTCAAGTCTGATCGAGGAGGAGAATTTACCTCGAATGAATTTTTCGATTTTTGTGAGGAACATGGAATAAGAAGGGAATTCTCTACAGCTAGGACTCCTCAGCAAAATGGAGTAGTAGAAAGGATGAACAGAACAGTTCAACAAATGGCTCGTGCTATGCTTGATGAGTCTATAACTCTCGCAACCTTCACGGGTGAAGCCTCATTTGCTGCAGTTGTTATTCTCAACAAAACAAATGTCCGAGTGAACAACACTCAAACTCCACATGAGCTATGGTATGGTGAGACTCCTTCAGTAAAATATTTCAAAATTTTTGGAAGCAAATGCTATATCAAAAATACTGATGAGAATCTTGGCAAGTTTGAACCTAGAGCAGATGAAGGCATTCTCCTTGGTTACTCTCCTCACACAAAGCTTGCAAGTGTTACAATAAAAGGCTTGGAAAAATTGTTGAAAGTATTGATGTAGTAATTGATGAAGAAGAAAACACTCCTAGGCAGGTAAGATCTGAAGATTTCGAAGATGATGAGGACTATCCTTCAACATCAAATCAGAGTTATGATGAAGAAGAATCTCAAGAGGCACCAGAAGAACAGATAAGGATAGAAGATAAGACTCCATCTAGGTACGTTCAGAAGAATCATCCAGAATCTCAAATTTTGGGGCAGAAAGAGGCAGGTATACAAACAAGAAGAACAATTGCAGAAGCTTCAAGCTATTTGGCTTTGCTCTCCTCCACTGAACCAAAAAATGTAAAAGAGGCATGCAAAGATGAATGTTGGGTCAAGGCAATGGATGAAGAACTTGAGCAGATCGAAAAGAATAACACTTGGGAGTTGGTTCCTAGACCAAAAGATAAGAATGTCATAGGGACAAAATGGATCTTCAAAAACAAGTTGAATGAAAATGGGGAAGTGATTAGAAACAAGGCTAGACTTGTTTGTAAAGGGTATGCTCAACAATAGGGAATAGAATTTGAAGAAAATTTTGCTCCCGTTGCTAGACTTGAGGCCATCAGAATGTTTCTTGCTCTCTCTAGCTTTCAGAAGTTCAAAGTATTTCAAATGGACGTGAAATCAGCCTTTCTGAATGGAGACTTAGAAGAAGAAGTGTACATTGAGCAACCAGATGGTTTCATTCTTGGGAATGATCCAAACCTTGTATGCAGACTAAAAAAGGCTCTCTATGGTCTTAAACAGGCTCCAAGGGCTTGGTACTACTGTTTGGACAAATACCTTCATCAACAAGGTTTTTCAAAAGGATCAGCAGATAGCAATCTATATATAAAAATTGAAAATGACAAATTGCTAATACTTGTTGGGTATGTAGATGATATTATCTTTGGCAGCAATGGAGAAGCTGTGAGTCAAAACTTTGCCTTGGTGATGCAGAAAGATTTCGAAATGTCATTACTTGGAGTGCTGACATATTTTCTTGGTCTACAAATCCAACAACATGAAGGCAGTATCTTTTTGTCTCAAACCAAGTATCTCAAGCAGATCTTGAAGAAATATGGCATGGAAGATTCAATACCAGTATGTACCCCTATGGTTACAGGATGCAGCCTCAATGCAGATGATGAATCAATAGCAGTGCATCAACCAACCTATAGATCCATGATTGGAAGTCTGCTTTATTTGACAGGTACCCGACCAGACATCATGCATGCAGTGGGAATGGTTGGAAGATTTCAGGAAAGTCCAAAGGAAACTCATCTTCAGGCAGTGAAGAGAATCTTCAAGTATCTTCAAGGAACTCAAAACTATGGCTTATGGTATCCAAGAGATACAAATCTCACTCTTCATGCTTATACAGATGCAGAATGGGCTGGAAGCATGGATGATAGAAAGAGCACAAGTGGTGGTGCATTCTTTATGGGTTCCAGATTAGTATCTTGATTCAACAAGAAAAAAAGTTCGATTGCTCTATCTACAGCTAAAGCAGAATATGTGGCTGCTGCATCTTGTTGCACTCAACTACTTTGGATGATGCAAACCTTGCAGGATTTTCAAATCACATGTACACCACCTATCTCCATCTTATGTGATAATACAAGTGCAATTAGCATTTCAAAGAACCCAGTTATGCATTCAAAGACCAAGCACATACCTATCAAATATCATTTCCCCCGGGAACAAGTGCTTGAACAAAAGGTGAAGTTGGAATATGTTCCCTCTAAGGAACAAGTTGCTGATATACTCACCAAACCACTACCCAGGGAGACATTTGAATACCTCAGACAGAAGCTGGGAGTAGTTGATGCTTCATCCTGTTGTTGAAACTTGTCTGTTTCGGAGAAAAGTGGTTGTACGTGAGTTGGCTGAAGAGGATCCGCGTACATACACTGGTTTATACAGATACAATCGCATATATGGAGGCTTGATGGATATCAGTAGGGACAGGCTCTGGTTGAAGATAGTCTGATATGGGTCTAACAGAGACCATCTGGCATAGGTTCAGGGGGAGCAGATAAACTTCTAATGATGCATTGTTGGCATTATCTTAGAAGCTTTTGGTTCAAGTTCACAGTTGTTGTTGGTTTCAGGTGGAACAAATGCAGAGGGAGAACAGAAGGATGCGTGGGTGTTGATCTGAATGGTGATTGACAGATGTTGCTGATATCAGTTATTGGTGACTTTCATAAGCCTTGCTCTAGACATTTCGTCTCTATGTCATGTATCTCTTTTATGGTGTCAAGGTCATGTAACAGCCTATTTTGGTTTCCCCACTATGCCTGGGATGAACATGTAATGTACTTGGTTGTCATATGTAAATTTTTGATATATCCCCACTTGGTTGGGTGATGGATGTATCTATTGAGTCTTTTGGTGATAAGAAGGTCTTTTATGATGTATAAGTCATGGTTCTTCTTGAAGAGCATCTTTTTGCAGATCTTTCCTACAGTCAGGGGGAGCATGGTCAGCACAACAGGGCAGAGATTTCAGCATGTACTCAGGGGGAGCACAACCCTTTGCCCTTGATGACAAGGGGGGAGAATGACTTTGAGGATCTTGGGGTTGCCATCAAGTCCAAAGGGGGGGTTTGTTGGCATTGTGGCACTGATTTAGAGCTATGGCACAGGTGTTGTCCTTGATGGCAACTCACTTTGGTGACAGGTCTCAGTACAGGCTCTCAGAATGAAGGAAAAAGATATATATGTAGGTTCACCTAGACGAAGGTGCATATACACACGGGTTAGACGTTACAAAGGTGCATATGTGTATACACGAACTTTCATGCAAGGAAAAGTGCGTATATGTTGGAGAACTTACTTTTGGTCCATGGTATTTAGTCCTTGGTATTTGAACCTATGGTTTTGGACCATGGTATCTCGTCAGAAGTGTTCATCCAAAGTATTGGGTCCATGGTATCGTTTTATTATGGTTTTGGACCGCGGTATTGTGAAAGGCCTAAGACTATAAAAGAGGAAGGAGATCATTTGGAAAAGGATCATCTGAATTAATTGAATATCTGATAAAGGGCTAGATCTAGAATATTGGTTATTGGGTTATGCTACAGATCTGGATTTGAATGAAGGAGGAACCTGAGTGCAAAGAGAAGGATAAGTTCTATTGATGGATCTGTATGCAGGTTCAGTGAAGTGAAGGCGCGTATACACGCCGGTTCTGTGAGTAAAAACAACGTATACGCAGGTTGGTCCAAACACAGAAGCGTATGCACGCAGGTTTCTGGTTATTGAAGTAGCGTACATCTCTTGAGTTGGGTTCTAGCTGCTTCTGTTTATTGTTGTAGTGTTCTGGGTTCAGAATTTGGTGTGTGGTTACTGTTATTGTGTTTTGGGTACAGCTGTCAGAGAAGTGTCTACTTGATTCAGTTCTAATTGGTGAAAAGGAGATTGTTTGATGCAGAAATTCTTGATGATTGATTGATGTTCATGGATCTAGTCTAAAAATTTATGAAACGTGGTCCCTGGAAGAAAGAGAAGGTTGTAGCCTTCTGTAGGTCAGCACCTACGTACTAGTATCTTGGCTAGTGCAAGAGCCAAGGGGGTTGTAGCTCCCTTCCAGGAGAAGCTGGAGAACGAGAGAGGGTTGTATCCCTCAGCAGGTTGCAGCCTGCGTAATGGTAAAGGACTGCACCAGTACAAAATCATTGTAAAAAGAAGTTTCTAATTAAAAGGAAGATAGAGATGAATTGCAGCAGGTGGTTTTCACCCACATTGGGTTTCCACCTTATATCTTGTGTTCTTGTGTGGGATTGTCTTTTGCTCTGTTTTACTATTTCTGGTTACTGTTTATTTGATTCTGATACACAGATTAATAATCAACATCTGTAAGATAAAGTAAATTATAAGTTTGCATGGTATACGCGGGTTTCCTTCTAAGTAGTTGCGTATATACGCAGTTTTCATCAACTAAAGTAGCGTATATGATCTGGATTTGAAAAAGGGAATATTTGACTTGATAATATTGATTCACCCACCCTCTTAGTATTATTTCCAACAGTACCTAAGTCAAACTAAATCCCGCCCGAATGGAGGAGACTTTGTTTTGAGTGCTTTGTTCAAGGGCGACACGACTGACTCTAGCTGCTAACAATAAGTGGAAATATTGTCCCGTTCCCGCTCTTTTTGGAACATATAATTTTTTTGTCTTTTTATGTAAGCTGGAAAAAGAACAAAAGAATGCTATAGTATAGTGGAAAGAATGAGTGGCGGTGAAACAGATGATCTAGTTCCTGGGATTGGAACAATCCTATGCTCAATGTAGGGAGGTGAAAAATGGTCAAAGACACTCAAAGGTATGCTCCCTCCATGGGTCAGGGTGTCGAGTTGATTGCAAGTTCGATTTTGCAGATGACATGGTGAAAAAGTGGCTTAAACACGAGTCCAAGTGAAGCCGACTCAAGGCTAAAAGGTGAAAATGGTCAAAATGCAATGGAGTAGTACAACTCAACATGAAGGAGCCTCTAGGGTATAAGGCTAGAACGAAGCGAAGAAGAAAAGTGGAATGAGTCTTCATTGTATAAGTCATGGTGGCACTAAAGAGGACTCCCGAGCCTAGGGACGAAAAATTGGCATGAGTGCCAAGTGACAACTAGGTACTAACTAGGCCACCCATGATAAGGTAGGCTATACCAAACAAGTTATGATACTTCTAAGCAATGAGAAGGTTCTGCACCATAACTTGGTGGGGTTGATCCTAAGGCCAAAATTGGAAAGGAAACTAATAAGTGCATAACACAGGTGGAAAAACCTAACCTATATGCGAGTTTTGAGACCCAATACTTGTCAGAACAGACCAACCATAAAAATTTCCAAAGGAGAAATCTTCCAAGTTCCGTATACATAAATAGGAACACTAGACAAGAAGTTAATACATCCCACATATAAACTTCATATAAAATCTTGTGTTATAGAATACAAAATTTGAAAATGCATACCTTATATATACAATATGGTACAGGGAACCACGCAACCTTGCGGCTTACACATAATAGTTCTTCTAGACAAACCACTTGCAGGGCTTAGGCCCAGGACTCCTTTGGTAGTCAAAACTCATGGCTTCAAAGAGTTGCTCCTGTGAAGGCAAATCAAGTTTTGAGAAATCATGAGAACTACAAGGATTAAAAGAGGTAATTAAAGGGTCCCATATCCCTATAGGAAGAATCTCTTGGTCAACTATCGGGACCAAGTCCCAAGAAGGACAATAATAAGTCAAAGGATCCTTCTCACAAGCGACTGAAAATTGAGGATTCAATGCCACATAATTCACCCGTGGCGGGGTAGAGTCTACTTGAACACTCGGAACAAACCAAGGGGTATTCTAGAGTAAATTCAAATTAGGGTGGTAATTATCAGATGTAAGATGATCAATAGTGATAATATTTCCTTTATGAGGAAAGCACATCACTCGAAAGAGTGAAGACACCACAGCATTCATAACATAGACATAATCACGCCCGAGTAGCATATTAAATTCTAAAGGGCTATCAACCACCATCATATCGACTAAGATAGTCTTCCCACCTAAAGTAATAGGAAATTGAGGAAGAACACCCATAGATTCACCAGGTCTTCTGTCATAGGCTAACAATTGACTCTAAGTTGTCAACAACTTTGGGGAACCCAAAGCTTTCCAAGTCAAAGAGGATATAATACTTGCAGAGGATCCTTCATCCAGCATACATCGATAGACATTTGTGGAATTAACCCTGACCTTTATTTGGAGAGGTGTAGCGGAAGGAAGACGAGGCTTGACAAGATTATCCCAATCAAAGGAAACACTCCTAGAACTCAAAGGGGGAACATTTGAAGAAACCAGAATGCCCCCTATACCAGAAGACTCTATACTAGAGATCAAATAGACTCTTTTGTTAGGCACCTCACCCCCCAAAAGAGGAGTTTAATCAGCTAACGATTGCACTGGCTCAACCACATTATCAACCAAAGATTGATGGGATTGATGAGAAGCCATATCAGATCCAGGAGTAGAAGAACTTTCAGACTCAGACCATATCCTTTGAACCTCTAGAATACCAGGGCATAAATGAGTAAGATGGTCTCCCTTGCATATCTTATAAGGGACGTTAGGTTTAAAACTTCTACATCCAAGTTTCTTATCAACCTCCAATCCACCAACATGAGTAGCAGTCGTTTGCGGAGAGTTCTAAACATGACTTACAGAGGTCGGTGACTCTTTGCCAGTATGACTCGCAGTGACTAGACTCATGCCCCCATCATGACCTGTAGTGGTTGAAGGCTCACCTCCAACATGACTGGCAGAGGTTGAATATGAATTGCTAAAATGGCTCGTAGTGACTAGACTTATGCCCCCAGCATGACTTGCAGTGGCTGAAGGTTCATCTCCAACATGACTAGCAGAGGTTGATGATGAATTGCTAGTATGACTTGCAATGACTAGACTTATGCCCCCAACATTACTAGCAGCGGCTGAAGGCTCATCTCCAACATGACTAGCAGAGGTTGAAGATGAATTGATAGAATTATTCTTTTTCTTTGACTTCCTCTTTCTCCTCTTTTTATATTTCTTATTACAAGAAGGAGGAGAAAAAGGAATCCCATATTTATCTTTGAAAGAAGATGAACAATTAACACCCATGTGATGCCCCTGAAATAAAGCATTCATCTCAGAAGCTTCAAGAACATCAGGAATATTCAGAGTGGACCACAGCCAAACGGGTAGTCCAACATTCAATCCAGGAATATTCAAGGTGGCCATCAAGGGAGTACCAACGTTTCCAAGGAAAGCAAAAGCACAAGGATCCCCTTTTGGGAGGGTACCTTGGTTGGTTTCTACAGAAATATTGGCCATATATAACTGATTCACAGACCCTTCCCTTACAGGAATGTAGAAATGACTTTTCAAGGAAGATAGACTCACAATCAAAACCTTTTCCATTAAGGAGGCAACTCCATGAATTTCAAAAGAAAGATCAAAGAGTCTTTCAAGATCGGCATAGTGGTAAGTCAGTCACTCAGAAGACAAAGTCTGAAAAGTGACTAGACAAAAATACCTAAAGCCAACTATATACAAGGAGCAAAGAGCACTCGACTATAAAGTCCCTAAAGAAGTCAGCTAGTTAAACAACTTTCAAGTATTTCTGCTCTGGGTGATGAGGACCAGACAAGAAAATACAAGAAAGTGAAGTAGGGGCCTTCCAAATATAGTCTGGGATAATGATGGCCCAGGCCTACTGTCAAGCAATAAAAAGGTGTCTTTTTAACTACTAATTACCTTCACATTAATTGTCAACTGAGGGACAAATTTTTATTTCAAGAGTGTACTCAGTCTGAGGCAGCTATTTACTCAAGAGTAATGTTATGAAAGATGTAGTACAATGCTCAAAATACAAGAGTAAATGGATGCTCAAAATGAGATCTACTTACAACAAAGCACTTTAAGACTTAAATCATGCATTCAGAAAACTACAGAAAATGATCAGTCAAGGGTACAGTAACAGTAACTCATCCCTTTGTAAATTGATGCAATTAGAAAGGCACTCAAAAAGAAGGATCATCAAATTGGCAACTAGACAGCATATGTTAATGTTCACTATAGTCTCAGACCTTTTTCACACCAAAGCAAAGATAATGTGAATAACGGGAAATGGAAGAACAGCTAGGAAATGTAACAGCAAATGAATTCAATAAACAACAACACCTTAGTCTACAAGAATAAATGCAACAATCGTGTTCTACAGAAATCAAATGGCAATCCCCTATCTTTAAAGATGAATCGAATAACACACGGTAAATAGAATAGCATTGATTAATGATAGAATATGGAACATCGCTTGAAATCCAAATACAAATGCATAATAACTTAACACACGGCACACCT
The DNA here is from genome assembly GCA_031772625.1 of Pinus tabuliformis. Classification (NCBI taxonomy): domain Eukaryota; kingdom Viridiplantae; phylum Streptophyta; class Pinopsida; order Pinales; family Pinaceae; genus Pinus; species Pinus tabuliformis. The sequence continues at coordinate 872,714,724 of CM062811.1, forward strand.
TAATAGTAATCTGATCTGGTAATCAAATTATCGGTCTTATAAATAATACGATTGTCTTTTTAGAATGGAACAACAACGTTTATAAGTTCAACAATTGTAAGGAAATATAATTTCCAAGATGAATTCAATAATACCAATGGTCAAATGTTACAGCACATATATTCTATAATTGATCAACAACAGTATCATGTAAAAACCATTTATATCAGCACTTAAAGAAACAGCAATGCGTTGCGAAATCGATATGATATTTCTGTCTCAGAAAATCAGATTACGTGACAGAGCTGTGATGTAAAATAATAGAACATACCAGATTACCAAATAATGCTGATAAGCAAACCACGCATAAACCAAAAATATAATATACAGCAGCAGCAGCGTACTCCACTAGAGGCTGGGCCCTTAGCCGCCATCGAATGCTGCTGGGTTACTTCAGGATCAACGATGGAATGGAAACTAGATTTATATTAAAATATCAAAGCAGAGTTACAATGGATTACAACAAGAAATCTCTCCATCTCTCAGCCATTATCCATTCTCTCTGCCATCCTCAATTCTAAATCTCTAATTCATCCTCAATTCTCCACCATTTTTCCATCATTTTTCCATCTCCATATCTGATCTCTGTTTTCATTTAAATAGAGAGAGAGCAGAGAGCAGTTACAATAGAGATAATTACAACATGATTTCTATTACAAAATTGGATTGTCTCTAATCAATTGATCAACAAGAGCAAGGCGAATTTGGCTTTGCATCTGAGATTTGGAGGACGACCGCAACAACAAATCTGAGAAAATCATGCTCACAGAACCTTGCATTTCTCTCAATACAAGTCCAATTTGGGCAAACCATTTTTTAATAAAGTTGGCTGGGTCCGTTCTGGACAAAACCCATGTTCCGGATATTCCAGATTCTTCTTCATTTGACCAGAATCTCAACCGCAAAACTGTCACTTCTTATTCCAGCGAATTTCTGAGTTGGCACTTTTAATGATCAAATCTTCAATCTGGAAATTATCTTGGAGGCTAAAAATGGTGAATAATGTTACAACCAATTTACTAAAACTATCATTGATAAAATCATGCATAATCATCAATTTATTAGAAATAAAGGATAATAAATAATATTCATTCATAAGAGCATAAATCATTGTAAAATAGAATTATATGATAAACCGTGATTAATAACATGATAAAGAAAAGTAAAAATGGATGAAATAAGTGTTAAAAAGGTGGTCGTATTCACGGCCCAACACACCCCCACACCGAATATATTGCATGTCCTCATGCAACAAAAAACTGAATATATTGCATGTCCTCATGCAACCCAAAGACAAAACCCATGTCTTAACTAAGCAACAAAAATTTGCTCATCTCAGCTCATGAAATGGATAGAACAAATGAATTCTTCCTTAATTAATGAATATTCAATTTTAGCAGTCTTGATGAAAGCGTAACAATTTTTCATTGACATTCAACTATATGTATATATGAAGTTGCAGAAAAATATGATATAAGTAACAACAAACTTCATTAACCATTTTCTCAAAAACTACAAACCAGATTTTGTTGAAATGTTGCAAGTAAATTTGTAATATATGAATGCCTTTATGATCCAAAAATCAAACCGTTTTGATGCACAGATCATGAGATATAAACAAAATGGTTGTAGGTGATAGTGCATGATTTCCAAAATTTTACGCAGTAATTTAACTTGAAATTATCTGGGTTTATGTATTTTAATGATACATCTATGTTTTCCAGAAATCTCAAGAATTGAGTTCATAGTTTTAAAAATATTATGGAAATCAATTTTTGCACTATATAAAAAAAGAAATTGTATGCCTTAAATGAGAAAGAAAATAGAAAACATCCATCATGCGTAGCAATGCCTCCCCCTCTCTGAAAAATTAGCATGCCCTCATGTGATGCTAGAAAAAAATTGAGGTGGTTGCTACCATCTGTTGAATGCTATGCTTGGTGTAAAACAATATGGAATAAGGGAGGTGTTGAGAATGAATAAGAATAGAAATGGATGATAAAGAATATGAATGACATGGTCATAAGAAAGAAATGAATGAAAGCGACACTCCCCCAAACTGAAAGATGATATGTTGCTAAAAAATGGGAAGTCGTAAAGATGTGGAATGAAAGATGATAAATGATGCTCAAAATGTATGTTCATGAAATTCTCCCAAATTCGTAATAAATCAAAAAATTATGCTAGTTTACCTCAAGTTTTACCTCCAAAAGAAAAATGTGAAATGACACATATGTACTGACAGTTGTTGAAGCTGATGTAGGCAGAGTTGGTGCTGAAAAGTGATGCAAAAGGTGGAATCTAGGCAAGCACATCATGTCTGAAGAATCGTTCACGTTCGCCCGTTTCTCGAGCCGCTTTTGGTAGTTGCAATAGTGTGTTCATGCTGCGAATAGAGTGTCCCCCCCATACTTGTTGTTCTCCTGTAACAAATCACTATTTTGCATACAATGTTTTTGAATCCAGAGTGTTAGTTTTGAATAGCAACAGATTAAGATGCATGCAAAAATTTCAATCAGATATTTTATCAAATCAACAAGTTATGGCAGAGTGCAATAATCATATCACATGCAATCCCATAATGCATACATTCCCCCTCCAATTAGAAAAGGAATTCCATGACCATAACGCATATGAGAGGTGTTATGCTGATGGTAAGGCGGGGGAATGAACAATACAACAATAAATGAAGCAGAGTACACATATCAATGATAGGACAGCGAGAGTTATGGTTATAATGAGAGCAGAGTGTACAAAGATAGTTATGAATAAGAGATAGGATGCTTTGGATTGATGATAGTTTATGCAAAACAAAAAAGGACAACAATATGCTAAAAAGATGCTTTGCTAACGGTATTCTACCTGAAAATGATGTGATTGATCTGAAAACAATTTCTCATGCATAAAGGTTCAAAACATGAAAAATTAAGGAAATAACTTCTCTGATAAAAAGAAAAAATAAGAAAAGGGCATTATAGTAATAATTGACGATAAGATATAACTTCAATACCATAATGTTATAGACATTTTTGTGCCTTACAGCATGGAGCACGAAATGTCAATAATCTGAGGGATCCAAAGTCCCTAAACATGTTGTTCCTACCCCTAGAGGAACAAGTTCAGCAAACCACAGCACTTCAGATCAGTTCTCCACTGAAAAACACTCAAAAACAGGTCAATTTTGGATCAAAGCAGCTGCTCCACTAAGCATCTGCGCTGAATGTCAAAAGCTCTATGGTGTACCTGCGCTGCATAGCAAGTGCAACAAAGGCTACCTGCGCTGGGCATACTTTGACATGTGGAGGAATCTTTTCTCAATGTGCCAGTGCCCAGGAAGCTTCCAAAATGACACTTGGATCAGAAGATTCACCTAATGATGAGTTAAGAGCTTCTAAAACTCCAAGTGGAAGGTAGAAACTCCGAGTGGACTCAAGGACTGAAGAACAACTGGAGTTGAAGAGGACAACAAGTCACACATCAAGCTGACTTATCTTCACTCCAAAACTCTATATAAGGATCTCATCCCATGGGATCTGGAGGCCGGAATTTAGTGCAAAGAATTGCTGTTGGTTTACAGTTGTGAGTATTGGGTGATTGCTTGAGGGAGGTGAAGAGGAGATTTCTTTCCGTCGGGAAGGTGATGCTAGATTAGACCTCTCACGGTTGTATCACCGCCTGAACCTTACTTCCTTATATTAATAAAGCATTTGAGGTTCTTCTATCCGCATGTGTTTCAATGGTGTATTGTCTTACTTGCGTATTTGATTTATGCTAATCCTTGAATCAATTATGAATGCATGATTCTTGTAGTTTCCTTTTCTTGTCTTGTTCACAGGATCTCGTGTAGCTGGGCCTGTGAGAAGACTTGGAGCTGGGAGCAAGCGGAAAATAGAGGAGATTGGTTCGACCATTTGCGCAAGAAATCGGTAAGTGGATCTCTTCCTTCCGTCTCTTGCATGTCATAAAGAAGTAACTTTAGATAGCTTTGCTTCAGCTGTTGCTAAGGAACTATCACCCTTAGAGTGGGATAGGGTCATTTCGTGCTGGATACTTTTCCCCACAACAGACTGGCGACTCCACTGGGGAACGTGTCTTGTTGGTAGCTTGTGTTTCTTGCTATTCATTTCCTAAACAAAAGGAGTACCGAATCGAACTGCATTCGAATCCTTCGAATGCAAAGTAGAGGGCAGCTACTCTAGCTCAGTGCTGGGCATGTTTATGATTTGAAGAGCTGATCCACAAGGACTCTTATTAGCTCTTTGTGATAGTGTTCATCTTCCTTTAATCATCCTCTAGTGTATACTTGACTGATAGCCTCTGATTTGGCCAAAAACCATTGATTTTTGAGCAATCTGTGACCCGGAACCAAAGAGAGACGAGAGTTTTCTCTTCAGTGCAGCTGCAGTGAAGGCTACCTGCGCTGCAACGTAGGTCCCGAAGGGGCTACCTGCGCTGAATGTCAAACTGACAGTGTTCTACCTGCGCTGATCTAGTTTTGCATTGTGCAACTGGGGTTCCCTGCTTTCTGTTGCCCAGTTTTCAATATTGTTTTGCAGTTTGTTGTCAACCTGTATACCCATCTGAAACTATCTTTCTTTGCCATCATTCCGCCTCAGTTGTATGAAGAAACTGTGATTGTTCTTGTTGTATTTCTTATATTCATTTACAGTTTCCCATAACGAAAGTGAACTAGTCTTGCTGTGGCCTCTTGAATCTAGACCTGTGATAAAGTGTCGTTGTGATTCTAAGAGCTAGTTTATTGCTGTTCATAGCTGCTTGAGCATTTGCTTTCGTTATATGGTTCTAATTTCAGTATTTCTTGTGTCGAAACGAGTGAATCTTAAGGTGTTCTTTTGATTATTGGACAGAAGCTTGTTTGCTTTCGCTTGAAATTGAATTCGAAATCATACAACAGCTTTCTTTTTGTAATACATCAACATTAAGGAAGAAGAAAAGAAATACTTGCATTGTGCATGTGCATTTTGACAGTTTGCATGTCGATTTAGGAAAGCGCATCAGTGTGTGCTCTATGATCTGTTTGAAAAGATGATGTCTTTCTTTTCCCTCAGTAGTTAAGATTTTCATAAGTTGAAAGAATTGAAAAAGCTTGCTTATCATTCTTAGACTGCATTTAGGAGTTGTATCATACATCACGTGGTGATCCATAAAGGCAAACTGATAAGCAAGATCAACCTAAAACGAACTGAATTTACATAACAATGCTTTGAAACGTAACGAAACACAGTAGAGGTCTAGGTAGAGACGTGTTCCGGCGTCGTTAAACATAGTGACTTTCGATCTCTACGAAGGTGGGTGATTCCTCCTGAGGGACGATAGCACTAATACGGACTTGTGCCCCCGTGTATCGTCGCGTATATTGGGGGACCCCTATAGGAGCAAAGCCTTTATCCATAGGAAGCCGTGTCGGCCGCCCTACTAATCGCGATGCAGTGAACACAGCATTCACGAAGATCGACCACTCGTACCGTAAAACGTATTCTGTGGTTTCGTGAAAGGTTTGGCACACCCTCTGCCTAGAACTCCAGAGTAGTTTCTTTTGGCCTTTTTCAAACTCTATAACTGAAAAAGTCCATCCGAGCATTTGTCACTTCGGGCTCGTTAATACATCGAAGGAGACTAGAGTCATCTTTAGCTTTTTCTCGACTCTTAAAAAGTGAAAAAGCAAGTTGTGTCAAAAGCGTCGTCATAATAAAATTCATTTTAAACGGAACATAATCACCTCCTATTCCTGCGTTAATCTTCGAAGTTAGTCTTTTGGCATCGTAAGTTCTTGAAGAATCGCTAAGAAATCTTTTGGATAGACTAGATATGTCTGAACAACCGTCGACATCTAGGACTGTGTCGTCTGACACAGCAGCAGCAGAACCTCCTGCTGCTACTCCAACGATGTTCGCTGGTATACCATCTGTCCTGGCAAATTGTCAACAACAAGCCGGAGTCCAATCAGGGACGACAATATGGTTAGTTCCTATTTCTTCATCCGGATTATTATCTGGTACTTCTTATGTTGAAACTCAACAAATTGATCCAATGTGTCTTCAAAGGCCAATTTACCCTTTAAGTAATGGATTTCCGCCATGTGGAGGGCAGTATGCTCTTTCATTGTTCCCTCCTAGAGAACAACCATATGAGAGTTTACAACAAGGATCAGGTCAAACTGGAATTACATCCAGCGATTGGGTACCAATACTGCCTCAACGATCAGGAGTTGCATATTCAATGCAACCAGTACACCCTGTGTCGAATATTACCACCACACCTGCTATGGCGAATGCGCCGCAAGTACAAGCGCTACCTGCTGTAATACAACAACCTCTTGTCTCAGCGGCTCAATCACAATCTCAGGGTAGTGCCTCCTTATCTGGAGCGACTCAGGCTCAAACAAGTACTGTGACTCCTCATCTTGGTCAATCATCCAGTATTGGTCAACAGCAAATGGTCCAACAACCAGAGCTGGTTCAATCTCAACAACCGCCATTCCAGCAATCATATCAAGGACCTGAGCAACAAGTCTTTGTAAGTAATGGGCAACCATGTTATAATGGTTATGCCCATCAACTTTGTCAAAGTTGTCAGCATTATGCTGGTCTGCAAAGACCCATTGCTCAGGCGATACCATCTTATCCTGGATATGCTTCGCCTAACCTGAACCAACACTTGCCCTTTGTAGCAACTTTAGAATTTCCAGATCTAAACCGGCTGACGAATGATCCAATTGCTTATGCCCCTTGGTGGCCAGCGATTCTGCATAAACTTCCATCGGACATTCCTAAATTCAATGGAAATGCAGGTGAAGACCCGTCGAATCACATCATGACTTTTCATCTGTGGTGTTCATCAAACACTCTAAACGATGATTCGATAAGACTTCGCCTCTTCCAGAGGACATTGACAGGTCCAGCGGCTAAATGGTACATTGAATTGCCAAGAGCCTCTTTCGACAATTTCAGCTCCTTAGCTACGACTTTCTTAACCCATTTTCAATTACCGATAAGGTATGAAACAGGAACAGAACTCCTTACCAACTTAAAATAGACAACGGCCACTCACATATCTGATCATATACATGAGTGGCGACGTCGTCGTAGGATGGTGAAAACTTACGTTCCCGATCAGCTGTTAGCTGAATGGTTTATAAAGTCGTTACTTCCGGCTATAACGGAAGATGTGGCCAAGGGAGGAGTCGTAACAGAGGAGCAAGTCATTGCTCGTGCTCAATACTTAGACTTAGTATATACTCAGTCGGGCACGCTCTACGAAAAAATACCTGACGCCCCTAGACCTGAATTTTCAATTCCTCCCCCTCCTAAATCGAATACTAACTCTCACGCTAGTAACAACGTGACTGGCAAACGCAAAATTTCTAGTCAAAATGCAGATGAGGAACTTCTTGCCTCAGAAGTAAATGCCATGTCGACCGACAAGGGAAAACAACTGAAGCAACCAGGGGGCAAGAAGAGAAAGAAAAGGAAAGGGAAACCCCCGACAGGGTGTCATATATGCGATGATGATCATTGGACGAAAGATTGTCCACATATAGCTGAAGTTAAGAAACTCTTCAAGAGTTCAAAAACCCCAGCAATATTGATTGATCTGTTTCCTAATCCAAAACAAAATCTGGTTGCTCATCAAAATGCTTCCCGATCCCAAGTGCTTATGTTGTCTACCTCAAAGCAGCAGAATAATGCTTTGACAAGGAATAAAGATCACAGGAATCCAAAGCAGTTGAACAACAAGGCAAATAAACAACCTAGTAGTTCAACAACAACTTTGACCAAAGTTGTGCCACCCAACGTTCCTAAACCAATGATAAAGTCGCCAAAGGGAGTAGTACACAAATCGACATTTAATCCTCGTGAAAAAATAACACAGGATTATAATATAATAGAGGACCTGGGCCAATCGTCGTCCGCTATGTCGACACTTAAGGTAGCGCAAAATTTCACCTCCCAAGAGCAAGCTTTATTATCAGCCATAGGTGGGATTGGCCCAATGGATTCCAATCTTGTGGCCTTTGATCATAAAGGATATGACCCTTAGATACCAGCTCAACTAGCTTTCCTTATTCAAGTGAAAGCCCTCAACAAAACTGTTCATCGAACAATTATTGATGAGGGGGCATCTACATGTCTTATGTCGATGAGTTGTTGGAAAAATTTAGGCTCACCACCCTTGTCAAAATCGTCAACGACATTAAAAGCATTTGATGGACGATCATACACTCCATACGGGATTTTAAGTAACTTGCAAGTTGAACTGGGGGGCAAAACTGTAGAAGTTGATGTGGCAGTAATCGACGGAAACCTCGATTACAACATCCTACTGGGAAGGCCTTGGATATATGCCATGGCTGCAGTTGTGTCAACCTACTTCAGGAGGATTGTATTTCCTTTTCAAGGAAAAATTACAATCATCGACCAACAAACATTTCTCCCCAACAGTTCTCAAGTTACGGGAAGCAGCACAATGATCCATGAAAGTAATCAATCGCTCCAAAATATTGGAGTAGGTCTCCTAAAAGACCCTGCCTTAATGGGTACTTTTGCCCTACCGCTGGCAGGTAATCTGGCGGAAGTAGCCACAGTGGAAACCTACAATATGAAATCTTCTATATCCAATGGATTCGGAAGATTCCTAAATATTTTATCAACATGGATCATCGCCCTAATGGAAATACTGTAAATACAGTGGGAACCGAGGACGGTTCTTATCTCGTGTCAACCTCGTTAAAAAATGAAACAAGGAGTCATGAGGATAGTTCTTTTACTATGTCAACCTCATTAAAAAATGAAACAAATCCCCTTTTCAAAACTCAAAGGTAAACCTTCATTCCAACCACCAAGTTGAATGCAATGAAGCTTGGGGGGCACCATCCTTTGACATGCGTTATTATGAAGCTGGGGGCATGCAAACAAAATGAGCAGTTTTGGCAAAGTTCATGCTCGTTAAAAAATAAACGCAACATGAGCAGTTTTGGCGAAGTTCATGCTCGTTAAAAAATAAACGCAAAAACGAGCAGTTTTGGTAGAGTTCATGCTCGTTAAAAAATAAACGCAAGATCCGAGCAGTTTTAACGTGGACTTCATGCTCGTTAAAAAATAAACATAAGCATGTGAGCAAGCTTCCCCCAGAGTTCAAGCTCATTAAGAAAAATGAACCGGTAAATAACCATTTGAGACCGTAAATTCATCAGCCATAAAAAGCCTTGGTTGTGTTTGTGCACCGTCACCTCCACTTTTCATTTGGCCGATCATTCACATCCACTTGATTGTTCACCTATTTTGAGGAACAGCTGCGAAGAGTGATTTCACTTAGTCATCCTTGTAATACTGCCATGATTGGAAAATTCCAACCTGTACCTGGAATCTGCTGCTATCCCTGTTTATCACTCGTTCCTCAAAAGACGAGTCTTCTTTGAGCTCTTTTCACTGACTCGTAAAATATGAAAAGTTTGCTGAGTTTTGGCCTTCTAGCTCGTTAAAAGGACCGGAAGAGCTATCCCTCCTCTAGATTTTAATCTTTTTGGACCTGAGGGATTATTGCACAAAAAGATCGAGCACTTGTCTAGTTTGGCTTGATAAAGATATCGAACATTCATCCCTTCTGTATTGTTTTATACTTTTTCGAACTTAAGGGATTAGATGACGAAAAAGGACCCCTGGAGTCCACTTTATGTACCCTTTCCAGACTCTCTAAAGATGAAAAGGACCGAGTTGTCTTTGTCGCTAGGCTCGTTAAAAATATTAGATAGCGACAAACTTGTCTTTAGACGAGAACGAGTTTCCCTATCGTTAAGCTCGTTAAAACATAGCGATGGGCTTGCCCGAAGGGCAGGTTATAGAACAAGCATATGTTATCCTCCTCAAGCTTGACAAAAATAAAGAGGTACTGGTCAGAAATGACTGGGGAAAAATTGGGAAGAACCTCAAAGCTTAATGGTAGCAAGTCGCTCTTGAACATGACACTTTTGCCTCCGTAAATATCGGGTTGGGTTATTATCATTCACCGGTCCCTTCACCATGGTCTCGCCATACCATCCATACATGGGGTAATGCTATCGATCCATCACATCAGTGTCATTATATGTTCAAGAGATGTCACTCAGAAAGTGTCAACCGGGTCCCATCCACTACCATACATCATCTTTCATCCTTCCATGACCGCCACCCTGAATCATATTTCACAGATCGTTTTCACCATCATCACTAGCTCCATTCCGTGTCATTGATGTGGGATTCATTAAGGCCCTCCTTTGATGGATCACTTCTTGTCGACATCAGCTCACTACCCAAGAAGTTGATCTAGGAACACCCCCTCAGTACTTTGAAGCTTGCATGCCTCAATGGCAAGTTTCTCACTTCTGGCGTAGGTATACATTAATGACCCTCGACCGGGAGACTTTGCATGGTGTTCGACGTCAGATCCTATATTCACGCCACGTGAATTGTGCTGCAGTACCTTGAGGGTCATCATCATTATCGGTGATTCCTCTCGCGCTTGTTAACAGTTTACATTATTGACTGGTAATCAAGCGATGTATTTCCATGTTCGACTTCAAGAAATTCTCACATGGATCGACTTGTACTAGAGTGAAGATCGGACAAGTTTGAAGACCCCGGATCTAGTTTCATCCATCCGGGCTGCGATATATATTCAGGAGATAAAAACATAGACATGTGCAGCAGATGATCATCCTACTAAAAGGATGGTAATTAAAAGTAGAGAATTATCAGTTTATTATCAGACGATCGTCTGTTTATGTACAGCAAATGTATTTATAAAGCTGAGCATGGGAAATGCCCGCATCAGCTAGATCATGAAGAGAAAGTATGAAAAGATAATGTATTGTATTGTATTTTGTTACAGGTCACCTCCCGACGATTGAATGAACTTCGGATCCTCCTAATAAAGCATTTCACCCGATAAACGACCTCATACTTTAGGGGGCAACTGTTATAGACATTTTTGTGCCTTACAGCATGGAGCATGAAATGTCAATAATCTGAGGGATCCAAAGTCCCTAAACATGTTGTTCCTACCCCTAGAGGAACAAGGTCAGCAAACCACAGCACTTCAGATCAGTTCTCCACTGAAAAACACTCAAAAACAGGTCAATTTTGGATCAAAGCAGCTGCTCCACTAAGCATCTGCGCTGAATGTCAAAAGCTCTATGGTGTACCTGCGCTGGGCGTACTTTGACATGTGGAGGAATCTTTTCTCAATGTGCCAGTGCCCAGGAAGCTTCCAAAATGACACTTGGATCAGAAGATTCGCCTAATGATGAGTTAAGAGCTTCTAAAACTCCAAGTGGAAGGTAGAAACTCCGAGTGGACTCAAGGACTGAAGAACAACTGGAGTTGAAGAGGATAACAAGTCACACATCAAGCTGACTTATCTTCACTCCAAAACTCTATATAAGGATCTCATCCCATGGGATCTGGAGGCCAGAATTTAGTGCAAAGAATTGTTGTTGGTTTACAGTTGTGAGTATTGGGTGATTGCTTGAGGGAGGTGAAGAGGAGATTTCTTTCCGTCAGGAAGGTGATGCTGGATTGGACCTCTCACGGTTGTATCACCGCTTGAACCTTACTTCCTTATATTAATAAAGCATTTGAGGTTCTTCTATCCGCATGTGTTTCAATGGTGTATTGTCTTACTTGCGTATTTGATTTATGCTAATCCTTGAATCAATTATGAATGCATGCTTCTTGTAGTTTCCTTTTCTTGTCTTGTTCGCAGGATCTCGTGTAGCTGGGCCCGTGAGAAGACTTGGAGCTGGGAGCAAGCGGCAAATAGAGGAGATTGGTTCGACCATTTGCGCAAGACATCGGTAAGTGGATCTCTTCCTTTCGTCTCTTGCATGTCATAAAGAAGTAACTTTAGATAGCTTTGCTTCAGCTGTTGCTAAGGAACTATCACCCTTAGAGTGGGATAGGGTCATTCCGTGTTGGATACTTTTCCCCACAACAATAAGTAGAGCCTCTGCTGCCAGCAGGCGTCTGTAGCCTCGACAGGGTTGCTATTTAACCCATATGAGCTAGGATCCTCAATTTATAAATGGAGAGTTACATTGTTGTTCTACAGAATAGATTAGTGTGCTGGCATGGTAACCAGATAACCACACTGTCATTCACTGGGATGTAGCAAAAGTGATCAGGTCGGCTCGTGATGAGACCTCCTATTCCAAGGATAATTTTGCTATCCAATGGATCATAACCCTGGTGTGGTGGCCATAATGGGAATGTCACTTTGTTACAACCTTATGAACATGGTAGGATGGCTCGTAATGAGACCCCCTATCCTCCATCTGTGAATAAAATTTTGTTGTTATTACACATTTTTATGATAAAAAGAGGGAGGCTCAGTACTCCTTAAGAGTAGGGATGGTGGAAGAAGTTGAACATGTCAATAGAAAAAAAATATACCCACAATCTCACTTATTACAGATAGAGAAGATTATAACCAAGAAGGGTGGAACCAGCATGGTATTAAGATGATCAATCAGAATCATGTACAACAGAAAATAATGCAGTAAAGTAATATATAAATACTTGTGTCCCTTTTGAAACTAATCTATCATCAAGGAGTTGTCCTGTCAAAGATCATAACGTGAATGATATTAACTCGCTTCAATAGAATCCATAATTCTTGTCCTCATAAAAATAGTGTACTTCATGCCATGAAAGGGAATCAGTAAAATGTGGTTGAGATGAACTAGGAATAATCCCACAAGAGGAAGAAAAGGGTTGCTCTCAAAAATACTCCCAAAGTGTTGTTCCTTTGAAGGAACAACCAAAAACACTCAAAAAGTGGTGTTCCGTGTAGGGAACAGCAAAAGAAATGCAAACCAAAAACCAAAAATACACATAAAAAAGTGTGAAAATGCAAATGCCGTTCCTTTGGAAAAAGGAACAGCAAAAACTAAAAGTGTCATTCCTTTAGAAAAGGAATAGCAGAAATGAAAAGTGTCATTCCTTTGGAAAAGGAACATTAAAAATGCAAGTGCTATTCCTTTGGAAAAGGAACAGGAAAAATGAAAAGTGTCGTTCCTTTGGAAAAGAAACAGCAAAAACGCAAGTGCCGTTCCTTTAGAAAAGGAACAACAAAAATGAAAAGTGTCATTCCTTTGGAAAAGGAACAGCAAAAACGCAGGTGCCATTCCTTTGGAAAAGGAACAGCAAAAACGTAGGTGCCATTCCTTTGGAAAAGGAATAGCAAAATGAACCGTCAAAAAGGAACAACAAAATGAACCGTGGAAAAGGAACGACAAAATGAACTGTGGAAAAGGAACAGCAAAATGAACCGTGAAAAAGGAACAGCAAAATGAAAGTGAAAAAGGAATGGCTGACACAAAAGGTGTTGTTCTTTTGAAAAAGGAACAGCAAAACGAAAATGTTGTCCCTTTGGAAAAGGAACAGCAGAAACAATAAAAGTGAAGACAAATGTTGTCCCTTTAGAAAAGGAACAGAAAAATGCACAAGCATAAAATGCAAGCACGCAAAGAATGAATTCGCTGTTCACTATATTGATGCTGAGGATGGGTTACAGTTTGAATGAAGCAATACCTGAAACACAAAATATAAGAGAAATCAGAAAAGAAACAACATTTTATTTAAAAACAATATGTAAATAAATTAAGTTACAACAACTATGATATTATGTAAAAAAAATGATCTCTTTGAAAAATGTTTTGGCAGCAGTGACAAGACATGAATCTTCAAATGGAAATCAATTCTTCATTTCTTCTATTATGAATCTGTTGGGTAATGAGTTGGATGAAATTCCCTTGTTTCATTAAAATTTCTTTCAAGAATCACTTGTCTATAAATTGACCTTCTTTTTCTCCTAGGACCTGGAAAAAACAGGTATCTACCTGCAATAAAACATTAAATCATGGAGAAAGAGAGGTGTGAGGGCTCCCCTAATCCAAGAATTACGCAAAAAACTAACAAGTAGTTACTCTATAGAACAAATCCATGGAGAAAATAACAAAGTAAAATTTATTTGTTACCTGTGGGAGAGGAGTGGCCAATCATGCTAATCTGCAGTGTTTTAATCACAACTTCTTTGTTTTTCGTCCAAATTGAGTGATTTGAAAGCCAAATGAGAGCTAATTTAAAGGTTAATCTCCAATAGCAACAGGTTTTAAAAATTCAATGATATGATATGTCAGTTTTAGTTAGAACAACCTGCATAACAAAGTCATTTTCGATTACCCAGCTTAGACCAACAGTTGATATTTCAAGCATAAATTTTTTGTTTGATGTCAGATTCAAATGATTCAAATTGGAAATGAAATTAGATTCATTTATTTATTTCCAATAGAAACAGGTTTTGAAGAAAATAATAATTGATAGGTCAAATACTGTAAGGAACAACCGGAAAGACATAGTTTTAAGGGTGCTGATTTACGATAGACAGTCATTATTTTGATCATAACTTCCCCATACAATATCAAAAATGAGTGATTCAAATTGCATTGCAAACTAGATTCATTGGGGAATATACCATCGTAACAGGTTTTAAAAATTGAAACATTTAGGCCTCCAAAAACTGACTATCCCAACTCTATTCCTGAGCTGCCCGCTAGACACTCTGTCAATGTTTTGGTTCTAAATTTTTCGTTTCAAATCAAAATTAAGTGATTCAAATTGGGTTGGAAATTATAAATCAAGGGATACTTAGGATAGAAATAGGTTTTAAAAATATTGCATTTTGGTCCCTCAAAACATGACTGTCCCAACTGTTTTTCCAGAAATTTCATCAAGCCCGCAAGCCAAAAAAATGATATTCAAGAATTTTTTTCAAATTGGTGATAAAAATGAATATGAATGTTTGTAGAACTATTATTTCCATTATAATTCATCTAAATACATAAATGAATTGAAACATTTATCACCGATGTTGATTTCGATAGCGTGTTGTAACAAAAAACAACTAGTTTTACATAAAAAAACAAAATGCATTTATTTATTCCCTTATTTATTTTATTTTCTCCACTAAGTTATTTTGATTTGAAAAATGAATATGACTACGTATATGAGTACTCCAGTGGAGCCATTTTCGAAATAAGGCTTCATGTATACACATACCCAAATTTGAAAAATGCATATTAATGAATATTAGGGTACGAGAAGCCAACTTCCCTTGAAAAACTGGTATCAAAAATTGTTGAAGCATAGAGTGATGTTGCAAACAAGTAATGGAATGAAACCAATCTTCAATGTATCTGTTACTTTCTTGATTTGTCATAGCCATCATATCATGAAGTTCTTGAGCTTTTAAAATGACTTGTTGATGCATACTAAAAGAAACCTCATTTTCTTCCATAGCTTCTACAATTTTTGAATTTGAAACATTCTAAATCTCATTGTAAGTTTTCTCTAATGGTGCATGTGAGATAGAATGGATGGGAAGGGTGGGTAGATTTTTCAGTTCATCATTGTAAGTATGTTGTACTGGTTTATTGTGGTGAGGGTGTGGAATTAGTTGAGCAGGAAAATGTGTAAAGAATGGAGCATTGTGATGATGTGGTTGGTTGGGTTGAGTGGATGAATTTGATATGCAAGCAGGATGTTGTGGAAGAGCTGGTGAAGAATATGGAGAATATTTTTGTGCTACAAGATGAGGGAGATTAGTCATGCAATCATAAGGTGAACTATGCCAAACTTGTAGACAAGATTTGTGGTGGTTGTATTGAAATTGACATGGCTGCCCTAACACATTAGTATTCCATAATGGATTATGCAAGTAAGAAAGTGGAGAGGAAGTGTTTTGAACCATACATGTAGGCCATGATTTCCATGGTTTTGACCTTGTTGCAACTTCCTCATGTCTTTGATATGCTACTTCTATCCTAGATAAGGAAGAACAACTATCTATGGCATGCTCCTTTCGGTCATGAGGGCAAAACACTTCATCAAATTCTTTATTTTTATGAACTTGCAAAACATCCAATTTTGAATTTAGAGAGCTAATAAAATCAACTTTAAAAGTTTCAAATAAAGCATTGATTTCAGCTCTTATGTCTCCTATTCTTGTAGCAAATTTGGAAAACAAAGAACAAACATCTCTAGGATTCTTACCAGCCTTGGAGATTCCTCTTGAAAACGTTATGCACAACTCACAAACATCATCATATGATAACTGAAAAACATCACCTTTTCCTATCAGATTTAAGAGTTCTAAAAAATCATCTTTGATTCCTTTGAGAATGAGTGTTTTTAAGATCTCTTTTTCCAAATGCTTATGTTTTGATTTTTGAAGGTTGTATGGAAATCGATCTACATATTCCTCCAAGATTTCATATTCCCCTTGTATCATATTGAAAATATCTACATCGACCTTGCAATAGCCCTGGTACTTTTTCAAGAATATGTTCTTCATGTCCTCCCATGTTTGGATGCAGTGCCCACCTTGATCCAGGTGGATGTTGGTTGCCACCCACCAACCCATTTGGACCCCCACAACTGTCTCTTTCAGTCTTTTCAGTTTCCTAAATTACAACACAGTTTACTATTTTTAGCAGTTTTTCGGGTCCTGAACTTCCGGAGCCGTTTTGAGGCCCTAAACGACGTTTTTTTGGGATTCTGGGGCAACATGGGTCATAGACCGATGTTGCCTCCCAAAGTGGTAGTACTCGGATAGATCTTTCTAACGAGCTATCGTACGCGTCAAACGGAGATCGTATGCCAAAGTTACGACCCCAGGAAATTGATGTACCTATTTACCCAAACGGGGCCCACAATTTGGTGTTTCATCTTCTAGGGTTAGGTTTCGGGATGTGAAGGGTTTTCCATTGTTTCTCAACAATAAATAGGCCTTCGAGCCTCATTGTAATACAGTTCGGAACAGTTCAGAGGCATGTAGCCGCACATCTCTTCTCAGAGATAAGCTACCATCGCCCTAGCTGGTTTATTTCCATTTCTGGTTGTAAGCATATTTCAGTATTTTACAGTAATGAAATAAAGTATTATTTCCGCTGCATCTCTGTTTCTATGGTTATCGCATCTCTGTATTTATGGTTATCTCTGTAATCTATTGCGTTCCTGTTTAAATCCGGATCAGTGGTATCAGAGCGGTCTGCTTTTTCTCTGTTTTTCTTTGCATGTCCCCAACGAGGTCAGGATACAAGGAGTTAGGGCTTGAACTGGTCGAACCTTTGCAAGACCAGCCTCGAAAATCCCGACGGCCTCCCATGGCGGATGAGAAGAAAGACGAGGGGGCAGGAGATCCTATCAAAATCTTGCTCGAAGAAGCACTCGAGCGGCAAAGGAACGCGATGATGGATAGCTTTGCGCAGATCCTTCAGCGGCTACCCAGAGGCGACGCATCGGCTTCCAACAGCGACTCTGGAAATGCCACACCCTTCAAGGTACAAGTTAATTTTGAAATCCCCATCTTCGAGGGTCAAATAGATGCAGATGCCGTAGATAAATGGTTAAATCTGCTAGATGGGTATTTTTCTGTTCATGAATTTTCAAGTCGGGAAAAGATTGTTTTTGCTCTTCTCCAAGCAGCCCCCCACGTCAAAGACTGGTGGGAAACCTACTGCGAGCAGAAGGATGAAAGTACAGGTTCACTATTTTCAGCCGCACCCACTTGGAATGACTTTCGGGATGCCATTAAGGAGCAGTACTACCCTGTCGGAACTTATGAGGACAAATACATCAAATGGACCACACTGCGGCAGGGACGAGACCAAGATGTGCCGGAGTTCACAAACATTTTTCATACCCTTCGCACACAGTTGGGTATCAAAGATTCTGAGCTGCATTTGGTACTCAAATACCGCGGCTGCCTGCACAGATACATCCAGGAAGAGATGGTGTTCTTGAACATCTCCTCACTCGGCATGGCGTACCGATATGCTGTCAAAATCGAGCAAAAGTTCAAACAGAAGAAGCGAGACTTTGGATCTGCAAATCCGAAGCCCAAAGGACAAAGCCAAGGCGGGGTAACCCAAGACAACCCGTCGAAGCCGCAAGAAAAGAACAATACCGCGAAGCCGAAGAAGGACACAGGAAAGTGGTGTGAGTTCCACAAGAGTCCCACTCATAACACAAGTGAGTGTCGGACCAAGCAGTCACTGGTGGCCGAGTTGAAGGCTTCCGAATCAGATGCATGTTCCGACCCTGAGCCAGAACCCAACAAGGGGAATGACAAAGGGAAGCAGATCATTGATGCAGATCCCAGTGCCACTGTTGCCACCGCCAAGATCAAGAAAAATGAGCCCGAAGATCCAGAGGAGGGGGAGCGTCTTTTCCACTCACAGATGTGGGTGAAGGGTTCACCGCTGCGATTCATTGTCGACAGTGGTAGCCAAAAGAACCTCATTTCAGCAGAGGTCGTGAAGCGGTTGGGCTTACCGACTACACCACACCCACAACCGTACAGTATCGGGTGGCTTCATGAAGGACGAGATCTCAAAGTTCGCCAGCAGTGTCGCCTTCCCTACAGCATCAAGCCCTTCACAGACGAGGTATTGTGTGATGTTACACCTCTGGATGTTTGTGATGTATTATTAGGCCAGCCATACTTGTGGAGGCGACATGCTGTGTATGAGTCCAGGACTCGTGCTGTCATTATTTCTTTGAATAATTTATTATACAGGATACCGGAGGTAGCCCCACCTACCGCCACATCTTTGATTACTACCAAGAAAGGCAACAAGCTCATATCACAAACCAGGAAATTCATTTGTGTGGTTCACTCCCAAAGTAAGGGGAAGATCGTTGCTACATCCATGACCCCTGCAAAAGGTTCCTACACGCAACAGCAGCAACAAAGGAATACGGTCATGACAGAACACAGGAACAACTTCTCCTCACCCACAGGGGTACCACATAAGTTTCAGGTGGGCAACAAAGTTTGGTTACATCTGCAAAAAGAACGCCTTACAAGAGCCCATCAGAAGCTCCGACCACTCTGACATGGTCCTCACAGCAGTACCAAGGCTACGGGCAACAATGCTTTGAAGCACAGCATTCCTCCATTCCTTCGCTTGCACCGAGTATCCAATGAAGACCATCGTCGACCATGCTTTCCACCATTTCTGGACACATCAGAGGTTGCAGAACAGCTCACCAGAGAACCAACTCAGCAGAAGCTTCCTCATCTCAGGGAGGAACTCAACGCAATGGGGACCATTGCTTCCTAAGGGGGGAGGAATGATCCAGGTGGATGTTGGTGGCCACCCACCAACCCATTTGGACCCCCACAACTGTCTCTTTCAGTCTTTTCAGTTTCCTAAATTACACCACAGTTTACTATTTTTAGCAGTTTTTCGGGTCCTGAACTTCCGGAGCCGTTTTGAGGCCCTAAACGACGTTTTTTTGGGATTCTGGGGCAACATGGGTCATAGACCGATGTTGCCTCCCAAAGTGGTAGTACTCGGATAGATCTTTCTAACGAGCTATCGTACGCGTCAAACGGAGATCGTATGCCAAAGTTACGACCCCGGGAAATTGATGTACCAATTTACCCAAACGGGGCCCACAATTTGGTGTTTCATCTTCTAGGGTTAGGTTTCGGGATGTGAAGGGTTTTCCATTGTTTCTCAACAATAAATAGGCCTTCGAGCCTCATTGTAATACAGTTCGGAACAGTTCAGAGGCATGTAGCCGCACATCTCTTCTCAGAGATAAGCTACCATCGCCCTAGCTGGTTTATTTCCATTTCTGGTTGTAAGCATATTTCAGTATTTTACAGTAATGAAATAAAGTATTATTTCCGCTGCATCTCTGTTTCTATGGTTATCGCATCTCTGTATTTATGGTTATCTCTGTAATCTATTGCGTTCCTGTTTAAATCCGGATCAGTGGTATCAGAGCGGTCTGCTTTTTCTCTGTTTTTCTTTGCATGTCCCCAACGAGGTCAGGATACAAGGAGTTAGGGCTTGAACTGGTCGAACCTTTGCAAGACCAGCCTCGAAAATCCCGACGGCCTCCCATGGCGGATGAGAAGAAAGACGAGGGGGCAGGAGATCCTATCAAAATCTTGCTCGAAGAAGCACTCGAGCGGCAAAGGAACGCGATGATGGATAGCTTTGCGCAGATCCTTCAGCGGCTACCCAGAGGCGACGCATCGGCTTCCAACAGCGACTCTGGAAATGCCACACCCTTCAAGGTACAAGTTAATTTTGAAATCC
Source organism: Pinus tabuliformis (assembly GCA_031772625.1). NCBI lineage: Eukaryota > Viridiplantae > Streptophyta > Pinopsida > Pinales > Pinaceae > Pinus > Pinus tabuliformis. The sequence goes on from CM062811.1 coordinate 872,734,933, forward strand.
CCATCTTCGAGGGTCAAATAGATGCAGATGCCGTAGATAAATGGTTAAATCTGCTAGATGGGTATTTTTCTGTTCATGAATTTTCAAGTCGGGAAAAGATTGTTTTTGCTCTTCTCCAAGCAGCCCCCCACGTCAAAGACTGGTGGGAAACCTACTGCGAGCAGAAGGATGAAAGTACAGGCTCACTATTTTCAGCCGCACCCACTTGGAATGACTTTCGGGATGCCATTAAGGAGCAGTACTACCCTGTCGGAACTTATGAGGACAAATACATCAAATGGACCACACTGCGGCAGGGACGAGACCAAGATGTGCCGGAGTTCACAAACATTTTTCATACCCTTCGCACACAGTTGGGTATCAAAGATTCTGAGCTGCATTTGGTACTCAAATACCGCGGCTGCCTGCACAGATACATCCAGGAAGAGATGGTGTTCTTGAACATCTCCTCACTCGGCATGGCGTACCGATATGCTGTCAAAATCGAGCAAAAGTTCAAACAGAAGAAGCGAGACTTTGGATCTGCAAATCCGAAGCCCAAAGGACAAAGCCAAGGCGGGGTAACCCAAGACAACCCGTCGAAGCCGCAAGAAAAGAACAATACCGCGAAGCCGAAGAAGGACACAGGAAAGTGGTGTGAGTTCCACAAGAGTCCCACTCATAACACAAGTGAGTGTCGGACCAAGCAGTCACTGGTGGCCGAGTTGAAGGCTTCCGAATCAGATGCATGTTCCGACCCTGAGCCAGAACCCAACAAGGGGAATGACAAAGGGAAGCAGATCATTGATGCAGATCCCAGTGCCACTGTTGCCACCGCCAAGATCAAGAAAAATGAGCCCGAAGATCCAGAGGAGGGGGAGCGTCTTTTCCACTCACAGATGTGGGTGAAGGGTTCACCGCTGCGATTCATTGTCGACAGTGGTAGCCAAAAGAACCTCATTTCAGCAGAGGTCGTGAAGCGGTTGGGCTTACCGACTACACCACACCCACAACCGTACAGTATCGGGTGGCTTCATGAAGGACGAGATCTCAAAGTTCGCCAGCAGTGTCGCCTTCCCTACAGCATCAAGCCCTTCACAGACGAGGTATTGTGTGATGTTACACCTCTGGATGTTTGTGATGTATTATTAGGCCAGCCATACTTGTGGAGGCGACATGCTGTGTATGAGTCCAGGACTCGTGCTGTCATTATTTCTTTGAATAATTTATTATACAGGATACCGGAGGTAGCCCCACCTACCGCCACATCTTTGATTACTACCAAGAAAGGCAGCAAGCTCATATCACAAACCAGGAAATTCATTTGTGTGGTTCACTCCCAAAGTAAGGGGAAGATCGTTGCTACATCCATGACCCCTGCAAAAGGTTCCTACACGCAACAGCAGCAACAAAGGAATACGGTCATGACAGAACACAGGAACAACTTCTCCTCACCCACAGGGGTACCACATAAGTTTCAGGTGGGCAACAAAGTTTGGTTACATCTGCAAAAAGAACGCCTTACAAGAGCCCATCAGAAGCTCCGACCACTCTGACATGGTCCTCACAGCAGTACCAAGGCTACGGGCAACAATGCTTTGAAGCACAGCATTCCTCCATTCCTTCGCTTGCACCGAGTATCCAATGAAGACCATCGTCGACCATGCTTTCCACCATTTCTGGACACATCAGAGGTTGCAGAACAGCTCACCAGAGAACCAACTCAGCAGAAGCTTCCTCATCTCAGGGAGGAACTCAACGCAATGGGGACCATTGCTTCCTAAGGGGGGAGGAATGATCCAGGTGGATGTTGGTGGCCACCCACCAACCCATTTGGACCCCCACAACTGTCTCTTTCAGTCTTTTCAGTTTCCTAAATTACAACACAGTTTACTATTTTTAGCAGTTTTTCGGGTCCTGAACTTCCGGAGCCGTTTTGAGGCCCTAAACGACGTTTTTTTGGGGATTCTGGGGCAACATGGGTCATAGACCGATGTTGCCTCCCAAAGTGGTAGTACTCGGATAGATCTTTCTAACGAGCTATCGTACGCGTCAAACGGAGATCGTATGCCAAAGTTACGACCCCGGGAAATTGATGTACCAATTTACCCAAACGGGGCCCACAATTTGGTGTTTCATCTTCTAGGGTTAGGTTTCGGGATGTGAAGGGTTTTCCATTGTTTCTCAACAATAAATAGGCCTTCGAGCCTCATTGTAATACAGTTCGGAACAGTTCAGAGGCATGTAGCCGCACATCTCTTCTCAGAGATAAGCTACCATCGCCCTAGCTGGTTTATTTCCATTTCTGGTTGTAAGCATATTTCAGTATTTTACAGTAATGAAATAAAGTATTATTTCCGCTGCATCTCTGTTTCTATGGTTATCGCATCTCTGTATTTATGGTTATCTCTGTAATCTATTGCGTTCCTGTTTAAATCCGGATCAGTGGTATCAGAGCGGTCTGCTTTTTCTCTGTTTTTCTTTGCATGTCCCCAACGAGGTCAGGATACAAGGAGTTAGGGCTTGAACTGGTCGAACCTTTGCAAGACCAGCCTCGAAAATCCCGACGGCCTCCCATGGCGGATGAGAAGAAAGACGAGGGGGCAGGAGATCCTATCAAAATCTTGCTCGAAGAAGCACTCGAGCGGCAAAGGAACGCGATGATGGATAGCTTTGCGCAGATCCTTCAGCGGCTACCCAGAGGCGACGCATCGGCTTCCAACAGCGACTCTGGAAATGCCACACCCTTCAAGGTACAAGTTAATTTTGAAATCCCCATCTTCGAGGGTCAAATAGATGCAGATGCCGTAGATAAATGGTTAAATCTGCTAGATGGGTATTTTTCTGTTCATGAATTTTCAAGTCGGGAAAAGATTGTTTTTGCTCTTCTCCAAGCAGCCCCCCACGTCAAAGACTGGTGGGAAACCTACTGCGAGCAGAAGGATGAAAGTACAGGCTCACTATTTTCAGCCGCACCCACTTGGAATGACTTTCGGGATGCCATTAAGGAGCAGTACTACCCTGTCGGAACTTATGAGGACAAATACATCAAATGGACCACACTGCGGCAGGGACGAGACCAAGATGTGCCGGAGTTCACAAACATTTTTCATACCCTTCGCACACAGTTGGGTATCAAAGATTCTGAGCTGCATTTGGTACTCAAATACCGCGGCTGCCTGCACAGATACATCCAGGAAGAGATGGTGTTCTTGAACATCTCCTCACTCGGCATGGCGTACCGATATGCTGTCAAAATCGAGCAAAAGTTCAAACAGAAGAAGCGAGACTTTGGATCTGCAAATCCGAAGCCCAAAGGACAAAGCCAAGGCGGGGTAACCCAAGACAACCCGTCGAAGCCGCAAGAAAAGAACAATACCGCGAAGCCGAAGAAGGACACAGGAAAGTGGTGTGAGTTCCACAAGAGTCCCACTCATAACACAAGTGAGTGTCGGACCAAGCAGTCACTGGTGGCCGAGTTGAAGGCTTCCGAATCAGATGCATGTTCCGACCCTGAGCCAGAACCCAACAAGGGGAATGACAAAGGGAAGCAGATCATTGATGCAGATCCCAGTGCCACTGTTGCCACCGCCAAGATCAAGAAAAATGAGCCCGAAGATCCAGAGGAGGGGGAGCGTCTTTTCCACTCACAGATGTGGGTGAAGGGTTCACCGCTGCGATTCATTGTCGACAGTGGTAGCCAAAAGAACCTCATTTCAGCAGAGGTCGTGAAGCGGTTGGGCTTACCGACTACACCACACCCACAACCGTACAGTATCGGGTGGCTTCATGAAGGACGAGATCTCAAAGTTCGCCAGCAGTGTCGCCTTCCCTACAGCATCAAGCCCTTCACAGACGAGGTATTGTGTGATGTTACACCTCTGGATGTTTGTGATGTATTATTAGGCCAGCCATACTTGTGGAGGCGACATGCTGTGTATGAGTCCAGGACTCGTGCTGTCATTATTTCTTTGAATAATTTATTATACAGGATACCGGAGGTAGCCCCACCTACCGCCACATCTTTGATTACTACCAAGAAAGGCAGCAAGCTCATATCACAAACCAGGAAATTCATTTGTGTGGTTCACTCCCAAAGTAAGGGGAAGATCGTTGCTACATCCATGACCCCTGCAAAAGGTTCCTACACGCAACAGCAGCAACAAAGGAATACGGTCATGACAGAACACAGGAACAACTTCTCCTCACCCACAGGGGTACCACATAAGTTTCAGGTGGGCAACAAAGTTTGGTTACATCTGCAAAAAGAACGCCTTACAAGAGCCCATCAGAAGCTCCGACCACTCTGACATGGTCCTCACAGCAGTACCAAGGCTACGGGCAACAATGCTTTGAAGCACAGCATTCCTCCATTCCTTCGCTTGCACCGAGTATCCAATGAAGACCATCGTCGACCATGCTTTCCACCATTTCTGGACACATCAGAGGTTGCAGAACAGCTCACCAGAGAACCAACTCAGCAGAAGCTTCCTCATCTCAGGGAGGAACTCAACGCAATGGGGACCATTGCTTCCTAAGGGGGGAGGAATGATCCAGGTGGATGTTGGTGGCCACCCACCAACCCATTTGGACCCCCACAACTGTCTCTTTCAGTCTTTTCAGTTTCCTAAATTACAACACAGTTTACTATTTTTAGCAGTTTTTCGGGTCCTGAACTTCCGGAGCCGTTTTGAGGCCCTAAACGACGTTTTTTTGGGATTCTGGGGCAACATGGGTCATAGACCGATGTTGCCTCCCAAAGTGGTAGTACTCGGATAGATCTTTCTAACGAGCTATCGTACGCGTCAAACGGAGATCGTATGCCAAAGTTACGACCCCGGGAAATTGATGTACCTATTTACCCAAACGGGGCCCACAATTTGGTGTTTCATCTTCTAGGGTTAGGTTTCGGGATGTGAAGGGTTTTCCATTGTTTCTCAACAATAAATAGGCCTTCGAGCCTCATTGTAATACAGTTCGGAACAGTTCAGAGGCATGTAGCCGCACATCTCTTCTCAGAGATAAGCTACCATCGCCCTAGCTGGTTTATTTCCATTTCTGGTTGTAAGCATATTTCAGTATTTTACAGTAATGAAATAAAGTATTATTTCCGCTGCATCTCTGTTTCTATGGTTATCGCATCTCTGTATTTATGGTTATCTCTGTAATCTATTGCGTTCCTGTTTAAATCCGGATCACACCTAGGCTCATGAACCATCAAAGAGCTGCTCCTTTTAGAGTAAGAGGAAACACTTTCAACCTTTTATCGTTGGTGTAATAATCATATCCTATACAAATTATTTCGAACTCAAACAAGAATTTATCTGGATCTTCATTTGTCAAGCCATGAAAATTTGGTAGAGAATATGGGGGAATTATGTGCATTTGTGTCACTCCTCCTAGATCTTTGATGGGAAATTCAAAAGTAGAAATGTGAGTCATTTCTTACCATAATAGAAGATGTTCTTCATGCATTTTTTTTTAGGATCCTTCTTCAAATGTTCCTGTCAATTAGTTAGTGAAATGGGTGGTCTTTACATCACCACTTGAGAAAAATCATGAGATTTATTTTTCAAATTTTCTATTTTTTTTTTAATCATTCACACAAAAATTCAAACATCTATTTTTACTCTAAGTTCTTTAACAGTCCTGCTGGAAAATGGGCGGGGGAGCAGGGCTTTTACATGCTCCTATACGCAGGTTCTTACCTTTCATTTTTAATACCCAATTCTTTTCCTAATAGGCACTCATCAGATGCACACTACTCTTTAAAAATGGCTACACTCTCCCCCACAACGGCGCCAAAATGTCGAGCGATAAAAAGGTGTCTTTTTAACTCCTAATTACCTTCACATTAATTGTCAACCCAGGGATGACTTTTTATTTCAAGAGTGTACTCAGTATGAGGTGGCTATTTACTCAAGAGTAATGTTATGAAACATGTAGTACAGTGCTAAAAATACAAGAGTGAACGGATGCTCAAAATGAGATCTACTTACAGCAAAGCACTTTAAGGCTTAAATCATGCATTCAGAAAACTACAGGAAATGATCAGTCAAGGGTACAATAACAATAACTCATCCCTTTGTAAAATGATGCAATTAAAAAGGCACTCAAAAAGAAGGATCATCAAACTGGGAACTAGACAACATATGTCAATGTTCACTAGAGTCTCAGACCTTCTGCACACCAAAGCAAAGATAATGTGAATAACGGGAAATGGAACAGTAGCTAGGAAATGTAACAGCAACTGAATTCAATAAGCAACAACACCTTAGTCTACAATAATAAATGCAACAATCACGTTCTACAGAAATCAAATGGCAATCCCCTATCTTTGAAGATGAATCAAATAGCACACGGTAAATAGAACAACATTGATTAATGATAGAATATGGAACAACGCTTGAAAGCCAAATACAAATGCATAATAACTTAACACACGGCACACCTTAATAGTAATATGATCTGGTAATCCAATTATCAGTCTTATAAATAATACGATTATCTTTTTAGAATGGAACAGAAATGTTTATAAGTTCAACAATCGTAAGGAAATATAATTTCCAAGATGAATTCTGTAATACCAATGGTCAAATGTTACAACACAGATATTCTATAGTTGATTAGCAACGGTATCTTATAAAAACCATTTATATCAGCACTTAAAGAAACAGCAATGCGTTGCAAAATCGATATGATATTTCTGTCTCAGAAAATGAGATTACATGACATAGCTGTGATGTAAAATAATAGAACATACCAGATTACCAAATAAATTTGATAAGAAAAACTACGCATAAACCAAAAATATAATATACAACGGCAACAACGTACTCCACTAGAGGCTGGGCCCTTAGCCGCCAGCGGATGCTGCTAGGTTACTTCAAGATCAACAATGGAATGGAAACCAGATTTATATTAAAATATCAAAGCAGAGTTACAGTGCATTACAACAAGAAATCTCTCCATATCTCAACCATTATTCATTCTCTCCGCCATCCTCAATTCTAAATCTCTAATTCATCCTCAATTCTCCACCATTTTTCCATCATTTTTCCATCCCCATCTCTGATCTCTGTTTTCATTTAAATAGAGAGAGAGCAGAGAGCAGTTACAATAGAGATAATTACAACATGATTTCTATTACAAAATTGGATTGTTTCTAAACAATTGATCAACAAGAGCAAGGCGAATTTGGCTTTGCAGCTGAGATTTGGAGGACGACCGCAACAACAAATCTGAGAAAATTGTGCTCAAAGAAGCCTGTGTTTCTCTGAATACAAGTCGAATTTGGGCAAACCACTACCTAATAAAGTTAACTGGGTCTATTATGGAAAAAACCCATGTTTCGGATTTTCCAGATTCTTCTTCATTTTCCTAGAATCTCAACCGCAAAACTATCGCTTCTTATTCCAACGAATTTCTAAGTTGGCGCTTTTAATGATCAAGTCTTCAATCTGGAAATTATCTTGGAGGATAAAAATCATGAACAATGTTACAACCAATTTACTAAAACTATCATTTATAAAATCATGCATAATCATCAATTTATTAGAAATAAAGGAGAATAAATAATATTCATTCATAAGAGCATAAATCGTTGTAAAATAGAATTATATGGTAAACCATGATTAATAGCATGATAAAGAAAAGTAAAAATGGATGAAATAAGTGTTAAAATGGTGGTCGTATTCACGGCCCAACACCTACCAGCGAAGTTATCAGAGGAAGTTACGCTGTTCTCCTAACAATAACCTGTGTCGGTGCAAGTCCCCAAGCTTCGCAAGGGTGCCCTCCAGAAGTACTGTTGAGAGTGATACAATGTCGGCCTCAGGTGCCACGGGATTCCCCCCCACAACCACCTGTGTAGATCCCTAGGATAAGCAAATAAGGTTACCAACTCGTGTTAGAAGCCATGCGGAATAGTCTTGAGATAAGATTCGACAAGTAGGAGAGGGGGTATCTGTCTTGCTTATCTTTAAAAACCCTCGTGCTTAACTCCCAGATCTGGAGCTTTCCTATTCTTCCTAATGCTATTGGATTTTCACTCGTTATTTAGACTTCTATGTTTGACAATTTAAAGTGGCCTTGGAGAGTTTTCTCTCCACTCACCTAATCCAAGGCCCTAAATATCCTAAAACTTGTTGGTGTGTCTAAATTGACAATATAAAAAAGTTCTAGTATATTTTCGTTAGCGCTTGTTTTTAAAGGTTGTTCTTTTAATTCAAGGGTATGGGAGTGAAACTGATGATGTGTGTATGACTCAACAAAAATCAAATAAAAGTAACTACATGAATGCAATCATTTTTCTTTTGATGAAAAGCAACTTCTACTTGGGTTCTAAGAAACACTTAGAAAGAAAAAAAAAAATTCTTTTCTTTTCTTGCGACACACTTCACACACGCAAAAACTAAAATTCTTTAACAATGCAAAATTATCCTAATGCAAGGTGTAATGAAGATGCAAGAGACTTAAGATTACTCTAAAGCAAAGAATGAAAGTAAATTTTTTATCGCTTCTAATTAGCCACTTAAGATGTTTAGATAGAATATAAGTTCCTAATGCTCATTTTCGTCAAAACACTAAAAGCAAATCTCAAGAAAAACAAAATGCACTTTCACTAGCAAAAAGAAATCAAATCAAAACAAGGAAAAGGAAAGCAAAACAAAGTTTTTAAGAAGTTTTCTTCTTCACAAAAGCAAAAAACAACTTTTCGAAAGTGCTCTAAATACTATTGAAAACTTTAAGACCAAAGAATAGGCAACAAAAATACTTTGCAAGTTATCAACTCAAAATGGGAAAAAACTCAACAAAATAGGTGTTTCAAGATGCTCTTAATGACCAAAAAGTAGCAAAAAGAGCTTGGTGACAATGATCAAAATATCAAGAAAGACAACTTTCAAAATCGTCACTCAACAACTTTCAAAAAGCAAGGAAATCAAATGGCCACAAGATGCAGTTTTGACACAAAGCAAGAAGGTCACAAAGATAAAGTTTATCACAAAGACTGAAACCAATATTTCTACTCTGGAAGACCAAAACATCCAAGATTCTGGGAAATAAAACTCGTGTTCTCAAACACAAATGATGAAACTTTTGACAAAACAAAACAAGACCAAAACATTCCACAACCGGAGTCGAAATCGAAAACTTGTTGTAGAAACACAAACTGACAACCAAACTTAACTGCTCAAGAAACACTCAGACCACCAAACAAATTTTCTGAACAAGAAAGATTTTCAAAAATCTTGGAAAATTAGGGTATACACAACTGTGTCAATGCACAACTGCGTGTATACACGATTCAGCCCAAAGAAACCTGCATATATGTGGGTTCATATGGGGAAACTTGCGTACATACACTTCTGTAACCCGACAAAACCGCGTATAAAATAGTTCACAAGAAAAAGCGAAAAAGGGGCCTGAAGAAACTGCTTAGACTTAAAGTATGAGTTCCTATAGGAACAGAAAACTCAGTTACAACAAGAAAATCAAAGGTTGAGCCCTGATTGGCTTAAATTAACCCAAACTAGGAACAACAACAATATTGTCCCTAGCGGAGTCGCCACTTATGTTAAGGGACAAAGTCCCCTAGTGTCTTGGGTCAATACCCTAGTAGAGCGGGGGTTATCTACAATGAAAAACAAGCATTCCACACAGCCATGATACTAATACAAGAAAACTACGCAAAGAGAGGTGCACCTAGGGGTCCTTCGTTCGGGTAGGGCTAGTGAGTGTCTAAACCCTCTTGGAGTTCCTTTCGATCCTTCAACTTGCAAAATAACCAATTCAAAGAAGCATAGCAGTATATGGACCAAGCATCATAAAGAAATCAACTTCATAGCATATTGAAAGGTAGTTAGTTATACAATTGAAATAACTATTCATATGCAAACCATAATGACAACATTATAAGCATGAAGAAGATTGATTTTGGGCACAAGATAAATGTTTCTTTATTGCAGATAGCTAAAATAGAACAAGGAATGATATCACCTGAATCTTCCTCTCATAGGCTCCAAGCAGAACCATGCTCCAGACTTGTCCTATCCCAAGTCTTCAAAAGGCTCCTTCCATGACTCACACAAGGATATCTCAACTAGTGAAAAGACATCATAATTCAAGGAAACAAGGGTTTATTGTAACAGGGGAAGTGATGGAAGCACAAGGATCTTCAGACCTGAACAGGGATAATCTCGACAGAGTGATTTTTCTCTCTATTCTCTCCTCCTTTAGGCCTTCCCATTGAAGCCTTTTTATACTTCTCCCAAAGTGGTTTTTTAGTTTGGAATTCATTGGGAACAGTTGGGCCACAGGCACTAATAGGTAATCAATAGGTAAACCTATGATCTCCGCCCAAGATTAAGGAGATTTATTTTTTTTAAGTGTTTTAAGACATAGACGTAGGTTGGATATACACAGACTTGTGTACACACGCATTTAACTCAGGGCAATGTCGCGTATAGGGAGTAAAACACTGCTTTTTAAGTATTTGGACCAGGTCTAGAAGGAGGGGTTACCCTAGGCCATGAGTGAAACATCACGAACATCAAGAGTGAGATTTGGAGCTATAACAGTCATGGATGAACCATGAAGAATTGAGGGCAGCAGAAATGAAAAGATTGTTAATAAAAGAGCAGAATGAACCATTGATGATAAGAGCTGAGCCATCAGATCCTATGGCACTCATTAGCACACACAACCTGCTTGCTAATGACCCTTAGATTGCCCCTAAATATCTAGCCAATCAGGAACAAGCCATTGCACACTTTGAAGATATGTTTAGGATACTTGGGGATGACTGTGTGTATGCATGCATGAGAAGATGGAACACCCTACCCCACAACTTGAAAATCAGAGAATGCCATTCCCCCATGAGGCTGAAGGAGGCATTGAAAAGAGTGCCAATGTATAAACACTCCATGCAAAGGCTGAAGGTCAACTGGATTGGCCTCTAACTGAGTCCTCCACTCATATTAGGCATGTTGGAAGGTAGAAGAGAAGAAGAAGAGAAGGAGCAGTGAAAGGACATAGATAGAAAAGCAAGATTTTATGGGGAACATGAGAAGACCATATCGAAATCCTGGAATGCTAGGGAGGCCACCAGGGCCATGAAAGACAAAGATATTGACTAAGTTGCTCAGAGGATGAGCAACACCTTCAATACGGGGGTGACGATGAGCCTCATAAATGGGTAATTATATGGGCTCATTTTACCTCCTAACCTAGTCAAATAAGCCATTCTCTTAGCTTATTGTATGATTTTCTGATTATATTTATGCTTATAGGGTGAGTTGAGTTAGTTATTATGCCATGTGGTCTAACATGTATTTAATGCAAATTATTGATGGATTTTGAGGTCAAAGTCAAGGATCTAGTGGTCAAACTGCAACAATAACTTGAAGTAGACAGAGGAGAGGACTTATAGGAGCGAATCCCCCTCATTTATTGCACCTCACTTTGAATTCCCCTTCATTCAGCTCGGAGTACAAGGAACCGAATCGTGCACTAGAAGGCAGCCGAGCAACTGGAAGATGATTGATAGTTATCTCGAGTTTTGGGAGCCAAGCCTACCTAATTTTAAGGAAGTTGTTGGTAGCTTTAGATGTATAAGTAGAGAGGCTTAGGGCCTCACTAGGGTCAACTTTTTCTTGTGTAAACTCTGCTCAAATTTCAAGCTTACTATTTTTAATAGTTTTATGTAATCTTGTTATTTTTTGATAATGGAGATGGAATCCTTTTTGAGCTAGCACTGAGTTACCTCAGAGGGCTGAAGGTCTTGGGTTAGGGCCCAATCCAAGAAAACAAGCTTCTCTTTACTTATATTTGTATGCTTTACTTCAGTTTGTAGATTAGTTTGTTGTTAGATGTATTTCTCTTATGGTTAAGAATAGGTTGCTTTTGATGATTTAGTAGCTTGTTTCCATTTGTGCTTTCTGTAGTCGGTTAAATAGTGATCAGAGAAGATTCAAAAGGCTAGCAGCAGTGCCTTGGCCTCTCTTCCTCCCTCTGTTATAGACATATTTGGGCACTACAACCCCAATTTTATATGTCAATAAACCAAGGGCTCTTTAACCGCTAAAAGTGTTGTTTCATACCCTAAAGGATCATTGTCAACTGATTACATCATTCCCAAAATGTTCCACCTGAAAAACCACTCAGAACTGACCAAAATTGGACCATACTGACTGGTCCATGGTCAAGGTGTGATGCATACTGGCTGCTACACTAGTAAGGTGCGATGCATACTGAAGAGGCCTTCTGTAGGGTGCGATGAGCGAGAATGGACAAATGGCAGAGAGAGTTTGCTAAGTGGAAGCTCATGGAATCTTCCAAAAACATCTCCCATGACACTTGCCCCACTGAATTCACCCAGGGATGAGTAAGAGATCAGTGAAATCTCTAAGTAGATCTGACTCACACCCTTGCAAGACATCTATAAATGGATCCCTCATCTGAGAGATCTAGAGGTTGGAATTTTGTAATTTGTAAGGAAGTGCCGTTAGTTTATCTTTGAGAAGAGGCATTGTATTGTGAGGTGATCTTGATTTTCATGAGGTGAAGAGGGCTTTGATGTTGGGAGGATGATGTTGGATCAGACAGTTGGGTTGTAATCCTCTCTTCTATTATTAATAAAGTTCTTTTAGTTTTCCTCCATATAGTCGTGTATTTGTGAATCTTGTTATTTATGAATGCAGTTGTATGGTCAATGTATTTCTGATTCTGCATTGTTTATGATATTATAGATCAAGATGCTCTGGTAGTGTTTTGTTACTTTATCTCTACATGTGTTCTTTGAGCGAGATAAGTAGGAGAAGATGTGCAAACTCTATCAAGGGAGAGAAATCAAGCAAGGAGTGAAGTGGAAGATCCAGGTTGGTCCCTTTGCTTTTCTCTTATCTGTCATACATAAAGGAAATCACAAATTTCTTTGATTGTTTGTTTCTAGGATAGCTACCAATCCTAGTGGGACTAGCAAATTGAAAAGACTATTTTTCCTGGAAACACCCTCTGGGACCATGATTTGAGGCAAAGACTCTCTTGCTGCCCCAAGAACATAGATTTTCCTCATTCCTAGGACTTTTAGTGTTTGCAGCTCTCTAGTAGGTTGATAGTCCAATTTTGCTTTGCTTTAGATCTTCTTTATCATGTTCACTTCCTGATTTGCAATAGTCCTTTTTCATGCTTTCCTTCCTTATAGCATTTACCAACATTTCCTTCTACACATCATATTTTAGGCCATTTTAATGCAAAACTCTGTTTTTCCTAGGATGTAATCATTTCATTGGTTGCTTTATTTTCTTGGTTGACTGTCAATTTTATATGCAGAAGATCTCTTCTAGTAGTAGGCCAGATTACCCGCAATCACACCCTCCATCTGATCCATGCCCTATAGGTCTCACAAACCTCACCTCAATTCTTCCCTAGTTTCCTTCATTTTTTATAGAAATTTTTCCTCTCTCCTTGAGAAAACCCAATCATCTTTCTCTCTCCTGGTGATTCATGAGAGACCTTAGGCTCCCTAACACCTCATTTCAACCTTCATCCACATTTTTTGCCCACTCTCACACCCTCAAAATAGTGAAAATTGCTCTCAGCCTCCTCCTGTAGGCCTCTTGTAGTTTCCCTATTTTCCTCCTGTAGTTTTCCTGTGTCCTCCTATAGTTTTTCCTGTAGGCTTTCTTTTGAAGGCTAAGTGTGGGAAAAGCCTCCAAAAGGCCGCCTAAGACCTCCTAGGACCCATCCACACCATCCTACATCCTCCCAAGCTCCAAAACCGCCCTCTAACGCCACCTGTTCGCTGCCACACTCACACACAATAAATTAGATGCATGTTAAATTCACATAAAAACACATAAAGATCCAAAAATATGTTTTTTTCTTATTTACTTCCAGAAATATCATGGTTAGATGTTGCTTACTTCCTTAAGTAGGTAATGGCATTTATTTCATGGTTTTCATAGTGGTTTTGGCAAAAGTATAATTAGCTTATTAATTATGGTTTACTAGGTTTTTCTTTACATTCCAGTCTTTCTCCTCTCTGCAGTTAGAATAGCATCTGTATAGTAATCTTTCTTTCCTTTCATCACATAAGAGCTTCTTCTGAAATCTATAGAAGTTGGCTTGAGCTCCTAGTGATCTCTTGCCAGCTGACAAAGTGACAACTTGCAGTGAGAACTAGTACTTGTGCATATAGCACCGATGCTTCCAAGTTTGTTACAAACTACCGGGTTAATAAAAGTAAAGTTGGTAGCCCAGAAGTTCCAGCATTCTTGCTACAATACTAGCGCTCATCAGTTGATTGGATTGATGATTAAGTTATCTACATAAGCATACATGCAAATATAACATTGCTTTCAGAAGTGTTGAATGATTTATTGTCGCTTTAGTCCAGCTTCATTTGGCAAATAGATTTGTAGATTGAACAATAGACTGTGTTGATTGAATGCAGAATACAAAAGCGTGATTTATTTGATTAGTTGATTTCATTAGTTCCCCTACTTTCTATGATTAGTTAATTTCATTAGTTCCCTTTCTTTGTGTGATAGTTGATTTTATTAGTTTAGTTGGATAATTGATTTCCCTGTTTCGTTGAGTGCTTGATTACATGTCCCATAGTTAAATGTCAATTGGATTTTAACAAGCAACGCATAGATTTCAAATAGAGTTACTTGCAAGTGAGGAGTGGTGTGATTACAGGGTGATTTAAAGTACAGTTTCTCATAATTGTTTGATTGGATTGCTATGTATCAAGTAGACTAAATGCTTGAAAGTGTTCTCATTACGATGATTAATTAGGACCTGTAGGTGGTTTGATTGAGAATACAAGATTAAGTTAGTGAGTTAAAGGAGTGAAATAGAGTGTTGTTCAGTTCAGTACTTAACTTCAAAATCCTTGGTTAGTAGGGTAATGAGTCATTAGGTATAGATTGCTTGTTTGGGTGAGGATTGAATTACTATTACAAGTAGTGGATCTTTATTTCTTTTGAGTGTAAATTGAAAGAGTTAGAACCAGAATTTGAGTGTTTGATTCATTGAGTCTTGTGTGAACAGGAGTTTATTTTCATCACTTTAAATTAGTAGTAAATATTTTAGTAGCCTGTTGAGTTTAGATTTTAATGCTAGGCAAAGTTTGTAAAGATTTATAAAGTTTCTAGATTAAATTTGATTGTTGGGTCTTCTTATGTCAGTTAGGTGCTTGATTTCTTTTAAGTTTGAAATGTATTAATGTATTTTTTACCCTATTGATAATTATAAGGAAATGCTAAAACTCTAATATATCCCTGAGCAAAGAAAGTGCATGGAAATTCGTGCTTACGAACCCGAATTGACAATTCATATTAAGAGGTTTAATTCATCAATTTAATCTTTGAACATTTTGGCGATGTTGTCGGGGAAGTTGTGACTTCTTATTCAAGTAACCATTATCATTTGAGTTTCAGGATCTTGTAGGACTATCAAAGGGTGGAGAGTGTATTGTAAGATGTGAGTGAAGATCCACACATCGACTTTAGTGGGGTTGCTCCAAAGTCTGACTGATCACTGCTTGTTCTTGAATTTCTATTTCCTTTATCTTTATGTGTAGGAGTATAAGTAGACCTAGGGATAGCAAGGGTAGATTTATTTCTAGTTCTAAATTTTCTACAACTTTTGGATCAGTTAATATACCCATTCTCACTGCTGCTAATCGATATGTAGGACTGAGACAAGAAGGAGGAAGTGTTGATGCCAATGTGGTTTCGGATCAGGAATTCCTAGATCGAGGGGAAAGGATCATTTAGCAGATTGTCTTTGACAACCCTGTAGAAGAACTAGTAGAACAACAAGACCTCTTGGACGAGAAATCAACCAACATCAACCATGTTCCAATACCCCCTGTTCACTCCATAATCAGCAAACCCCAGCGGGTGCCGGTTGCAGAGATGGATCACCAAGATGGAGAGGATAGACACAATGAAGAATGCCAAGAAGAGGGAGAAGGTCCTCAATGCAATGAGAATCTCTTTAGAGGGGGAAACTAGGAAGACGAAGAGGAGGTTACCTTCGGATTCCCTATCCTAGATGTGACTCATGACATCACAATGAAAATCATTCTAATGGCATATCTCTCGATGTTCTACGGTAAATCATCTAAATATCTTGATGACTTTATTTTTGAATTCGATATTTTATGTTGTAGTTATAATTATTATGATGATGCTGATAAACTTAAATTGTTTCTCGCCACATTAAAAGATGCAATCGTTAAGTGGTTCATGAGTATAGGGAAACACACTATATACACATGGGATGACATGAGGTCAGTTTTCCTTAAAAAGTATGAATACTTTTGTAAAAGTAGGGACATCAATGATATCCTTAGGATGCAGCAAAATGAAGATTTAAAAACTAGAAGGGTATCTTGAATGGTTCCTATACAACTTCCACAAATCCCGTGGGTCCAACCTAGATGAAAACATTATCAGAACTGTGTTCCTAAAAGGTCTGAGAGATGACTGCATTGAAACATTAAACCTGCTTAGTGGTGGAGACATTTATAAAAATCAATTTTCTGAAGTCATTGAGCTGTGTCGCACCTATTCTAGAATACAAGCCAAAGTAGGTAAGAATCTTTGGGAACTTAGAGACAATTCTAGAGACTATGTGCAAAAGAAAATTGTGGCTAATGCTATTACAAGAGTCGAGCTGGGGAACCTATTAGAAAATTTTAAAACTGATATCTTGAACACAATCAGTGACCTGCTAGACACCATGAAAATTAAACAAAAGCAGGAAGCCGAGAAGGAAACCATGGTAGTCTTTTGTTCCAAGTGTAGGCATAAACATGCAGAGAGGGAATGTCCTTTAAACACCATTGAGGTCTGCAGAATCTGTACCTTAGAGCACTCGACCGAGAAGTGCCATCACTTCCCAGATTTCAAGCCATCGACAAGGGGAATGATGAAACCATTGAGCAACCTCAAGACACCAAAAGACCCACCTGGAGAGGCCAGAGTTAGAATGTGTTTCAAGATCCAAATCATCAAGGTTATATCTAGACTTGGCCATGGACCTTTCCTACATCCTACCCTCCTTGTGTTGCTCAACAACCACAAAATACTGCCTAGGGCTAGAATTGGAGGTCAAACCCCTATGCCAACAACTATCAACATCAACCCCAATTCTATGTGCCTTATCCAAATATTGCAAGTACTTCATATAATCTGACCACGCTAACCTATCAAAAAGCATATAGCCCTAATATGTATCAAAAACCTACGCTTCCACCACCTCCTTCGCATCAATTATTACATGTACCTACTAGCCCATCATCTTTGCAGGCACTTGCTACCATAAACCGACCCCATCCTACATTGTTTCCTATGCAACCCGTACCTACCCCAAATCATAATAGGTTACCTCAACCAGTGCAAAATATTGATATTTAGCATTTTCCTACATACATGATCACTACCATTCCTATGAATGAAATCCAATTACGATCAAGAAAGACAGTCAACAAAGGAAAATCAACTATTGTCATCCAAGAAGAGGTACCCTCCACATCATCCGAAAATCATTCACAAAACGAAAAACAACAACCACAAAAGGAAGAAGAATCACATGAACCACTGTACCTGGAAAGACTAATAGTAAAGAAAGAAGAGGTCCCGCTTGAATATGACCTGGAAAATGAACTTAGGAATGTCTGTATTAAAATCCCACTTTTACAAGCAATTAGAGACATTCCCATATACACCAAAATTGTCAAGGATCTCTGCATTAAGAAACTGGGAAGAAAGGGGCATAAGAACTAGAATGTCAAAATCATGAGCCAAATGTCCACTATGATCTTTGACATGCCTGTCAAATACAATGACCCCAGGAATCCCATTGTCACTATTGAGATAAATAGAGTACTTCTGCCAAACACTCTTGTAGATCTAGGGGCAACAATAAATGCAATGACTTATGAAACAATGATGTCATTACAGCTACTGGGACTTAAAACCACCCCTATCCTTTTAGAAATGGTAGATAAATCTATCGTTAGACCAATAGGATCCCTGGAGGACATAGTAGTTACTATTGCCTCTTGGCAATACCCCATAGATTTTATAGTCATTTCCCCAAAAACCTCTAGGCCTGGACACCCGGTAGTCCTAGGGTGGCCATGGCTGGCAATGACTGATGCCGTCATAGGATGCAGAAATGGGGAAATGATCATTTCTAATGGTCCTCAAAATCAAACATTGTCTATTTTTCCACCTACTCAGACAACTGCCGAAGTACCATTATGGCTTGAAAACCCATATGGATATGAAGACTGAATGTTCCCCTTGTTAACATTAGATCAGTCTAGAGGTCTCTAGGAGCATTCTGATGAGCATGTTTTGCAACAGTTTTTAGCGGATAACTCTTGTATCAATTATCCCATCTCTTTTAATGGTTATCAACATGTGTTTAGTGATGAGTTTTAGGAAACCTGCCACCTAGTTGTCTTCACCTCATTTGCAGCAATGGAGGAAAGCCATGAGCTCACCACAGAACCAGTGGAAATATTTGAAGGGAAAATTTTACATATTGGTACAAGATTGACTACAGAACAAAAGTAATAGTTGATGAGTATGGTTCGTGAAAAAAATCAAAGCATTCACATGGGCTAACCTGGATATGAGGGGTATACATCCAGACACTTGCATCCACCATATTTATACAAATGAAGAAATGAGACTTGTTTGGCAACCACAAAGGCATATGAACCCAACATTAAAATACATTGTCAAGGAGGAGCTTCAGAAATGTTTGGCCACAGATTTCATTTACCCCATTTCTAATAGTAAGTGGGTTTCACCTTTGGTAGTACTTCTAAAGAAGAACGGCAAGTGGTGGATTTGCATTGACTACAGAGAACTAAACAAGGCCACATTGCACGACTATTTTCCATTGCCCTTCATCGATCAAGTTCTCGACATGCTTTCAAGTAAGAAATATTTTTCTTTTCTAGATGGTTATAATGGATACAATCAAATGCAAATAGCTGAAGAAGACTAGGAGAGGACTACCTTCACATGCCCATGGGGTAGTTATGCATATAATGTCCTTCTCTTTGGTCTTTGTAACGTCCCCGCCACTTTCTAAAGAGTTGTACTTGCCATTTTCTCTGATCTGATCCATGACTATGTGGAAATCTATATGGATGACTTCACAGTCTATGGAGATGACTTCCCATAGGCTTTGGAGAATCTAGAGAAGGTATTGATCCATTGTCAAGAAGCTGATCTAGCCCCTAGTAGTGATAAATATAGAATGATGCAAATTGAGGGAATTGTTCTAGGCCGTCATGTGTCATTTGAAGGGAGTCAAGTTGACCCAGCAAAAATCGAGGTAATTTAGTGTATCCCTATTCCGAGCTTGAAAAAAGAGGTAAGAATGTTTTTGGGGCACACATGATATTATCGATGATTTATTGAAAATTTCACTAGTATTACAACACCATTATTTAAATTTTTAACTAAAGATGCTGACTTTGTATGGAATGTTGATTGTGAACAGGATTTTTAGGAACTGAAGAAGATATTACCTACAACTCTGGTGCTAAAAGGGCCAAATAGGTCCTTACCTTTTCATATTTGTACAGATGCTTTGGATACTGCACTAGGAGCAGTTTTGGGATAAGGGGAGGATAACTTTCCCTATGCCATTTACTTTGTTAGCAAAAATCTCTCTCCCGCTGAATTAAATTATTCGGTTACTGAGAAAGAGCTATCAGTAGTTGTACATGCTATATGAAAGTTTAAACATTATACTATCGATTATGAGACATTTGTCCATGCCAACCATTATGATGTTAGATTTTTAATGAATAAACCAATTACTGATGGTAGGATAACTAGATGGTTGCTGCTTCTACAGGAATTCAATATAACTCTAATTTATAGGCATGGAAGAGATAACTTGGAAGTTGATTTCTTATCTCGTTTGAATCTTACACAGGGAAGCATGCCAATGCCAGTGCCCAACGAATTCCCAGATGAAACTTTATTTTCCATTTCTACTATTACTCCTTGGTTTGTTGATGCACCAATTATCTGGTATCAAGAAAAATACCTCAAAACATGGCGGCCCGAGAGAGGCACAATATAGTGCAGCATAGTGCTAGTTTCTCCTGGATCAAGGGAGATCTATTTTATATGGGGCCAGACTTGATTATGAGGCAATATGTGCGGGAAGATGAAATCCATAATATATTAAGTGCCAGTCACAACGAGCGTTGTGGTGGCCATTTTCCTGATAAAAGAATGACATATAAATTTCTCCATACTAGATACTATTGGCCTACCCTATTTAAAGACATCAAGAAGTTTGTTTTGAGTTGTGATGCTTGCCAACGAATGGGGAGACCAGTTGCCTTCGATGAAATGCCTCTTCAACCACAAATTGCCATTGAACCCTTTGAGAAGGGGGCATTGGACTTTGTAAGGCCCATCTCCCCAATCTCAAATAAGAAGAAATATATTTTGGTGTGCACTGATTATGTCACCGAGTGGGTGGATGCTAAATCATTGTATGCTGCCACTGAAAAGGTAGTAGTAGAGTTTTTGTTCGAGGACATATTTCCAAGATTTGGGGTGCCTTGTGAAATTGTCACTGATCAAGGAAAAAAATTTACATCAAAGTTGGTTAGGGCACTCACGGAGCAATATCAAGTTAAGCACCACAAATCAACCCCTTACCACCCCAAAGCTAATGGAAAAGTGGAATCTACAAACAAAGTTTTGGAATCCATCCTTACAAAAACAATTCAAATGCATCACAAAGATTGGGTGGAAAAATTACCAAAAGCACTATGGGCCTACTAGATCACTTGGAGGAATGTGACCAGACACAAACCTTATGAGTTATTCTATGGTAAAAATGTACTCTTTCCCATTGAATTCCAGGTAAAAAAATTTAGAATTGCCACTTAGTTGGGCATGAATTTAAATGAGGCTCAAGAACAGAGATTGATGCAATTGAACAAGCTTGATAAGATCCGACAATATTCCTACCACAAAACTGCATTACTATAGAACCAAAGGGCCCAATGGCATGACAAATTTATTAAGAATAATGTCTTCCATCCAACTGATTGGGCCTTGTTATACAATAGTAAGTTTAAGCATTTCAAAGGTAAATTGTCTACTAGATGGTTAGGACCATATGAGGTAGCTGAAGTTTTTGATAACGGTTCAGTTTTTATTTGTACTATCGATGATGACAAGACTGCTTTTGTGGTAAATGGCCATCAGCTTAAAGTTTGTCATAAACCACTTTCACATGATTATTTTTTGCAAGAAGTTTGAAGGGATCTAGGATTGGATTTGATTCATTCTAATGATTGGCCCCTTGCTAGTTCAGTTGACTAATTCTTTATATATATATATATATATATATATATATATATATATATATATATATATATATATATATATATATATATATATATATATAAATGAACTAGTGGGATACCACTTTTTATATCTACAGGTGGTCCTCCCCACAACCCATGTTGAATAAAGGAGGAATTCACCAGGAGCAAGTTTATTCCTTTATCCAGGTCTGGTGGATTATTTATGGAAAATGAACCAGTGGAGTATCCTATAGAAGCCTTCAGACTCTCTAAACATGAAGCTCCTAAGCATTGACTGATTCAAGCTCGTAAATAATGTGGACCAGTATTAGTTAGGGATTCCTTGAGCATAGAATTGTTCTTTTCCAGGCTCAATGAAATGTTTATGAAAAGGAAACACCTTGGAGTCTAATATGGGAAATTCAGAATCTCTAAACATGAATGCCTCAAGCACTAACTACTTTAGGCTCGTTAAAATAATAAGGTAGTAGTAGTTTAGGGATCCTTTGGGCATTGAATTATTCTTTTCAGGGCCCAAAGGAATAACTATAGAAAAGAAGCCCCCATGGAGCTCCCTTTCTGGTCATTTCCAGCTCCCTAAAGAAGAAATGCCCTAGGAAGTCATCATTCCAGGCCTGGTTAAAATCCATGGATTGATGAGTAGTTCTCTTTTTCTGAAAATAATGAGCAGCCCAGTCTATGGCATTAAATATGAAGGTTTTGAAATCATGTCAGACAGCCTATGCCTTATACTATGTCTAGATTTAGTTGTTTTTATATGAGGATCCCAGAATTCTGATTCAACATGCTCTATTCAAAATGCCTATGTTCCATGCTCTGTTCAAAATGCCTATGTTCCATGCTCTATTCAAAATGCTTATGTTCCATGCTCTATCCAAAATGGAACTTATATTACATATGAGGGTCCTGAGATTTGGTCTAAATTTGTGTCCTATAATTGCACATTTGTTGTCACAATATGTGCAAAGAAGCTTTCTGCATCATAAAAGAGATCATTTTTATATATGATAACATGTTTTCAGAGCCAGGTCATGTCTTCACTAGCAGTCAAAGAATGATCATGGTTAGCAATTCACTCCGTGTAAGTATAGATTCATGGAATCAGTACTCAACTCACTGAAGTTACAACATGGCAACTTTCCAAGATCAAGGTAGCAACACACAATTGTAGCAGGCATTACTTAAGCACATCTGATTACACACTCGACACAAAATCATTAAAGTAGTTCAGGTATGCGCTTGTATTCTGCTTAAATTTAACTGATAGGTGGTTAAAATGTAAATCATAGAAGTATGCCTCTAAATCTATCCTAAGATCACCATAATCATATATCCTACTCCCTTACCTGTCTATTCCCATTCCCATAAGCAGTTATCCTCCAGCACATTGATAGGACACGAACCATAACTGCCACCTCTCATGGTCTATCCTTGCTATGTGATGATGTCTGCTCGCCCGCTTGGCCATCGTTTCATGGCGCCCCTCAGTCATCATGAGGAGGATGCACCACCTCTCAGCCGAGATACTCACACGCTCCCTCAGGGTGATCGCACATTATAATCAAGTATCCACTCTCCAAACCAATTGAGGATGGGATGATCACCATAATGGCAATCGATCCCACATATCCAATCTATCATCATGACGATCATTCATCCACAATTAAAATAGAGGGCGACTGCGATCATGGGTAAAGAATCAGTAAGAGACCAACAATGTAGACAATTGGGAGAAAGGGAAGTTACAGCTAAACACAGGCACCATGGGAGTATATAGGCACAGACCTACCTTTGGTCAATTTGCATGTAGCATAGAGTATTAACAATGGAAGGCTATTTTGGAGGAGAAATGCTCGATGCCTTTTCTACAGAGGTTTCAAGGCTATAATGCTCAAGTGGCGATGGCATTCACACAACGCTCCAATGGTGAGCATGCCCAAGTTGGAAATTTAAACATTAGAGTCACAGAGGAGTCTATGAGTAGGGCCATTGGGTTACCGGCCATGGGCGAGCAATTTTTCAAAGGTGGGCAGCTAGAAATTCCCAATTTCACCTTGCTTTTGAAGCCTGCCTACCAGTCGATCAGCTGGGTGAAAGGAGTGCTCTGTAACTACATTGAGGAACGATGGCATCCAATATTCATGATGCTAGTACACTTAATGAGTTATGAAGGAAGGTTTTCTGTTGTATTTCTTTATCATATTCGGCTCATGGTCCATTTCACTGAAGATAGGCAATTGAATATTCCTCATTTTCTAAAATTAAGCTTGCACAAAATGGCGAAGGGTGTACAGTCACATGGAAAGAAGCCTGAGACTGCACTATACCACCATATTTTAATTAAGATACTATTGGTCGTGAAGCTCAAGTGATGAAAACGGTCATGGGAGGACTTCCTCATTGAGGAATTCCCTGGGCAAGAAACACAGACTAAGGGTCGGCAATGAACTATGGGCCGCTCCCTAAAAATTGATGATACAACACCTCCATCCAAGTCCAAGTCTACCCCTACCCACTCCCCCACTCCTGTTTCTACACTCCCCCATACAGCTGTAGATAGTTTGAAGGATGGCGCAAGAACGATTCCTGTGGAAATCACAATGGACTCACACCGAAAAAGGAAGCACGATCAACCTAAGCCCAACCAGCCCGAATTGAGTCCCATGACAAAAAGAAATGCATTTGATTCTCTAGCAGAACCCTCCCTAAACCCTGAAAGCCCCACCCCTAAGACTAAATGCCAGTGACCCCTGTTCCCTTGTAGCACTGCCTTGGTTTCTGCATCCGAGACCTCAGCTCAAGGACACCGTCGAACTCAAAGCATGGCCCATACTCTGCAGACCAAGGTCGAAGGCACCAGCCTCGAACATATCCATATCTCATCTTATCGTGATGTTGATATCCCACAATAAAAAATGTCCCTTGGAGAAGATCCCACTGCCATGACCAAAGTAAAAATCCCTGTGGATATCGCACGAGATATGGAGACTTTGTCTCCTGCTCGACCGTCAGAAAGCAGAAGCACCACAAAGGCCACCCCGCATCAATCTTCTCCAAAGGAATGTATAGGAAAGTTGCCCAGAGGTAGCACCTTGTAGCAATCGACGACCCTGACCAAAGCCCCTACATTTGATGCTGAAGAAAATTTAAAAATCCGGCTTGTCAAGTTACGAAAAACAATCACCAAGCTCAAGGAATAGGAAAATAAATACAAGGTCTTATTCCATTTTGTAAGGGATGTAAACTAGCAAGTACGGGACTCTAACATGAAGTTGTATGCCCAGAATGATGCCTTGGCCAGGTAAAACAAGCACCTTCTACGATGGAAAGCGGCAAGGAACAAGCCTACTAAACGGTTGAATGCCAAAGGGTTAGCACTACAATTTCAAAAATGTTTACTACCAATCAGACAAGGGATCGAGGTCCTAATCAAGACTGCTAGTCTTTGACCATAATCTCTTTCGGTTGGATATAGTTTCCTTTTTGTGGATGCAAGAGGGCATGCATCAGAATCAGCATGGGAGGATTTTGATCCCCCGTTTTGTTCCTATCACTACAACTTTTCATGCCTGTCTAGATCTTTTTGGCACCCCCAAACCCACTTACTTGTTATTCTACTATCCTAATCTATTCTACTATCCTAATCACTGTCCCAATCTCCATTTTGAGGTAAAGTCTTTTATGATTATATTTTGCTATTTATTGGTGAAATTAAGTAGATATAAGTAGCGACTCCCTCAACTAACTTATTATTATGATCAAAGTGTAAACCTTCTAGAGATGTGTAGGATGATAGCAGGAAGTAGCAAGCAGTGAACCAAGAGCTATCTTGAGTTCGGTACCTAACAACATAGGATATAAGTGGCCGCATGTTTCTAGATGGCAAGGCTACCTCCAACGATACCTGAATGCATTTGATTACAACTACACCAAGGATCCGTGATTATCCTCTCTAATTGGAGTGAACACTAAGATTAGAATCGGTTGGAAGTTGTTGAACCAATTTGGACCAGTGGTTCAAACAATCTGATCTAAAGGAGTAGATTAGTTGGGTTGTTATGATTTACCATCTTTAGTTCAGTTGTTTAAACTTAATTAAATGCCTATAAAAGGTTGGATGTAATATGTTAAAGCTAGCGCACAAACATTGGAGTGATTACTGTGTATTGCAAGACTCATTTTTAATCAAAAATATCTACAATGGTTCTGCCTTGAATTCAGATTAAGCATTTGATGAATTGCTGATGATGACAAGTTGATTGCATTCAAAATCTCTCCTTTAATGTAAGTTAGCTAGCTCCCAGGTGTTGCCAGGCCCACCCATCTGGGTTAGCTTTGTATATTGCATAAGTAGTAATTATGTGTGTTAGTTAGAGTTGATCCTTCATTTACTGCAATTTAGTTTCAGTTTGGTTTGCTGCATGAGAATTATCTTAGTTCGGTTGCTTAGAGTATGTAGATGAGTTGATGCTTTTAAAACCCCTTCGTTTTCATAATCGACAACTAAATCCCTATGTGATTCTCGTTTTTCTCCCAGAACAATGTTATGCTCTGCTCATCAATCTTGCCATTATATTGATTTGCAATTAACATAGATGTGCATGGAATCTACCAGACTACATGGTCATTTGATGATTGAGAAGAGTTTGTTTATCCACTGACAGTGCGGAAATCACTTTTAATACTTAAATTGAATAACATCTTCAGAGATTAGGGATGAATGGGATTCAAGTTAACTAGAGTGAGATTAGTTTATTCCCAAATATTTTCTTCGTTTCCTCTAAAAACTGGATCGGTTGACTCTTTATTGAATTGTTTTGTAGGTAATGTGACATAAGGAAATATGTGTTGATTGTTTGAACATTGTGATTGGCATAAACTCGGTTTGATTTTAAGTTGATTGGATTGATGATTAAGTTATCTACATAAGTGTACATACAAATAGAACATTGCTTTCAGAAGTGTTGAATGATTTATTGTCACTTTAGTCCAGTTTCATTTGGAAAATAGATTCTTAGATTGATCAATAGACTATGTGGATTGAACGCAGAATACAAAAGAGTGCTTTGTGTGATTAGTTGATTTCATTAGTTCCACTGCTTTGTATGACTAGTTGATTTCATTAGTTCCCCTGCTTTGTATGATAGTTGATTTTATTAGTTTAGTTGGATAATTGATTTCCCCTGTTTCGTTGAGTGCTTGATTACATGTCCCATATTGAAATTTCAATTGGATTTTAACAAGCAGTGCATAGATTTCAAATAGAGTTACCTGTAAGTGAGGAATGGTGTGATTACAGGGTGATTTGAAGTAGAATTTCTCAAAATTGTTTGATTGGATTGCTATGTATCAAGTAGACTAAATGATTAAAAGTGTTTTCATTATGATGATTAATTAGGACCTGTAGGTGGTTTGATTGAGAATACAAGATTAAGTTAGTGAGTTAAAGGCGTGAAATAGATTGTTTTTTAGTTCAATACTTGACTTCAAAATCCTTGGTTGGTAGGGTAACGAGTAATTAGGTACAAATTGCTTGTTTGGGTGAGGATTGAATTACTATTACAAGTAGTGGATCTTTATTTCTTTTGAGTGTAAACTGAAAGAGCTAGAACCATAATTTGAGTGTTTGATTGATTGAGTCTTGTGTGATTAGGAGTTCATTTTCATCACTTGAAATCAGTAGTAAATAGTTCAGTAGCCTGTTGAGTTCAGATTTTAATGCTAGGCAGAGTTTGTAAAGATTTTTGAAGTCTCTAGATTAAATTTGATTGTTGGGTCTTCTTATGTGAGTTAGGTGCTTGATTTATTTTAAGTTTGAAAAGTATTAATGTATTTATTACCCCATTGATCATTATAAGGAAATGTTAAAACTCTAATCTAGCCCTGAACAAAGAAAGCATAAGGCAACTCGTGCTTACGAACCCGGATTGACAATTCATATTAAGAGGTTTAATTCATCAATTTAATCTCTCAAAAAATTCATACTCTTGAATAGTAGTAACCACCTACAAATCCCCCACCCAAATACAATTTTGTTGACCAGGTACTTCAAAGCTAAATGGTATGTAAAAATTTTGAAGTGTGTACCCAACAAATAGTGCTTGAATTTATGGAGTGCATATAACATCACCAACCATTCGCGCTCCATGGTTGAATAATCCTTCTCTGCCTTAGACAGTTATCTGTTCGCAAATGAAATCGGATGGTCGATATCCCCTGTGCCTGGTGCAGTCAACACTACTCCTAATGCTATGTAGGACACATCCACATGTACATGGAATTATTTCTTCCAATCATGGAATACTAGAATAGGTGTTGTAACCATCTTTTCCTTCAAAACATCTAAGATTTTCTAGCAATAATAATCCCAACCAAATGTCACATATTTCTTCAATAATTTCTCCATGGGCATAGTGATCTGTGAATATGCCTTAATGAGCTTTCTATAGTATCTTGTATGGCACAATGTTTCATGCAACTATTTCACATTCCTTGGGGCCTCTAAATTGATAGTCACTACAATTTCTATAGGGCCCACCATCAACCCTTGCTTACAAACAACATGGCCCAAAAGTATCCCATATGGTGCAAAAAATATACAATTATTCATATTTAGGGACATCTGATACTTCCTACAGGTATCCAACATTAAGCGAAGACTTGTAACATGACTTTTCACTAACCCAAATACCATCCAATCATCAAAGTAGACCTCCAAAAACTTATGAATAAATTATTTAAAGGTTGTGACGACCACACTAGAAAAGATCACAGGGGCATTCTTAAGTCGAAAGGGCATAACTGTATACTTAAAAGAGCCCCATTTTGTAGTGAAGGTAGTCTTACTTCTATCTTCTGGCGCAATTTTGATCTGGTGATATCTTGAGAATCCTTCTGTAAAAGAGTATGCTTCTTCACCACCAACGTTTTCCAAGGCTTCATCTGTAAATGGCATAGGGAATGGATCATGTACACAAGCATTGTTCAACTTCCTTAGATCTAAGAAGATCCATATTTTTCCCTTTGTCTTCTTCTCTTGAACCACCATAGGACTAACCGAGTCTGATTCTTCTACAGGCTCAATAATTCCTGCTATGAGCATTTTATGTAGCTCTTCACGCACCTTTTCTTTGTATTTAGGATTCAATCGGTATGGGTGTTGATTTATTGGGTTCTCATCTGGCATCAAATTGATCTTCATAACACCCATATGACCTACTATGCCTTTTAAATTAGAGAAATTTGTTGGAAACAAGTCTTGATATTCCCGCAATAACTTCGCGACCTTGTCAACTATGTCCTCATCCCAGTAATCGCCTATATTCACAAACTTCGACTATGCATCTGACCCAATTTTCACTTTCTTAGACTTCAATGGTTTTGAAATTTCAGTAACCTCTACCTTAGGCCCAACAATTTTGTGATGTCCCTCTAACTCGGGGATATTTATTTTCCTGGGACCTTCCTCGCCCTCTTCTGCGGTAACATTGTAGCATTCTAGAGCATGACATAGCTGCATAATCCAGTCAAGTTATACCCATGAGATAGGCTGTACAGGTGTTTTAAATATCGCAACCTTGATTTCCTATATGACTTCATCAATACATTCGAATCTATCCTTGAAACTATATGTGAGCAAAATTCTTTCGTTCAGAACGTCCCACATTACGGTTCCATGTCGCAGCTCTGTTTCTAAATACCAATTCATTGGAATAGTATCCAAAGTATGGATGAATATATGTACCCATTTAGGTTGTGGTTCCTCTCCCCATGCTTTCCTCTAATGAGCTATACGATCACGCAGATCGTCCTTACCTGTATATTTTCAGTAAGGTGGATAATTACATAGCCTCCATAAATGTTTCTTTTGCCTTATGAAAATCAAATTTAGTATCTTTGTCAGTAGCCCAACACCCCCAATGATTATCTTCTAGCTATTTCCCTGCGGCTTTATCTTCCCCAGTAGTTATACCACTTCATGTAACTATATTAACGTTGGGGTCAGCCTAGCATGGTTCTGACCTCATCATCTGGATGTTCTGAGTGGGCTGCTGGTTTTTCTTCTCTTGTATCTTTGTCATGGGAACATGAAAATCTTCTATTACGTGGTCAAATTGTTGGAAATACTGACAACATGGGTGTGTCAGGTTCTGGAAATCTCTCGCAAAGTGGCCTGGTTCCCCATGGTTGTAATAAATAATCTTTCTGAGACCTCTTCTAGCTCCTCCCCCTCATCCTCTTCTTCATCCCTAGAATCCTCCACGTGCTTCAGGTGTGCCTTGATCCTGCTGCAGACATGTCTCAACCTGTACCATATATGTCAGAGTTTTGTCCACCATTAACTCATAGCTTCGGTAATTTCACTCATCATCACATACAAACTTACAAAAATTGCAGAATAGTTGTTGGGGAGTCTGTAAAAACTTCTGCAACAAATGGAAATTGTCTGTTGAGTTTTTTCCTATTATTTGGCTGATAGTGCACCATGACACTACACTGTTACTCGGTCCAACAATATTTTCTAGCTTCAGGGGGATAAGACCTCCCCCAATTAGATAGTTCTTATATACTGGGTAATGATCCTTGTCATGACCATTCCCTTTGCATTTTAAGCACCATACTTTAAAACGATTCTCATTTTGGACCTCTTTCCCATTTTTGAGATCCTTCAACTCCATATGTAGGCTAGTCAACTGCGACTGAATCTCCTACACTCCCAGATTCGTATCCTGAATAGGAGAATCCTCCAACTTCATGGAAATTTATAGCTCTTTAGCCTGCGTTCCAAGCTTCTACTGTGACAATGGTAATCTCCAACGAGGTAAAAACGAAGCAATATACCAATCCTTATGTTTCTCATCCGAGATCTATAGATTAGCCTATTATAGCAGACATTTCAACCTTTGATCAAAATCCCATGTAGATTCATTCACCTTTTTCTTAATTTCTTTGACCTTAGTCATAAAATGGGCTTGAGACTTAGGCCTTCTGAGTTCATTATTCTGCGTGTCATTTGCATCTTTCAACAACGCATCTAAATGAGTCGTATTGTACTCAATATACCAGCTTAGCACCCTATCTTATAATGAAGTGACCAACGACGCTTTCTCCAAATCATCATCCATTATCTGCTATGACTTCCACACAACATCTGCTACAAACCATAATTGATCAAGATCTTCTGTCCCGAGACCCCTGAATATTGGCATTTTCATAGTGTTCAGCATACTGAATAGCAGAGGTGGAGGTGGAGGTGGAGGCGTAGATGTGTGAGGTGGAGGTGATGGCAGAGGTGGAGTGGATGGATGTGGTATTCCCTTAGTTCCTTCATCTACCGACTGTGGCACACCTCTGGGACTCTTTGGAATACTACATTCTTCTTTGTTGTCGAATGCTCCCAACAGAGGACTATACTCAGCAACTGTATCTGGATGTTTTCTGAAGAATTTCCCACTTCGTGTAGCTCTTCTTGAGTCTCATCTAAATATCAATTTAGTGGCATAACCCATTTCTTGCACAATAGCATTTTAATCCAAGTTTTCAGAGACTTCAAATACTTACCTCTTGGTCCTTTTAAAAATCTACGTTCAACTTCGCTATAACTAGTAGACGTATCAATCGCGAACTCAATAATAAATTTGCCCAAAATATTATTGATCCAATAATTGACAGCCTTCACAACCTTGTTTTCTGATCTTTCTAGGCGCTTCACTAATTCTGGAGTCCACACAATAGGGTTATCCAACTTCCAGGTAGGTTGACCATCCGTGAATTTAGCCAACCATTCGTATAATTCACATGAAGAAGAGTAGAAGAAAAATTCATGTTCCTCTGTATATAGATATCTATAAAACCACTCTTTTTTCGACATGCGCGGATTCCTATTTTATTGGGCTACAAACTCATACAACTTCTGATCTATCCACTTCTCAATCTCCTTCTTAGTCGGTATCCACTTATGCCACATCAAAGATTCCTCAGATAGATCTCGGTCCCAGAAGCGGAACCATTTGTTGGCTTGAGGGGGCTTGGACCTAGGTTCAAAGTTAGCTACACTAACCGACAAAACCCTACACTATCAACCCTTTCAAGAACAACCCGTGTAGTGTAGGCTGCAGTCTCTCCCGAGGCAGTATTGGGGATGCTAGAACCAAGCTTTTGCATCCAGAGGACTATGTGATGTGTTTCTGTCAAACATAGGGATTTATCTTGACCTTCGCGAACCCTAACCCTTAAAACCCGAATTTTACAGTAATTAATAGTTAGCAGATTTATGTCCTTCATCGATTGTGCTAAACATGCATAGCATCATATAAATTAGCAAATTTACATCTTCGTGAATCTATTATGTATTTTTCCTGATTAAATGCATTTAAAAGATCATAAATGCAGTAAATTCAGAGATAAATAGTAATATTCAGATACACAAATAGTTCTTCAAAACAAGCCCTTATTATGCTTCAGACCCTCAATTACACTTCTTTCCAACCCTATGCACATAGCTAAAGGGGCGTGCACACTCATCTACAGACTTACCAATGTCTCCGCGCACACAGCTACAGGAGCCTTCTCCTTCATCCAAGTACAAAATAGATAAAATCAGACCCAAATCATGTACTATTCTTACTTCTATTCTATCTTATGACTCTTCTATGGCTTCCTCTTATATTCTTCCTCATTACAATACCATTTTCTGGGAACCATGGGCAGGTCTCAAAACTACTTGAATTTAACAAACATAACAGGCTTTGACCTTCTTAAAGCCCCTTTAACTCCTATCAACCTATGCTACTCATGCTCCACTCCTCAAAATGAAGAGACTTTACAATTTTTAACAAAATTTGACCCAGGGGACCCTGTCCCAATGGAAGAGCAACCTCGGCCTTATCTAGCAATTAACTTCACTTTTCCACCAAGACACCCACACATGGGGGAGAGGACAAGACAAAAGTGAAGAGGACTTGAGAAAGTGGGATGTAATCATTTATTCATTATGGAAGACAAGGAGTGTGAAGGGGTAGGTGAGAGGTAACCCAGTTAACTCAAATCACTTTGAGTTTATTTTAGATGTAATGAACAAATTAGAGAAAAACTGGGAAAAAATAATAATTGTGGACCCACCACCTCTTGGCATGCAAAATTTAGTTTCTATAGGATTCAGGTTGTGTGCAGTTCATGTACTCACTACTCTCCATCATCCCAGTAACTCAAAAAACAAATTTCACCCCCTATCGAGATTGCTACAGGAAGACTGTAATTGCTACAGAAAGATCCTGTAGCACTACAGGAGGGCTCCAAAAAGCTACAGGAAGTCCAAGAAAATGTTACAAGAAGTTAATAAGAGTTTTATAAGAATGAGAATTTCACCCTAAAAGCCTTGGGGAGCAAGGAAATATTCAAAGGAATGGGTAAGGGTGGAAACAAAGATGCTATAGGAGAAAACATGGCTGCTATAAGAAGTAATAGAGTTGCTATAGGAAAAAACATAAGTGCTACAAGAGTACTAGTAGTGCTACAAGAGTACGAGCAATACTACATAAGAGCCCCTTGATAAAAAAATTATTACTGGGTTGTTGAACAATGATTAATTAATTTCCAAAAGGTACAAAGAAACACAATAGAACTATAAAGAATTTGTTGTAGGAAGTTTTGGTTGCATAATGGTAAATCCTCCAAGGGTGAAAGGTATCCATGTTAGCAGAGTGGTCGTCAAATCATTCCTTTCTTTTTATCTAGGTTATTCACCACCATTTATCCATATATAAGAATCAACATTTCTATGTTAAGTGTTTTCAATGAGAAAATAGTGGAGAGTATGGCATGTCATGGCCAAGAATCCAAAAGTTCACTCCATCAATTGAAGTGCTTACCATTTTCTAAAATTTCAACTAGATGGGATGCTTTGAAAAGGTAAGGGGGCATGATAATGATATTGAACTTTACCTCAAATTAAATTGACAAGATCCAAGTGGCCAAGAAGATGAACCAAAACCAAGGTGTTTCCCTAAAAAATAGAACTCATTACAAGTGAAGAATCCCTTGAGAGAAAGAAGGAGCCTCAACCTACATTAGGGCATCCTTGGGAAAATGAGACAGGGAAAAAAATGCAGATAAGAGAGTAGCAAGAAGAGAAGAAAAAATAGCATCAAATAGACCAAAGAACAAAACATGAAACATGTTAGCATACATGAATAGCAATAGGACAAGGAGGATGGATAGGTTGCTCAGAGGATGAGGAATAGTTTCAGTAAGGGGGTATGATGGGACTCCAAATTAAAGAAAAACTAAGGCCCATATAACCTTTCTTAGGAACATGAAGGCTATATTAAACCTCTCCTTGTACACTTAATAGTGTTTTTTATCTTTAATATGTTCATTGGGAAGTTTTATACATAATTTCATATTTGTGCCTGATATTATTTATTTTAAAGAATATTGTGAGAATATTGGAAAGATTATGAAGATTTAGAGGAGGAGATAATCTAGGGATTTTCTCCCTACTATAGGAGGATCAATATTGGATAATAAATCAACAAGATATTATGAAATTATTGCACAAATTCTCCAATGATTTACAAAATCTAGGAATGTGTTCCCTATCATTTAATGCAGATTCCTAGCGTTGGGAACCAGATCCACTATTTGAGGGATTTTGGATGAGAAAGCTTCCTCCTTTCAAGGTGAATGATTCCTCGTCATTTTTTATAAGTACCAATTCAAATTTTTCTCTATAGGTTGGTTTTTCTTAGTATTCTTGTGGAGAAAACTTGCATTTTTGCAGCTCTACTTTCATTTCTAGCATAGATGTACTAAGATTGATGCAAATAATGAAGATTCATGCCATTTTTAGCTTCTAAAGTTGGTTCTCTTTCACAGGAATTTGAGTATCCTTTGGCTTGGCCATCCCAGTTGCCTCATAGCCCTTTTTATAATTTACTCTTCTTTTTTTCACTTCTTATTCACATTCATCTCTTGTTCTTATTTTTCTTATTTTTGCGTTTAGGCTTAATGATATCTTATTGTAGGATTGGGTTAAATTGTTGAAGTGAGTTTTTTTAGGATCAAAAACATGAGTTAATCATTGGAATAGACTTGGAAGGTCATCGTAATCATTGAGCTACTTGGATTACTCTGCTTATTCACAAATCTAAAATTTCTAGAAGTCCCTTGTAACAACTAGTAGTATTTTTTGCTATTTTTTAGAACATTATAATGAGATTCATTTAAGTTTATTCCATATGTATTAGGTCATAAAAACATTACATTTAATAACAAAATTCACCCCATTTCATTTTCACTTGATTATGTTAGGCATTTGATAGATTAACTAGCTCAGTAATTCTTGAATTACTAGATTTTGGACTCGTAATTTTATGCTATTTTTTTAGCATATGTTAGAAGAGGTATTTTTGAGTGATTCCACTTGGAATTAAGACATAATAAATCCTATTCAATAAATAAATTTGTCCCATCCCATTTAGATTTGATTTACTTATTCATTCGGTGAATTATATCTTCCTATAGCAAACCTGTAACTTCGTGTAGCAAACACTATAACTTCTTATAGCACTCCTCTAGTACTTGTAAACTTGACCAGATTTGCTCAAAATGTTTGGTTTTGGTCTCTTAGGGTTGAATAATAACCCCCGGGCTCTAAATCCATGATTGAGGAAGAATAAACAACAATTAGGACATGCCGTTTTAAAAATTAGATTAGGTGTGTTTATTTGAATTCACGCTCTTAGGATTTCAATTACAAATTGTTGTTCTTGCTTAGGATTAATTTATTTTCAAAGTAACATTTCCATTTATGAAATTTGTTTAGGATTTTATTTCATTACATTCACTCCATTACATCATGACAGCGAAATAAGGACAAATTGTATGGTGCACATATACTGTCTATACCTCTCATGTTTTTAGGAACCCCAAGTTGATAATTAACGTTGGTAGCCTTGGGAGTTACAACATTGTTGTTGCAGTAATAAGGCTCATCAGTTGTACTACAAAAGTAATTTTATTTCCCAAAATTTGATTGGATGTTGGGAAATATATCAAATCCTACACTTTTTGGGCCATTTCCAAGCCAACCATCAAGAAGCAAGGCTTGCACATTCCTCTCCCTACTCCCAGCCAGCCATGGGAATCCATCTCCATGGACTATATGTCTGGCATCCCTTCTACCAAGCATGGTAATGACTGCATATTTGTGGTCATGGACAGATTTTCTAAGATGGCTAGACTGGTAGCCTGCAATAAGAGTATCACAACAAAGGACACTAACAAACTCTTCTTTGAATGAGTATGGGTACATTTTTGGATCTTACATACCATTATATTGGATTCGGATAGCAGGTTCCCAAGAACATTATGGTCAACCCTCTGGACACTATTAGACACCAAGTTGACCAAGTTGACTGCCTTCCATCCCCACACTGATGGCTAGATGGAGGTTGTCAATAGGATGATAGGGCACATACTCCGGATGTAAAAATCCAAAAATCCACAAACCTAGGATGAGAGTCTTCCCTATATGCAACATAGTTATAAAATAGTTATCCATATCTCGATTGGTCGCAATCCATTTCAAGTGGGTCTAGGATTTTAACCGTTGTGTCTGATTGATGTTTCCATGCCTCATGTGAATACACAGACAAAATTTACACATGTATTGTCCAAGGATGATAAAGCAACCAGATTTATTGAACACATCCAACACATCTTCCAGTAGGTTCACGACATCTTGGAGAATTCAAATTCTAAGGACAAACAATGACATGATCAACATCAGGTGCCACACAAGTTTCAAGTGCATGACAAAGTTTGGTTGTATTTTCAAAAAGAACACCTTACCAGAGCCCATCAAAAGCTCAAACCACTCTAATATGGTCCTTACACCATTACCAAAGATGTGGGAGATAATTATTTTGATCTCAACATTCCCCCAATCCTGAGCCTACACCCAGAATTCAATGTGGAATGCCTTCAAACATACTTCCCACCATTACTGAACACATCAGACATTATAGAACAACTCACACAAACATAGTTAAACCTAGACTACATGGTAGATTCCATAACTGATTAGATGATGGACACAGAGATCAAGAACACTCACCAATAGAAGATCCAACTATATCAGGTTGTGAAAGCTGGATAACTCCTACACTAAGGGAAGTGGCTCACCACGAACCATGTTCAATAGAAGTTTCCTCATCTCATGGAGGCACTCAACGCAATGGGGACCATTTATTCCTAAGGAGGGAGGAATGATGTAGGTGGATGTTGCTGTCCACCTGCCTATTCCACTTGGACCCCCACAAATTTATTTCAGTTTTTAGTTTCCTTTATTGTAGCACAATTTACTATTTTTTTGTAGTTTTTCGGGTCCTGAACTTCCACAGCCATTTTGAGGCCCTAAATGACGATTCTTTGGCAAAACTGAGGTAAAATTGGGTTTTTGACAAATGTTTTCCACTCAAAATTTGTATTCTTCGAATAGATATTTCTAATGAGGTAACATACATGTCAAACAGAGATCATATGCCAAAGTTACGACCCCATGAAGTTGATGTACTGATTTTCTCAAATGGGGCCCATAGTTTTGGTGCTTCATCTCTTAGGGTAAGGTTTTTTGAGGTTTAAGGTTTTCCATTATTTCTCAATAATAAATAGGCCTTAGACCCTCATTTTAACATAGTTTAGAGGCATGTAGCCATCACATCTCTTCTCAGAGATAAGCTACCATCGCTCGAGCTAGTCTTATTTATGTTATGTTAGTTATGTTTGTAAGCATATTTCAGTACTTGTTATTAATTAAATCATTTTTTTTTTCTACTTCATCTCTATATCTATGGTTATATCTATAATTTTTTGCATTATTTTTTTCAGTTGGGATCAAACTAAATACATGAAATAACCATGACAATAACCATTCATATAACCATGCCTATAAATAGCATTAAACCATGAAAATAGAAGTGAGATATCAATCATTAAATCCACATATTAATAAGTACAAAAGAAAGAGAACTTATATTTTATTAAACATAGGAAAATCTGACCAGGTTCATGACTTCCACGTACCACCCGATCATAAACATGGCTGAACCAAATATTTCTTTCAGTGAGTCACCCCTGTGCCATATTCCAAGCATGAATGTGTGATCTCATGGATAAAAAATCCAAAAAAAACCAAGGGAATCTAGAGGTTAAACCACCTCCACCATCACCAAACCATGATCACACCAAAACTGGTGCTCTGATCACAAAACTGAATCGAACTTGGTATTCCATCTGGAATCCATCACTAACCCTGAGGAATATTGAGTCTCCTTGTTTTCGTCTGCTTTCCATTTTCTTTATTCAATTCACTTTACCTATTCTTGATCTGCATCTGACCAATCAACCATTTGTTGTATTTGTCCCCATTCCTTCTTTCTTTTTCCATTTTTCGTTCACTTTCTGAATTTTGTATGATATGCACATTCAAGAAGCAAGTTCGTGTTTGTTTTCCCCCATTTTGATTATTCCTATTGCTTGCCTGGATATTGAGGAATGAAGATTGCGCTAACGCAAAAGGCTTGTTGAGGGTTTGAAGCATATTCTTCTATTTATCATTCTTCAATAAGATCAAACTTGAAGTCTTTGGGGCTCTTAAAGCTTGTTGAAACAATAATTCAATGTCACCCCAAACAAAAAATGTGGGCTCTAAGTAAGATACATATAAGGCACCGAGTTGGGTTGTTCCCATATATATATATATATATATATATATATATATATATATAGATAGATATATATATATATATATTTATATACATATATATATATTTATATATTTATATACATATATATATACATACAAACTTAGGCTTTACTACTATCCAATCCCGTATCACTAGGCCCTAAGCTGAGATACCTCCCTCACACTTTACTGTGTATCTAGCCAAAATTGGTCAAGGGATTCCTAGGCCTTTGGGAATGAAACTTCAGACCACCTCCGCTTTGGAATCCAAAAGCCATTTGGAAATTCCAAAGCTCAAAACTGATATCAACATCCTAACACACCATGGCATCTAGAAAAAATTAAGACTAGGTTGAAAACCACTTTCATAATTGAGAAAACCATGCCACCAACAACAAAGAAGCAGACACCAACTTGCAAAACCATGCATGTGAAAACCATCTAGGAAATCACACATGCAATATGTTACCTGCGAGTTTTTCTGTTGAGGCTACATGATCCTACTCTTCCTTGCTTGTTCCTTGCTTCCCTTCCTTTTTCGAAAGCTAGAGTGCTCCAAGACAATTCTAAGTGTACAAGAGTGAGAGAGAGAGAGAGAGAATAATGAGAGAGCTCAAAAACAGAATTGACCAAGCTTACACTGACCAAGCCTACACTACCGAAGGCTTCCCACTAATCCTCAAAAGCCTTTTTATCTATAAGGCCTTTGTTTTCTTCATTTTCCATTATTTTCCTTCAATTTCCTCCTCATGTTCAACCTGAGACTTTTCACCTCCCTTTTCTCCTATTTTTCTTTATTTTCATAAATAAATGTGCCAAAATTTTCTTTTTTCCTCTTTAATGCCTTTGCCTTTGGCTCTTCCTTTGCCAATTTCCTTTAGCCATAAACACATCCAGCAATGCCCACTAGGATATATTTTCCCAACATTCAACATGGATTAAGTGTCCCTTAACTATGGCCTTATTTTGCCTTTTTTTAACTTTTATTATATGGAATTTTCAACAGGGTTGATCCAGAACCCTCCCCCTGTGGGAGAACCATCCTCGGTGTTAAACCACACTAAGACATTACGAAAACCAATAAGAAACAAACATATTGTCTATGGAGCTTTATAACCCAGTGCGTTGCAATATTTACAATGAATGACCTTCTCAAAAGAAAAACATCCTGACATCATGACAACATACTGCATACTAGATATTTATAGCATAGCTCATTACGGTATTTAAAATAACCACATATGTACATATACACATTTTCTCAACCAATAAATAGAAGGATACGATGCGTGTATCAATCAACAAGGGAATCTAGAGGACTACACTTACACCCTCAGAAGTAGTACCAAGATTCACCTCCTTCCGAGGAAGTCCAAAATCCAATGTCATAGTCAAAATTGCACCCAATGTCCAACGCTATAATCCTGCACCACTTGTCCTCTTAGTGAACAGTTACCGGCTCATTATTCCAGGGCACACTCCCAATGTGCATATGGTTCCATCTAGCAATGCTAATGACCAAAAAGAATCCACCCTTGACCTCGCCTTCTCTGCTACACAGTCTAATGGGAAATCCAGTCACCCCTTCCGTGCAGTGACTCACCTTCCAAGCTCCACGACATTCCATATCCCGGGCAATACATCCCTTGGCAAGGTTTCCTAACATTGATAATTGAAACAACTAAGGAATATGCCTATCTCAAACCATCATATTGGTCATAACATGCTCATGGAAATCAATGGACACTATTGGGTACCAGTGTCCCACAATGGCCCTATTCCTGAAGTGCTTTACTAGCATACTGCTGCCTGTTCTAATTCATTTTGTCGTTGTTTCTAATTCTTGTAATGAGTTTCAACCACCCAACCAGGAATTTCCATGCTTCCTCTACCAAGCACATAACTTCCATTAAATTAAAATAAATTGAAATAACTTCAAATCATACCTCATTGGTAGCTCTCCAATAAGGTACACTTGTAATCTGATTTATATCCTGTCATAAAAAGTCAAACTAGCTTCTTTGACCAAATCATCGTATATAAATATATCACATCAGGTTAGCTCAAAACACAACCATCATAGATCAAAATCATAAATCACAATTAACCATCATAAACCAGAACTATAATTCACACGCATAATAAAAATGAAATAAAATATCGATACTTATACTTTAATCAATCCTCAGCTTCTACCTTTGTTTCTATTTTGTACACACTCCAAATCAGTTTCCACACCTGACAAACACCGAGTGCCTTCTGCTCAACCACGTGTACATACACATAATGTTCATCACACTCATAAAACCACACATGACATACAATGCCATGAAATACATGTACCTATACCTAACATACAAGGCATACACCTACACCCAGTGTACAACACAACAAAATACATACACCTACATCTGGTGTACACCACAACATAACACATACACCTATACTCGATGTTCAACACAATACATATATGTACACAGAGTACAACACAAAAAATACACATATCATGATACAACGACTACACCATGAACATACATAATATTGCATGTAAACAAAAAACATGTATGACATACACATAATACCACATGAACACTAGTGCCACATTTACAACATGTAAATAGTATGACCTACGGACAACACCACCTACATAACGTGTACAGAACATCGCATGTACATGACACCACCTATAAAATGTATATATAATTCCACATGTACATTGTACCACCTGTACAATGTTTACACAACACTAGATGTGCGGATCACCACATGCATGACATGTACACGGCACCACATGTACACAGTTCCATATGCACGACATGTACACATCACCACATGTAGACAACGCCATATGTACAACATGTACACAGCACCACATGCTCATAGAACCACTTGTACAATCATGCACACAACACCATATGTACA
Organism: Pinus tabuliformis; assembly: GCA_031772625.1. NCBI lineage: Eukaryota > Viridiplantae > Streptophyta > Pinopsida > Pinales > Pinaceae > Pinus > Pinus tabuliformis. Next base: position 872,775,978 of record CM062811.1, read on the forward strand.
TAGAATGACATGTACAACATGCATGCAACACCACATGTACATAGTGCTGCATACCCAACATGTAAATATAATCATCTGTGCACAACACTGCATATCCAACATGCACACAACACCATATGCACATAACTTTTCAGATCCAACATGTACATAACACCATCGATTCCAAACCCTTCATATGCAATATTCACATAACACTATCTATACCACCCTACACATAACATTACATAAACAACATGTACACACACTATATATACAAAACACCGCATGCACACAACATCATTGATGCAACATGTACAACATATACAACATATGCACAATAGTAGTACCACACATCGAAAACCACACTGTCTCTACCAGGAAACCTTGCTTCCAGTGTCTCCCTGCCATCCATGCTTATCCTATCATGTCGTGGATAATGTTGTTTTCATTCTGCTGATGTATCTCTTAGCATTAGTATGCCCATAACTTAAACATAAAAATATTATAATCACATAATATCATTTCATATCCACATGAACTGACCTCAGAGATCTATTAGGCTACTCTTCCCACTTGATTCCTCATGAATCAGGAATCTCTTCATGTCATTCACCTGCATAAGCAATTATTCCTCCACAAGAATGGTTCTGGATGACCATGTCAAACAATGCCATAAATACATAGATGCATACATACATATACATAAAATTAGCACAAAACAATCATGTTCTCATTAGAAAACAACATACCTACATACATACATATATACATATGTATACATCGACACAATCATGATCACAACATTATTTCTATTTATCATAAAGTCAAGGTGAAGAGAACTTCCTTTAGCCATGCAATGCATGTAGATCATTGAGAACAACAATTCCCAATGTAGCTAAGGCATCTGACGCCTCACATATATTTACTTTACCTTTCATGATTACTTTTCTCATGACTATCCTACCATCGTCCATTTACACCAATGTACCCAACCAGTCCAGCTAGTTGTTATACACTTGCCTTCAGTTTCCCTTATACACGCACTGAGATTCATTTAGGCCTTACATCACATGTTCAGTTTCATTAAGCTCTCCCTGGGCTATATTAACTTTCCTCCTTCCCAACCAATTCCCCATACCCCAAATAAAAAAGGTAAGACAAGAAACAAACAAGAACATTACCATGGAAAACCAACAAAAATATGACACCACAACCAAAGTGGCATGGTGATGCATAATACGCAAACAAAACCACAATCAAGCACAAAAAATCACCAAAAGACGAAAATCACAATACTAACAACAGACACCATGTCTCAATCCCCATGGTTCCCAGTGCTTCCAAGGGAAGCTCAACCTGAGCCTTCTTTAAGATTCCATGAAAATTTCCTTTCCATCCAATCCCTTGTATCATACAGCCATCAACACATAACAGTCATTGCTTAAATAAACATAACAATACACCGGTTACCTTACCTTGTTGTGTCAAGCACGTTGCTTGCAACTAAACACATCCACACCATCTCTCAAGGGACTCCAATTCCCTTGACAGATCCACATGTAACTAGAGACTAGCTAATATACCTATCAAATACAAGTTCATGACTCTAGCAAATATCGACATAATGTCAGAAAATATTAAGGTTAAGAAGACTTCCTTTATGAAAATCACTCATTCGTTTGGAATTAGGGTTTCCAAACATAGCCAAAAGAATTCTTGCCCAATTCCTTTCTTTGACCTTTTCCTTGCTACAATTGAGTGTTACTATGCACTGTCACATCACCTAACTGTTAGTTATATAAACACATCAACTATTACCTCATCATGCTAATACCAAGCATGTTTCTTGCATTGCTTACACATGTCAAACACATGTGTCAAATATCAAGACAATGGTATCTATCAATTTGAAATCAGCCTTTACGAAGACTATCAATCATGTTATAATTCATAGTCAACTCATAGTCATTAGACATAATACTACAATTTTCACCTATTACACTCAAGTACATGTGAGCTATCTCAACACATATGTGTTAGTACAATCATCTTAAAACAATATCATTCATTCAGGGAATCTTAGAGACACCAACACTCAAACACCAATTAAATGACATAATCAAACATTCAAGCAAAAAGTAGTTGACATAAGAAATAACATACCTTAATGTATCTCAGGGGATGCTATCTTGTATGCACAATCAATCCAGATTAGCATGATATAACTTCACAACATATCAACTAAAAAATAAATAAGGTCATGATATCCATAATAGTCACTAGCTAACATGTTCATATCATAAACTCATAAACATTTTTCATTTATGCATAGCAATCACACTTGTATGATTGCCTTTGGTCTAGATTATTTCAGCACATTGTCACAAATAAGTTGACTCATACCTGAATGTCATAACCCTAACCATATGCATAGGTCGATCCATTTTAGCATGCTACATATAACATCAATATATTAATGTAATAACCCTAATCATCAAGTTACTAGCATATAACAACAAAATGTTAACTTATAACATACTGTCAACACCATATAACATAATCATCATGTTATCTAACATAAAACAACAAGAGCAATGCCTACAACCAAACGTTACTACCACTCATGACTATCTGACACATGTGCATATGACTATACTGATAAACTAACATCTATCATGTATGTAACCATAACATCAATAGAAATGTACATAAACATAATGTGTATAATCCCTAATGCATATAACAATCGATTAACTAACATGCCTGCATGCCCAACATCCAAACTTGTATGATGACATGCTCTTGCCTTGAGGTCCAATGCTACAACTTCACTTTACTCATCTACATCTCCTACTCTATCTCAGCCAACACATCAGCATCATAACAACGAACAACATCATGATGATATAATTGCATACAATGACCTCACAATGGATGTCTGACCTACCATACATGCATAACTATGAACATGACAATACATGCATAATAACATATAGACACTCACATGCATAACATAGGCATATACAACCATACACACGTGACGACAAATTCCACAACAACACCATCAAACTTCATATAGAAACATCACTACAAACATGATCAACACGATTCAAATGCAATAAGCACATTGACTAGAAGCATAAGGAACACATATGCAATTGAAATGAATGCATGACCAACATACAACCCATCGAGTTGAAGGGGTGAACCATGCTCTTATACCACTATGTGGTATTAGATATGACCCAAAGAAAGTGCAACCCGCTTTGATACTACTCTATAGTATCATATTGACCCAAATAAAGTGCAACCCACTCTGATACCACTTTGTAGTATCAGATATGACCCAAAGAGAACACAACCATCTCTGATACCAATCTGTAACATGCTCCTCCCATATCTACCCAAGTAACTATCCAACCAGGGTAAACATGTGACGAGAGCCTACTATGATATGATTCAAGCTCCTAGGTGTCCTTAAGGAAGTGGGATAGACAAAAACACATCAGACATACCTTCCACGTCATAAAAAAAACTCCCATGAGCCATCGTAGCCACACACGTATTATGCCCCTAGGTGCCACTGAGTTCTTAAGATATTAAAGATCTAGATGCTCCCATGCTATGGGTATGCCAACATCCACAGAGCTCTAGATGCTCCCACAAGCCTTCATACCTACGTCCGGACTATTTCCAGCAGGCCTATGCTAGAGTCTGCAAGATTTAAGGAACTCTTCAAGCCCATAATTTTGGCCAAAGCCTAGAACTTGTTGTAACTTCTAGAATCCATTAAAAACATGGTGACAAGACTAATAAACCAAAAACTAACTCCATGACTAGGCTTGACCATCCCTGACAAGGACTGACATTCTGTCAAACACTTGGCATCAATGCAATCTATAGGTCTAGGATAAAAGATAGAGCACGAATGATTGAAAATTCCTATGAGATATGACAAGAAGGATCACCACCTTCTTCCCTTAACTATTTTGACATCAGTTAGTTCTTGCATCCATTATCATTTCAATTACAAGTAAATATATGAAATAACCAACCATGTAACCAGTCATATAACCATGCTTATAACCAACATTAAACCATGAAAATAATAGTGAGATATCTCCCATGAAGTACATATATTAATAAGTACAAGACTAAGAGAACTTATCTTTTATTAAACATAAGAAAATCCAACCAGGTTCGGGAGTTCCATGTACCACCCGACTGTTGACATGGATGAACCAAATATTTCTTTCAGATAGTCACCCTCGTGCCATATTCCAAGCATGGATGTGGGATCTCATGGATAAACCAATACAAAAGCAACCAAGGGAATCTAGAGGTTAAACCACCTCCACCCTAACCAAGTCATCATCACACCAAAACTGGTGCTCTGATCACAAAATTGAATCTGAATTGGAATGCCATCCGGAATCCATCACTATCCTTGAGGAGTTTTTCATCTCCTTGTCTCTCAAGCTTTACCGCAATCCAATCCCAAATCACTAGGTCCTAAACTAAGACACCTCCCTCAAGCTTTACCCTATATCTCACCAAAACCTATCAAGGGATTCATAGGCCTTTGGGAATGAACCTTGAGACTGCATCCATCCCGGATTCTAAAATCCATCTAACAATTCCAAGGCTGAAAACCAAGATCGACATCCCAACACACCATGGCATTTGTAAAGGGAAAGGCTACACTGAAAAACCATTGTCATAACCTGGTGTAACCATGCCATCGAGAGCAAGAGAACCACACACAAATATGCAAAGCCATGCGTGTCAAAATCAGTTACGAAATCACACATGCAATATGTTACCTGCAAGTATTCTTGTTGAAGCTGCTTGATCCTACTCTTCCTTACTTGATCCTTGCTTTCCATCCTTGCTCCAAAGCTAGAGTGCTCCAAGAAAATTCTAAGTGTCTAAGAGTGTGAGAGAGAGAGAGAGAGAGAATAATGAGAGAGCTCCAAAAATGAACTGACCAAGCTTACACTAACCAAGCTTGTGCACTGATCCTCAGAAGCCTCTTCATCAATGAGGCCTCTATTTTCTTAATTGTCCATTATTTTACTTCAATTTCCTCCTCACATGCAACTTTTTAACTTTCACCTCCCTTTTCTTCCCATTTTCCTTAATTTTCATAAATAAATGTGCCAAAAATGTATTTTTTCCAGTTTAATGCCTTTTCCTTTGCCTTCAATTTCCTTTATCCATAAACACATCCAATGATGCCCACTAAGATATATTTTCCCAACATTCATCTTAGAGTAAGTGTCCCTTATTTGTGGACTTATTTTACCTATATTAACTTTTATTACATGGAATTTTCACCAGGGTTGTTACATGTGCCTACAAGAATACTGAAACAAATATGGTTTTTGTTTTTATCCATTTAAGGGATTCCACATACATTTGGTGTTCTCATGTGTTGATTATGTGATTGATTCTTATACGATTTAAATTGTTTTATTGTTTAAAATTTTCATTATACTAATTCTGCCCCCTCTTAGTATAATCATAATCCCAACAATAAATAACTCCCATAGAAAAAACACCAGACTCTCTAACCACAACCACTTCATGGGCATGATTCTCAACATCATGTTCTTCTTACGATTTTTTTTGGAATTTTATATATGTAAAAGTTATAAATATATCCTTCTTTAAGAGGAAGAAAAAAATGAGCGTTAGGGAAATGTTGGAGGGGCTATTCAAGTTAGTTAACTAGGCCCACAACTCAAGGTAGAAAAATATACCCTAAAAGTTTATATGTAACTTAGATAAACCTTGTAGTCAATATGACCCACTTGTTAGGTTGACCTGTTGTTGGGTGCGTCATGTTTGGGAACTAAATTTTGGAAATGTTGTGAATGGATTTGACCGGAACACAACCACATAGAAGACCACGGGAGAAAAGGATAAGAGTAATTTAAGAATGACCAGATGTCGAAGGAAGAGGAAAGGAAGATGAAGACAGTCGCAATGAAGGAAGAGTTCATAGAGGCTTGAAAGGAGGATACATCCACAAAAAGAGAAATTAAAGTTAATCCTACAAAATTCATTGAAGAAGAATGGACGTGACATACGGGGTGACAATGGGAAGATCATTCGAGAGAGATTGTGGAAGGAAATCTATAATAGGACCAAGTGAAGGAAAAGAGAGGAGGATGTCAAAATAATTTCATTGTACTAAGCGAGATCCCCTTTTTTATTAATTGGTCTCCCTGTGAATTTTGTTTTGTAATGTAATCCTCAGAGACTACTACACTAACGGTAATGGTTGTAATGTTGTAATCTGATGATGCTTATATCTATAAATAAAATGGAAAGTTGAGGGAATATTATGTGTTTATGTAATGCAATGAAATGATTCACTCGTTTAGAATTTTCTTTTAGTATAATCATATGCATTAATCCTTTATTTTTACGTTGTGAATTTGTTCTTTATGCATGATTCATGTTTGGTAGTTGAGATAGTTGTTAGAAATTCTTGAACTATAATGCCTATTATGTTGCTATTTTACACCTCTCATTGATCCCTTATCTTTCTCGGACTTGACATGCCTCAGTTGAGACTCCTCTCTTCTTGCTAAGTGAGGTGAAAACGTTGGTGTGTTGATAAACTACAGGAGACCCTTTTTGTTGGCACCCTATGTCCGAACTCAGGTCTTTCCCCATTACAATTTTGAGCCAATAAGGGGTTTTGTTGCTAGGAACTGAAGTTTGTTAAGGGATCTAGATCATTAGTATCAAGTTTCATTAAAGGATACCTTTAGGACCGGTGGCATGAGAAAGTTGACCATTTTATTTTATTGCAAGTGCAACTACACCAAAAAAGTGTGAAGTGGGTGAAGGAAGAAGTTTTGTATGCTAAACATGCATGTGACCAACATGAGATATTTTTTTTTAATTTCCCTAAAGAAATTTGTAACTATCTAGAGAGGCTGCAGATAAAGGGGAAAGATGGAGATCAGTGTAGAACTCCCTGTACTTGTACTTATGCTAACCTAGTTGAGCTACATAGGCTAGATATAGAACTGATTAGGGTTGTTGACTTATGGGTACAAGCAATGTTAGAGGGTTACATTATTGAGTTTGATCTAGAAGGATATATATCCTTCTCCAAAGCTAAAGCCATGTCCATATCAAGGTTGTGGGGATGGTTGCTAAAGGAGCTCCCTCTCTGAATTAAAGTATTGAAAGTAGAACAAAACTTATTATAGTTCCATGACTAGGTGATTGCTACTTAAACCTTAAGTACCAGGGGTGGTTCTGAGGGGAGAAATGCTACCTCGTTATGGGAAATGAAAATGTTGACGTGACGAACAAAGATGACTTACAAAAGGCTCGAAATTTGAGGGCAAAAATTGTTGATGAATGGTGGGGGGAAAACTGTGCAGGAGATCTGAAGGTGACAGAAAGAGATGCACCAAATAGGCATGGTGTTGAGTAGTCTAAATTTGCGGAAGGGAGGATCAACTCGGTTTGAGTTGAGACAAGTGGAGGGTGGCAACCAGGCATGTCCTAGCCAAACATGAGAGGTTAGAACTAGTGTTGCAAAATGGATGAAGGGAACCAGTGGATATTCCCATGCACCAAAAATAATATAGAATTCAAATGGATCAGGACCTATGGTGCCAGTAGTGAGCCAAGAAAACTCTCCTAATGGGGATATGCATTTTGTGATGAGGAGAATATTTTTCAAGGATGATGTATCTCCTAAAACCAATAGTTCATTCCCAAATAACATAGTTAGCACCTCCACCGACCTTCCCTTGGTATTTTAAAAAGACCCTAATCATTTTATTTTCAATTTAGAAAAAAATATAAAGGTTCAAAAAGCATACAGTACCTATGCAACCAATACTTCCGCTGGTAGTGGTAGTAGTTTTCACTATGGTTTTGTTACACTTCTTTTTGTCGCATTAGGCAAATGACCATTGGTTTGGATCTTTCGCGATCCATAAAAGTGTGCCAAAGCATCCCCTTTGAAAGATAGAACCTAAATTATCCCAAAGAGAATGAAATTCCTGGATCCCATGGTTCAAAACCTTGTTTTTGTCTCCCTGTGCAGTTCCCTAGTCAATCTCTATGGAAATTGCACAGAAGTGCACACTGTCTTACACTGTGGCCTGCACACATGACTTAACACATGTAAAAATAAAAAGTAAACTCTAGAAGCATTTTTAGTTGTATGTTTCCCAAATAACAAGCTTTGAATGGATTCCTATTCAGCCTTGATCACTCCCATCATGGAGATACTCCCTCTCTCTATGGAACCCCTATCCCACATTTAGTGGAACTCGTCCATTGGAAAATGGATCCAAAACTTCCACTCCTTGGCCTATAGAGATAACACAACCATAAAAATTAAAGAGGACTAGTGGAAGTAGGCTTATGCTAGAGAAATAAGGTTGGAAGGATATTCATTTGAGGAGAGGGTTAGAGATTTTGGGAAGGGACTTGCAACATCAAGGCTACTAGGTTGCAAGTCTATTCTCCATTTTATTAATATAATGACAACTTTTCTTTCTCAATTAGATATTTTTTGATACAATTTGTAGGATTACTTGATCACCTTCATAGATTGTGATTGAATATTGATCAATTTTCAACTATGATTGAGTTAATTAGTTCATTTATCTCTTATGCTATATACTAGATGGTTTGATATTGTGTATGTTTTTATCTATGTAGATCTCCTTTTGGACATCATGGAGAAGTTGTGGGAAGCAATGGGAATATATCTAAAGCATCGAGGAGAAGTGGATGGTCGAACAGTCTGAAGGGGACTTCATCAAGAATTTTGATTAACTAGTAAGTGGCCTCTATCACAGTGCTTGTTTTAGTTAATCACAATATAAAGAAAGGTAGCAGTTCCTTGTTGTTTGTTACTAGTTTTCATTGAGGTCTAGGGAGATCACTCTTGTCTGCAAGAGGGATAAGTACATATAAAAAATTGGCAAATCCACTAGGGAATTTTCTCACTCTCCATTATTTTCCTTGTTTATCCTTTTGAACCTTCTGTATAAGTCCTCTCTGAGTATCTGGAAATCTAAAAAATCTCAATTTTGGGTTTTATTTGACTGGTTTTTTATTTTTTTCAAATTTCCTATTGTGCACACTTTAGCTTTTAACACAATGCACACTTCTGTTCATTTTCCTTTGAAAAAAAATGTGTATGTACACTGGTTTTCTCTATGACCTACGCACATGCCTGGAATTTTTGAAAATTTTAGTTTTATCCTCATTAAATCGATAGTTTTTTGTTGTTCCTCTTTAGTTACACTTGTCTATACCTTCTTTGAGTCTCTGTTAGTTTGGCTGTCTTGTGAAACTAATTGTTTGTGATCATATTATTTTTTCAAATTAGGGTAAAGTGTCATCTAGTGAATGGTCAATCTATCAAAAAAGAGATCAATTGGTCTTGCCATGTTGTCTGTCTGTCTTTCTTCTTTCGATCAGATCAGGTCTTGATTTTAGTTTTCTCTTTTGTGAAAGATTGTTTTCTATGTGAAAAGAAATGATTTAGAAGATTGGGTATTGTTTGTGAAAAGTAATTCTTATGGTAGTTTCAAAACTAAAAGTCATTTTTCTTCTGTTGCTAAAATATTTATGAACTATAATATTTACTACAAATGAATTCATAGCATTCAATTAGTGAAAATTCATTTTAGTGTTCATTCATTTCTTCTTGCATTTTGAAAATTTCTGAGTGATTGTATGTTAAAGAAAAATTTCTTGATTTTTGCGTTATTGGGAAAAAGTGAAATTTTTTTAAGTTAATTTCAATATTTGGGTAATTCAAAATTGGATATATGCATTTTAGGAAAAGGGATATAGTGGAATTTATATTTTTTACATTTCTGTTGAAAAATTTGAAATACTCTTTCCTTACCTCTGATAGAAATTAATTGAAATGAAAAGATAACAATTTCATTTCTGATTTCATTAGGATTTGTGTCAAGTCATAATTCCACCATTTTCATGTCCATTACCTTTGAGTAAATAACAACTCTTAAAGTCAACACTAATAAAATCAATCTAGATTTTTTTTTTATATATATATATATATCTTAGGGATCTTGTCCACCTATGTTAGATTAGGTTGTAGGGCTTTGGAATAGGAAACTGAGTTAACTTTCCAAAGCTGCAAACAAACATTAGCATCTTGCAATAGTGAGAAAAATCCATGTACTCCAATTTTTCTCTGGGAAGCTCCCCTTAAGGAGTCAAGCACGGGATCATATTGGACCCAATAATGTGATCAAACCCACTTCATTGGCTATGGTAGAGTGATTTACACGTACTAAAAATGATGTGGAAAGGTACTTGGGAGTCACTTGGAAGTAAACCTCAGATTAACCATGTTGAGGAACTTTCAAGGAGATTTAGCTTTGTCAGTCTTCCCTTTCATGTACGTCTAATCGATGACTTTCCCCCCATGCTAAATTTTTTTACGTGGTAACCATAGAGACCATAATTTTAGGGATTTTACCTGAGGTGACGGTGAAGGGGAAGTCTCTACTGTACCTAGAACATACTTTGGTTAGATCCACTTGGACATCTCTGGAGGGTATTATTCATTAAAGATGTCATAAATGAATTTTACTTGCACCATATCATGTATATTAAGTAGGTTGTGAGTGTAATTAGTTCAACCTGCTCTATCTATAGGAACTTTTCACTTTGATCTCTGTGAAGTTGGGTTTCATCACCAACTAGTGATTTCACTACGAAAAGCTTGTTTACATGGTTTGAATCCTTAGATTTTTTAGCGTGTGTTAATTGTTTGTTTTTACTTATTAGAGATCTTAGGATTCGATTGTGAATATTGTTTAATTTTGTGATAAAAATTCCATCCTCTCTGATTCACAAACACAACCATGTAGAATACAGGGTAAACTACCCAAGTTCACACCTAGTCAATTGGAAAAGATAAAAATTGAAAGGTCAAAATGAACAGGATCTAGAAACTCAAAACAACCTGATACATCTACAATTTTACAATCTGAGATAGTAGAAAATGAAGTGAATCCAACGCAAGAAGTAGAATAATTCTTAGTTCATTCTAGACCAAAAATTATCGAAGTAGTTCAAACTGAATCTAATACTAGTGAAGTTTCAGACACTAAACTAACCGAACTAGATGTAGAAGAACTTGAGTATGATATTTCTCAACCTCAATCACCTTCAGTTGTTATAGATCCTACTCCTGAGCCATTGTCACCTTGAAAGAAGTTTATAATTACGAATAGATTACCTCATTGGTTAATTACCATTAAAGATATTACTAGGAAATAGGAGGAATAAACACCTCATACTCTAGGTATTACCGGTGAACTGTTTGACCCAAGATTTTTTCCAAGAGTCCCTTTCAATCCTTTCCGACCTAATTCTTGGTATTCTACCCCATTGGACTTTTTAGGTCCTAGTTTTCCACCTCGCCACATTTCTCTTTATTCACAAAGAAGAACCATGTCAGAAATTCCTATAGGCAACCAACCTACTGATTCATCTATGTTTACCAGCTCCCCAGAATCACTACTATATGGTGGTCCATTAGTTACTCGTCGATACAAGTCACTTTCTGGGACATTTTTAGGAGTTTCTTATTCTCCTAAACCTTTGACTTGGTCATTTGGTTATCTATATCTACTTTTCAGAGCATGCCATCCATGCCTGAAGCACCTACGTCATCAGAACAACAAATTCACATGGTCTTCGGTAGCTTAACTAACCCTCAAGTAACCCCAATTAGTGTTTATTACCTTCCTGGGGGGAAACCACATTATCCTCCACCTGGAGGTCAACCTGTTATCGAATCCTATCATATGGTTGGAGGTCCACCTTTACTATAAATTATGGTCAAATACCTTAGCTCGGTTTGGGTCAACCTACTATAGCTCAACCTTTGGTTGGTACACCTTACCCTAGGAGAAACACTATTTGGAACCCTCCATTTGCTCAACCGTTTGCTCCAGATGCTCCAAAAGTGCTAGTTTATCAACCTGTTCAACCTACTAGACAATCTATTCCTAAAATACCTATTCTGAGTATTGTTGTACCTATCCAACTGTTTGTTTAGGGAATTCCGCAAACAACTGTTTAAGGAATTCCTCAAACAACTATTCAAAAATCAATTCAAACACCTATTCAAAGTGCACCTCAAACACCTGTTTCGCAACCAGTTCCATGTTGACCTTAGACACCTATCCCAGGAGTATCGAAAATGATCCTTCAATTTACCCCTTAAATACCTGTTCCTCAAACTACACAAGAAATACCTCAGGCTTATTCTTATCAAACTAGTTCCACCATCTAGTCTACACCACATATTCCTATCAGACAACTTATTATAGTAACAATGCAAGCACCTTTTGAAGACTAGGATTTCCAAATCCCACCTTTTCAAGGATAAGCTTTTCAGGTTCCACCCTGTTGGGTGTAGGAATTGTGCTTGATCAAACTCCTCAACACTTAATTGTCAACCCGAGGGTTTCATAAACTTAGAGACCAAGCATAGGAAATGCTAGAATTGGTATGAACTTTTGCTATCTCTAACCCTACTTCTTAAAGGAAAAGTTTTGTAGAATCAAATAGAAAACAATCAGAAAGGTAATTGACACCAAAGAAACTCTAGTGCTGGAATGTAAAACACAATTTGCATGTAAATCAAGTAAAGAAATTACACACAACGGAAACAATATTAAATGATGTAATGAAATGTTATGTTCATATTGAGATGGATGGCTAACAGTCTGACACGTGGGCCCTTTCAAAATTTTGTCTTCCTTCTGATCTTCCTTCCACACAAACAACTTGTCCTTGCACTGTTATAATCTGCTTGCACTAGTGTAGGTATAGTATCTCTGTGAAAAAGTATATGTGACCTTCCTTACTGAAGACTTATGTCTTAGTGGAGGTGCCTTAAGCCTAAGGGCTTAGAGTACTCTGTTTCTGTGACAAGAGACCAACTCTTGCACGAAAGCAGAGCTTCCTTCACCTAGTTTCCAAATTACTTTTGAAAATACTAAACGATGTGCTGGAAAAGAATTGCAACTGTCAATGAAATTATAAAGTAAATTATCTTTGAAAAAGGAAATGCTTCAATTCATTAAACATTGCAAAGGAAATAAACTTCATGAAATAAATGCACTTCAAAAGAATTAAGCAGTATTCTGAGCATTTTGCATGTGTTAACTAACTTTAGTAATCCATTCAAAGACACTTATGTTCTTTTCAAGTATAATATGTTTATGATGATTTTATGCAACTGCTTCCAGATTGTCTTAAAGTTGTGCTTTTAATATCGAAGACAATTACTAAATTAATGATTCATTCACTTGCTTAATAACTATAATTAATATGCAAAGAAGTGATTCACTATTCACTACAAAAGAATGATTAAACCAAAGTGCAGGAAACAACATGCACTGGTGCAGGAAAGAGTTCTATGCATGATTCGATCAAAAACAAGTTAAAACAGAGATTGTGAATAAAGGAGATTCAAGAAAGATATCTCATAAACAATGTAAACACAACTAAGTCTCAAACAACGGATGCGTTTCACATGTTAGCTACAAAAGATATTTTACATTAGAAATTGAAAGATAAAGATTAAAACTATAACATCACACAGCAGCAAACGAAATATCCGCACCTTCTTTCTGAATAACGAAAGCGAGAGCGGTAAACGAGCTGGGTTAGCTGGGCCCTAGTCAACCAGCTCGTTCCCGTTTTAAGGAATGAAAAAGCTCATCACTTCAAAAGATACATCAAAAATAAACTAGACATTGTGTATAAAAATCATGCCAATTCTCTTGTATTACTTGATTCAGCAAACATACATGACAGAGCAGTCTAGCCCCAGAGCTGTGGCGATAGATGGATTACATAAAAAAAATTACAATCGATGGTTCCCTTCTGACTATCCTCCTCCTACCTATATCTATATTTTATATATCCTTTCGACTCTAGCCATTTTCACTAATTACAAACATTTCTTGTTCAGGCCTTTTAGCCTAACAGACTTAGAAACCGAAACTACAAACTAGGCCAACAGTTATAATACACATGAATCTGCCTTGGCCGTAACCTAACTTTGGAAAGTATTCCCTTATTGCATGCCACCTGTTATCCTGCTTCAATTCATCAACAGCTAAACTCGGAGTTAAGGATCGAGACCTATCCTCATGGAAGATTTGTATTCTCGGAAGTCTTGGACAATCTTTGTGGTGGTGCAGGAATCTACCTACACTAGTCATACTCATTCATAATTAATACTAAGTTCCATGGTTACTCTAGGAAATTAATATGAGCTACAAGAGATATGTAAACAGGCATGAAATACATATAAAATGATTAATAAAGTGCTTGAAATAAATCTTAATATAAAATATGAGCATGTCTAGGAATGGGTAACTATCTTGTACTAGTGCGGGATGGAAGCGTCTTTTATTGAGATAAAACAGAGGTTGGTTTTGATGGAAATGGGGTAGAAAATAGGACAATTTAGGATACCAATATCCTCCCATCCCTAAGTTGTTGTGTGCCCTCACACAACATTTTACCTCTACAAAAAACCTTAAAAAATGAATGGCCAGCTCCTTAGTCCTGAACTTCAATGTTTATTCCTACGTTATTATCTTTGGCTTCTTGTCTCAGGCTTTTCACAACTTCTTAGTCACCTTCTTGAGGCATCTATAGCAATTGGAAGCCCGATACTTCCATACCTTTACTTGCTTCTTCTGCCTCTTTACTTCTGCAAGTAACTCCACCTCACTTTGTTTCTGCCAACTCTGCTCTTTCATGACCTGGTTCAAAGCCTCCAGGTCATGGACTTATTGCTCCAAATCTACTATTCTTCTATTGAGGAAAAGAGTGGAGGGTGTTGTGTTAGGATCTTCGGGTGTGAACATCTTTTCTACCACGGACTCGAAATAAGTCCCATCATCATCAAGGTCAAGGCTGTCGAAATCCTTCTTTATGACATTGCCCAGGGTTTTTATACAAGGGGTTTTATCATTATTGAGGCTTTTGATGCCCTCAGCAATCTCTGTGCCTCGTGCACTTAATTATCCAGGGCTCTTAACACCTTTTTCTCCCGGCTTCTCAGGGGATTCATCACCCTCTCTTTCCAAATCAGTAGGGGTTTCGGTTCCTCACTCTTCTACAACTGCAGGGACTTCAGTACCCGTCCTTCAAACACTGCAGGGTCTTCAATACCCTGACCTTAAAAGGCTGCAGGGTCTTTAATAACCCAACCTTCTAAAATCGTAAGGTTTTTAGTACCCTGGCCCTCAAAACCGTTAAGGGTTTCTATGTCTGCTTCGCTGAAATTATCAACACCCTCTACATGTTGTTCATCTTCATTCTCTTCTACTTGTACTTCACCAGTATGTGGTGTCAATGGAATCTTTCTACACTTTAGCCTGCTGACACATGTTGACAACATGACGTCGTCTTCCGCATTCTCGTCATCTTCCACAGTGTGTGCCATTGCATCTGCAATCACCGAGAGATTATGAACTGTGGGGGAACTTTGGGGTGTTTCATCGATTATGATTGGAGAACTCAACTGGTTTGTCCCTTGGGTGACAATTTTCCTACTCAACGAGGCTCTAGTCTTCCTCATCTTTGCCATGGGTGGAGTGTTCTCAATGGCCCTCTTCTCTACTTGCACTGGTGAGCTATTACCTTGCCACTTGGCAGGAGACAATGTCCCTGCCTTTCTCTTCTTACCTGTATTGGTGCTAGTAGACTCTTCTACACCCCTTGCTCAGAATTCTTTCAGAAATGCTCCCCATGTTATCCCCTTTTCTTCTAAATTTTTCTTGACCAGAATTGTAATAAGCCTGTGATGGCAGAGCTTGTTTGCAACCTGGCTTGCACTGCTACTCTGCATGTTTTTCGCCATCTTCTCAAGGCTTCTGAGCAAGAAGTGAGGAAAATTAATCAATTTTCCTGCCTCGAAATGCAACAACAATCAGAGGTGGTATACAAATTCCAAAGTATAGCATCCTTCTCCGGTTAAAAACTTCTACAATATAAACAATAAATCTCACCACTTCCCGACCATGGAAGTCTATGGAATTCCCTTTCTCCAATCGACCTTAATTTTCTTATCGACCACAAACCGGTGCGAACTCTTCTTCGCGAGCTACTCTTTTTTAAACTACTGCTCCAATGTAAGTGACAATCCTGTGGCTTGTGTGATGAACTCCTCTATAATTTTGAATTTGAAGGACTTGGCCCTGACTAAGCCTTATTTGAATTTCCTTGCAAACTATAATGCCATCGCCATGTCGAACTCATCAAACTTTTGTAGAAATGGCAGGAACCCAGATTCTTGCAATAGTATAAGACTATTCCTGTACTAGTTGGATTGTTCAATTTCCTGCAAAGATAACAGTTCATTCCTCACAGGTGCCACTTCGAACAACACTCCACTTCACTTTGTTCACACCCTCAAAGGAATTTCTAAGTGAATCCAACATTCATCGAGAGTTTTATGACGGAGGTTCATTGCCCTCCATATTTTCAGACCCACTCACTTGGCTATAATGGAACAGCCCCCCCACATTAGGTATTGATTCGTGTCAGCCCACTATGGGTGAATCATGATGATTGGATGCAATGGCGATATAGGCGGCAGTGGTGCAACGAATACAATGATTGGATTGCGGCTAAGCTAATAATGGTCAGGCAATGTAGAATCATTTCAAGAAGGGTATGTAGGTTATCAGATAGGAGTACCATCCCATAGTCAACATCATAATTAAATCAGACATACTTAAACATTTATTAAAAAATATTAGATTTCGAACCTTACACATTTTGTACTTTAAATATTTGTTCCTAGATTAGTAAATAATGAAACAAAGCATCAATTAAAACACGGAATGAGATAGCATATTAACACATGTGCAAGAAAGTACAGGCCCATAAATATCCCTGATAAACCACTCCAAGACTGTGTAAATTGCTTTCATAGTCAACTATGTTTCTACACCAAACCTACTTGCGCTGTTGTGCTTGCACTAGAGAGTTTTACTAAATAGAGAATCTGATAGGACATACTTCTGTGGCTAGACTTAAAAAAATTGCCTCATTATACAAGAAAAAATTATTCACCATCCTTTGGTGTTTCTTGAACATGCCTTCTGGATTGACTGCATCAAATTCTACAATCAATTCATGAGGAAATAAAGAAGTGGGAAAGGGGTAAAAATTTTAGAATGGGAAGGAATAATATATCAGGGATTTTAGAAATAATACGACCAAGAGGGATAAACAAAACAGGAAGTGGGAAAAAAATTCAAGGGAAAAGAGGGATTTTACGAAATCGGGTAAGGGTAATTTCTTAGAAGAAAGAGGGAGGTAATTCATTGGGGAATTTAGAAAAGAAACTAGTGGGGAATTTCGAATGGGAAATAGAAGAAAGATGATCTTTTCACCTTGAAATCTGCCTGCACTGGTGCAGGAAAAATAACTGGAGTTGGAAGTAAGTGTTTACTTGGATAAAAATGCCCATGCTAGTTAGCCCAAACATGCGTAAGTGCTCGGTTTCATGAACATGCTTCTTCTTGGTGGCAGCTAGCATATCTAAAAATCAAGTAACATTCTCTTTTTATTAAAATTTCAATCTTCCTGCCAACATGTTGGTTTTCAGGTTGATGCTTTTGCAATCATGTCAGTCAACTGATTTTCATAATCACACGAATTTTTTTTCTTTTTATAATTTTTATTTTTGTCATTTTTTTCTTTTTATTTTCTTTGATTATTTTTTTCTTAATAAGGACAAGAAGGAATCAATTATTCAACAATTTTGTGTTACCACCTACCAACTCCTTTTCAAATGGATGTTGGACTTGTTGTATAAAATCTCCTTTAGTAAGGGGCTGAAAATATACCTTAAATCTATGCCCGTTTACTAGGAACACAAGATTTTGTCCATCAATAGTTTTGATTTCGATTGCTCCATTTTTGAACACTTTGACCACCTCATAGTGTCCCATCCATCGTGTATGGAATTTTCCTTTAAAATGTTTAAATATTAAATCGTAAAGGAGTACCCAATCACCTACTTGGAACTACTTGTTCTGAATGGACTTGTCATGACGCTTCTTGCGTTGTTGTTGAACCAAGATTTTTTTCTGAAGAACATCCCTTCGAATTTCATCTAACTCATTTAATTGTAGAAGGTGCTATTGTTGTGCTTTAGTGAGATCTAGTCCCAATTGGACTGCAGTCCTGAAATTCTTGATCTAGAATTCTATCGGCAAAAGGACTTGTTTCCTGTACACCAACTCAAATGGTGTGTGTCCTATGTTATTTCTCCAAGTGGTTTGATAGGCCCATAATTCTTCTGGTAGTTTGTTAGCCCAATCCTTTCTGTGCATGTTTACCGTCTTTGTGAGGATGGACTCAATCACCTTATTTGTGGACTCCACCTGACAATTTGCTTGTGGGTGATACAGTGTAGATTTCCTATGTCGTATTTTGAGCTACTCCATCACACCCTATACCAGATTAGAAATAAACTGTGATCCATTGTCAGAAAAAGTTTCTCTAGGCACACCAAATGTAGTAAATATTTTAGTAAAAATAAAATCAACAACAACTCTTTCGGTAGCAAAAGAAATATCTTTATATTCTACCCATTTTGTAACAAAATCTGTACAAACCAAAATATGCTTTTTATTTGATGATGAAGGATTTATTCGTCCTACGAAATCAATGGCCCATTTTTCAAAAGGATCAATCATAACCTTAGGACATAAAGGAATTTCATTGGCTTGATTAGGCTGGTCAATTCGCTGACAACTATCACACTACTTGACATACTATTTTGCATCATTGAACAAGGAAGGCCAAAAATAGCCAGCTCGTAATACTTTGTATGCAGTCTGCTTATTGGCGAAGTGACCTCCACAAGGTTCATGATGGGCAGATTTTAAGATATCAAACACCTCTTCCTCTCTTACACATCTACAAATAATGAGATTTGCTCTGGTGTAAAAGAGGTCTCCTTGGATCCAAGAATATGCAACACTTTTCTGAATGATATTCCACTTTTCACGAGCGGATAAGTGAGGTGGTAATTTTCTAGTAACTAAATAGTTAGCTATGTTGGAAAACCATGGACATTTTGTTGACACAGCAAAAAGATGTTTGTCAGGAAAATCATCATCAACAAGAATTGCTTCACCAAGATTATTTAATCTTGAAAGATAATCTGCAACTACATTTGGCTTTCATGGTCTATCAACAATGGTAATATTAAATTCCTGTAATAATAACAACCACCTAGTAACTCTACCACTAGTTAATGGTTTATTCATCAAATATCTTATAGCAAAATGGTCAGTATGTACAAAAACTTCATATCCTGTAATATAATGTCTGAATTTATTAATGGAAAAAATTACAGCTAAAAACTCTTTCTCAGTAACCGTATAATTGAGTTCAGCGGGTGACAAGTTTTTACTAATGAAATAAATAGCATAAGATTTTTTGTCTTCTTCTTGTCCTAAATCTGTGCCTATAGCAATATCTGAGGCATCAGAGGAAATATGAAATGGCAGGGACCAGTTTAGTCCTCTCAATACTGGTGCTTGAACTAATTTTTCCTTCAATGTCTCAAAAGACTATTGGCAAGTTGTGGACCAAGAAAACTCACTATCTTTAGCCAAAAGTCAGAAAAGGGGGGTAGCTATCCTTGAGAAATTCTCAATGAATCTCCTATAGTAGCCCGCATGTCCTAGAAAACCTCTCACTTCCCTTTGAGTTTTGGGTATAGGAAGACTCGAAATGACTTCTATTTTTGCAGGGTCAACCTAGATACCTTTGTTGGAAATAAGATGGCCAAGAACCACTCTCACCTTGCACATCAATCTACATTTCTTGTTAGTCAAGGGGAGATGAGCTTCTTGGTAGCGAAGAAACACTTTTCCTAGATTCTTCAGGACTTCCTGAAATGAATCACCAAACATAGAGAAATCATCCATATAGATTTCTATGCATTCAAGGTCAGCAAAAATAGCCAAGACTGCCCTTTGAAAGGTAGCCGGGGCATTACATAGCCCAAAGGGAAGCACTTGATAAGAAAATGTACCCCATGGACATGTAAAAGTGGTTTTGTATTGATCCTAGGGTGCTATCTATATCTGGTTATATATGCTAAAGCCATCTAGAAACGAAAAGTACTTCTTACCAGCAAGCGTATCGAATACTTGATCGATGAAAGGAAGGGGGAAGTAATCTTTGAGTGTGGCTTTATTCAATTCTTTGTAGTCAATAAAAATGTGCCATCTCCCATCTTTCTTTTGGACTAATACTAATGGAGACTCCCACACTGCCAGAAATGGGATAGATAAAATTGGCATCTAAGAGTTTTTGCAATTCTTCTTTTACAATGTCTCTTAGAGTTGGGATCATTTGACTTTGGGGTTGTCTGACAGGTCGAGCTCTATCCCAAATATAAACATGGTGTGTACAAGTCTTAGGAGGGATTCCTTTCATACCTTCATAACCCCATGAAAAGGCATCAAGATGGTTTTGCAACAATTCACAAGCTGCTCCCACTGAGAAGGATCTAAGTCCGAACTGATATACAAGGATTTAGCTAGACTAATCTGAAAAAGAGTAGTACCAGGCTCAAGAGTACACAAGGGTGTCGCTAGATATGGTGATGATGGGGGTAGAGAGTCGTATCCTTCCTGAAAATCTAGACTGAAAATCTGACTCAATGACTCAAAATTAGGCATGGAGTCTATATTGTTTAGGAAGTCTTGAATCTCTCCCTCCTATGAGGACTCAACATTCTAATGTATCAAGGAAACAGGTTGAGTCTCCTCATCACTACTGTAGTCTAACCATAAAGTGTCTCAGAGCTCCTGAATAGATCTAGCAGGTGGATATAGGGTGACTTTCTTTATGGAATCTCCATGGGAAATATACATATCACCAGAATGACATTCGATATAAGCATTGACCGTAGCAAGCCATGGTCATCCCAAGATTAAGGAATGCCCTCCCATAGGGTTATTTTGTCGAAGCACAATGAAATCTGCGGGATATTCCCAAGAATCTAAGAAAACGAGCACATCATCCAATACTCCTTCTGGCTTGATTTTAGATCTATCTGCCAGTTCAAGCATAGTTGGAGTAGGACGAATATGGACCAGTCCAAATTGATCCATGGTTTTCTTGGTCATAACATTAATGGCTGCCCCTATTTCTATAAGTACATTGGAGACAAGAAAATCGCCTATTTGAATAGAGACAACAGGGTTTCTGGGGTCGGTATATTTTTCCATGTGCATACATCCTGTCATTAACTATGTTGCTCTACCAACAAATTGAATGGTTTGGGGCTCCAATCTTCTCCTTCCTGGCTTCTTAAGACAGAGTTCCCTAATGATTTTTGTACAAATGGGGATTTATTTGATAGCTTGGAGCAAAGGTACCCTTATGAAAAGGATCCTAAGCTCAGAAGCAAGGTTAGACTCGGGAATGGGGTCTTTCTTCTCCACAAATAACCTCTTTGGATAGGGAGGTCAGCTGGAAGAAGATGACAAGGGCTCAGAATGTACAGGAATAGGCTGAATGGTGTCATCTTTTTTGGCATGGTCAGGAGTTTCCTCATCTTGTTTCTCATTCATAATCGCCATGGGGTGGTTTTGATTCTCTGAGGTTACTACCTTCCCTGATCTCAATTGGAGATCATTGACTCGAACTGGCAAAGTCTGAAATCTAGATGAAGAAAGCGGGGTCATAGAATGTATCATTTGTACTGCTTTATTATTGGGGTTGGGTATAGGTTAAGCAGGCAACTGAGAAGGTCGAAACGGTGGAGGTAATGCTAATGGTGGCATAAGTTGACACAACTGAGGTAATGATGATTGAGGAATTGGGTAAGGTTCATATGTAGGAGGGTATGCATGCATAGGTGCATGATAGGAATTATGTGGATGATATGAATGGTTTGGCCCTCTCCATTCTTATTGCCAAGATTGGGAGGGTTGTCCATATTGATATTGATTCCCCTACAGCCGATGCTGAGAGTGACCAGTGTTAGGATAGGAATATGAATGTCTATTATAACCAAAAAAATGTGGTGGAGATTCAGGAACCATATCTGCACTTAGATGAGGACAATTCCTTCTTTCTCCCATAGCATGTAATGATTCGCCTTCATGTTGTCCCCACTCCAATATAGCTTTTAGCCCAGGTATAGAGGAACATTTATCAATAACATGGTTATTTGTACAAATTGCACATTTATTAGTTTATTTAATATCTAGAGGAAATTCTCTTAAAGGATGCTTTCTTCTACATTTAGGACATACAATAGACAATATCTCTTGCTCTTCTACAAGTTTCAGCTGAGACTTCATAGGGTCTATTTGTTTTGCTAACAATATTCATTATTTCTATTGTCCATTTTGTTTTCTAATCCAATAATCATAGCATTAGTAGATTTGTTTTTTTTGTTTTATTCTGAATTCCTTTACCGGATCTATATTGATTCCTCGAGAATTTCCTGCACAAGTCACAGATCTGATCAAAAGTCTTTTGAGAAATATCCCCTTGTCTTAACAGATTTAAATTATTTCTAGCATCATCAGTGAGCCCACGTAAGAACAAGGTTCTAATGTTACTTAGATCAAATTTGTGCTTTGAACTTTGAAGGATATACAAGAATATCTCCAAGTAGTCCTCTAAAGTCTCATCATCATTTTGCACAATAGTAAAGATTTCATCTTGAATATCTCTAGTTTTACAATATTCCTGATATTTTGACAAGAAAACTCTCTTCATTTGCTCCCAAGAAGATATAGTGTTTCCTCCTAGTCCCATGAACCAGCAGACTGCTGCGTCCTT
This sequence comes from Pinus tabuliformis, assembly GCA_031772625.1. Classification (NCBI taxonomy): domain Eukaryota; kingdom Viridiplantae; phylum Streptophyta; class Pinopsida; order Pinales; family Pinaceae; genus Pinus; species Pinus tabuliformis. The sequence goes on from CM062811.1 coordinate 872,798,853, forward strand.
GAGGGTTGCAGGAAACAAATTTAAATTCTGGGAATCCGATAAATAATCATAAATTCTACACAAAATATCAAACTTAATTAACAAAGAGTCTGGGTCTTCATGTACCTTACCAAAAAAATGAGGAAGAGCTTATGGTGAAATGTTTTTCATTTGTACCTGTGTATCAGGATCCACAATTAGGAATCCGAAAGTGGATTGTTCCTCATTTACCTGATTTTCACCACTTCCTTCTGCATGGTCTTCCATATCTGCCATTGTTGTTCTTCCACTCGAACCACTCTTAACAGGCTAAGAAGGCTGACTATGGATTCCAACAGTCCCCTTCTTCCCCTTTATGGGCTATGTCACACCTGAACCACTATTACCAGGGCCAAGGTGGAATGTTCCTGTGTGATGAGTCTGATTTTGTTTGGACTTTCTGCCTACAAAAGAAGGCCCAATATGAGTTTTAGTTTTGTTAGTGTTTCTTTGGCCCCTAGTGGGCTTCAGACCCCTACCTCTTCTAGGCATTCATTTCAAAAAATGACAAAACGAAATTCAAATAAAAATTGCAAGTTCCGTCAAGTAAATCAAAACCTATAAATTCCTTCAAACAATAGAAGCACACCACAAAAGAAATAATAGTAGACTTACCCCTATTGCAAAAAAATGGAAAATTCTTACCAGTTCAAATCACCTCCCCGACAACGGCGCCAAAATGTTGGGTGCAGGAATTGTCCTTGAGCAAACTCCTCAACACTTAATTTTCAACCCTATGGTTTCGTAAACTTAGAGATGAAGCACAAAAAGTTCCAGAATTGGTATGAACTTTTACTATATCTAACCCTACTTCTTAAAGGAAATTCTTTGCAGAATCAGACAGAAAACAATCGGAAAGGTAACTAACACTAAAGCAACTCTGGTACTGGAATGTAAATGACAATTTGCATGTAAATCAAGTAAATAAATTCCACACAACAGAAACAATATTAAATTCTACAATGAAATGCTATATTCATCTTCAGATGGATGGCTAACAGTCTTACAAGTGGGCCCTTGCAGAATTCTGTCTTCCTTCTGATCTTCCTTCCACACAAACAACTTGTCCTTGCACTATTACAATCTACTTGCACTAGTGCAAGTACAATATCTCTGTGCAAAAGTATATGTGACCTTCCTTACTAAAGACTTATGTCTTAGTGGAGGTGCTCTAAGCCTAAGGGCTTAGAGCACTTTGTTTCTGTGACAAGAGACCAGCTCTTGCACCAAAGCAGAGCTTCCTTCACCTAGTTTCCAAATTACTTTCAAAAAGACTGAAAGATGTGCTAGAAAATAATTGCAACTATAAATGAAATTCTGAAGTAAATTATCTATGAAAAAGGAAATGCTTCAATTCATTAAACCTTGCAAAGGAAATAAACTTCATGAAATAAAGTCACTTCAAAAGAATCAAACAATAGTCTAAGCATTTTTCATGTGTTAACTAACTTTAGTAATCCATTCAAAGATTCTTATGTTCTTTGCAAGTATAATATGTTTATGATGATTTTATGCAACTGCTTCCAGATCCTCTTAAAGATGTGCTCTTAATACCGAAGACAGTTACTAAATTATTGATTCATTCACTTGCGTAATAACTGGAAGTAATATGAAGAGAAGTGATTAACTATTCACTGCAAAAGAATGATTAAACCAAAGTGTAGGAAAAAACATGCATGGGTGGAGGAAAGAGTTCTATGCACGATCCGATCAAAAACGAGTTAAAACAGAGATTGAGAATAAAGGAAATGCAAGAAATATATCTCATAAACAAAGTAAACATAGCCAACTCTCAAACCACGAATCTGTTTCACACATTAGCTAGAAAAGATATTTTAAATCAGAACTTGAAAGATAAAGATTAAACTATAACATCACATAGCTGCAAACAAACTATCCACACCTTCTTTCTGGATAACGAAAGTGAGAGGGGTAAATGAGATGGGTTGGCTGGGCCCTAGCCAACCAGCTCGTTCCCCTTTTAAGGAACAAAAAATCTTAGCACTTCAAAATATACATAAAAAATAAACTAGACATTATGTATGCAAATCATGGCAATTGTCTTGTATTACTTGATTCAACAAATATACATGACAGAGTAGTGTTGCCCCAGAGCTGAGGCAATAGCCGAAGTACATAAAAAAATTTACAATTGATGGTTCCCTTCTAACTAGCCTCCTCCTACCTATATCTATATTTTATATATCCTTTCGGCTCTAGTCGTTTTCACTAATTACAGACATTTCTTGTTCATGCCTTTTAGCTGAACAGACTTCGAAACCAAAATTACAAACTTGGCCAACAATTTTAATACACATGAATCTCGCTTGGCCGTAACTTAACTTCGGAAAATATTCCCTGATTGTGCACCACCTATTATCCTACTTTAGTTCATCAACAACTAAATTCGGATTCAAGGATCTAGACCCATCCCCGTGGAAAATTTGGCTTCTCAGAAATCTCGGACAATCTTCGTGGCGATGCAGGAATCTACCTACACTAGTCATACTCATTCATAATTAATACTAAGTTCCATGGTTTCTCTAGGAAATTAATATGAGTTACAAGAGATATGTAAATATGCATGAAATCCATATAAAATGATTAATAAAGTGCTTGAAATAAATCTTAATATAGAATATGAGCATGTGTAGCAATGGGTAACTATCTTGTACTAGTGCAGGAAGGAAGGGTCTTTTATTGTGATAAAACAGAGGTTGATTTTGATGGAAATGGGGTAGAAAATAGGGCAATTTAGGATACCAACACACCTTTTGAAGGAAAAGTTTCTTAAGCTCTCACTTTCCGAGGTCAAGGTTTCCAAAACCAACCTTTTCAAGGTCAATTTATCTAAGGTCAACCATTTCAAAGTCAATTTGTTCAAGGTCAACCTTTGCAAGCTGAATCTGTACATGGAAATATTACTTAGGTCAAATGGGTTAAAGTCAACCTTTCCATAGTCAACCATACCCTCATCATACTTATCAAGTCCCTGTTCAACCTCAACCTACTATGGTTCACCCTAGTTACCCTGGTGGAATCTTGATTCCAACTGCATAATCTATTCCAGTATATCCTAGGTATCCTCTTCCAGGGGTTGGAATCAATCCGCAAGGTTATCAAACTTTGCATCAATACCCTAACTAATAGTTAACGTTCATTGCAACCCTAGATTTACTAGATTTATCTTGGTTAACAAATGATCCTATTTATTATTATCATTTTTTGCTAGTGATTCCCATCAAGTTACCGAGTGACATACCCAAATTTGAAGGCAAATCAGGAGAAGACCCATCCAACCACGTGATGGCATATCATCTTTGGTGTGCATCAAATTCTTTAATCTATGATTATATCTCAATCCACCTTTTCCAATGAAATTTAACCGGTTCGCCAACCAAATGGTACATTGAGCTACCTCATGCTTCTTTCCATAACTTTAACTCTCTAGCAAAAATTATTTTAACCCATTTATAGCTACTAATTCGATATGATACTAGTATTGAACTATTCACTTCCTTAAAGAAATCAAAATCAAATCACATTTCTGATCATATACATGAATGGAGACATAGACGTCGATTAGTCTAATTTTTTATTCCCAATCAAATTTTAGTTGAAAGGTTTATGAAGTCATTACTTCCCGTTATTACCGAGGATTTTTCTAAGGAAGGTGTTGTGACCAAAGAGCAGGTAATTACTCATTTCGAGTATCTAGACTTAGTTTATAATCAATCTGACACCTTATACGAGAAATTCCTGAATTTACTGCACCCACCAATTTCAAATGATCAAATGGTTTCAACTCCTACAGGATCTAATGTCGTTGATGGTATAATAGTTTTTTTTAGCCAACAATCTAAGGGGAAAAATAAAAATTCTAAAAGTACTTAGACTTTGGCCACAAAAAATTCACCCGCTGAAAGCCTTTCTCTGGAACTTATTATTACCGGGAAATCTAGTGTCTATGCAGAGCTGCTAGTCCCACTAAGACTGGTAGCTATCTTAGAAACAAACAAACTAAAACTACTTCCGTTTTCCTTTATGAGAAGTAGATAAGAGGGGAACAAAGGAGACCAACCTCTGTCTTGCGCTTGATTCCTTGCTTGATTCCTCTCCCTTCTGATAGATCTTTGCCACCCGCTTCCTCGTTCACCCAGCTTCAAAGAGCACTTATGGAATCAAAGCATCATAACACTATCCAAGAGCAGAGATCTACTATCATAAACAATATAGGACCAGATATATATCGACCACACAAATGCATATATCATCAATCATACAATAATGTGGAGGAAAACATGAATAACTTTATTAATATCAAGAATAGAAAAGAGGATTACAACCAATTGCTCTGACCCAGCGTCATCCTCTCAGCAAGAAAGCCCTTCTTCACCTCATGAAAAGCTTAGATCATGTTGGAGATCAGATGCACAACAGATTAAACAAAAAATACTCAACAAATAAATCAAGCACATAAGACACAGGAATTTAACGTGGTTCACCCAACCAATCTAGGCTACGTCCACCAAACATAGGAATCGGCAATTCTTTATTGATCAAACAGGAGATTACATAAATCAAATCCTCACAAACTCTCACACTCACAAAACAATCCGTATGGATACCTGTTATATAGCAAAGAGAATCTAACTGCCTCATAAATCCTCTCACATCAAATTTAGGATGCATTAACTCCCTCCCAACAAACTGGAGCTAATCTAGGAACTAATTCCTATTGTTGTCATCTACTGAGATTTTGCCTATTTTATTCAAAACAGAAAATCTCAACAATCTCCACCTTGACAACAATTAGCCTGATGCCTTGTTATTATTATTTTATCTTTTCTGCAAGCCAAGAGAAGCCAAACACCAGCGCAGCTTCTCTAACAAAACTGGTTTCGTGAACATGTCTGCACAATTCTCCTTTGTATGCACCTTTTCAAGAGAGACTCCCCTTTCAGTGATAACCTGTCTTACAAAATGGTATTTGATCGGTATATGCTTTGATTTACTATGATAGGCCAGATTCTTAGCCAAATGTATTGCACTTTGACTGTCACAAAATAACTTGATGTTGTCCTCCAACCTACCAAATTCACCAAACAAACCTTTCAACCAAACCGCTTCTTTGCAAGCATGAGAAGCAGCGAGGTATTCTGCTTCAGTAGTGGATAAAGCAACAATGTTCTATAGCTTTGACATCCAGCTAATAGCTCCACCTGCAAGAGTAAAGATGTACCCTGAAGTTGACCTTCTCTTATCCAAATCACCTGCAAAATTGAAATCAACATATCCACAAACAAATTCACTACTCTTATTGTAAGTAATACAATAACTACTTGTGCCTCTCAAGTACCGAAGCACCCATTTCACTACTGACCAGTGTTCTTTACCTGGATTTGCCATGTACCTGCTGACAACCCCAACTGCATGTGAAATATCTGGTCGCGTGCACACCATCGCATACATTAAACATCCTACTACATTAGCATATGGAATTCGAGACATATAATCCTTTTCTTCATCTGAATTAGGACATAAGCTCGAAGAAATCTTGAAACGGGAAGCGAGAGGGACTGACACAGGCTTCACGTTATTCATACCAAACCTCAAAAGTATTTTCTCAATATACTTTTGTTGTGATAGCCATAGCTTACCATTGCTCCTGTCTCTGAAAATCTCCATGCCCAAAATCTGTCTTGCTGCTCCTAGATCTTTCATATCAAATGTCCTTGCCATCTAAGCCTTCAACCTGTTGATTTCTTCTATGCTTTTGCTTGCTAAAAGCATATCATCAACATACAATACCAAGATAATGAATATGCCATTTTTAAATTGCTTAAAATACACACAATGATCATATTCACTTCTAACATATTTCTGACTCAACATGAAAGAATCAAACTTCTTATACCACTGCCGAGGTGACTGCTTCAGGCCATATAATGACTTCTTGAGCCTGCAGACAAATTTCTCATTACGATGCTGAACAAACCCTTCCAGTTGTTCCATATAAATTTCCTCATCTAAGTCACCATGTAGAAATGCAGTCTTAACATCTAATTGCTGCAACTCTAAATCAAGCAAAGCCACTAATGCTAACACAATTCTAATTGAAACAATTTTAACCACTGGTGAAAAAATCTCATGAAAGTCAATACTCGCTTTCTGAGAAAACCCTTTTGCAACCAGCCGTGCTTTGTACCTGTCTTCCGTATCATTCACACCCCATTTCAGCTTGAAAACCCATTTACACCCCACATTTTTCCTGTCTTTCGGAAGCTCAACCAGATCCCATGTGCCATTCTTACTTAAGGCCATCATTTCGTCCTTCATGGCTGCTTTCCACTTATCACTTTTCAAACCTTCTATTGCTTCCTGATAGCACAGAGGTTCATCGTCATTAGCAGTAAATGCAACAGAAGTGACATAATCATCATACCTTCTCGGTGGCCGTTTGATTCTTGTCGACCTCCTTAATGATGTTTCTGGCGCTTCCTCGATTGGTTGACTACCATCTGTAGGAACTTCTTGATGACCAGTATCTGAAACCTGTTCATGATCTATACCTGAACCCTATTCATGTTCTGATTCTGAAACCTGTTCATGGCTAGTATCTGAACTATGGTCATCATGACTATCATTAGAAATGCTATCAAACTGAATGTGCTGAAAGTCAGATACATCATCCTATTTCAATCTACTATCTACATCTAACTGTACAAGAGAGGATTCATTAAACTTTACATCTCTGTTGATGATGATTTTGCGGGTAGTAGGATCCCACAATCTATATCCCTTTGTTCCAACACCATACCCAACAAATATATACCTTTTAGACTTTGGATCTAATTTAGTTCGCTGATGTTTAGGCACTAGAGCATATGCATCACAGCCAAACACTCTGACTTTAGAATAGTCACAAGGGTGTCCTTTCCATACCTCTTGTGGAATCTTGCAGCCTATCGCTGTTGATGGAGATCGGTTTATCACATAACAAGCTGTTGCCACTTCTTCCGTCCACAACTCCTTTTGCAACCCGACGTTACTCAGCATACTCCTTGCTCTCTCTAGAAGAGTCTTGTTCATGCACTCAGCAACTCCATTCTGCTGAGGAGTATAAACCGTGGTCTTATGTCTCTCGATCCCTGCATCCTTGCAATAGCTGTCAAACTCCTTGGAAGTAAACTCACCACCATTGTCAATTCTTAAACATTTTATTGTTCTACCAGTGTTGTTTTCTACCAATGCTCTAAACTGCTTGAAAACTAAAAAAACATCAGACTTCCTTTTCAACATGTAGACCCACACTTTCCTAGAAAAGTTATCAATGAATGATACAAAATAAGACGAACCACCATATGAAGTTGTAGGGGCTGGTCCCCAAACATCTGAATGGATATAATCAAGTATGCCTTTACTAGTATGTTTGCCTGTTTTAAACTTTTGTTTACTTTGTTTTCCAAATAGACAATGCTTACAGAAATCTAACTTTCCAGACTTTAGATTTGGAAGTAACTTGCGATCAGCCAGAATTTTCAACCCTCTTTCACTCATATGCCCCCATCTTTGATGCCATAAGTGAATGGAACTACTGTCATGTTCAGACACCGTAGACACATAATTTGACCCTGTACTTCCTTCTAACTGAAATAGATTTCCTACCTTCTTAGCTTTCATAACTAATAAAATTCCTTTGTAAATTTTCATTACTCCACCTTGAATTACAGTTTTATATCCATTTGAATCAAGTGCTCCTAATGAAATCAAATTTTTTCTTAAATCTGGTACATGCCTCACATCAGTTAATATTCTAGTTGTCCCATCAAACATTTGTAGTTGTATGCTCCCAATCCCAACAATATTACATGTTACATCATTACCAATGTACACCACTCCATCATTAATTGATTTATATTCCTTAAACCATTCTTTATGGATACACATGTGGTTTGATGCACCAGAATCTAACAGCCAATGTTGACCATGATTTGACACATTAACTGATAATACTTCATCACTCATACCTGAACCAGATGTTGAACCTGTATCTGTCGTATTCACCTCCTTCTTCTCTATCGAAGAATCTGCTTTAGAAGTTTGCTGTTTTCACTTCCAGCAGTCCTTCTTTAAATGCCCTGATTTGCCACAAAACCAACACTTTAGCTTACTCTTCTTCCCTTTCGACTTTGAACGTGAGTCGCTCGGCCTCCTAGAGTGTCTTTCTTTCGAACGACCTCTAACCATCATAGCTTCTAATGTAGAGGTTTCAGAATGCGACCTTCTCCTTGTTTCTTCTGATAATAAGGATGCAACTACATCATCAAACTCAATAGTTTCTGATGAACTAAGACTTATAGAAGTAACAAAATGATCCCATGATTCAGGCAACGAGCACAATAAAGTAATAGCTTTATCCTCGGATTGAATATTTACCTCTATACTTTGTAATTGCACAAGAAGAGTATTAAAAGCATTTAAATGATCAGCAATCGATGTACCTTCCTTCATTCGTAAATTGTACAACTGTCGCTTCAGGAGAATCCTATTGGTTAAGGATTTGGTCATGTATAGTTTCTCCAGTTTCGTCCACAAACCAGCAGCTGTTGTTTCCGACAGAATATTAAACAGGACATCATCAGCTAGACACAGTCGAATAGCACTTATCACTCTTTCATCCATCTCGGCCCACTCATTATCTATGATGTTGTAAGGCTATTTGGATTTGCCCAACAACGCCTTTGCCACAGCACGTTGGACAAGCAAATCATACATTTTCACCTTCCAGATCTCGAAATTATTTTTGCCATTAAACTTCTCAATTTCAAACCGGGCACTTTGAGTTTTCACCATCTTGTATCAGCAAAAAAACACAATAATCTCCAAAACCCAACTTTTAAATACCAGCAATTAAAAAACTGCCTATGCCTTATATGCCTTTGCTATTTTAAAAAAAAACTTTCAAATCGACTGCTCCACGGCGACCCATTTGTAAATGATTTTGCTCCTTTTTAAAAGACCAATTTTCAAACAAAAAACACCGAATGTGGTTTGCACTAAACAAATGAAACTGTTTGGAGCCTCCCTACGCTTTTCACTATTAATCGGACTTTGCTTGCTTTATTAATGGCATCCCAAACATTTTTACAGAACTTACACTATAAACCGCATCTTGACAAATTCCCTGGAAATGGTAGGTTTCACAATCACCTTCTACAACTCTCAAATATACAGAACTTACACAAACATTTTTGGATGCTCTTAACACAGGAGTTGTGCAGCAGCAACGCTCCACGCAGACGCAGTGTAATATAAACGCACCACGCAGATGTAATACCTCCACGCACGCGCTCCAGCTGCGCCACGCCTCCAAACGCAGACTCCAACATCAGCCAGTCTTTAATCTACCACACACAGTAGTCGTTTTACAGTCATGGCATGATTAAAAGAGCACATTAGTTCATTAATGCAATAGGCAGCATTTTTTCAATGCGTTCTGGTGGGCAACGTTCACCCTAAATTCGTTCTTGAAATCCGCTCTGGTGGGCAGTGTCCATTCAACCATATTGCGTTCACAATAAAAATGGTGGCTCTAATGGTTTGATTAATATGACCTACGATGAATTTCTTATTGAAATAAATGTATACCTGAACTCTTTATTGCGTTCAACGCACCAGGCACAGCGCCAATAACCAAACCACGCACCTCCACGCAGTTTGAACAGCAGTGTGTACCATTCAATGCACCTGCAACCTCCATGCACGCTGGCGTTTCACCTCAACACACGCAATAATCTCCAGCACTGGTCATACGCACCAGCAATCTTCACGCGCATTAGCGATTCACCTCATCTTCCACACGCAGGCTTTACTCAGCAGCTTCTTCAGCACGCAGACTCTAGGATGCCACGCACAGCAATTAGCAGCACCAGCACTCCAACATTGCTCTGATACCACTTGTTGGAGATCAGATGCACAGCAGATTAAACAAAAAATACTCAGCAAATAAATCAAGCACATAAGACACAGGAATTTAACGTGGTTCACCCAACCAATCTGGGCTACTTCCAGCAAACATAGGCATCGGAAATTGTTTATTGATCAAATAGGAGATTACATAAATCAAATCCTCACAAACTCTCACACTCACAAAACAATCCGTATGGATACCTGTTATATAGCAAAGAGAATCTAACTGCCTCATAAATCTTCTCACATCAAATTTAGGATGCATTAACTCCCTCCCAACAAACTGGAGCTAATCTAGGAACTAATTCCTATTGTTGTCATCTACTCAGATTTTTCCTATTTTATTCAAAACAGAAAATCTCAACAGATCACCCAACACTATGATGTTGCACCAAGAAACCAGCAGCACTTCCTTACAAGATACAAAATTCCAGCCTCTGGATCTCTTGGATGAGGGATCCATATATAGATGATTGTAGGGAGGTCAGTCAGCTTCTGAGATTTGATTAGTGTCCTCTCTCTGATAGTTCTTGATTCCACTTGGAGATTGATGATCTCTTACTCATCCCTGGGCGAATGCAGAGAGGCAAGTGTCACAGGAGAAGTTTCTCGAAGATTCCATGATCCTCCACCTCGCAAATTGACTCTGCCATTTGTCCACTCTCGCCCATCGCACCCCATAGAAGGGATTTTCAGTATGCATCGCACCTCCAGTGTGCATTTAGGTGGGATGCAGCGCACTTTGACCATGGAGTAGGTGAGATGGTCCAGCTTTGACCAGTTCTGAGTAGTTTTTCATGGAGAACTTCTGGGAGATGATGTAATCAGTTGATCTTGTTCTTTTAGGGGATGGAATGACACTTTTAGGGACTTAGGAGTCCTTGGTTTATGGACATGTTTGATTGGGATTGCAGTGCCCAAAAATGTCTATAACAGTTGCCCCCTAAAACATGAGGCCATTAATCTTTTGATGTCGGGTGAAATGCTTTATCATGAGGATCCAATGTTTTTTGGAGCTGGAAGGCAACCTGTAATAAGATACAATGCAGTACATTATCTTCATAATATTTTCATGATCTAGCTGAGGTGGGCATTCCCATGCTCAACTTTATAAATTCATTTTCATGTACATAAGACAGACAATCGTCTGTGTGCAGACTGATGATTCTGGTAGAGCCATCGTCCTTTAGATTGGATGATTATTTGTGCAGCAATGATGTACATTTGATGTCTTTATTTTCTTAAATATATATCATAGCCCGGATGGATGAAACTAGATCCGGGGTCCTCAATCTCATTCGATCTTCACTCAAAGTACAAGTCGATCCATGTGAGAGATGTTCCGGAGTCGAACATGGAAAGACATTGCCTGATTACCAACCAATGATGTAAGATGTTAACAGGCGCGAGAGGAATCACCGATAATGAGGATGACCCTCAAGGTACTACAGTACAATTCACATGGTGTGAATAAGGGACTTGGCATCGAACACCATGCAAAATATTTTGGTCGAAGGCCATTGATGTAAACTAGTCGCCGGAAGTGAGAAACTTGCCATTGTGGCATGCAAGCTTCAAAGTATTGAAAGGGGTGTTCCTAGATCGACTTCCTGGATAATGAGCTGATGTCGATAAGAAGCGATCAGTCATAGGAGGGCCTTAATGAATCCCACATCTACGACATGGAACGGAGCAAATGATTTTAATGGAGGTGAAAACGATTTGATGATATAAGGTTCAGGGTGGCGGTAATGAAAGAACGGAGCGTAAATGTATTGCAGTGGATGAGACACAGGTGAATTCTCTAAGCAACTTCTCCTGAACATATCGATGACATTGACATGATGGATTGGTAGCATTAATCCCAAATGTGTATGGTGTGATGGACCAATGGTGATATGACCAGTGAACGGAACAACCCAACCCGACTCGGATGCGGAGTGAAAGTGTCATGTTCAAGAGCGACTTGCTACCAATAAAGTATCTTCAAGTTTTCTTCCCAATTTTCCCCAGTCATTGCTGACCAGTACCTCTTTATTTTTGTCAAGCTTGAGGAGGATAACATATGCGTGTTCTATAATTTTCCCTTCGGGCAAACCCATCGCTATGTTTTAATGAGCCTAGCGATAGTGAAACTCATTCTTGTCTGTATGGACAAGTTTGTCGCTATTCGGTTTTAACGAGTTTAATGAAAAAGATAACTCGGTCCTTTTCAATTTTAGAGAGTCTGAAAGGGACATAAATAAAACTCCAACAATCTTTTTTTGTCATATAATCCCTTACATCCGAAAAGGTATAAAATAATACAAAAGGGATGAATTTTTGGTAATTTTAACGAGCCGAACAAAACAAGCACTCGATCTTTTTGTGTAATAATCCCTCAGGTCCAAAAAGATTAAAATCTAAAGGAGGGATAGCACTTCTGGTCACTTTAATGAGCTGGAGAGGCCAATTACTCGACAATCTTTTCATATTTTACGAGTCAGATGAAAAGAGCTTAAAGGAGACTCGCTTTTCGAGGAATGAGTGATAAATTTGGGTAGCAGCTAATTCCAGGTAAGGTTTGGAATTTTCCAATCACAGCAGTGTCACAAGGATGGCTAATAGGATCACTCTTCACAGTTGTTCCTCAAAAAAGGGTAAACAATCAAATGGAGGTGAATGATCAGCCAATACAGAGTGGAGGTGATGATGAGAACACGACCAAGGCTTCAAAGGTTGATGATAATTCATTCACGATGGTTATTTACCGGAATTTGGTTCATTTTTTAATGAATGAGCTTAAACTCTGGGGGAAACATTTGCTCACTGCTTACGTTTATTTTTTAATGAGATTGAACTCCACAAAAAAACTGCTCGATATAATGGTCACTGATTACCTTGATTTTATCATTGACAACTTTGCCCCTTCAAAGGTTGTACTGCCTACTCAATTGCTTCATCAAACTAGTTAGAAAAGAATAATATATGCTTGAAAAATGAGTCAAAACACTAATATTTTACCTGAATTACGTGAAAATTAATTTAAAAGTGGTTTTTACCTCTCATTTTACCATTTCATTTGAACTTTGGTTTGTTGGAGCTTTGGAGGTGCTTTCCCCATCGATTTTCACTAGCTGATTTAGGGAGATTCTGTGGACGATTTTTGGCGCCATCTAGACTAGGTAAGAGCTAAACCTGAGCTCTTCAGTTTCATTCTTTCCTTTTTGAATTCTGAGCATGTTTCCTGGTTTTTCTGAGCCCCTGGGGTTTGAAGAATTCACCCTGGCCCCATCGCACCTTTCCTATATCGAAAGGTGCGATGCATGCTAGCTTGGCTATTGGCCAGTTAGCATGCATCCCACCCAGTACACTACTCGAGGTGCGATGGGCGCAAGGAAGGAAACTTCTGCATAGTTTTTCATGGAATTTTTTGCCTGTTTTTCACCAAATCAGGATCCTGACTCTTCTCTTGTTTGTTTTTAGAGATTCATCGAAGAAAAATGCATGTTACATGGCGAGAACATGAGCATGAAGAAGAGGACATGCTTGCTTTACATGATCCGGTTACGGTAAATGCACTGCGGAACTGTGGCCTGTTCAAGTTTTTTCGCATCTCTAGCATGAGGCAGCAAATCACCTTGTTGCAATATTTTCTTGATGCATGGGATCCTACCGACCAGGTGTTCTAGATTAGGGGCGAATCCATCCCCTTGACTGTCGTGGACATCTATTTTTTGACCGGTTTATCGAGGCGTGGTGCCCCTATCTCATTATTAGGTTCGGCCTGTGGGGGTGAATCCATGAGAGATTACATTCGGCGGTATTGCAGAGAGGGATCTCAGCCGAGTAAGGATGATAAGATCAATATCCAAGATGTCAGTGACAGGCCCTTGAGGACCATTCTGTTCACTTTTGCTAGACTGGTTGGTAGTGCGTCTCTTCATGTGGCCAACAGGTCTTATATGTAGTATGCCTTGGAATGCCTTGAACCAAAGGTGTTCAAATGGCGTGATGCAGTACTCTCTGTGATGAAAGAACAACTAACCAAGGTAAAAAGCGGAAAATTGAAGAACTTCGATTATGGTTCCATTTTCACCACTTTTGCCTTGGAAAAGATCCCATTGATGCAGCCCCAGTATATTCCACTTGGTTTACCTCCACTGAATAAGCCACAGATGCAGAGATGGGTTGATTTCATGGCCCGACATGTGGGTCAGTCCCGGATTTCTTTCTCTGATACCTTCTTTGAGTGGTTCAATCGTCAGTAGATGGTTTTTACCGAGTGTCCATATGCTGGTATGGATTTCCGGGGTGATACCGATTTGGTACTGCCGGCTGGTGAGCAGTGGAGTGTCATAGGTACATTCTCTTACCATATTCCTGTTTATTTCTTTTCATAATGCTCTTATATTTTCTTTACTCAAGACTAATCAAAACTCATGCGCTTATGCAGACATTGGATCAGTCCGACCAGCAGTACGTCCGAGAGTGCCAGCTGCCACTCTAGCAGGAGAGGCTGTGGGGAGGGCTATTCTTCGTGACCTTGATGTGGCCAAGACTCTTTCATCATTGCAGGATCAGGTCGAGGGTCTCACTCTTGGTATTCCAAATGTGAGGACCGACGAGCTGCCTCTTAGGCTGCAATGACATACTACTAGTGTGGCAAGTCGATGGACTCATCTTTTACGCATGATTGTACAGGTGATGACTTGTTATCATCAGCACCATTAGACTAGGGTGCCCCCTAGCATTTTGCATTTTGGGTCATCTGACCAATTTTTTCTTGGTTATAGAACATTATGTGTAAACCACAAATAGTTATATATATATTTTTGATTTTTGGAGCTTTATTTTGGTTAAGTTACATGATCCTGATGCATATATTGATGAAATGCTTCTTTTATAAATGTTGCAAATGTCTATCTAACACATAGTTTGCCAATGAGTCTGTTAATGTGTTTAAGTTTTTGGAAATATGCTGATATTGAATAGAATCAAACTACCTTTCCAAAATCTTGACCCTTAGGAACATGCGATAGATAGCTGGATTTCAGACGGAGTAGATACCAATGAGTTGTAGTATGATGAGTTGTGAGTCTAGCCTGACGACAAGTTGGCGTATGCCATGTGTGATGGCATCGGAGAGGAGTTCTATCAACACGCTATATTCAGCGATGTTATTTGTTGACCAACCAATACATACCCCTCTAAAACTTATTAACTCGCCACTTGGATCAAAAATGGCCCAGGCCACAGAAGATAGGTTCCGCGAACTATGACTCGCTCCATCGACATATCCAACAAATGATTCCAATAGGTTTGACATCTACAAAAAATGTAAAAAAATGGATTACCTGACCAAAACAATTACCCTTAGTGAAAACAAAAATTTAACAAAAGCATAGGGGTTACTACACTAAATCATGCTTAGTAACGCTTAAGATACAACCCGTTACGGGGTTGCACCAGTGGAATCCCATCATAATCCACTAACTCATAGGCTCCTTTTGCTAATACACATTTAACAATATAGGGGCCCATCCATAAGGATTTGAATTTACCTGCTCCCAATTTATCATATTCCTAGTCGTAAAGTAAGACCAAGTCACCTTCTGAGAAGACACAGGGTTTGACATTCTTGTCGAACTGCGCCTTGACTCGTTTCTTATGGGCTTCGTTAGCCAAAGTAGCATCACGATAGGTTTCATCCAATTGGATTAGTTCCAAGAAACGAGCTTCCTCTTCTGAATTTTCAAGGAGAAGGTCGACTGCGAGTTTGAGGGATGACATTTCACATTGAACTGGTAAGATTGCTTCTAGGCCATACACCAGTTGAAAGGGTGTAAACCCAGTTGCATTCCTTACCGATGTTTGGTATGCCCACAAGGCTGAGTACAGGGTTAGGTGCCAAGTCCTTTTGTGGACTCCAATCATCCTTTGCAACATCCGCTTCAGGACCTTGTTGATTGCTTCAACTTGTCCATTGGCTTGCGGGTAATATGGAATAGAGCTGTCGTGGGACAACCCCAATTTGGTAGCCAATTCAACCATCATGTGATTGCAAAAATGTGATCCATGATCTGTGACTATGGCCTGTGGAATGCCGAATCTGGCGACTACAAGATTAAAAAAGAAAAGGGCGGTCGTTTCGCCGGTGTTGTTTAATGTAGGCATCGCCTTGGCCCATTTGGTAAAATAGTCTACCGCGACTATGATATACCCATGCCCCCCGGTCGAGGTGGGGTTACATGTCATGAAAGCTATGCCCCATTTGGCGAATGGCCCAATAGAAACTACTGGTTGCAGGGGTGTGGGTGGTCTTCTGGTTTTTCTATCGAAAATTTGACACGCATGGCAACTTCTGATTGTGATTATGCAATCTTTGAACATTGTTGGCCAGAAGTATCTTGCTTGTAAAAAATCTTGTGCTGTAGCGTAACCAGATTGATGCCCCCCACACGCACCTGAATGGTAATCATTCAGGACTTTTTCGGCCTCCTCTTGGTTGAGGCACCTCCTTAGAACTGTATGGACACCACGACGGTAAAGCGTATCACCGACAATCATGTAGTCTTTTGATTGGTATCGAATACGTCTTTGTTCCAAGTGAGAGGTATTAGACTTGTATTTTTGTGTTTGGAGATAGATGATTATATCTCCATACCACGGATTGCTTGAAGATATCAAAAACAAAGACTCATCCACGATGGTTTCTTCAGATGTTTCATCGTTGGACGACGATGGGAGATCACATAGTAATTCTGTGAAAACCAGGGATTTCTTTGATTTGGATTTTACAAATTCTAGATCAAACTCTTGAATAATTGTTATCCATTTTGAATATTTGCCCCCCAGCAACTGTCTCGACAATATATAAGTCATGGGGTCGCAATATGACAAAATGGTAGTTTTTCGAAAGAGGACATAGTGTCGAAATCTCTGTATCACTTGAACAGCTGCGAGAGCCAGCCTTTCAACGTAGGAATACTTGCTTTCTGTATCATTTAAGTTTCTACTCAAATAATATATGGGATGTTCAATTCCATTGTCTTCTTGAACTAAAACCATTGCGATGGTTGTATCCGCTGCAGCCAAATACGGGTTAAAGTCTTTTTGATAATCAGGAGCGTACATTAATGATGCTTTCATTAGGGATTCCTTTAAAGCATCAAAGGAAGCTTGCGCGACCTGATCCCAGATGAAGGGTACTTCTTTTTTCAATAGACGTGTATAACCTTTAGCAAGTTCGGCGTAATTTGGAATGAACCTCCTCAGAAAGTTTGCTTTCCTTTGGAGTTTTTGAATCTGAAGCAAATTTGAAGGTGGAGGAAAATTTATGATTTCTTGAACCTTACATGGGTCGAGAAGAATCCCATCCTTTGAGACTACAAAGCCAAGCAAACGACCGGAACTAACACAAAACACACATTTGTGCAGATTGAGTCATATCTTGTAGTGTCGGCAATGTAGAAATATCGCTCTCAAATGCTACAGATGATCGGTCCGCTTTCGCAAATGAGCCGGAAGGTCATCGAGATATGGTTGAACGATGTATTTGATGTCATGGAAGGCATAATTCATTGCCCTCTGAAAAGTCGCCCCTGCATTCTTTAAACCAAAGGGTAACTTGCGATATGCAAATGTGCCCCACGGACAAATAAATGTAGTCTTTGACTGGTCCTGTGGGCGGATATTTATTTGATTATACCCGGAGAATCCATCCATAAATGAGAAGATTTTACATCCGGTGCATTCATCAATTATCTGGTCAATAAAGGGTGTAGGGTAGTTGTCTTTTGGACTAGCTTGATTTACATCCCTATAATCGACGCACACTCTAATCGTTCCTTGTTTTTTCATTACAGGAACAATGTTTGATACCCAATCGGTTAGAGGAACCAGGTAAATAAAACTAGCATGGAGAAGTTTTTCAACTTCTGCCTTGATGGCAGCGGCTTTCTTGGGGTGCACCTGCCATAGCCGTTGTCATACTGGTTTGACATCTGGATACATCTTTATCTCGTGTTCAACTATACTCGAGTCAATGTCTAACGTTTCATCATATGACCAAGCAAAGAAATCTCTGAATTCATGAAAAAGAACTTTGTACATTTCCAGTTCTAAAGGAGAACAACATTTGCCAACATAAATATTCTCTACAACATCTGTTTTGGTCAAAATATTTATGGCGATAGTCTCTTCGATATTGGATAAGTTTTGCTTGGAATCCACTGTGTTTACAGTATTTGATAGGAAATCAAAAACTGAAGGATGATGAAGGTCATCAGGAGTATTTTCTTAACAATCCGTAAGATGGGAATGATGGTGGTAATCTTCCCATGGCACCCCGTCAATTATCATTGACTGAACAATTCCTTCGTCGGTGTAATGCATTTGCGACCAAGGATCGGAAGGGGTGCCATATTCCTTAGACCTATCTATCCAAACGGTTGATGAGCATTGATTTGGGTTTTCCTCCCATGCCAAAAACATTGATTGCTACAATATTTCTATTGGGCTTGGAGGCAAAACCTGCAGATGATCCATGCTAATATCATTTTCTGAGATCTTTTGAATAGAAGATATCATATTGCAGGTTCCTACTGTTGCCACTTCCGCCAGATTGATTGGAGGTGGGAGGGAAAAAGTCCCCATTAATATAGGGTCTTTTAGTAGGCCTACTCCGATATTTTGAAGTGAATGGGGGCTTCCATGGATCATCGGAATGCTTCTGGTAACTTGGGAACTATTGGGGAGAAATGTTTGTTGGTGGATGATTGTAATCCCCCCTTTAAAGGGAAATGCAATCTTCCTAAAGTAGGTCGAAATAACTACAGCCATAGCATATATCCAAGGCCTTCCCAGTAGGATGTTGTAATCGAGGTTTCCGTCGATTACTTCAACATCTATTTCTACTGTTTTCCCCCCTAGTTCAACTTGCAATTTATTTAAAATCCCATATGGGGTATATGTTTGTCCATCAAATGCTTTTAATATCATCAAAGATCGTGACAAGGTTGGAGATCCTAAAGTTTTCCAGCAACTCATCGACATAATACATGTAGATGTCCCCTCATCAATAATTGTTCGATGAACAGTTTTGTTGAGGGCTTTCACTTGAATGAGGAAAGATAGTTGAGCTAGTAACTGAGGGTCATATCTTTTGTGATTAAAGGACACAATATTAGAATCCTTTGGGTCAATCCCACCTATTGCTGATAATAAAGCCTGCTTTCGAGAGGGCAATTTTGCAGTACCTCAAGTGTCGACATAGCGGATGGTGATTGGGCCAGATCTTCCACTATATTATAATGTTGTGCTGCTATGGCACGCGGATTAAATGTCGACTTTTGTACTACTCCCTTTGGTGGTTTTATTGTTAGCTCTGGAATGATGGGTGGTGCAACTTCTGTTGAAGTTGTTGTCGAACTACTAGGTTTATCATTATCCTTGTTGTTCGACAGCTGTGGATTCCCATAATCTTTATTTCTTTTCGTTATCAAAGGATCATTTTGCTGCTTCGAAACCAGCAACATCGGCACTTGGGATGGGGAAGCATTATCACTGGCAACGAGATTTGTTCATGGATTTGGAAATGGATCAGTTAATACCGCCGAGGTTTTCGAATTCTTGAAGAATTTTTTAAGCTCAACTTTATATGGACAATCTCTTACCCAATAATCCTCATCACATATGAGGCATGGACGATTTGGTTTCTTATCTCTAGAAGGGTTTGCAGAAGGTTTTTTAGGTGATGATTCTTCCTGTTTCTTCTTCTTCCATTTTTTTTTCTTCTTGCCTCCTGGTTGCTTGGTTTCTGTGCCTTTGTCTGTTGAGACGACATTTACTTCCGAGGCGAGAAGTTCTTCTTTTGCATTTTGACTAGAAATCTTATGGGCCTTTTTAGATGTAGCCTTTGTTGATTTTGTGTCTGTCCTACCAATCACGCCATCGCCGGCATGAGAGTCATTGTTCGATTTAGGAGGAGGAGGAACGGAAAATTCCGGTTTGGGAGCGTCAGGAATTTTATCGTAGAGTGTGCCAGACTGAGTATAAATCAAGTCCAAATATTGCGCACGAGCAATAACTTGCTCTTTGGTGATGACTCCTCCCTTTTCCACATCTTCTGTAATGGAAGGTAATAATGACTTAATAAACCATTCAACTAAAAGCTGATCAGGAACGTACGTTTTTACTATTCTACGACGACGTCGCCACTCATGAATATGATCGGATATGTGAGTGGCTGTCGTTTGCTTGAAATTGGTAAGAAGTTCTGTTCTCGTTTCGTACCTTATGGGTAACTGAAAATGGGTTAAAAAGGTTGTGGCTAGGGTAGTGAAGTTATCAAACGAAGTTCTAGGTAATTCGATATACCATTTTGTTGCCGAACCAGTTAACGTTCTATGAAAAAGGTGAAGCCTAATCAAATCATCGTTTAGGGTGTTTGATGAGCACCATAGATGACAGGTCATCACATGATTCGACGGGTCTTCACCTGGATTTCCATTAAATTTAGGAATATCTGACGGAAGTTTATGCAAAATCGCTGGCCACCAAGGGGCGTAAGCAATTGGATCGTTCATTAATCGATTTAGATCCGGTAACTCTAAAGTCGCCACGAAGGGTAATTGTTGATTCAGGTTTGGCGAAGCATACCCAGGATAAGATGGAATTGCCTAAGCGGTTGGTCTTTACATACCAGCATAATGCATTTGATGCTGGTAACTTTGGTAAGGTTGATGGGCATAACCATTATAGAATGGTTGATTTTGACCGTTTTGAATATACGGCTGCCCATTATTTGCAAAGATTTGTTGCTCAGATCCTTAGTAAGCTTGTTGGAATTGCGGTTGTTGATATTGCACCAGCCATGGTCGTGAAGCCATATGTTGTTGTCCACTACTGGCTGTTTGACCAAGATGAGGGGTAGGTGTACCTGTTTGGGCCTGTGTCATTCCACTAGTTGGCGATTTTGGTTGAGTCGTAGGGAGAAGAGGCTGTTGCATTACAACCTGAGAAACCTGAGGTTGGCATACAACAGGCAACATTTGTACTTGCGACATCATCACAATAGCAGGCGTAGTTGGTATATTTGACATAGGTAAACATTATTGCATCAAGTATACAACTCTTGGTTGTTGAGGTAGTATTGGCACCCAACCGCTAGATGTAATTCCGGCATAACCTGAATTTTTTTGTGAACTCTCGTATGGTTGTTCTCCCGGAGAAGACAATGAAAGTGTATATTGACCCCCATACGGCGGTAATCTGGTACTTAAAGGAATGATTTGCCCTTGAGGACTAGACTACCCAAATTGACATCGTGAAGGATCAATTTGCTAAGACTCAACATAAGAGCCCCCGGATATTATTCCGGATGAACAAATGGGAACGGACCATACTATCAAAATAGCCCCTGAGTGGGCCCCATCTAGCGATTGAGAGCTAGTTGAGACAGATGGTATGCCAGCGAACATTGTTGGAGTAATAGCAGGAAGTTCTACCGTCGCTGTGTCAGATGACATAGTTCTAGATGTCGAAGGTTGTTTAGACATTTCTAGTCTATACAAAAGATTTCCTAGCGATTCTATAGGAGCTTTCGATAATGGTAGACTAATTTCTGATGAAGAAGGATATAAGGTGATCCTGACTCCAAATTGCGATGGAGTACTAGATGGAGGATCCTCCTCAATCTCTTCTATAGAAATCAGACCAGGTGGAAGAGGAAGACTGTCAGGTCTGTAAAATATTTCCAGTGTCGAAGAAGGTATAGATTCTACAACGACAGATGTTTGGGGAATAACACCTTCCGAATCAGCTGTAGATGTAGCTGGTTCAGTAATACAAGTGTTTGCCTTCACACTAGGATTAGCTCTACTATCCTTTGGTGGCTGCGGAACTTCTTCTATAGAGGTAGGGATACTAGAAATGTTTGGAGTAACCGGAGTCTCTGATGCTGTTGGAACACTTGTTCTAACTTTACTGGGGGATTTTGAGCAAGTTAAATGAGTTCATTTCATCCGTAAGAACTTTGATTCTGGAGACAAAGACGGTTGACTCGTAAGCCTCCGCAAATGATGGGGTTTCAATTGACTTTCTTCCACGATTGCAGATTACTCGATCAACTAAAAATCAAGGGGAAATATGTTTCTGAATTAAATGAATTTTATATGCTTTGACACAACTTGTTTTTTCAATTTTTAAGAGTCGAGAAAAAACAAAAGATGACTCTAGTCGCCTTCGATTTTTAATGAGCTTGAAGTGACAAGTGCTTAGATGGACCTTTTCCTTTAAGGAGTCTGAAAAGGAACGAAAGAGACTACTCTAGAAATCTAGACAGAGGGATTACCAAACCAATCTCAAAACTGCAGAATACTTTTTACGATATGGCAGTCAATCTTCCCGAATGCTGTGTTCAGTGCATTGCAATCGATAGGGTGGTAGACACGGCTTCCTATGGATAAAGGATATAGCCTATTGTGGTCTCCCAATATATACTCAATGGTACATGGTAGCACAAGTTCGTACTGGCACTTGTCGTCTCAAAGTGGAGGAAGCACTCAATCAGCAATGAAAACAACAGTTACCAGGCTTTACGACATTGGAATACATCTCTAGCCTGGACTTCTAAATGTTGTGCGTTAGGTTCCAAAGCATTTTTAGATTCATTAAATTCATTTTATAGTTGATCTTGTTTAAGAAATTTGCCTTTCAAGTTCACCGCGTGATGTAGATATACAATTCCTAAAATGCAATTTAAGATGATAAACAATCGTTTAATTTTCGTTTTGCAATGAAACTCCTAGCTACTAAAGAAAGAGAGATGATATTCTTTCAACATAGAGCAGAGAGCACACACTATATGCACTGTCCTAAATCAAACCAACAAATAGTCTAAATGCAAATGCACATGCATGTACTTGTTTTCAGCCTTCTTAATGTGTGAATGATAAAAAGAAAGCTAAGCGCAAATCTGAATTATTTTTCAAAGAGACATTACTAATGTTATCTCAAAATCAGACCCTGGAAGGCTGCTGATCAGGTAGACCTTGAGTAACTATTTCAAACCAACTTTTGGCTGAGGCTTAGACTCCCCAACCTGAGAGGGCTCTCTCACAACATTAAAGATTTTTGATAATGAATTAGATGGCTAACTCTATGAAACAAGTGAAGAAATATGAATGGTTGAACATGATCAGTAAGCATCCATTAGGCTTATGGAGTCAAGAAATGCTTCAGTATGACAATAAAATTAGCTTTACATGGAGGTCAAGGCATCTAGAATTCAACATATGAAGGGTACATCAGTAGCATAAAGGAAAACACAGTCTACAAATGTATGAAGGAAGTTAGAGCATAACCAATGAATTCTAAGTATCATACATTCATACTACTGCAAATAAGGAGATAAGAAAAAACATAAACAGGCCACCATTGCAACATTTAACTCTTTCTGAATCCTGAGAAGTAAAGCCAAAGTCTGCATTCATAAAAACATAATCTTCTACAATGGCACAATATGAGTCTTTCTCTAAAAATTTCCAACCCTTTGTACATTACATCTTCTTCTATATATAGAGCTCTTTACATAACTTAGATTCCTCCTCAAGCATGAGGGGAATTCGAATTCATCCTACTATGACACCTATTGATACTTAAAACTAACTATTAAATGCAAATGACACCTAACTAGCAGTCCTAGAGACCTAATACAACTAGGAGTGTAACTCCTTATCATGATTACAACAACCTTATCTAAGAATTTAAAGCATTCTTTGACAACTTTCAACCTCAAGAAGTCGAATTTGATGAAGCCTCCCACGTGGTCATCTGACTGCTAAAGACAAACCCTAGAAATTAGGGAACATGTTTCCCTGTTTTTAGGTTTAGGATCCCTGAACATGGCACGTGGGACAGAGCCTTTATCTCCTCATACATGATAGATTTCTTGAAGCTGAAGGAGGTTTTTTCATTACATGATATCTAGAACAAAAACCTCTCTTGGTTTTTTACAATACATCTCCAGCTATCCATAATCTATCCTTGAAAAACACGTGTCAAACAGGAAAAATCCGTTCTCTGAATTTTGGGCTTCAAAGAAAGCTTATTATCTCCCAATTGAAAACACTTCTGAAGAAAGTGAGATAGGTTATTGTATCTGGAGATTTTATGAAGAAGAAAATTCTTCATAATTCCAAAATACCTTTTCATGTGACCATAAACAGATCTTGAAAAAGCCTGCTAAATCCATAAGACCATGATTGACTTTCAGCAGTTTCGTAGTGCAATTTTAACCATAAATTCCTCCCACCTCAGAATGGATTTGAAGAAACTGAAAGAGGTTTTCGTATCTTGGTATGTTAGGAAGAAAATCCTATTTTATTTTTCAAAATTGAGTTCTCAGCTGCTCAGGACCCCTTCTAGAAGTTGACTAGTAAACGCGGAAAGCAGAGTTTTTTATGTTGAAACAGGTTTTTTCAGGGATTTCGTAGCGCGCTACGAAAACTCCTAGTTCAGTGATTTCGTAGCTAGTTTCAAAATATTTCCAACATGATGTGAGATATGACTTCTAAACACCTGGTAAGGCTTCTAGGACATGGAATGAGGCTGTCAAACTTTATTTGGAAAAGAGATATGACCTTAAAAGACTTCTAACCTTATTTAAATGACCTAGAGACCCTTTAACACCATGACTAGAAGAAGGGTTTGTAAATGAGAATGAAAATAATTGTGATGAGATGACTCAAAACTTATAAGACTATGACTAGAAACAAGGAAACTTTCCAAAGCTTAGAGACAAAGATTTTAGGGTGATAACAGTGGCTCCACTAGGGATAGTGTGCCCTTGTGGTATACTAAGAACTTGTAGCTCCAGTGCCGCTATCCATCCTCTAGAATAAAACTCTGAACCTCTGCCCAATTTGCTCCTCAAGCCTTTAATGATTTCTGAACGAAGAATTCAAACTGCACCTACTGAAACAGATGCTCAGTCAACCTACCCTGAGCTTATTTGCACATTCCTACCTACCCTATCAGCTGCAATCTCCACTTGTAGCTCAAGGAACATGAAACTTCCAATGAAGCCAATCATCGATCTGATCTGACACTTGAATCTCTTGACTGTGCTTGAAGCAAAAATGAACCAGATACTGAAATAACCAAGGCAGCATGAGGTGTAACTATTCTTCAAGATGAACATATAACTGGAAGCCTGAACAGTAAATATTTTCCATGTATTCAGCTATAGGGTCAAAAAACACATGGTTAGTTTGATGATTCTCAAAACTTTCTGGTTGTGCAAATTGATCTTCAATAATAGTGTATTCTTCCTCAATCATGAAAGAGAAAGGAAGCAACACCCTCTCCTTGTGTTCTGCCACATAAAGCTTTTGAAAAGTATGATCATGATCATGAAGACTATATGATTGAATTTGACCTTGTAAACCTTCAATGTCCTTCTCAATGTCCTTAGCAACTTCATCCAAAAATTTCATCTTATCTTCTGTCTTGCACTCAAATGATTTTAGATAAGAAGACAAGGACAAAGAAAAATTTTCATCTATTTCTTCATTAATATGATCATCATTCCATTGTTTGAAACCTTGAATTGAAGGAGAGTTTGCCACCAACTCTGATCTATCTATCCATTCCTCCAAAAACATAAACCAAAAATCTTCAAATGACTTAATAGATTTGGTAGGAAAGCTTTCAATCCACTGTTTACATTTCCCTTGAAATGAATCATAGAACAACATAATGCAAACATCCTCATGTTTGACTATAAGAAGCTTGGTAAAATCACAGAAATTTGATATATGGTTCAAAGTTAAACTCAAATCTTCTCCATTAAATTTGGACCATTCCTTAGAAAATATGCATCCTTGGGAAAATGATTTGGGAAACCATGAATTCCTGAAAAATTTATGGATGCATACCTTGAAATACGAATTGTAGCATCTGGGTCCTTCATAACTCCAGTGGAATCACCATGAATCTATGAATTTCGAATTCTTCAACAATGGAGTCGCCAAGGTAGTTTTGCAACCTCGAAATATTTCTGAGCTCCTGCTACATTCAGAAGTTCAGCTTCTTGATTTCGGGAATGATTTATCTTCAAACTCCCGGCAGACGCACCAAAATGTTATCTCAAAATTAGACCCTGGAAGGCTATTGATCAGGTAGACCCTGAGTAACTATTTCAAACCAAATTTTGGCTGAGGCTTAGCCCCCCCAACCTGAGAGGGCTCTCTCACAAGATTAAAGATTTTTGATAATGAATTAGATGGCTAACTCTATGAAACAAGTGAAGAAATATGAATGGTTGAACATGATCAGTAAGCATCCATTGGGCTTATGGAGTCAAGAAATTCTTTAGTATGACAATAAAATTAGCTTTACATGGAAGTCAGGGCATCTAGAATTCAACATATGAAGGATACATTAGTAGCATAAAGGAAAACACAGTCTACAAATGTATGAAGGAAGTTAGAGCATAACCAATGAATTCTAAGTATCATACATTCATACTACTGCAAATAAGAATATAAGGACAAACATAAACAAGCCACCATTGCACCATTGAACTCTTTCTGAATCCTGGGAAGTAAAGCCAAAGTCTACATTCATAAAAACATAATCTTCTACAATGGCACAATATGAGTCTTTCTCTAAAAATTTCCAACCCTTTGTACATTACATCTCCTTCTATATATATAGCTCTTTACATAACTTATATTCCTCCTCAAGCATGAAGGGAATTCGAATTCATCCTACTATGACACCTATTGATACTTAAAACTAACTATTAAATGCAAATGACACCTAACTAGCAGTTCTAGAGACCTAATACAACTAGGAGTGTAACTCTTTATCATGATTACAACAACCTTATCTAAACATTTAAAGCATTCTTTGACAAATTTCAACCTCACGAATTCGAATTTGATGAAGCCTCCCACGTGGTCATCTGACTGCTGAAGACAAACCCTAGAAATTAGGGAACATGTTTCCTTGTTTTTAGGTTTAGGATCCCTGAAAATGGCACGTGGGACAGAGCCTTCATCTCCACATACATGACACATTTTTCAAAACTGAAGGAGGTTTTTGTATTACATGATGTCTAGAACAAACACCTCTCTTGGTTTCTTAAAATACATCTCCAGCTGTCCAGAATATATCCTTGAAAAACACGTGTCAAACAGGAAAAATCTGTTCTCTGAATTTTGGGTTTCAAAGAAAGCTTATTATCTCCCAACTGAAAACACTTATGAAGAAAGTGTTAGAGCCTAGATTTGTCTCAGGCTAAAAAGACAAGGTTTTAGGTCCACATCAAACCACGCTCAGCCTCATAGCTAGCCCTACGAGGATAGGAGAGGGCTCTCTCCGGGTCAATCTCAGCAAAAGGTAATTGATGAGGCTCGAGATGACTATATTTGCAATTAATCTTAGGCTAGGTATGAAGTACAAGGAGTTTGAGGTTGATTTTTGAGGTTTTTGTTGAATGAAAGGGAAAGGCAATTTTGGGTGCGGGGATGAGACACAGTTTTTGCAGAGGTCTACTTGGGGCAAGGTAGGCGATTGTCTTGATGCTTTTAAAGAAAATGAATGGCTAGATCTGACTGGTGAGAATCTAAGGAGAGCAAGAAGCTTTCAAGGATTCTCCTTAAACAGACAAAAACATTGAAAATCAAACAAACTTAAAGGCAGAGCATAACAATCTCTATGGATTCTACCTTAACACTTCATTTGTTCAATTGCAGAAGATGAGAGAAGGAAAATGATACACATAACAACTTACAATTACTGAAAGAATCACACCATCAACACATAAAGCCACATGGATCCCAAAAAGTGTTGCAAAACCCTAGTCTTTCCTTTACCAAAAATGCAGAAGTGAATGTACAATAGAGTGTCAAGCTTTTCCCAAGAGTCCAACCCTGAAAATGACTTAGAAATTACATAATAGAGGAAATCCAACATATTTCCTTGCCTCTAGGGGTCGAGATCATGATTCTAGGAGCCGTTTCAACCAATTCCAAACAAAGCACTACAATCTAGGCAGTCAAAACAACTTGCATCTATAAGGTAGGAAACTGATTCATTCATTAAATTTTCACTCTTTGGTGAATGAATCTTCTAGAACAAGTAACTAAGTGTCAAAATTACATCACGTTCAATCAATTACATCAAGAGAAATCAAAAATTACATCACAAATCAAAACTAGTCAAACTGGCCGAATTTCTGAGCTGAAAGATGAAAAACTGGGCAATAAATCTATATGCGCCGCGCTACTTTGCTGTTGATTTTGAGGCACTTTCTGAAGTCCAAATCGAGCTCAAGTTGGCTTCTTGGAAATCCCTACCCATCTACTTTCCAACCCAAGTGGAAGTTTCCAATTTGGTGTCCATTTGCCCCTCCAAAAGTGCATTCTCCCAAGACTGCTTCCTGTGTGTCAAAATAGGGGTAGTGAGGTCATTTTTTGCATGTTTTTTGACCTTTTGGGGACACATAACTCACCCAAATTTCTTGTCCAAGTACCAAAATTCATGATTTCTCATGAAAAATCAAAAACTGCAAGCCATTTGTAATTTGGAGCTCCCAATCCTATGCGTTGCTCAAGGTGTGCGACGCATATAGGGAAAAAGCCTATTTTTTACACAAAAAATTCCAAAATGACCAAAAATGCCCCAAATATCTTGAAATTTGGGCTGGAGTTTCCTTATCAAGTGTGATGATGGGCTAAAGAGGCCTCGGCCAAAATCTGAAGACGGACGAGCTCCCTTTGCTTCTTTTGATTCTTGATTGCCTTCTTCAAATTCACCTTTAGATTCCTTATCCGAGCCTTGAAAACTTGGTTCCATGCCCTGTAGTGGACGGCCATGTGTCTCAACAATGCATTATCTCTATTGGCCTTGTTCAGTCACTTCTTCAAGTAAATGTTGACCCTCTCGAGATTAGACTCTAGATCCTCATTGATCTGTCGCTCTAGAGAAGTGAACTCAATCCTCCTATGTTGGGCAGCTTGGCGATTGTCACGGACGTTCTACAGCTCCATGATTGCATGCTAGTCTTCAAGCTGCTTATTTCTCTGCTCCAAATCCCTGATGTTCCATTTGGCCATCTCCAACTGGATTTCCAAGGCTTGAATGTCTGTTTCTTGCTCCTCGCTAATCCTTCTATATTTGGCCTTCTCTGAATCTATAGTTGTCTCATCATCATGAATGAGAACGAAACCTGATGGCTCACCTGAAGGCCCCTTCTTATGCTTGGGCTTCTTGCCCTTGTCCTATACCTGTGCCTGTGGTGCTGATGTCGGAAGCGAGGCCCCTTCCACGCCAAGTGGAGATAACAATCGCTTTGCTGCTGCAAACAAAGATCTGGGGCCTTTCGGATAGCCTCTCTGATATGTAATGAAAATAGGCCTAGTCTCATGACGCTCATACTGCTGAGAAGGTTCACCCTCGTGTTTCACCTTTGATAGCCTTCGTGAAGCTCTGAAGAAATCACGAGAGATGAAGTCATCCCAAGTGATGCCCTGCAATCCAAGCTGATGAACCACCAAAATCTTTATAAGAGCAAAATGATAGACACTGTTAAGTTGTTGCTGAGGGGTTCTTGTTATAGACATTTTTGTGCCTCGCAGCATGGAGCATGAAATGTCAATAATTACAGGGATCCTCAATCCCTAAACATGTTGTTCTTACCCCTAGAGGAACAAGGTCAGCAAACCACAACACTTCCTATCAGTTCTCCACCTGAAAACACTCAAAAACAGGCTATTTTTGGATCATGTCAGCTGCTCCACTGAGCATCTGCGCTGAATGTCAATTGCTCCTCCTTGTACCTGCGCTGAAAGTCAACTCCAATGAAGGCTACCTGCGCTGGGCGAGATTGGCCAAGTGGCACAGTCATTCTGCAAGGTGTCAATTGCCCAGGAAGCTTCCAAACTGACACTTGGTTCGAGGAATTCGCCCTGTGATGAGTAAGAGGTACTTGATCTCCATGTGGAAGCAAGGATCTCCAAGTGGACTCAAGAACTGAAGTTTAACTGAAGAGAGAGAGGACACTAGTCAGCTTTATGCCAGCCTCAAGCTGACTCATCCTTTCTCCAAATACCCTATATATAGAGCTCTTCTATGAGGTCTAGGGAGGCTGGAATTTTGTGCAAAGCAAGGAAGTGTTGTTGGTTTACAGTTAGAGCTATTGGGTGATTGCTTTTATAGAGGGGAAGAGGAGATTTCTTGCTGCTGGGGAGGTGCTGCTGGATTGGAGCCATTTATGGTTGTAACCTTCTCAGAACCTTTTTCTTCTATCAATAAAGCTTTGATGTTCTCCTATATACTTGTATTGCAATGATGTATTGTTTTTATCTGTATATTTGATCCATTCTAATCCATGCATCAGTTATGAGTACATGTTTCTTGTAGTTTCCCTCTCTTGTTTTTGCAGGATCTTTGTGTAGCTGGGCCGGCAAAGGGAGCAAGGAGCTGGGAACAAGAGGCAAAGAGAGAAGACAGGATCGACAAAAGCGAAAGACATCGGTTGGTCAATCTTTTCTTCCTTCTCTGTACTTTCATAAAGGAAAAATATCAAAGCTTTACTTTCAGTTGTTGCTAAGGAACTATCACCCTTAGAGTAGGGATAGGGTCATTCTGAGTCGGATACTTTTCCCCACAACAATCTGGCGACTCCGCTGGGGAGCCTAGTATCTTGTTGGTGTTTGTAGTATCTTTGCTATTCATTTTTTGAACAAAAGAGTACCGAATCGAAAAGCTTTTGACTATATCAAAAGCGAAGTAGAGGGGCTGCTACTCTTGCTCATTTTCTGAGCAGATTCATGATTTGAAGAGCTGATCTACGAAAGACTCTTGTGCTCTTTGTGATAGCTTTTCATCCTCTTGATCATCCCTTAGCTTGTACTTGACCTATAGCTTTTTATTTCAGCAAAAACAGTGAATTTTTGAGCTTTTTATGACCCGGAAACCCTTGTAAACGCAACTCTCGTGTCTCAGTGCAGGCTGTCCAAAGGCAGTCTGCATTTCAGCGTAGGTACTCCCTTCGGGAACTGTGCTGAGAGCCAGTTTGACAGACCAGAGCCTGCGCTGAACCAGTTAGGCTATGTCTTCCTGAGGTTTCCTACTGAGTCTTGGCCCTGTTTTCACTGTTGTTTTGCTGCTGATTGCTTGTCATTTGTACTTTCTGTAAACCAACTTTCCTTGACATTATTCCGCCTCAGTTGTGTGATGAAACTGTGACTGTTCTTTCAGTATTTCTTGTTTCAGTTACAGTTTCCCATTGTGAAAAGCAAACCAGTATAGCTGTGGCCTCTTAGATCCTGAACTGTAAAAGTGTCGTCGTGATCTTAAGAGCTAGTTTTATTACTGTTCATGGCTGTTTGAGTTTGTTTGTTTTTCATTTTATGGTTTGAATTCATACATTTCCAGTGTCTAAACAAGTCGATCTTAAGGTGTCTTTTGATTTTGGACAAGCTTGTTTACTTTCGCTTGAAATTAGATTCAAAGTTATACAACAGTTTCCTCTTTGTCTTACATCAACATTAAGGAAAAAGAAAAGAAATATCTGCATTGTGCATGTGCATTATTGACAGTTTGCATGTGATTTAGGAAAAAGTGCATTTAGTGTGTGTTCTATGATCTGTGAGAAAAGTTGATGTCTTTCTTTTCCCTCAGTAGATTAAGGTTTTCAAAGTTGAAAGATTGAAAAGTTTTTCTTCTCATCTTAGATTGCATTTAGGAAGTTGTATACATACATCTCGTGGTGATCCTTAAAGGCAAACTGATAAGCAATATCAACATTAAAATAAATCCAATTTACATAACAACGCTTTGTAACATAACGCAAACATCTAGAGGTCTAGGTAGAGACGTGTTCCGGCATCGTTAAACATAGTGACTGTCGATCTCTACGAAGGTGGGTGATTCCTCCTGAGAGTCGGTAGCACTAATACGGACTTGTGCTCCCACGTACCGTCGCGTATATATTGGGAGACCCCTATAGGCAATTATCCTTTATCCATAGGAAGCCGTATCGACCGCCCTACTGATCGCGATGCAGTGAACACAGCATTCACGAAGATCGACCACCCGTACCGTAAAACGTATTCTGTGGTTTCGCGAAAAGTTTGGCACACCCTCTGCCTAGAACTCCAGAGCAGTTTCTTTTGGCCTTTTTCAAACTCTATAACTGAAAAAGTCCAACCGAGCATTTGTCACTTCGGGCTCGTTAATACATCGAAGGCGACTAGAGTCATCTTTAGCTTTTTCTCGACTCTTAAAACATGAAAAAGCAAGTTTGTGTCTAAAAGCGTCGTTAATAAAATTTATTTTAAGCGGAACAAAATCACCTGTTATTCCCACGTTGATCTTTCAGTTGAAAAGTATGGAGCCCACCAACCAAGGAGGCAACCTTGGCAGAAGTCCAAATCCCTTCTGCTCTTGGGGAGATGTTGGTGTGCCTCATATGGCAACATTGTCACTTCCAGGATTGACAATCGGCCTCCCTGTATGGCTCTTTTCAACTAATGTAGTCCAGATCGCCACTAATCCTGAGCAGTCGAATCAACAGTCAGAACAATCTAGAACTACCCACCAGCCTTCCACTTCTTACAATACTTCCTCTGATCCTTCATCTTCGCAAGGTAGAGCTGGCAAAAGTCAGCCTCCCAAGGAGAAGAAGGAGAAGAAGAAGAAAGAAAAGAAGCAGAAGGAGCCTATGGCGAAGGCGACTGGGGGCAAGCAGGAGACAGCTGACAAAAACCCACACACTGCACCGACCGGGCCTAAATCACCATGCGTCATTTGCAAAGGGACCCACTTCCATTGTGATTGTCCTTGTATTCCCCGGATACTAAGGGACTGGTCCCCAAGGTTGCACAATCCGGTAGCATCAACCTCTGATAGTCATGTTGATTGCAGTCCGTCAACTAGCGAGAGTGAAGGACGAAGAGGGAGACCAAGATCACCCTGTGTATTGTGTGAAGGCAAGCATGCCATCCACAAATTTCCATTCTTAGATGAGGCAAAGAGAGTTTTGGAAGATCGTCCGGTTTCACCGTTACGACTTCCTCCTGGATACCAAAAATTCGCGCCTAATCCCTTGATAGTTGAAAATCCAGCTGGCCCGCTCAAGTGGTCGGCTAAAGCGTCAGTCACTGAAAATGAACCTACTGAATCCAGACCGGATGAAAGTCCAAAGGTCGATACGGCAGTTGACCCGGTTCTACCTTCAGAAGTTTCATCTTCAAATGACACCGTCGCCGAAGAGTCATCTTCATGCGACATCCTCACTGAAGAGAATAAGGATGACACCATCCAGGTTCTTTTCATCAGCACCGACTCTGATGAGCGTCAGGGCAATGCGCCCATTCCTTTATCGTAGGAAGGAACATCATCAGGGTCATACCCGGCCGTATATTCGGTCCCACCACCAAGCAACCTGGTTGTATCCTTTGATTGGAATCAACTAGGCAGACCCCGGTTACCAGCCAGTATACCATTCAGAATCATTGTCCAGATCTATAGAATGATTATGGCTGGTACTATCATTGATGAGGGGGCGTCTGTGAGTATCCTTTCCTCTGTTGCTTGGAAAGCACTGGGTTCCCCGGCGCTTTTACCTGAGTTAAGAAATCTCTCAGGTTTTGATAAAGGAACCAGTCGACCATTAGGAATCCTCCCCAATGTGCCTGTTACATTGAAAGGGAAGACCGTCAATTTGAACATGATGGTCATCCAGGGACCCTTGGATTATAACCTACTCCTTGGACGTGACTATATTTATTGCATGGGAGCGATAGTCTCCTCACTCTTTAGAGTAATGTGTTTTCCACACGAAGGAAGGGTGGTCAAGCTCGTAGACCAACTTTCATTTCCGGGATCTCGCATCGCAAATAGTCAAATACCAATCCTAAATGGTCTGTTCACTCAAGATTCGCCTCCACCCCCAGTCCTCCTTCCCGATGAGTGCAAGTGATTCGAAAAGAAAGACTGGAACCCAGGGGGCATGCACCCTGGTCTGCTTCGGGCAGAAGAAACCCTGGGTATAAGGTAGAATTTCCGCAGAAGAATGGACTAGTCCGTACCCTGTCCGGCGGTGGAAGAGGGGTTGTTCTAGAATAATATTCTTTTGTCAAAGTTATGCGAGTGAGATAATCAGCTTCTCGCTCCCCTTGTCTAGATAATCAGGATACCGAGGAAGGGGACCATTTGCGGTAGCAAGTAGTCACCATCTTTGAAGACAAGCCTCACCCATTAAAACATATGTTTTGAAGGATAAGTAGGGGCAGCCTCCAAAGAAAAAGATTCTATTGCTGCAACAGGTGGTCGCCATCTTTAGTAACCTGATGATAGACATCACCGAAGAAAGAGATTGATTTGCGGCAGCAAATAGAACCCTCTTCGGATAATAAGAAAGAGGCAAGCCTCCCTCAATAATACCAATGTTTTGTCTTTGAGTAGTGTTCTTCTTTTGTCACAAATAGCTGTTCGTTAAAAGTTGGGCCGACGGGAAGCCTGAGTACCGCATAAGACCCCTTAAAATAACGAGAAGACTAGTATCGTTAACATTAGATTGGCAAGATGACAAGTAGCTGTGAACACCCAAAGAAAAGCAGAGGTAGGGTAGAGGAGGGGCAGCCTCGAAATTCTATCCTATGTCTGGGGGCATGCAAACTTTTGGAATGCGAGCGAGGGACGACTATTTATTTTTTTAAATTTTTAGGTCCTCCCTTTAAACCTGTAGGTCTAACCCTTTAAACTCGTAGGATTAGCCGATTCCGACCTTACATGAAGAAAGCCTGTGGGGCAAAGGTAAAAACTTGCCAAAGTTGGAGCATAGCTTCGTGAGATAAAGCTCCTTAAAAAATAGCTATCTCACAGGAGGCGTTCTTATTCTATGACTGGTATATCGAGCAGTTTTAGCACATAGTTCATGCTCGTTAAAAAATAAACGCAAGATTCGAGCAGTTTTAGCACATAGTTCATGCTCGTTAAAAAATAAACGCAAGATTCGAGCAGTTTTAGCACATAGTTCATGCTCGTTAAAAAATAAACGCAAGATTCGAGCAGTTTTAGCACATAGTTCATGCTCGTTAAAAAATAAACGCAAGATCCGAGCAGTTTTAGCGCATAGTTCATGCTCGTTAAAAAATAAACATAAGTTGTGAGCAATCTTCCCCTAGAGTTCAAGCTCATTCAGAAAAAATGAACCGGTAAATAACCTTTTGAGATCGTAAATCCATCAGCCATAAAAGCCTTGGTCGTGTTTGTGCACCGTCACCTCCACTTTTCATTTGGCCGATCGTTCATCTCCATATGTTTGTTTACCCATTTTGAGGAACAGCTGCGAAGAGTGATTTCACTTAGCCATCCTTGTGACACTGCCGTGATTGGAATATTCCAACTTGTACCTGGAATCTGCTGCTATCCCTGTTTATCACTCGTTCCTCAAAAGACGAGTCTTCTTTGAGCTCTTTTCACTGACTCGTAAAAAATGAAAAGTTTGCCGAGTTTTGGCCTTCCAGCTCGTTAAAGCGACCGGAAGAGCTATCCCTCCTCTAGATTTTAATCTTTTTGGACCTGAGGGATTATTGCACAAAAAGATCGAGCGCTTGTTTTGTTCGGCTCGTTAAAGCAATCGAAAATTCATCCCTTCTGTATTGTTTTATACCTTTTCGGACTTAAGGGATTAGATGACGAAAAAGGAATTATGGAGTTAACTTTCTGTACCTTTTCAGACTCTCTAAAAATGAAAAGGACCGAGTTTTCCTTGTCGTTAGACTCGTTAAAATGATTAAATAGCGACAAACTTGTCTTTAGACGAGAACGAGTTTCCCTATCGCTAAGCTCGTTAAATCATAGCGATGGGCTTGCCCGAAGGGTAGGTTATAGAACAAGCATATGTTATCCTCCTCAAGCTTGACAAAAATAAAGAGGTACTGGTCAGAAATGACTGGGGAAAAATTGGGAGAACATCAAAGCTTAATGGTAGCAAGTCGCTCTTGAACATGACACTTTTCTTCCGTACCACATCGGGTTGGGTTGTTTCATTCACCGGTCTCTTCACCATGGTCTTCGCCAAACCATCCACATTTTGGGGTAATGCTACCGATCCATCGTATCAGTGTCGTTATATGTTCAAGAGAGGTCATTCTGAAAGTGTCAACCGTGTCCCATCCACTGCCATACATTATCCTTCATCCATTCATGCTCGCCACCCTGAATCATATGTCACAGTTTGTTTTCACCTCCACTAAAATCATTAGCTCCGTTCCGTGTCATTGATGTGGGATTCATTAAGGCCCTCCTTTGACGGATCGCTTCTTGTCGACTTCAGCTCATTATCCAAGAAGTTGATCTAGGAACAACCCCATCAGTACTTTGAAGCTTGCATGCCTCAATGGCAAGTTTCTCACTTCCGGCGACAGGTATACATCAATGACCTTCGACCAGAAGATTTTGCATGGCGTTCGACGCCAAGTCCTTTATTCACGCCACGTGAATTGTACTGCAGTACCTTGAGGGTCATTATCATTATCGGTGATTCCTCTCGCACTTGTTAACGGTTTTCATCATTGACCGGTAATCAAGCGATGTCTTTCCATGTTCGACTTCAGCGAAATTCTCACATGGATCGACTTGTACTTAGAGTGAAGATCGAACAAGTTTGAAGACCCCGGATCTAGTTTCATCCATCCGGGCTGCGATACATATTCAGGAAATATAAAAGCATTTGTCATGTACATCATTGCAGCAGATGATCATCCTACTCAAAGGATGATAATTTCAGCAGAGAATTATCAGTCTACCATGAGACGATCGTCTGTTCTATGTACTAAAATGTATTTATAAAGCTGAGCATGGGAATGCCCGCCTCAGCTAGATCATGAAAGCAAAATGAAAAATAACGTATTGTATTGTATTGTATTACAGGGCACCTCTCAGCACTTGAATGAACTTCGGACCCTCTGGATAAAGCATTTCACCCGATAAACGGCCTCATACTTTAGGGGGCAACTGTTATAGACATTTTTGTGCCTCCCAGCATGGAGCATGAAATGTCAATAATTACAGGGATCCTCAATCCCTAAACATGTTGTTCTTACCCCTAGAGGAACAAGGTCAGCAAACCACAGCACTTCCTATCAGTTCTCCACCTGAAAACACTCAAAAACAGGCTATTTTTGGATCATGTCAGCTGCTCCACTGAGCATCTGCGCTGAATGTCAACTGCTCCTCCTTGTACCTGCGCTGAAAGTCAACTCCAATGAAGGCTACCTGCACTGGGCGAGATTGGCCAAGTGGCACAGTCATTCTGCAAGGTGTCAATTGCCCAGGAAGCTTCCAAACTGACACTTGGTTCGAGGAATTCGCCCTGTGGTGAGTAAGAGGTACTTGATCTCCATGTGGAAGCAAGGATCTCCAAGTGGACTCAAGAACTGAAGTTTAACTGAAGAGAGAGAGGACACTAGTCAGCTTTATGCCAGCCTCAAGCTGACTCATCCTTTCTCCAAATACCCTATATATAGAGCTCTTCTATGAGGTCTAGGGAGGCTGGAATTTTGTGCAAAGCAAGGAAGTGCTGTTGGTTTACAGTTAGAGCTATTGGGTGATTGCTTTTATAGAGGGGAAGAGGAGATTTCTTGCTGCTGGGGAGGTGCTGCTGGATTGGAGCCATTTATGGTTGTAACCTTCTCAGAACCTTTTTCTTCTATCAATAAAGCTTTGATGTTCTCCTATATACTTGTATTGCAATGATGTATTGTTTTTATCTGTATATTTGATCCATTCTAATCCATGCATCAGTTATGAGTACATGTTTCTTGTAGTTTCCCTCTCTTGTTTTTGCAGGATCTTTGTGTAGCTGGGCCGGCAAAGGGAGCAAGGAGCTGGGAACAAGAGGCAAAGAGAGAAGACAGGATCGACAAAAGCGAAAGACATCGGTTGGTCAATCTTTTCTTCCTTCTCTGTACTTTCATAAAGGAAAAATATCAAAGCTTTACTTTCAGTTGTTGCTAAGGAACTATCACCCTTAGAGTAGGGATAGGGTCATTCCGAGTTGGATACTTTTCCCCCCAACAGTTCTATGTTGTATAAAGGTGGTCATCCTCTCTATATTCCGGCAAATGAAATACGAAATGTTCATCATCCACACGTTGTGAAATGCATGAGTAACCTAATGTGATAAGCATAAAGACGAGAGAACCGTCCCTCACAGCTGAAATATTTCATGATCAGTCTCATGAGTGGAGCATATTCATCATTTAGGTATCGGAACGAGAACACTCTTTTGAGCTGCCTCAACAAATTGGTTTTGATGTATGGCTCATAATGCTACTGATCAATCTATTGTTTTTTGTGCCATAGTTCACCAATATTCGGTATACCTGTTGCTAACGAAACAGTTTCTGGTGTAAGTGTAAAGGTGACACCAGCCAAGATAGCTTGGTCTCCGTGCAAGTGCAAGACAAAAAGACGAGCCAACTCATGATGAAATTGGACCTCAGCCACCTTTTGACAAAACTCATAGCATGACTGGTGCTCAAAACACTGCATAGCAAGGGGACAGGCATGCAATTCTATAAGGTTGATTGGTTCTTCCCTGACATGTTTTCCACTTTTACGAGGCCTCCGGGGTCCCTATTCACCCAAGGGAGTATCACTTTGGGTTTCTGCCTCATATTCAGATGAGTGACCAAATGACATCACTACTGATATGCAAACTGCCTTGAATGAATGCTGATATGTGAAATTGTTGTATACAACTGAATGTGGACTGCTCTTTTTGATCTAAACAATGTTGTGACCAAGGGGAAAACAAATGTAACAAGGGAATATTAGGAAGGGGAAAATATCAGGGAATTAGGGAATTTTGAAATAAAATGTAATTAGGGAGGGGAGGGGAAATGTATATATGGGAATAGGGTTTTAGGGTTTGGGATATTGAATAGGGTTAAGGAGTGTTTTATAGGGGTAATGGATTAGGAGTTTAACGATTGTAGTGTAGGATTGATGAGGGGATTTGGAAATGAGGAACAAAGGGAAATGGGGAAAGGGAAAAACCTTGGTGACAAAACAGTGTTCAAAACCTACAACAATTTTCCTTATTTGCAAAGGGAGGTTTTCAAAGTCTTATTTCAATGGTCATTATCCATGAACCAATCACATTCACCATTAAATACACAACAAAAGCAGTGGATGTGAGCCTACCTGGCAAATTGATGCGAAGTTTGGGCGATTTGATGAGTTTGCAAACAAATTTCGGGCTCAAATCTATAAGCGTCGTGCTCATTACCTAGTGCGCCGCGCACACTATATGCGCCGTGCTGGTTCAATTTTACACTGGCCAGAAGTCCTGTGTGCACCGCGCACACTATATGCGCCGCGCTGGTTCAAGTTTACACTGGCCGGAAGTCATGTGTGCGCCACGCACACTATATGCACCGCGCAGTCAGTTATATGCGCCGGGCAGGTGAACTATGAGCCAATCTCCTCCCAAACGCACAAATTCAACTTGAATGACTTTCTCCACCCTTGGCATGTACAATGGCTTGAATATTCATTGAAAAATCCTTATATAGACACTAATTTGATTTTTGCCTCTTCAATAACCCAATTTGTTATGTTTTGCAATTGACACTTTTTCAAGATTAATAGAATTTTGACCTTTTTGTTTCCTCCTTAAATTCGGTTGAAATAATGAATTTCTTTGACAATTTTTTGCAGGGATAGCTGAGATATGATCTGGAAAAGGAGACCAGGGCTATGCCTGGACAATTCAAGAACTGATTTTTTTGAAAAATTATTACAAAAACGAAATGTCGACTTATCTTCAAAACAGAGTTTTGAAGAGAAGTCATAATCTATCCATGTGACGATAAAAATCTTTGAGATAACAACTTATCAAGGACCTCCCTCTGGCCTGCTGGCTTTATTAGACTTTGTCAAAGACCAAATTGACTAACCCTAGACCTAATGACTAAAATAACTGTTATGACCTAGAAATTGAAACAGGACTGCAAATGACTTTTCACGACTTGATTTTTATGAACAAACATGAGCCAACAGTGCTAAGCATGAGGGGAATGAGCGACACAAGCCCTTCCATCAGATTTATGGCATGCTCCTAACGAAATGCAACTGTAGAGTTTAGGCTTCTGTGATCCATATCAAGTTTACAAAAGATTTTTCGGCGAAAATCACATGAAATATCATTTGCCGATGCGTTTCAAACCAACCAGTGTGGTTCATCGTCAGGACAAGTTGAAGAAACAGATCCAGCTTAGCATGTTAAATAGGCCAAGCAGAGCCTCCAACGGCTAGTTTGACCAACCGCTAACATTGACTAATGGACCGGGATCAAAATATCTTTAATAATAAAAAGGAGATAAGTTATAAAAATAATTTAAATTAGTGATAATAGTTTATTAATAAATAG
Organism: Pinus tabuliformis; assembly: GCA_031772625.1. Taxonomy (NCBI): domain Eukaryota; kingdom Viridiplantae; phylum Streptophyta; class Pinopsida; order Pinales; family Pinaceae; genus Pinus; species Pinus tabuliformis. The sequence continues at coordinate 872,839,282 of CM062811.1, forward strand.
TTAAAAATTATAGGTTAACAATTATTTAAAAGGAAATTAGTTGCAAAGGACCACTACTATGAATAAATTAAATGTGAATACGAGTTAAAAATGGTGGGACACCTAAACATGAAATGCAAAAAGAGTTTTGATCTCTGACAGAGGGATGACCAGACCGACTCTAACAGAAAGTGAGATAGGTTATTGTATCTGGAGATTTTATGAAGAGAAACCTTCTTCATAATTCCAAAATACCTTTTCATGTGACCAGAAACAGATCTTGAAAAAGACTGCTAAAACCAGAAGACCAAGCTTGACTTTCAATAGTTTCGTAGTGCAAGTTTAACCATAAATTCCTCCCACCTCAGAATGGATTTGAAGAAACTGAAAGCGGTTTTTGTAGTTTGGTATGTTAGGAAGAAAATCATCTTTCAGTTTTCAAAATTGAGTTCTCAGCTGCTCAGGACCCCTTCTGGAAGTTGACTAGTAAACACAGAAAGCAGAGTTTTTTATGTTGAAACAGGGTTTTTCAGGGATTTCGTAACGCACTATGAAAACTCCTAGTTCAGTGATTTCATAGCTAGTTTCAAAATATTTCCAAAATGATGTGAGATACGACTTCTAAACACCTGGTAAGGCTTCTAGGACATAGAATGAGGCTATCAAACTTTATTTGGAAAAGAGATATGACCTTAAAAGACTTCTAACCTTATGACCTAACCCTTAAAGCTTGAAATGACCTAGAGACCCTTTAACACCATGACTAGAAGAAGGGTTTGTAAATGAGAATGAAAATAATTGTGATGAGATGACTCAAAACTTATAAGACTATGACTAGAAGCAAGGCAACTTTCCAAAGCTTAGAGACAAAGATTTTAGGGTGATAACAACTAACAAGCTTCTTTTCAAGACAAAATGAAGACAATGACGACACTTTGCGATTTGGAATTGAAAACTTGCTTTTGACACTTGAAAAACTACTAATTCAAATCAAATACAAGAGTAACAATGTAATCAACTATCAAGAACAATCGGATTCTCTTCTATGACTGAAAACGACACTTGCGACACTTTCAAATCAAGAAACGACAGTTCAATTACGCTACTTCTTTGTAAAAGAGAACTGAAAATGGCTCACAATACATAAAAACATTTACAGTTCTTTGCACAATGGAGGTAGAATAATGACAAGGAAGGGGGTTTCCAACAGAGGTATACTGACTACAGACAACAAAACTCTTGAATAGAGCTGAAAAGAGTGAAGAAAAACGAAAGTCTGGAGGCAAAATTAGCCTTCTCGGATCAGCGCACTTGTTACACAGGGATTCCAGTATGCATCCCACCTACAACACATGGGAAGTGCGATGGATACTGATATCCTTGAAGAGAGGGTACGATGGTATAGTGCGAGACTTTTGATCCAGTTCTTGATCACAGTTTGCACCATAGTTCAGGGATTCAGGCCGACCAAGTGATAATCAGTAAATAAATCACAGGGTTAGATCTAAGGAGGTTACTAGAGCCACCACAAGGGCAATTAGAGAGCTTGTAAATCGATTGTTCAGTTCATAAACAAAACTCGAAGATAGACTAAAGCAACATTGATCTACTTTGCACTTGCATAGAAAATGCAGTTCGAAGGCTAGCTGGCTTGACTTCAGGCTCCGTCTGTAAGTTTATAAAGAAAACAAGTATAGACAAACAAATAATCTATTCGCTCCCCAGCGGAGTCACCATTTTGTTACCAGGAAATATAGTGTCTATGCAGAGCTGCTAGTCCCACTAAGACTGGTAGCTATCTTAGAAACAAACAAACTAAAACTACTTTCATTTTCCTTTATGAGAAGTAGATAAGAGGGGAACAAAGGAGACCAACCTCTGTCTTGCACTTGGTTCCTTGCTTGATTCCTCTCCCTTCTGATAGATCTTTTCCACCCGCTTCCTCGTTCACCCAGCTTCAAAGAGCACCTATGGAATCAAAGCAGCATAACACTATCCAAAAATAGAGATCTACTATCATAAACAATATAGGACCAGATATATATTGACCACACAAGTGCATATATCATCAATCATACAAAAATGTGGAGGAAAAATTGAATAGCTTTATTAATATCAAGAATATCAAAGAGGACTACAACCAATTTTTCTGACCCAACGTCATCCTCTAAGCAAGAAAGCCCTTCTTCACCTCATGAAAAGCTTAGATCACCCAACACTATGATGTTGCACCAAGAAACCAACGCACTTCCTTACAAGATACAAAATTCCAACCTCTGGATCTCTGGGATGAGGGATCCATATATAGATGATTGTAGGGAGGTGAGTCAGCTTCTGAGATTTTGATTAGTGTCCTCTCTCTAATAGTTCTTGATTCCACTTGGAGATTGATGATCTCTTACTCATCCTTGGGCGAATGCAGAGAGGCAAGTGTCACAGGAGAAGTTTCTGGAAGATTCCATGATCCTTCACCTTGCAAATTGACTCTGCCATTTGTCCACTCTCACCTATCGCACCCCATAGAAGGGCTTTTCAGTATGCATCACACCTCCCATGTGCATTTAGGTGGGATACAACAAACTTTGACCATGGAGTAGGTGAGATGGTCCAGCTTTGACTAGTTCTGAGTAGTTTTTCATGGAGAACTTCTGGGGGATGATGTAATCATTTGACCTTGTTCTTTTAGCGGATGGAACAACACTTTTAGGGACTTAGGAGTCCTTGGTTTATGGACATGTTTGATTGCCTGGATTGCAGTGCCCAAAAATGTCTATAACAGTTATTTCCAAAATTAATGTCGTATAATCATCTAGCAATAACAGTCAATTGTCTAGAGGTAAAATTAAGGGAAAAGGTAAATCAAAACAAAATTATTATTCGAAAGTGAAACCCGCTAAAATTGAACCTACTAACAAGAAATGAAAACCTCGCTATCCTTTCCTTATTTGCAATGAGGATCATTATACGAAGGAATGCCCACATTGGGAAGAGGTTTCCAAGTTGTTTTAAAGGATCCATTTCCTTCTCAAGGCAACAAAATGGTTTCTCATAACACATCTTCCTCTCCTACATCGAAATATAACATGATGATGTCTTCACAACAAGTTATGGTAGCTACGAGATCAAAAAATTACGGATCCAGAAGTCTTGTAGTTAATGGGAACAAGGCTAGTTCATTTGGTCAACCTTTGAGTTCAACTCCTCCTCGTCCTTTTGGGCCGTTACAAATCAAGAAAATGAATCATGACATGATGATTCAACCACCCCCCCAAAGGTGTGCTTCTAAAATTAGCTTTCAACCTACCTGCTAGAGTTGCACGGAATTACAACATTGTTGAAGACCTGGCTATGTCTCCTTCAACGATGTAAGCTCTTGAGGTGCTTCAAACATGTCCAGCACATGAAAATTTATTATTGTCAACTATTGGCGTTATTGGTCCATATGATTTGAATCTAATTATCTTTGATCTTTAGTTTCATATACCTAGACTCCCACAACAACTAGAATTCCAGATTCCAATTTTTGTCAAAACCAGATGATTACTTTGTATAGTTGTTGATGAAGGAGATTCTATGTGTACCATGTTGATTTCTTGTTGAAAAGATTTAGGTTCTCCAATGATGAATTAGTTACCTACCTGTTATAGACATTTTTGTGCCTTACAACTCCAAGCATGAAATGTTCATAAACCAAGGGCTCCTAAGTCCCTAAAAGTGTTGTTCTAACCCCTAAAGCAACAAGGTCAACAGATTACAGCTTCTCCCAGAAGTTCTCCACCTGGAAGTGCTCAGAATAAGTCAAAACAGGATCATTTCAGCTGCTCCACTGGCTAGGTGCATTGCATTGCACCTAAATACACTGGCTAGGTGCGTTGCAATGCACCTAAATACACTGTGAGGGTGCGTTGGGCGAGAAATGACAAATGGAAGTGTCATTCCGCGAGGTGGAGAGACAATGGAAGCTTCCAGAATCTTCTCCTGTGACACTTGCCTCACTGAATTCGACCAAGGATGAGTAAGAGGCCTTCAGTCTCCAAGTGGAAGCAAGAACTGAAAGAGAGAAGACACTAATCAAATCACAAGCTGACTCATCCTCCTTACGCATATCTATATATGGATCCCTCATCCCAGAGATCCAGAGGCTAGAATTTTGCACATTGTAAGGAATTATTGTTGGTTTTGAGACAAACATCAGAGTATTGGGTGATCTATGCTTTGTTGGAGGTGAAGAGGGGCTTCTTTACTGGGAGGTTGATGCTGGGTCAGGAACCATCGGTTGTAACTCCTCCTGGATCTTTTCTTGTTTATCAATAAAAACTATTTGAGTTTTTTCTCCATGCTTTTATATCATTGATGCTTGTTACATTTGTATGGTTAACTTAAATCTAATCCTAAGTTGTTTATGAATATAGATCCATGTCTTTGTATAGTGTTCCTCTTCTGTGATCTTACAGGTACTTGGTGAAGCTGGGCAAGTAAGGGAGCAAGTAGCTGGAGGCTGTCAAAGAAGAGAGGGATTGGATCAAACGATTAGCGCAAGACACAGGTTGGTTCTTTCTATTCCTCTCTATCTATAGTTCATAAAGGAAATACAAAAGTAGTTTTTCTCTATTTGTTTCTAAGGCAGCTGTCACACCTTAGTGGGATAGAGCAGTTATAAATAGACACTTTTCCCGGTAACACTACCACTCTGAAAGCCTTTGATGGAAGAGGTTTTGGTCCTTATGGGATCCTAAATGATCTTCCCATAGAGTTAGAGGGTAAGACTGTCGTGATCAAAGTTGAAGTTTTTGATGCTCAACTCGATTACAAACTTTTTCTTGGTTGAAGTTGGACCTACACTATGCTAATTGTCTTACTACACTTTAGACCCTAACTCTATATGTAGCATACCTTTTTCCCCAAAAATGAATGCTCTTTATGAGAATATTTGTGTCTTTTTTCTCAAATACTCACCACTGATGGGAACCTTTGCACTCCCTCCACCTATTTTTCCTTCTAGTTTTGTAGAGGTTAACATGATTACATTAAGCACTATGAAATCTTATGATTTTTGGATAGTTCCTTCAGAGTCTCAATTGACCTACTATGGAAATGAGATGCCTTTGAGCTCATTTGAATTGGCTTACTAGGCATTTCAATCATTTTCTGAACCATCATCTTCCGAGATGATAGAGTGAATGCTATTAATGATGATTATTATCATTTACCTTCGTTAGAACAAGTTTCACTTCCCAATCTTTTCAAGTATATGTTTTTGACTTACGAAAGTAATTACTTCACATGAAATGCCATGGAATGATTACCATCATCATTCCTCTTTTCTACCTAATGCATATAAAAGCGAGAATGCTTTTCAACTATGTTTTCGCTTAAGATTATAGATAGTCTAGAATGGCCCATTTTAGTTTTTCAGGATGAATCCGAAAGGAATTTGGGAAATATATCTGCGACGATTTCCATTGACATCTCAGTCAAAACAGACACTATTAAAAATATTCACATAGGTTCTTTGTGCTCATTTGAAGATATTTGAATAGATAAAGCCCTATTGTTGTAGTGTTTTCTTCTCAATGATGTACGGAACGAACCCACTTAAGATTGTGGATGACAAACAATCTCAACAATACAAATGGTTTCTAAATATTGTAGATCTACAACAACTGATAGAAACAAAACATGCCAAAATCCAGATCTATGCCACAATCATAGTTAAATAGCAAAAAGAAAGAGTAATAACTCCAATCATCTAATGCAAACTGGATATGTAAAGAATAATTTTATTATAACACCTGTGAAGGGAACAAATAGATGTTACCAGTCCCCCTCTATGGGACAGTTTCTTGGCTATCCTCAAACGTCTTCAGCTTGTGTAGTGTCTCTCTCCTCTATAATGCATAAACCCCACAAAAATATGGTGTGTGACAATGAACATAATCAGAGTTACAACAATGAGTGCAACAATGAAAATAATCAAAAGTGAATAACAAATGAAAAACCCTTGTATTTATAACAAAATATTAAGTTATCCTCGAATAATGAGCAATAATAAAATATTGTTGATCCCATTATTGGAATAAACACTTGGAATATTTTATAATATTTGGTTAGGAGGGAAAAAGTATTTAAACTTTTATTTAGAAATAATAAATAAATAAATGATTATTTATCATCTCAAGGAATTAGTTAAGGAATAGTAAACAAATAAGGATTTATGTAATTATTCCCAAGGGATTTAGTCAAATTTAACAAAGAATAATAATTAATTAGTGATTAATTAATTATTCTTAGAGAAAAATAAGATAAATAATGATTTATCTGTTTATTTTCATGATTGGGTCAAATTTGACAAGGAATAATAATAAAACAATGGTTTCATTAATTATTCCTAGAAGCAAATCAAATAAATAGTGATTTATTTAGTTATTCTTCATGTGTTTAACTATAAATTACTTAACAAAGGTGGTTTATTAGGTAATTTCTCAGAGTGAAAGAAATTTTACTATGGTGAAATTGGCTTTACATGTTGTACTTTGATTCATCTAGTAAATTAGGCTAGATGATCAATTTTTTGGTGATAACACCTATTTCAAGAATTTCACCACATTTTTTCCTATTCCTATTAGGAAATGCTAGGAATTGACCCAATCATTATTGTTCCCTTGACTGATTGGGTGTCCAATATTGTACATATTAACAAGAAGTAGGGAACCATTAGAGTATGCATCAATTACAGGGATATCAATAAGGTTTATCCTAAGGAAAAGTATCGTACCCACTATATCGATTAAATCATTGACAATTATGCTGGAAATGAAATGTTTTCATTTATGGATGGATCTTATGGCTACAACCAAATCAACATACTCCCAGCTGATCAACATAAAACCATGTCCATATGTCCATGGGGGGATTTTTCTTATTGAAAAATCCCATTTGGTTTGAAGAACACTGGTGCAACTTTTTAATGGGCTATGTCTTACACATTTCATGATATCACGCATATTGTGCAACCTTATTTAGATGACTTTCCAGCTCATTCATTGAGACGAGAAGACCATCCAATGCATTTTAGAGCTATCTTTATCAGATTTCCTCACTACAATATACCCTTGAATCCCCACAAGTTCTTTTTTGTGTGCAATCCAGTCGATTGCTAGGATTGTTCATTTCAAAGGAAGGAATTCATGTCGATCCACTCAAGGCTGAGGCTATTCTAAAGTTACCTCCTCCTTCCAATATCCGCTAACTCCAGAGTTTGCAAGGGAAAGCAAACTGTTTACGTCGATTCATCTAGAACTATGCTGAGTTAAAGAAATATTTTACTCAACTGTTGAAAAGGGGCATCTCATTTACTTTGTATGAAATGGCTCAAATGACCTTTGATGCAGTTAAACATGCATTTACCCATACACCACTATTGCATCCTCCTGATTATCATCAAGAATACTTTTTATACTTAGCTACATCTGATGTTACTATTGGCATGGTATTAGTTTCAGAAGAAGAATTGAGTGAAGAGCATGTGATATATTACTTAAGTTGGAATCTAACCAAAACTAAAGAAAAATATGGACATGTGGAGAAATTGGCCTTGGCATTCATTCAAGTTGTCCAATGTTTTCGTCACTACATTTTATTGCCCACAACTATTATGATTTTTGATTGCAACCCCATGGTTTACATTCTTACAAGACAATTTCTGGGGGGTTAGTATTCCAAATGGATAGTTATCCTACAGGAATTAGATTTGGAATTCATAAAATCTAAATTTAAGAAATCGCTAGTATTTGCTGACTTATTATGTGACCTTCCCTATACTGAGATGGAAACTGTGGCAGAGGATTATCTTCTAGATGAATCTCTCTTTCTTATCAGTGCTATAGATCCCTGAAATGGAGATATCATCATTTATATTAAGACCTAAACATTTTAGCTAGAACTCAGTCGAGCTGATCATTTTCATATTCAGTACTAATCACGAGCAATACAATATTCTTGGCGATACACTTTATCGTCGTGATGACATTTCCATGTTCATATGATGTTTAACTCACTAGGAAGCCAAAAAGGAATTGAATGGCTACCATTATGGAGCTTGTGGTGGCCATATGTTAGGGTTTTCCACTGCTCAAAAGATCCTTCATGTGGGATATTTATGGCCTTCTATGTTCAAATACTGCATAATTATGGTCAGAAAATGCCATAATTGTTAGATATACGATTGGAAAATGCGTGCACACCCAGATCCTCTTCACCCAATCATTTTTGTCAATCATTTCGCTAAATGGGGCATCGATTTCCTTACATGTAACCCTCAGTCGGCTCGGGGGCATGGGTATCTTATCCTTGCAGTAGATTAGTTTATGAAATGGGCTAAGGTGATGCCTACATATAAGGATGATGGTGAAATAACATCCATTTTCATATTAAATCATGTGATTGCTAGGTTTGGAGTTCAATAAGCCATCATCACAGACCATGGTAGCTAATTTTTGAAACTTTATGATGATTGATCATTTGCAACGTGCATCGCAAAGAGTTGCGCATATGATAGTCCTTCTTCCAAAATATTTGGGTCTTCACCCATTTCAATCCTTGACATATGGTCTGGTCCTGCATTTAAACTCCTAGAATTCACAGTTACTTCAATGTCATATTCTTGAAACAATACTAACCATCGGTAGATCTTCGGCCCTAATACATGCTTATTGACCAAGTACTTCAGCATGGATTGATCTGTATACATTTTAAAGTGTCCACCCAACAAATAATGGCTAAACTCTTGCAGTGTGTAGACCAACGCCAACCCTTCGCACTCTATAGTGGAGTAATTCTTCTCAACTTTTCATAAGTTTCTTCTTGTGAAGGCTATCGGATGATCAATCTCTCCTTCTCCGATCTATGTTAATATTGCTCCTAGTGCCATGAAAGAGGCATTTACATGCACATGGAATTCCTTTTTCCAGTATGGAAATACCAATATAGGCGCAATCACTATCTTTTCCTTCAAGACATCCAAACTCTGTTGACAATATTCATCCCAGCAAAACATCACATCTTTCTTCAATAGTTTCTCCATCAACGCAGTTATCTAAGCATATGCCTTGATAAATTTCCTGTAATACCCAGTCTGCCCCAATATTGTGCGTAGTTGTTTCACATTCCTAGGAGCTTCCAAATTCACAACTACAACGATCTTTGCAGGGTCCATCATCAATCCCTACTTACATATAAAATGGCCGAGCAAGATCCCAAAGGGCACACAAAATATCAACTTATTCAAGTTTAGCACGATTTGATACCTTCAACATGTATCCATCACAAGGTGCAGACTTGCAACATGGCACTTCATTAATCCAAACACAGTCCAATTGTCGAAATACACCTCCAAGAATTTATGAGTAAATTCCTTGAACACCGTGATGACTACTCTGGAGAAAATGGCAAGCGCATTCTTCAATCTGAATGGCATAACTGTATATTGAAAGAAACCCCACTCTGTCATGAAGGTTTTCTTTCTTTGATATTCTAGTGTGATCTTTATATGATGATATCTTGAAAATCCATCAGTAAACGAACACATATAATTAGCTAGATTACAATAGAAAATAAGATGAGAGGTAAGAACATTCACATTCACCATAGAGAATTATTCAATCAGTTTCTAATTCACCTATATTAAGGAATGTAGTATGCATTAATGAAGAAAGGAAACATCAATCGTATGGTGTAGTAAGGGTAAACCATATGTAGGTGGATGAGGATGACGATAGGTAAGAGGAAGAAAATGATTCAAGAGCAATTAAGACAAGCACAAATTTCTATTACTTATTATTACGTCCAATGATATAATTATATCTTTAGCACATTCCAGATCATTAAGAAATTATAATTAAAAAAATTCAACCATAAGCCTAGTAGGGTAGTAAAGATTACGGTAGAATAAATATGTAGAAGAGACACCCAATTTTTAAACTGGGAAAACCCAACATTGGGAAAAACCTAGCAATCTTTCATTAGGAGAAATTATCCAATTCAATCAAATGTACAATCTGAATTTTCACAGTCAAACATGGTTAAAATGAACACTACTTCACATAAGTCAAACTTGGTCAAGGAAGAGATAATTTCATACTTATATTTAGCAAGTCAAATACAGGCAACAGGTCAAATTTCAACCCCTGGAATGCCTGGTCAACTATGGTCAAATAGGTTTAATTTTTTCTCTCAAACTTGCTAAGAAAATTTAATCAAACTCTATTAGCTGACTTACAATCAATGTTGGTGAAACAAGTTTAGTCAACAGTTCAACCAAATATGCAGCCAAATACCGAAATATGTTTTTATCAATACAAATAAAAAATAACCCAAGAATCCTTTAATAAATGTTGATCAATGAGTCAAAATTCAATTTAGATTTTGTTGGTCAAACCTTAGATTTCTCCGTGCTCCTTCACGCATGTGAACAAATGACCAAATGTTCTTGTGTGATTCAAATTGATGCCAAGTGAAGAGGTCTAAATATCAATAGATATGAGTAAAATCGAGTGGATTTTAACCAAGGGTCAAACTCCTCAAACTATTGGGGCACAAATGTAAGATTTGGAACCTACATGAATAATAAAATAATAGTTTATTTTCCCTTTGACTTTTTTGGCTTGAATACCATCAGAAGCTACAAAAATTCAACACTCCCTCTTAACTAGGGAGGTATTCACCTTGACTTGCACAAATGTACATTTTTTGAAGAATTTCTCCATCCCACAAAAATATTAAATGACCTAGTTATGTTGATGTATCCATTCACTTAATATTCTATTCCAAAACCATGTGGAAATCATCCTACATCCACATCATGCAAAGATGTCTAGCAACTCACTAGTTACATACCCTTTTCAAATGGATCTAGTTAGGAAAAACACATGGGAATATGGTTAGAACCCATTGAATGGGGTCGACAAGACTAGTCTTGGATCACTAATCTACCAAGTTCTCACTTGGAGTCATGTAAGGTACCCACCTCATCCATGGTGAGATTCTAGGCCTATTTACCATCCCCACATGTCGTCGCATGCTATTGAATGGAAAAACACTTTCCATATGCTATAAGTAACTCACTCAATCCACTAGCCAAAACCCATGGAAATATGGTCAGAACCATAACCGGGGTAGCACTCTAGGCCTTGATGCTACTTGCACTATTCTCTCAAGCCACATTACATGGCTCCAATTCAATACCCATGACCTAGTGAGAATATTTTCACCTTGATAATAAAACATTAACACTCCCTCTTTAACCAACATAACTAATCTAAACCACTCCAAGATTGTCCCTAAAGTATACAAGCTTCATCTCTAAAAATAGGCTTTGCATTAATGCAATCAGCCTACTCAACCATAGAAACAGATTGGAGCCTCACTTCTCTGCTATACCATGTCCTAGATATAGTGGTACCATGTGCTTCTGTAATAGCCCTCGTGAAAATTACATATAATAATAGTTAAAAATAATAATCACGGTTGATGGGACACTTATTCTGAGCTGAATGTTGGGAAAGACATCCTAAGGGGTGTTCATTTGGTTGTTTATGGCTAAGGAAATTGGAAAAGGCAATGGTTAAGGATTTGGAAAGGCAAAATGGAGGTTTTGGCACAATTATTTATGAAAATAATCAAAATTAGGAGAAAAAGTAGGTGAAAGGTCATATCTTGCATGTGAGGAGGAAAATGAAGGAAAATAATGGAAACTATGTGGTCAAGTACCTAGATACTTTTTGGTCAACGCATAGTAGAAACAACCCAAGAATCATTTAGTCATTTTTGGTTCGTGTGTCAAACTTTAGTTCATAATTTTCTAAGCAAACCTTAGATTCTCCTTGCTCCTTTGCACATGTGAACCAATGACTAATTCATCTTGTGTTTGATGTGAATTGATTCCAAGTGAGGAGGTCAGCATGTCAATATGTATGAGTCAAATCAAGTATGTTTTTACCAAGGTTCAAAGCCCTCGAATTGGTGGGGCCATCTGGTCAAATTTCGAGCCTACATGAATAATAAAATAATAATATGTTTTCCCTTTGACTTTTTTGAATAGAATATTGATTGAAGCTACAAAAATTCAATAGACAAGACTTACAAAAATATATTCTATAACACATTCTCCATTTAGAAGTAGAAGCATCATATATTCATCTTTCAAAGGACAAGGAAATGCTAAAGAACTCATAAGTGGGTAGCCTACTTTTGGTGTCAATTCTCAACATAATCCAATGGTTGAACCAACAATTTGCCATAGGGATTGAAGAATTATGGGCCATAGAAAGACAATATTTCCGAGAAGAAATTATGATAGATGAAGAAGTAGCCTCCAATATTACCTACGAAATAAGCATCATAGGGATTAAAAGCAAAGCCTTACTAAAGAGAATCCCTCTTTCTACTCTTCCCAATTTCTATGGATTTTCCAGTGAATATCCTAACACCTTCCTATTTGAATTTGATGTATTATGCTAAAGCTATGATTACATCTAAGATTATTAGAAATTGGAATTGTTACCTACTACTTTTAAGAGCATTACATTACATTGTTTCATGGAATTTGGTTTGCAAACTATTAGAACTTGGAATGACATGAAGTAGAAACTCTTGTAGAAAGATCAATATTATAATAAGGGAAGAGACCATTGAAAGGAAATCATCAAAATGAATCAGGAGGATGAAAATTTAGAGGACTATATAGAATATTTTTAATATAGTATTTGAAGGTCCAAGATCAGGTTGGGAAGGAATAATTTATATCCTATATTACATAAGGGAATGAAGGGTGCATGTATAGATCTTCTAAATGTTATGGGTGGAAGAAACAATATGCATATACATGTCTCTTGCTGGAAGATTCATTATCTTTCTCCTATATACTAATAATATTATTATAATGGCAAGGCATCATTATTGTCTACATAAAGAACTAAAAAATCATAGGGAATTTTCATCTAGTACATGTATGACTATTAGTGCTAACCAATCAAATATTATGATTATCAAATCCAAAAGCATCACTAACTCTAAATCGATGCATCACAGTAGAAGCTTGGATGAAGTGAATTCATATAAATATCATGAAATCAATCTTCATCATAGGATTCACTAAAGCTATGTCATTGAAGAATGATAAGAAAGGGGTGGAAATCTTATTATTGACATGAAAATATTTCAAAACCATTTGACCTTTGGCCCTAGATGTTGGAAACTCAGTTATACTGAGAGGGGAATGAATCACCATAACACTAATTGGGTCATCATTAACAAATTTTTACTTCATACTAAACAATTAACTTATTCATTACCAAACCAACAACACTTATGAGCGACAAATAAAAAAAATTACATGGAAATGCAAAGTCAAACCAAATAAACAACACAATCATGACATATGAACACCAATGATTTTAGGTGGAAACATTTCCAGAAGAAGAACCATCAAACGTTTCGTCTTTTTATTCTTCTTGTCAATCTTATTTTACATTGTACTGACACCAACTAGTATGTAAGGACCAACTCATGTTTTACATCAACTTTTGTAGGAACCCCCCTATAGAAGGCTTCAACCGCTCTTTACTTCTACAAGCTACAACTTGTTGGGAACACAAAATATCTCCTCTTCTAGGCTACTACTTGTTAATTTTTACCCTAATACCTAGAAGGAGACAACAATCCCCTAATACATGATATTTTTATTTAGCTAGATAACCTGGCTTTTGATTCTAAATATTTTCTTGTCTTTATCTTTTTTTTGTATTCTCTTTATGCTCCATTTATAGTTTCTTATCTTCCCCTCCCCCTTATCAATTATTCTTCACATCTTATCCTCTTCCTCTTCCTTCTTTTCTAGGTAATACAAGAGCTGGGTCTCATGAAAATCAATCTTCTTAACTAATTTTCCATCTAGAAGAACATATCTTGCTAACTATTTGTATTTCAATGCAAGGATTTGATGTTAAAGGTTGTCTCTTTGTATTTTAGGGTTCTCTGTTTGTGGTCCACCTAATGATTTACAAATTCTTTCTAATTCTAAATATCAAAGTAAAATAAATGGTCCTCCAGATATTATTTGAAGATTAACATTATCCAACTACAATGATTGTATAAGCCAAGGTCTGAAGTTTGTCTTTCTCCATGCTATAGGACATAGACATTGATTAATCAATGGTAATTTGGGCCACATACAATGTTTTCCCATTGGAAATATAAATTATAAATGCATATTGCTAAGATTTAATTCAAATTCATTCTCTAATTTGGAGAGGACTAAGAATGTATCCTCCTAGATCAATCATTCTTACTTCAAACAACATTGGTTATGCATTAACAAGTTTGCATCAACCACTTTAAATACCACCATAGGAAATTTTGAATCATTCACTTGTATTTCTACATTGGAAAGTTTGAATCATTCACTTCAAGCACTATCTTTGTCTCCCAGTATGCTCAAGGAATATTTCTTTCAGTGTTTTGTTGAGCAAGGGTCCAAAAACACATTTCCTTGTAGTTTGGTTGTCACCTACAAAGAGAATAAAAACTTTTTGATAATGCTAGTGCTTAAATAAGAACCAACAAAGGATGAATGAGGTAAGAACAATACATTAACAAGATTAAACAAAACTAAAACAAAGAAAATGAAACAATTCTTAGATGAAGCATAAAAACATCAACAAAATACATGGAAACATAAAGCCCTTTATTTATTACTAGTATAAAAGCTACAAATGAGATATCAAAACACTTGAAGAGAAATTATTGAGAACTGGTGCTCAAGAGTTCTCAACAAGGAACTACTTTATTCCATCTCCTATGGAAACTCACTCCCTCTTAAATAAGCTAAGAGAAATATTAATGATGATGGAAATCTCTCAACAATGCAATGCAGGATTGCCTTGGGGCAATTTTTCCAGCCCAATAACGCTCAAATTTATTCTTCTCAACAATGGACAACATAACATTTCTTTGTTCTTGACTCTTCCAATGATTTTTTTATATATCATTTTGAAGTACTATTTCCCTCCCTTAGCTCATTAATGAGAAAATTACTCAAGACAATGACAAGAGGATCCCTTGGAGGGATGAATAGCTCCAAGTCGTCTATAAATCCACTATCCTTGGGTGGTACATGTCAAGGATTCTCGATTCAAATTTTGTGAAGTGGTCTTGGACTTTTATTCAACCCTAACTGATTTATTTATGTAATAAGCCCAATGGGCCGAGTCAACGTCATAGTTAGTTAGAGAGCCAACAAAGCCCATATTAATAATTGTAAGTGGTTTACTTCCATTAGAGAAAAGGGACCACAGTTAGTTTTAAATGGGCCATAGTTAATAAATAAAGTGGTTAACCCATGTTATGAAAGGGACCACTAGTAGTTAGGGTTTTGGAAGTCATTTAGATATAAATAGTATTAGTTAGTAAGGATAAGATCATCGAGTCTTATTGTAATTGAGCTTTTCTCTATTGGAGGTTACCCCCTTGAAGAGGCAAGTGAACATTGAATATGTTTCTAAATAATAAAATACTTTCTGGTTTTTCTCATTTCATGTGATAATTCTATGCTCTGGGCTATATTTCTTTGTATTTCTAGTATTCTGGATTTCTCGTAGGTTAGGACCATAACAGGTAGTATCAGAGAACCTTCCAGGGCCATTTGTAACTCTATCACTAAGGGTACGGTCAATCCTCCTTAGTTAGGACGCTGAAAGATTGGTTTGAGTAGTACTGTTAGACCCTTGTGTATATTGCGATATGTAGCACCTGACACTCCTTGTGACCATAGTTCCCCTTTCTATCTAAAGATCATCATCCACATTATCTTCCAGATCAGATCTAATAGTTGGGTTTATGCCACTGCTATACAAATCAGATTCAACAGTTCAGGATTTCACGGTGTAGATCAGATTGTTTGTTCAATGAGGGTTTTGGCCACCATACTCTAGATTAGATTGTCACAGAACATTTGGCAAGACCATGACCTTGGGGTTTCTATTACTACAATCTAGGCCCTATTTTTGCAAGACATTGGGTAGTATCAAGATTTCTAGAATTAGGCTTCTAAGAGACTTAGCCCACAAGCTTCAGGACTGCGAGCTGGCCCTTTCGGCAAAAACATGCATAGCGCAGACTAGAGTCTCACCCGAAGCAGTATTGGGGGATGTTAGAACTAGGTTTTTTCATCCAAAGACAATGAGATAAGTGATCTTAAGCTCTTGTAGCTCAGATCCACCTTCACGTAGATCGATATCCTTCTATGGCTCGCTACTACAATTCTAAGGAAATGGCTTCTAGAACATTGTGAAGGTCTTTGATTAATCTTTATAGACCTTAAGGAAGAAGTCTATCTACTTTCACACATTAATTAATAACCCTAGATATGCCTTCCTGCAGATCTATCCAATTCATCATAAATCATAGCAAAATTAATCCTTATCTTTGTGAAAACAATTAATCACTTATTTCATGCATAAATGTTATAGACTCAATATATTCATGCAAGATTTACACATTATTCCATAGAAAACATGTTATTGAGTTATAGAACATAACATAAACAAAATTAACAATAATACTCAGATACTAGATATTTCTCCAAAATCAGCCTTTATTCAGTTCTAGTATTCAATTTACAGACTTCTTTACCTTGCGCACTCAACTGTAGGGGTCCACGCACTCAGTTGTGGACTTTCCAAGGCCTCCTACACACTCAGCTGCAAGACCCTTCCCCTTTCACCTAAGTAGAGGAAGAAGAGCCTTCCTGCTTTAACACTTGCCCAAAACAGTCTCTATCTTGACTTCATTACTTCTCTTCTTCTCTACTACCTCTTAGACTCACTATGACTGAACTATATATAGATATTTTCAATACAATACCATGGTCCATGGACCATGGGTGAGTCTCAACAACTGACCTATCACTTACCCAACCAAGGGGCTAAAGCCCTTTTGACTCCTATCTAGTTGCGTGCTCCACTTCCATATTTTGTGGATAATTTACAATCTTTACAAAATCTATTACAAAATTTGGTTAAACTAACCTAAAATTAGCCCTGGGGACCCTATCCCAATAGGCCCCCAACACAGATATGGTGACTCATCGTCGAGTCACTCAGCTAGTGCTTTGATCTTGTTACGAAGGTCACTGAACTCGACCTGTAATGCTGCTACAGTAGCAGAAC
Source organism: Pinus tabuliformis (assembly GCA_031772625.1). Classification (NCBI taxonomy): domain Eukaryota; kingdom Viridiplantae; phylum Streptophyta; class Pinopsida; order Pinales; family Pinaceae; genus Pinus; species Pinus tabuliformis. The sequence goes on from CM062811.1 coordinate 872,856,483, forward strand.
TCTATGTCATGGCCTGTTGCACTTCTTCTACTAGCCTTTCTGTTGTTGGGCCTTCTACTACTAGGTGCATCGTTCTATGCACCTGTTATAGTGTCTTTAACTTTTCTTGAAGTGTCATAGTAAGCTGACAGGCTTACTTTGTCCATGGATATATTTTGGCCTTGAGAAGGGCCTCTTTCCACTATAATTCTTCAATATTTGATTGCAGTTGCTTCCCTTCGTACATTTGTGCAAAGGCGTTGGACTTGTGTCAAAGTTCGTACAGTCACTCTGACTTCAACAAAATTGCATTGTGTCTCCCAGATGTCTGCGTTAATATTCTACATTTTGGGTCCTCCTGCGGATTCATCCATAAATCCATGTCATGTTCACATATCAATTAGCAACCTATGACTACTGCATCTAGAGTGCCCATGTTTTCCCTGATCATTGCTCCGTGTTGCTCCTAAACTTCTGGCAGAGTGGTTGGCTGCAACATCAACTGTAGCTCTAAGGTCTTCATCTAAAAATTGAATGTAACTTTACCAATCTCATTCTTCGATGTGCAGACCACAACAACCAAGTTTTAAATTTTTGCTATAGTTGCGACATCCTCCAGGATGTTCAACTCTAGAACTATCTTGCATGCTTGCTCTATTACTTTCTCCACGCTCTGAATTCATGCTTTCATCTCCTCGTTTTCTTTTAGTGCCTGATATTTCTCTGCGAACATCTTCTCATTATTTACCTTAAACTCACTTATCACTGTAAGGGCACGCTACTCTCTAATCCTTAGCTCATCTGAAACCCCTTGATGCAATGCATGGAGGGTTTGAAGTGGCAGCGTGACCAAGTTCATCCCCATATCTTTACTAATGATTAATACAACATGGTCTTCCTCTAATTCCGCATGAACAGATCCCTCTGGTAAAGGTATGACTCTAAGGACCAGAGTCTATTCCAACTGTGCTACTATATCGTTCCCTTACACTAGGCTTGGTTGCACCCCTCTCACTTTCTCAATGATCGCTTGAATCTTGTCAGTCTAGATCTACAGCTCGCATAGATCCTTCTGGGCGCTCCCTAGTATCTGCATATATTGTTGGTCAAAATTCTGCCACAAATTTGTTGTTGTATCTCTGATCTTGTCACCGATGACATCAAGATCCCCTTCTGTGAGGACCATTGGGTGGATGTACTTCTGTTTTTCTGATTTATGCTTCTTTTGTGGCCCAATAGTTACCTCCTTTCTACGCTTCTTCAATGTGAAGGGAGTGCTCTGCTCCTCTCCACCACATCTACCCTATCCAGATAGTTCTTGCTCATTTGTATGGTTGGTATCTGATTCTTCGACTTCCTCTATACCAGTATACTCTGCCTCAGCATGCTCCTTTGTAGCACATTCTTTTTTGTTATCTTCTTTAGCAGTAGTTTCTTTATTTTTTTGCTCAGCCAGATCCCATGCTACCTTCTGAGCTACCTCTTTATTCTTATGCGCAACGGTCGATTGTGCAGCAGAGATCTAGGCACACTTACTAGTGCCTACATCAAGCTTCATGGGTTCGTGCCACTCTACTAACCAACTGCCCACAATCTCCTGTACATTTGTTTCTGATACTAAGTATGGTAGCTTGTGCCATCTTTGCTTTGGGTCCTTCTATGCCTGATTCATACGTTATGGAAATCTTCCTTGAACTCCGTGAAGGCTGTTAACTGCACAAACAAGGTTGGGGACAACCTTGTTCACTGACTGATGACTGTCCTTAGATCCATCTCCATTAATATCTAGTAAATTTTTGATTCTTTGATCATCTCTGGATCCTTTGTTTCCCATAGCAAAGTGAACTTCGTTGCTTCGGGTAAGTCCTCTGCCTGCAGACGAAACTGGTTGTGCTCGACAGTCTCCATGTGACTAAGATAATTGAAAATAGTAGCCATGCATAATGGAAGGGCTTTTTGTCCTCCTGATATTTGCAACAGTTCGCAAGGACCTCCTTGCACAAATACTTCGTCTGTGTGACATTTCCTCATAATTTTTCCTACAATAATTTGGGTGGCAAACTTCACCACCTAGTCCTGAATGGAGCGGATGGAGTATCTGTGCGACTTCTTAATGGGACCATATTCTTCCTTCATCTTATCGGCGAACTCCTTTTCTCTAGTTTTCCCTCCAAACTCCTTGGCAGGGTCTGCCCCTTTGTAGGGTATCTTTGTGATGCAATGAATGAGCATATCAGTGGTTAGGATGGTTTCCACCAGCCATAGGCACCCATCATGCATCAGCAGGATCAGCTGGCTTACACACACCATGTTAATGATTGATCTATGAAAATGGGGTACGCAGAGCATGTACAACAACCTAGCCTTCTCAACACCTCTGACCCACTTCATTGGTTCCAACTGCGTAACTCCAATCTCTTCATAAAATATCTTCTTCATGTACTTGCTAGTATCCAAATGTGAGAATCTCTCATGGTCTGCGAGATCCCACTCCTGCATGTTTAGAACTGGAATGTGCACTAAGACTTTGCCTTCAAATTCAACCTATTCTTGTAATAGGGGTGTTGAGACTGTAAACTTCCTGGAATCAGGGTCATTCATGACTTTGGCCTTTCCTTTCGACAGAGGCATGTACTCTGGGAGTTGTGTGATAGGCTCTCCCTCCTTAGCATCCAATTCCTCCAAACCTTGGAATTGTTCTTCCTCTAGGTCCACCAATTTCTCTGGATGTTTATCTTTTTTCTCCTTCTGCTGCACCTTCGGGTTCTTCCTCAGTGAATGTCTCACTGACATCAATTTCTTCTGCTTCTATTTTGTAGCTGATTACTTTGGCCTATGCGACCTCAGCGCTGTAAACACAGTGGCCATAGCTTCCATGCTTGATACTTCAAGTGCTGCAATGTCAGAGACGACAACTTCAGAACTAACATCTTCTATGAGATTTGTGGGAGTCATTTGCACGAGAATAGTCCTCTGATTAACTTCAGGAAAGGTTGTGAATATCGGACTCAGAATTAAGACCTCCCAAACCTTACAATTCATACAGCGACAATAAGAGGACGTAGAAACAATTATGAGAATGCAAAGTGTTCTTCAGTGGACCAACATGCTCAATTTATAGGAGGTTTTGAATTCAAATCCAACCGTTCCTTCCAATTCATGATCATAAATGTGTCTTTGGTGGTAAATCTTTAAAGAGTTTCACCATAAATGTCACCTATCTACTCCCCTTAAAGGAATCTTTGCCATTAAATCATGAATAGTAACTCCAACATATACTTTTCGACCCATCTGCACGACACCATCCTCCATGGCACAACTCATCTAGCACCGCTTCACCTGTCGTACTCCTATCTTTCGTTGCACAGGATCACTGCTATGATTTTCTACTCTTCTAGCAACATAGTTTATAGTATCGCAATCCCTTGCAACTTCTTGGATTACTAAGACTGTCTTACTACCATGTAGTCATTGTGTAGGGGCCGATCCCCTGTGTACAACTTCAGCCTACTCCCGTTCACTTTTCTAGGGAATGGTTCCCCATTCAGCTTTGTGAGCTGAACTACACCACCATCCATGATCTCCTTAACAACATATGGCCCGAAACAGTGAATCTAAAATTTTCCTGGAAATTTTGTGAATTTTCTTTCATAAAGCAGCACTAAGTCATCTATCTTAAAAGTGTGCAAATTAGTATGCCTATCGTGCCATGATTTCTCACATTCCTTTTGTACTTATTAGTGAAATCTTGCAAGAAAGTGGTCCTCTTCTAACTCCATGATCTGCTCGAGCCATTCCTCCGAGGTCTCGTGATCCACCATCTCTGTCAAAACTGCAATACATAAACTTGACACAATATACTCCATGGGCATTATTGCTTCAGTTCCATAAACCATCCTACACGGTGTTTGGCCTATCAACTTCTTGCAGCTTTTCCTATAAGCCAATAGCACTGTTGGCACGTGCATATCCCAGTCATTCCTCTGTGCATTGTAGACCTTCGTCAATGCATTCTCCAAAATTTTGTTAAATGCTTCCACTGTTCCATTTGCCTATGGGTGATAGGGAGTTCTCTTTTGATGATATACCCAGAATTCTTCAAGCATCGCAGTGATCGTTTCATTCATGAAATGTGAACCCCTATCACTCATCAATATCTTAGAGCATGCAAACTATGTTAAGACATATTCGAACAGAAAATTCGTAGCAGTGGTAGCTATATAATCCTTCACTGGTTGCACTTCCACCCATTTGGTTAAATACTATGTTGCGCGTTCATCTTCTTACTTGGTGGTTGTATTGGACCTATGAAGTCAATGACCCATTTATCAAATACATGCAACAAATCCTGAGGATTTAAAGGCAACTCATCCATGTGCGAAGGCTTCCCCATCCTTTGGCAAGCATCACATGCCTTGCAGTATGCCTTACAGTCCTTGTGCAATGTTGGCCACCATAGCCCAGTGTGCAAAATCTTTAGCGCGATCACTTTTCCTGCGTAGTGACCTCCTCCCACTCCTCCATGTGCTTCAGTGAGGATAATGGTGCATTCAAACTTTGGAACATACCTTCGCAGTATCTCATCCACTTCGATCTTATACAAATGACCCGTGATCACTGAAAATCTGATGTGTGAACTATGAACTCCTTATTTTGTTGGGTAGAATAGCCTTCCATAGATGTTCCCATTATTAAAAACTGAATGATATTCGCTAAATGATCATCTGCAACAAACATCGCAAAGAGCTATGCATTCGACAATCCTTCTTCCAAACTATTTAGTTCACCACCCATTCCAATCATTGACAGATGGCCTTGTCCTACATTCAACCTCCTTGCCTTCACAATTACTTCAAAGTCATATTATTGAAACAATAGTAACCATCAACAGATCTTCTGCCCCAACACAGGCTTATTGACGAGGTACTTCAGCGCGGAGTGATCTGTATACATTTTAAAGTGTCCACCCAACAAATAATGCCTAAACTTCTGCAACACATAGACCATCGCCAACCCTTCACACTCTGTAGTGGAGTAATTATTTTCATCTTTTGATAACTTTCTGCTTGTGAAGGATATCAGATGATCAATCTCTCCTTCTCAGGCCTGTGTTAATATTGCTCCTAGTGCCATGCAAGAGGCATCTACATGCACATGGAATTCCTTTTTCCAGTCTGGAAATACCAAAATAGGCACAGTCACCATCTTTTCCTTCAAGACATCCAAACTGCACTGACAGTCTTCATCCCAACAAAACATCAAATATTTCTTCAATATTTTCTCCATTGGCACAATTATCTGAGCACATGCCTTGATAAACTTCCTATAATACTCAGTGTGCCTCAATGTTGGGCGCAGTTGTTGCACATTCCTAGGAGCTTCCAAATTCACAATTACAACGATCTTCGTAGGGTCCACCACCAATCCATGCTTACATACAACATGGCTGAGCAAGATCCCAAAGGGCACAGAGAATATGCACTTCTTCAAGTTCAATGTGATCGAATACCTTCGACATGTATCCAACATAAGCCGTAGACTCACAACATGGTGCTTCACTAATCTGAACACAGTCCAATCGTCAAAATACACGTCCAAGAATTTATGAATAAATTCCTTAAACGCCATGATGGCTACTCAGGGGAAAATTGTAGGCTTGTTCTTCAATCCGAATGGCATAATTGTATATTGAAAGTAACCCTGCTCTGTCACAAAGGTTGTCTTGATTCGGTCTTTTGACGTGATCTTTATTTGATGATATCTCGAAAATCCATCAGTAAACAAGTGCATACAATTTGCTAGATTACAATAGACAATAAGATGAGAGGTAAGAACCTTCACATTCACCATAGAGAATTATTCAATCAATTTCTAATTCAGCTATATTAAGGATTATAGTATGCATCAATGAAGAAAGGAAACATCAATCATATGGTGTAGTAAGGGTAAACCATAATACTAAAACATATGTAGGTGGATGAGGAAGACCATAGGTAAGAGGAAGAAAATGTTGATTATTCAAGTGAAAATAAGACAAGCACAAATTTATAGTACTTATTATTACTTCCAATGATATAGTTATATCTTTAGCACATTCTAGATCATTAAGAAATTATAACTCAAAAAACTTGAACCATAAACCTAGTATGGTAGTAAAGATTACGGTATAATAAAGATGCATAAGAGACACAAATTTTTTAACCTGGGAAAACCCAACATTGGGAAAAACCTAGCAAATTTTCATTAGGAGAAATTATCCAATTCAATCAAATGTACAATATGAATTTCCCAGTCAAACATGGTCAAAATGAACACTACTTCACATAGGTCAAACTTGGTGAATGAAGAGATAATTTCATACTTCTATTTAGCAAGTCAAATATGGTCAACAGGTCAAATTTCAACCTCTGGAACTCCTAGACAACTGTGGTCAAATAGGTTGAATTTTGGCTCTCAAACTTCCTAAGAAAATTTAATCAAACTTCATTAGTTGACTTACAGTCAATTTTGGTCAAACAGGTTCAGTGAACAGTTCAACCAAAAATGCAGTGAAATACCCAAATAAGTCTTTATCAATACAAATAAAAAATAACCGAAGAATCCTTTAATCAATGTTGGTCAATGAGTCAAAAATCAATCTAGATTTTGTTGGTAAAACCTTAGATTTCTCATTGCTCCTCCACACATGTGAACAAATTGCTAAATGTTCTTGTGTGATTCAAATTGATGCCGAGTGAGGAGGTCCAAATGTCAATAGATATGAGTGAAATTGAGTGGATTTTAACCAAGGGCCAAACCCCTTAAACTACTGGGGATGAAATTTAAGATATGGAACCTACCTGAATAATAAAATAATAGTTTATTTGCCTTTGACTTTGTTAGCTTGAATACCGTCAGAAGCTAAAAAAAATTCAACACTCCCTCTTATCTAGGGAGGTATTCACCTTGACTTCCACAAATGTACATTTGTTGAAGAATTTCTCCATCCCACAAAATTATCAAATGATTTAGTTATGTTTATGTATCCATCCACTTAATGTTCTATTCCAAGCCAACATGGAAAGCATCCTACATCCACATCATGCAAAGAGGTTTTGCTACTCACTAGTCACATACCCTTTGCAAATGGATCTAGTTAGAAAACACACATGGGAATATGGTTAGAACCCATTGAATGGGGTCGCCAAGACTATTCCTTGCATCACCAATCTACCAAGTCATCACTTGGAGTCATGTAAGGAACTCACCTAACCCATGGTGAAAACTTATGCCTATTTACCATCCCCACATGTTGTCACATGCTATTGAATGGAAAAACACTTTCTAGATGCTATAAGGAACTCACTCAATCCACTAGCCAAAACCCATGGAAATATGGTCAGAAACCTAACTGTGGTAGAACTCTTGGCCTTGATGCTACTTGGGCCAATCTCTCAAGACACATTACATGGCTCCAATTCAATACCCATGGCCTAGTGAGAATATTTTCCTTTTGATGCTACAACATTAACACCTCCTCTTTAACCAACATAGGTAATATAAACCAATCCAATCTTGTCCCTGAAGTATACAAGCCTAACCCCTAAGTACAGGATTTTTGATAATGCCATCAACCTGTTCGACCATATAAATAGATTGGAGCCTCACTTCTCTAATCTATACCATGTCGAGATATAATGGTAGCATGTGATTCTATAACAACCCTCATGAAAATTCCATATAAAAAAAGTTAAAAACAATAACTACAGATGATGGGACATTTATTCTGAGCTAAATGTTGGGAAAGACATCCTAGGGGGTGTTCATTTGGTTGTTTATGGCTAAGGAAATTGGCAAAGGAAATGGTTAAGGCTTTGGAAAGGCAAAATGTAATTTTTGACACAATTATTTATGAAAATGATCAGAATTAGGAGAAAAAGGAGGTGAAAGGTCATAGGTTGCATGTGAGGAGGAAAATGAAGTAAAATAATGGAAAATATGTGGTCAAGTACTTAGATACTTTTTGGTCAATGCATATTAGAAACAACCCAAGAATCATTTAGTCATTTTTAGTTTGTGATTCAAACTTTAGTTCAAAATTTTCTAACCAAAACTTATATTATCCTTGCTACTTTGCACATGTGAGCAAATGACTAATTCATCTTGTGTGTGATGTGAATTGATTCCAAGTGAGGAGGTCATAATGTCAATGTGTATGAGTCAAATCCAAAACGTTTTAACCAAGGTTCAAAGCCCTCGAACTGGTGGGGCCAACAGGTGAAATTTGGAGCCTAAATGAATAATAAAATAATATTTTTTCCCTTTGACTTTTTTTAGTAGAATATTGACTGAAGCAAGGGTCCCAAAACACCTTTCCTTGTAGTTTGGTTATCATGTACAAAGAGAATACAAATAGTTGCATAATTCTAGTGCTTAAATAAGAACCAACAAAGGATGAATGAGGTAAGAACAATACATGAACAAGATTAAACAAAACTTAAACAAATAACATGAAACAATTCTTAGGTGAAGCATAAAAACTTCAACAAAATACATGGGAATGTAATTCCCTTCATTTATTTCTAGCAAAAGAGTTACAAATGAGATATCAATACACTTGAAGAGAAATTATTGAGCAATGGTGTTAAAGAGCTTTCAACAAGGAACTCCTTTAATCAATCTCCCATGGAAGCTCACTGTCTCTCAAAGAAGCTAAGAGAAATATTAAAGATGATGGAACTCTCTCAACATTGCAACGCAGGATTGCTTGGTAGCAATTTTTCCAACATAACATTTCCTTGTTCTTGACTCTTCCAGTGATTTGTTTATATATCATTTTGAAGTACTATTTCCCTCCCTTAGGTCATTAATAAGAAAATTATTCAAGACAAGGACAAGAGGATCCCTTGTGGGGATGAATAGGTCCAAGTCGACTTGGAATCAACTATCCTTGCATGGTACATGTCAGGGATTCCCAATTCAAATTTTGTGAAGTGGTATTGGAATATTATTAGGGTCCAACACTAACCCCTTTATTTATGTAATAAGCCCAATGGGCCAAGTCAACGTCATAGTTAGTTAGAGAGCCAACAAAGCTCACATTGATAATTGTAAGTGGTTTACCTGCATTAGAGGAAAGGTACCATAATTAGTTGTAAACGATCCATAGTTAAAAAATAAAGTGGTCAACCTGGGTTATGCAAGGGACCACTAGTAGTTAGGGTTTTGGAAGTCATTTAGCTATAAATAGTATTACTTAGTAGGGAAATATCCTCGAGTCTTATTTTAATTGAGCTCTTCTCTACTGGAGGTTACCCCCTTGAAGAGGCAAGTGAACATTGAATATGATTATGACTAATAAAATACTTTACAGGTTTTCTCATTTCATGTGATAATTCTATGTTCTTGACTATATTTCTTCGTATTTTTGGTATTCTGGATTTCTCTTAGGTTAGGACTATAACAAGTGGTATCAGAGCACTTTCTAGGGCAAGTTTTTCCTCTACCGCTAAGGGTACAATTGATCCTCCTTAGTTAGCACACTGAATGATTTGGTGGAGTAGTATTGTTTGACCCCTACGTATATTGTGATACATAGCACCTGACACTCCTTGTGACCATAGTTCCCTTTGCTATACGAAGATATCCCTCTAACATATCTTCCAAATAAGATCCAACAGTTGGGGTAATGTTGCTACCATATAGATCAAATTCAATAGTTGGGGGTTTCACGATGCAGATCAGATTGTTTGTGCAATGATGGTTTTGGCCACCATAGTCTAGATCATATTGTCACAGAACATTTTGTAGGACCAAGACCTTCCAGTTTCTATTACTACAGTCTAGGCCCTATTTTCACAAGACATTGGGCAGTATCAAGATTTTTGGAATTTGGCTTGTAAGAGACTTAGCCAACAAGCTTCAGGATGATGAGCTTATTGTTGTGCTACCATTCACTTGTAAGCCCCAATTTTCCGCCAGTCCCATTTTTTTGTTCCAATGTGACTTCAAGTTACCCATGCCATTAGACTCCCGAGCTGACCCAGTTTCCAAGAAGACTATTCTTAAGTAATTGACAGGGGTGGTGTATTCTAGGTACCATATCTCAAGTTATGGATTCTGAGAGGGTCGAACACCTTGAAGAATGGTTCGAAGAATTCCAAGAAAATATTACTAAACAAATCTCATGACTAAGAAACCTTCTAAGAAAAATTTGATTGGGAAGAAACTAGTGTTGATGCACACATAGAAGGAGAATCTAGGCATCACATTCACTTCCATGGAAATCACCACCATTCTAACCACCAAACACCCAAGCTCAAAATGTACAAATTTGATGGCTCTAACCCTACAGTATGGGTAGCACAAATGGAACAATATTTCTCCCTTAATTATATATGTGAAGATGAAACTAAACAACATGTGGGAGCCCTTTACTTGGACCAAGAGAGATGGAATTTGTGGCATAAGAAATGTTATCCAGGGAGAGCAAGTTGGAACATGTTCTCAAAAGCCATATGTGATCAGTTTGAGTGGAATCTAAATTTTTGGTCCATCTCACTAAGCTCAAGAAAACATGCACAATAAAGGATTGCATTGTAGCCTTTGAGAAATCGGTCATCAGAACTGACAATCTAGGAGATGAATTGTGCATGGAGTGTTTCATCAGTGGCATAAAATAAGCAATCCAAGCCCATGTCTCGATGCACCACTCAACTACTTGGTTGGACGCATGCATCAAGGCCTTAGAGGTTGAAATCGCCTTAAATACCCAATCAAATCGTGTCCAAATTTCATCACCAAGGAGGGTCCCACTCAGGCTCAGGGCCCCACCCAAACACTTAAGCTTCAAAAGGTGTCACTAGTAGAAATGGCCAACATAAGAAAACAAGGACTATGCTACTACTATGAGGACAAGTACTCCCCTAGACATAAATGCAAGGAACCAAAATTCCATCAAATTGATGCTACTGATAACAGGTCAGCAGAGGAAGCTTTATCCCTTGAGGTTCCCGAGTAATAAGCCAGTGAAACCCAAACCAACAATGATCTCACAGCTACACCAGATGAGCCAATTATCTCACTACATGCCTTGGCTGGCATTTATTCGCCTCAAAATCTCAAAATAGGAGGATTTATTAATCATCGATTAGTTGTGGTATTGATTGTAGTGGAAGCACTCATAACTTTATCCATAAGAGATTCGTAGAAGCCATTCATTTATTTGTGAGGGAAGTCTCTAATTTCGAAGTCCTTATCACTGATGGGGGGACCATGAAATGTGAAGAACACTATGAAAATGTTAAGCTTCAGATGGGAGAATACCACCCAAATACCCACATGTTTTCTATTTGAATGGGTTTTTTGGACCTTATCCTGGGTGCTAAATGGATTTGCACAATAGGCCCTATCACAATGGATATCCAGGAGTTATATACGAGCTTTAAGCAGAATGACCGCATTCATAAATTAAGGGGACTCCAGGCAAGTTCTCCTACTATCATCAACTCGCATCAAATGGAAAAGCTTTTAAAATTGGGCCATCATGGAGTCATCACCCAATTTAATGACATCCATGCCATTGAATCCACTACTCCTCATATTCATCCTAAGATGCACTAGGTATTAGATTGCCACCAGTGGGTCTTTGACCAACCTAAAGAGATTCCACCCTCTAGGGGTGAAAATGAACATAGCATTCCTTTAGTCCCTGGTGCCCAATCGTCTAATGTCTACCTATATCAATATCCTTTTTCCCAAAAGAATGAAATTAAAAAAATAATCAAGGAACTCCTTGAAGTCAATGTTATTCATCTCGACATCAGTCCTTATTCATCTCTAGTGGTCATGGTTCTAAAGAAAGATGGAGAATAGTGCATGTGTATGGACTTTTGAGCCCTTAACAAGCTCACTATCAAGGACAAATTTCCTATTCTGGTTGTTGACGATCTTCTTGATGAACTACATGGTGCTCAATTATTTACCAAGTTAGACCCCTTCTTGGGCTACCACCAAATATGCATGAAGGAAGTAGACATTACCAAGACTTCCTTTCGAACACATGAAGGCCATTATGAATTCCCGTTCATGCCATTTGGTCTCTCTACTACTCCACCTACTTTTCAAAGCCTCATGAACCACCTGTTGAAACCATATCTTTGAAAATTTATCCTAGTCTTCTTCGATGACATTCTCATCTACAACATAACCCGGGACAAACATATTTGAAATGTGGACTATATATTGCAACTGCTCTGAGATCACAAATTATTTGTCAAATTATCCAAGTGTCATTTTGGTGTTGAATAAGTTGAGTATTTGGTGTTAAACTTTCTTAGGGCGACATTGTTCTTTTCTATGATAGTTACATTTCATCATCAATACATTAAGTTGCAATTACATAGAAAGAAACAACATCACCACCATCATCATTGCAGTGGAACATAAAAGTAACAGTAGAAGAAAGCATGCAGACACATAGAGACATGAGGATTGGTCTGAGACCAGGGAAAAACCAACTATGGGGAAAACCCTTGCAAATCTTCTTCTTCTTAGCTAGTCATCAAATGATGTAGCCAAAGAGAGTAGAATGATCCATAACTTTATATATGCTAATATCTATGAATAGATCTAATAATTCTAGGAATTAGAACTCTGAAACTGATGGTTGTAATGTACTATCACAAACTAATGTCAACTTATGTATACTATTGTCACTATGTTGAACGTTTCTAGGAATTGTCATCGCTGTGCCAAACACTACTGAGAACTATTATCACTATCAATGAGGCAAATACATATGATTGAAAAGGAAAGTAACAAGTGATATCAATATATCTATATAACAGTAGAGAGAAATCCAGATCTACCAGATGATTGAAGTCAACTGAATCCAGGATGTCAAATCTTAGATTTGAACTCAGGTCGCTCTCATCCAAATTATTTGTGTGCGACTGAAACTCCCGAATCACTCTCTCGAATATGACTGTTACTGTAGATTCGCTCTCAGGAAGCCTTCATCCATGTGAATCTTGCATAATACTGCTAAAACCTAGAGTTGCTCCCTTATTGTTATTGTGTGAGTGAACGTGATATCCTAGTCAATCTTAGGACCACTCTATGCGAACGACTAGGGAGCGATACCTAGAGATCTATCTTTGAAGCCATAGTCACTCCCGTAAGCCTATGTGCCAACATTAAAGGGTGTATGGTCGCTCTCATAGGACTATGTTACAGTGACCATGGATAAGAATCCCTTGTTTTGTGCTAATGACTAAGATCTAGAAGACCCTAACCTAGAGCTAATCTTTCTCCTATGATTTTAGACCCTTGAGTGAACTCCTTCCATTGAAACTATGCAAACCAAGACAAAAGAGAAGAGAAGATATGTCCAAATGATATTGAGGTCTCTTCTATTTATAGGATTTCCTAAGGGTTCACTTGGGGTTAACACTGACACAAGAAGTTTCTCATGTGGTTAGGGCCAACCCATTCCATAATACATGTATGAATAAAATAATTCATAACTCAACATTCTCTTAACCAAATTGGCTGAACTTTAGGTCAGTTTTGGTACTCTCGAAAATAGGAATCTAATGTAATCAGTATCTTGGTCATTTGAGCTATCCAATGAGGAATTTTACTATAGTTGCAAAAATTAACCCTCCCTCTCAACTAGGGAGAATTCCACCTGGCCAATATATGTCCATCGAACAATATGCTATTCTGGAATCTTTGAGTTTCATTATGTATCATCACGGATCATTTTTGTTATGTAGTCATCATGCCATGTCCATCTCAAGTGTCTCTTCATCACAAATCATCATTGTACATCTCGATCTATCCTTTGCCTATTTTTTCTTATCTATTGATTGTTCCTACTCATATGTTGAACATTGTCAAATCTAGAAGAAGAAGAATTTGTTACAAGAGGGGATCTTAAGATACCACCCTTTATCCAATTAGGCTTCTATATAGAATCTTTGTTGATGTGCTACTACCTAGAATATCATCATCAATCATCATCGTAGAGAATATCGTCAAGGAGCATGTTTTAAATTGGAATGACATCGAGGAGCAATAGCTTCCACCCATACCGAGTAGTAGGATAACTCATCACACAAGGGAGTACACCCTCTACCCTAAAATTTCATCGGGTTATCTCAACGCATCCTATTTCCCACTTATCTTCCCATCAATGACCCAGAATATTCATGTGGTAGAACAGCTGCATCATAATCGACTTGGGTTGTACACCCCAAGTACACTCTCAGCGTGTTGGCCAAAATGAAGAGCGAAATTCCCATAAAGTAGCGCTACTTGATGGTATGATGTCAATTAGGGTATACCCTGCAAAAACCAAGAGGGGAGCAACATTCTTTGACCCTATAAAGATAAGGGAGGAATATTATTCTACCCTAGGCAACATATAAGGGTAATTCCCTATTGTCCAGAGTTCCCTCAACCCCAAGAGCCCTCTATCTCAATTCCTCACCCTGAGAGCTCGAGTAAGGTAGGAAGAGTTCACTCATTGTCCTCGGTCAATGCTGCTTTCATTATCAACTTCTCTCAATAATATATGTTTCCTTTTCATACAAAACATCAAATAAAATATCATGTCATATCGTATATAAACATATGAATCACAAAAGGATACCACAATTATCCTTCCTCTCAATGAGGTGGCAACCAAAAGCCTAAGCTTGATTCAAAAAGTTGCATTATCTCAATATATGAGAATATCTTCGTCCCAACTATAAATATGGGACTTACTACCAATCAGATCATCATGATTCATCCATGTCAAATCTAGGTCATGCTCAAATAGCTCTCTAAGGAGATTCTATATCCTACCTCATAGCTAGCCATTCTAGAAACATCATGATCAACCTAAGTCATACTATGGACCTTTCATCCAAGATATCATGGAAAATGACATACTAAAGCAACATCCAAATGTGCTTATCAACAATAATCTCAAACATCTGTGCATACACATATCATAGGAGAAATATCTCATTCTCAAAACTAGAACACCTCATGCAGATATTTCAAATCATGTTCGGTGGCAACTCTATGTGAGTGAAGAAACTCACACATGAATTCATTAAGGTTCTATGCACATCATACATATACATATGGATGTTCAAAACGAAACATCAATGCTTCAACCATCGAATGTCATGTCATGTTCAACAATATCTTGAACTTCAAATCAGAATATCCAAGGATTTTAATTTTCATTATTCAAAAAATAAATTAATAGCTTTGCAATATGAAATTTCTTTCCCAAATTTCATAAAGTCCATGATACATCATTTTGGGCTTCATAAGCCATCTCCCTTTGATTTACATCATCAGAGGCTCATCACCTGTCACAAGTAGATCATCAAGATATAAAATGAAAACCATAATCAATATCAAAGCCATAACTTGGAACTCATCATCCTAACTTCATCAGATAACTGTCAAATATAGACATATCTAGATCACAAAT
The DNA here is from genome assembly GCA_031772625.1 of Pinus tabuliformis. NCBI lineage: Eukaryota > Viridiplantae > Streptophyta > Pinopsida > Pinales > Pinaceae > Pinus > Pinus tabuliformis. Next base: position 872,871,937 of record CM062811.1, read on the forward strand.
CTCTAAGCATAATGCCTTGCTAAGCCAACATAATCATCCTTACGTAACTCAATGTTTTACCATCAACAATAAAGTCAACTCATGAGATTTTAGAAGACAAATCATGACCATTATCAAAGTCATCATTATCATAGTATTAATACTTTCAAGCAGGAGACAAGTGGAGCTCATATCAAATCATGAGTTCATCATGCCAACAAGTCATGCATTATCAATCTAAACTTGATTAAGTCATTCTAATAATCATAATACAAGTCATATTGTCAGTAGGTGAAAATCCATACGTCAAGGATGAGTCATGCAAGTTCCGTTTTTCATGCCAAATCACAACTATCATTACTTCAAACATTGTGCTAAGAACAAGGAGGCCAATCTCCAAATACCCACATACGTCATCATTCCCACATAGTATCAATATCAAGGAAAATAAAAAATCATCAAATAAAATCACTAGACATTAGGTCAAGTCCAAATTTCTATAGAAGAGATATCTATAATGAAAGCACATCTTAATCATCAATTCAAAGTTATTGTCAAGCATCATGACAAAACATAAGAAATTCCAAATCATGCCAACCTCTTGTAGCACAAACGTAGTAACATATCTATATGTATATCCCGGTCACCTGAAAACACAAGTTCAGTATGCATGCTCATGTTATGGGAAACATTCAAGCTTTTTCTACTAGGAGATCTTGCTGATATCTACAATATTTGTGGTAGATATGTGGTAGTGACATTTTCCAGGTGACCATATGATTTCATGAATAATACTTCTTTATATGATCAACAATTTAACTCAACAAATTCATAAGTTAGTTAATAATCGCAAGAAATATGTGAGGGACATCATAATTCAGAGTTCAGAAAGATTCAGAAAGATTCATATGATGGTCAACAATAGTCAAACTCATGGTTTCTCTCTTAGTTATCATGAGAGCGAATTTAGATGCCCTGACACTATCCAGGCCTTGGCATGCATGTGTCCAGAGATGAAATCTCCTATATCTGTGACTGTGTCCAGAGCCGAAACCATAACTTTTGTAAGGGCTTCAGATCTAAGACACTGTTGTGGATCAATACTATCAGATACTCATAAATCATACTTCAACAACATAGAATACAAATAGTAATGAGGGTAATAATCTTGAGAATAGATTCTCTCTCTAACTAGGGATCTTCATCTTTCATCTTCATTCCTATAAGAAACCTGTCTTTACTAGAGTAATGCAAAAAAAGATCTTGTTAGATAATAAAAATATGGCTATCAACATCATGACATCAATCTTTCATCAAAGGTTAGACTCAAAGTAGTAGATAAATGTAACATTATATCTCAAAGATTATGAACACAATAGAATTTTATGTCAGGTCACTCCATCAAGTTACTGCATCCAATTTAACCATATGCCATCAAGATAACACCATAGGCAGTAAAAGGTCTAGAATATCATTCTTACACTTACACTTCTCACATCAAGGTTATCATGCTCTTCATGACCAATGAAATCAAATTAGATCATTCAATAAAGCTTTATCAAAACATCAAAGTGTCAATTTCTCTTTCCATACGCTTTCATCATGATTTTCACAAGCATTACAAATAGACTCATGAATAGGAGTCAATAACAGTATATAAGAAATCCATCATGACAAGTATCAAGAGTATCATTTTCTAGACCCAAGGTGCTAGCCTTATTTATAGGATCAAGATATCCAACACATAGATCATAGATGCTAACCAAACATCAAGTGTATCAATGTATCAACATTAGATAGCCTCATAGAATTCAAGAAGGTAAAAATCTTCAACAAAAGGTGCATAATTTTATCATAGGAGACATATATACAAGTCACTTTCATATGAATGTATGAGCCATTAAAGAAAGAGGCATTCTCATCATACCTTAGGGCTTACCGATCCAATAGATGGAACACAACATACCATGCATACCTTGTGGTATTCAAATACCTGAGCACCTACTCATTAGACATAGGACTCTTGAAGCACTCTGTCATATTTTCATCAAGTACCTCTTTATCTATTTCTAGATTTGCATCTCAAAGTGATCCTCAAGAAGGATCTACACATCACATATCATCAAGGAGGCTAGAAACATCCATATACTCAAATACATATGAAGGAGGAACAAGCAATAAACATAATCGACAGATCCATAATTATAACAAGTAAGAAGCATCATAAGTAAAGAAATAGTTATCTTTAATGAGAGGTGATCCTCTCCCTCTTGAACCAATATTCAAGAGCCATCAATGTCCATGTTCCATATACCGATGTTGTCTTAAAGTATCCAAACTTATCTTCTAGGGATTATCCCATCTAGGGTTTCATCGAATCTTCGTCAAGTGCTTGAACATCTTCCCATTGACCAACTGGGTTCCATATCTCATATGGTTTCCATAAAATAGGGTTTTCTCTCTAACCCTAACTTCATATAACCCATCCAACCCTAATCATCAATATGCCTAGGGTTTTCTTCAAAGCCTATAATTCTTTTAGGTCTCCACCATCCTCTTCTTGCTTCCATCAAAGGTATCATTATCTGGGTGATCTCCATGGCTTTTGATCATCCCAACTCTGATTCCATGTTAATTCTTCTTAGAGATACATTGTTCTTTGCTATGATAGTTGCAATTCATCATTAATACATTAAGCTCATGTCATATCTTCATTACATCATTCAGATATGCACAATTATACATCAGCATATGCAATTACATAGAGAGAAACAACATCACCATCGTCATCAACGTAGTGGAACATAAAAGGAACAATATAAGAAAGAATCGACACACATAGAGACACTAGGATTAGTCTGAGACTAGGTTAAAACCCACTGTGGGGAAAAACCTTGCAAATTTTCTTCTTCTTATATCACCATGAAATGATCCAGCAAAAGAGAGTACAATGATCCATAAATTTATCTATGCATCAAAATAATAATTTTATCCATGAATCAAATATAATCATGATAGGAATCATAACCTTCGTACTAATGGTTGTAATGTATTGTCACAAATTGATGTCAACTGATGTATACTGCTATCACTATGCTAAAAAATGTTGAGAACTGTTATCATTGTGTCAAGCACTATTGATAACTCTTGTCACTGTCAATGAGCCAAATACATATGATTGTAGAAAAAACTAAAAAATAAGATCAAGAAATATGTATAATAGTAGAGACAAACCTAGATCTATGAGATGACTGAAGTCAAGTAAATCCAAGATTTCAAATCTTAGATCTGAACTTGGGTCGCTATCATCCAAACTCTTTATGTGCGATCGAAGCTCCTGGGTCACTCTCTCGAATACTGTATGCAAGTGACTACGACTATAGAGTCACTCTTAGGAAGCCTTCATGCTTGTGACTTTGGCATAACAATGGTAAAACCCAAAGTTGATCTATTATTATTGTTGCGTGAGTGACCCTAATGTCCTGGTCGCTCTTAGGACCACTCAGTGTGAGTGACTGGGGACCGATACCTCCATAGCTATCTCTGAAGCCATAGTCACTCCCATAAGCATCTATACCAATGTCAAAGGGTCTATAGTTTCTGTCATAGGATTATGTGCCAGCAAATAGGGACCATAATGCCTTCTTCTATGTGAGCGACTGAGATCCAAAAGTCCCTATCCCAGAGTGAATTTATCGCCTATGATTTTGGACCCTTGAGCGAACTCCTTACGTCGAACCTGTGTGAGCCAAGACATAAGAGAAGAGAAGATATGTCCAAATGATATTGATGTCTCCTCTATTTCTAGGATTTCCTGAGGGTTCACATGGGGTTAATACTAACCCAAGAAGTTACTCATGTGGTTAGGGAAAACCCATTCCATAATACAAGTATGAATAAAATAATTCATAGCTCAACTTTCGCTTAACCAATTTGGGTGATCTTTAGGTCGATTTTGGTACTCTAAAAAATAGGAATCTAATGTAATCATTATCTTGATCATTTGAGCTGCATAATGTGGAATTTTACCACAGTTGAAAAAATTAACATTTGGGACACATTGTGGAACGTGGAGTGAGGGTTGATCCAAAAAAAATTCAGGCAATGCAAGGTTGAATCTAACCAAAAGAACTTGAAGAGTTTGTAGGGATTCTTGGGTCTCATTGGCTACTATCGCAAATTTGTTTGCAATTATGGTCACATTGCTAGACTCCTCACTAATATTCTCAATAAAAATTCATTTCTTTGGACTGATGGAGCTCAACAAGCCTTCTTGGCTATCAAACAGGCCATGTGCTCCACTCCTGTATTGGCCATACTAGACTTCACCAAAATATTTTATGATTGAATGTGATGCTTCCAGTATCGGTATTGTAATTGTGTTAATGCACAAAGGTAGACCATTTTCTTTCACCAGCCAACAGCTCAGTGGGAAAAATCTTTCTCAATCTACTTCTGAGAAATAAATGATGGCTGTCTTACATGCAGTAGACACCTTCCAGACATACTTGTTGGGATGGCATTCCTAAATCTACATGGACCATCAAAGCCTAAAATATTTTTTGGAGCAGCATCTATCATCGCCACAACAAAATAAATGGCTTGCCAAAATGTTGGGATATGATTATGAGATAATTTACAAGAAACGGCGTGACAATGTAGTGGCTAATGCTTTATCACACCAATTTGAGGATGAGAGCACACTACTATCAATCTCTCTACCCATACCATATTGAACTGAAGAGTCCCACAAGGAATGGTTCTCCCACCCCTCTCTTTCCCTAATCATTAATAACTTAAGAGAAGATTCTAATTCCTCAACCGACTACTCTTGGAAGTATGAGATTATTCTCTATAAGGATCAAGTAGTTATATCACTCGAATTGACCCTCAAAACCCGCATCTTGGATGAGCTACACTCATCTCCAATTGCAGGACATTCAAGCTTTTAGAAGACTTATGCTCACTCATGTCGTTCTTTCTTTTGGAGTGGCATGAGAAACGACATTCTTACTTTTGTAGCTGAGTGTCATGTGTGCCAATGCAACAAAGGGGAAACAAACAAGTTACCAGGAACCTTACAACCATTTCAACTCCACGCCTTTGTCTGGATGGATGTTTCCATGGATTTCATCACTGGTCTCCCATAGTCATGAAAAAAATAATTCATCATGGTGGTTGTGGAAAAACTTTCTAAATATGCTAATTTTTGTGCTCTACCACACACATTTACCCCCACTTTGGTGGCTCACGTTTTCTTGGACCGGCTCTTCAAATTGCATCACATGCTGACTTCCATTGTGTCTAATCGCAACCCCACTTTCACTAATAATTTTTAGTAGGAAATTTTCAAGCTACAAGGCACGTAACTCCAACTAAGTACCACCTATCATCCCCAAACTGATGGTCAAACATAAGAGGTCAAAAAATCTTTGGAGACATATCTAAGGTGCCTCACTTGAGAGAAGAAACATCAATGGGTATAGTGGATAACTTTAGCTTAATGGCGGTATAATAATAACTATCATGAAGCCACCAAGATGACTCTATACGAGGTAGTGTATTGAAAACTCCCACCTTCTTTTATTTTGGATATCCCTGGATGTTATAAAGTACAAGTAACTCGTGAACTCCTATAGAACCATTCCGCCATGATAGCTCATATCAAAGATAATCTACATCAAGCTTAGAACTGAATGAAGCAACAAGAAGACCAACATCGTTCTAAGCATGCATTTCAAGAAGGGAATCAATTATTCTTGCGACTCAAACCCCATAAGAAAACATATCCAAAAGAAAAGGGCTACCAGAATCTAGCACCAAAATTCTATTGGCCTTATCAGATACTTCAATGCATAGGAGTAGTCACATATAAATTGGCCTTGCCACCTACTTCAAAAATCCATTCGGTCTTCCATGTATCATGCCTCAAGAAAGTGGCAGGGAAAATTTGCAGAGTTCAAACAACTCTACCCGAATTGGATGAGCAAGGCTCACTTTGGATCTGACCAAAACAGGCTCTGAATACACATGAAATACATTGAAGTCACAGCACGATCAAGGAATCCCTCATCAAGTGGAAAGACACCTCTCTAGAAGATGTGACCTGGGAACCAACCACTATTATTTAGCAGTTTCTGCAGCTCCAGCCTTGAGGACAAGCATGCTTTTGATGCGGGAGGACATATTAGGGTCCAACCCTAACCGATTTATTTATGTAATAAGCCCAATGGGATGATTTAGATTCATAGTGAGTTAGAAAGTTCATTAAGCTCATATTAATAATTTTAAGTGGTTCACCCGCATTAGAGAAAAGGGACTAGAGTTAGTTGTAAACAAGTCATAGTTAATAAATAAAGTGGTTAACCCGTGTTATGAAAGGTACCACTAGTAGTTAGGGTTTTGGATGTCATTTAGCTATAAATAGTCTTAGTTAGTAAGGGAAATATCATCGAGTCTTATTGTAATTAAGCTCTTCTCTGCTGGAGGTTCCCCTCTTGATGAGGTAAGTGAACATTGAATCTGTTTTGGAATAATAAAATAATTTGCAGTTTTTTTCATTTCATGGGATAATTATATTTTGTGGGAAATATTTCTTCATATTTATGTTATTCTGGATTTCTCACAGGTCAAGAGCATAACAAATGTTGACTTAGACTTTCGTTGACACACATGTCTATTGAAGAAAATGTCTTTAAATATTAATGTCTACCTTTGGAGAGACCACATAGATAGATTTTTAACTTAAACCTTCCAAAAATTTTGATTTTTTTGGTTTTATGATGTCTTTAGCTGGAAGAGCTTCACTAATACATGTTTTTTTCTAACTCTAGGTGTCATCTGACTTGTACAAATGTGTGTATTATTTTTCCATATTAATAGTTGCACCTTGATGTATGAGGTTAGGAGCAAGGGTGTAGATGAAATACATCATGTTTTGTTGATATGACGATTGTTCTGATGTGATTTTTTGAGAGAGATGAGATTATTGCAGAGATGAGGGGATATGTTCTTAACTAAGGATTCACAGATAACCATTGCTATAAATAAATGTTGATACAAAATGTCTATACTAGGCAAAAATGTCCCATGCTCATTATTACGACTATGACTAACATAACATAAATATACAATAAAAAATCATGTCAAGTTAGTGATGAGGTAGCTGACATGTTGATAGTTGACAAAGATAAGTCCTTTCACCCTTGTGGGGCACTTCTAAGAAACACGATGATCTAGATGCCCCCATGTATCTGATGTATGGAAATACTGAAGGGGGTGTGCTGAGATTCATGGGTCTTCAACTGAATGACAGAAAATGGAATGGCCCAATGTATGATACTACCTTGACATGAAAACTTATGCTGGGTTCCAATGCTAGGGAGACCGATGACATTAGTGGTAAAATGATCGTTCCCACCATGTCACTCGAGATTATCCCTATAGGATGGGAGTAACCAAGGTCCTTCTCTGATTATGGTAAATCAGGGTTGGTGTTGATTGAATGAAGCACTAATCACCTGAAAAATGGTTCTGTGAAATCCATGTGAAATTGAAACACATATTTATATTGGATGGGTCCATAAATATGATGAAAAACATTGATAGTATGTGATGGATATGGAAAACCTGCTCGACATTGGAGCATTAATGTAAGTGACAGAAGTCAAAACTATAGTGTTGAGGTAGATGGGCCTCGAGTCGGTAGGTTGTCCAAGGAGGCTGAATCATCATTATGACTTTCATGGCATGGTGTGAGCAAATTGTAATCGTTGGGATGGATATAAGATGGGTGAAAAGATACCTCCAACCAAGGGCGATTCAATACTGCTACTAGGTAATCGACACAAAATCATGGGTGATCATTCACTTAAAATATCTTTGTACACTTTCCAAAATATTTTAAAAGTGGCCTGGGATATACAAACATGGAGACAAGTACCCCAAGAAAACGATGGTCTGTGTGATGTTGCAGGTGGGTTTTTTGCAGCAGGTGGGGGCCCCATTTGCTAGTCTTAGTATGGGGTGGATGAGGTAGATGGAATGGCATAGATGATCTATTTCAATATGGGTGGATGGTAAGCCAAGTGTAGCATGTGGTGGTTCATTTGGTTCAATCTGTCTATGAACAAGAGTGGCAGCCCAAGAGTGGGGATGGTAATCAATGTGTGAATAAGGGAACTATGAGGCTGCATATGAAATGGATCTTGGGCCTAGGCGGTGGGCATGGATACTAATAGTGTGGAGGTAACTATGATCTAGGGTAATTCATTCGATTGAGGCTCTATCGACTGATGTGAACGTTTACCATGTATAGGAGGAAGGTGATGGTAAACATGGTTGAGATGGTGACTGCTATGGTTTATTTTAGAGAAATGATGGTAGGCTATGCAAAGGTTTGGAGGAAGCCTATCATGTTGAGTGAATAATGATACCTTAAATTTCGATTTCAAATGGGGGAATGTGTTTTTTATGAAGGTGTTGATATTCTGCAACTTTGAAAGCTAATATCCAGAGTGAAACACCAATATATAAAAATATGCAAACTAGAAAGAAAGATGTAACAAAAACAGAAGAAGGCACATGTTATGGGTTGTTTAAACTAGTGGAGATGATGTTTCTTGTACCTAAATTGGTAAGAATTAGGCCACGTGTTGATGTGGTGCTCTGCGGTTGAAGGGATGATACCGAGCATCTCAGAATATGACCACGCAAAAATGTCCCTATATTCATGTGACAAGGCTTTCTAGAAGGAAATTTCTTTGATAGAACATGCTTCCCCCAACAATATTTGTTTGATTATGCTTGGCTTGGTGGATTTGTATACCTTGACTATGTGTGAGATATTGGAAATGATTCCCTCCAAAAATTCGGCTGGTGTGGGGATGGGATTCATGAACCAATCTCGTTTCCCTCGTGGGAGAAATTCTTTTGTTCCTAAGAAAATATTATGGGATGGTGATTTAGTAGACGTGAAGTATTTTTTCAGTAAAAATAAAGAGCAGTGGTGCATGGAATACCAAGGACACTAAGGTTCCATCAGGGCCTCCAAAATATCTTCATTTGAGTGAAAAATAATTTCTAATGGAGAAAGGGGCTACGAGGGGCCATGAGGATGACACTGCCATCTAGTGGTTCTAGTGGACAAGCAAGAAAACAATTTGGTGGTCACCTTGATGGATTTAAATGATGTGGACGACGCATAGAATGAATTAGCCTGCACAATTGTGAGTGGCACAACCTTCAGAATGGGTGAAGTAGTCTCGTCACAAAAAAATGATGGGTAGATGACATGAATCGGGGTTCCTACGAATGAGCAAATGAATCGTATGTGGTGTTGGGTATGTGAACGTTGGTGCTAATGTGGTATAATTTTTATGTCACTGAATTCATAGTAGTTGTTGACAATGGTCTTGGTAGGGTGTTAGTGGAAGGTGCATGTCGTTGATTTCTCTTAGGCTAAGCATCCATTTGAAGAGTTGTCAAGGTCTCAACATTACACCATTGCAAATAAGCCCATGCATCTCAAAATCAAGTGAGGTGTGGGAAAAACCATGTATGATGGTTTCATGTACAAATGTGAGAGTTATGATTCTTGTGCCTAGGTCTATTTTCAGTGAAAACTTGAGGAGCTTGGTGCCAGTTATTAAGTTCAAAAAAATGGGAAAACTAGTTAATCAAATGTCTATGTTTGCCACATAAGGCGCAGGTGTAGGCAAGTTGAGGTGGAATTAATTTTGGCTACCTCCTTGTATGATGAGAGGTTGTGTGACAATGTGTGCAAGAGGTATATGAGCATGAAGCTTCTTCCTCAAAGACATAATAGATGTTTTGAGACACATCATATGATACTAGGGTGTTGGGGAGTGATGGTGTGATAATAATAGTTTGGGTATGAGCTCCCAATGTGTCCCAATAGTGAGGGAGTTATGGATAGTGATGTGTGTAGTGCTTGTGTCGTGCACATATAGTGCATGGATGGTTAGAAAATAATGCCTTATTATGTGTTGGTGTGGCCTTATCAATTGGAGGTGGAGGTGCGACTACTAGTGCCCTGATACGTTACATAATGCTTATGGTGGAGGTACCTTGGAAGAGGAATTAGCTAGGGTTTCAGCCTTTTGACCTTATTGTTTCTCGTTTTTGGTGGTCCATGCTAGTGTTACTTTAGGTTTAGTTCTCTAAGGTGTAATTAAAGGAATTCTCATTCTGGTTGAAGCAATGCCTCCGTTTGTTGATGTGGCCCATGGAGACAAATACCAAACAGGGATTGTGAGAGCCATGTTGGGCAAGGTATGTGTTGCAATGAATTGGTGTGATGCAAAACCAAGAGGCGGATACAAGAAAGGTGTTTAGGTTATGGTATATAGTAGGAATGTTGGCTCAATGGTCCCAACATTGGGTGTTCCCTAAATCAGTTCCTGGGACTAGAAAATGTTTGATGAACTCATCATACATACAAGGTTTGTGGGTGATGGGCCTCTAAATTAGACATAAATTAAGGCCCATGCCTCTAAATTGAACAATAACTTAAGGCCTATGACCATCCCTCAGCACATTAAACCTCTCTTTTTGCATTAGATAATTTATTTTTAACTTTAATATATTCATTAGGAAAGTTTATGAATAATTGGATATTTGTGCCTAATATTACTTCTTTTTGTGGAATATTATGAGAATATTGCGTAGATGATGAAGAGTTGGAGGAGGAGATCATCTAGGGACTCATTCCCTACTACTCGAGGATCAATAATAAACAATAATTCAACAAGATATTATGAAATTATGGCACAAATGGTGGAACTCCAATGATTGAGCAAATCTAGGAATGTGTTCCACTAATTGAGGGAGCAGATCCACCAATCAAAGGGACTAGATCCATTAATCAAGGGATTTTGGTGGGGAAATATTCCTCCATTCATGGGGAATGATTCTTAATCATTTTATATAAGTCCCAAGTCGAATTTTCCTCTAGGGGAATTTTTTTCTTGGATCTTCAGACTTTGATATTTTCAATTAATGCTATTGTGGAGAGAGTTTGTATTTTTGTAGCTCCATTGTATTTTCTTGCAGGGATGTAATTCTATTGATAAAAATAATGAATATTGGTGTCATGTTCAGTTTCTAAATCTTGTTCTCCTCCATAGGTCTCTGAGTTTCCTTGGGCTTGGCCATCCAAAGAACCTCAGAGCCCTTTTGTATCGTTTTCTTTCCTTCTTTTCATTGCTTATTCACATGCATCTCTAGTTTTTATGTATTTCTATTTATGCATTTAGGATTAAAAATTTCTTATTGTAGGATTGAGTTAAATGGTTGATATAAGTTCTTTTGCAGGATCAAAAGCATTATTTCATCCTTATAAAAGCTTTGTAAGTTCATATAAATTATTGATCTGCTTGGATTAGCCTTCTTATTCCCAAATCTAGATTGTTGGACCTCCTTTTTGGCAAAGAATAGTAAATTTCCGCTATTTTTTAGAGCATGCTAATGAGATTCAATTGACTTGATTCCACTTGAATTAGATAAAAAAAAAATTCTAGTTCATAACAAAACTACCTCATTGAATTTGCACTTGATTTGGTTAGGCATTTTTTAGATTTACTAGCTCACTAGTTCTCGAATTTCTATATTTTCAACTAGGAATCTTTTTTATTTTATTTTTGCATGGGTTAACATAGGTATTTTTGAGTGATTCAACTTGGAATGGGGACCTAAGACATCCTAGTTAATACCAAATTTTTTTCCATCCAATTTGTATTTTATTTTCTTGGTCATTTGATGAATTATAGTAAATCTGTACATCTTGTAGGAAATCAGGGGATCCTATAGGAAATCAATGTAGCATCCTTTAGGAAAGCATGTCTTGAGTCTGAATTGAGGAAAAAGCCTCTAGGAAGCTAGAAAACGGTCCCTAATTGTCTCCCAAACCTTCTTACCATTCACCATCATCTCCAAGCCACCTGCCACATCACCAAAAGATATTAGCTTTCACACTCTCACATGAGAAAAGGACAAAAAGAAAAACAAATTTATTTTATTCATTTACATGCACAACATTAGAAGGTTTGATGGTGTGAATTTTCATGCTTAAGATAGTGGGATTGAATACATGTCAACTTAGCATTATTTTGAAGCAAAGCCTCTTAGGAGTTAGTTAGAAAATCGTGTGTTTTAGCATTTGATTTCATTCTCTTTCCTTGTACTTTCTTTCTTGAAATAGGTTAAGGTTCCATTTTGAGCATTTCATTTTATGCAATTAGTTTAGGATTTGACTTTAGTACATGCACTCCATTACATCATGACAACAAAGTAAGGACACATTGTATGCTGCACATATAGTGCTTATACCTCTTAAGTTCGTATGAACCCTAGGTTGATAATTAAAGTTGGTAGCCTTGGGAGTTACAACATTCTTGTTGCAATACCGAGGCCCATCAATGGGCGTGGGCTTTATTAGGGGTGGGTATCCTGGGTACATTCATAGGAGTGATGATGCTGTAAATACCCCTAGTCTTGCTTCAGTGTAGGAAGGGATAGACTCATTGTGGGATGTTATGAGTGGTAGTAGACCATCAGAAGTTGTACGTGTCCCTTTCTCGTAGTATGTGAGTTTATCAATGGTGACAATATTTCCCTCATGGGGAAACATCATGATACAAACTAATGATGAGGTGACTGCCATCATGACATACATGTAGATGAAACCAACTAAGATATTATAATCTAACTGGGTATTGAGGACATCAATGTCTATGAGCATTGTTTTACCAGCAAGTTCCACGGTGACATTTTGGAAAGGTTTGATGGGTGTGGAAGGACATCATCGTAACCCCTTAATGTAACGGGAGAATTCGTAAGTTCAAGGTATACTAGCTTATGCCAAAATTGATTTTGACATAATAAAAGTGGATCCATCCCATCTACAATGTAGTTGTGGATGGTGATGTTCCAGATAGTGACTGATATTTGAAAATGACTGATCAATGGGATTCACAGTGAAGCATTGTCAAAATCAAAGGTTGTTAATCATGAATCATAAGGTTCAATTGCTTCTAATGAAGAAAATAGATATTTCTGTTAGATTGGAAAAGTTTGCAAGACCTCTAATGATGACATAGCTATAGGAGACTGTGATAAATCGTCAACGATAGTATAGATAATGGTTACCTTTGATTTATGAGCATATGAGAATTGCGATGTAATGTCCCTTTGACCATTCATGGAATGGGTTCAATAGGGGACCGCGGTTTCATTAAAATAGGCATCGTGACAAATTTAGATGATGTGTAGGGCTTGGATTCTAGAGGAGTTCCATATTCCTAATTTCGTGTCTGCAGGAAAATATCTTCTCTGACCATGAAAATGTTATGATTGGCTAGGTCTTGAAAAATTCCCTCGATAGGGTTTTGGTAAAAGTGAAAGGTGGGATTATGTTGTGTGGCTACTGCCCCGTGGTGGGGAAAAGGGTTCTTCATTACTACAGGTTGTTTGGTTTTTCCCCCTTGACCCTAGCTTCTTTCATCTTGCTTAATTTTTGGAGTTAATGGCAATGATGGGTGTAATTACCATATTCCCCACAAATAGCACATGCATGGTTGGTTCAAAAACTAACATTCTTATTTGGACTTTCTCGGTTGTTGGTACCCTGAGTTTGAGTTTGATTCCGATTGGGGGGGTTACCCCCTAGTGGTGCACGTGTAGGTTATGTTTTTCCCTCCTTCCTAGGTTCTCCCTTTGGTTTGTTCTTTCCTTATTAGGGTTTGGTAGATTAACAGTGTTGAGGATTTCAAAAGCCTCTTGTTTTTGGGTTAAATAAGGTTACACAAAATTAACCTGTGCATTAGGTTGAGGTGAGGGGTTAGTTTTTTGAGGTGGAGGGAAAGGGTAATAATAATTCGTTTGTCCTGGGTTGATTTAAGGGGTTTGGGAAGTCGACACAACCTCTGTAGTGTGAGGAGGATATTGGTTACTCGGTATAGTAGGGTACTCGTTCCCCTGCATGGAATGGTTTTAGGGACGCACAAGATGTTTGAGATAATACCTCGTTCTAGTTGGAATTTGGGTTTTATGTGGACCTTGAAAGGATTGGAAAAGGGGTGGTCCATTATATATGTTTCGAAACTACTGGAACGTGATACCATATTGATTTTGGGATATGATTCTAATAAAACATTTCAACACCATTTGATGCTCCTAGATTGCCTTGGGCGAAAGGAAGTAGATGGAGAGAATCAAGAAGGACAATGTATAGGTATCTTGATTGAGTATGGAGGAGCTCAAATTTTTTATCTTTGGTGGTAGCTTCTTCCTTTTCCTGAGTCCTGGTTGTAGACACATATTTTGCAATTGTTGGCAGAAGATATTTCAAAAAGAAATCTAGGCAAAGGTCTTCTATTACATTGCCTTTATTGAGGTTCTAACACTTTCGCCACTCATGGATATGGTTTGAAATGAGTGTAGGTGGTTTATTGAAAGTGCGTTAGTAGTTCTAACCCATTGTCATGTATTACAAGGATTTGGAAAAAAGTGAGGAACAAATGAACTAGGGATTCAAAAGTGTGATGGGAACCAACTTCCTCGCTTACATACCATTTCACAACAGGGCTAGTGAGGGTGCGTTGAAATAGCTTCACATGAGTCAACTCCTCAAAATTTTTGTTAGGAGAACACCACAAATGATAGACCATAATGTGGTTAGCGAGATCTTCTCCTTGCTTTCCTTCACATTTGGGGATATATAAAGGTAGCTTGATTGACATAGGGATCAAAGTTTGATTATGGGTGATTGGATCATTGGTGGATTAGTTAAATATGATATATTCAAAGAAGAAACAAATTGGATATTTATGTTATTGGCCACAGTGGTATGAAATACGGGTGTATCTTGAAAGAAGTTCCATTGAGAAGGAGTACAACTTCTTGGGGGAGTAAAATGTGGACTACCTATAGGGCTAGTAAAAGAGGTTCCTTGATGAGAAGGTGTCCCCAAAAAAGTTGCTCCAATAAAGGTTGACCTGATTATAGTGGCTAGATGGTGTCTTTATGCCTTGATGGCAAGAGACTAGGTAAACCTCCCAGTAAAGTGTGGAGGTTTAGGATGCAACGAGTGACGATAACCCTTGGTTCCCCTATTGTATCCTTTGTGGATGAAAGTCACTTTATATGTTGAGAGGGAAAATTTTATCAAAGAAAATGAACCACGTACATAAAACAAAGCAAAAATAAGAAGTTAATTCTCCTTTTAACTTTATTCTTTGTGATCAATCAAATGAGAAAAACGCTTTGTTTGTTTGCATATGACAAAAATCCTAAAGTACCTATGCATCCTTTCCATTGAAAAGTCCCTTGGCCTTGCAAGGATCCTTATACAAGGGTATTGGGGCCATGTCCTAGAAGTACGGGTGACACTTCCAAGAGCCAAGAATCAACCAAGGTAATCAAGAGGATTTAGTGCTTCCCACACCTCCACCTATAAAGAAAGATGCCCTAAAAATCTTTCTACTAAGTGTAATATTTTGTTTCTTGTCTATGAGTACAAAAAACACCTTGTAGTTGGTTGTTACCTACAAGGAGCATACAAGGAATTGGATGTTGTTAGTTGACAAACGTGGATAAACAAAGCATTGAAAGTAATGGAAATAATGCACGAACAAATATAAACTAAAACGACACTAGAAACACATGTAAACAAGCTTAATGAAGAAAAACAAATCAACAAAGGTTAGGAAAAGGTTCCTTTTTATTGACTACTAGTGGTAGAAGAGTTAAAATAGAAGAACTAATAAAACTTGAAGATAATTTTTTGAGAAATGGTGATCAAAAACTCTCAACAAGGAGTTCCCTTTCTCAATATCTTTACAAGATCTCTCTCTTTCTCTCAAAGAAGTATAGAAGACACTCTCAATGGTGGAATTCTCTTTTCAATGGTATGCTTTATTGATAGGGAGAAATTTTGGCAGCGTAACAATTCACTACTTCTTCCTGTTTTTGGCTCACCATGAACTTATAATTATAGATTTTTTGGACACGCCTTCCCTCCTTTGGCTCATCAATGTGGTTTTTAGACTCATAAGTGTGATGAGAGCTACCATATTATTTCCTTTAAGGCTTCTTGTGGCTCAAGGCTAGAAATTTTTAGCCCATCGTGTCAATAGTTGGAGTGTTTTACAAGAAAGTTCGTGGCCCAAGGTGATGACTGGACTCTTCGATACCACATGATTATCGAAGAAATAACCACGTAGTTGTTAATTTATGGTAATATTGCACCCATGTGGTCCAATTTTTTAACTTGAACCTTAGGAGAGATTTTGATTTTTGGTCTTCATGGTGCTTTTAGCTGAAAAATTAACCTTTTGTTTGTTTTGATCATTGAATTTGAGTGTTGTCTATTGCATGCAGATGAGTGTATGATTTTCACATCATAACACTGAGGTACATTAGTCCCATGGGGGAAGTCGAGTCTTAAGCTTCTTAGTAGCCAGTCAATAATGTGGTGTAATATATAAGTTGGGTAACCTCGTATAGGAATGCAAACATTGATACGTAAATCTAACCCCCTGTGAATCAGGTTTCTGGTGTGCCTCAGTATTCTTTTATGTGCGATGATGAAGGATTTTAAGAACCTTATAAGGAAATTTCTATTTGTCAGAATGTAAATAACCGTGATGAATTATGGAATGCCTACCCCTGTGGCCCTAACTTGAACTATAAATTATTTTGTGACCCTTGTGGGGAATTTAGTGTGCTCAAGTGTTATAGTTGTTCTTAAAGAGGCTTATTCACTTAGGGTATGAAAATGTAAGCTTCAAAGAAACTAAGTATCAAGATTCCAAGGGGTGGTTACCCATGGTACAAAGATTAGATGAGTTTAGTGTGTGGAGTAGAAGTGTGTGCAAGTGAGCTTGTGAGCATACAAGAGTGTGAGGCAATGATCCTTTACAACTACCCTAATTATGTTATGTTATGATTATTCCTTGCAAGAAAATAAATGATGTTGATGATGGGTCAGTTACTTCTTTCCTAATTACACTATGTGAGAATATAGGAAGATGGAAAAATGAGTGATTTGAGAATGATTTCAAATGCCAACCTAGGATTGTCACAAGGACATAAGGGAGGGAGGTACTACTCCATTTGTTACCAACACCCATTCCTAGTCCCAATAAAATTTGAAAATTAGAAAATATTTGGCTAGTAAAAAAGATGTGTGGATAATGGGCCACTTACTCTTCTCCTAATTAAGTTAAGTTTGATGATTGAATTGAGAAAAACAAGATAGAAAATATGTGTGTATTAGGGCCATTTAATTTCCCCTAGTTAAGCTATAAGAGTTATCATTTCGCTAAGTAAAAATAGCCAATTACCTTACTAATAGCAGTAATAAATGTAAGAATGTAACCTATCTAAAATGTGAAAAAACATAGGAGTGACGGAAGTTTGTTAGGTGTGGAAACACACTTAGGAAAGAAAAATTACGATGATTTTTTGGTCGTTCTGTAAACCATGTATATTTTTCTGTGAACGAATGCACAAATCACACATCTGTTTATGGCAATAGCCACGAGACCAACCCGAAAATTTGATTTTAGGTTTTTTTGAGATGGGAACAGGTATCAGTGGGACCTACAAAGCTCCTAAGAGGTAATGAATGCTAAAAAAAATGAAACTACAGAGAGAGAGGTCCTGCAACATAGTCAATTAAATCAAAGAAATACACAAAGTATAGTTTCCATTTTTCATTTGGTGTTTTGTTGTGCAAGGGTCCCAAAACACCTTTCCTTGTACTTTGTTTGTCACCAACAAAGAGCATACAAACAATTGGATAATGCTAGTGCTTAAATAAGAACCAAAAAATAGTGAATGAGGTAAGAACAATACATGAACAATATTAAACAAAACTAAAACAAATGACATGAAACACTTCTTAAATGAAGCATAAACACATCAATAAAAGACATGGGAACAAAGTTCCCTTTATTGATTTTCGGTAGAAGAGCTACAAATGAGATATCATAACACTTGAAGAGAAATTATTGAGCAATGGTGCTCAAGAGCTCCTCTCAAGTAACTCCTTTATTCAATCTCCTTTGAGAGCTCACTCTCTCAAAGAAGGTAAGATAACTCTGAATGATGATGGAACTCTCTTAACAATGCAATGCAAAATTTTCTTGCGGCAATTTTGCGAGCATAAAAATGCTAAAATTTCTTCTTCTCAATAATGTAATGAAATATTGCCTGGGAGGAATTTTTTCAGTATAACATTGCCTTTTTCTCGTTCTTCTAATGGCTTGTTTATAAAGAATTCTGAAGTCCTATTTCCCTACCTTGTACCATTAATGAGAAAATGACTGAAGACAAGGACAAGAGAATCCCTTCGGGGGCTAAATATCTTTAATTCGACTTGAAATCGGTTGTCCTTGGGTGGTAGATGCCAGGGAATCTTGATTCAAACTTTGTGAAGTGGTCTCAGATTTCTTACTCAGACTTTGGCTGACCCATGCGACTATCAAAGAAAAAGTTGCACGGTTATTAATTTCTACCTTAGGAGAGCCCGTGTAGATTGAATTTTTAACCCGAACCTTGTAATACTTTTGATTTTTTTTTTTTTTTTTGTGATGTCTTAACCTGGAAGAGATTCACTTGTACATGTTTTTGTCTAACTCTAGGTGTCATCTGACATGTACAAATGTGTGAATTATTTTTCCATATTAACAAATATCAACTCTCCTCACTGCTACTTAGAATGCTTTCATTAGTTGTAGATGTCTTGCTTCAAGTAGTTTCTGTCAAAGAGGTGAGAGGACAAATAAAAATTAGACCATTAGAATCTATGATCATGAAAGGTCATGCGAGCAGGTTTATATGAGAGAATTTATTGTGAACCATTTTTCAAGAAAGGGCAACAGGTTTATATTGTTTCTTACCTTTGACATCAATTCCAACTCTGCCAAGAAGCTCCCTATTTGGCATTGATGGTAACATTGATTTGGTCCTCTCCATTCTGTCTCGAGAATCATTTCTCCTTATTTCTCCTAACCTTCCCCTTTGACATCAATGAGAAGGGGATAGTTTTGTAATTAAACTTAACACTTTCATTCATAATGGTAAAGACACTTTGGTTTAAACAACTATTTATTCCAGATTGGCTCTTTCTTGGGAATTTTCTATGGGAATGAATTTCTTATCCTCAGAACAAATAATTTTACAACCATAGAAAGGATTAAATACTTCATATCAATGTACACTTCTAGAAAATTTATCAAGAATAATCATACTTCAGATTGTTTTCATGAGACTAAAATGTTCTAGAATAGACCCTTTTTCATAAAATAAAATGTGGGCCTTATGTTCTTATAAACATCTATGTCCCTTTGATATTGATGGACCACCAATATATTCTGGGGCACCTAAAATATCAAACAATTGGAATATAATCCTTTTTTTTTTCTATGTAATACTACCTAAGCACCCACGGGGATTTGAACTCGTGACCTATCGCAAGGAGTGCCTTAACAGTACACCCGTTCACCGTCAATCCAAAGCCCCATGGGCAATTGGAATATAATCTTGACAATACACGTTCTTTCCATTAGGATCAAGGCAACTCTAATAGATGTGTTGCTTTCAGGAAATACCAGGTTCACAAGTTATTTGCCCCCCAACATGCAAAATTAATTATATTGTATTATACACATAATTTGTACTTATTTAAATCTGAGCATACGCATTTCCTTTGTCATAATATTTCACTCCGTAATTGTAAGTCATATCACAAACACTACTTTTTTTTCTTATGTATATCCCATCATAACTAATATATACTTGTAATCAAGATCATCTCATTTCCTCAATAGCTCGATTCCAAAATCATTTTCATAAAAAAGGGAGACCTTCAATTACAATACCAAAATGATCAAAACTAATCCCTAAATTGTAAGATTCTATTCCATAATTGTATGTGAGTTTGACCACAAAAGTAGTATCCTTTGGAGCAATTCCTAGAAAAAAGAATTTTTAGAATTTTCTTCAAGAATGTCTCTCTTTTGAAGAATCTTCATTCTAATCATGATAAAAAGCTTGTGATAGCATGTGATTACCCTTTTAAAACCACTCTTGAAGACTTTCCTCAGTAACTATGACATCTTTTTGTGCCATTTTTCCTTGATATCTTACATTATTTGATGTTCTGATTCCAAAGGATATTTCCTACTAAAAGATAGTTCCGATATGTAACAAGTTTGGAATTCATAGACTTGGTAGAAGGTCTGATGAGACTCATACCATAACACATATGAATCATTCCCTTGGAATTTCTATGTTATGGCATCATATCTATTTTTGCTTGTATTCCATAACACTACTCTGTCATCCCTAAGTCGATATAGATTTAATGTAAGGTAGATTGGTAATTTTAGATTATGTAATGTTTGGAATAGTCCATATCTTTCTAACACTTAATAATGTATATCTCAGGTGACTTAGCATCCATATCTCACATCTTTGGCATCGATTTCCATTGGAACTAATATCACTATCAAATGTATGCTTCCATGTATTCCTATATATTTATATTGATCATGTTATGTAATGGTGGTAATCATTCCTTGACTATGTAATGCTGCTAACTAGTAACGAAGACCACAAATCCATATATTCTTCATGCCAAATGGATTCAAAAGATTTACTTTTTCTTCTAAACACTTTATTCTACATGTATGTAATTGAGTAAACTAGCATTCTCTTTGGATTTTGATTGCTTCCTCCTTGCATGAGTGATTGTTGAATGGTTGATTATTGCTGGTGTTTTTACATTCATTCGATTACTATATGAATATATTTATGGTCTTCTGCTATTAATTTAACCACGTTGTCAATTGTTAAGAATGAGTTACAGGCTTGGCTTCCCCTACAATTAATATAGGTGTCTATGAGCTATTAACTCATGTGACTGTTCACACAAAGATTTTTCAAAAACCAATGGAATCTGAGATGAGAGATCCTTAGTTGTCTACATGACTTGTTCAAGTCTTCTCTCCATGTCTATTGCAAAATACATCGAAGTTGAGGTCATGTTCAAATGTTCTCGCTCTAATCCTAGTGATGCTATGGTTCCCCCTATGACTAATATGTGTCTCACATGATTGCATAGTCTCTTGTAGTCACTACAATTTATTTCTATTTGATTACAAGGTGTCACTTATGTTTGTAGTCATTAATTTGTTCATCAACCAAGAATGAAAAATATCAAATTCCAATAGAGTGTTGGATACATATTGTATGGAATTTCTGCATTTTCTTTCTCATCTATTCATACTAGGCTTTGAAAATGAAAAATTATCCTCTTTAATGTATAGGCATTGTTCCTCTAATACTGGGTTGGAAATTCCTTCTTCTATATAGAAATTGTAGTTTACATTCATGTAGATATACATTTGAATTATTGACTCCCTTGTACTAGGTTAATTTTTTTTTTCTCTTTTTCATAAAGGAACCTTTTGAAATCCAACTGGACATCCCTTATGAGAAATTGACTTTGAAATGATGATATCTCATGTTGTGATAAATCCATCTTTAATCCCTATGTTATAAATTTTGTTCATGAAAACTTAAATTTCACTCACTTGCATAAATTGGCATCACCACTAGTGCATCAATAATATATTATTTGTTTGGTGATTTGTTAGTACTCCTTATTGATGTGTCAAGCAATAACATTAAATATTTCATATCTGAAGTCATATTTTTCTTCATTAAATAAAATGTTGTACATGGTCCATTTTCTCTAGATTGTGCTTTACTATCATCACTGACAATATTTTTAGAACCACACTTTCTCTTCAAAATAAAATTTATGCACTTTTGTCAAAGTGTAACTTTGACAAGATCAACAATCTTGTTGACACCTACATGCACCCAACTTCACCTCCTTTCCTTGTACCCAAAACAGGGAAGTAAAATCTCTTCCCTTGTTTCAATAACTATAGGTGAAGCACCAAGCCTCTTTTAGGGTACTGAGAACACTGCTTCTCACTGGCAGCTAAATAGTGAAAACATGTTTGTCATCTTCAAAAATCATTGATATCATCTCAATTTGAGAATCAATTAAGGATCCAATCCTTCTTTTATTGTTCTTTGGCAATGTAATTCCTTATGTATTTATGATAATGGCCAACCTTTTCGTCAAATTCTCATCACATGGACTCAAATATATTTGACATATCTTGAAAACACTATTTTGTTGCTTTCCCCTTGAGGGGATTCACACTACATGATTGTTACTCTTATGAAAACTGTTATGAAACCAGCTCAAGAAAAGATAGAAAAGAAAGATCAACGCCTTAGAATTCAGCCTCTTCGAGGGGGCAACCTCCTTTACATTACATAAATGAACAATTCTTGGATGATACAAATGAAAAAACCTCCTTTCTATATATAGGAGTCTAAGGAGTCACAATATAATCTAGCCGACCTAACAATAATAATATAAAGCCACAAAAATAACAATAGAGGGATTCTATGGGGCACAGAAATAACAATATGGGGGTAATAGGGGCACAACAATATAAATAAGGGGTATAACTACAATAGTAATGGGGTAATCACTAGTATTATAGGGACCCAACATGCCCCTCTCCTTCAAAAAAGTGTTGTCCTCAACGCTTGAGTAGTTCTGGATACTTCTGCATAAAATTCTCATCCTCCCATGTGGAATCTTCAGCGGATAAGTTCTTCCACTTGATAAGATACTCTGAAATTGATCGATTTCGTAGCTGTCGAGTTCTTGTTTCTGTGACTGCTTCCGGTTCCAATATAATTTTTCCTTCCTCGTCAAGTTCTGGCAATATTGTTTGAACTGGGAGCTTGTCGCCTATAACCTTCTTTAAACATGAAACATGGAAAACTGGGTGCAATCGAGAAGCTGCAGGAAGCTCCAATTTGTATGCCATAGTACCAATCTTTTGCAACACCTTGTACGGACCATAATACTTTGGTGATAATTTATTATCCTTCTTAGCTTGCTTTAGGGACATTTGCTTATATGGTTGTAGCCGTAGGAATACCCAATCACCTACATCAAAACTTCTTTCACTGCGATGTTGATCTGCCTGTTGTTTCATTCTATTTTGTGCCAACACGAGGTTATCCTTTAAGAGTTGGAGGACTTGTTGTTGATGTTCGATGTGATGTTCCACTGCCTGAACCTTAGAATTTTCTCTTAAATATGATGTGATGGATGGTGGTTGATACCCATAAAGTGCCATAAATGGGGTCATTTTTGTTGCTGTATGGAAGGAAGTGTTATACCACCATTCAGCCAGAGGCAACCATTTGACCCATTGTGTCTGTTTATCAGATACAAAGCAACGAAGATATCCTTCCAAACATTTGTTTACTATCTCAGTTTGCCCATCAGATTGAGGATGATAAGATGAGCTATGAGCTAACTGAGTACCAAGACAAGAAAATAATTCTGTCCAAAAATTTCCAGTGAAAATGGGATCTCTGTCACTTACAATAATCTTTGGGTTTCCATGTAGCTTTTGAACTGTTTCCATAAATGCAGTAGAAACTGTACTGGCTTTAAATGGATGTGATAATGCACAAAAGTGTGCATACTTGGTAAGTCTGTCAACTACCACCATGATGACACTCTTTCCCTCAGACTTGGGTAAACCTGTGATAAAATCCATTGAAACCTCCTCCCAACGTTGGCTTGGAATGGATAAAGGTTGTAATAGACCCGGTGTCTTAATTGTTTCAACTTTATTTTGTTGGCAAACCAAACATTCCGCCACAAACTTTTGAATATCTGATTTAAGGCCATCCCAAAAAAATTCCTTCTTAACCCTGTGGTAAGTTTTTAAAAATCCTGAGTGCCCTCCTAAGGGAGAAGTGTGCAATTCCATAAGAATCTTTTGTTTTAGCTGGGAATTCTTACAGAGGTATAAGCGATCTTTGTACCATAACGAATCATTTTTCCAGCTAAATGTATCAGAAGTACTGGAATCTTGTTGTAGCTTTCGAATAAGTGCCCACACTTCTTCGTCATTCTTCCATTCCTCCTTTGCTTCGTTTATCCAATCTGGTTGGATAATAGAAATGGCACACAACAATGCTTCCACATCCTCATCCTTTCTTGAGAGTGCATCTGCCACCACATTTTGCTTCCCTTTTTTGTAGATGATTTCAAAGTCATAACCCAACATCTTTGTGACCCACTTTTGTTGCTCTTCAGAGGATAATCTTTGTTCTAAAAAGTATTTAAGGCTATCATGATCCGTTTTTACCTTGAAGTGTCTTCCCATTAGGTAGGGTCGCCATTTCTTAAGTGCATGGAGTATTGCCAACATTTCCTTCTCATAAATAGCTTTGCTTAAAAACTTTCCCTTGATTGGACGACTTTCAAAAGCAATGGGTCTTTCATCTTGCATTAGAACAGCACCAATTCCATTTCCTGAAGCATCACATTCCACAATAAAGGTTTTTGTGAAGTCCGGTGTAGCTAAGACCGGTGCTTGGCACATTGCCTCTTTAAGATGTTTAAAGGCCTTTGTTGCTTCCGGAGTCCATGAAAATGAATCTTTCTTCAATAATGTTGTTAGAGGTGCTGCTATTCTCCCATAATTCTTAACAAACTTGCGATAATACCCTGTCAACCCAAGAAATCCTCGCAGATGCTTTATGGATGTGGGGATTTTCCATTCCTTAATGGCTTTAATTTTGCTAGGGTCTACCTTAACTCCTTCATGAGATACAATATGACCCAAATATTCCACCTCCTGGACTCCAAAGAAACATTTGGATCTTTTTGCATATAATTGTTTCTCCTCCAATAGTTGTAGCACCTGTCAACATGTTCAACATGATCCTTCCAAGACTTGCTGTAGATTAGTATATCATCAAAAAATACTAACACAAATTTTCTAAGGAATGGTTTGAAAATTGAATTCATCAAACCTTGAAATGTTGAAGGTGCATTGGTAAGGCCAAAAGGCATGACCAAAAATTCATAATGACCCTCATGAGTTCTAAATGCCGTTTTCGGAATGTCTTCAATCTTCATTCTGATTTGATGATATCCCGAACGAAGATCCAACTTGGTGAAGTAAATTGATCCATGCAATTCATCCAGTAATTCATCAATGACAGGAATGGGGAACTTATCTTTAATAGTGAGCTTGTTGAGCTCCCTATAATCTGGACACATGCGCCATGATCCATCCTTCTTGTGCACCAATACTACTGGAGCTGAGAAAGAACTTTGACTCGGTTGAATTATACCAGCCTCTAGCATTTCTGCAACCATACGTTCAATTTCACTTTTTTGGACATAGGGATATCTGTACGGCCTGATGTTTGGAGGAACACTTCCTGGAATCAGATGAATAGCATGATCATGATCACGCATAGGTGGGAGACCTTTGGGAGTCTCAAATACCTTGGAATGATTGTCCAGGACTTTTTGGAGATCTGGAGAAATAGATGATTCCAATGTGGAAACATCTAGCGAACATAATTGTGCAATTACACCTCTTTGCTCCTTTTTTAGAAGCTTTGTCATGCCATTAGAGCTGATTATCTTTCCTGGTTTCCCTGCAATACCCCTTAATTCAACTTCCTTTCCTTCCACAGAAAATTTCATGAAAAGTTCTTGAAAATTAAAAGCTATTGTACCCAAGGATTGTAGCCATTGGACTCCTAGTACAACATCAGCACCTCCCATTGGAATGGAAAGCATTGGGCTAGTCAATACATATTCTCCCATGGATAGCTTGATATTATGGCACTTTCCAGAACAATTTATTGTTCCTCCATTTGCAATCATCACTTGACACTCTGGTGCTGGATATAGGAAGCAATTCAATTCTTTTGCTACCCTACAATGAATAAAATTGTGGGTGCTTCCTGAATCAATCAACACTATTACCTTTTTCTTCTTGATTTGTCCTTCTATCTTGATGGTTTGAGGAGTGGTAATTCCCGCCAATGCATTACAAGATATGGTCGGATTTATTTGTTCTTCATCTAGGCTTTGTTCCTGGAATATATCCTCTTCTTTTGACCTTTCTTGCTCCTTTTCTTCTTCCTCTTCACAATCTATGTAGAATAATTTCTTCTCAGCACACTTATGACCTTTTGTGTATTTGCTATCACAATTGTAACAAAGCCCTTTTGCTCTTTTTTCTTCCAATTGTTGTGGTGTCAACCTTGTAGGTTGTGGAAGACTATGGGCAACAACACTTCCGTCTTTATAGTTGTGAATGGTATGCTTCCTAGTTGCCATAATTTTGCTTTCCATTTTTCTTGCTAACCTGAATGCCTTCTCTAATGAATCAGGTTCCCAAAGGCGCACATCATGTTGGATATTATCCTTTAAAGACCCTATGAACACATCAATCCTATGCTCCTCTGGAATATCTTTTACCCTTATGTTCAATTTTTGGAACTCCTCAATGTGCTCCATTATTGAACCCTTTTGTTTGAGACTTATCAATTGGCTAAAAAAAGTGTTGCTTTTTGTATCCTCATAATGTGCTATCAATTCTTCCGTAAAAATTGCCCAAGTGATAAATTGTTTACGAGAACAAAGCCATTGATACCATACAAACTGATTTGGTTCCAAATATAAAGTTGCCATACGTACCTTTTGTGTGTTTTGCACATTATTGAGATCGAAGAATTGCTCCATCTGTAATATCCATGTGGCGGGATCCTTGCCATCAAACTTCCTCATATCGATTTTTGGAATATGGTGGGTCTTCGATCCAACATTAGAGTCTATGGAATCATGATTAACATTTCTTTTGTTCACATCATGAGTTTCCTTTACAACCTTTTCACCATTAGTAAGTATTTCTTGTAGAAAATTTGTCAAATCTGTCTTCAAATCTGCCATGTCTGTCTTCAAATCTGTCCTCAAATCTGTCTTCAGATCATCCATATTAGCTTCCATGCCCTTTATCTTAGATTCCACGCCATTTATCTTAGATTCCATGCCATTTATCTTATATTCCACGCCATTTATCTTAGCATCTGTTAGCTTTTGTGAGCGTGACATTTGTTGCACTTGTTCTTGTAATTTTGATATATCATGTAGCATTTCTTCCTCTTCTTCATGAGTCATGCTAGAGCTTTCAGGTTCCTTACTAGGTGTTTGCATTTTCTTTCCTCGGGGCATCAGTTACCGATAATAATGCTTTACTATGCCCTTTGAATTCCTTCAAACCAAGCTTATGCAAAAATTAAAAAAAAAACTACACACCTTTTTTCACTTTGTAGAAGCCTGATATTGAATCTGATGTATCTCTGTAATTTCGAATCATCCAGTTCTGAAATTGTGACTTGTAGTAGCCTTCTATGTCCTCTTTCCAATGCCACTAGTCTGATCCAAATTGGATTCTCCAAGAAAGAGTTATGCAAAATCTCCCACAGTGACCTGATTATAGACTAGTTCAGTAGAGCGAACTTGTATGAAGTGCCACGTGTCACTGTTTCAACCTTTGACTCTGAAAAATATATAAAAGAAAACTACAGTCTGTCCTCTTTCTGTACCTTCTTACAAAATTTCAATCCGATGCTCAGAGAGAAAGTTATGACGATTTTCCCCAGGTCACCTGTTTTGAATGTAATTCAGGAGTCTGCAAAAAGACCAACTTCCTCAGATCATATCTCTGAAAATATCGCGCGAAAAGCTCTGAAATTTAGACCCAAGGTTCAGCGCGATTTCTTCTCAAATGGGTTTTTTTGACTTCTGAAACGTCAAGAAAAAAATTATAGAGAAAATGCCACGATGACCTGTTTGGAGCAGCGAAACCCTAGAATCCAAAGCTCTGATACCAAATGTTATGAAACCAGCTCAAGAAAAGATAGAAAAGAATATCAACGCCTTAGAATTCAGCCTCTTCGAGGGGGCAACCTCCTTTACATTACATAAATGAACAATTCTTGGATGATACAAATGACAAAACCTCCTTTCTATATATAGGAGTCTAAGGAGTCACAATATAATCCAGCCGACCTAACAATAATAATATAAAGCCACAAAAATAACAATAGAGGGATTCTATGGGGCACAGAAATAACAATATGGGGGTAATAGGGGCACAACAATATAAATAAGGGGTATAACTACAATAGTAATGGGGTAATCACTAGTATTATAGGGACCCAACAAAAACACTGATTTACTTCTTCTCTACTCATGGGTGCTTTCATTTCCTTGAGTAGCTAAACCTGAGGCCATGTTCACTTTAATTTTTCATTGAAGACACTTTCTCCTCTTTCTTCTTTTTCCAAACTTTGGTGGGTTTCCTTGTGATTTATGCATCTCATTTTTCTTTCCTATATAATATGTTTTGAATGTTCTTCTCCATTTTTCTTGTTTTCTTTAAAGAACTCCACAACTCGCAATATTTGGCCATATGGCCAACATTGTCACATATATAACATTTTATGTAATAGAAAAAAGGAGGAAGAAACTTGTGCATTATTGTGCTATCCACATATTTATTTCCCTTTACATATAGTGAAATCCTACTCTTCTTTGCATAGGATTTTTAATCAACAACCTTATGGCCAAAAAGATTGGATAAATAACAATAGCCATAAAAGGAACTTGTGTACCTAATGGTCGATGATAATTGTGAGTGAAGTGATCTTATTTGACTCCTTTCTTGAGGGAACTTCTTTTTCTACAACATCTTTTGTTGCATGTTCTACTGATAAACCTTAACTTCACTACTCCTACAATCAGCTACAACATGTCTGAAATTATTGCAAAAGTAACATTCAAAACTATTCTTTAGGGGGAGAAAATGGGTTGTTATCCCTCCTTTGGAACCTGCAGACTTACTAAAATAATCTCTAGAAGTAGGTGATATTTTTGTCGAAGACACTTTCTTTCACTCATTTCTCTACTATTAGTTGTGCTTTCATGGGTGCTAATCATGATGCTACTATCCTCTTCTACAGGTATTTTGGAAGTTTTTTTATTATCTCTTGTGGTTTCCTTTGAGCTAGATACACCCTTTTCTAACTCATTTCTCATGGAGACAATGTTTTCCTCAAAATTTTGACATCATATATCGTTTTCTTCTACCTAGCTACTCATCACATATTCAACTCTCCTTACCTCCTCTAAGTGACTTTTCAAATTAGTAATCTCTTATTTAAAGTCATACTCTCTTTCTTCAAGTATTTGAAGAAGTTTATTCTAATCTCATTTTTTCAATGAGAGCCTTTTTATTTCAACTAAGGTTGACTCAAGCTTAGCTTGGTATTTATGAGGTTTCTCCTCTTCACATATAGTTGCTTTCACAATAGAAGAATAGGTCTCATTCGACTGAAAATTTTCTTTCTAAGATACCCTTTTCTTCTTCTTCTTCTTCTTTTGTTTTTCTCCACTACTGATCATAGTAATTTCTTCATGCATGACCTACAACCTATCCCATATATCTTTCACAACTTTGAGATCTATTACCGTCTCAAGATCCAAACTGTTAATTTTGTTGTAAATTGAACTAATAGCCTTAGAATTCAACTATTTTTCTTGTTTTGATTAGGAATATTTACTATATCCATCACTATCTCGCTTCCATACATTAGATATTCATCTTATTAATTCATATTTTACCTTCTCTCTCCATTCCTAAAAGTTTAGGGCACTACCACAAGCACATTTTGATGATCCATGATTCAACCAAATCTACTGCCCATCAGTCTAGTTGCACCTAAACGAACCTTCTCTGATATCAATTTTTGGAAACTTGGTTATACTAAGATGTGTAGTGAATTAATATAACATTAGTTGGATCATCACTAATCAATTTTCACTTGATATTAAACAATTAACTTATTCATTACTTAACCAATAGAACATATGAGAAGAAAATCAAAAACAAAATTAATGAAAATGCAAACTGAAACCACATAAGAAGCACAATCATGACATATGAACATCATCGATTTTAGGTGGAAACTCTTCTAAGAGAAAATCCAGAGAATGTTTTGTCTTATTATTCTTATCAATCTTCTTTTACATTATACTGGAACCAACCAATATGCAAGAACCAACTTGCTTTTCACATAAAATTTTGTACGCACCCACCTACAGAAGACTTCAACCTCTCTATACTTTATGCAAGCTACAAATTGTTGAGAGCACCAACTCCCTCTTCCTATAGGGTCCATCCTACTTTTTTTTAGAGTACTATCTAAAAGGAGACATGAATCCCTAGATACATGATATTTTTATTTAGCTAGCTTACCTGGTTTCTAACTATGAATGATTTCTTCTCTTTATCTCTAGTTTTTATTATTTCTTTGTTGCCTTTACAACTAATTATCATCTTTTCCTCCTCCTCAATTCTACTTCACATCTCCTCCTCTTCCTCTTCATTATTTTCTAGGTAATTCAAGAAATAGGTCTCATGAAAGTCAATCTTCTTAACCATTTTTCCATCCAAAAGCACATTTTCTTATATGCATAACTTGCTAAGTATTGTATTCTAATGTTGGGGTTTGAAGTGAAAGGTTGTCTCTTTGTATTCCAAAGTTGTTTATTTGTGCTCCACCTATTCATTTCAAAATTCTTTCAAATTGTGAAGATCAAAGAAAAATAGTTGTTCCTTCAAATATTATTTGAATATTAACATCAACCAACTACAATGATTGTATAATCCAAGGTACGAAGTTTTTCTTTATCGATACTACAAGAAACTGACGTGGATTACCAATGGTTAATCTAGGTTACAGGCACTCATTTGCCACAGGCCATTGGGGTTGAAAACACATATTTATAACTCTTAATTTGGAGAAGAATAAGAATGTCTCCTCCCCAATCACTCATTCTTACTTCAAGGAATCTTTCTTTCACATTGACAAGTCGGCATCATCAACTTCAAGTACTGTCCTAAGCAAGTTTGAATCATCCACTTTAAACATTGTCTTCATTTCCCACTATGCTCAAGGAATGTAATCACTCCTCACTCTTACTTAAAACACTTGCATCAATTGTAGATGTCTTGCTTCAAGTAGTTGCGATGAAAGAAGAAAATGAAAAATAATACTATCAAAATCTATGACCATCAAAGATAATGTAAACAAGTTTATATGAGACCATTTATTGAGAACCATTCTTCCAACAAGTGCAACATGTTTTTTTCTCTTTCTTGACCTTTGACATCAATGCTGACACTACCAAGAGTTAGAAGAAACTCCTCCCTTAACTAGAACTGCATTGTTGATAGAAAGGTAAGTAGAGGGTGGTATGTTTGTTATGGACTTGAAAATATTTTTGAACTAGTTGATCCTCGGCTTTAGGATTAGAACAATTCATTCTTTGAGATTCTCATGATTCTCTTATCCTATATGGGTGTGAAGTTGAAGGTTTGAATATCTCTACAAAATCCTAGATAAACATGCAACAAATCAAAAACAAAATATAACAATATTAAAATTAAAGGTAATACACCCTATCATATTGTCATAAAAACAACTATTTCTCCCATTGAGAGAATGACTATGAGTGGACACTTAATATAGAAAACCAAGAGAAACAACATGGAAGCCTAAATAATTCTTAATGTTCTTTCAAATCCAATCAAATACATTTGTGGCCCAAATGGGGTTAGCATAAAGATGCCATGTCTTATGGATAAATCTTTAGGGTATAGAGGAAGAGGTCACTTTACCAATAATGATAATATTACTAATATTATGGGATCTCGAATTTAAGGAGAAATTCTAATACATAAATAATTAAGTTGTGAAATAAAATTAAGATACTAAATGGAGGTGATGAACTCAAATGTAGAAAATTAAAAAATTCTCTTAATTTCAACTAGTGTAAAGAAGAAAATCAATGTTACTAAAATATTAGCAAACTCTCATGACATCCATAGTGAAGAACGACACTAGAGAGTTGTTAAAACACTATGACTTGAAAAAAAATATCATCTTTGTAACATTAAGAAGCTTGAAGGTTGAAAACACTTTATATCAAAATATCATACACACAATTGAAATACATCTTAATTTAAAATATTCATTATAATATCATTTTTTTTCTAACATTTTTACTTACATTTTAACTTACTAAAACTATATAGTTTAGTAATATTTCTTTTTTAAACTTTTTAGAAAAATACAATTATGAAAAACCCAAATAATTCCTTAATTTTCTAAAAATAAAAAAAATCAATATTAATTTAATAGATATAATAGCATCATAATGCAGAATACTATACAACATTACAAATTATATATAATTATAAAAATAATATATATATATATATATATATATATATATATATATATATATATATATATTATTTACAATTAGATTAAAGATCATAGACAATCCACTTCATATTTCATAAAACTTACACATGGCATTCCATAATACATCTCTTTTTAATTAATGTCACTTAGGCACCAACTACTACATCCAACTTTATAATCTAAAAATACTTTGTCATACATAAAATATAGTTAATTTCATCATGTAATAGATAAGCTTTGTCACTTTATATATATAATAATGCCACTTAGACACTAACTGCAACATCCAACTTTATAGTTCAAAAAGTATAATTATCTTTTTTAAAAAGCTTTGTCATACATAAAGCTGGTCATACATAAAGTATACTTAGTCTCATCATAGCATAGACAAGCTTTGTCTGCTTTTTGTCTCCTTTTATTATAATTATGATATTGGAGAAATATATCTATATATATATATATATATAATTTTATTAAATTTTAAAATTTAGTTAAATTAAATATTCAATTATAAACTTTTTTATAAAAAAAAATTGTTTTTTCAATAATTTAATTTAATATATATATATTATTAATTTAAATTTAAGTGACTTGTATTATAACAGATATGTAGGAATTTACAGGGTAAGTTCCTCAGACAGAACACCAAAAGGACACCGCTCACAACTAGATCGCAGATCAATACACCAGTATTTTGACGTGGTTAAAACCCTCAAAGAGGGAAACAGTCCACGGCCTCAGCCAACGTGGCCACTTCAGGCAATTTATTAATAAAAGAATGAAAATTTACATATGTTTCTCTCATGCACGGATTACCCTACAAATGACCGTCCATGCGCTTTAAATAGAATTCATGGACCAATCGGGTGTCAAGCCACGGATCAAGTGTCGGTAATACCGAGGAGAGAATGAACCGTCGGATCACTACATATCGTGACCGTCAGATTGTAAGTTACAAAATGTACAACGGTAAAGAAACACACTTTACCTAACTCTACACTAGACCAAGTTGAACTTAACTATTTCCTATGTGTCGGAATATCCTAACATCCCCCCTTAAGAACAACTTGGGATAGGATTGAAGGATTTACAAATGTGACACAATAGGAGAAGGAAGGAGGCACTAGAGCCTATCCCCCCTTAGTGACAACTTCCTGAACTCCAACCATAAATCGAAGTTTAGTGAACTTCGCCTCTGTGAGAGCCTTTGTGAAGATGTCTGCAACTTGATCATCTGTTGAACAATATTGCACTTCAAGAACATGGTCGTGAATGAGCTTTGTGATGAAGTGCATGTGCAGTTCAATGTGTTTGCTGCGCTGATGTTGGACTGGATCTTTGCATAGATGAATGGCACTTTGATTATCACACCAAAGTGTAGTCGGATGCTGCTGCTGAAAGCCAAACTCTGACAGGATCTGATGAAGCCACAAGGCTTCCTTACTAGCTTCTACGACACCACGATACTCTGCTTCTGCTGATGAAAGAGAAATGGCACCTTGTTTCTTACAAGCCCATGTAATAGGTCCTGAACCAAGGGTGAACACATAACCGGCAGTAGACTTCCGATCATCAGGGTCACCAGCCCAATCGGAATCAGTGAAACCAACCAATAGAGGAGATGCTTCGGCACTGTAATGAATCCCAAACTGAACTGTACCTCGAACATAACGAAGTATTCTTTTGGCTGCTTTCCAATGACTTTCACGGGGGTTTTGCATGAACCGAGCAACAAGGCCAACAGCAAAGGAAAGGTCAGGACGAGTATGGATTAGATACAAAAGTTTTCCTACAAGTTGACGGTATAAGGTAGCATCAACATCAGGAGAAGTACAAGTGACTGAGAGTTTGACTCCAGACTGAAAGGGAGAAGGGGCTGGCTTACAGTGTTCCATGTGAAAATGACGTAGAATATCACAAGCATACTTGGACTGGGAAAGGGAAATACCCTCCTTGGTTTGCAAGACTTGAAGACCGAGAAAATAGTGTAAGTGTCCTAAGTCTGTCATTTCAAATTTCCTTTTAAGGCTAGACTTCACATGGTTTATAAGGTTGGGATCACTACCAGTAAGGGTAAGATCATCAACATAAAGAACAAGGATGATAAGAGAGTTGCCCACTTTCTTGGTGTAGACAGTATTGTCAGAATGACACCTAGAAAAGCCAGATTCTAAAAGAAAGCTATCCATTTTGGCATACCAAGCCCGAGGATCTTGCTTGAGACCATAAAGGGATTTCTTAAGTTGACATACAAGGCTGGAGTCTGTTTGTATGAAGCCAATGGGTTGTTCCATATAGATTTCTTCATGCAAGTCCTGATGCAAGAAGGCAGATTTAACATCCATCTGATGGACTTCCCATTTGAAAGAGGCAGCAAGGGAAAGAAGGTTGCAAGATAAGGTTGGAACACATAATACATCATTAAACTGACCATTGTCTAGATGAACAGTTCCAGTCCCTACAACATTAAGAGATCTATCATCACCAACATATATATTTTTGGTGTTACAATCATTTAAAGAAGAGAACATGGCTTTTTTTTGGCCATGTGATAAGAAGCTCCAGAATCAATGAGCCACTCATGAGAATGAGAAGAAGAAGATACATTTAACGCATAGCCAGACCGAGATGCTTGACAACCACATGCAGAAAGTGCCATTCCTGAAGATGAAGGTGAAGTTGAAGATTGCCCCAAATGGATGTTATGCTTCTTCATTGCTGCTTCCAAGGCTTCCATCTTTTTAAAGCATTTTGATTCTAAGTGGCCATCTCGATTACAAAAGTTGCAATGTCTGTCAGTCTTCTTCCATTTGTTTTTATTGGTCTTATCATTTTGCTGAAATGATCTTTCATTTTGAGGCTGAGTTTGCTTAGGACCCTTGTTTGGTTTAGGACCATTCTTTTTAGGATATGACTCCTTAGGATTCTTGGAATTTGGTTGCTGCTGGGCGGCGAACGCTTTCTTGGAAGAGTTTCCAAGATTAAGAAGACCAAGGTGTAAGAGTTTTTCTTGTTCTCTTATTAAAGAATCACAAAAAGAGTCAAAGGAAGGGGGCTTGTAGTCTTTTCCTTGAGAAATGAAGGCTTCTCTTGTAGAATGGAAGGTGGAAACAAATACAGAGTAGGCTGGTCCCAACTTAGTAAGGATTGAATAAATAAGGTTATTGTCTTCTTTTTTAACCTTAACACCTTCTAAAAGATATCTAAAAGTCTTGAACTTAGACAAGAAATCTTCAATGCAAGAAAAATTATTAGGGTCCAATGTAAGCAACTCATTTTCAAGTTGATGGGCTCTAATTTCATTTTTAATCCCAAAAACTTTATTGATTTGTTCCATTGCTTCATGAGGAGTTTCAAGTTCTGCAATATGGAATCTAATATCTCGAGAAAATAGACATCCCTATCAAACCACGTGCTTGATCTTGTCTATTTTCCCATTTAGCAGCCTTATCTTCCTCTTTCGGTTTCTTTTCTTGGCCTGTGGCTATTCGGTAGAGACCTTTACTTCTAAGTAAATCCTCCATGTAGGACAACCATTGGAAGTAGTTGGTGCTGTCAAGGGTAACTTGGTATTGACTTTCCATTTCAACAGAAACTGAAGCTGAAGATGCTGAAAGTAAGTGTTCCAATGGATAGATCTTGAAAAATTAGGCTAGTTTAAAAAAAACAGCTGTCAAAAAGGCTTCCGGATGAAGAAGTTATGGCTTTTTGAAAAAAAAGATATTGAAGTTGCCGACGAAGTGCGGGAATGTGCGGAAATGAAAAGGTCCACCCCCACAAAATGGAGACTTGAACCCAAGACCTCTACTCTCTTAAAATAGCTTTGAACCAATTGATCTATACAAAAAATTTGAGAGAGAGAGAGAGAGGGGGGGGGGGGGGGGGGTGCTTTGGGTTGCGTGCTTGCTTTGAGAAAGCTCTTTTTCCTACAAAACAAAGAATACAAAACCCAACACGGACATACAAATAAAACGAACCTTACGGCTCGAAGTTAGCATTACCCAAAAAACTAAATATTTTTAAAAATGAACCTTGTGGTTCAAAGTTAGCTTTAGCCGAAAAACTAAATATTTTTCTCAATGTTTATGATTTTCGGAGATCACACTAAGGTGCAGGGAAAAGAGCATATGCATGAGAAAAATCTTTCCTTTCTGTTTCTGATTTGCCCAGATCGCACAGAGTCGCAGGGAAAAGAGCATACGCAGAAATGAAAGGTATAGATCCGGTTAAAAAAAAGCTAAATAAACCGAAACCGAAATAAGCAGAGAGAAAATAACAGTAAACTGCAAATAAACACTATATACCTCCAGATCTTAAAAGTGACGCAGCTAGGGCTACCGGAAACCTTTTCGCGTGAAACGAAAGGGGTTTCTCACTGGAACAGATGCTCCGAACACAACAGAGCAGTGCTCTCGGCCCGAAAGCAGTCAGAAACAGCAGATCTAGGAAACAACAATTGGATGCAGTTCTACCGGCTTTAGATTTGGATCACCAACAGACGCGGCCCTCAAATAGCTCTGATACCATGTAGGAATTTACAGGGTAAGTTCCTCAGAAAGAACACCAAAAGGACACTGCTCACAACCAGATCGCAGATCATTACACTAGTATTTTGACGTGGTTAAAACCCTCAAAGAGGGAAACAGTCCACGGCCTCAGCCAACGCGACCACTTCAGGCAATTTATTAATAAAATAATGAAAATTTACATATGTTTCTCTCATGCACGGATTACCCTACAAATGACCCTCCATGCGCTTTAAATAGAATTCATGGACCAATCGGGTGTCAAGCCACGGATCAAGTGTCGGTAATACCGAGGAGAGAATGAACCGTCGGATCACTACATATCGTGACCGTCGGATTGTAAGTTACAAAATGTACAACTGTAAAGAAACACACTTTACCTAACTCTATACCTAACTCTACACTAGACCAAGTTGAAGTTAACTATTTCCTATGTGTCGGAATATCCTAATAAGATATATAATATATTATAGTTCTCTTTCTATTAAAATTCCCACTGTAAAACTTTTACCTTTACGATCAACATTTTGACACCATAGTTAGTAAATTCGTTCGAATCAGGTAAATGAATATGGATTCGATAGGAAAATACCGTATTATTTGTCCAAATTCAATTCAGTTTTTAGGTAGTTTAGCCAGACTAATTTATTGTTCATTCAATAAGAGAGGATTCGAACGGCAGCATATCGTAATAACATTGAAAATCATAGTGAAATGGGAAAGTTTACCGCTTTCCAGTTTCATTTTTGTTTTCAACCACTTAAGGAAACTGGAAAAGGAAGAGGAAACAGGGAAAGGAAAAACTTTGTTAGGTAATTTTAAAAGCAGTTATTGGTTTGATTGGAGGTTATATATTTTCAAAATGTGTTTGTATTTATTATTATGAATATTTTTGATAAATAAATGTTTAAATTAAGAAAGTATTTTATATACAAGTTTTGAAAGATATAAAGTTTTTGAAATAAAGTAATGAGTGTGATTTTTAATTTAAAGTAAATTGGAAAAAATAAATAAAATATATTGCTTTGAGAAAAAAACCTTTAGAATACACTATCTAATTTTTTTTTAATTATTTGAATTTTTAACCTATCGTATCGAATATTCGAATTTCAACTTGATAATTGATAATTATGTTTGACACCATGAACGAACTCACCAAAACTGATGGCAAAGACTTCTCATCTTCTATGCATGGTAGGTAATCGGCATCAACTCTCCTTCGCTTTCAATATAGCAAGTCGTTCTCCAACCGCCGATGAAATTGAAGTTCTTGTACAGAGATAGGTGATCTTTATTTGCAATTAATATTGGAAATTGTAACACTCTTGTTGTATCAATATTGCAAATTGCAACTTTCTCATTGAATCTTCACAATTGAGGAACAACGCCATAGAATAATGACTATGGTACTAATGATACGGTCTCCCACCCTGCAGCTAACCCTACCATGAAACTTTTAATGGGTAATCCACACCACTTTAAGGATGCTCCGCAGTCAAGTTCATCTGGATGTCGGTCACGGTCACTTGATAAAACAGGGATGAATGATTGCACTCTCATTTAGCATGTCAAATAACATGAACAGAAACCAGAAAACAACAAACCTTTTGTAATCCAAAAAAATATTTTTCTTTGTTCCATATATACATCATCTAATCTAATAAACAATATCAAAAATTTACAAATCTTATTTCAATTTTTAAATTTATTTCTCTCTATAGTTTAAAATTTAAGATTTATGCGTCTTTAATTTAAATTAAAAATTTATTTGTGAAACATAGCTTGGCATATTGGCATTCATTCTGTTCGCCATCGCATGCCTATTCTTTGCTCGAGGGTTCGGCCATCTATTCCTGGAGGCTTCGCTAAGGCAGGCAAAGATGTTGAAATGGTTGGTTATGACAGAAAACGTGGTTGATAATTGATGTATAAAGTGCTTGTGCATTATTTCAAAATAGTATATATTACATTTAATGGCACCACCACCAATTGGATGAGAGAAGCTGAAAATGTAAATGTGATAATGGAAATTGATGCTTTTAATATTTTTTATTAAGTTATTGGTATTGTTATGTAAATGTAATATATATTCTTTTGGAATACTGCACAATTATATTAGTAAATGTGGTTCATATAAATTTAAGGTTTCAATTATCAATCATATTTTCAGTCATAACCAACCATATATATTTGTCTGAGCAATAGATCATTGAAGCTGGAGCAACTGGACACACATGCCATGTCAATATGCCAAAGGAACAGACATGTCAAAGATAGCCAGGTTTCATAAATGAATTTTAATAAATTGAATAGAACAGCAGACCTAAGAAACTGAAAAATGATTGGTAAATTTTTCATATTGTTCATTGTATTATATATTAGACAAAGAATATTCCCTTGGATTGCAATCTCAACCAATCATTTATCTCAATATAAAACCCTCAACATAATTAAAACAATTTTAATTAATATTATAGTTTATAAATATATTTACAGAAAAATTAAAATTAAAATTTTATTTTACTTTATCATATCTAGTAATTTTATTTTTTTAATAATTTTAGAGAATTACGTATTAGACTTGTTACAATACTTTAAGAAAGATGAACGTAAACAAAAATGGTCATTAAGTATGAGATGACTAAGATAAAAAAGATCCACTTCCTTCCATATATCTCACATCTATGTTGCGCTCCTAACCTTGGGCATGCAAGAAATAACATGAAGGTTATCTATCCATTATGGAAGCTTAGTATGGTTGTGTCATTAATATAGGGACAAAGCCACTTTGGAAGAGAACTTTTTTTCTTATTGATATTTTTGTTATTATTTCTTGTGAGTGTTATAGTGTAATTTATTGTTGACAATCTTGTTGTGCACAGTGAGATGAAGCATATTGAACTTCATAATCATTATTGAGATATTTTATTAAGAGAAGTTGTCACCCTTTTATATTATATGATAGATGACCAAATTGTTGATATCTTTATGAAGCAAATAGCTCAAGCTATCTTTTGAAATCTACATGGTATGATCGGGTTTTAGGAAGCCACACTTGAGGGGGGCTGGTACTAAAGATGTAACTGAACCTACATCTTCACCTCGTGAGACTCCAAAACATCCTGTTAATGGGGGGTGGGTGTTGGAACCTAATGTCTTATTGCATCATCACACCTTTGGAGCTTTAGAGATGGTCAAAAGATCAACCAAAAGAGGATGAAACAAAAATAAACATTTTATTGACGAATTTACTACACTTGAGAAGTAGACTAGCATAGTGATGGATAATATGATGGACTGAATAGTTGTGTCAATTCAAGTAGTTGACTAGTCAATGAAAGATGAGTCATGTAAAAATGTCAACTACCCAATATAACATAGTGGATTTCATAGAAATGGTTAGAACTACCGATTCTAGTGTATAGGTTGGGTATGCTTCAACACCAAGGAGTTGGTTAGAACCATACATTCTAAATAAAACGCTCATGGGTTTAACAATAAAATAAAATTTCGATAATGAATTATATACTGAATCACATGGGTCATGCATTGTGATGTCTTGATCACAATGCATTGGGGTAGTAATAGTTTTTTTACACACCATCTTTCATCTTGGAGACTGATTGCTTTTCCTTTTATTTATTTTAGATTATGTTGTCTATTCCCTATTTAAGTTTATTTAGCACACATTTCTCTATCTATTTTGAACATAAAACGTTTTTCTATCCATTTTGAACATAAAAAAAATTGAAAATCATTTAAAATGAAAATATCTTAATGATTAAAATCTATTTAGTATGAATGTATTTTCACTAGTGCTTAACAACTAGTCTCATGCAACTCAACTCACTAATGATGGTATAGGTTGATAAAAATAAAAAAAAATAAAAAAATCCAAATAAAAATGAATCAATTTTCTCATCTTTCAATAATAATAATATAACAAAATCCAATTAAATTTATTATTATTATATTTTTATTTTCAAAATCAAATTAAATTTATTATTACTATATTTTTATTTTCAAATACAACATCATTTTTTAATAATAATAATATAACAAAATCAAATTAAATTTATTATTATTATATTTTTATTTTCAAAATCAAATTAAATTTATTATTACTATATTTTTACTTTCATGTACAACATATCATATAGGTTGATAAGAAAACAACTAGCGATGGTGCCAATTAGAATTTCCTAAGTTTCATCCTCATTAAAAAAAAAATGATCTAATTTCAATTATGTGTCACTAAATGTGTGGGTTATTGACCTACATTAAATTTATTTTAATCATCTTTTTAATTATTAATAGCATATATATTTGGTGAACATATGATGATATCAACATTATGGATGAATGAGATAAATATTACAATAAGATGAACATTAAGTTATATTTAATACTAGCCTATAGCATGTACTATGCTTCACTTGTAAAATGAAATTCTATGGGATTTATGATAATTATAAGGCTTCATTTTGCATTAAAAAAATAGCCATATCTTTGGGTTTAATGATTAATGCACCTCTTACCATGAGTAGTTAATTGAGTTTTTTTTCATGTAGAGATTCTTGAATATAGGAATTAATATGATCATGCTTAAATTTATGATTACACACCTCATCACCATTTGGGATTCTTCTAATAAGTCCCTCAAATTTAATAATATAGATTTGCATATAGCTACAATTGAAAGAAAGAAAAATAAAATATATTATATAAATAGAAGTCAAAGTAATCTTTTACTTCTTTCTAAGTAAGATAAAAAAATTCTAAAAGAAAGTGAGAACCTATAGAACTAAAGAAAAAAATCATTGGTGTGAGGGACTAGAATTCTTACTTTAAAAATCATTAAGAATATTTCTATATCACAGAAAATATTCAAACCCTTTACATAAGGAGAAAATATTTTCAATTATAAGACATCGGCTTTGAGGTTAAGTGGCTTAAAACATGGAAATATAAGGACATACAAATCTACCAAATATAATTAATAAAATTTGCGAGGTTTATCCTCGTCTCTTACATGCACAAGTTCTATAATTTATTAGTGAGGTAGGATTTGAATAAACCTCGACTCAAAACCTTGTTGTTATTACTTTTAAAATTAGGGGTAAAATCAGCTACTCTAAATATAGGACAATTATGGCTAACATTGTTTTAGCTAAATTATATAGAATTATTCTTGAAGAGAAGATCTATGTACTACTAGAGAGATATGGAAAAGGATCTAGAAGCCACATTCAATTTAGAACTATGGGATCACCTTGTTATGCTTAGGACGATTATGGAGTGTCCCTCCTAGAGACAGTCTCTCCGTTGATGGAAGACTAGTGCCGAGGACATCTGAATTAGTGTTGTCAACTTTGTCTTAAGGACTTATAGCACCATAGTTTCTTGCCTATAATTCAAATAAAATTGATTTAGAACCATTGATAAAGATATAATGTGTAAACCTTCACATACACAAGAACATATAGGAGTATAATCATCAATCGATGGTGAATAATCTAGATTGAGAGTTTGCAATGAATGAGCCGTTGAGCTAAATGTAATTGTAGAAGAAAGTGGATAAGAATCCATCATACAAAGCTTAAAACTTAATAATTATATACATATGGATTTAGAAATAAATGAGAGGGAGGGATGTTCATGGAATGCTAAGATACATGGAACACTTTCAAAGACTTAATTTCCATACTCATTCAGGCATTATCCATCAATTACATGATGTAAATGAATCTGCTTCTGATGAGAAATATATATAACAGCTATGTAACATGAAATCTGAGAGGAATATTCAACATACATGAAAAACATAGACAAAGATGAACATACTGAAATCCATGAAGTTGGAATCACCAAAAATATCCCTTTAGTATTCTGAGAAACACACATACATGAGATTCATAACATTGTCTTCATGAAACCAAAAAACTGTCTTTTCTAAGAGTTGTGAACCCTTCTTTCTTCTTTCAAAATGGTTCATATAGGCCTTCTGTGAAAGAGAGAGGTTGTTTACAAAATATTATTTCTTGATTTAGTTCATGATTAATAAGAAACTCAAAACTTCATAGTGTCTCACTACACAATTGTAATTAACCAAACTGTAGCCATTTAACATAACAAAATAAACATAAGATGGGAATAACATAAAAGATGCAACTAAAATTTCAAAATTTCCATGATTAAAGAGATTCTTCAAGGATAATGGGGCGAAGCAACCTTTTTTGGAGTGCGTTGTGCCCGAGCATCGATTGTTTAGATAACTAGTGGATTAACAAACTGTTCACACCGTTGCCATAATGGTGGAGGTGGTGGAGGAGCATTGTTGAACCATTGATAATTGACCTTTAAATCAATTAAACCCAAAAACTACAACCTATGATGAAAAATACTTCTAACCATCCCATGTAACTGGAATTCCTTCTTTAGGAATTTCACTACTATTTTACCTTTGAGAGTGGTGGTCTTCTCATGGGACAAACCTACCTTACTTTTAGTTTCTACCAACCTCTGGTTGTATTGTTCATGAGAGAGAAAATCCCGATGAAGTCCCCAACAGTTGGAAAGCCTATTTTGCAATACTGTGTCGAAATCAACATTGAATGAGATCACCTTCTTTTGCACCACCTTGAGGCATTGTTAAGATCTAACCCTCACTTCTTCTTTCAAAAAAACTTCTGAGATATCCATTACAACACTAACCTTCTCTACCATATCAAGGGGTCATAACTCGTCAGTTGGCCTCTCCTTCATAAAGCGAATGAATTTCTTGACAATTTGGGAATTATTTTTGCCTTACTATTTAGCATTCACGATGGACTGCTCGTAATCCTTGCTTACAACTTTCTTCTCATGTATTAGTTTCACATGTTCCCAAATGAGATTCATTTCCTCTATGACCTCGTCTCATACTAGTTTTCTAGCTTCTAGAGGGACATATTCCCCTTCAAATTTGTCTTAATCTCGATGATCTCCTTGGTCGCAGATTCCATGTTTTTGTTGGCAAGTTCAACATTTGTTACCAGGATCTATGACTATTTTTCTTGCTGAGCCAGTTTTTCATTTGTTGAATCTAAATCCTTTTGCACTTTCTTCAACTCACTTTTTGGGAGTTGTACTTCAGTTAAGCCTTTGGTCAACTGCTGAGTCAGAATCTATGGATCCTTGGACACTGCCACTATGCACACATGAGAGATAATACTTGCTTTCATTTATGCCACTATCTGTTATAGTTCAACCATTGTTTGTTTAAGAGACAATACCTCATCAATTCTATCCACCAACTCCTTCGCCAATTTTTCCTTTTCCATCTCGACCCAAGCCAACTCTTCAAACTAAACATGTTCACTTCCTAGCATCTTCAACATGTTTCATACTCCCTCAATCTCTTTCTCACATTGTTGAAGAATAGTTTCTATTGATGTCATGTCTTATGGGTTCACCCCCATCTTAATTATAAACTCTTTCTATCTTTTCTTCTATAGATACAAGGATCTGGAATTGGCTTTCTCCATTTTCACCCTATTTGAAACCTTTTCTAATAATGTATCAACATTTCTAGTGGTCACAACATTTTTTCCAAGATCGTTGTACAATATCTCCCCCCTGCTTATGAAGGTTTATTTTATGTGGTAAAGGGACACTTGCTAAGTTCAAAGAGACATCGAAGGTTTTAAACCAAGGCCCTAAAGGTAATGACTGAACTATTGTGTTCGGTAATGAAATCCTCATATGATCATGTTCCAGTTCCATAGCAGCCAACAACCATGTTCGGTGGGATGTTTATTCGACAACCATTATTCGTTGCATTCTTTCCCTAACATTTTTGTTGTTCTCCTCGATAGAAAATATCTTTAGGAAGCAAATAGCTCAAGCTATCTTTTGAAGTCTACATGGTATAATCGGGTTTTAGGAAGCCACACTTGGGGGGGTGGTACTAAAGATGTAACTTAACCTAATCTTCACCTGATGAGACTCCAAAACATTGTGTTAATGGGGAGGGTGTTGGAACCTAATGTCTTATTGCATAATCACACCTTTCGAGCTT
The DNA here is from genome assembly GCA_031772625.1 of Pinus tabuliformis. Taxonomy (NCBI): domain Eukaryota; kingdom Viridiplantae; phylum Streptophyta; class Pinopsida; order Pinales; family Pinaceae; genus Pinus; species Pinus tabuliformis. Next base: position 872,916,781 of record CM062811.1, read on the forward strand.
TAGAGATGGTCAAAAGATCAACCAAAAGAGGATGAAACAAAAATAAACATTTTATTGACAAATTTACTACACTTGAGAAATAGACTGGCATAGAGATGGATAATATGATGAACTCAATAGTTGCGTCAATTCAAGTAGTTGACTAGTCAATGAAAGATGAGTCATGTAGAATTGTAAACTACCCAATATAACATAGTGGATTTCATAGAAATGGTTAGAACTATCGATTCTAGTGTATAGGTTGGGTATGCTTCAACACCAAGGAGTTGGTTAGAACCATACATTCTAAATAAAACACCCCATGGGTTTAACAGTAAAAGAAAATTTCGATAATGAATTATATACTGAATCACATGGGTCATGCATTGTGACGTCTTGATCACAATGCATTGGTGTTGTAATAGTTTTTTTTACACACCATCGTTCATCTTGGAGTGTGATTACTTTTCCTTTTATTTATTTTAGATTATGTTGTCTATTCCCTATTTAAGTGTATTCCTCACACATTTCTCTATCTATTTTGAACATAAAACGTTTTTCTATCCATTTTGAACATAAAAAAATTAAAAATCATTTAAAATGAAAATATCTTAATAATTAAAATCTATTGAGTATGAATGTATTTTCACTAGTGCTTAACAACTAGTCTCATGCAACTCAACTCACTAATGATAGTATAGGTTCGATAAAAATAAAAAAATAAAAAATGCAACAAAATTGAATCAATTTCTCATCTTTCAATAATAATAATATAACAAAATCAAATTAAATTTATTGTTATTATATTTTTATTTTCAAAATCAAATTAAATTTATTATTGCTATATTTTTATTTTCAAATACAACATCAATTTTTAATAATAATAATATAAAAAAATCAAATTAAATTTATTATTACTATATTTTTTACTTTCATGTACAACATATCATATAGGCTAATAAGAAAACAACTAGCGATGGTGCCAATTAGAATTTCCTAATTTTCATCCTCATTTAAAAAAAAAATCTAATTTTAATTATGTGTCACTAAATTTGTGGGTTATTGGCCTACACTAAATTTATTTTAATAATCTTTTTAATTATTAATAGCATATATATTCGGTGAACATATGATGATATCAACATTATGGATGAATGAGATAAATATTACAAAAAGATTAACATTAAGTTATTTTTAATACTAGCCTATAGCATGTACTATGCTTCACTTGTAAAATGAATTTCTATGGAATTTATGATAATTCTAAGGCTTCATTTTGCATTAAAAAAATAGCCATATCTTTGGGTTTAATGATTAATGCACCTCTTACCATGAGTAGTTAATTGAGATTTTTTTCACATAGAGATTCTTGAATATAGGAATTAATATGATCATTCTTAAATTTATGATTACACACCTCATCATCATTTGGGATTCTTCTAATAAGTCCCTCAAATTTAATAATATAGATTTGTATATAGCCACAATTGAAAGAAAGAAACATAAAATATATTATATAAATAGAAGTCAAAGTAATCTCTTACTTCTTTCTAGGAGATGAAAAAAATTCTAAAAGAAAGTGATAACCTATAGAACTAAAGAAAAAAACCATTCCTGTGAGGGACTAGAATTCTTACTTTTAAAATCAGTAAGAGTATTTCTATATCATGGAAAACATTCAAAAATCATTAAGAATATTTCTATATCGAAAATATTCAAACGCTTTACATAAAGAGAAAATATTTTCAATTATAAAACATAGGCTTTGAGGTTAAGTGGCTTAAAGCATAGATAAGGACATACAAATCTACCAAGTATAATTAATAAAATTTAGGAGGTTTATCCTCATCTCTTACATGAAGAGGTTCTATAATTTATTAGTCATGTAGGATTTGAATAAAACTCAACTCAAAACCTTGTTGTTATTACTTTTAAAATTAGGGGTAAAATCAACTACTCTAAATATAGAACAATTATGACTAACATTGTTTTAGCTAAATTATATAGAATTATTCTTGAAGAGAAGATCTATGTACTACTAGAGAGATATGGAAAAGGATCTAGAAGCCACATTGGATTTAGAACTATCACTCAACTATGGGATCACCTTGTTATGCTTAGGACGATTATGGAGTGTCACTCCTAGAGACAGTCTCTAGGTTGATGAAAGAGTAGTGCCTAGGACATCTGAATTAGTGTTGTAAACTTTGTCTTAAGGACTTATAGCACCATAGTTTCTTGCCTATAATTCAAATAAAATTGATTTAGAACCATTAATAAAGATATAAGGTGTAAACCTTCACATACACAAGAACATATAGGAGCATAATCATCAATTGATGGTGGTCAATCTAGATTGAGAGTTTGCAACGAATGAGCTCTTGAGCCAGATGTAATTGTAGAAGAAAGTGGAGAAGAATCCATCATATAAAGCTTAAAACTTAATAATTATATACATATGGATTTAGAAATAAATGAGTGGGAGGGATTTTCATGGAATGCTAAGATACATGGAGCACTTTCAAAGACTTAATTTCCATACTCATTCAGGCATTACCCATCAATTACTTGATCTAAATGAATCTGCACCTTATGAGAAATATATATAGCAGCTATATAACATGAAATCTGAGAGGAATATTCAACATACATGAATAACATAGACAAATATGAACATACTGAAATCCATTAAGTTGGAATCACCAAAAACATCCCATTAATATTCTGAGAAACATGCATACATGAGATTCATAACATTGTCTTCATAAAACCAGAAAAGATTCTTTTCCAAGAGTTGTGAACCCTTCTTTCTTCTTTCAAAATGGTTCATATAGGCCTTCTATGAGAGAGAGAGGTTGTTTACAAAATATTCTTTCTTGATTTAGTTCATGATTAATAAGAAACTCAAAACTTCAGAGTGTCTCACTACACAATTGTAATTAACTAAAATGTAGCCATTTAAGAGAACAAAATAAACATAAAATGGGAATAACATAAAAGATGCAACTAAAATTTCAAAATTTCCATGATTAAAGAGATTCTTCAAGGATAATGGGGCGAAGCAACCTATTTTGGAGTATAATCATCAATCAATGGTGGTCAATCTAGATTGAGAGTTTGCAACGAATGAGCTATTGAGCCAAATGTAATTGTAGAAGAAAGTGGAGAAGAATCCATCATACAAAGCTTAAAACTTAATAATTATATACATATGGATTTAGAAATAAATGAGAGGGAGGGATGTTCATGGAATGCTAAGATACATGGAACACTTTCAAAGACTTAATTTCCATACTCATTCAGGCATTATCCATCAATTACTTGATCTAAATGAATCTGCATCTGATGAGAAATATATATAGCAGCTATGTAACATGAAATCTGAGAGGAATATTCAACATACATGAAAAACATAGACAAATATGAACATACTGAAATCCATGAAGTTGGAATCACCAAAAATATCCCTTTAATATTCTAAGAAACACACATACATGAGATTCATAACATTGTCTTCATGAAACCAAAAATTGTCTTTTCTAAGAGTTGTGAACCCTTCTTTCTTCTTTCAAAATGGTTCATATATGCCTTCTGTGAAAGAGAGAGGTTGTTTACAAAATATTCTTTCTTGATTTAGTTCATGATTAATAAGAAACTCAAAACTTCATAGTGTCTGACTACAGAATTGTAATTAACCAAAATGTAGCCATTTAACATAACAAAATAAACATAAAATGGGAATAACATAAAAGATGCAACTAAAATTTCAAAATTTCCATGATTAAAGAGATTCTTCAAGGATAATGGGGCGAAGCAACATTTTTTGGAGTGCGTTTTTCCCGAGCATCGATTGTTTAGATAACTAGTGGATTAACAAACTGTTCACACCGTTGCCATAATGGTGGAGGTGGTGGAGGAGCATTGTTGAACCATTGATAATTGACCTTTAAATAAATTATACCCAAAAACTACAACCTATGATGAAAAATACTTCTAACCATCTCATGTAACTGGAATTCCTTCTTTAGGAATTTCACTACTATTTTACCTTTGAGAGTGGTGGTCTTCTCATGGGACAAACCTACCTTACTTTTAGTTTCTACCAACCCCTGATTGTATTGTTCATGAGAGAGAAAATCCCGATGAAGTCCCCAACAGTTGGAAAACCTATTTTGCAATACTCTGTCGAAATCAACATTGAATGAGATCACTTTCTTTTGCCAAAACCTATTTTGCAATACTCTGTCGAAATCAACATTGAATGAGATCACTTTCTTTTGCACCACCTTGAGGCATTGTTAAGATCTAACCCTCACTTCTTCTTTCAAAAAAAATTCTGAGATATCCATTACAACACTAACCTTCTCTACCATATCAAGGGGTCTTAACTCCTTAGTTGGCCTCTCCTTCACAAAGCGAATGAATTTCTTGACAATTTGGGAATTATTTTTGCCTTACTATTTAGCATTAACGATGGACTGCTCGTAATCCTTGCTTACAACTTTCTTCTCATGTATTAGTTTCACATGTTCCCAAATGAGTTTCATTTCCTCTATGACCTCATCTCATACTAGTTTTCTAGCTTCTAGGAGGGACATATTCCCCTTCAAATTTGTCTTAATCTCGATGATCTCCTTGGTCGTAGATTCTATGTTTTTGTTGGCAAGTTCAACATTTGTTACTAGGATCTATGACTATTTTTCTTGCTGAGCCAGTTTTTCACTTGTTGAATCTAAATCCTTTTGCACCTTCTTCAACTCACTTTTTGGGAGTTTTACTTCAGTTAAGCCTTTGGTCAACTGTTGAGTCAGAATCTGTGGATCCTTGGGCACCGCCACTATGCACACATGAGAGATAATACTTGCTTTCATTTATGCCACTATCTGTTATAGTTCAACCATTGTTTGTTTAAGAGACAATACCTCATCAATTCTATCCACCAACTCCTTCGCCAATTTTTCCTTTTCCATCTCGACCCAAGCCAACTCTTCAGACTAAACATGTTCACTTCCTAGCATCTTCAACATGTTTCATACTCCCTCGATCTCTTTCTCAGATTGTTGATGAGTAGTTTCTATTGATGTCATGTCTTATGGGTTCACCCCCATCTTAATTATAAACTCTTTCTATCTTTTCTTCTAAAGATACAAGGATCTAGAATTGGCTTTCTCCATTTTCACCCTATTTGAAACCTTTTCTAATAATGTATCAACATTTCTAGTGGTCACAACATTTTTTCCAAGATCGTTGTACAATATCTCCCCCCTCTGCTTATGAAGGTTTATTTTATGTGGTAAAGGGACACTTGCTAAGTTCAAAGAGACATCGAAGGTTTTAAACCAAGGCCCTAAAGGTAATGACTGAGCTATTATGTGGGGTAATGAAATCCTCATATGATCATGTTCCAGTTCCATAGTAGCCAACAACCATGTTCGGTGGGATGTTTATTCGACAACCATTATTCATTGCATTCTTTCCCTAACCTTTTTGTTGTTCTCCTCGATAGAAAATATCTTTAGGAAGCAAATAGCTCAAGCTATCTTTTGAAATCTACATCGTATGATCGGATTTTAGGAAGCCACACTTGGGGGGGTGGTACTAAAGATGTAACTTAACCTAATCTTCACCTGATGAGACTCCAAAACATTGTGTTAATGGGGGGTGGGTGTTGGAACCTAATGTTTTATTGCATCATCACACCTTTCGAGCTTTAGAGATGGTCAAAAGATCAACCAAAAGAGGATGAAACAAAAATAAACATTTTATTGACGAATTTACTACACTTGAGAAATAGACTGGCATAGAGATGGATAATATGATGAACTCAATAGTTGTGTCAATTCAAGTAGTTGACTAGTCAATGAAAGATGAGTCATGTAGAATTGTAAACTACCCAATATAACATAGTGGATTTCATAGAAATGGTTAGAACTACCGATTCTAGTGTATAGGTTGCGTATGCTTCAACACCAAGGAGTTGGTTAGAACCATACATTCTAAATAAAACACCCCATGGGTTTAACGATAAAAGAAAATTTCGATAATGAATTATATACTGAATCACATGGGTCATGCATTGTGACGTCTTGATCACAATGCATTGGTGTTGTAATAGTTTTTTTTACACACCATCCTTCATCTTGGAGAGTGATTACTTTTCCTTTTATTTATTTTAGATTATGTTGTCTATTCCTTATTTAAGTTTATTCCGCACACATTTCTCTATCTATTTTGAACATAAAATGTTTTTCTATGCATTTTGAACATAAAAAAATTAAAAATCATTTAAAATGAAAATATCTTAGTAATTAAAATCTATTGAGTATGAATGTATTTTCACTAGTGCTTAACAACTAGTCTCATGCAACTCAACTCACTAATGATAGTATAGGTTCGATAAAAATAAAAAAATAAAAAATCCAACAAAATTGAATCAATTTCTCATCTTTCAATAATAATAATATAACAAAATCAAATTAAATTTATTATTATTATATTTTTATTTTCAAAATCAAATTAAATTTATTATTACGATATTTTTATTTTCAAATACAACATCAATTTTTAATAATAATAATATAAAAAAATCAAATTAAATTTATTATTACTATATTTTTACTTTCATGTACAACATATCATATAGGCTAATAAGAAAACAACTAGCGATGGTGCCAATTAGAATTTCCTAATTTTCATCCTCATTTAAAAAAAAAATCTAATTTTAATTATGTGTCACTAAATGTGTGGGTTATTGGCCTACATTAAATTTATTTTAATAATCATTTTAATTATTAATAGCATATATATTCGGTGAACATATGATGATCTCAACATTATGGATGAATGAGATATATATTACAATAAGATGAACATTAAGTTATTTTTAATACTAGCCTATAGCATGTACTATGCTTCACTTGTAAAATGAAATTCTATGGAATTTATGATAATTCTAAGTCTTCATTTTGCATTAAAAAAATAGTCATATCTTTGGGTTTAATGATTAATGCACCTCTTACCATGAGTAGTTAATTGAGATTTTTTTCACATAGAGATTCTTGAATATAGGAATTAATATGATCATGCTTAAATTTATGATTACACACCTCATCACCATTTGGGATTCTTCTAATAAGTCCCTCAAATTTAATAATATAGATTTGTATATAGCCACAATTGAAAGAAAGAAACATAAAATATATTATATAAATAGAAGTCAAAGTAATCTCTTACTTCTTTCTAGGAGATGAAAAAAATTCTAAAAGAAAGTGATAACCTATAGAACTAAAGAAAAAAATCATCACTGTGAGGGACTAGAATTCTTACTTTAAAAATCATTAAGAGTATTTCTATATCATGGAAAACATTCAAAAATCATTAAGAATATTTCTATATCACAGAAAATATTCAAACCCTTTACATAAAGAGAAAATATTTTCAATTATAAAACATAGGCTTTGAGGTTAAGTGGCTTAAAACATGGAAAGATAAGGACATACAAATCTACCAAGTATAATTAATAAAATTTAGGAGGTTTATCCTCATCTCTTACATGCACAGGTTCTATAATTTATTAGTCATGTAGGATTTGAATAAAACTCGACTCAAAACCTTGTTGTTATTACTTTTAAAATTAGGGGTAAAATCAACTACTCTAAATATAGAACAATTATGACTAACATTGTTTTAGCTAAATTATATAGAATTATTCTTGAAGAGAAGATCTATGTACTACTAGAGAGATATGGAAAAGGATCTAGAAGCCACATTGGATTTAGAACTATCACTCAACTATGGGATCACCTTGTTATGCTTAGGACGATTATGGAGTGTCACTCCTAGAGACAGTCTCTAGGTTGATGAAAGAGTAGTGCCTAGGACATCTGAATTAGTGTTGTAAACTTTGTCTTAAGGACTTATAGCACCATAGTTTCTTGCCTATAATTCAAATAAAATTGATTTAGAACCATTGATAAAGATATAAGGTGTAAACATTCACATACACAAGAACATATAGGAGCATAATCATCAATTGATGGTGGTCAATCTAGATTGAGAGTTTGCAACGAATGAGCTGTTGAGCCAGATGTAATTGTTGAAGAAAGTGGAGAAGAATCCATCATATAAAGCTTAAAACTTAATAATTATATACATATGGATTTAGAAATAAATGAGTGGGAGGGATTTTCATGGAATGCTAAGATACATGAAGCACTTTCAAAGACTTAATTTCCATACTCATTCAGGCATTATCCATCAATTACTTGATCTAAATGAATATGCACCTTATGAGAAATATATATAGGAGCTATATAACATGAAATTTTAGAGGGATATTCAACATACATGAATAACATAGACAAATATGAACATACTGAAATCCATTAAGTTGGAATCACCAAAAACATCCCATTAATATTCTGAGAAACACGCATACATGAGATTCATAACATTGTCTTCATAAAACCAGAAAAGATTCTTTTCCAAGAGTTGTGAACCCTTCTTTCTTCTTTCAAAATGGTTCATATAGGCCTTCTATGAGAGAGAGAGGTTGTTTACAAAATATTCTTTCTTGATTTAGTTCATGATTAATAAGAAACTCAAAACTTCGGAGTGTCTCACTACACAATTGTAATTAACTAAAATGTAGCCATTTAAGAGAAAAAAATAAACTTAAAATGGGAATAACATAAAAGATGCAACTAAAATTTCAAAATTTCCATGATTAAAGAGATTCTTCAAGGATAATGGGGCGAAGCAACCTATTTTGGAGTATAATCATCAATCGATGGTGGTCAATCTAGATTGAGAGTTTGCAATGAATGAGCTGTTGAGCCAAATGTAATTGTAGAAGAAAGTGGAGAAGAATCCATCATACAAAGCTTAAAACTTAATAATTATATACATATGGATTTAGAAATAAATGAGAGGGAGGGATGTTCATGGAATGCTAAGATACATGCAACACTTTCAAAGACTTAATTTCCATACTCATTCAGGCATTATCCATCAATTACTTGATCTAAATGAATCTGCATCTGATGAGAAATATATATAGCAGCTATGTAACATGAAATCTGAGAGGAATATTCAACATACATGAAAAACATATACAAATATGAACATACTGAAATCCATGAAGTTGGAATCACCAAAAATATCCCTTTAATATTTTGAGAAACACACATACATGAGCTTCATAACATTGTCTTCATGAAACCAAAAAACTGTCTTTTCTAAGAGTTGTGAACCCTTCTTTCTTCTTTCAAAATGGTTCATATAGGCCTTCTGTGAAAGAGATAGGTTGTTTACAAAATATTCTTTCTTGATTTAGTTCATGATTAATAAGAAACTCAAAACTTCATAGTGTCTGACTACACAATTGTAATTAACCAAAATGTAGCCATTTAACATAACAAAATAAACATAAAATGGGAATAACATAAAAGATGCAACTAAAATTTCAAAATTTCCATGATTAAAGAGATTCTTCAAGGATAATGGGGCGAAGCAACCTTTTTTGGAGTGCGTTGTGCCCGAGCATCGATTGTTTAGATAACTAGTGGAGTAACAAACTGTTCACACCGTTGCCATAATGGTGGAGGTGGTGGAGGAGCATTGTTGAACCATTGATAATTGACATTTAAATCAATTATACCCAAAAACTACAACCTATGATGAAAAATACTTCTAACCATCTCATGTAACTGGAATTCCTTCTTTAGGAATTTCACTACTATTTTACCTTTGAGAGTGGTGGTCTTCTCATGGGACAAACCTACCTTACTTTTAGTTTCTACCAACCTCTGATTGTATTGTTCATGACAGAGAAAATCCCGATGAAGTCCCCAACAGTTGGAAAACCTATTTTGCAATACTCTGTCAAAATCAACATTGAATGAGATCACTTTCTTTTGCACCACCTTGAGGCATTGTTAAGATCTAACCCTCACTTCTTCATTCAAAAAAACTTCTGAGATATCCATTACAACACTAACCTTCTCTACCATATCAAGGGGTCTTAACTCCTCAGTTGGCCTCTCATTCACAAAGCGAATGAATTTCTTGACAATTTGGGAATTATTTTTGCCTTCCTATTTAGCATTCACGATGGACTGCTCGTAATCCTTGCTTACAACTTTCTTCTCATGTATTAGTTTCACATGTTCCCAAATGAGATTCATTTCCTCTATGACCTTGTCTCATACTAGTTTTCTAGCTTCTAGGAGGGACATATTCCCCTTCAAATTTGTCTTAATCTCGATGATCTCCTTGGTCGCAGATTCCATGTTTTTGTTGGCAATTTCAACATTTCTTACCAGGATCTATGACTATTTTTCTTGCTGAGCCAGTTTTTCATTTGTTGAATCTAAATCCTTTTGCACCTTCTTCAACTCACTTTTTGGGAGTTGTACTTCAGTTAAGCCTTTGCTCAACTGCTGAGTCAGAATCTATGGATCCTTGGGCACTGCCACTATGCACACATGAGAGATAATACTTGCTTTCATTTATGCCACTATTTGTTATAGTTCAACCATTGTTTGTTTAAGAGACAATACCTCATCAATTCTACCCACCAACTCCTTCGCCAATTTTTCCTTTTCCATCTCGACCCAAGCCAACTCTTCACACTAAACATGTTCACTTCCTACCATCTTCAACATGTTTCATACTCCCTCGATCTCTTTCTCGGATTGTTGAAGAATAGTTTCTATTGGTGTCATGTCTTATGGGTTCACCCCCATCTTAATTATAAACTCTTTCTATCTTTTCTTCTAAAGATACAAGGATCTGGAATTGGCTTTCTCCATTTTCACCCTATTTGAAACCTTTTCTAATAATGTATCAACATTTCTAGTGGTCACAACATTTTTTCCAAGATCGTTGTACAATATCTCCCCCCCTGCTTATGAAGGTTTATTTTATGTGGTAAAGGGACACTTGCTAAGTTCAAAGAGACATCGAAGGTTTTAAACCAAGGCCCTAAAGGTAACGACTGAGCTATTGTGTGAGGTAATGAAATCCTCATATGATCATGTTCCAGTTCCATAGCAGCCAACAACCATGTTCGGTGGGATGTTTATTCGACAACCATTATTCGTTGCATTCTTTCCCTAACCTTTTTGTTGTTCTCCTCGATAGAAAATATTTTTAGGAAGCAAATAGCTGAAGCTATCTTTTGAAATCTGCATGGTATGATCGAGTTTTAGGAAGCCACACTTGGGGGGGTGGTACTAAAGATGTAACTTAACCTAATCTTCACCTGATGAGACTCCAAAACATCGTGTTAATGGGGGGTGGGTGTTGGAACCTAATGTCTTATTGCATCATCACACCTTTCGAGCTTTAGAGATGGTCAAAAGATCAACCAAAAGAGGATGAAACAAAAATAAACATTTTATTGACGAATTTACTACACTTGAGAAATAGACTGGCATAGAGATGGATAATATGATGAACTGAATAGTTGTGTCAATTCAAGTAGTTGACTAGTCAATGAAAGATGAGTCATGTAGAATTGTAAACTACCCAAGATAACATAGTGGATTTCATAGAAATGGTTAGAACTACCGATTCTAGTGTATAGGTTGCGTATGCTTCAACACCAAGGAGTTGGTTAGAACCATACATTCTAAATAAAACATCCCATTGGTTTAACAATAAAATAAAATTTCGATAATGAATTATATACTGAATCACACGGGTCATGCATTGTGACATCTTGATCACAATGCATTGGTGTTGTAATAGTTTTTTTTACACACCATCCTTCATCTTGGAGAGTGATTACTTTTCCTTTTATTTATTTTAGATTATGTTGTCTATTCCCTATTTAAGTTTATTCCGCACACATTTCTCTATCTATTTTGAACATAAAACGTTTTTCTATCCATTTTGAACATAAAAAAAATTAAAAATCATTTAAAATGAAAATATCTTAATAATTAAAATCTATTGAGTATGAATGTATTTTCACTAGTGCTTAACAACTAGTCTCATGCAACTCAACTCACTAATGATAGTATAGGTTCGATAAAAATAAGAAAATAAAAAATCCAATAAAATTGAATCAATTTTCTCATCTTTCAATAATAATAATATAACAAAATCAAATTAATTTATTATTATTATATTTTTATTTTCAAAATCAAATTAAATTTATTATTACTATATTTTTATTTTCAAATACAACATCAATTTTTAATAATAATAATATAAAAAAATCAAATTAAATTTATTATTACTATATTTTTACTTTCATGTACAACATATCATATAGGCTAATAAGAAAACAACTAGCAATGGTGCCAATTAGAATTTCCTAATTTTCATCCTCATTTAAAAAAAAAATCTAATTTTAATTATATGTCACTAAATGTGTGGGTTATTGGCCTACATTAAATTTATTTTAATAATCTTTTTAATTATTAATAGCATATATATTCGGTGAACATATGATGATATCAACATTATGGATGAATGAGATAAATATTACATTAAGATGAACATTAAGTTATTTTTAATACTAGCCTATAGCATGTACTATGCTTCACTTGTAAAATGAAATTCTATGGAATTTATGATAATTCTAAGGCTTCATTTTGCATTAAAAAAATAACCATATCTTTGGGTTTAATGATTAATGCACCTCTTACCATGAGTAGTTAATTGAGATTTTTTTCACGTAGAGATTCTTGAATATAGGAATTAATATGATCATCATTAAATTTATGATTACACACCTCATCACCATTTGGGATTCTTCTAATAAGTCCCTCAAATTTAATAATATAGATTTGTATATAGCCACAATTGAAAGAAAGAAACATAAAATATATTATATAAATAGAAGTCAAAGTAATCTCTTACTTCTTTCTATGTAAGATAAAAAAAATTCTAAAAGAAAGTGATAACCTATACAACTAAAGAAAAAAATCATTCCTGTGAGGGACTAGAATTCTTACTTTAAAAATCATTAAGAGTATTTCTATATCATGGAAAACATTCAAAAATCATTAAGAATATTTCTATATCACGGAAAATATTCAAACCCTTTGCATAAAGAGAAAATATTTTCAATTATAAGACATAGGCTTTGAGGTTAAGTGGCTTAAAACATGGAAAGATAAAGACATACAAATCTACCAAGTATAATTAATAAAATTTAGGAGGTTTATCCTTGTCTCTTACATGCACAGGTTCTATAATTTATTAGTCATGTAGGATTTGAATAAAACTCGACTCAAAACCTTGTTGTTATTACTTTTAAAATTAGGGGTAAAATCAACTACTCTAAATATAGAACAATTATGACTAACATTGTTTTAGCTAAATTATATAGAATTATTCTTGAAGAGAAGATCTCTGTACTACTAGAGAGATATGGAAAAGGATCTAGAAGCCACATTGGATTTAGAACTATCACTCAACTATGGGATCACCTTGTTATGCTTAGGACGATTATGGACTGTCACTCCAAGAGACAGTCTCTAGGTTGATGAAAGAGTAGTGCCTAGAACATCTGAATTAGTGTTTTAAACTTTGTCTTAAGGACTTATAGCACCATAGTTTCTTGCCTATAATTTAGATAAAATTGATTTAGAACCATTGATAAAGATATAAGGTGTAAACCTTCACATATACAAGAACATATAGGAGCATAATCATCAATTGATGGTGGTCAATCTAGATTGAGAGTTCGCAACGAATGAGTTGTTGAGCCAGATGTAATTGTAGAAGAAAGTGGAGAAGAATCCATCATACAAAGCTTAAAACTTAACAATTATATACATATGGATTTAGAAATAAATGAGAGGGAGGGATTTTCATGGAATGCTAAGATACATGGAGCACTTTCAAAGACTTAATTTCCATACTCATTCAGGCATTATCCATCAATTACTTGATCTAAATGAATCTGCATCTTATGAGAAATATATATACCAGCTATATAACATGAAATCTGAGAGGAATATTCAACATATATAAATAACATAGACAAATATGAACATACTGAAATCCATTAAGTTGGAATCACCAAAAACATCCCATTAATATTCTGAGAAACACGCATACATGAGATTCATAACATTGTCTTCATAAAACCAGAAAAGATTCTTTTCCAAGAGTTGTGAACCCTTCTTTCTTCTTTCAAAATGGTTCATATAGGCCTTCTATGAGCGAGAGAGGTTGTTTACAAAATATTCTTTCTTGATTTAGTTCATGATTAATAAGAAACTCAAAACTTGAGAGTGTCTCACTACACAATTGTAATTAACTAAAATTTAGCCATTTAAGAGAACAAAATAAACATAAGATGGGAATAACATAAAAGATGCAACTAAAATTTCAAAATTTCCATGATTAAAGAGATTCTTCAAGGATAATGGGGCGAAGCAACCTATTTTGGAGTGCATTGTGCCCAAGCATCGATGATTTATATAACTAGTGGATTAACAAATTTTTCACACCATTGCCATAATGGTGGAGGTGGTGGAGGAGCACTGTTGAACCATTGATAATTGACCTTTAAATCAATTATACCCAAAAAATACAACCTATGATGAGAAAGACTTCTAACCATCCCAAGTAACTGGAATTCCTTCTTCAGGAATTTCACTACTATTTTACCTTTGAGAGTGGCGGTCTTCTCGTGGGACAAACCTACCTTACTTTTAGTTTCTACCAACCTCTCATTATATTGTTCATGAGAGAGAAAATCCCAATGAAGTCCCCAATAGTTGGGCAACCTGTCTTCCAATACTTTGTCGAATTCAACATTGAATGAGATCACTTTCTTTTGCACCATCTTTAGGCATTGTTAAGATCTAACCCTGGCTTCTTCTTTCAAAAAAACTTTTAAGATATCCATTACAACACTAACCTTGTCTACCATATCTAGGGGTCTTAACTCCTTAGTTGGCCTCTCATTCATAAAGCAAATGAATTTCTTGACAATTTGGGAATTATTTTTGCCTTCCTATTTAGCATTCACGATGGACTACTTGTAATCCTTGCTTACAACTTTCTTCTCATGAACTAGTTTCACATGTTCCCAAATGAGATTCATTTCCTCTATGACCTCGTCTCATACTAGTTTTCTGGCTTCTAGGAGGGACATATTCCACTTCAAATTTGTCTTAATTTGGATGATCTCCTCGGTTGCGGATTGCATGTTTTTGTTGGGAAGTTCAACATTTGTTACCAGGATCTACGATTATTTTCTTGCTGAGCTAGTTTTTCATTTGTTGAATCTAAATCCTTTTGCACCTTCTTCAACTCACTTTTTTGGAGTTGCACTTCAGTTAAGCCTTTGGTCAGCTGCTCAGTCAGAATCTATGGATCCTTGGGCACTGCCACTATGCACACATGAGAGATAATACTTGCTTTCATTTATGCCACTATTTGTTATAGTTCAGCCATTGTTTTTTTAAGAGACAATACCTCATCACTTCTATCCACCAACTCCTTCATCGGTTTTTCCTTTTCCATCTCGACCCGAGCCAACTCTTTAGACTAAACATGTTCACTTCCTAGCATCTTCAACCTATTTCATACTCCCTGGATCTCTTTCTCAGATTGTTGAAGAATAGTTTCTATTGATGTCATGTCTTATGGGTTCACCCCCATCTTAATTATAAACTCCTTCTATCTTTTCTTCTAAAGATACAAGGTTCTCGAATTGGCCTTCTCCATTTTCACCCTATTTGAAACCTTTTCTAATAATGTATCAACTTTTGTAGTGGTCACAACGTTTTTTCCAAGATCATTGTACAATATCTCCCCCACCTACTTATGAAGGTTTATTTTATGTGGTAAAGGGACACTTGCTAACTTCAAAGAGACATTGAAGGTTTTAAAATGATGCCCTAAAGGTAATGACTGAGCTATTGTGTGCGGTAATGAACTCCTCATATGATCATGTTCCAGTTCCATAGCAGCCAACAACCATGTTCGGTGGGATGTTTGTTCGACAACAATTATTCATTGCATTCTTTCCCTAACCTTTTTGTTGTTCTCCTCGATAGCCTTTCCAATAGGACACTTAGATTTGGTGGCAACATCATTATCCTTAGGGTCTGGGATGGTTACTTTTGCAGTGGATGGAGCTGTAATTAGAGGTGGATCCTCCAAAGTAATCTAAAAACCACGTTGATCGGGTTCTATTTCCACTAGCCATATCAAAACCTCTTATTCTTCTTCTGAGCCTTGACTCCTAGCCTTATTATTTATATGACCTTCTTCCATCTCAGTATCCCTAGGTTGGTCAACGGTCCTCTTTGGCAATCTTCTTGTGATTTCTGGGGCTTCGGTCTCCATTTCTATAGTGAAAAGCCATGAATAAAAATTAGCTTTCCGTTTAACTTCAGGCTTGGGATCATGTACATAAGTTGATGCTTCTATCTTTTCTCTCCTTCGGGAAATGACACCTGAAGGATCATAGTGTCAAGTGTCTCCTTTTTCAAAATCCATGGATTCAAGTAAATCATCAACTATTGTAAAATCATGTATTGTGTTCACCACAAAAGGACTGACAAGCTGTCCTATTTTAAAAATGTAACTTTTCTTTGTAGGCGTGAAGTGAAGTATGTCTACAATAAGGATTTGTCGAATGAATTCAAGGGAAAAGGTTCTCATAGGCATGAACACCGACAAATGGTAGAGACAAATTTCAGACCCATAAATTCTGAGCTATGTGTAATCCTCATAGAGGTACCAATCTCCTACCATAGCCTCTTTACTAAGTTGGAGGAGCTCTTTCTTCCGAGGGAAGATTCTGGGGGCTAGGCCCCCTGGATAATCATGTATGCAATGGCCATGAAGGTTGAAATGAATTGAGAGTACCCACCAAGGCTAGGTTTTCTTCTCACAAATATATTCCAGTCAAAGATGAAATTCCA
Organism: Pinus tabuliformis; assembly: GCA_031772625.1. Lineage (NCBI taxonomy): Eukaryota > Viridiplantae > Streptophyta > Pinopsida > Pinales > Pinaceae > Pinus > Pinus tabuliformis. Next base: position 872,933,661 of record CM062811.1, read on the forward strand.
TTGTTTACTAGGAGACATTACATTAAGGCCCGAACATTCAAATTCTTCAATGTGGGTATACATAAAAAAGTAGAATAGAAGGGAGGAATAGCAAAAGTAAAGGAGATAGGGAAATAATGAAGCTGGAAACATATGGCCGTAGATATATAGAGCAGAATATCAAGAAGACAACTAGGTTGCTTCATTTTATGTAGACATCCCAGGATGGACTTATTCATAGTGTCAGAGTTGTCTTCCCCAAGTAAACATGCTATTTTCGACAGAATAGGCCCACCAGACTCTCTCAAAAGGGTAATTGGGAAAAACTCATCAGGGGGAAGGGATTTGACTCTTGGGGCAAGAGTTTGTTCCAAGAAGGACTACTTCTAGTGAAGAGGAAGAGTAGAAAAGTGGTGAGCTAGGGTAGCATCGGTAAATGACTACATTGCGAGAGAGGAAGGAAAATTTAGGGCTTTTTGAATCAAATCGGGGGTTATCTCTAGTATTTTGGTTCCTAAAGGAGAGACAAAATAATTATTTTCATCTAAATATGCAGTAATGACCCATGATATAAATTCTGCGAAGTGATGGACTAAGGGCATGATTTGGAAGTATAAGCCAGGTTTGACAACTCAAAAGTTGTATTCTCCCTTGACATCACCAAAAAGTAGGTTAAAGCGAAGGTTGAAAAGGTTATAAGGGAAACGTGGCTCTGCAATTTGAATCTTGGAATCCATTAGGGTCTCAGGATTAGAGGAAGACTTAACCTCACAAGTTTTATGGGTTTTAAGTGTCGTTTGTTTCATTTTACTGAGCGAACAAAATACAAAACACAGGTATTTGAGTGACGGGTCAGTTGGAGCCCATAGGAGCATCTGAAAGCGACATTTGGAGGATGTGTTTAGTTGGCCCATGTACATTGAGTAGGAGGTCTTATGTAGGCGACTAGACTAAGATATTCTCACTTGGAAACTGTAGAATAGCTGTCGGGAAAAGGGGATTTGGGAAAAAGCCATTTTATAGTAAGGAGCGGACATGTAGAAAAATGATGATGTCAATGGTAGGCACATGGGGATGTGGCGGCTGAGGATTGGTCGGGAAAGGAGAAGCAGAAAATGAAAGTGAGGGGATTATAAAACACTTTTACCTGTAACGCTATGAACACTAGTCACTAGGGGCCAATGGATTCAGTCCACCTGGAAGGTGGGTCCTGTACTACAATGGTCAGACTCGCAGGTGAGTGAGATCCTCTTCTCAACCCAGAATTAATCTGGGTCGTTGGATTGGTAGCTCACTTTTCAACGCCGAAGCAGCCCTATAGATTAACCATCAGGCAAGTTACATCCATGGAGATGGTTTCTGGGTGTTGTTATTCCTTAAGGAACAACGATCACAATGGAAGAAGCATGATCTTTACCTGTATGTTTTCTTTGGATGCAATTTTGGTATGAACCTTGAACCACATAACCTACTTTTTTGTAAATCCCTTTGATCATGTATTGGTCTAAAACCTTTCCTTTGGGCATTTTTCATCCTTTGAACTCGATTTTCATAGCCTTCTTACTATCTTTTGAAAAGTATGAATGTTAGGGATAACAACAGTAATAAAACTAATATCATGTTCTGGTTCATTAAATTTAGAAAATAATTTTACACAATGCCCATAAATAACCTTTTGAGTAGTCTATAAGAGAGAAAGGTTTCTTTTGAGATGAGAGCTACCATGATAATATTACATGAGAATATTATTGCTAAGTTTAGGAACACTAAGTGTGTGTTGGAAGGAATTGATTATAAAATCTTAGTTAAGTAAGGTTTCCCCTAACCCCAACTCCTTTGTAAGAAAAAATAAGTGTCACCAAATGCCATGTTGGAAGAGTCATCGCATTACTTCCATGTTCTTTAACTATGATTCTTATGGAAATGAGTCCCTATTATCAACATAACTATCTAAGAAATTGTATCCACTATAGGTATGAAAATTAACACTAACCAAACAAAGGTTATGATGATTAGATCCAAAAACATCACTTTCCCTAATTTTCTGTATCAAAAAGAAAGCTTGGATGAAGTGAATTTATACAAATTTATTGAAATATTTTTTTATCGTAGGATTAACTAGAGCTATAACATTGAGGAATGATAAACGGAAATATTATTATGGATAGGAAAGTATTTGAAAACCAATGGACTCCTGTGTAACACCTCCTCCTAGATTTACTTGCTTTTACAAGCTCTCCAGGGTAAACATGAGCTAAGTGTTAGCGTGACATTACCCAGCCTCCATTTTCTAGATATAGAAGTGGGGCATAAAATTGGAACACTTACTACCACCCCTTGGGGACACTAGATCACTAAACAACTTCAGGACCACTTTTGGTGATCAATCCTTGAGTTAGAACTCATTTTCGAAATCTTGACACCCAAACCACAACCATAACATTTGGTGCTTGTGGTTATGAGGCTCCAACCACACCCATAAGCCTTCCTGCATGCAATTATGACTGCGATCTCCCTATTCTGTGTCAAAGTTTGTGAGATTTCTGCCACCTTTTTACGCTAGCTTCCAGACTACTACCCAAAACTTCTTGAAACTTTCCATAATCAAGTTTATGATGATGAAAAGTTGAAATAACTAATACTATGGATAGACGTTTTCCAAAATATGCCTCATACATGATAAATTTTTTTCAAACATATCAAAAACATAGAAGTTGCATGTCATGGATGAATATATGATCATAAACTTTTGAAATTCATCATAGAATCATCAAGAAGGTCCAATGCCCTCTCAAGTAGCTGCAACAACAATTGTTAGCCCATGTACTCATCAACCATTCAATAACTTATTGAATCATGAACAAGATCCATAGTATGAGCATATCATATAACCATGCATATAACCAACATTTAACTACAATATAAACAATGAGAAATCATCCATAACATAGACATATTAACCTGTACATATGCTCATTGGGCTAAACCAAATCTCTCTGTCTGCCAATCATCCCTGTTCCATATTTTAGGCATGAATGTGGGATCTCATGGGATAAAGCAAGACATAACCAAAAATAGAGTCTAGAGGTTAAATCACCTCCACCCTTAAGCTACTGTGATCTCACCTAAACTGGTCCCAAGTTCACAAAACCAAAACAAGCTTGGATGCCTCAGAATTCCTTCACCACACGTAGAGAAATTTTCCTATCTCCACCAACCTGTCGAGGGCTTCCCAGAGAAAACCATATCCACCACAAACCCTTGGGATTTTTCTTGAGACCACCTCAACCATATCCAAAATATTTCGACAATCGAAAGCTCGACCAAGAATGAATCCAATCACACCATGGCTATCTAGGAAATGGAAAAGCAAGGATGAAACCATTGTCAATCTAGGAAAAAACCATGCTAATGACAACAAATGAACCAAATAATAAAATGCATGTACCATGCATTCACATCCTAGTAAGGAAATTACACATGCAACCTGTTACCTAAAAAATCTTCTTATTGTAGCTATTTATCCAACTTTCTCCTTATGATCCCTTGCCTTCCTTAGTCATCCCTTCCTTTCCTTTGCTTGCTTTGTTTCTCCTCTTGGAGATCTCTCTCTCTTTCTCTGAAATTGATTCAAACCCAAAAATGACAAACAATTGTGAAATATTTCTTTGATGCCTTTTTATAATTGATGTCTCATTTTTTATTTTTTTCCTTCACTTTCTGTCTAATTCCCTTGCATTCATATTTATGTCTCTTCACCTTCCTTTTCTCCTATTTTCCTTTATTTCTGTTTTGGTTATTCTAAGCACCAATATGTGAAGTATGTGTTTCTATCCTTGTTTATAATTTTCATATGTGTTTCCTTCCTCTTATAAATCATGTAATTTTAGCTGCTGGAACTCAGTCTTATATGTTATATTTATCTATGTCATGCTATGATAAATGTTACCTGTAATATGTGAGATTGAAGGATTTAAAATGCGCTCCATGGCTTATAATTGCATTCTCTTTGTCTCTTCATAGTTCTAGTGGAATTTAGTGTACATGATTCTATCACTAGTGCTCTGCACTAGATTTATCTATTACATTCTTTCTTTCACCTATACTAAAACAATTAAACAAAACTCACTATCTGTGTGTAGGCCACCATGGTTGAACATTAATTCTTTCGAATGAAGTATCATTAATTTTTGAAATGTGATTTTCCTCTGTGTAAGATAATTGAACCAGATTTAAATCATTTTTATATTTAACTCTTGAGCAACATTGATCTATATTCAAGAGACACTAAGATGTCTTAGGTACTCACACTTCTCCTCAACCTTAGGGTTTTCTCTAGGAGAGACAACATATTTGGTGTCATTGTCAGGGAATGAATCAAAATACATTTCCCTAGGTATGATTTCTGAAAATTCCTTTTGTATGGTGAGGAAAGGATGTGTGGGTTGAAATTTCTCACCAAAAGAGTCCTTATATTATAACCTTAGCTTTTAGAAAGCCTCATACTCATTCTAATAAATCTCAACAAAAAACACCTCTTGTATTGGACCCATAAAGCATTATCTCTAGGAGAATGTGGAGAGAAAGAACCCTAATATCTCCAAATCATGTTGTCCTTTTCCAAGAAACGTCAACTTCTAGTTCTTGGAAAGCTAAGATAAACACCCCTAACACCTCATTTAGATAGTTGGACTTCTCGTTAGAGCGTTTTCCCCCATTAGATTTTTATTTTCTAGAACTGAAAACTGAAAAGTTTTCTACCATTTCAAATCCTTTTACATTTTTTACTTTTTGAGACATTGAAAAAGTCAAAGGTATTATTGTTACTAGTCCCTCTCAAACCCCCCAATTATTTCACGCCAAACCTTATCTATCGTTGTTCACTGAACCTCTCACAGAAGCACTGTAGTGAATCATTTTCAATGCCCTTTTCAAAATATGGTTGTCCATGTCTTTTTACTCAACATATATCCTCCTCTGAATCCGAAACAACATTTGAATTTAAAATATTTCCTAGATTCACTAGGGAAGATGATGTCACAGCCCAAAAAGATATTGAGATCTTCTGTGCATTTGCAAAAAACTTGAATGTAGAACATTTGGAAATAATCTTGACTCTTTTCATACAATTTGTAGATGGCGAGGCTACAAAATGGTTGAATACCTTGCCAAACAACTCAATCAACACTTGGGAGGAATTGGAGAACACCTTTATGCATGAATGGGACGAGAAGAAATACCATGGATATTTTTTGACTATATTTAATGCAATAAAGAAAAGGTGAAATGAAGATGTCGTGGAATTTATCAAAATATCTAATAAAATTGTATAACAACTTTCCTGTTGATACTAAACCTCCACAAGTAGCATCTAAGGTGGTGTTTGTTGGAGCCTTTGAGTCATATTTTGGGTTTATCCTGAAAGAGAGGAAATCCCGCACAGTCAACCAGATCAAGGCTGATACTTTGGAATTTGAAGAAAAAATTGTATCTACATGGAAGTTGAAGGGAAAGGGAGAACATAGTGATAGGAAAAGAGAAAAAGAGGAAGCCAAATCCTCTAGTTAAGCAATCGATGCATATGAAAATAAGTTGGATGAGATGAATAAGTTGATTAGAAACCTTTACATCAAGCTAGTGAATGTAGAGTTGGAATACAAAAATCCTCCTCAACATATCCAACAATGCCCAAACAAAAACTTTAACCCCCAATATAAGAGACCTCCTTCAACTGTTTCAAAGGGAAAGAAAATACCAAAAAGATCAAATACAACCTCCCTTGTATATAGAGGATGATCTTGAGGAAGGTATTGAAGAGACTCATGAAGCTCAGGAGAATCAATATTCAACTCTCTTAGAGGAAGAAAATGAAACAAAACCTAGGGAAGAGAGGAGGATGACCGGAATATCCCTTTGGATGAAGAAGAGATAGATACTTACTGTAACAAGTTTTTTGATTTCATGCAAGAATAATTGCATAGGAGATATGATTTAAGGTCCAAAAAAAGATCTCAGATGAAAGACCAAAATGAAGAAATTGTCCAACTTGCAACCCCCAAACAAATTGATAAGGGGAAAGAACCTTTCGTCCCTGATATACCAGCCAAAGGAGAAACTTCCCAAATACAAATAAAATACAAATACAAATATGTTTGAATCTGAAAATACAAATAAAATTTAGAAGAATCAAAGCCAATCCATTAAGAAAACAAAGATCTTGTTGAGCAAGTGAAGGTGGATGGGAATTCTTCTAGCTTCAGTTTGAAAAGAAATATATATAAAAAGTGAAGATATATTTCCCTTTGGATGAGTTGCTAAAATAACTTGCCTATAAGAGGAAAATATTTAAATTCATGGATGTCCCTCATGTCACCTAAACATGAGATATTTTAAATTTCCAAGAGAGACCTATAGTGGTGTGTATCCCACATGTGGAGGAGTACGACCCTTCCACACCTAAATTTTATGTTACATTAATGATTCATGCTATGCTGTTGCATAATTGTATGCTTGATTCACGAGCTTCTCATAATATAATTCCTATGTGTGTCATGAACCAATTAGGCCTAAAAATCACAAAGCCATATAAGTACTTGTATTCCTTTTGTTCCAAAAGATTGAAGTGCCTTGGGATGCTCAAGGATTTGGTGGTTAAGTTGGATCAAATTCCTATGAAGGGTGTGGTAATGGATATTGTGTTTGTAGACATTCCTGTAAGATTTGGTATGCTTCTCTCGAGGTCATTGAGAATGAATCTTTGATGATCCATTAAACTAGACATTACATATGCCACTATTCTAGTGTTTAGTGGAGAAATGTGCAACATGTACAAAGAATCCAGGTTTGTAAAAATTGTCACTAAGGAAGATAATTCAAAAGATTCTCTGCTACATGGCCAAGAAAAATATTTTTCATGTTTGTTGTTGGAAGTGGATGGTGAATTTATGGAGGATACCCAAGTGGATATTCCTTCACAAGTCAATAGGAAAATAAAATTTGATTGAGTTTGGAAGTTATAACATGATGGATCCTACTCCAGGGAAGGAAATGGAGTAGGAGTGTTTTCGGTATCTGTTGTAGCGACTACAACCACCCTCCATAGTTTTTCCTTAGCTTTGTTTTGGAGCCTCCCTACCAACCTTTCACAGCATGTCTTGCTTCCTCAAGTACACAAGCTTCAGTGATTTTCTTGCAGAATGGCAGTCTGTCTATTAGAGCTTGATACATTCCCCTCACAGTCTATTCCTCCAGACTTGATCTAGCTGCAAGCTGAGAAACTCCCTCAAGAAATTGCGCAATTCTAGAGGGAAACCAACATTCCCTCTAGAAATTTTACAGTTCAACTAGCAGCCTACTTGGCTCCAGAATTGTGCAATCTACCAGTTAAGCTTCATCCAGAAAATTACGGAATTATTCCCAGTAGGTCTATTCAGCCCAGGAATTGCGCAATCCTGGGCAGTAGTTGTTAGGTCCCTATACTACTAGTGTATCCCCTTATTGTTATTAGTGCAACCCACTTATTATATTGTTATGACAATGTAGTCCCCATATTGTTGTTATTGTGCCCATAGAAGCCCACTATTGTTATTTTTGTTCCCTTACATTATTATTGTTATGTCGGCTCTGATTATATTATGACCCCTTAGACTCCTATATATAGAAAGGAGGTCCTGTCATTTGTATCATCCAAGAATTTTTCATTTGTTTAATGTAAAGGAGGTTTCGCCCTTGAAGAGGATGAATTATAAGGCGTTTATATTTTTTTTCTATCTTTTTGTGAGCTGGTTTCATAACATTTCATATCAGAGCTTTGGATTCTAGGGCGCTGCTCTAAATAGGTCATCCTGAAATTTTCGCTATAATTTTTTCTCTACAAAGTTTCAAAAGCTTAAAAAAAAACATTTGAGAAGAAGTCGTTCTAAACCTCAAGTCTGAATTTCAGATCTTGTCTCGCTATATTTTCATAGATATGATATGAGGAAGTTAGGGTTTTTGCAAGCTCTAAAATTTCATCTCAAACAGGTCATCGTGGAATTTTTGCTATAATGTTTTTTCTACGAAGGGTTAGACTCTAAAATTAAAACCCATTTGAGCCAAAATCATGGTGAAGCTCAGGTCTGAATTTTAAATCTTGTGTCACTATATTTTCGGAGATATAATCTGAGGAAGTTAGGGTTTTTACAAAATCCCGAATTACATTCTAAACAAGTGACCTTGGGAAAATTGTCATAACCTTCTCTTTGAGCATCAAATGGGAATTTTGTCGAAAGTTACAAAAATAGTATGGATTGTAGCTTTTGGTGTATATTTTTTAGATCCGAAGGTTGAAACAATAACACGTGGCACATCATACAAGTTCTCTCTACTGAAACATTATATAATCAAGTCATCTTAGGAGATTGGGAATAACTCTTTCTTAGAGAATCCAATTTTGGTTAGACTGGAGGCATTAGAACTAGGACTCAGAGGACTACCATAGGAAGCAATTTTAGATCCTGGATAGTCGCAATTACAGAGATACAATAGATTCAATATTGAGCTCTTACAAAGTGAAAAGTGGTGTGTAGTTTTTTTCTTTTATTTTTCATAAGATTGGTTTGAAAAATTAGTTTTAAGTCATTCAAAGGGCATAGTGAATAATTATTAGCATTAATTGATGCCCCAAAGAAAGAAAATCCAAATGCCTAGTAAGCAACCTGAAATATCTAGCATGACTCATCATGAAGAGGAAGAAATGCAACATGATATATCAAAATTATGAGACTAAGTGCAACAAAATTCACTCTCACAAAAAGTAACAGAAGCTAAGATGGATGGTATAAGTAAAGACATGGAAGATAAAATGGATGGTTTAAAGAAAGACATGGAACCTCAGATGAATTTCGTGGAAGCTAATATGGATGGTTTGGAAGCTAAGATGGAAGGTAAAATGGACGATTTGAGGATATATTTGACAAAGTTATTACAAGAAATGTTTACAAATAGAGAAAAGGTAGTAAAGGAATCTCATGATGAGAACAAAATAAATGTTGATCATGATTTCATAGACTTTAACATTGGATTGAAAACCCACCATGTTCCAAAGATCGATATGAGGAATTTTGATGGCAAGGATCCCAGAACATGGATACTACAAATGGAGCAATTTTTCGATCTCCATAATGTGAAAAACACACAAAAGGTATGTATTGCAACTTTATATTTGGAACCAAATCAGTTTATATGGTATCGATGGCTTTGCTCTCATAAACAAGTTGTCACTTGGGCAATTTTTATAGAAGAAATGATAGCACATTATGAGGATACAAAAAGCAACACCTTTTTTAGCCAATTGATAAATCTTAAACAAAAGGGTTCAATGAGGCAGCACATTGAGGACTTCCAAAAATTGAACATAAGGGTAAAATATATTCCAAAGGAGGATAGGATTGATGTGTTCATAGGGAATTTAAAGGATAACGTCCAACATGAGGTTTTCCTTTGGGAACCTCATTCATTGGAGAAGGCATTCAGGTTGGCAAGAAAAATGGAAAGCAAAATTATGGCAACAAGGAAGCCTACCACTCACAACTATGGAAGTGTTGTTGCCCATAGCCTTCCACAACATACAAGGTTGACATCACAACAATTGGAAGAAAAAAGAGAAAAATGGATTCGTTATAGTTGTCATAGAAAATACATTAAAGGTCATAAGTGTGCTGAGAAGAAATTAATTTACATAGATTCTGAAGAGGAGGAAGAAAAGGAACAAGAAACACCAAAAGAAGAGGATATACATGAGGAACAAACCCTAGAGAAAGAAGAAATGAATCCGATGATACCTTGTAATGCATTGGCTAGAATTACCACTCCTCAGACTATCAAGATAGAAGGAAATATCAAGAAGAAAAAGGTAATTGTGATGATTGATTCGGGGAGTACCCATAATTTTATTCATTGTAAGATAGACAACGAATTGAATTGCTTCCTATATCTAGCACCAGAGTGTCAAGTGATGGTTGCAAGTGGAGGAACCATAAATTTCTCTAGAAAGTGCCATAATATCAGGCTGTCCATGGGAGAATATGTATTGAATATCCCAATGCTTTTCATTCCAATGGGTGGTGTTGATGTTGTGCTAGGAGTCCAATGGCTACAATCCTTGGGTACAATAGCTTTTAAGTTTCAAGAACTTTTCATGAAATTTTCTTCGGAAGGAAAGGATTTTTAATTAAGGGGTATCATAGGGAAACTGGGAAAGATAATTAGCTCTAATGGAATGACAAAGCTTCTAAAGAAAGAACAAAGAAGCATAATTGCACAATTATGTTCGCTAGAGGTTCCCACATCGAAATCATCTATTTCTCCAAATCTCCAAAAAAATTTGGATAATCATTCCAAGGTATTTGAGACTCCCAAAGGTGTCCCACCTATTTGTGATCATGATCATGCTATTCATTTCATTCTAGGAAGTGTTCCTCCAAAAATTAGGCCTTACAGATATCCATATGCACAAAGGAGTGAAATTGAACGTATGGTTGCATAAATGTTAGAGGTTGGTATAATTATCCAACCAAATTCGATAAACGAAGGAAGGAATGAATGGATGAATGATGAAGTAGGGTGGGAACTCATTCAAAAGTTGCAGAAGATACCAGTTCAAACAATATTTCCAAAACTTGACAATGAGGGAAAAATCTAGTTGGAACCTGAAGCAGTCACAGAATCGAGAAATCAACAACTATGAAATCGATCAATTTCAGAGTATCTCATCAAGTGGAAGAACTTACCCGTTGAAGATTCCACATGGATGGATGATAAATTATATAGAAGAATCTATAACTACTCAAGCATTGAGGACAACACTTTTTGAAGGAGAGGGGCATGTTAGGTCCCTATACTACTAGTGTAACCCCTTATTGTTATTAGTGGAACCCCCTTATTAGATTGTTGTGCCCATGTAGTCCCCATATTATTATTATTATGCCCCATAGAAGCTGACTGTTGTTATTGTTGTGCCCTTACATTATTATTGTTATGTCGGCTCTGATTATATTATGACTCCTTACACTCCTATATACAGAAAGGAGGTCTTGTCATTTGTATCATCCAGGAATTTTTCATTTATGTAATGTAAAGGAGGTTTCCCCCTCAAAGAAGCTGAATTCTAAGGAATTTATATTTCTTTTCTATCTTTTTGTGAGCTAGTTTCATAACAGCAATCAACTACTCTACCCAGAAATTGCACAAATATCCTAGGTAGCCATCCCAACTCCCATCTAGAAATGTGCATTTTCTCCCAGTAGTTGAGTAGTCTCTTACGTGTGCAATTGGGTTGACTAGTTCCACCCGAGACCAAGGAAACTTGAATTGCATGCATGGCTTGTGTTGGGCATGGAATCCCCCCAAGGCATGTTTTGGGGCTTGAAGCCCAAGTTTTGACCAAATCCTATTGTAAAAGCTCCACGAATTGTAGGCACAAGGCGCAAAATTATAATAGAGTCATGGGGTTGTCCACCCTAGTTTTTGTAATGTAATGTCGACTAGATAGACCTACCCATGGTCGGTAGACCATGGGATTGTATAAATAGAGAGAGGATCTAAGTGTAAAAGAGAACTAAGGAAAAGAAGAGAATAGAAGAATGAGAAGTCTATGTTATTGATTCAAAGTGAAAAGTGTGTCTGTGGGTCATAGAGTAGGAGAAGGCTCTGCAGCTGAGTGTGCAGAGGCCTAGTAGTCCGCAGATGATTGTGTGGACTGCTCCAGCTGAGTGCGCAGGTCAGGTCAAGTCTGTAACCATTGGAAGAATCAATAAAGAGAAGTTTTGCTATAATTCAGTGTATATTTCCTAGGTCAATGCATGATTGGATAGAATTTTCAAGTATACAATTTATTTACTACACGAACCTATATGAATGTTTTATATTGTTAAGTATAACTTACGACATTTGAGTAGGAGAAGGTCCTTAATTAGTACAGGAAGATAAATAAGATCTCTGGTAATAGCGCAAAGCATGGCACAACTCCTGGTTAAGGCTGCGCGAAGGCAGGGTATCAGGCCACGAGGAACGGAAGGTGTGCGAAGCCAACTACGCATAGGAACAAACAAAGGACTAGTCGAACCTCTCAGACATCTCAAGGGTGCGGAAACCTGGTTCTAGCACCCTCCCATACTACTTCGGGTGAGTCCTCAATCTGTGCCCCCCAAACTGTTGTCGAAAGGGCCTGTAGTATAGGGATTTCTTTGGCTAATTAACTCCAAACCTGGGTCAGGCCCCAACAAGCCAACAAATGGTTGCATTGTCAAGACCTGGATCTGCATAGAGATGTCTGATGTCATGTCACTGGAATCTGACAAAGAAAGGAATTGAAGTGTGGTTGGACAAAAATATTCACGAGTTCGTGACGCAGGAAAGTAGGAATCCACGACTGTCAAAGGAAGAGTGGTTAGATTGCTACTTGTATACAAAGATCCATGAAATTTTCTTTGCGTCCTTCCCTATTGAGTTTTACGAGTGGATCGTGAAGCTAGAAGATAGCCAAGGAAGGTGTAAACTCGACAAACCTATTGTGTGGACTTCAGAATTGGTGCACAGACTGGAAACATCGGAAGATAAGATCATGCGCATTATAAATCACTGGCTCGATCAAATCATAGTAGGATTCATCACCAAATTCGCGGTAGATACTTTAGTCAACTATAGCGAGGCAGAACAACGTTTCCTCAAGGGACCGCGAGGTAAGTACATTAAATCCTTGAACACTTGGATTAAAATGCTACTGTGTGAAAAACAAGTTATGCCAATAAATTGATGTTTGGGGCTATCCGGAGTGGGAGAATCTACAGAAACAAAGGTAGCACAAAACTAGAAACTAGCCCCTTGATTTAATCTTCATGAGGGGGTGAAGAAGAGATCATGAAGGTTTTTCCAAGAAGTGTGATCAATCTGATAAGGCAGAGAATTCTGCGCATACCACCCCTACCCACACCACCACCAGTTTCACCATCTTCACCCCCAACTTTGCCCATACCACCTCCGCCACCACCGCGAAGCAGTATGGCCAGCGTGATAAAGATACCAATGTTCAAGGGAGTAGGGAATGAAGATCTGGACCAGTTTTGGTTCATGATAAAAGTTGTATGGGAAACATAGGGTGTCACAGATGACAATATCGAGAAGGCAATGTTGGTCAGCACTCTGTAGGATCACACGCTGACTTGGTACATTAATAATTCCAATGGAAATCCAAATAAGGGGATAGTGGATATCCAGGCTGCGCTAAACAAAGAATTTAGCAGGCCAAATTTGGAGGCACAATCCATCATTGTATTCAAGGAAATCACAATGCTACCAGGCAAAACGCCATGGGAGTTGGATTAAAGACTGAAGTGCACAATTCACAAAGCAAACATGACATTAACAAATGGGCAACATAGTGAATGGTTTGTAGCATCGTTATCACCACATCTATTGAACGCGTTCTTGCAACAAAGGCTAACCACTCAGGCTGAGGCTTTGGAGGTTGAGACGAGATTACACAAGACTCCGATACAAGATCCTAACTTGGGAATTCAGTAGATTCATGTGCAGTTGAAAAAATTGTGCCTTAAGATGCAGAGCTTGAAACAAGATAGGACGGCTTGCCCAAAAGTGCGCGATGAGGTATGGTGCATAAAATGCAAGGGCGAGAGGCACGATAAGGACTACTTCTTGGTGTTCGTGAATTACCTTGCGGAAGGAGGGCCAATGCCACTAATACAAGAGGCACAAATATGACCAAGTGCGGCACCTGCATTATGGTGCATGATTTGTTAGATAGGAGGAAAGAATGATACAGATAACTGCCAACTATTACAAAAGTATACGTAGAATTCCCAACAGTTGTTCTATAGTTTCTGCAGGTTAGTAGGATAGGATGAGCATACCTGTAGAAGTTATGAACTGATGATGGATAGAACTCCTACCTATAGACTTCAAGCCGAAACATGGGCCCTCGATCAAAACATAGGAATAATGCACACCGATTTCAGGGGCATGGACGAGGCTGTGGTGGAATGAGACCAGGAAGAGGTTGCAGACAGTTGATATGTTACAATTGCGGAGGGCCAGGACATTATGCCCATGATTGTATGAATCCAATGCAGCCATCATGATTGTATTATACATTGTTTGATCATGAGATAGAGGACTGTCCAACAATGATAGCAAGGTTACGTGATAAAGGAGCACTCCAACCTCCCCCGACTCAGAACCTACAAATGATGAGGTCTGAGCCACGCAAGGAAGACCCTAATGTAAATATCATGCTCCAGAGTGGTATTACAATAGGGGATGACAAAGGCAAGTAGCCTAAAGAAAGTACATGGGTTTGCAAGGCCCCAATGAAGGAACCAAAATTTGATTTGGAGCGCACTAAGGAGACCTTCATGAGAGCTAAGAGGAGCTTCATTAATGCCTCCACTTTAGGAAGTAAAGACAGACTTGAGCCAGAAATGGACCCATCGATGCTCACTACATTCTTGGAGACATGCATGAAGCTGCTACATGACAAAAATGTTGTAAAGGGGCTGCAAAAAATCATAACTAGATGTGTTGGGACTGCGCTAGGAGAAGCATGCGTAGTCCGGAAGCTCGGGAAACACTCGATGCGAACAGGAAGGGAAATGAGATTGACCATGTAGATCGGGGAATTTGAGATGGATCAAGTGACTCTGGACCTAGGATTGGACACAAACGTCTTACCGAAGCAAACATGGGAGTGCATGGGAAGACCTACGCTGCAATGATGTCCTATCCAACTATGGATGACGAACAAGCAAAAGATCCTACCTATGGGGAGATTGCAGGTAATCATAGTAGATATCAAAGGAGGGAGTGTGCTAGTAGATTTCAAAGTGATAGAGATTGTTGATGATAACAATCCCTACCACGTGCTGTTGGGAATAGATTGGGCCACCGACATGAATGGAGTAATAAATCTAAATAAGCACACGATGATCTTTGAGAAAAAGTCTCTATGCATAGTGGTACCTTTAGACCCTGTAGAAGCATCATGTTACGCAGAGCTAGTGTGCGACTATAACAGCAATGACGATCTGGACTGCATCTACAAGATAACCGCATGGGAGCAAGATTGGATAAATCCAACCGCGGATGGTTGAATCCCTTGGGAGTGCGAGAGCTCCTGAAAAACTTTCAAAATGCATAATGGACTCCTAAATTCTTTCAAAATCAGCTCTCAGCAGGCACGACCCTTCTGCAAAAATTCTTGTTTTGGTGCACGCTGGTGCGACCCTTCGGGGCTTGGCCCGACCCATCTGGTATAGTAATTTTTTGAGCACTGAATGGTGGAAAATTTTATATTTTGTGATCTATTAATGCTACTTTAGGTTTCTTAGTTGGTTTTTGCCTCACTTTATGAGGAAATTTGTAACTGATGAGGAGTATTATCTCCTAAACTTTGGCCTAAATTATGGAAACTATCTCAACTATCCTAGTTTTTAGGTGAGGACTCATCAAATCCATTTATGATGAACCATGAATAGATTTTTCAACTTGATGAGATGTCATATGTTGTTTTTTCCTATATGAGATAGAAGATAATCATTTTCCAGACTTTGGAGATCTGAGGAGAGAACAATTGGAACCTGTATTTGACATTTTTGGAAATCAAAGGACACAATTTGTAGCTATTATTCATGAATTCCTGTGCAACAAGTTTGTCATGTTGTTTTTCCTCTGTTATTACTTTATATGAATGATATTTATGTTCTCTTTCCATTCATCAACTCTTCAATAGTTTTCCTTACTATTTATAAACAAAATTCTTTTCACTAATCTTTGTTTTGATGGAAAATTATTATATATTGTTTTCACTCTTGCTTAATGAATTCATGTTTCATGCTTATTAAGACATTTATTCTTCTTCTCAACACCATACTACACTGACAAAACCTAATCTCCATCACAAAAGTGATGCTACCTTTCTCCTTCATATATTTTCTGCTATAATACTTTGACCATCTCCCCTAGCTACTTGGTGTTTCTCCCTTATCCTGCATCAAAATCCCTAAATTTTCCAAAACCTACCTAAGCCTAGCCATCTAGCGTAAAATCCTTTACATATTAGTCATTTCTTGGCTGTGATTTCATAGAGAGAGCCCTCTCTCATTTGGTAGGGCTAGCTACCAAAATAAAATCTTGGTCTACGGTTACCTACGTCAATCCCTCTAATCCGAGGACATTATGGGGGATAACAGCTACAATGAAAAATATCTATATTTATGCATAGTGTTATGGTCTATTACATTTTAAATCCACCCATAGGTTTTCTTCAGTGTTAAAGACTGTCGTAGTTTGGACAAGCATATATCCCACATATTTACGAAAAAGACTTAATTAGTGTTTATATAGAGTAATGCCTTAATAATCCTTAATTAGTGTAAAGAAAATTACAAAAAAAATCATATAATATGACAAGCCTCAATGAAATATTTTCCTTAACACTTAGAGGCTAAATTTCATATTTTATGAATTTCACTTGAAATATCTTCATTATATTTTCCTAATAAGAATTAGCCACAACAAAGTCCATGGAAACAACCTTCCATTCCCATTATAGAATCAGAATAGGCTACGATAAACCAATTGGGTGCTTACACGCAGCTTTCACCTTCTGGCAATCCAAATACCTTGCACCAAACTCAACTTCCTCTTTCTTCAAATTTGGCCAATGATTAAAAAAGTTAACATATGTCAAAGTCTTTTGGTATCCTGGGTGGCCTAAATATGGTTTGACATGAAACTCCCTCAGGATGAGATTATTCAACTCACTACTATATGACACATAAGTCATGTTCCTGAATCTAACTAATCCATCTTTTCTGAGGTGATACTCCTAAACTCTATCACCTTCACCCCACTTTTGTAATTTCTTCTTTAGCTGTTGGTACTTCTAATTATGATGCCCTGCATGTAAGATATGCTCCTGTAAATTTGTCCCATAAGAGCTCACAATTGAAATATGATTCACTTGCACTCTCCTACTAAGAGCACCCACAACTATGGTCTCCTTAATATTGATGTACATGATCTCAAAATAAAACTCACTTATAGTACCTAAACATCTTTCTTTCCTTGCATTTAGATTAGGTTTGCCAAACAAGTTCCTCAACCCATTGTGATCACTAATCAAGATGAACCTCTTTCCAAGGAGATAATGGATCAACATATTCAATGCATCAATGATCGCTTCCAACTCAAGATCATGAGTCACATAGTTATGCCTATTGTCATTCAACTTCCTTGACTCATAGCATACCCCCTGCCCTTCCTACTTCATGACTCCACCAAGTGCTTTCTTGCAAACATATGTAAAAACTACAAACTCCTTATTGGGATCTGCAATCCTCAAGACTAGATCATTTGTAAGAAAATGCTTCAATTTCTCAAAACTAGTTGCACACTCCTCATTCCATTCAAACTTATTTACTTTTCTCTAAAAAGATGTAATAGGATAGCCAAGTCTTGATAAGTTCCCCTTGAACTGCCTGTAATAACCTGCTAGTCCCATAAATGATCTGACCTCATCCACATTCCTAGGTGTTGGCCACACCATGATATCCTTAATATTTTCCAGGTCCACTACTGTCCCTTCGTTGGAAACAACATGTCTTGTGTAATGAATTTGAGACTGAAATAAATTGCACTTGTTAAGCTTGGCATACAACTAATGCTCTCTCCACAATCTTAGTACTACTTCTAGGTACTCTACATGCTCCTCCTCATTCTTGGAGTATGAAAATATATCATCAATAAAAACTATAACAAAATTATCCATATAAGGGTGCAACAAACTTTTCATCAAACATATGAAAGTGGATGGAGGATTAGCGAGACCAAAAGGAACCACCTCAAATTCATAGAGCCCATACCTTGCATGAAATTCAATATTGTACATGTATTCTTGTTTTATGTGCACCTGATGATATCCCAAATTCAGATAAATATTTGAAAACACTGTTGCTCCCTTCATGTAATCAAACAAGTCATCAATCCATGGCAATGGATACCTATTCTTGATTGTCACCTTTTTCAGTTGCCTATAATCAATGCACAATCTAAGAGTACCATCCTTTTTCTTTACAAGCAACACTAGTGGACCCCAAGGAAACATACTTGGCCTTATGTATCCTTTATCAAGCATTTTCTTATGCTACAAATTTAATTCCACCAATTGCAGAGTGCTCATCCTATAAGGTGCTTTAGATTTTGGAATTACTCTTAGTATTAGCTCAATAGAGAAATCCACTTCCCTCTGAGGCAGTAACTCTAGAATCTCTACAGGAAACACATCCAGAAATTGCTAAAAATTCATCTACGTCCTAAATACCTCATCTTCCTTCCCTTTATCACTGGAAACATGAATTGCAAACAATACATCCTTTCTTATGGTGTCACTTAGCTTTCATAGTTGTAGCCATTCTTATTGATGTAGGATTTTTCTTTCCCTGTAAGATTATCTTTTATCCATCATCGTCAACACACTTAATGGCCTTATCATAAAAATCTACCTTATTCCTATGAGTAAACATCCAATCCATGCCACAAATTATGTTATACAAACCCAAAGGAAGAATTTTTAGATGTGCTAATGTAGGCATGTCGTTAAGCTCAAATGTACAATATCTCACCTAGTGGTGAACTCTTCGCTTGGTCCCTATAGCGAATTGCAACAATGAAGATTATGCATGCATTTATTTACTCAATTGACATTGATCCACTACGTTAGGGATAACGTAGCTATAATTAGATCCAAGATCAATTAAAATGGAAATAAATTAATCAAAAATCTTACCCTCCATCTCAATAATGGATGCCTGATGATCTAGCTTCATATTATACACTGTTACATAGATTTGAGGAATTATCTAGCCAACATCTTTCCTAAAACCTATAGATATGAGGCCTACCAACTTGTTACAATGGACTGTACTTCTTGCGAGGGTATTTTCCAAAAATCCAGCACTGCAATGGTTCCCTACAATTACCTTTATTTTCATGCTCTCTAGGCTAAGGCCCATGACCTTTCTCAACTACATTAAAATTTTTATAAGGTGCGACATTTTCCTTCTTATATGGATCCTGAAATATTCCTCAGTTCTTAGGTCATTTTCCTTTAACCTTCTTATTCCCTTTCTAGCCACACATGAACTTAGGCTTGTGCTTTGACTACTCGTAACAATGCTTCAATTTTTTGATACCTTCCTCCAATGAACCAGGCTCATCAAACTTAATTTTTTACTAAAATGTTGTTGGAAACCCATTGATGAACCTTTTAATATTCACTTTATAATCCTTGAGATAAGGCACATACATCAACAACTCCATAAACTTTGTTGTATATTCTTCATCTGTCATGGAACCCATCCTGAGCTCATATAATTCCTTAGCCTTTGCATCATAATAACTCTCTCATAGATACTTTCTTCTGAAGATTCTTTCAAACTCATCCCATGTAATATTTTCTTCTCTAATTCCTTTGACATTCTTAATATATTCCCACCAAATATCTACATTTCCTATTGAGGCTGAAGGTGGCAATATTAGCTTTCATGTTCTCTGAATAGTCATGAAATTTGAAGAACTTCCTCATCCAAATCAGACATGTTTCTGGATCTTCTAATTTATACAACTCACTATCAAAAGTAGGAGGCTTGGATTTCTTGAACTCTGCTAGAAAGCACCCACTCCTCATATGGTGTTGGTGGTGACAGAAATGATGTTTCATAGAAGAAGAACTAGAATAAAACCCATACTTACCAGTCCTCCTCTCAAGTGTATCCAAGGATATGTCACTCTTCATTGTATGCTCCCTGTCCAACCGATGTCTGCTCTTAGACCTGCTACCATCTACCCC
This sequence comes from Pinus tabuliformis, assembly GCA_031772625.1. Taxonomy (NCBI): domain Eukaryota; kingdom Viridiplantae; phylum Streptophyta; class Pinopsida; order Pinales; family Pinaceae; genus Pinus; species Pinus tabuliformis. The sequence goes on from CM062811.1 coordinate 872,953,540, forward strand.
ATTAGTCTTCTCCTCCTACCTATCTCCAGGACTAATCCTCATCTATCCTTGCTTCTGCAACTCTAGAAGGTTGTATAGAATCACTGCATAGACTTCGACTTACTTCTCCTAAGCCCTTGCAATTATTTATTGTGCCTCAATCAATGTGTTATTATATTCCTTTCAACTTCTAATATCTACCCTCACATTCCTCAATGTGCTTTCTATATTGGTAGAATACTATTCTCCTCATTATTGGACTGACTTTTCTCAATCCATGGAATTCACATCAGACCTATAAGGGGAGTAATGTGAACTGTAATCCACCATTTTAATATCAATATTTAGCCATACATTTCTTGCAATATTCCACTGTTAGCTAAGAAACAACATAATAAAAATCATACCTCAATGTATTTAAGGAGAGGTTATCTCATCCGCACTACCCAATCTAGATTAGAATCATACAATATGCCAAGAATATAAGCTCATACATGAATATCATAACCATAACGATAACAATGCATGCATAAAAACACATAGAAAACTCACATGTATGCATCAAAATATGCATTTACTCCGAGGTCCAATGCTACAACCATGCTTTGATACCACCCTATAACATCCCATCCCACATTTACCAACTTTTACAAGCTCTCTAAGGTAAACATTGTAGGTTTTAACCCTGTACTGAAATTACCTGCATATGAATTGTAAAACATAGAAAATAAACAATGCGAAAGCATAACACGCAAAACACATATACACAGAGATTTTCCCCTGGATCCCAAAACTTAGACTACCAGCTTTATTTTTCATTATACTACTTTCAATGTTACAATACATATTTATACATGCGGAAAAATTGAATACCGTGGACTGAAAACCATCACGTCCAAAACCATGTGCAAAAATCATGCACAAAACCATAGGTAGGTTTGCCCAACCTAATATAGCATCCAAAAAAAGAAAGAAAAACGGGGCACTACCCCAGACCCCATAAAGGGGGGTTACCTACACCCGTCAAACCCCCTGTGACCTCCCCACTATGCAATTGGCGCAACCAATGGGGGGCTCCACCCCCCCTCTAACACCCCAGTTAACTACGTGGTCTAGTCGTGGAAAACATATAACACAACCCAACATTCTCCCACTTGTTGTTTTCTTTCCACAAGGTGCCACAAGAGAGCTTAGTCATTTATCCAACCCTGCAATGCCCATTGTTTCTCTAGATCAAGAGAACACCTCAGAGCTCACACATTTTGTCAATGCATCTACAGTATTATTCAAAGTGTCCACCTTTACGAGAAACACCTTTTTCTCTTATATATTATCCCTCCAAGGTGATACTGAACATCAATGTGCTTTGTCATTGAATGATATGCAGGGTTCTTTGCCAAGAAAATTTCACTTTGGCTGTGACAGTATATCCTTATAGCTCCCTATACTAACCCCATACTTGAACACAGTTTGTGCAACCAAACTACTTCCTTGCTTGCATGAGTGGCTGCCATGTATTCTACCTCTATAGTTGATAGTGCTACTATAGAATGTTTCTTACTCATCCAAGTGACTGCACCTCCAAATAGGTTAAACGCATACCCACTTGTAGATCTTCTCTGATCCAGATCCCCAGCCCAATCTGCATCAACGAAGCCACGAATATCCAACACTCTATCCAATCTTGGTCTTCCTTGGTAGCACAAACCATAATCTCTTGTACCACTCAAATACCTAAAAAATTCTCTTCACTATTGTCCAGTGCTCCTTCCCTAGTTTTGACATAAACCTACTCAATACGTGCATTGTCTGGTCTAGTACAAACCATTGCATACATCAGGCTACCAACTACACTTGCATATGGAACACGGGACATGTTCTCTTCCCCTTCTTGTGTCTTGGACACTGTTCAGCAGATAGCTTCACACCTACATGAATAGGAACCTTCATCGGTTTACTATCCTGCATATTAAACCTCTACAGTATTGTTTCGACATACTTCCTCTGGTTTAACCAGAGCTTCCTCTTTGCCCAATCTCTTTAATTTCCATGCCCATATAGTTTGCAGCACCAAGATCTTTCATGTCAAATTTGGAGTACAATTGGGTCTTCAAATCGTGGATAATTTCTTTTTCATTTCCAACCAGCAACATATCATCCACATACAAGACCAGATAAATAACATGGTCACCAATTAATTTAAAATACACACAGTGATCTTCTTTGCTTCTGGTGAAGCCAAGTCCCCATATAAATGTATCAAATTTCTTATACCACATCGTTGGTGACTGTTTTAACCCATACAAAGACTTCTTTAACTTGCATACTAGTTCTTTCTTACCCTTCACCACAAAGCCTTCAGGTTTCTTCATGTAGATTTCCTCTTCCAGATCCCCGTGAAGAAATGTTGTCTTCACATCCATCTATTCTACCTCAAAATCAAAAGTGGCAGTAATAGATAAAATTAATCTAATAGAAGTTACCTTGGCAACAGGAGAAAAAATAACACCAAAATCAATTCCCGGCACCTCGGAATAATATTTTTCTACCAATCGAGCTTTGTATTTATCCACCTTTCCTTCTGCATTTTTCTTCTTCTTGAACACCCATTTTCTACCAATGGGTTTCCTTTCAGCCAGCAACTCCACCAGATCTCAAGCCTCATTTTTGTGAAAAGATGCCATTTCATCAACCATGGTCTCTTTCCAGAGTTTTCCATCCTTTGAATTTACTGCTTCCTTCATAATTCTGGGATCATCGTCAGTAATAGATAAAGCAAAATTTGAATAGAAATCAGATGGACTATACCTTTCTCGATGCCTTCTTTCTTGAACTAATCTTCTCACACTCGGAGTATGTGGCTCTTCATCTTCTGATTCCTCCTATATTATAGAGTCTGATTCTTCCTCCTTGAGATCAAACTCTATCTTCTTAGGTTCCTTTGGTTGGACTTCATGTTTAATAACATATTTTACCTCTTTGAACACCACATCTTGGTTGTACACAACCTTCCTTGTTAGTGGGTTCCAAAGCTTATAACCCTTTAAACCATCTTTATACCCAATAAAGATGCACATTTCAGATTTACTATCCAACTTGGTTCGTTTCTCCTTTGGAACATGTACATATACATCACATCCAAATACCCTCAGATGTTAAAGAGAGGGTTTCTTACCAGTCTGTACCTCTCGTGGAGTCTTATCCTCCAACGCCGATGAAGGTGATCTATTGACCAGGTAACATGCTGTCTCCACCACCTCTACCCAGAATTCCTGTCCTAATCCAACACCATTGAGCATGCTTCTTGCCCTTTCTATCAACATCTTGTTCATTCTTTTTGAAACTCCATTTTTCTCAGGTGTGTATGGAGCAGTCTTCTGCCATGCTATACCACACTTCTTACAAAATTCTTCAAATTCCTTACTACAAAACTCTCCACAGTTATCTGTCCTCAACATCCTTATCTTCTTCTCTGTTTGGTTTTCCACCAGAGCCATAAATTCTTTAAACCTGTCAAAGACTTTAGATTTCATCTTAAGGAAATATATCCATGTATTCCTTGAGAAGTCATCTATAAATGATACGTAGTACACAGACTTACCCAGTGATGGAACCTTCACAGGTCCAAATACATCACTGTGCACAAGTTCTAATATCTGTTTCACCCTCTTACCACCAGAGGGGAAACTCACCCGATTCTACTTCCCATATACACAATTTTCATAGAAATCAAAATCCAGAGAGCTATTACTCATACCTTATACCATACCTTTACAATGAGGTACTCGAAGGCCCTTCTCTCCAATATGTCTGAGCCTTTGATGCAAGAACATGGTCTTCTCTCTGGAGACCACTATATCTTCTGCTCCACTTTCAAGAACCATGGAGCTATTGCACCCACCAACAACAGTGCTACCTTGCAGCTTGTACAGAGTTCCAATCCAAACTCCCTGCGTCAATACCAGTGCTCCCCGAACCATCTTGTAGGTATCCTTCTCGAACACTATTTTTACAACTGCATCATCCAACTTGCTTATAGAAATCAGATTTCTGGCCAACGTAGGAATGTGCAGAACACCCGGAAGTGTTTTAACCCTTCCACCTTGCAACTTCAACTTTACTTTTCTGAGACCAACTATTCTAGCCTTCCTATCATCCCCTAAGAAGACATCACCACCATCGTATTTCTCATACTCACAAAACCACTCTCTATGGGGAGTGAAGTGAAAGGCTGCACCTGAGTCAATCAACCATGCCTCATGTTCTACATGTGTACTTGAAGAAGCCAAGTACACATCCCCACCTTCATCTATGGTGGTTTTCGCCTTTACATAAGGAGCATCATCAAATCCCTTTCCTTTATTAGGAGATTTATATTTGCAGTCCCTTTTGTAGTGCCCTTCCTTTCTGCATTTCCAGTACACCACCTTTATAGGATTTCCTGGAGATTTAGATCTCCCACTCAATGAATTATTTTTGTTTCTGTTCTGGGATCGTCCCAGTATAGACAAGGCATCACCATTCTAGCTCTCGATATTTTTCCATCTCATCTCCTCTATCAGCAAGGATGGGACTATTTCATCAAACTGCAAGGCAGCTGTATTGCTACCTATTGCAATAACCAGACTATCCCACGAATCTGGTAGAGAACACAACAAGCTAATGCACTTATCTTGATCTAAAATTTTAATATCGAGAGATAATAACTGACTTACCATAGTATTAAATGTGTTGAGATGCTCTATCACCAAGTCCCCATCTTTCATCGTTAGGTTATACAGTTTTTTCCACAGGAACAGTTTATTCACCAGAGACATAGATTGGTACAAATTCCCTAACTTGCCCCAAAAAGCCTTTGTTGTAGCTTCCCCTGATACATTTAGCAATATTGAGTGTGAGACACATGATCGTATTGTGCTCTTTGACTTCCGATGCAACTTCTTCGATTCTTCATCGGACACTCCTATTGGTTTAGTACCCGGATCTACTGCAATCCACTGATCTTTATCCACCAACAAATCCTCCATCTTGAGTTTCCACAAGTCAAAACTCTGACCATTGAATTTCTTGATCTCTATCTTTCCAATGCTCGCCATCTTCTTTCATCACCAGAATCGATCTCACAGATCTCCCACTGAACAGGGTCTACCATAGGCCCGAGCAAAACTCCTCAGCGTCAAAGGCATCCCCTTGAAGCCAAAACAGTTTATATACTAAATGTAGGTTTTAACCTTGTCAAGAAATTACTGCATACGAATTCTAAAACACAGAAAATAAACAATGAAAGAGCATAACACATAAAACACATATACACAGAGCTTTTCCCTTAGATCCCAAAACCAAGACTACCATCTTTATTTCTCATTATATTCCTTTCAATGTTATAATACATATTTATACATGTTGAAGCATCCAATACCATGGACCAAAGACCATTGCGTCCAAAACCATGGACCGAAAACCATCATTTCCAAAACCATGTGCAAAAATCATGCACAAAACCATAGGTAGGTCTACCCAACCTAATATAGGGTTCAGAAAACAAAATTTTCTAGGGCGCTGCCCCGGACCCCATAGAGGGGGGTTACCTGCACCCCTCATAGCCCTTGTGACCCCCCCCGCTACGCAATCGATGCAATGAATGGGGGGCGCACCCCCCTCTAACCCCTCGTTTAACTATGAGGGCTAGTCGTGGAAAGAATATAACACAACCCAACAAACATGAGTTGAGTGCTACTATGACATGAAATGACCTCCAAATCCTAGGTATGGAAGTGGAACCTACAACCAAAACACATACTAACACCCCTCAGGGACACTAAATCACTCAGCAACATGATAACCACTGCTGGTGATCGACCCCTGAGTTGGAACTCATTTTCAGAAGATTGTCACCCCAACCACACCCATTACATAGTGTGCAGGTGGTTATGAGGCTCCAACCACACCCATAAGCCTTTGTACATGTGATTATGACTGAGATTTCATTGTTCTATGCCAATGGTTGTGCAATTTGTGCCACTTTTTTAGGATAACCTCTAGACCACTACCTAGAATTTTTGAGAATCAAGTTTGAGATGACAACAATTATAAACAATTGATTCTAGGGCTAGATCTTACCCAAAACATGCCTAATACATGATAGACATTTTTTCAAACATATTATAAACATAGAATTTATAGGTCCTAAATGCATATATGATCATAAACTTTTGAAATTTATCAAAGAATCATCAAGAAGGTCCAATTCCCTCTTAAGTAGTTGCAACATTACTTGTTTTCCCATGAATTTATCAATCATTCAATAACTTATCAAATCATAAACAAGATCCATAGCAATAGCACATCATATAACCATGCATATAACCAACATATAGCTAGAATAGAAACAATGAAAAATCAAACATAAGATTAACATATCAACCAATACATATGCTCATTGATCACAGTAGGAAAATAGCTCATATTAACATATGCAAAATCCAACCAAGTCAGGGACCTTCGCGTACTACCAGACCGTTGATTAGGTTGAAACAAATCTCTCTTTCTACCAATCACCTGCGTATCATATTGCAAGCATGAATGTGGGATCTCATGGGATAAACAAAGACATGACCAAATAGGGCATCTAGAGGTTAAACCACCTCCACCCTTAAGTTGTCGTGATCTCACGTAAAATGGTCCTGAGATCACAAAACCAAAAAAATCTTAGATGCATTAGAATTCCTTCATCATACCAAGAATAATATTCTTTATGTACATTTTCTTCCAGATTCATGGCATTCAATTTCTTTTTTGATCGACGTTTCGAATGAGGAATGGTAGTTCATCTTGAGGATGTGAAAGAATTATTGAAAGATTGGTCTTGTTTTTCAAATATATATAGATGTATGAGGTGCTTAGCCGACAAATCTTTAAATTATTTTTAATTGTTCTATTTAATTGTATTTTTGGGATATTATCTTAATTTTATTTGTATTAATTATTTCATGTTTTAATTCTATTTACTTTAATTAATTTAATTATATTTATTTTTAATTAATTATTCCTTTTAATTATTTTAATTTTAATTAATTTATTAATTAAAATTAAAATACATATATATGGGTTATACTTATATTTATTTATTTATTTATTTTAATTAATTATTAATTATTAATTGTTTATTAATTTTAATTTTTCTGATTCTATTTGTTTATGTTTTAATTTTTAATTTGTCTTAGGATGTGTTGCCCTATTCTAATTGTGTTAATTAACCCTTTAGTTAATTCTAATTATTTTAATTTTAATTAATTTATTAATTAAAATTAAAATACATGTATATGGGTTATAATTATATTTATTTATTTTATTATTTTAATTAATCATTAATTTTAATTGTTTATTAATTTTAATTGTTATGATTCTATTTGTTTCTGTTTTAATTTTTAATTAGTTTTAGGATGTGTTTCCCTATTCTAATTGCATTAATTAACCCTTTAGTTATTATGTTTGATGATTGTTTTTACTATGTTTTTATCTTAATTTTATTACTTTTAATTATATGTTTTGATTATTTATTAAAGCTTCCTATATATTGTCCTAGGTTGTGGAGTTATTATGGTTAAGATATTTTCAATTGATGTTTATTGTTAAATTATATTTTAATATGGTCATAGTGTGTTAATTTATTTTAGGTTAATTAGAGGAGGATTATAGCTGGGTAGGGTTAGATTTGGATGATAGGATTGGAATCCAGTTTTCGCTTATGGTCCATCCATCGTCTCTATTGAGGTTATTAGGGTGTTTGCTAATTTCTATGGCTTCTCTGAATTTCTTTATGAAGTAGTCATTAGTTCTATCTAAGATACGGGTATACTCTATGCAAATTTGGTGCTTTGTTTTTTTAGAATGATCAACTAGAGCTAAGGATTTGGATCGATTGTGTTTAATGTCATTTGAGTGTTCTAGTATTCTTGTGCTGAAGGATCTCCCAATCTCACCTACATAGGGTTTGCCACATGAGCAACGAATTAAGTAGACACCTTTATGGCATTTAGGATCAATTTTGTCTTTGACAGGATTAAGGCAGTTACGGATAGTGTTTAAGGGTTTGAAAGTGGTTAGAATTCCATTATTTTTTAGGATGTGGGAAATTTTGTCTGTAGTCCCTAGCATGTAAGGGAGGTTGACTTTTCCATTTATGTTATCAAAGTTTTTATTTTTTTTCGGACGAGTGTTTGCCTTATTTATGGCTTTGATAGCTTGATGTTTCTTGCATCCGTTTTCTAGGAAAGCTTTAGTAAGGTGTTATATTTCTTTTTCTAGGTGTTCCTTGTGAGAGATTCTAAGGGATCTGGTTGCTAATATGTTGAGGACTCTTAGTTTTTGGGTAGGGTGATGATGAGAGGAGGCATAAATTTTGCTCGGTGTGAGTCTTTTTTCTATATACATGGTGGGATATAGAACCATCATCATTCCTAGTGATGAGGATATCAAGGAAGGGGAGTCTTTTATTGATCTCAACTTCCATAGTGAATTTTATGGAAGGGGATAAACTATTTAGGTGTTGATTGAAGGTTTCTATGGTTTCCCTTCCATGAGGCCATCTGATGAATGTGTCATCCACATATCTTTTCCACTTTAGGGGTGCAGTCATAAGGGCCTTGTTTTCAAAGTCCTCCATAAATAATAATAGGGGATAGGGGTGACCCCATGGCAACTCCACATGTCTATTCATAAATATTTTCCATGAAGCTTAAAAGGGTTGACCTAAGGAAAATTTCTATGAGCTTTGATGTGTCTGGATCTATTAGTTAGCAGATGACCTCCGTGGCATCATTGATGGGGATATTGGTATATAGTGAGGTGACATCAAAACTAACCAAAATGTCATTTTGATCAAGTTTGATGTTCTTGATTTCTTCAATGAATTGGGTTGAGTCTTTGACAAAAGAGTCTGTGTTTCCTACTAGCGGTTTTAGTTTTTTGGCTATGTGTTTTGCTAGATGGTATGTAGGTCCATTAATAATGTTTACTATTGGTCTGAGAGGGATGTCTTCTTTATGAATCTTGGGGCCTCCATAGATTCTCGATGTGTATGGATTGTTGACTATGAGATTTTTGTTGTAACCACTTTCAAACCCTTAAACACTATCCGTAACTGTCTTAATCTTGTCAAAGACAAAATTGATGGTAAATGCCATAAAGGTGTGCACTTAATTCCTTGCTCATGCAGCAAACCCTATGTAGGTGAGGCTGGGAGATCCTTTAGCACAAGAATCCTAGAACACTCAGTTGACATTAAACACAATTGATCCAAATCCTCAGCTCTAGCTGAACATTTTGAAAAAACTAAGCACCAAATCTGCAAAGAGGATACTCGTATCTTAGCTAGAACTGATCACTACTTGATAAGGAAATTCAGAGAAGCCATAGAAATTAGCAAACACCCTAATAACCTCAATAGAGACGATGGATGGACCATAAGCGAAAACTGGATTCCAATCCTATCATCCAAATCTACCCCTACCCAACTATAATCCTCCTCTAATTAACCTAAAATAAATTAACACACTATGAGCATATTAAAATATAATTTAACAATAAACATCAATTGAAAATATCTTAACCATAATAACTCCACAACCTAGGACAATATATAGGAAGCTTTAATAAATAATCAAAAAATAAAATTATAAGTAATAAAATTAAGATAAAAACATAGTAAAAACAATCATCAAACATAATAGCTAAAGGGTTAATTAACGCAATTAGAATAGGGCAACAAATCCTAAAACAAATAAAAAATTAAAACAAAAACAAATAGAATCATAACAATTAAAATTAATAAACAATTAAAATTAATAATTAATTAAAATAATAAAGTAAATAAGTATAATGAAATAAATATAAGTATAACCCATATATATGTATTTTAATTTTAATTAATAAATTAATTAAAATTAAAAGAAATAAAATAATAATGGATGTGTATTTTAATTTTAATTAATAAATTAATTAAAATTAAAATAATTAGAATTAACTAAAGGGTTAATTAACACAATTAGAATAGGGCCATGCATCCTAAGACAAATTAAAAATTAAAACATAAACAAATAGAATCAAAACCATTAAAATTAATAAACAATTAATAATTAATAATTAATTAAAATAATAAAATAAATAAATATAATGAAATAAATATAAGTATAACCCATATATATGTTTTTTAATTTTAATTAATAAATTAATTAACATTTTTTTTTTTCTCGATTAAGACTAATTCTATTAAGGAAAAATATTGTACAAGAGGCTACATTCCAGAGAAGCAAAAAACCGGCAACCGGAAATGATAAGACTATCAACCTCGGTTTCGGAGAAGGAAATAAGCAGGCATGGAGCTACAACGAGTCATTGGTGATCTAAAGGAGCAGTGATTCCTACCCTGAAAGGGTAGAGGGATCAACACGAATCTTTTTACCTTTCCTTTTTTTGACTTCAACCCAACCATTTTGGGGTGGATGAGCAATAATAACTTGAAGATTGGGTACCTCCCCAGGAGAACCTTCCTTTTCTGAATCGGAGGAGGAGGACAGATGGACACGTTTCTGAGCAATGGCTGAGTCAGTGGAAGGCGCCAGACCATCTGTGGGTGGGGCCTCGAAAAGAGGCGATTGAAGCTGCTCTTCATCACTATCTTCATCTTCAGAGCTGGAGGAATCAGAGTTCTCGACAGGAGGAGGAGAACAAGGAGCCCATCGTTTAGCCTTGGGCTTGGAGACGTTGGCCATGTTCTTTCTTGCTGGGCGAGATGGGCATGTATTCTGCAAATGCCCAGATTGGTGGCAATGTCAGCACCGAAAAGCAGTATTCTCGTAGTCCAGTGTCTGGGTCCATACGAAGTCGTTAATCTTGAGATTGATTTGTTCTGGAAGTCCTTTGCTCAGATCTAATTCTACACATATTCTTGCATACGAGTAGAGACCTTTGGATTCTTGCCAAATATCACCATTAAGGAAGCTGCCCAAGGTGTCTCCTATGGCTCTGAAGACACGAGTACTCCATAGATGGGCAGGAAAGGTTGGAAGCCGGATCCATACAGGCGTCTTAGTAATGACTGCGGAAGCCGGATCAAAATCTGGGAACCAAGGAGTCAAGAATAGTCCTGCAGTTCCCATGAACCAAGGGCCTTCTTCTAGGGCCTTTTCATAGTGCTTACTATTATCAAATAAAACAATGAAATAACCTTTGGAGCAAAAGAAGATCTTACAATGATGTGTCCAGTTTGCATGGATCCATGCATAAAGATCCTGGGATCGCAGCCACAATCCATTGAATCTGCATATGATGGCTCTTTCTGCAAAATTTTGAAGATGGGAAGCCAATTCATCATGCCTGAGTTCAATAAAGGGAACTTCTTCAGCCTTGTCAACCAAGAAGGCCTTAGATTTAGGGGCTTCCGGGGGTTTGGGGATCTCAGAGTGAACAACATCTTTGTATGAGAAGGGCCTAGAGGAGGAAGACTGTCCCGCTGCACCTCCTCTCAAACGAAGGGCTACCACTACAGAGCTGTTCCTAGAAATGCTGTATGCAGATAGGGAGAAAGGGTCTTCAAGTTGTTTACCTTGAAAGAGGAGTCGCTGAATGCCTGAAGGGATCCCTATTCTGCTCTCTAGATTCAGTTTGAGATCCTGCACTAGATCTGAAGGGCTAACCCATTGCATGATAGTGCCGCCTGTAGGCTGAGAGATCTGGATCTGGAAGATGTCAGGTGAGGGCTTTGAGCTCCCTTGATCAGATCTGCCATGGCCCTTTCCCATCCAGGGGGACAGATCTGCAAGATCTTGGCCAGGATGTGAATAGAGCTCTGGATCTGGCCAGAGCGTGGGCAGTTCTTCCTTCTGGGTGACTGGATCTGGCTGATCTTTGCCAGATCTGAAGCCAAGACTGTGCTTTGGAGGGCGCGTGTTTTCCCCAGATCTTAACAAGGACCATGCTGACTTTGAGATCTCCTGCTCAGGTTTGTGGCCACATCGCATGGTTAGCTGTCCGTTCGAGGCCAAAGTGGCGTGTGCGGATCTGCTGTGAGGGCATAATAAACCCGCATTGTGCTTGCCGCGGCTGCCCCGAATGCTGTATTGGAGCGTTTCTTGACGGATTTCGGCAAGATCCTGCTTCGTTTCAGCTTGAATGCAGAGTTTATTACGGGCCAAGACATGGGCTACCTGTCCTTCATAGCCATCATGAGCACCGAGAGAGGCCCTAACCTGGGCGGCCGAAGGCGAAGACGAAGATCGCAAACCCTGCGCTGCTGCTGCTTCCATCGTTCCTCTGACCAACTCACTTTCATTAACAAATTAATAAATTAATTAACATTAAAGTAATTAAAAGAAATAATTAATTAAAAATAAATGTAATTAAATTAATTAAAGTGAGTAGAATTAAAACATGAAATAATTAATACAACTAAAATTAAGATAATATCACAAAATTACAATTAAATAAAACAATTAAAAATAGTTTAAAGATATGTCGGCTAAGCATCTCATACATCTCTATATATTTGAAAAATAAGACCAGTCTTTCAATAATTCTTTCACATGCTGAAGATGAACCACCGTTGCTGGTTCGAAACGTCGATCAAAAAGGAAATTGAATGCGATGAATCCTGAAGAAAATCTACATAAACATGAGACTTGCAGAAACCTCAAAGACAAAATAATATTCTTGTCTCCACCCACCTATCGAGGGCTTCCCGAATAAAACCATCTCCACCCCCAACCATTGGTATTTTTCCTAAGACCACTTCAACTCGTTCCAACATCATTCTAAAATAGAAATATCAACCAAGAATGAATCCCATCACACCAAGGCTATCTAGGAAATGGAAATGCAAGGCTAAAACCACTATGAATCTAGGAAAAAACCATTATGATGATAATAAATGAAACAAATAACCAAATGCATGTAGCATGGATTCAAATCCCAATAAGGAAATTACACATGCAACCTGTTATCTGCAAAATATCCCTATTGTAGATGTTGATCCAACTTTCTCCTTATGCTCCCTTGGTTTCCTTGCTTGTCCTTTGCTTTCATTTGCATGTCCTTTTCTTTCCTTTACTTCCTTTCTTTCTCTATTGGAGCTCTCTCTCTCTCTCATTTTGAAATTGATCCAAAGCCAAAACTGATAAAAATTGTGAACTATTTCTCTAATGCCTTTTTATCCTTCACGTCTCATTTTTCTTTCAGTTTCCTTCATTTTCCCTCTAATTTCCCTTGTATGCGTATTTTTGTCTCTTCACCTTCCTTTTTTCCTATTTTATTTTATTTCCTTAGTTAAATGTCATTTGTTTCCTCTTTGCCTTTGCTAATTTCCTTAGCCATTGATGAACCACAAGTGATGCCCATTATAATATTTTCCCACCATTCAACTTGGAATATGTATCCCATGACCTTGGTATTATTTTATTTAAGTGGAAAGTCAACCTAGGGTTGTTAGAACTTGGTTGCTAGATTAGAAGAAACTCATTTCTTAAATAGAATAATAGCATTAAGAAAAGGATAAATGTAGGATGGAAATATTACTATGGAATTGAAAATATATGTGAATCAGAGGATGTCTTAATTTAGGATTGGAAAAAATTCTTCTTTGAGACTCTCATCACTACCTTTATCTTACATGGTTGTGAACATTGAGATTTCAACATCTCTAAAGAATCGTGGAGAAAGATACAACAAATCCAAAATTGTTTTACAACTCATACTCTTAAGATAAAAGGAAATACACCCTATTCTCTCATCATAAAAACAACTATTTACCCCAATGAGAGAATGAATATGACTAAGCAAATAATATATAAGATAAATATGAATGACCTAGAAGACAAGAGGCTTAATAAGGTTTCTTGAAGTCCAATCAAGTACATAGGTCGTTGAAATTCGGTTGGCATAAAAATGCAAAGTCAACATGGTTAAACCATTGAGTTATCTATAAGGAAGGTCACTCTCCAAAATAACAATAATATTATAACTATTATTACATCTAAATTTAAGGAGAAATTATAATGAGATAAACAAATAACCTTTAAAAATAAAATTAAGGAACTAGATGGAGGAGACAATGCAAATTTACAATGTCAAAAAATTATCATTGTTTTAACTATTGTAAAGAAGAAAATCAACATTGCTAAAAGAAGAACAAACTCTCATGGGCATTGTTGTGACTTTTTTTTACCCTAGTTATTTTTTTCTTTTTCCTTTTTGTTGAAAAAAGAAAAATAAAAAAGATATATAAAAGAGAAGAAAAAGAAGAAATAAATAAAGAAATAAATAAATAAAAGAATGAGAAAAGAAATAAATTAGAAACATCAAAAGGAAAGAAAATGAGAAAAAGGATATATATATATATACACACACACACAATAAGGAAATCCCAAAATCATGAGGAAGTCAAAATGTTGCATTGTTTTATATGCTTATTATTTAATCCTTTGTATACTTTTTTCCCAAAGGGTTATATTTTATTTTGCAAATAAAAGTATGGTTTGACATTTTGGTGCTTTGCAATAAAGGACAATTGGAAATCGACAGAGGAGATCATACCCACCCCCCATCCAGATCAACAAAGGAGGATGCATTTGTGACCCCCCCCCCCCCACCACCACACCTTCAGAGGTTAAGGAGGGAGGGGGAGTTTCCAAAGGATGATTTCAATAAAAATCCCATTAATATGCAGTACCTCCTTAATAACTTCAGGAACCCCCTCTCCTAAACCATAAACCACCTACCACACCCCTCCTAAATATGCTTTATCCTTTCCGCTATGTTTCCATGCCCATTCACACCTTGCCACTTATCCCCTTCCTATTCACTCCAACTATGTAGTCATTTAAATATTTAATTCATCGCTCAAAACATTCATATAACCATTTCATCATTAATCCTTTGCTCCAACATCTAAATTCATTAATAAGACATGCCCAAAAATGGTTATGCATTCAAATTCAAATCCCCTCTTTTAAAAAAAACCACAACTACCCTGCATCCTCTTCTTTCGCTATTTAATCTTCCAGTAGCACCAAGTGTAGTTCTGAATTCCACAATCACGCAACCATCATTCATACACCAGTGATTGTCATTTTCCTGGTAATTTGCCACCTTAGCTAGTAATTTCCCATTCATGATTTCTTCATCTAGAGGCAAGTCAAAATTAATCATGGAAAGCCCTACACTGCCCTCTATAGTTAATCTAGAGGAACTCCCTTTTATAGATACACAATACAAGATCTCAAAAAACCAGTGTGAGTTCAATCTTTATGAACTCCACAACTGGGCAAACTAGAAATTTCTAGATGTTAGTGATGAATTGAGAATTTAGGAGTCTTTGCTACCCCAATTTCTCTTTCCCCAAAACCATATCTTCCCATAATTTGTCACATGGTGCCATCTCAGGTATCTTCCCAGTTATAGGGTTGTAATTTCCCAAATGAATGAAGTTTTATTTGCCATTACACTTGAATCAATCTACTAAGCACTCCAAATCAACCTCCCAACTCCTCTGCACCCTTTTTCTACTGATTCCCTCATGGAGGTCTACACAAAACTCATATTTCGTCACCAATCCTGTATCTTTGAGTCATTCTTACCTGCTAATTCTGAGTTTCCTAGAACTAATATGCCTTATTCTACTTCAATTTTTCCATAAATGTCTAGGCAGGGAATTTCCATGGTTGCTTGTCTGTTAGGTTACCCTACAGATTAGTGGGCCGATGAAGTAATATTGGGATTTTTGTTAGTGTTCTCTAGAATAATAAGCCCTCATTTATTTTCAACTACAATCATTTTTTGGCGGATAGTATTCATGACCAATTTTTAAAGTTTTCTAATGAAGGTTATTTTGAACATGAACCAGTTCTTGTGTATTTAGTTTTATTTCATCAAGAGTATAGGTTTAAGTTCCCATTGCATAAACATATGCATAAGGAAATCTGTTGGGTCCCTATAATACTAGTGATTACCCCATTACTATTGTAGTTATACCCTTTATTTATATTTTTGTGCCCCCATTGCCCCCATATTGTTATTAATGCGCCCATAGAATCCCTTTATTGTTATTTTTGTGGCTTTATATTATTATTGTTAGGTCAGCTGGATTATATTGTGACTCCTTAAACTCCTATATATAGAAAGGAGGTTTTGTCATTTGTATCATCCAAGAATTGTTCATTTATGTAATGTAAAGGAGGTTTCCCCCTCGAAGAGGCTGAATTCTAAGGCGTTGATCTATCATTTCTATCCTTTCTTGAGCTAGTTTCATAACATTTGGTATCAGAGCTTTGGATTCTAGGGTTTCGCTGCTCCAAACAGGTCATCGTGGCATTTTCGCTATAACTTTTTTTTTGTGACATTTCAGAAGTCACAAAAAAAAACCCATTTGAGAAGAAATTGTGCTGAACCTCGGGTCCAAATTTTAGAGCTTTTCACCCGAAATTTTCGGAGATATGATCTGAGGAAGTTGGTCTTTTTGCAGACTCCTGAATTACACTCAAAATAGGTGACCTAGGGAAAATTGTCATAACTTTCTTTCTGAGCATCGGATTGAAATTTCGTAAGAAGGTACAGAAAGAGGATGGACTGTAGTTTTCTTTTATATATTTTTCAGAGTCAAAGGTTGAAATAGTGACACGTGGAACTTCATACAAGTTCAATCTACTAAACTAGTCTATAATCAGGTCACTGCGGGAGATTGTGCATAACTCTTTCTTGGAGAATCCAATTTGGATCAGACTAGTGGCGTTGGAAAGAGGACATAGAAGGCTACTACAAGTCACAATTTCAAAACTGGATGATTCGAAATTACAGAGATACATCAGATTCAATATCAGGCTTCTACAAAGTAAAGAAAGGTGTGTAGTTTTCTTTTTAATTTTTGCATAAGCTTGGTTTGAAGGAATTCAAAGGGCATAGTAAAGCATTATTATCGGTAACTGATGCCCCGAGGAAAGAAAATGCAAAAACCTAGTAAGGAACCTGAAAGCTCTAGCATGACTCATGAAGAAGAGGAAGAAATGCTACATGATATCTCAAAATTACAAGAACAAGTGCAACAAATGTCAGGCTCACAAAAGCTAATAGATGCTAAGATAAATGGCATGGAATCTAAGATAAAGGGAATGGAAGCTAAGATGGATGATTTGAAGACAGATTTGAGGACAGATTTGAAGACAGACATGGCAGATTTGAAGACAGATTTGACAAATTTTCTACAAGAAATACTTACTAATGGTGAAAAGGTTGTAAAGGAAACTCATGATGTGAACAAAAGAAATGTTAATCATGATTCCATAGACTCTAATGTTGGATTGAAGACCCACCATATTCCAAAAATTGATATGAGGAAGTTTGATGGCAAGGATCCCGCCACATGGATATTACAGATGGAGCAGTTCTTCGATCTCAATAATGTGCAAAACACACAAAAGGTATGTATGGCAACTTTATATTTGGTACCAAATTAGTTTGTATGGTATCAATGGCTTTGCTCTCGTAAACAATTTATCACTTGGGCAATTTTTATGGAAGAATTGATAGCACATTATGAGGATACAAAAAGCAACACTTTTTTTAGCCAATTGATAAGTCTCAAACAAAAGGGTTCAATAATGGAGCACATTGAGGAGTTCCAAAAATTGAACATAAGGGTAAAAGATATTCTAGAGCAGCATAGGATTGATGTGTTCATAGGGTCTTTAAAAGATAATATCCAACATGATGTTCGACTTTGGGAACCTGATTCATTAGAGAAGGCATTCAGGTTAGCAAGAAAAATGGAAAGCAAAATTATGGCAACCAGGAAGCATACCACTCACAACTATAAAGACGGAAGTGCAGTTGCCCCTAGTCTTCCACAACCTATAAGGTTGACAGCACAACAATTGGAAGAAAAAAGAGCAAAAGGGATTTGTTATAGTTGTGATAGCAAATACACTAAAGGTCATAAGTGTGCTGAGAAGAAATTATTCTACATAGATTGTGAAGAGGAAGAAGAAAAGGAGCAAGAAAGGTCAAAAGAATAGGATATGCTCCAGGAACAAAGCCTAGATGAAGAACAAATAAATCCGACCATATCTTGTAATGCATTGGCAGGAATTACCACTCCTCAAACCATCAAGATAGAAGGACAAATCAAGAAGAAAAAGGTGATAGTGTTGATTGATTCAGGAAGCACCCACAATTTTATTCATTGTAGGGTAGCAAAAGAATTGAATTGCTTCCTATATCCAGCATCGGAGTGTCAAGTGATGATTGCAAATGGAGGAACAATAAATTGATCTGGGAAGTGCCATAATATCAAGCTATCCATGGGAGAATATGTATTGACTAGCCCAATGCTTTCCATTCCAATGGGAGGTGTTGATGTTGTACTAGGAGTCCAATGGCTACAATCCTTGGGTACAATAGCTTTTAATTTTCAAGAACTTTTCATCAAATTTTCTATGGAAGGAAAGGAAGTTGAATTAAGGGGTATTGCAGGGAAACCAGGAAAGATAATCAGCTCTAATGGTATGACAAAGCTTCTAAAAAAGGAGCAAAGGGGTGTAATTGCACAATTATGTTCGCTAGATGTTTCCACAATAGAATCATCTATTTCTCCAGATCTCCAAAAAGTCCTGGACAATCATTCCAAGGTATTTGAGACTCCCAAAGGTCTCCCACCTATGCGTGATCATGATCATGCTATTCATCTGATTCCAGGAAGTGTTCCTCCAAACATCAGGCCATACAGATATCCCTATGTCCAAAAAAGTGAAATTGAACGTATGGTTGCAGAAATGCTAGAGGCTGGTATAATTCAACCGAGTCAAAGTTCTTTCTCTGCTCCAGTAGTATTGGTGTACAAGAAGGATGGATCATGGCGCATGTGTCCGGATTATAGGGAGCTCAACAAGCTCACTATTAAAGATAAGTTCCCCATTCCTGTCATTGATGAATTACTGGATGAATTACATGGATCAATTTACTTCACCAAGTTGGATCTTCGTTCAGGATATCATCAAATCAGAATGAAGATTGAAGACATTCCGAAAACGGAATTTAGAACTCATGAGGGTCATTATGAATTTTTGGTCATGCTTTTTGGCCTTACCAATGCACCTTCAACATTTCAAGGTTTGGCGAATTCAATTTTCAAACCATTCCTTAGAAAATTTGTGTTAGTATTTTTCGATGATATACTTATCTACAACAAGTCTTGGAAGGATCATGTTGAACATGTTGACACGGTGCTACAACTATTGGGGGAGAAACAATTATATGCCAAAAGATCCAAATGTTTCTTTGGAGTCCAGGAGGTGGAATATTTGGGTCATATTGTATCTCATGAAGGAGTTTGTTATAGACATTTTTGTGCCTTACAGAATTGAGCAAGAAATGTCCATAATCTAAGGGATCCAAAGTCCCTAAACATGTTGTTCCTACCCCTAGAGGAACAAGGCTAACAAACCACAGCAATTCACAGAAGTTCTCCACCTGAAACTGCTAAAAAACAAGTCAATTCAGGATCATGTCAACTGCTCCACTAACCATCTGCGCTGAATGTCAATGGCGACACTGGCTACCTGCGCTGAATGTCAACTCCAACACTGGCTACTTGCGTTGAGCGAGATTGGACATGTGGCAGGCTCATTCCTCAAGGTGTCAAAACCCAGGAAGCTTCCAAAATGACACTTGCCTCAGGGAATTCGACTAGTGATGAGTAAGAGGTTCCAAATCTCCAAGTGGAAGCAAGAACCTCCAAGTGGACTCAAGAACTAACAGAGGGAGAGGACACTAGTCAGATCTCAAGCTGACTCATCCTCTCTCCAAACATCTATATATGGATGTCTCCTCCATGAGATCTAGAGGCTGGAATTTTGTTATTGCAAAGAATTGCTGTTGGTTTGAGACTGGAATCATTGGGTGCTTAATGCTTTGAAGGGAGGTGAAGATAGGAATTCCATTCTGCTAGGAAGGAGATGCTGGATTGGAGCCCTCTGGGTTGTATCTCTTCCTGAACCTTGTTATTTATCAATAAAGCTATTTTGGTTCTCTCCTATATACTGATGTATCTTTGATGTATGATTGCATTAGTGTATTTGATTTATTTCTAATCCTGAATCATTTATGAATATGAATATCTGTCTTTGTGTTGTGTTCTTCTCTTGTCGCAAGTAGCTGTTCTCTTGTCGCAAGTAGCTGTTCTCTTGTGATCTCGCAGGAATCTGTTGAAGTTGGGTGAGCGAGGAGGCAAGTAGCTGTGAACACCCAAAGAGAAGAGGATCTGGATCGAGGGACAAACGGAAGACACTGGTACGTCTATTGATCTCTCTTCTTTCACATTTCATAAAGGAAGAAACTAGAATAGTTGTCTCTGTTTGTTGCTAAGGCACTGTCACACCTTAGGTGGATAGGATCGTCCTGGATAGGCATTTTTCCCCACAACAAATTGGCGACTCCGCTGGGGAAATTTGTTTCAGTCATTTTATTTGTGTTTCTATCATTTTTTACCTCATAGACTCAACAGCAACAATCGAACTGCTTCTGCTATTCTCAGTTGCAAAGTAGACAGTTGCTGCCTTGATCCACTCACTGGATTTGTCTATGATCTGAACAATGGATTCATAAATGATTTGATGATCCTTTGTGATAGATCTTACTACCCCCTCAAAGCATCCCTTTGATTGTACCTTGCTTGTGTTTCTGATTTGGCCTGAAACCGTTGATTATTGAGCAATCTGTGACCCAGAGCCCAGTGAGAAACCAGAGTTTCTCCTTCAGCGCAACTGCTGTGAAGGCATTCTGCATTTCAATGCAGGTCCCGTGAAGGCTACCTGCGCTGAATGTCAAAACCACAGTGTTGAGGTTGCGCTGAACCAGTTTGGCCTTGTGTAGCTGGGGTTCTCTGCTCTCTGTTGCCCTGTTTTGATCTCTGTTTTTTGCAGCCTATAACCAACATAGGTACCAGTCAGATAACTCCTTTTCTCTGCTTAAATTCCACCTCCTTTTGTACAAAAAGACTGTGAGTGTTTTAATGTGTTTGTGGCGTCATTTACAGTTTTCCTTTGCATGAGTGAAATAATCATCCTGTAGCCCTTGATTCAGATCTGGTTGACTGTGATCTTAGGAGAGAGTTCATTGGCTGTTTACAGTTGATTATACATTTGCTTTTGCTTATTGGTTTGAGTTTGTCTCTTTTAAGTTTCGAAACAAGTGTTCATTTCGAAAGTCGCAAAGTGTTGTAATCTCTTCTACCCTTGTTGATTTCGAAAAAGTAAACTTGTTTGTATCTGTCATTTAAAAGCAAATTCAAAGTTGTACAAAAAGCTTTCTTTGTAGGCATCAATACTAAGAAAGCGGAAAACAAACACCTGCATTGTGCATTTGCATCTTGATAGTTTGCATGCTTGATTTAGGAAAAGTGCATTAGAGTGTGTTGATTGCTCTTTGAGAAAAGATGGTGTCTTTCTTTTCCCTTAGTAGCTAGGATTTTCAAAGTTGAAAATATATAAAGCTTGCTTATCATCTTTAGACTGCATTTAGGAATTTGTATCATACATCTCGTGGTGAACCTTGAAAGGCAAACTTCTAAAAAGATCAACCTAAAATAAATTGAATGAACCTAACAACGCTTTGCAACATAACGCACAACATAGAGGTCTAGGCTAGAGATGTGTTCCGGCATCGTTAAGCCTAGTGACTGTCGATCTCGTGGAAGGTGGGTGATTCCTCCTGAGGGACGATAGCGCTATTACTGATTGTGCTCCCACGTACCGTCGCGTATATATTGGGAGACCCCTATAGGCATATATCCTTTATCCTTAGGAAGCCGTGTCGGCCGCCCTACTGATCGCAATGCACTGAACACAGCATTCAGGAAGATCGACCGCCCGTACCTTAAAAAGTATTCTGCGGTTTTGCGAAAAGTTTGGCACACCCTCTGCCTAGAACTCCAGAGCAGTTTCTTTTGGCCTTTTTCAGACTCTATAACAGAAAAAGTCCATCCGAGCATTTGTCACTTCGGGCTCGTTAAAACATCGAATGAGACTAGAGTCATCTTTAGCTTTTTCTCGACTCTTTAAAAGTGAAAAAGCAAGTTGTGTCTAAAGCGTCGTTAACAATTTATTTTAAATGGAACAATCACCCTTTATTCCCGCGTTGATCTTTAGGTTGAAAAGATGGAGCCCACCAACCAAGGAATTCCCTTAAGTGGAAATCCTAGTCCTTTCTCCTCTTGGGGAGAAGTTGGTGCGCCCCACATGGCCACATTGTCGCTTCCAGGACTGACAATTGGCCTACCAGTCTAGCTCTTTTCAACCAATGTCGTTCAAAGCACCACCATTCCTGAACAGTCGAGTCAACAGTTAGACCAGACCAGAGTTTCCCACCAGCCTTCGACTTCATCTTCCTCTCCTCCTTCCTTTTCGCTTGATGGAACTGGTAAAACAAAAAACCGGGCTCCTAAGGAGAAGAAGGAGAAGAAGAAGAAAGAGAAGAAGAAGAAAGAGCCAAAGGCGACTGGGGGCAAACAAGTGTCGTCTGACAAAAATCCACACACAGCACTGGCAAGGCCTAAATCGCCATGCGTCATATGCAAGGGAGACCACTTCCACAGAGATTGTCCCTGTATCCCTCGGATACTAAGAGACTGGTCTCCCCGTTTGCACAATTCGGTAGCGTCGACCTCTGATAGCCATTTTGACTGTTCACTGTCAACTAGTGGAAGTGAAGCCACAGGACAAAGAGGGAAAGCTAGATTTCCCTGCAAACTATGTGAAGGCGATCACGCCATCCACCGTTGTCCCTTCTTAGACGAGGCAAAAAGAGTTCTGGAAGATCGCCCGATTTTACGAGCGCAACTTCCTCCTGGATATCAAAGACTCCTGCCAAGTCCTTCGCTAGTTGAGAACTTGGCTGGCCCGCTCAAGTGGTCAGCCAAAGCGCCGGTCATTGAAGATGAACCGTCTGAATCCATACCTGACGAAAGTCTAAAGGTTGAAATGGCAGTTGACCCGGTTTTGCCTTCAGAGGCTCTATCTTCGAATGATACCATCATAGAGGAGAATAAAGACGACACCGTCCAAATTCTCTTCATCAGCACTGACTCTGATGAACAAGGGGGCAATGCCACCATTCCTTTATCGCAGGAGGGAAGTTCGTCAGAGCGATATCCGGCCGTATATTCGGTCCCACCGCCAAGCAACCTAGTTGTCTTGTTCGACTGGAACCAACTAGGCAGTCCCCGCTTGCCAGCTAGCATACCATTCAGAATTATCGTTCAAATATACAAGATGGTAATGGCTAGCATAGTTATTGATGAAGGGGCATCTGTGAGTATCCTTTCCTCTATTGCTTGGAAAGCGCTTGGTTCGCCAGCGCTTTTGCCTGAAATGAGAAATCTATCAGGCTTTGATAAAGGAACCAGTCGACCTTTAGGGATCCTCCCCAATGTGCCCATAACATTGAAAGGGAAGACCGTTCAAATGAACGTGATGGTCGTTCAAGGACCCTTGGATTATAACCTACTCCTTGGACGAGACTATATATATTGCATGAGAGCCATCGTCTCATCACTCTTTAGAGTAATGTGTTTTCCACATGAAGGAAGAATGGTCAAGCTCGTGGACCAACTTTCATTCCCCGGATCACGCATCGCAAATAGTCATGCACCATCCCTAAATGGTCTATTCACGCAAGAAGTGTCTCAACCCACGGTCCGTCCTCCTGATGAGCGCGAGTAATCCGGGAGGATATGACTGGAACCCACGGAGCATGCGTCCTGGTATGCTTCGGCAGGAAGACTTTGGGTATAGGGTAGGTTTCCGCGGGAGAATATGACTAGTCTGTACCCCGCCCATACTGGAAGAGGGTTATTCTAGAATAAGATTCTTTTGTCAAAGTTATGTGAGTTGACAGACGAAGTCTCTCACCATTGTCTATTTCGGTATACATCGCTGAAGAAGTGTCTTGTTTGCTGTGTAAACGAAACAATCTTTGGGTAACCTGAAAGAGGTAGGCCTCTCCCGGTTAAACAAATGTTTTTCCTGCAAATTGAGGGGTAACCTTGAAACTCTATTTTATGCCTGGGGGCATGCAAACATTTTGGAGTGCAAGCAAGGGGCGGCTATTTATTTTTTAAATTTTTAGGACCTCTAACCCTTTAAACTTGTAGGATTAGTCATTTCCAAACTTGCATAATGAAAGGATCCGGAGCAAAGCTTACATAAGATCTAAGCTCCCTAAAAAATAGCATATTCAATGAGATACTCTTATCATATGACTGGTATAACGAGCAGTTTTAGCGCATAGTTCATGCTCGTTAAAAAATAAACATAAGATCGAGCAGTTTTAGCACAAAGTTCATGCTCGTTAAAAAATAAACGCAAGATCCGAGCAGTTTTAGCGCATAGTTCATGCTCGTTAAAAAATAAACATAAGTTTGAGCAGTGTTTTTCTGCATTCAAGCCCGTTAAAAAATGAACCTATCCTGGTAAATAACCATTTTGAATGTAACTCTATCAGCCATTAAAGCCTTGGTCGTGTTTGCACCGTCACCTCCACTTTTCATTCGGCCGATCGTTCACCTCAATATGATTGTTTACCCATTTTGAGGAACAGCTGCGAAGAGTGATTTCACCTAGCCATCCTTGTGACACTGCCGTGATTGGAAAATTCCAACCTGTACCTGGAATCAGCTGCTAACCCTGTCTATCACTCGTTCCTCAAAAGAAGAGTCTTCTTTAAGCTCTTTTCAACTGACTCGTAAAATATGAAAAGATTGCCGAGTTTTGGCCTTCCAGCTCATTAAAGCGACCGGAAGTGCTATCCCTCCTCTAGATTTTAATCTTTTTGGACCTGAGGGATTATTGCACAAAAAGATCGAGCGCTTGTTTTGTTCGGCTCATTAAAACTATCGAAAACTCATCCCTTCTGTATTGTTTTATACTTTTTCGGACATAAGGGATTAGATGACGAAAAAGGAATTTTGGAGTTAACTTTACGTACCTTTTCAGACTCTCTAAAAATGAAAAGGGACCGAGTCATCTTTGTCATTAGACTCGTTAAAATCATTAAATAGCGACAAACTTGTCTTTAGATGAGAACGAGTTTCACTATCGCTAGGCTCGTTAAAACATAGCGATGGGCTTGCCCGAAGGGCAGGTTATAGAACAAGCATATGTTATCCTCCTCAAGCTTGACAAAAATAAAGAGGTACTGGTCAGCAATGACTGGGGAAAAATTGGGAGAAACTAAAGAAAACTTTGATGGTAGTAGGTCACTCTTGAACATGACACTTTTCATCCGTACCACAATCGGGTTGGGTTGTTTCATTCACCGGTCACATCACCATGGTCTCGCCATACCATCCATAATTGGGGTAATGCTACCGATCCATCGCATCAGTGTCACCATATGTTCAAGAGAAGTCATTCAGAAAGAGTCAACCGGGTCCCATCCACTACCATACATTATCCTTCATCCATTCATGACCGCAACCATGAATCATATGTCACAGATCGTTTTCACCTCCATCAAAATCATTAGCTCCGTTCCGTGTCACTGATGTGGGATTCATTAAGGCCCTCCTCTGATGGATCGCTTCTTGTCGACATCAGCTCATTATCCAAGAAGTTGATCTAGGAACAACCCCTTCAGTACTTTGAAGCTTGCATGCCTCAATGGCAAGTTTCTCACTTCCGGCAACAGGTATACATCAATGACCTTCGACCAGAAGATTTTGCGTGGTGTTCGACGCCAAGTCCTTTATTCACACCACGTGAATTGTACTGCAGTACCTTGAGGGTCATTATCATTATCGGTGATTCCTCTCGCGCTTGTTAATGGTTTACATCATTGACCGGTAATCAAGCGATGTCTTTCCATGTTCGACTTCAGAACAATTCTCACATGGATCGACTTGTACTTAGAGTGAAGATCGAACGAGTTTTAAGACCCCGGATCTAGGTTCATCCATCCGGGCTGCGATATATATTCAGGATAGATAAAGACATTTGACATGTACATCATTGCAGCAGACGATCATCCTACTCAAAGGATGATAATTTCATCAAAATTATCAGTCTACCATCAGACGATTGTCTGTTCTATGTACAGAAAATGAATTTATAAAGCTGAGCATGGGAATGCTCGCCTCAGCTAGATCATGAAAGAAGTATGAAAAATAATGTATTGTATTGTATCTTATTACAGGTCTCCTCCCAGCAATTGGATGAACTTCGGACCCTCCTGGATAAAGCATTTCACCTGATAAACGGCCTCATACTTTAGGGGGCAACTGTTATAGACATTTTTGTGCCTTACAGCATTGAGCATGAAATGTCCATAATCTAAGGGATCCAAAGTCCCTAAACATGTTGTTCCTACCCCTAGAGGAACAAGGCTAACAAACCACAGCAATTCACAGAAGTTCTCCACCTGAAACTGCTCAAAAACAAGTCAATTCAGGATCATGTCAACTGCTCCACTGACCATCTGCGCTGAATGTCAATGGCTACACTGGCTACCTACGCTGAATGTCAACTCCAACACTGGCTACCTGCGCTGAGCGAGATTGGACATGTGGCAGGCTCATTCCTCAAGGTGTCAAAACCGAGGAAGCTTCCAAAATGACACTTGCCTCAGGGAATTCGACTAGTGATGAGTAAGAGGTTCCAAATCTCCAAGTGGAAGCAAGAACCTCCAAGTGGACTCAAGAACTAACAGAGGGAGAGGACACTAGTCAGATCTCAAGCTGACTCATCCTCTCTCCAAACATCTATATATGGATCTCTCCTCCATGAGATCTAGAGGCTGGAATTTTGTTATTGCAAAGAATTGCTGTTGGTTTGAGACTGGAATCATTGGGTGCTTAATGCTTTGAAGGGAGGTGAAGATAGGAATTCCATTCTGCTGGGAAGGAGATGCTGGATTGGAGCCCTCTGGGTTGTATCTCTTCCTGAACCTTGTTATTTATCAATAAAGCTATTTTGGTTCTCTCCTATATACTGATGTATCTTTGATGTATGATTGCATTAGTGTATTTGATTTATTTCTAATCCTGAATCATTTATGAATATGAATATCTATCTTTGTGTTGTGTTCTTCTCTTGTCGCAAGTAGCTGTTCTCTTGTCGCAAGTAGCTGTTCTCTTGTGATCTCGCAGGAATCTGTTGAAGCTGGGTGAGCGAGGAGGCAAGTAGCTATGAACACCCAAAGAGAAGAGGATCTGGATCGAGGGACAAACGGAAGACACCGGTAAGTCTATTGATCTCTCTTCTTTGACATTTCATAAAGGAAGAAACCAGAATAGCTGTCTCTGTTTGTTGCTAAGGCACTGTCACACCTTAGGTGGATAGGATCGTCCTGCATAGGCATTTTTCCCCACAACAGAGTTAAGGTAGACCCTACCAAAATTAAAGCCATTAAGGAATGGAAAATCCCCACATCCATAAAGAATTTGCGCGGATTTCTTGGGTTGACAGGGTATTATCGCAAGTTTGTTAAGAATTATGGGAGAATAGCAGCACCTCTAACGACATTATTGAAGAAAGATGCATTTTCATGGACTCCAAAAGCAACAAAGGCCTTTGAACATCTTAAAGAGGCAATGTGCCAAGCACCGGTCTTAGCTACACCAGACTTCACAAAAACCTTTATTGTGGAATGTGATGCTTCAGGAAATGGAATTGGTGGTGTTCTAATGCAAGATGAAAGACCCATTGCTTTTGAAAGTCGTCCAATCAAGGGAAAGTTTCTAAGCAAAGCTATTTATGAGAAGGAAATGTTGGCAATACTCCATGCACTTAAGAAATGGCGACCCTACCTAATGGGAAGACACTTCAAGGTAAAAACGGATCATGATAGCCTTAAATACTTTTTAGAACAAATATTATCCTCTGAAGAGCAACAAAAGTGGGTCACAAAGATGTTGGGTTATGACTTTGAAATCATCTACAAAAAAGGGAAGCAAAATATGGTGGCAGATGCACTCTCAAGAAGGATGAGGATGTGGAAGCATTGTTGTGCGCTATTTCTATCATCCAACCAGATTGGATAAACGAAGCAAGGGAGGAATGGAAGAATGACGAAGAAGTGTGGGCACTTATTCGAAAGCTACAACAAGATTCCAGTATGTCTGATACATTTAGCTGGAAAAATGATTTGTTATGGTACAAAGATCGCTTATACCTCTGTAAGAATTCCCAGCTAAAACAAAAGATTCTTATGGAATTGCACACTTCTCCCTTAGGAGGGCACTCAGGATTTTTAAAAACTTACCACAGGGTTAAGAAGGAATTTTTTTGGGATGGCCTTAAATCAGATATTCAAAAGTTTGTGGCTGAATGTTTGGTTTGCCAACAAAATAAAGTTGAAACAATTAAGACACCGGGTCTATTACAACCTTTATCCATTCCAAGCCAACGTTGGGAGGAGGTATCAATGGATTTTATCACAGGTTTACCCAAGTCTGAGGGAAAGAGTGTCATCATGGTGGTAGTTGACAGACTTACCAAGTATGCACACTTTTGTGCATTATCACATCCATTTAAAGCCAGTACAGTTTCTACTACATTTATGGAAACAATTCAAAAGCTACATGGAAACCCAAAGATTATTGTAAGTGACAGAGATCCCATTTTCACTGGAAATTTTTGGACAGAATTATTTTCTTGTCTTGGTACTCAGTTAGCTCATAGCTCATCTTATCATCCTCAATCTGATGGGCAAACTGAGATAGTAAACAAATGTTTGGAAGGATATCTTCGTTGCTTTGTATCTGATAAACAAACACAATGGGTCAAATGGTTGCCTCTGGCTGAATGGTGGTATAACACTTCCTTTCATACAGCAACAAAAATGACCCCATTTATGGCACTTTATGGGTATCAACCACCATCCATCACATCATATTTAAGAGAAAATTCTAAGGTTCAGGCAATGGAACATCACATCGAACATCAACAACAAGTCCTCCAACTCTTAAAGGATAACCTCGTGTTGGCACAGAATAGAATGAAACAACAGGCAGATCAACATCGCAGTGAAAGAAGTTTTGATGTAGGTGATTGGGTATTCCTACGGCTACAACCATATAAGCAAATGTCCCTCAAGCAAGCTAAGAAAGATAATAAATTATCACCAAAGTATTATGGTCCGTACAAGGTGTTGCAAAATATTGGTACTATGGCATACAAATTGGAGCTTCCTGCAGCTTCTCGATTGCACCCAGTTTTCCATGTTTCATGCTTAAAGAAGGTTATAGGTGACAAGCTCCCAGTTCAAACAATATTGCCAGAACTTGACGAGGAAGGAAAAATTATATTGGAACTGGAAGCAGTTATAGAAACAAGAACTCGACAGCTACGAAATCTATCAATTTCAGAGTACCTTATCAAGTGGAAGAACTTATCTGTTGAAGATTCCACATGGGAGGATGAGAATTTTATGCAGAAGTATCCAGAACTACTCAAGCGTTGAGGACAACACTTTTTTGAAGGAGAGGGGCATGTTGGGTCCCTATAATACTAGTGATTACCCCATTACTATTGTAGTTATACCCCTTATTTATATTGTTGTGCCCCCATTGCCTCCATATTGTTATTAATGTGCCCATAAAATCCCTTTATTGTTATTTTTGTGGCTTTATATTATTATTGTTAGGTTGGTTGGATTATATTGTGACTCCTTAGACTCCTATATATAGAAAGGAGGTTTTGTCATTTGTATCATCCAAGAATTGTTCATTTATGTAATGTAAAGGAGGTTTCCCCCTCGAAGAGGCTGAATTCTAAGGCGTTGATCTATCATTTCTATCCTTTCTTGAGCTAGTTTCATAACAAAATCCTAAGTCAGTCATTCACTAAACTTCCTTGGTAAGGAAGAACACAAAACAATATTCCTTCAGTGATTATGTAAACCAGTTTTTACATGTCTTTATGTATTCTCTCTAGCAATGTTATAACAGGGAGTTCATCTAAAATCAAAAAAATTCTACACCTTACTGAGAAAGCCAAAATTAGATATTGGTACCTCTACGAGAATTATAGAGAGATAAAAAATATATGGATGTGAACTTCCTCCCTGCATGTTACTAGTATTTGTGCCAATAAAGATATTTTCCTTGGAATACATCAGGTAAATGATGAACATGGATGATTTTCATTTTGTATGCCAGAAGTAGATAGCCCAATTCAAGTTGAAGGAACATTTTGGCCCTTTCATTATCAATACCAGAGCAGCAATAAAGGAGGTAGATAATTTATTAAAGCAGTTTAAATTTAGGTTGAGCTTTAGCTGGTCCTATGATCCCTTAGGAATTATTTCAAAGTTGATTGTTCAGCAGAAAACAACTCCAACCAGGCCAAAAATAGAACAATATGCATATCAATAAGAGTTGAAGGAGGATACATTAGACGAAGTTAAAGAATAGATGGTTAGTCGGACATCTTCACAGACTTCATATCCTCAAGATAAAGAAACCAAAAGACCAAGAGAAGTTTGTCTTCTACAGACCTAGAAAATAAAGCTACAGGTTTCATAGTTTTCAAAAGGAGAAGGAAGAAAAATACTAATCAAGAGTCCTCAGAGGACAAGATTTCACAGGAGAAAGCCACAATGGTGTTGTCAAGTTTTCCAACCACTTCTTTTCGACAAACTGGAGAAATTACATATTATGCGATGTCTTCTCTTTCTAATGACACAATGCAACAAAACATTTTTTCTAGATATAGAGAAATTAGAAGGAATAATGAAGCATTAAAGGGCACCACTTAATCAAAATTTTCAAATAAGTATTACATTACACACCACAGACTTCTTTCTCCACTTGATACTGAAAAGGGACATTTTCAATTACCTTTCTTGGAACCTAAAGTTCTAATCCCTAAAAGTGGAGAAGATTACAAAACATCCATTTTTCCTTTTGGTAACAATCAAATTCATGCCATTGATTAAATTGACCTACATAAGAAGGCTCGTGAAATGGTATCTTCCACATTGACAAGTTCATCTATGAAAAACTTTAAACTGCAATATTCCCTTAACAATATTCACACACAGTTGAAGATGGCGAGGATGTCATCCCTGGCTAAAGATATCAAAATCAAAGCTCTTGAAGATCTAGTGATCAAACTAGGATATGATCCTAGTAATATCAAAGTAGCAGAAGAGATGATAAAGAATAATAATGTTGTCATTCAAGCATTAAGGAAGAAACTTAAAATTCCTACTATTGAACATCCACAAGCTAAGGAAGTTGGTCAACTTGAAAAGGAAAAATAAAATATGTTCAAATTGATAGTTGAACAGAATGTTCAAATTCAAAAAATGGAAGCTGACATGGAATCACTACTAAAAGAAAAAGAGAAGAAACTGAGTACTTCAGCTCACATTCCTATAGCTACTACTTCTACAGCAGACACTTCAAGAGTAGGGAAGTCTACATCAACAACCATCACAATAGAAGCACAGTCTACTCATTCAACAGAACAAATGTCAAAGGCCATGGGAGACTTGACCTTCAAGGATGAAGAGATTGAAAAGCTCAAAATGCAACTCCAAAAAATTCAAGAACGGAATATTAAGTCCGGTAATGCATATTTGGCTGAGGTTCAAAAGAATTATAAATTAACTCAACACTTATATTTTTTCAAAGTAATTTCTCTCTTGATTAATGAAAACATCCTTGGCAAATGTTTTCACAGTATTTTGTCTTCCATAAATCCAAGAATTTCACCTATCACAGTAAAATACGAATGCCCTCGACAATCCCTATTAATCATTACTCTAGTCCTGAATGCCAACTCAATAAGACCATACTCCTATAACGTTATTTAGTAAATTACATTGAAAAATTAGAGTGCTCAAAGAAAGCATATGATCTGAATACATTAACATGGAATTAGAAGTTTATGAAAGTGAATCTTTTAATTAGACAAACTATTACTCAGGCATAAGAAAATATTTGGATAGACATTAATGTATCAATTACTGAGTTATGCTGATGTGTAACCAACTCACGAAATAAAATAAGGGATAGATCATCAACTTCAAAATTAGCCTATTCGAGGGGGGAACCTACTTTACATTACACAAATTAATAATTCCTAGATGATTCAAATGACAAAACCTCCTTTCTATATATAGGAGTCTAAGGGGTCACAATATAATCAGAGCCGACATAACAACAATAATGTAAGGGCATCACAAAAAGAATAGTGGGCTTCTATGGGGCACAATAATAACAATATGGGGACTACGTGGACACAAGAATAACAATAAGGGGGTTACACTAACAATAACGTTGAGGGAACACACTAGTATGATAGGGACCTAAGATGCCCCTCTCCCTCAAAAAAGTGTTGTCCTCAACGCTTGAGTAGTTCTTGATGCTTATGTATAAAATTCTCATCCTCCCTTGTGGAATATTCATCAAGTAAGTTCCTCCACTTGATGAGATACTTTGAAATTGATCGATTTCGTAGTAGTTGAGTTCTTTTTTACGTGACTTCTTTAGGCTCCAATATGATTTTTCCTTCTTCATTAAGTTTTGGAAATATTGTTTCAACTAGGAGCTTGTCACCTATAACCTTCTTTAAGCATGAAACATGGAAAACTAGGTGCACTCGGGAATATGCAGGAAGCTCCAATTTGTATGCCATAGTACCAATCTTTTGCAACACCTTGTAAGGATCATAATACTTTGGTGATAAATTGTTATCCTTCTTGGCTTGATTAAAGGAAATTTTTTTGTATATTTGTAGCCATAAAAATACCTAGTTGCCTACATCAAAACTTCTTTAGCTGTGACGTTAATGTGCTTGATGTTTCATTATATTCTATGCTAAAGTGAGGTTATCCTTTAAGAGTTGGAGAACTTATTCTTGGTGCTCGATGTGATCTTACACTACTTGAATCTTAGAGTTTTCTCTTAAATATTATGTGGTGGACGATGGATGATATCCATAAAGTGCCATAAATGGGGTCATTTTTGTTGCAATATGGAAGGAAGTGTTATACCGCCATTCAGCCAAAGGTGACCACTTGACCCATTGTGTTTGTTTATCAGATACAAAGAAATAAAGATATGCTTCTAAACATTTTTTCACTATCTCATTTTTCCCATCAAATTTAGGTTGATAATATGATCTATGAGCTAATTGAGTACCCATATAAGAAAATAATTTCATCGAGAAATTTCCAGGGAAAATAGGATCCTTGTTTCTTACAATAATCTTTGGGTTTCCATGTAGGTTTTGAACTTCTTCCATAAATGTAGTAGAAACTCTATTGGTTTAAATGGATGAGATAATGCATAAAAGTGTGCATACTTAGTAAGTCTATCAACTACCACCATGATGAGACTCTTTCCTTCAGACTTGGCTAAACCTCTTAAGAATGAAGAATAAACCCTTTTGTTCTCTGAGAAATACTTAGGATTTGCTTTTGTTTAAAAGTTTAAGCATTTGTCATCAACTCAAAATAAAAAACATTACTTTAGATGCTTTGGCACAGTCACTTAGCCTAGGACTATCTACAAAGCACAATAGGTACCATAGTGAAGGAGGGTTCTCCACAATTAATGAACTATTATGTGTTTAAAGAATTTTTCTGATCACATTAAAAGGGTTGAATGCCTAAAGCAATTTACATTACAATATCCTACATGAACCTACAATACATATTGATTTCAAAATATTTTTGATAACACTATTTTTTATCACATTTTGAGTCTACAAAACTATGTGATTTAGTAATATTTCTTTTTAAAAAGTTTAAATATAAAAATACAATTAAAAAAAAAACAAAGTAATTATTTAATCTTTTAAGGATTTAATAAACTGAAGTTGGTTTAACATATATATCATCATCATAATCATCATTTCTTTAACCACCACAATTATATGCAACATATTAGATATAATTCTAGAAGTATTCACTACTTTAAAATTCCATTTGATTTAGACATTAATAATATAACTCATACAGCTAGACCCCTAAGTTGTGCAAATTCTATCCTTACAGAGAAGTTGCACATGCCCATCTAGTACCACGAGTTCACTTTTTTTTTCAACAAATTTAACACTGTACAATAAATTCAATAATACCATTCATTTTGTTAATGCCACATAGTACCAACCGCTATGTCCAACTTTATAGTTCCATAAGTACATTTTTCTTATCACATTAAAAGGGTTGAAGGCCTAAAGCAATTCACACTAGAATATCCTACATGTGCCTACAATACATATTGATTTCAAAATATTCTTGATAACAATATTTTTTATCACATTTTAAGTCACCAAAACTATGCTATCTAGTAATATTTCTTTTAAAGAAGTTTAAATAAAAAAATACAATTAAAAAAAAACAAAGTAATTATTTAATCTTTTAAAGATTTAATTTAATAAACTGAAGTTGGTTTAACATATATATCATCATCATAATCATCATTTTTTTAACCACCACAATGCTATGCAACATATTAGATATAATTCCAGAAGTACTCTCTGCTTTAAAACTCATTTGATTTAGACATTAAGAATATAACTCATACAGCTAGACCCCCAAGTTGTGCAAATTCTATCCTTAGAGAGAAGTTGCACATTCCCATCTAGTACCACCAATTCACTTTTTTGTCTAAACAAATTTAACATTGTACACTAAATTCAATAATACCATTCATTTTGTTAATGCCACATAGTACCAACCACTATGTCTAACTTTATAGTTTCATATGTACATTTTTCTTATCACATTAAAAGGGTTGAAGGCCTGAAGCAATTTACATTAGAATATCCTACATGTACCTACAATACATATTGATTTCAAAATATTTTTGATAACACTATTTTTTATCACCTTTTAATTCACCAAAACTATGTGATTTAGTAATATTTGCTTTAAAGATGTCTAAATATAAAAATACAATTAAAAAAAATAAAGTAATTATTTAATGTTTTAAATATTTAATAAACTAAAGTTATTTTAACATATATATCATCATCATAATCATGATTTCTTTAACCACCACAATGCTATGCAACATATTAGATATAATTCTAGAAGTAGTCACTGCTTTAAAATTCCATTTGATTTAGACATTAAGAATATAACTCATACAGCTAGACCCCCAAGTTGTGCAAATTCTATCCCTAGAGAGAAGTTGCACATGCCCATCTAGTACCACCAATTCACTTTTTTGTTTCAACAAATTTAACACTTACAATAAATTCAATAATACCATTCATTTTGTTAATGTCATATAGTACCAACCACTATGACCAATTTTATAGTTTCATCAGTACATTTATCATTTTCTTGAACTTAAAATTCCATTTGATTTATATATTAACAATAAAACTCATATAGCTAGACCCAGAAGTTGTGTAAATTCTATCACCTAGAGAGAAGTTGTGCATGCCCATCTAGTACCACCAATTCAGTTTTTTGTTTTCACAAGTTTAACATTGTACACTAAATTCAATAATATAATTCATTTGGTTAATTACATATAGTACCAACCACTACATCCAAATTTATAGTTTCATAAGTACATTTATCGTTTTTTTAAACTTTATAGTATCGCAAAGTATATTTGGTCTATTTTTTCTCACTTCATTATAGTTACTTTCATATATATATATATATATATATACATATATATATATAGATAGATAGATAGATAGATAATTTCAGTTACCTAGTGATGGTTTCCTTGAATCTTGTTGGTCTTATGGTATTTTTTATAATAATATTATGTTTTAAGGTAGTATATTGCACCTTCATCGACTCAGATTCATTCTTCCATTTATGTTGGTAACTGGTCAACTCGGGATAGTTTCTTTGAAACATGTGGGTTTTATAATAATATTAGATTTTAAATATATTTCATGCGCTTTAAAATAATGTTAATGTTTATTTTAAATTAATTATGACAAAATACTTAGAGAGAAGTAGTAGTAATAAAAACAACAACAATAACAACAACATTTTATTAATAATATTAATATTATTAAGAAGCATGGTAGGAGAGGAGGGATATTATTAAATCCTAAAGGAATCATTGTAGATAATTTTCGTGGGGACTTGGTTAGAAATCCAACAACTAGGTAGAAATATATGCATTAATTTTGGGGAGAACATTAACTCTGAACTGAGGTGTCTAAGACATTATCATCCTAGTGGCTCTTACCTTATTATTCGATACTCGAGAAGTGATACCTTTCTAAAGTATAACATGTTAAGTTTGTTGTGTCATCAAATCAAAGGTATTCTTCTATCCTTCTTCCACTCTTCCTTCTTTCACATCCTAATAAATCTGAATTTTGAAGTGGATCTCCAAGAAAATAAGGCGTGTCTTTTGGGCAAAGGAAAAATTGAAATAAATGATATTAGTGGATATGTTATTGTTCCCTAATGGTGCCCATGATTGACTTCCTTATTTTCCCTAGTATTGTTCCTCCCTCCCATGATTTATTGTACCCCCTTCCTATCCTGACTCCCCTCCGCTATCCCCTTGTGGCATATGATATCTTGAATCATAGTATTAATCCCCTTGCTTGTTCAATAACAATTACAATTGATGCCCCATTCTAGCTTATTGGGGCATCCTATGGAAATTGGCCTCATGTAAGCGTGCCACAATTAATGGCTCCTACATGGATTAGATTCACCCTTAATGAAGAAATCACGATTTGTAATGGTTTCATCTATGTAAGCGTGCCTCATTTAAATGTGTTAGTGAAGATTAGACTTGCTATTAACCAAGAGCTCATGACCTATGAGGAATGCATCCTCTCATATCATTTTGTGATTATTGTACTTTCCTGGGATATTGGAATTAATTATGTGGTACTACAAGTTTGTGTGTGTTTCTCGCGATGCAATGAGAATAAATTAGGGGAGGGAGAGCAATCAAATTCACTCCTTGTGAGCATAGTGGGTTCTTGGCTACCTTAAAATGAATAAAATTCCTTGGCCATCTTATAATGAATAAAATTATGTGTACTACCCGAATCAATCACTACTGTTACCTTCTTAATATATCCTTTTATCTTAAGAGTTTAATGAGTTGTAATTCCCACCAATGCATTAGAAAATATTGTTAGAATCATTTCTTCTTTCTTTGGGGTTGGTTACTAGTGTATATGCTTTTATTTTGATGTTTCTTGTTCCTTTTATTCCTCCTCTTCACAATCCATGTAAAATAAATTCTTCTAAGCATGCTTATGACCTATGTATTTGCTATCACAACTATAACAAAGCCCTTTTTCTTGGTTTTCCTATAGTTGTTGTGGTGTTGACCTTGTATGTTGTGGGAGGGTAGGAGAAACACTTCCATATTTATAGTTCTGAGTAGTATACTTCCTTGTTTCCATAAATTTGCTTTCAACTTTACTTGCCACCCTAAATGCATTTTCCAATGAATTAGGATCCAAAAGTTGAACCTCATGTTGGATTTTATCCCTTAAAGTCCATGTGAAGATACCAATCATATGCTCCTCTAGAATATTATTTACCTTGATATTCAATATTTTGAAGTCCTCAATATGCTCTACCATTGAACCCTTTTGTTTGACATTTATCAATTGGCTAAAGAAGGTATTTCTCTTTGTTATCCTCATAATGTGCCATCAATTCCTCTGTAAAAATTTTCCAAGTGACAATTGATTTACGAGAACAAAGTCATTAATACCACATAAATGGATTGGGTTCTAAATATAAAGATGTAATGTGTATCTTTTGTGTGTGTGGCACATCATGTAGATCAAAGAATTTCTCCATCTGTAATATATATGTTAGTGCATCCTCATCATCAAACTTCCTCATATCGATGTTTAGAATATGGTTGATCTACATCCCTGAGTTAGAGTCTCTAAAATCATGATTCACATTCCTTTTGTCCTCATCATGAGTTTCATGGACTACCTTATCACCATTAGGAAACCTTTCTTGAAACAACTTTGTCAAACCTTCCATCAAAACTTCCATATCTGATTTTGAATGTTCTGTGTCCCCTTTTAAACCATCCATGTTAATATTCATCATTCCCAATTAATTTTTGGTTTCTCTTTTACGAGACAAAATTGTTCCTACAATTTTGATATATCATGTTGCATTTCTTCTTCTTCATGCATCACTGTAGAACTTTTTGAGGTCTTAATGGGTGTACAATTTTTTTTTATTTTTTTTTTTTTTTTGGGGGGACGGGGGGTGGGCGAGCTATTTTGAAACCAATTAAGGATATCTATGCTTCAATATGCCCTTTTAATCACTCCAAACTGGTTTTTCAAACAAAAATTATCAAAATTTAAAAACACACACCTTTGAGAACTTGATTTTGAGCTTGTTGATAAGGATGACTTTGCACTATTGCTTTTCTGTGATAACAACTCCAAAAATTTTGAAATTTCAGTTTGCAGTATCCCTCTATGTCTTCTTTTCAACCCCACTAGTTAGACCAATATTGGATTCTTCAAGCTAAAATTATGCCAATTTCCCAAGATGACCTAATTATAGATTGGTTCAGTAGACTGAAATTCTATGGGATGACACGTGTCACTGTTTTAATTTATGGCCCTGAAAATGACACACAAATCTAAATTTTGTGCACTTTTAGTTACCTTTTATGAAATTCAAATATGATGCACAAAGGGAAAGTTATGACAATTTCATCAAACCACTTCTTTGGGGCAGAATTATGGGGCATACAGAAGGCCTAACTTCCTGTTGATGCCTCGAAAATCGCTGCAACAACATCGGGGATAACCACCCGATCCGGACCTTAGTACAACTCCTTTTCCGTTTGGAATAGTGGCTCCGACTAGTTTAACTAGGTCCAGTTACCTTCTCTCAATCTCCGATGACTTAAAATATGACTTTCATTCATCAATGGAGAAGAGACATCAGATCAGCTCTCTTGCTGATTAGGCAAGAAAGTGATCCTTAAGCTGATTTGGGGCTCAGCTAACCCACGACTAAGTTATGACTTATAATTAGAGTAACTATTCTAACCTAACTGACCTTATAGTATTATGTTAATATTAATTGTTAATCCTAAATGACGCTATGATAACATTACACTATTGTTAATGTCTTTATGTTAAGTATTAAAATACTCCTATTTATCTCATATCTCAAAACTAAACCAATATATCCTATGTTATTATGCTAATTAACTAACTATACTATGTTATATTCCTAAATATCACTAATATAGTTCTAATACTAATCATAAATATTTAATCTAGTTTATTATGAGATTATGATATATCTAAGATAAACTATAAAATGAATGTTAATAATGTTATTATTATTCTAAGAAAAATAATTAATAAAATTTTAGTTAACTTATACTACCATATTAAAGTTAAAACTATTCTAATTACCTTAAGTTAATATTATTTATTGAAAGTAAATGTTACAAATTACTGAGTAATTAGTATGTTAAGGCTATCTCTAAAAAGAAAAAGAAAAATGAATTCTAATGTTATTTGTTATTAATAAATGAATTAATATACACTATATTACATTAGTTTTTATGATTGATTTCTTAATGTTTTGGATAAAGATTAAAATCAATCAAAAAGTTGATTAATATAAAAATTTGAATGGTTGAGAACCAAAATTGTTTGCTTTTAACTGAAAAGGAATTTATGTAGATTTCATTTACAAATATAAAATTAATCCTAAAACAAAAATCCTATCTCGGACTAAGATGGGATAGCCCTCTCTTAATCCGAGAGCAAATGAAATAAAAATAGGGGGAAAGACTGTTTTATGAGCGAATTCACCATGTTATTTCCATTAATCAAAAGAAATAGTTCATATTAATTAATGGAATAAAAAGAAAAATACATTTGCGATTAAATGATAAATAGTTATCATTTATCTCATATATATTTCAATGAATTCATTATAGATCCCACCTCATTCTGCCTTCTGGAGATAGCTCTCAGTAAAGCTTCAACAACATATCAAAATTGAACCAACAATAGTGTTAATATCAACCAGAAATATCATTTAGAATAAAAATTGAAATCAATTATAAAGTTTTGACATAAATATAAAAATTTAGCATTCCGGTAATAGTACACAAGAATGAGAATTTATTTAAAACAATGCCAAAACTTCATACAAAATAAGCATTCTTTGAGAATTTCAGAACTATGATCTTACTGCCTGCAATAGTACAAAGCAATTAGTCATAGCCAACAAAACTCTCTTCGAATCCTTACAATCACCTCCTCTACGCAAAACATAAGTGCATAAGTGTAGATTGAATGACAACAAAGAATCCCCTTGGCTGGAACGCAGCTTCCCTTGTGTGTAGATCTGAATCGCCCCTCCGTGCCATACAATAGTGCAATAGCCCAGATTGAAAATCTCTGTAGCGTGCCTGCGTCCCTTCCCCCTTTATGCTGGATTAATGTTCTATTTAAATAGATTCTGATGTACTTCGAGGTTCTTCTCCCCTGTTACGAATTCTTCTAGCATTCACCTTCTTAGAGGTAGAGCGATATCTCCTCCAAATTCTTTGCGCAATTGTTACATATTTGGGGTCTGGCGAAAATTCTTCTAAAAACTTCTTGGGCTTCCCATAATAAAAACTTGTTTTGAAATTACCTATGCCTCATTCCAGTCTTGAAACTTGGAATGTTTCAATGTTTTAGCCAATTGCCGAGTGGTAAGCTTGGAATCTTTTCCAATTTTGGATACGACAAATCTTGGTAGTTACGATTGAATTAATTCCTTCATGATCGCTTTTGACTAATCACAAAATGTTCCACAATTACCTGCAATCAGAACAAACTGTTATGAAATGTATTGAAATCAGAATAAAATAAAAATGCATGTTTTGTTTTCTTTTTTTGGAAAGCGGTACTTCTGATCTAAAATTTTCAGTTATTGGGCAGCGTTGATTTTGATGAATTCAACGCAAATATGAGGAAAGATAAATGGGATTGAGATTTTATTTCATTATCCATGCGTTAATTTTAATTTCAATTCCATTATTGAGTATCGGCTAACACTGATTTGATTGTATTGATTCGTAGGAGAAGTTTCTTGTTTTGAGGCGAATTTCTGGCCTTGATTGTGTTGGATTTATTAGTTACATTGTCAAGAGTGCTGGGATATTCGCATTAATGGCCAAGCCACATGGTGAAATAATCAAATATTTCTAAATCTGTCACGCGGATGCATTAGATTTAACCTTCAAAGAGTAAAGGTCTAAATATTGATTATCTTAGCATGTTGACCGGGATCCTTGTACCTGCAAATGAGCGAAAAATCAAACAAAAATTGCGTTTAACATAATTGTGATAAGCTTGCTATCATTGCGTTGATGGTCGATTTTGCAGGGATTATGAAATTAAATGAGAATTGAAGCTGGCATATATTTTCCCACGATAGAGGGTAACCAAAACCATAAGTGTGTGAATATTGATCTGGCACGGCATTTTGCAAATTCGGCGCTCAACTATGTAGTGAGGTTTGTTGATGTGAAAGTCAAAGCTTAAATCAAGCATTAATTATGTAAACAAAAACGTTTTTTGTTTTCCTTTGGAATGTGCTCGGTCATGAGACGTTTGAATTGAATTTATATTTGGGATCTTTAAATAATAATACAAAAGTTTTTTAATATTACAATGTTAAATGTTTAGTCTTACACTATAATGGTTTTCACAATGTTATTTTATTTTGTTTTTGTTTTAATTGTTAATGTGGAATGTTTAAAATAAAGAAAAATATAATTAATCTAATGTTTTTACAAATTATTAAAGTTATGAAATTATATTTATTTATGTACAAAAATGGAAAAGATGATAGATTAATTATTTACTCCTTTATTTATGGATATGTCAAACCAAGTGAAGGAGATAAACAATTGATGTGGAATGTGAAATGATGCGCTAAGTCATGTGGAAGAAATGCCAATTAGTGCGATCAAATGCCAAATGCGAGGTGATGTGACAATGTTGGGTCCCTATAATACTAGTGATTACCATGTTGGGTCCCTATAATACTAGTGATTACCCCATTACTATTGTATTTATACCCCTTATTTATATTGTTGTGCCCCTATTACCCCCATATTGTTATTTCTGTGCCCCATAGAATCCCTCTATTGTTATTTTTGTGGCTTTATATTATTATTGTTAGGTCGGCTGGATTATATTGTGACTCCTTAGAC
This sequence comes from Pinus tabuliformis, assembly GCA_031772625.1. Lineage (NCBI taxonomy): Eukaryota > Viridiplantae > Streptophyta > Pinopsida > Pinales > Pinaceae > Pinus > Pinus tabuliformis. The sequence continues at coordinate 872,995,733 of CM062811.1, forward strand.
TCCTATATATAGAAAGGAGGTTTTGTCATTTGTATCATCCAAGAATTGTTCATTTATGTAATGTAAAGGAGGTTGCCCCCTCGAAGAGGCTGAATTCTAAGGCGTGGATCTTTCTTTTCTATCTTTTCTTGAGCTGGTTTCATAACATTTGGTATCAGAGCTTTGGATTCTAGGGTTTCGCTGCTCCAAACAGGTCATCGTGGAATTTTCGCTATAACTTTTTTTCTGTGACGTTTCAGAAGTTGCAAAAAAAACCCATTTGAGAAAAATTGGTGCTGAACCTTGGGTCTGAATTTCAAAGCGTTTCACGCAATATTTTCGGAGATATGATCTGAGGAAGTTGGCCTTTCTGCAGACTCCTGAATTACATTCAAAACAGGTGACCTGGGGAAAATCGTCATAACTCTCTCTCTGAGGATCAGATTGAAATTTCGTAAAAAGGTACAGAAAGAGGACGGACTGTAGTTTCTTGTATGTGTGTTTCAGATTCAAAGGTTGAAACAGTGACTCGTGGCACGTCATACAAGTTCGCTCTACTGAACCAGTCTAAACGCAAGTCACTGTGGGAGATTTCACATAACTCTTACTTGGAGAATCCAATTTGGCTCAGACTTGTGGCATTGGAAAGAAGACACAGAAGGATACTACAGGTAGCAATTTCAGAACTGAATGATCTGAAATTACAGAGATACATCAGATTCAATATCAGGCTTCTATCAAGTGAAAAAAGGTGTGTAGTTTTTTTTTTAAATTTTTATGTAAGCTTGGTTTAACGGAATTCAAAGGGCATAGTAAAGCATTATTATCAGTAACTGATGCCCCGAGGAAAGAAAATGCAAACACCTAGTAAGGAACCTGAAAGCTCTAGCATGACTCATGAAGAAGAGGAAGAAATGCTACATGATATATCAAAATTACAAGAACAAGTGCAACAAATGTCACGCTCACAAAAGCTAACAGAAGCTAAGATAAGTGGCGTGGAATCTAAGATAAATGGCGTGGAATCTAAGATAAAGGGCATGGAAACTAAGATGGAGGATTCGATGGTAAATTTGAAGATAGATTTGAAGACAGACATGGAAGAATTGAAGAAGTTGCTACAAGAAAGGGTCACTAATGGTGAAAAGGTAGTAAAGGAAACTCATGATGAGAACAAAAGAAATGTTAATCATGATTCCATAGACTCTAATGTTGGATCGAAGACTCACCATGTTCCAAAAATCGATATGAGGAAGTTTGATGGCAAGGATCCCGCCACATGGATATTACAGATGGAGCAATTCTTCGATCTCAATAATGTGCAAAACACACAAAAGGTACGTATGGCAACTTTATATTTGGAACCAAATCAGTTTGTATGGTATCAATGGCTTTGTTCTCGTAAACAATTTATCACTTGGGCAATTTTTACGGAAGAATTGATAGCACATTATGAGGATACAAAAAGCAACACTTTTTTTAGCCAATTGATAAGTCTCAAACAAAAGGGTTCAATAATGGAGCACATTGAGGAGTTCCAAAAATTGAACATAAGGGTAAAAGATATTCCAGAGGAGCATAGGATTGATGTGTTCATAGGGTCTTTAAAGGATAATATCCAACATGATGTGCGCCTTTGGGAACCTGATTCATTAGAGAAGGCATTCAGGTTAGCAAGAAAAATGAAAAGCAAAATTATGGCAACTAGGAAGCATACCAAAGATGGAAGTGTTGTTGCCCATAGTCTTCCACAACCTACAAGGTTGACACCACAACAATTGGAAGAAAAAAGAGCAAAAGGGCTTTGTTACAATTGTGATAGCAAATACACAAAAGGTCATAAGTGTGCTGAGAAGAAATTATTCTACATAGATTGTGAAGAGGAAGAAGAAAAGGAGCAAGAAAGGTCAAAAGAAGAGGATATATTCCAGGAACAAAGCCTAGATGAAGAACAAATAAATCCGACCATATCTTGTAATGCATTGGCGGGAATTACCACTCCTCAAACCATCAAGATAGAAGGACAAATCAAGAAGAAAAAGGTAATAGTGTTGATTGATTCAGGAAGCACCCACAATTTTATTCATTGTAGGGTAGCAAAAGAATTGAATTGCTTCCTATATCCAGCACCAGAGTGTCAAGTGATGATTGCAAATGGAGGAACAATAAATTGCTCTGGAAAGTGCCATAATATCAAGCTATCCATGGGAGAATATGTATTGACTAGCCCAATGCTTTCCATTCCAATGGGAGGTGCTGATGTTGTACTAGGAGTCCAATGGCTACAATCCTTGGGTACAATAGCTTTTAATTTTCAAGAACTTTTCATCAAATTTTCTTCGGAAGGAAAGGAAGTTGAATTAAGGGGTATTGCAGGGAAACCAGGAAAGATAATCAGCTCTAATGGTATGACAAAGCTTCTAAAAAAGGAGCAAAGAGGTGTAATTGCACAATTATGTTCGCTAGATGTTTCCACATTGGAATCATCTATTTCTCCAGATCTCCAAAAAGTCTTGGACAATCATTCCAAGGTATTTGAGACTCCCAAGGGTCTCCCACCTATGCGTGATCATGATCATGCTATTCATCTGATTCCAGGAAGTGTTCCTCCAAACATCAGGCCGTACAGATATCCCTATGTCCAAAAAAGTGAAATTGAACGTATGGTTGCAGAAATGCTAGAGGCTGGTATAATTCAACCGAGTCAAAGTTCTTTCTCAGCTCCAGTAGTATTGGTGCACAAGAAGGATGGATCATGGCGCATGTGTCCAGATTATAGGGAGCTCAACAAGCTCACTATTAAAGATAAGTTCCCCATTCCTGTTATTGATGAATTACTGGATGAATTGCATGGATCAATTTACTTCACCAAGTTGGATCTTCGTTCGGGATATCATCAAATCAGAATGAAGATTGAAGACATTCCAAAAACGGCATTTAGAACTCATGAGGGTCATTATGAATTTTTGGTCATGCCTTTTGGCCTTACCAATGCACCTTCAACATTTCAAGGTTTGATGAATTCAATTTTCAAACCATTCCTTAGAAAATTTGTGTTAGTATTTTTTGATGATATACTAATCTACAGCAAGTCTTGGAAGGATCATGTTGAACATGTTGACAGGGTGCTACAACTATTGGAGGAGAAACAATTATATGCAAAAAGATCCAAATGTTTCTTTGGAGTCCAGGAGGTGGAATATTTGGGTCATATTGTATCTCATGAAGGAGTTAAGGTAGACCCTAGCAAAATTAAAGCCATTAAGGAATGGAAAATCCCCACATCCATAAAGCATCTGCGAGGATTTCTTGGGTTGACAGGGTATTATCGCAAGTTTGTTAAGAATTATGGGAGAATAGCAGCACCTCTAACAACATTATTGAAGAAAGATTCATTTTCATGGACTCCGGAAGCAACAAAGGCCTTTGAACATCTTAAAGAGGCAATGTGCCAAGCACCGGTCTTAGCTACACCGGACTTCACAAAAACCTTTATTGTGGAATGTGATGCTTCAGGAAATGGAATTGGTGCTGTTCTAATGCAAGATGAAAGACCCATTGCTTTTGAAAGTCGTCCAATCAAGGGAAAGTTTTTAAGCAAAGCTATTTATGAGAAGGAAATGTTGGCAATACTCCATGCACTTAAGAAATGGCGACCCTACCTAATGGGAAGACACTTCAAGGTAAAAACGGATCATGATAGCCTTAAATACTTTTTAGAACAAAGATTATCCTCTGAAGAGCAACAAAAGTGGGTCACAAAGATGTTGGGTTATGACTTTGAAATCATCTACAAAAAAGGGAAGCAAAATGTGGTGGCAGATGCACTCTCAAGAAAGGATGAGGATGTGGAAGCATTGTTGTGTGCCATTTCTATTATCCAACCAGATTGGATAAACGAAGCAAGGGAGGAATGGAAGAATGACGAAGAAGTGTGGGCACTTATTCGAAAGCTACAACAAGATTCCAGTACTTCTGATACATTTAGCTGGAAAAATGATTCGTTATGGTACAAAGATCGCTTATACCTCTGTAAGAATTCCCAGCTAAAACAAAAGATTCTTATGGAATTGCACACTTCTCCCTTAGGAGGGCACTCAGGATTTTTAAAAACTTACCACAGGGTTAAGAAGGAATTTTTTTGGGATGGCCTTAAATCAGATATTCAAAAGTTTGTGGCGGAATGTTTGGTTTGCCAGCAAAATAAAGTTGAAACAATTAAGACACCGGGTCTATTACAACCTTTATCCATTCCAAGCCAACGTTGGGAGGAGGTTTCAATGGATTTTATCACAGGTTTACCCAAGTCTGAGGGAAAGAGTGTCATCATGGTGGTAGTTGACAGACTTACCAAGTATGCACACTTTTGTGCATTATCACATCCATTTAAAGCCAGTACAGTTTCTACTGCATTTATGGAAACAGTTCAAAAGCTACATGGAAACCCAAAGATTATTGTAAGTGACAGAGATCCCATTTTCACTGGAAATTTTTGGACAGAATTATTTTCTTGTCTTGGTACTCAGTTAGCTCATAGCTCATCTTATCATCCTCAATCTGATGGGCAAACTGAGATAGTAAACAAATGTTTGGAAGGATATCTTCGTTGCTTTGTATCTGATAAACAGACACAATGGGTCAAATGGTTGCCTCTGGCTGAATGGTGGTATAACACTTCCTTCCATACAGCAACAAAAATGACCCCATTTATGGCACTTTATGGGTATCAACCACCATCCATCACATCATATTTAAGAGAAAATTCTAAGGTTCAGGCAGTGGAACATCACATCGAACATCAACAACAAGTCCTCCAACTCTTAAAGGATAACCTCGTGTTGGCACAAAATAGAATGAAACAACAGGCAGATCAACATCGCAGTGAAAGAAGTTTTGATGTAGGTGATTGGGTATTCCTACGGCTACAACCATATAAGCAAATGTCCCTAAAGCAAGCTAAGAAGGATAATAAATTATCACCAAAGTATTATGGTCCGTACAAGGTGTTGCAAAAGATTGGTACTATGGCATACAAATTGGAGCTTCCTGCAGCTTCTCGATTGCACCCAGTTTTCCATGTTTCATGTTTAAAGAAGGTTATAGGCGACAAGCTCCCAATTCAAACAATATTGCCAGAACTTGATGAGGAAGGAAAAATTATATTGGAACCGGAAGCAGTCACAGAAACAAGAACTCGACAGCTACGAAATCGATCAATTTCAGAGTATCTTATCAAGTGGAAGAACTTATCCGCTGAAGATTCCACATGGGAGGATGAGAATTTTATGCAGAAGTATCCAGAACTACTCAAGCGTTGAGGACAACACTTTTTTGAAGGAGAGGGGCATGTTGGGTCCCTATAATACTAGTGATTACCATGTTGGGTCCCTATAATACTAGTGATTACCATGTTGGGTCCATATAATACTAGTGATTACCCCATTACTATTGTAGTTATACCCCTTATTTATATTGTTGTGCCCCTATTACCCCCCATATTGTTATTTCTGTGCCCCATAGAATCCCCCTATTGTTATTTGTGTGGCTTTATATTATTATTGTTAGGTCGGCTGGATTATATTGTGACTCCTTAGACTCCTATATATAGAAAGGAGGTTTTGTCATTTGTATCATCCAAGAATTATTCATTTATGTAATGTAAAGGAGGTTGCCCCCTCGAAGAGGCTGAATTCTAAGGCGTGGATCTTTCTTTTCTATCTTTTCTAGAGTTGGTTTCATAACAGACAATCAAATGTTCTTCTTTGTGTTTAATTGATCAATGTGAAAATCTTTCCATGCATGCGAAAGAAAGCAAGGGGGTGCCAAAACATACGATCAAAACCATGAGGCAAGTGATAAAGTTTCAAGAAGTCAAGAATTCTTTCAAAATGCCAATAAGGAAGGGAGTTGGAAAATGAAGGATCCCTAAAATTAAACAAATACAAAAAATAATAAGCCTTCAAATAAGTACATTTCACAATGACTAATCCGAATGAGGTCAAAGCGAATTAATATAGATCAATAAGAACAAATTGAACCCATTTCGATCTTTCCTCATTTTCAATTTCTATAGTAGTACTATCAAGTTGATCGTTTAAAAGGGTCCTCATTTTTCATTTTTAAGTGAAAAATGGGAGGGTTGTGTTTCACCACAACACTTCCTTAGACCATATCCCCAAAACTATAACAAAGCAAGCTATGAAAGATCTCATGATGCTCATTAAGATTTTGGCTGCACATGACCAAAGTTTTTGCTTTTGAAGCCTCACAAGAAAAAATTATAGTGAAAATGCCAATATGACCTATTTGAAGAAGAAAAACCCTAGGATTCAAATCTGTGATACCAAATGTTCTGTAACAATATCACAACATAGAAGAAAATATAGATCAATGACTTGAAAATAAGCCTCTCTTAGGGGCAAAACTACCTTTACATGACATAAATTAATAATTCTTTGATGATACAAATGAAAAGACCTCCTTGGTATATAAGAGTCTAAAGGGTTACACTATATTCAGGACCTACATAACAATAATAATAACAGTGAGATTCTATGGGGCATAATAATATCAATATGGGGGCTACATGGGCACAACAATAACAATATGGGGCATATACTAGTATTATGGGGACCTAACACTCTCGATTCATTAGACATTTGACAAGGATGTAAGGGCCTACCCTAGGATCTTCTAACAGATCTATTTTCTCTTGAAATTAAATATAATAAAAGGCAATAATTTACTTTCTTACAAGACATTTTAATAATGATAATTTACCATTTGCATTCTAATGCTTACAACTTATAGTGAACATTTCATTTCAATAATTTACATAAGTAATCTATGAATAGAGGAATACCTGTACCGATGGCCAGTGGAGATGCCCTTGAGCTGCTGCTCCTGCTGAAATGCTCCTCTCAACTAACAATTGAATTTACCTCCCATCCAACTAGGAAATAATTCCTAGCCCAAGAAACCTCGATAGGTTCCCTAGCCCTTCGAGACCAAGTCCAACCATATGTAGTGTGTCGAAGATGAATAATCCAGACCAAGATAAACAATACTTCCTTCCTCCTCTCTCTCCAACAATTTCTCAAAATCACAACCAACCCCAAAATCAAAAGCAAGACCCAACATCCCCCTTTCTCCCTTCCTCCTTCCTCTTTTATGCTCTTCCTCTCTTCTCCCCCACAACCACCTCTCATTAATGTCATTAACTTCTCCTCCATCCTTACAATTGACTTTTCTTTTCCCAAGTAAATTTGAGAGTACATATGGAAATGTGATATGAATATAAAATTGGGAAATTAATGGGAGAGGAGCATGTCTTCTCCTAAGTAAATCTAAGAGTACAATTAGGAATGTGAGATGAATATATATATATATATATATATATATATATATATATATTGGTAATTGATGGTAGAGGACCATGTCTTCTCCCAAGTAAATGTGAGAGTACATTTGGGAATGTGAGATGAATATATATATATATATATATATAATTTAAAATAATGGAAGGAGACCATATCCTACCCAAGGTTCAATTTGAGAAGACAAGTTGGGAATTTAAATAATAGGAATAATGAATTCTATATTAGTAAATAAATTTATAGTTCCCAAATGAAGGTATTCACCAATATTTCTCAATATTTTTAGGTAATGTAAACATTAATAAAATTTGCATGATAAGATTAAGTGGGCCATTACATACACCCCTCCTACAGAAAACTTCGTCGTGGAGTTCGGAGGCATAATAAAATAGAGAGAGTTATAGTAGTAAAATTGATAAGTCAGACCATGACATTAATTCCCATCAGGAGTCTTTAGCTGATCTATATCCTCCTATCCATTGTGACCTACTTCTTTTTCCACCCTATCCATCCTCCGCTACTATATCTGGTGGCATTGGCTATACCAATCTAACAATTGTTAAAACCAACATGGTAGAAGCGTCGACTACATCGACCTAACTTCCCCAGTAGGTAACTGCTAATCGTCATCACACGTATAGGGGAGTGTGTCCACCACTACCCTTCGATGATTCCAGGTTTTGGAGGATACATAGTGGGAAATGTCTCCACCCCTCATCATAACTAGGGTCAACACCCTAATTATACAACACTACAGTGCTGGTTGGACTTGTCATCGAATAATCCAGTCAGGTAGTCTCGCCACCTGTCATTTGCATTTTACTCATGTCATAAGAGTGCATATCAAGCAAATGCCAAATATAATAGAACAAGGTGCATTATGCCTTCCCCATGAGATGTCTTGACATTTCCTCAATGGAAGAGTAGATCTTGGCTATCATATAGTTCTTCCCCCTGTGGGTTAGCTCTCATTCATGCATTTATATAACAACAAGATATATAATCATCATGTTATTAAGTCTAGTATCCATGTGTCAATCTTGCAATTCATACTAGAAATAAATCATATATTCACTAAGTCATTCATTTAAACAAATCTTATCCACTTGAGCCATATATGAAACAAAATAATTATAATAAATCATGCACTAGATAATTCACCACTAAGTGAGCCATACATCAACCATTTCCATCATCAATATCAAATCTATCAATTGATTTATATAAGTAGTTTCACGTGTGCAACCAAATGCATCAATATTACATAATGTTCATGAATAATAACATGGAATTGCAAAATAGAGCCTTAGCATGGGTATCTATCTATGTCAAAATCGGCATCACAGATGCTCATGTGACAACCTTGTGAAACCCCTTGATAACAATTAAAGTTGAAACAGATTCAACTGTCCACCGTGGAAAATGGCACTTGAACCCAGGTATGCTATAAGGTGGTACCAAAACCAAAATATTGGCAAGCAACGGATTACTGCACTAGCAATTCCACTAGAAGGTGCTAGTATAAGTTTCATGCATATAATTTCTTTAATACCTCAGTGAATATAAAAGTCCCACTCTTCAAATTTGTTGGTTTTTCATCTTCCAAACCAATTAGTTAACTTGAAAAATAAAAAGACTCAAAACTTCAGAAATTGTTTCCAATATGATTTTCATACTTTCTTTTTTTATTAAATTGAGAGAAATGTCCTATAAATGTCAAAGTTTCAAACTTATTATAGATTTAATCATTGTTTACTAGTACTAAAACAATTTGATGATATATATTGCAGCTTACAATATGACGAGGCAAATGAGAAATAAATAATGAATGGAATACTTGCCTTTGCCCTGCTGCTATTAGCATTTCCCTTCTAAATGGCATTGCATTTCTAAAGATGCCTACTCCTTTCACAAGTGGCCAGTGATCACAAAAGTTGCGAATAAAGTTGAGGGTCCTTTTATCCAAAACTAGAGACACATTATTTTTTGCGGCATTTTTATTCAATACTAGAATAATGGTAAAAGTGTATTCTAATATCTTTACTAGTCTTTTATTGACTAAATAAGCTTCCATTCTAAAATCCCAAATTCTCTATGAATTGAGCTTCTCATTTAATTTAAGATCATTAAAAACAACTATCACAGTAAGCTTTACACAAGTCCATGGTATTCAATCTATGTTTTCACTAGAAAATTCCACCACCCATAGAATAATCATTAACGTGACATATAGGATATTTCTACACATCCTAATCTAAATTCCCATGCTTCATAGTTATTTACTTCTCAAACACGAGATTTTTTATTATGACTTCCTTAATGAAGAATGACAAATATACTATCTGAAAGATAATCCTACTATCCGAATGGAAAATCTACTATATCTTAAATAAGAATAATGATAATCTACTATCAATAGAATTAAAAGCCACCCTCGTATGTGAAATATAACTGACTACATTCTTTAGATTGGGACACATTTTGGGCATAAATTAGTAGTTCAAAAACTGCAATTTTGAGTGCAAATATTGTTCACACCATCCATATATTTAATAGACACTGAGGTTGGCATCAAAAGAAAGACCTGAGGTATAGATTAGTGGGAATAAAACTGCAATTTTCAATGTAAAATATAGTTCACATCATTCTTCAATCAGAATTCTGAGACCGTTACAGAGTTTTTTCAAAACTTTCAAGTGACACATACTTGAACCAAATTTAATCATTGTGATTTGGCAGACTTAACTATACAATTAATTGGTTTGGTTCCAAATGGAGGCTCTTACAAGTTCCATGTCTCATTCTTAATGAGAGCATCATACTCCTACATATCTTATTTTCACTATTGATGGGAAACATCTTATTCAAAGGAAGTTGGTTTGAAGTTAGTAGATAAACACAATACACAGTGATATGCAACATCCATATTATTAACTTCACCTAAATATGAATTATTTACATCACCTCCATCATAGTCTTGTCGAACTTTTGGTTCCCATCTTTCCAACCTCATCAAAATAAACACTTTCAAGTGTCTTTAAGAACCACTTTAGACATTTCCGTGATGGTCCATGTTGCCCAATTGATTGAGATGGTGTTGCATCCTCATAAAGGTTCAACTTTTTAATCCTCCTAATTCATTGTCCAATTGAACTTCAAGCTCTTATGAAGTCATTGGATCTTCTTCACGAGGGGAACTTCAAAAGGAGATTCTAGAGATTGATGTAATAGGGATCCCCCCCCTTCAAGATCTATAATCCCGTCATCAAACTTATATGTCTTCACATATGGCTGAATCTCTCTAGATGATCAAGTTGTTGCTCAATAATCTTGTCGTGCTTGGTGGAATTAATTAAAGTCACCTCTTAGAAAGAATGAACTTATTTACCTCACTGTAAAGAAAATATGCCTTCGTGATATTTGAGCACCTAAGAAGATGAAGTTTCAACTCCTCGCACCTAGTTTGTTTCTTTGCTCCTTAAATATTAAAGCATGCCAAGTGGAACTAATGACCCTGAGATACCTCACTGGAAGAATGTAGCCATAACACATTTCATATGTAATCTTGTAGGAATTTACAGGGTAAGTTCCTCAGATAGAACACTAAAGGACACTGCTTACAAACAAATCACATATCCATACACCAATATTCTTGACGTGGTTAAAACCCTCAAAGAGGAATATAGTCCACGACCTGAGCCACTACGGCCACTTCAAGCAATTTGTTAATGTAAAAGAAAGAAAATTTACATAAGTTTATCTCATGAACAGTCACCTTACAAATGACCCTCCATGCTCTTTAAATACAGATCATGGACCAATCGAGTGTTAAACCATGGATCAAGAGTTTGCAACATCGAGGAGAATGAACCGTCAGATCACTTCATGTCTAGAACATATCGTGACCATCAAATTGTAAGTTATAAAAGTGCATAGTAACGAAACACACTTTACCTAACTTTGTTCATTCTTTTTGCTAAAACAATTTGTTTGAGGATTGTATGTAATAGTGGCTTGATGTTCAATCCCATATTGGCAAAGGTAGCTTTCAAAGTCAATAGAAGTATAATACAAATCATACATAATGATATCGGATTTAGGAGATCTGTGGTTTGCACCTTTTGAATTATTGACCAGAGAGTCCACAGTAAGAATATTTTTACACCAACGTTTCGAATCCCAAATGGGATCCATCATCAGGGTATGAGAATGATGATAAAAGAAGAGCAGAATGGTGCAGCTCTTCTTGTTATCCTCACTCTAACACTTTCGAGTGAAAGGATTTCACTCCAAGTATCCCCTCCGTACAGGGATAAGATTTTGGATTTAAGAGATCTGTGGTTTGTACCTTTTGAATTATTGACCGGAGAGTCCACAGTAAGAATACTTTTACACCAACGTTTAGAATCCCAAATGGGATCCATTATCAGGGTATGATAATGATGATAAAAGAAGAGCAGAATGGAAAGGGATTGCTGTCCCGACAGTTTTTAAGAAAATATAGATCTGCAGCTCTTCTTGTTATCCTCACTCTAACACTTTCGAGTGAAAGGATTTCACTCCAAGTATCCCCTCCGTACAGGGATAAGATTTTGGATTTAAGAGATCTGTGGTTTGTACCTTTTGAATTATTGACCGAAGAGTCCACAGTAAGAATATTTTTACACCAACGTTTCGAATCCCAAATGGGATCCATCATCAGGGTATGAGAATGATGATAAAAGAAGAGCAGAATGGAAAGGGATTGCTGTCCCGACAGTTTTTAAGAAAATATAGATCTGCAGCTCTTCTTGTTATCCTCACTCTAACACTTTCGAGTGAAAGGATTTGACTCCAAGTATCCCCTCCGTACAGGGATAAGATTTTGGATTTAAGAGATCTGTGGTTTGTACCTTTTGAATTATTGACCGGAGAGTCCACAGTAAGAATATTTTTACACCAACGTTTCGAATCCCAAATGGGATCCATCATCAGGGTATGAGAATGATGATAAAAGAAGAGCAGAATGGAAAGGGATTGCTATCCCGATAATTTTTAAGAAAATATAGATCTGCAGCTCTTCTTGTTATCCTCACTCTAACACTTTCGAGTGAAAGGATTTCACTCCAAGTATCCCCTCCATACAGGGACAAGATTTTGGATTTAAGAGATCTGTGGTTTGTACCTTTTGAATTATTGACCAGGGAGTCCATAGTAAGAATATTTTTACACCAACGTTTCGAATCCCAAATGGGATCCATCATCAGGGTATGAGAATGATGATAAAAGAAGAGCAGAATGGAAAGGGATTGCTATCCCGACAGTTTTTAAGAAAATATAGATCTGCAGCTCTTCTTGTTATCCTCACTCTAACACTTTCGAGTGAAAGGATTTGACTCCAAGTATCCCCTCCGTACAGGGATAAGATTTTGGATTTAAGAGATCTGTGGTTTGTACCTTTTGAATTACTGACCAGAGAGTCCACAGTAAGAATATTTTTACACCAACTTTTCCAATCCCAAATGGGATCCATCATCAGGGTATGAGAATGATGATAAAAGAAGAGCAGAATGGAAAGGGATTGCTGTCCCGACAGTTTTTAAGAAAATATAATGATATCAACTGTTCAGCTTTTAGATAGTTTATCCATTCATAAATTTTATATAAATTTGATATCTATGCAATCATAACTTTGTTATTGTTATATAAATTTTAGCATCTAATTTTAAGCAAGCTAAACAAAATTTACCATAGTTCATTAGTATAAACAGATCTTGTTTAAAGATCATCAAACTCTATCAAAAACTAGATTTTCATCACAGCCACTTGAACAACAATATTGTCATATTTTGGTAAAATATTACCTTGGGTTAGGAATACCAAACCAACCTCGCCTTCATTTTGGAGTCATTGATAACCATTTTTCTCTTGGATTATATATCTAAGACTATTTATTTGTTATATGGATTTGATGTTAATATAGTCAGAGTTTGTTATCTATTATATAGATTTTAATAACAAATTAGATTGGGCAGAAATAACAACTTTTCATTACTCCAAAACAAATTGTCCAAACATATAATCAAACTATATCAAGTACCTAATTTTGATCAAAGCTACCTAAACTAAAACAATAATCAAACTATATCAACTATTAAATGTTTTTCAAAGTTCCCATAATCAAAATAATAATGTCTTGTTTGGTTGAAACTTTACTCTAAGTTAGCAACACCAAACCAACCTCATAAGCACATGTGTACTTCAATGCTCCTAATGTGCTTTGTAAAAAAATATATAGTCCAACTATATCAAACAACTAGACTTTGATCAAAACTACTTTAACTCCAATGATAATGTCTTGTTTAACTAAAACTTCATTCTAAACTAGCAACACCAAAACAATATAAGCCATGATTTTGGAACCCCCTGTATGGCAATAGAAATACAAAGAGAAAAACAAATATATTATAGGCAAGTTACATATTGTTGAAGAGTGCCAATTTTCAGTTTTCTTCCTTTCATTACTCCAGGATCCTACGAATAAATTAGAGGTACCAACGGGTGGTGGTTTAGTCATTCTAGAATTGGATGAAGGTGATAATGCAACTGAATTAGTACCAGATCATCAAAACGATGCGTTTTGGAAATGGACAAACCGAGTTAGTTGGATCAGTGGGCGTTAAAACCCTTGCTGCAGATAATGGTGCATCCAAACTGATAAATGAGCCGAAAGAAGATGAGGGTAATAAACCTATATAGGGTCATTAAGAAATTGCAGTCTCGTTGTCACTCGCCTCCTTTTTTGAGCACATATCCAAAGGAGAGTCATAGCATAAGATGTAGGTACAATCTAAGATAAGTTTTAGGATCTGAATCCATGAGGTGTAGATGGATTGATTTGTGTGGGTTTATACTCCACGAGGTTATAGTTTCAAATTTTATGGGGATTAGATTATAGGTTCAAATTTTAAATTCTATGGGGATGGGTTAAGGATATTTTGGGGAGTTAAACTATCCCAAGGGGTATCCAAACTTGACAAAGCTTCACACAATCCAATCCTAGTGATAGAATCCAACTAGATAAATGATTCTAAAATCAACATGTAATCAAATACAAAAAAATTCTTCTGAACAACTATTTGTGTCCTCAGATCATCAAAGTAGAGGAGTCTTCATCTTGGCATCCATCACAAGCCTTTAGTAATAGAAAAGGAAGAGGATATCCCACGATCGGTTTGGAGGAAGATCCTTCATTTCTTCGAAGATCCACCTTACACTATGGAGTCAAAAGCCAAAATAAACGATTTATTTTTGGTCCCTACCAAATAGATTTTTGAACATTTTTCACATTTTACAGATCTGTCTCTGGTTAGATATTCCATAAAATTCTTTATCTCTCACTCTAGGAATTCGAGATCCATTAAAATTATAACAGATAGCATTGAAACAATGGAGAGAAAAATATGTTCACTGCAATAAAGTGTAATGTGATGTTGGAAATAATGGCGCGGGGGTGAATCCGTATTATCAAATCAATAAAACCTTTTCATTTCCATACTTAGATACATATATGCTACTTCAGTTCATAGAACCCGCATGTATATGCAACTGTGTCTAATGCAACTAGCGTATATCCAGAATACTCATGATTCAGTTAATCCATTAAATGTTGGTCTTTAGTTAGTGCATCAGAACTTAATGAACAGTAAGGAGGTGCAGTAAAACAGAACAGATCATCACACACAAGAAGCACACATGAACACCATGATATAAGGTGGAAACCCAGTGTCGGTGAAAATCACCTGCTGCAAGTTGTCTCTATCTTCTTTTAATAAGAAACTTCATTTTACAATAGTTTTGTACTGGTGCAGTCTTATACCACCATACAGGCTCCTACCTACAGAGGGCTACAACCCTTTCTCGTTTTCCAGACTCTCCTGGGTGGGAGCTACAACCCCCTTAGCTCTTGTACTAGCGGATCCATTTACTAGTACGTAGGTTCCTGCCTACTGAATGCTCCAATCTTCACTCGTTCTCCAGCTGCTACTAGAAGGGAGCTACCACCCCCTTTGCTCTTGTACTAGCTGATGTACTAGTACGTAGGCACCCGCCTACAATCTCCTTTCATCCTCCAGGGACCACATTTCATACATTTTCAGACTGGGTACTCCTGAAGCACAACACCATAATCTGAAGGCCACATTTCATCCAATTTTCACACTGGACCCATCAATATCATTGAAGCACACAAACAATCAATACTAGCCTCATCAATCTCTGAATCACCCAATACTAAATCACTAAGACCCTGTCAACAAAATGCAGTCACCAGAACACAGAGAGAAGAACACTGAACTTTATAACTTGATGCACTTCCTGACTTCAGACATATCTAGATTATTACATGTACAAAGCTAATATGTTTGTTAGCAACTAGATCTAGTCCATCAGATCACATAAATATAAGTCATTATGATCCTAATCCATTATTAGAACTCATCCATCAACACTGAGGCTAAACACAATCAACCAAACTGAATATGCAGAATACTGACACCACTAAACAATCATCAGAACTAATCAACAACCAAAACCACCTATAACTTCAAACATCATAGCTCAAATGGTATACGCTACTGTAATGAACCAAACCCGTGTACATATGCGCTTTCACCAAAGCCAACCTGTGTACAGATCTATAAATATTCAATCATGACTTGCAGCTATTTGAAACTTAAGTTATACCCAGTTCAGAACATTACATGTGTCAGTATAGAGATCTAGATCAAACATAATCAATAAAGATAGTTCATTTCAAACCATTTGATCCCTATCTATCCTTAGATCTTGTTCTCCATCAACCGGTGAGATTCCTCCTTAGCTCAGATCAAGCAATGCATCATAAACCCTTTACCTGCATACTGGATCTCATACTTCATCAGATATTCATGTCTTTTTCAATGGCCTTGCCTAATGATCTTCTTCTCCTTTTATAGTCTTAGGCCTTACTCAATACCATGGTCCAAAACCATAACAAACCAATACCATGGACCCAATACTTGGGATTAGCACATATGACGAGATACTATGGTCCAAAACCATAGGTTCAAATACCAAGGACTAACTACCATGGACCAAAACCCAATGTATGCGCCTTCTCTTGCATGAAAGTGCATGTATATGCATACGCACCTTTTGATCGATGATCCCACGTGT
The DNA here is from genome assembly GCA_031772625.1 of Pinus tabuliformis. Lineage (NCBI taxonomy): Eukaryota > Viridiplantae > Streptophyta > Pinopsida > Pinales > Pinaceae > Pinus > Pinus tabuliformis. The sequence continues at coordinate 873,012,283 of CM062811.1, forward strand.
ATACGCGACTTTGATAAGAGGAACCTACGTATGCCTTATTTTCTTCATTGTTTGTAGTCTAATCATCAGCTCTTTGCTACTAACCTACTGCACTATGATCTGTCATCTGTGTGATTTTCCATCAAGGACAACACTTGTCTCATAATGCCAACAATCTCCCCCTTTGGACTTGATGGCAAAGCTAACTTGTCATACTGAGAACTGTCATCTGATTCCTTTAAGCTGTCCAGCATTCCATGCATTCAGTCACATCTAATATCTCTTCTGTGGATTCATCTAGTTATAAATAAGTGAGTTGTTCTTCTACGAGTGGGTTGCCATCAAGTAAAACACATGCATAATAATGCCAACAATCTCCCCCTTTGGACTTGATGGCAACAACACCAAATCACTCTCCCCCTTTGACATCCAGGGGAAAGGGCAGACCAAGATATTCTCTTTCCTTGATAAACATTCCGTTGTCCATACTCCCATTGAGTATCTGCTTGAATCTCTAAATGAGCTCCCCCTTTGTATATGCCAAGGTGTAGCAATCTGACCAAGCTCCCTCTGAGTACATGCTAAAGTCTCTGCTCTGCTGAAGTGTGCTGTTTATGCTCCCCCTGACCATAAGCAAGGTCTGCAAAAAGATGTTCGGCAAGAAAGAACAGGACTCTATACATCATAAGTGACCTTCCTAGCTCCAAAGACTCATACATACATCCATCTCCCAGCTAAGTGGGGATATACCAAAAGTTTACACATGATAATACAAGAGTATAACATCATTCATCCCAGAGATAGTGGGGAAACCAACATAGGCCGTTACATGACCTTGTTAAAAGAAATACATGATTGAAATATTTCAACATCCTTCCTTATGCATAGAGGGGGTACAGATTACATTATATGATGAGAAGAGATTTCATCAAATAACTATAATAGATAGAGACACACTATTACATCATGAGTCTTGATATTACCTTTACATGAGACCAAACATCTAAATAAGACCATGATAGTCATTAGCAACTATCATACATAATGTATGATCTATTCCATAAGCATCTTTCAACGACATCTAGACCAACAATGATATTCTCCCTCTGTACCTGTTCCATCTGCGCCAGATGGTTTCTGTCAGGCCCATATCAGACTCTTCTCATTCTGAGTTTGGCCCACTGATTTCCTTCAAATCAACATATACGCGACTGTATCCACAGAAACAAGCATATATACGTGGATACTCCTCACGAAACTCGCGTACAACCATTTCCAAATCAACAACCTGTAAATGTCCTATGACAAGGTATGTCTGCATATAGATATCAGCTCATCATCATAAAATCATTCACATTATATCATATGTGTAAAACACCATAGCCATCTTATCAACAAGATCATCCATGTATCATCACTTGGGAATATCTGCATCAATCAGCATATGTAAGTATCAACCTATCAACATATAGGTAAGAACTCATCATCATCATGTCTCCAACAAAGAAACTTAAGTAATCATCCATGTATCCAACATAGCACTGTGTATCTTGATATCATCAATAGCATCAATCCTCATCCACATGAGTGCCAAGAACTATAGGAATCCTGCAACCTAACTGTATTATATGATTTTTATGACGACAACAACATATGAGTGACTCATCATCAAGTAACTTCTCCTTATCCTTATGAAGATCACCATGCAAGCACCATATGTGCATTATCAGAGAATCAACCACAAATCTGATCTGAACATCAACTATGTAGCCCCAAGAATCATATGAGATTTTGTCATGGACAACTCATAACCATAACATAGCAAAATGTATCATTTAGCCATATAAGCATCATTACCAAGGACTACTAACCATAATGCCAACAATGCATTATTAAAAGCATATGCTCCCCCTGAACCTGTGCCATCTTGTCTACTGTCAGATCTGAACATGCATATATCAGCAAGAAGTATCACGACATCATCATCATCAAGTTAGGATCAAAAACACTACTAAACATCTTATGAGTAGCAAGACATTTCCACACATCATTAGCAGATTGTAACCATTATCACACAGAGCAAGTAATGGACTGAATCATATCAGACTCTTTTTTTGGACCTGTCCCTACTGCTTTTCTCAAACTGACATATACGTGACTGTGTAGTGTATAACTCGCGTATATACGCGACTTCCCTTTATGAAAATTGCATATGAGATTCAGGACACTGAAGTTTCACACTTTCAGCTCCCCCTGAGTCTGTTAGGTCTGTGTTGTGTTGTGTCTGAGTATATTGTGTTGTGCCACATCTTTCTGACTGTACTTCCTTCTTCTTCCATATCTTCTAGCGTGATGATGTTTTCTCCTTTTGGTGTGATGCCCGTACTTTTTCCCTATATTCCTTTGCTATATGTCCAAGCTTGTTACATGCATAACATCTTATATGTTTCATATTCCTCCTGTAGCAACCAGCAGCTTTGTGACCAAACATATTGCAAGAAAAACAATATCCATTAAAGTACCTGAAATGTGATGATCTTTCTGCATGATGGTCTTGAACCAATCTTCTTCTGCATCTGGCTGCAACATGTCCAAGATTATTACATACATAACATTCAACCTTATTTATTGGAGGAGTAAAATATTTTCTTTGAAGAATTTCTTTCCTTGGCTGTTGATGGGGTTGACCTCTCATTTCCTGTTGAGCATTTCATATTTTGCATTAGATTCCCTTGTCTTACTAGATTCTTCTTCAATAGATTCATGAAAAACCAAGACCAGCTTTGATAGCAAGAGACCTTTGACTGCTAAGAATATCAGCCAAGATCTTAGTACTATCTTGAAATCATAAGCTTATATTTTTCTTCTAATTTATCTTTTAGAATATTTACCTCAACTTGATGTTGCTCTTCCTTTTTAAGATACTGCTTGTTCATGTTTTCTTCAACATTTCTTCCTTCTTCCAACTGATGTCTTAGATCAAGAACTTATTTTTCTTATTTTTCATGAGCTTGGAGTAGTTATTTATTCTCCTTCTTTGATTCTTCAAGATCTTCCTTTAGCGAGAGGATCGTAGCTTCAAGCATTTCATAGTAACTGGATCTATCTCTGAGTTTCTTGATTGTTGTGCTTCTTTCATTTACTTCATTTCTTAATGATGTCACTTCATCCTGCAACTTTTGATATTTTTCCTTGAATAGTTTCCTTACCTTGTTACCTTCCTCTAGTTGAGATTTTAGTTTGGTAGCTACTTCCTTGAAGGTACATTCCCTTTTAATCAATAGATCTTGTTGATCTCTAATTTTGTCTGTTATCCTTTTAAATTCTGCCTCTATTTGATATCTTTCTTGCTCACCCATAAAAGAAAATTTAGTTGTTTCGCTATCACTTTCATCATCTTCACATGGATGGATGCTAGAGGATAACAAATTCATACCTGATGGATCTTGTTCATCTTCATTCTGAAGTGATTCTGAACCTGAAGTGCTTCTTCCACATAATCCCCAATCGATGCTCCCACTGTTATAGACTTTCTGAGATGTCTTCCTCTTCTTAGGTGCTTTCTTCTTAAGCTTCTTTCCCATTGTTCCATGGATCTCCTTCAAGCGATCAAGCTTCTACCAAAGGACCTAGTCTGATACCAATTGTTGGAAATAATACTGAGAGGGGGGGGGGGGTGAATCAATATTATCAAATCAATAAAACTTTTTCATTTCCATACTTAGATACATATACGCTACTTCAGTTCATAGAACCTGCATGTATACACAACTGTGTCTAATGCAACTAGTGTATATCCAGAATACTCATGATTCAGTTAATCCATTAAATGTTGATCTTTAGTTAGTGCATCAGAACTTAATGAACAATAAGCAGGTGCATTAAAACATAACAGATCATCACACACAAGAAGCAGACATGAACACCATGATATAAGGTGGAAACCCAATGTGGGTGAAAACCACTTGCTGCAAGTTGTCTCTATCTTCTTTTAATAAGAAACTTCATTTTACAATAGTTCTGTACTGGTGCAGTCTTATACCAGTACATAGGCTTCTACCTGCAGAGGGCTACAACAATTTCTCATTTTCCAGACTCTCTTGGATGGGAGCTACAACCCCCTTAGCTCTTGTACTAGCCGATCCATTTACTAGTAAGTAGGTGCTTGCCTACTGAATGCTCCAATCTTCACTCGTTCTCCAGCTGCTACTAGAAGGGAGCTACCACCCCCTTTGCTCTTGTACTAGCTGATGTACTAGTACGTAGACACCGGCCTACAATCTCCTTTCATCCTCCAGGGACGACATTTCATACATTTTTAGACTAGATACTCCTGAAGCACAACACTATAATCTGAAGGCCACGTTTCATCCAATTTTCACACTGGACCAATCAATATCATTGAAGCACATAAACAATCAATACTAGCCTCATCAATCTCTGAATCACCCAATACTGAATCACTGAGACCCTGTCAAAAAAATGCAGTCACCAGAACACACAGAGCAGAACACTGAACTTTATAACTTGATGCACTTCCCGACTTCAGACATATCCAAATTATTACATATACAAAGATAATATGTGTGTTAGCAACCAGATCTAGTCCATCAGATCACATAAATATGAGTCATTATGATCCTGATCCATTATTAGAACTCATCCATAAACACTGAGGCTAAACACAATCAACCAAACTGAATATGCAGAATACTGACACCATTAAATAGTCATCAGAACCCATCAACAACCAGAACCACCTGTAACTTCAAACATCATAGCTCAAATGGTATATGCTATTGTAATGAACCAAACCCGCGTACATACGCGCTTTCATCAAAGCCAACCCGCGTACAGATCTATAAATATTCAATCATGACTTGCAGCTATTTCAAAGTTAAGTTATACCCAGTTTAAAACATTACATGCATCAGTATACAGATCTAGAACTAACATAATCAACAGAGATAGTTCATTTCAAACCATTTGATCCCTATCTATCCTTAGATCTTGTTCTCCATCAACTGGTGAGATTTCCCCTTAGCTCAGATCAAGCAATGCATCATCAACCCTTTACCTGCATACTGGATATCATACTTCATCAGATATTCAAGTCTTTTTCAATGCCCTTGCCTAATGATCTTCTTCTCCTTTTATATTTTTAGGCCTTTCTCAATACCATGGTCCAAAACCATAACAAACCAATACCATGGACCCAATACTTGGGATCAGCACATCTGACGAGATACTATGGTCCAAAACCATAGGTTCAAATACCAAGGACTAACTACCATGGACCAAAACCCAATGTATGCGCCTTCTCTTGCATGAAAGTGCATGTATATGCATACGCACCTTTTGATCGATGATCCCACGTGTATACGCGACTTTGATAAGAGGAACATGTTTATACCTTATTTTCTTCATTCTTAGTACTCTGATCATCAACTCTTTTCTACTGACCTGCTGCACTATGATCTGTCATCTGTGTGATTTGCCATCAAGGACAACACTTGTCTCATAATGCCAACAATCTCCCCCTTTGGACTTGATGGCAAAGCTAACTTGTCATACTGAGAACTTTCATCTGATTCCTTTGAGCTGTCCGGCATCCCATGCATTCAGTCACATTTGATATCTCTTCTGTGGATTCATCTACTTATAAATAAGTGAGTTGTTCTTCTATGAGTGGGTTGCCATCAAGTACAACACATGCATCATAATGCCAACATGTGTTTCCAGAACCAAATTCTGAATAACTTGATATTAGTGAGATATGAATTTTTCATCACCCTTCTCGAGAATCTAGAGTGTGATAGTTTGTTCCATGTGCAAAGGAATAATTATGAAAAGGTACTTGATAAAATTCAAAATTAAACTAAAATAAATTAATAAGTGAACACAGGTACCTATCAGAATTGGATAAAATTTGATCCAGGTTGCCCAAAACTTGAACCTGGAGCTCAAAGGATATAGTGGATTATTTGCCCTTTCAATATCACTAAAAGAGAGAAAACTCCTCGCCAAACCATGCTTGCAATTCTCATCGCACATGGCTTTCCCATGTAATTTATCTATCTTCTTATCATTTTAGGATGAAAAAAAATCTAAATGGTTTTGAATCAAGGTAATTATTTAAAAAACTTTGGTCAATTAAGTTTTTCTATTTTTAGATCCTGTATCTTTTACCAGGAATTGGCATGAATTGGCTAGAGGATTTATCTAGGAGAATGTATGAATCACAAATTGTTCTCTCTGTGAAAGAGCCACAACTTTTCATGAAAAATGAGGGGAATAGAATTGTCATCCTTTTGAGAATGATTTTTAAAAATATCTAGACATAAATCCTTCCAAACTACACGTATCGTACAATGTAAAGTTACTTCAAGACTTGCAAATACAGGTCGTGCAGTCAAAATAGATAAAAGAAGGGCAGAAAAATTTCCCTGAATAAGTGACAAAAAAACTCGAGGAATAACCTTTAAACAAAAATTTAACTGGTGGACTGATTTCTCTACTTTTCTGCACCACCATATTTCATAAGTGACCATTCTAATATTGCATATTCCAAACAAAATTGTGGTGCCAAGCATAATGGCATGTAGTTGTAAACATACCATTAAGTTTAGCAATAACTGGTTGGTAGTTGGAACAATGAAAATCCCTCATTGTGATTGACCCACCCTGTTTTCTTCCCTTTCTGAAAACATTATAAACATATACTATTAATCATCATAATGGAGTGAAGGCAGATACAACCAGCTTGATAAGTAATTTTGATGGATCATAATTCTTCTGTACAGAGCTTCCCAAAAAGACAATATAAACAACGTAAAGAATGAAAATATTCTAGCATCCATAATACATGGCGTATTGAAACGATGTAAAGAAATTGATTGAAATAGGACTAAGTTTTCTAGTTTTCCAATTCCGAAATATATATTTATTAATGTGACATCCATCGCCTTCCAAGGAAAATACAAGGAATTAAATAATTAATTTAATTTGTCTTCCATCAACCATACATTCATCAGCTGTGAACCTAAAGTTCAAGCTTTATGTAGACTCTAGCGTTCCCATCATAAGGAATGCCTATTATCCCTAATGGCTTGAAACTAAGTTCATCATCTACTATCCAAAACTACCCATCATCAATCTCTTCTTCTAGCATTCTCTCAATTGAATATAGAGGCATATTTACATTTACAATTAAATGTTGATTAGAAGTCATTTCATAAGCAAACTACTTGGTGAGACCCGATGAAGGGGTAATGGAAACTAAGTCCATTAGCCTTAAAACAAAAAAAAATATCTACACTGAATAAAACAAAATAGTCGCATTAGTATAACTTTTATAAACCTGAGCCTACGACATTATATTCTTCTGCACTAATCATACTTACAAGAATTCTTTAGTGATCTGGATTTCATGAGTGTCATCAAGTCCAAATCAATTTTGCAATAAACACGCTTCCTAAATTTTGTTTTAACAAGCTTACCCAAGACATAAGCCTTGGATTTGATATCAAATGTTAAGTCTAAAGGAATGCCACCCACTCCATCAACGCTAGTCAAGCTAGCACCACCTTTGTAGAGAGGCACCTTCTTGCCTTGCAACACTACATCTATAGTGCCATGGGTTCTCGTGGGCTGATAAAACTTCTATACCTGGCCCGAGGCAACTACAATTTGATAGTACATCAGATCCATGGATGTGGAAGTCACATGAACCCAAAATAACATGGCAGGGTTGTAGAAGCGCATTTTTAAAGTAGCATTTAAGGATATCATCTTGGTGGGAACTCTCACTGCATCTGACCCCTCTGACACATAGAAATCATGGAAGATAATACTCTGCACAGTGACTTTTGGTTTGTATAGCCTGCTGGCACCCCACAGAATGAGTGAAAACATTGTGAAAAGAAGAGAAAAACACAAGATAAAGAGAAAAACATAACAACGCCTCGGTCATCTCTTCTCATCGTCAAATTCATCATACGGTCCTTCCTCTTCTATGACACTACACTGGTTCCAGCCCTTATTTCCTTTGCCATGGTGTCCATCATGTGGCTGAACTTTCCAGGAGCCAGGCTTCAATGACCCCAAAAACTTGCTAGTGGATGACTTCGTGGAATGGTGCCCGAGGGACAAATTTGAATGAGGGGGTGACCCCATGGGGATGAGAATAGGGGTGGACTGAAATGATATCTTTCCCCATCATGAGAATCTAGGGAAGGACTCTAAACATAGTATATAGGTCTTCTAGGTGACCTGGTCGGGGATGAAGGTGCCAAACTGGTCACCTCTAAATCTGACTTTACGTTCCTTTTTTTTCTCCTTACAAACACACAAGCCTCTACTCTATGCTTGCAATATATGATAAATCTACCAATAACAATATCAAAAATTCAGCTCAATACAATGCTAGTACCGCCATATGACTAGTAGCAAAACTATAAGAAAACCCAAGATACAGAGTCCTTAAACAACTGCTTCTCTCCAAATTTCAATATCGAAATCTTGGCTCAATCTAATGCTGATACCACCATATGAATAGGAGAAAGGCAGATCCCTTACATCAATGCTTCTTTGCAATACCCAAAATCAGGCAGATCCCTCTCAACTTCTTATAGCAGTGGTGCTTTGATATATATACACTAAGTATATCAAGTCGAGCATCAACTCAATCCAATACTCAAAATCTCCTAACTGATCTGTTCATATCTTTCCAAGACCATAGACAGATCCCTCTCAAATGCTTATAGAAACATTGCGTGCAATACATCAAATCCACTGCCGAAAACCAACAATTGGAAAAAAAAATGAAGGTGGAGGAGTCCCTTATTACTAGAGGGATAGGAGCAGATGGATTTAATGGCATCATTATATAGGGCAATGGAGGACTCCGAGAAACCTAGAGAAGTCGGGCATCAATGCTGAAGGACAACCTTTGTCCAAAAAGTGACAAAGGTCCCATGGTGAAAATTCCCACGGTATACTCAGGAACATGTACATACATCTCTCTCTTTAAATGCAACTTTAACCTGTCTTTACTTAAGTTTTATTGCCTTCCATGGCAATAAAGAGGGTATCATTTTCCACCTAAAAACAAATTGTTATATGAGTATATTTTAGGATTATAAGCCCTTATGAGGGTTACAAGCTCTTTATAGAAGAATTTGGGGTTAGTGGGCTTTGGGTCCAAATTTTGAACCAAAGCTCTCATACCATGTGTAAGGCCCTATCCTAGGGTCTTCTAAGATATCTATTTTCTTTGGAAATTAAATACAATAAGAGGAAATAATTTACTTTCTTACAACATTTAAACAATGATAATTTACCATTTACATTCTAATACTTACAACTTATAGTGAACATTTCATTTCAATAATTTACATGAGTAATCTATGCATAGAGGAATACATGTACCGGTGGACGGTGGAGATGCCCTTAAGGTGCTACTGCTGCTGAAATGTTCCTCTCGACTACCGAATGGATTTACCTCCTAGCCAACTAAGAAATAATTCCTAGCCCAACAAACCTCCACAGGTTCCCGAGCTCTCCGAGCCCAAGTCCAACCATATGTAGTGTGTCCAAGATGAATAATCCAGAGCAAGATAAACAATACTTCCATCCTCCTGTCTCTCCAACAATTTCTCAAAATATTAGCTAACCCCAAAATCAAAAGCAAGCCAACATCCCCCTTTCTCCCTTCCTCCTTCCCCTCTTATGCCCTTCCTCTCTTCTCCCCCTCAACCACCTCTCATTAATGTCATTAACTTCTCCTTCATCCTTACAGTTGACTTCTCTTCTCCCAAGTAAATTTGAGAGTACATTTGGAAATGTGATATGAATATAAAATTGGGAAATTAATGGGAGAGGACCATGTCTTCTCCCAAGTAAATCTAAGAGTACAATTGGGAATGTGAGATGAATATATATATATATATATATATATATATATATATATATATATAGATATATATAGATATATATATATATATATATATATATATATATATATATATATATATATACACACACACATATATACATATACATATACATATACATATACATATACATATACATATTGGTAATTACTGGGAGAGGACCATGTCTTCTTCCAAGTAAATGCGAGAATACATTTTGGAATGTGAGATGAATATATATATCGCTAATTAGTCAGAGTGGACCATGTCTTCTCCCAAGTAAATGTGAGAGTACATTTGGGAATGTGAGAATAATATATATATTGGTAATTAAATGGAGAGGATCATGTCTTCTCCCAAGTAAATCTGATAATACATTTGGGAATGTGAGATGAATATATGTATTGGTAATTAGTTGTAGAGGGCCATGTCTTCTCCTAAGTAAATGTGAGAGTACATTTGGGAATGTGAGATGAATATATATATAATTTAAAATAATGGAAGGAGACCATATCCTACCCAAGATTCAATTTAAGAAGACAATCTCGGAATTTGAATAATATCAATAATGAATTTTATATTATTAAGTAAATTTATAGTTCCCAAATGAAGGTATTCACCAATATCTCTCAATATTTTCACGTAACGTAAACATTAATAAAATTTTCATGGTAAGATTAAGTGGGGCATTACAAAGGATTCATGGCCTTATCTTGTCCATATGGGTGGAAACCCTCGTGCAAAGACCAAAAAAAATATTTTTCTAGCCATTGATGGTACAATTTACTAAAGAAGCTTTAATCACTACCTTCAATGGTTATATGATTAAACACCATAACTAGAGAATAATAGTATTGAAAGCTAATGAGCACAGCCTAATAAATTCCATATGGCTGGGAGCTAGATCCTTTAAAGGAGAGTCTCAAAGATGACCCTATCTTTATGACTCCTCTTTCTCACTCATGGTCGAAGCTGACTAGGTTGTTTAAGAGGATCTACTAGCTATTCCAAACCTTGTTTAAAAGGATCTACTAGCTTTTCCAAACCATTATGTTGACAAAGCATCGCGAGACTTAGCAACAACTTATGGAAGTGGGCTAGGAAAGTGTTCAAGGAGTTGTCACATGAGTTCAAGGAGCTCCTTTGGAGATGAATAATTGTTGAGTATGAGTACCTGTATACTATAAAAATGAATGCCTCAAACCTTACAACTCCTTAAGTTGATTTTCCAAAATATATGTGAATTAATGTGAACTAATGCCTCTAAACTTTGATATAAACACATAAATTTAAATAACATTAAAATCATTATTGGATTGAGGAAAGTGAACTTGAACAAGCATGCTATTGGTAATTTCATATAGTCATAAGAAACATCTAATTAAAAAAATATTTAAAATAATTTGTTTATTTTTTTCCTATTGTCTCTAGAGAGACAAAAGAAACCATCTCCTAAGAAAAATAATTCATGTGTTCTATATTGAAGAGACATTCTTGTAAGACAATAACTTGAGATACTCCCTTAAAGACAATAGATAAGCTTCTTTTTCTCTCCACTTAAGAAAATTTACTCAAAAAGTGTCTTAAATATTGTCTTAAAACCCCCCTCTTTGCAGTAGTGCAACAAAGAGGTCACTCTCCAAAATAGAAATATTATTATAACTATTATTGCATCTAGAATTTAAAGAGAGATTATGATAAGATAAGCAATTAACTTATAAAAGAAAATTAATATACTACATAGAGGAAATCAATCCAAATTTAAAATATCAAAAAGTTATTATTACTTTAACTACTATAAAGAAGAAAACTGACATTATTAAAATGAGAGCAAACTCTCATGAACACCATAGTGAATGAAAACACTACACAATTAGTGAAATATTATGTGTTTAAAGAACTTTTCTTGTAACATTAAAATGGTTAATGTCCTAAAATATTTTATATTAGAATATCCTCAATATACCTATAATATATATTAGTTTCAAAATATTTCTTATAACACTATTTTTTCTAACATTTTAAGTAAAAAAACTATGTGACTTAGTAATATTTCTTTTAAAACTTTTAAAATATTAAAATACAATTAAAAAATCAAAATAATTCTTTAATCTTTTAAAAATTCAATAAAATAATACTGATTTAACATATATATCATCATTGTAATCGCCATTCTTTTAAAAATTTAAAAATTCAATAAAATAATATTGGTTTAACATATATATCATCATTATAACCACCACAATGCTATACAACATTAGCATTAAATATTTTGATTACTTATAATTCTAAAAACAATCACTCCTTTAAAATTTCATTTTATTTAAATATTAAGAATGAAGCTCATAGAGCTAGACCCCCAAGTTGTGCAAATTCTATCAACCAGAAAGAAGTTGTACACATCCATCTAGCGACCACCAATCCACTTTTTTGTTTCAAAAAGTTTAACAATGTACATGAAATTCAATAATACATCCATCTAGTACCATCAATCCAACATTGTACATGAAATTCAATAATACATCCATCTAGTACCATATTCAATCCACTTTTTTATTTCAAAAAGTTTAACATTGTACATGAAATTCAATAATATAAATACGTCAATAATACAAATTCATTGTTCACGTGATATAGTACCAACCACTCCATCCAACTTTATAGTTTTATAAGTAAAATTATCCCTTTCCTAAACTTTACCATATGACAAAGTATATTTAGTCTAATATCTTTTTCCATTTCATTATAGTTCTCTTACTTTTATGTATATGTTAAAAAAATTAATTTATAATTAAACTAAATACTAAATTAATGTAATGTTTTGTTTGTGGGAAAAAATCTCTAACTGTTAAGTTATAAAATATATAAAAGTATAGATATATATCCATTTATAACTTAAAAAAAAACCATATGTTTAAAATTCACCAACAAATTTATAACAAATTATAATTCTTTTATGAATTGAAGCTTCAACTATAAAACTTTTCACATCACCATCAAAATTTTGACACAATTTGAATCAATGAACGAACTCGCCAAAATTAATGGCAAAAACTTCTAATCCTCTATGCATGGTAGACAATCCGTATCAAGTAACTAGTGCTCTTCTCCCTGGGCTATCAACAATATTGAAAGGCTTTCTCCAACCCCGATGAAATAGAAGATCTTGGACCTCTCTTTAGCCGAACTTTATATGAAATCAATATTGGAAAATGCAACTCTCTGATCGAATATTTACCCAACTTTATACGAAACCAATCTTGGAAATTGCAACCGTCTCACTGAATATTCACAAAATACCACCACCGCCGTATAATAATGACTCTGTTATCGGGAAACCAGTCACCATGCAGCTAACCCTACCATGGAACTTTTAATGGGTGATGCACATTACGTTAGAGGATGATCTCGATGGCAGTAACAGTGACTTGAGAAAATGGGGATGATTGATTACTCTCTCCCTTGATGCTGACATGAACAGAAACCAGAAGGCAACAAACCTACTGATAGATTCCTATGAGACTAAACGGTACGAATGAAATTCATATAAAATTATCAGAGCAGACGAATGTGAAGATGATACTGTTGTTTGTCCTCTGCGACGTAAATTATAACACCTTCTGTCACATGAGACAAATGAAGGAATAAGAGAGCAAATTATTATGCCAAGCGAGAAAATATCGAAGGAGATACTGCACAAATCTTTAGAAAGACGAACCTCATCATGACGGCACACAGCGAGAGGATCCATGCCATCCACTTCTCTTCACGATAAGAGAGACAATCTGAAATCAACTTTACCAAACGCAAAAGAGAAATAATGATGGCCCTCCTGATCACTAACTACATCATCATTATAACCACCGTACTTGAAGGCCTGGAACCACTTCAACAAGAAGATTAAGAGACAAATGACGCTAATTGCAATATTTGTTTATATTGATCATCAATCAATTTTAGCAATCAATATTTTTTAGAGTTATAGCTCTACTACGAGATTTTGTATTTGGCTAAATTTAAAAGTTGACATATACTGTCCCAATACATTAATAGAGCTGTAATTCCAGAAATATTGATAGCCCATCTTTCCTGAACTCGATCTCAGTATGTAGTCATTAAAGCAGGAAAAATGTAAGTCATTTGTGTAGAACTCTCTGTCACATCTATCACATTAAGATGGAAGAGATTTCCAGAAATTTCTGCAAGATTTTATCAAAATCTTGCTGGAATTTATTTTCATTATTTTCCGGACTAAACTATGGCCCAATTAGACTACCCTGCTCTCAAGGACAAAAAGATAGTTTTCATCTCTTTCTGCTGATCACTCCTGGCTATCTCCAATGGAAAAGCACGGAAGCTGCTCTAAACAATAATATGCCAAAGAGCTGCTCTAAACACTAAATATGCCAAAGAGATCGCCAGATAAAACTTATATTTTCCAAACTAGGTTACCGCAGGAGCTACTTCCTCGAAATTCATTCAATACATTCCTTTTTGGGAGACCTTTGATCATGAAATAAACGGCGTCTTCTGACGGTGTGCTGCAACTATCAAATTTTGATTCTCCCACTGATTCAAATTTTGATTTCTCAAATAGTGTTTCTTGAGATCAAATCCTACAGATCAACTCGACGGAACATAATTACTATTAACGTCCTTTGATCTGAAGCACTCTTTGCGAGGTGGCTGTTCAAGTTGGCGATCGAGCAGATAACTACTCTGCAAGAGATAAGTGTATTGAGATCATACGATGATCAATGTTTGATTTACAGCAAACGCGAAATGATCAGTTTTATTGATCGGTTTTATCAGGCAATAAGGGCCCGTACTCCCCAAATGTCAGGGCGGCCACTACTGGGATTTACATAGGGTCTCGCTGTTCTCAGAAGAATTGTAGGGTCCTTCTACCTAGTCGGCCATGAGCAGACCACCCAGGCTTTATTGCAAAGTTCCGGAGCAGGACGAGAAGGGCTTACACCAAGCATTGAAGGAGGGCGAGTAAAAAAGAAATGGCCCGGAAGCACGTAAAGGCACTCACAACCATGAAGGAGTTGACCCAGGCTTGGATGTCAACATGGAGAGCCCTAGTGGGTAAGCTCAATTATTTTTCAATGTCTTGTGAACAACTGCTCGCCTCGGTAGGGATGAGTTGGAATTCGCTGTTAAGCTATCTACAGATTGTGAACATATTGGTCAACAGGTGGTTACATTCCATTTCTTGTGTGAGAGTGATTTGGATCAATTGCTTAACAAACCTAGGCTCATAGCAAGGAGTTTGTGGAGAGGTTGAGTCTGTTGTGCATTGTTGGGAAAGAATTGCACTCGGTGTAGTGTGTTGTAAGTTTTGTGTAAAATTGTGAAGCTCTCATGCCCAAGTTAAAAAATCAAGGAAGAACAAACATGAAATAAATGATCAATTGGTAGAGGAGGCTCGCTCACCTTGAGAGTGTTTGCATAGGACACTTTTATTTTTTAGTAAGCAATCTTATACATATATAGGATTACATGTCTATTGGGGAGTTTGAACAATTCCTTAATAAATAGGATCTGAATCGTAAATAAGATAACACAATCCCAATGCTCTACAACAAGTGACTAATAATGAATTAATCTAAAACTAACTAGATTTCTCCATTATTCTTCGGTTACAGTGACGGCACCCTACTCTTTCGCTCAAATAAAGTATAACCAAAATACATTTGCGGGTAATGCTACCCAACTTCGCTCTTGAAGTATGATCTAAAGAACTACTAATGAAAGTGGCTAACCCTCTCGGCAGTTTTATCTACCTCGAAGAGGCTTCGTTGTTGGCTATAGATAAGCACATAGCATGGGTTCTTGTGGATATGGACACATTTGAGGGATTACCACGGCTGCTAAAAATCCATTTCGGAGAGAAAGAAATCATTTAGTCATTAGACATATGAGGGATTACGAGGGTCACTAAAAAACGAACGATTTGGGAGAGAAGGAA
Source organism: Pinus tabuliformis (assembly GCA_031772625.1). NCBI lineage: Eukaryota > Viridiplantae > Streptophyta > Pinopsida > Pinales > Pinaceae > Pinus > Pinus tabuliformis. The sequence goes on from CM062811.1 coordinate 873,028,168, forward strand.
ATATTTCATCCATTAGACTACTAGAAAGTTTCATTTAGATGTTTCAATTGTACAAAGGTGGGACATAGTCAAATCGTGTGAGGCTCCTTGATGACATGGATATGGTTTCCAAAATCCAATAAAATTCCCACAATCCTCTAGCAATGTAGCTTACACAAGAAAAACCCTATAGAGGGTTTCTAGCGAAGGGTTGATTTACTCCCCAAAGTCGGCGAAAGAAAACCTTAATAGCAAGGTGGGAGACTTATTATTGAACACTCACCATATGGTGAAGGACATCAATTTTGTGAGGGATGTGATACTAATTCGATCAAGGACTCGAGCTATGGTGTTGGTCTTCCTACTGAACCTACCAAGGGATTGGTGGAGGATAAAATTATGGAGGTGTTCAACAAAAGACACATAATAGATCTCACCATTGGCCTAGATAACCCACAATTGTTGGATACCTATCATACGTCTCTATTTAAGATAGAACCTTATATTCAAGAACTATCACACTCAACTCTATTATAAATCTACGAGATTCACTTTATGGCATTACTTACACTTCCCAAAACTTACTAAACACTACACTAAATGTTGTTACATCTTACAACCCTGAACTCACAATAATCCGACAAGAAAAGAGACTTTTTAAAACCTTGTTATGAGATCCAAAGATTGTCCCATGAACTCACTCTTTCATTCAAATATTACATCCACATTCTTGGACTGCCCTAAGCCTTCTTCCACCTCTACACCCAGTGTTGCCTCCCCTTGTGTAGAACCTTCAAACGCTTTAAAATATACTCCTATGATTTCCTACAAAGATGCATTGAAGAAAACCAAATTTCCTTTGTTCAATGGAGTCTCTCCTATAGACACCTTACCGAATGATCCTTTCTTTTCATTTGAGAATGTCGCTGTTAGGAAGAAAAATAAAAATAAAAAATCTCTAGTTAGAGAAGGAAATCCTACACAACCTATGCAAGGTGCTTTAAGTTTGTCTCCTCCCACAGACAAGGAAAACGACTCATGGTCCCTTAGAGCACACATGCCCTCGCTCTCCTTCAAACAACGGAATTCTTGTGTCTCAACATTTGAGGGGTTGGGGAAGCCTCAAAATTTTCCACCCTCAAAAGACTCATCAACATCGACATACCCTCTGTCATTTTGTTTCAAGGGACTATGGTCTCTAGAGATAAACCAAGAGAGACCCTTCATAAGTTGTGCTTGGGTTGTTATTCATGTGCAACTAATGCCAATGGCCTATTGAGGGGGATTTTGTCTCTATGGAATTGAAACGAGGCTTCCTTATAGGCTTCTTCATCTAGTATTGGTATCATTTTAGAAGGGATGTTATGTGGCTTGATAAGGTAGGATTTTGACTTGGACATGGAAAACAATCTCTTAATTTTGAGAAAATTGGCATTTTTCCCACTTAGTTTAAAATTCTATAAGCCATTAAAGTTTTGAGTTTTTGGATAACTAAGAAAAAGATATTGGTAACTAAAGTATCATCAACAATGTGATTACTAATCCTAGTTGATAATATATCTCTTCTTAAATAAATGAGATTGATATTTGTACATAGGGTTTGGAATCATGCCTTGAGCCATTCTTAGCACTCTCAGTGTTTATGGTTTGTAACCCTACCAAGGACATGAAGGACTTAGGGGTTGAACCCTAAGACAAAGAAAGATATGCAATATTGAGCATTATCATGGTTTGGAACCCTAGTGTTGAGTGATATAAGTCTAGGGTTTGGAATCAAAACCCTAACCAACCAATTTCAAACCCTAACTAATCTAAAGGTTTGAAGAAAATTCTAGGGTTTATACAGTAAATCCTAAGATAGAGGAAGTAATTCAATAGTGAATATTTCAGATGTCTACATTTTATAGTCATTAGATGAACTTGAAGATACCGGGTTGAGCTTGATTTTTTATCTTTCAGATAAAAGGATCAAGGAAGTATTATTGTTGGTAGAATAATGAAAGAACAACTCATCTTGAACTCCTTGGCAGAGTGGTGTTGTTTTTGTAATAACTATGCAAGAGAGTTTTCCAAACTTCTCCTCTCATTAGTACAACTTGTTCTAACATTTGAACTCTTGTTAAAGTACTTCATGTGATAAAGTTACAATATTGATTTTGTTGTATAATGTTTATTGTGGTTGGGAGGATCTAGTGTTTAAAGATTGTATTTCTTAACAAAGCCCTAGGGTTTTGGATAATCAAGATTGAATACCTAGGTTGAATATCTAGGGTTTGTAGTTTTAGGGTTTATAAACCCCAAGTGTGTGAGAACAAGAAAAATGTAGGGTTTCTGGATAAAACCATAGGACTATGATTATAGGGTTTGTATGGATATAGAATTTGGATATAAAACCCTAGTTTGATGAGTGCAAACCCTAAGTATTAGGGTTAGGGCTTATCGGTCAATCCCTAGGGTAAATTTCTTTTCGAAACCCTAGTTCCATGATGTGAATATGGATGATGTTAGTGCAAGAAAGAGCTAACATGTTGTGTACTTTCTTGATTACTATTGCCATTGCTTTTATTTGCAGTCCCTTATTTTGATATGTAGAAATTTCTTGTAGAATCAAACTACATATTGTAATATGCTAAAACAATTAACTTGAATCTACTCTACTCATTAGCAGAAACAATAAATTATCAATGAAATCATGAAGCATATAAGAGAAAGAATTAAATCAACACATTACATAATGATTTCTTTGGGAAAGCCACATCTAAAATCCATGTTATCTATATATTGCATTAGTCAAAGAATCTAGATGAATACAATATGCTCTTCTTAACCTTGAACTCAACCTACACAAGTATTTTCTACCCTCTTCCTCACTGAGTGCCTTTAGCCAATACTTATCCAAAATCCTATCCTTTCAATCTCCTACTTCCTTCCTTTCACAAGCTCCACGTACAAACTTGTTCTTCCTGTTGCTTGGCCTCACCAACTCGTGCTCACGAAAACAATGAATAAACTTGTGCCTCCATTCCTCCTTTTAAAGGAAATTTGAATGGTTAAAATTAATGAGTTTTCTAATTGATGAATTATTTATTTTAGACCTTCTTCTGATTGCATGCACCATTTGTTTAATTTAGATGGATTTACAACTCATAGTATATTGTCCCTAAACTCCATTCTCAACTAAATCTTTCTCGGATCTGACATGCATCAGTTAATTATGAGTGAATCTTCAGTTTACTAGTTGATCACTACACACAACACCACATTGCACTTTTGGCAGCACCCCACTATTCGACAGGCATCACCCCACTAGTAGATGTTGTACCTTATTACTGCAGGTTACACCCCACTATTGTAGGTTACACCACACTACTACAAGATGCACCCTACTACTAGACCTCCCACTAATTCCTCCATGAGTTGGAGCTAGTTTAAATGACTTTAACTGAGTTAGAATTAATTAAATAATCACAACTCAAAATAAAATCAACTAGTGCTCATAATTGTGGGAGAAACTCTACATGACTCTAGTTAGACCCTCAACTTGAATTAATTGAGCTAACTATGTCAAATTAACTTAGTTGACTATTACAAGTTGTCATGAGATGTGGAATTATAATTTTATTCCCAATTTAATTCATGGGCAAATTAAATTAGGATTTTTCTTCATGTTATTTTTAACATTTCTTGTTGTTATTTTCAACAATCCCTCTCAACAAGAAAGGAGTTAAACTCTATCTTGACCTAGTAACTTTGGAATTTTATGGATGCAAATCTTATCACTTTCGTTGTTTCTATTACAACGTATGTAATCCAAAAAAGAATTCAAACAAAGTAAATGGAATCAACTATGTTTCCAATTGTCTACTAGGAAAGTTGTGTTGTTGCTGACTCTACTACTAAGCCTCTTTCTCTACTGTCAACAATGCTCTGCAGTCCTCAATATGTGACTAACATTGATCCTCCTGCTACTGAATAATGTCGGCCCGTGTAGCAAGGTTAATGATCCATGAGACAAACATCCCTCCATGGACCCTACCCAAATTATGCAACTCTAGGACTCTGATCTACTCATATTGTTGTTGATACCTCTACACTACAACTACAACTACTCCTATAATGAGTCCAAACTCTGAGATCCTAAAGCACTAGCTTCCATAACGCTACTCCTTCTCATGCTAGACTCCCAATGAGTCTTAATCCCCTTATGGGAAATCTCTCTGCTCCCAAGTACTGATTGCAACTAGTTATGCACTTGTCATATGGATGATTGTCTACACATGTTGACATTGAATCTGCTACTATGATATTGTGGTCTCTTGTAGCAAAGGTGGTGGTCCCACAGAAAAAATATGGAATTCATCTGATGGATATCCTTGTTGTAACTGCAGTTAACCCTACCCAAATATTTTCAGTCCTGGGACTAAGAATCTACATCGCTCCACCTCATCTTGGAGGTATAGTTTCATGTGCTTCCTCAACCCACATGCCTCAAACTCTCCTCCTACTAGATATCTCTAATAGTTTCTCTTCATCAGCATCATCTCGGTAAGTCCAATTGCTCACTAGATGAGCCTTCCTCTTAAGAGCTAAAGCATTATCCCTCTCAACCAAAACATCTCTAATCCCTACATTTCTCCTCAAGGTTGTGCATGCCTCTTCCTGTAATGTGTAGAGGCTCTCAACCCTGACACTAAATTGCTTGAATTTACATGAAGTAATATGCTTGAGGTAGGCCTTCCCATCTCTAAAGACTATTTCATACCCATTGTCTTCAACCCTCAATTTCTTCATGAGTTCAAGTTTCTTAGATTCATGGCTATTATGGAATAACTCATTGAGATTCTTCCACATAGAAAAATGAGTCTCTTTTCCATGTAGTTTCAATACTATGTGGTCTTGCACACCCTCCAGGATGATCCTCTTGCCTCGTGCTATACTCTTCTTCTACTCTACTAGATTTCATGAACTATGAATTCCTTCAACTGATTATATTCCAATACTTCCTCCATCATGTCCTTCCCATTAATGTAATTTGAGCTACCCTCAAGGGCATACTCGAGTCTCAATTCATAGAACAACATCTTGCTATCTCTAAAGAATGATTCTGCAAATTTTATTTCTCCTACAAAAGGAAAAATCAAATTCTCCTCTTCCAGAAATTCCTACAAATCTAAAGCATTAAAGACCATTATATCTTCTAAATAATGATGTTCATTCATCTCTATGAGCCTTGTTGAGATTTGACATTATGGATTGTATGTCCATGTATATATGCTTGAAAATTTCTCTTTTACTAAATTGATGAGACCTTCTCACTGGCACATTTGATGCATACCTGTCAAGGCTCAGTAAAACTAATTCCAACATCCATATGAAGGTTCTGATGGATGAACCTGAGCAACTACTTCCTTATGTGTTTGAATCCCCAATGAAAGAGGAAGTTGTCTATTGAATTGGATAAGAATAATATTGGGTTAATTCCCTATTTGGAATTGGAAGTCTAAAATTTCCCTTGGGAAAGGGAAGAACGATATCAAGATTCTATTGTAGGCTTATGATCATCATGTGCATGTAGCAAACCAGGTTGCAAGGATTCTATGATTAACCCAGACGTACTAATGATAGAAAAAGAACAAACAATGGTTAGTGTTGTCTCTCCTATGATGAGCTTAAACCAATCTTTTGTGGTACCAAGTTCTACTAGGGTAGGTTGTATGAAAACATGTGTAGGGACTTACGAAGTAATTGCTTGTTACTTTGCTTTGAGAAGCTATATGAGAATATAGTGATCTATGACAAGATAAACCATATTGGCATCAAGTATGATTTCTTTCGTGACTTGATGTAGAAAGAAGTGGTGAATCTCCAATATTTCTCCATCATTGAGTCCTTCTATACTGAATCCTAGAAGAGATATAGAACTCTTCTACTCTTTCCCAAGAAGTCTAGGTTGAGACCTAGAAAGGATGTGAAGATCTATAGGGAAATTTATATCATTATGAGTCTAGGTTGAGACCTAGAGATGCTTCAAAATTACTTTTTACATATCAAGATGCTAGTTCAGAAAAATAAGTAGTTTGAGACCTGGTTTGAACTGTAATTGAAGGCATGCTTATGAAGGTGGATGATATCTAAGGTTTTGTCACATGATCTTGGTATATTCTACCATAAAAACTCTTCATCTGGGGTAGTATTATCTTTTTGATATGATGAAAAGGGTCATATCTTACTAAACATGATCGAGACATTGACACGAGAAACCTAAGCACTTTTGGATGCACTGTTGGGTTAGTATAGATACTGTCTTGAAGTATCTTTTAAGATATCTCTAAGAAAGGAATCCTTGTTTTGGGTTTTTCTCCCTCGTGGGTTTTTGCCTAGTCTGTGACCTAAATATATTTGTCTATTATTGTGCTTTATGATCTATGTTTTCTCCTTACTATTATTGATTGTTTTTTGAAGTGAATTTAATGTTGGAGATGAATAAATTATACAACATGCTCTAACAACATCACTTTTCATTAACTGAAGCTTAGAAATACTATAAATTCTATCCACATTTGATTTCTCAACAACCTCCTTATCTAAGAGGTCCCTGGGCTGGGTCATGGGATTCAGTTGATCTCGAAGACACAAAACAATAGATACTATGTTTGCTTGCTTATTGAGACACAAAAAAATAGATACTATGATTTCTTGCTTATCGAGACACAAAATAGTGGACTCAAACTCAATGTTATAATCAATAGCTTATTGTTCTTGCTCTTTAAAACTAGTCCAATTATTTTTATTTATCAAGAAGAATGAACACAAACACTCAAATTGTACAAAATAGGAAAAACACAAGGATGCAATTTTTCGATAAAATGTTTTGAAGGGTGAAATGAAATATCTCAACACTAGGTGGTGTTACAGATCCATTTAGGCACATCAACCCCGACTTACAGATCAGTACTATTAGGGCCCATCAAATCTTAATTTAGTTGTTACATGCCCTGATGAAGTCAACCATCAGAATGCCTCCTTCCCAAGAGATTCCATGATTGAAATCATCCAAAAAATTGTCTCTAAGAAGCTCAGCACAGGCAAGCCTTTATCAAGGTGCAGTACTGTGTAGCCCAATACACTGCTAGGATGCATTGCAACGCACTTGAGCCCCCTTTGGCCGGAACTAGGTGAATTTGAGCAAAATATGCATTGGGGTTTGGAATATTCTTATCCATAGGATGCCTCTAGAAGTTTCCCATGGCTATCCACTCCTTTGGGCTCGAAATTGGATGCGGGAGGAAGTTAAGGAACATCAATCCCTTTATCCCTTCCTACGTGGAACTAAATCCTAAGTTTGGAAGGGCATTCATTGTCACCATTTATGGCATAACTTCCTTCATTCACGTATAGAAAGACCACTCATCTAAGTGATCAGAGGCTAGAAATCATTGAATTATAGGGAGATGTTGTTAGTATGAGACTTGAGTTGGTTTCAAGTATTGTAATGATATCAAAATATCTTGATTGTTATGAGGAGAGGATGGGATTGAACTGGAGGAGTGGCACTGAATCAAGAAAATTGCGTTGTAACTCTTTCTTTTACTAATGAAGTGTTCAAAGCTTTTTCCATATGTTTGTATTATTTATTGATGTTTTCATATGTGTATTATGCACTTGATTCCTTTTTATGTTTAATAAATAGATCATTATCATATGCTTTGATCGATTTTTATCTTCTGTTTGTGTGCAAGTAATTTTGAAGTAGATTAAGTACGGAAAGGAGTGACAGAATTGGTCAAGGGAGATAAGGAGTAAGAGAAAGCTTCAAGTAGGCTTCTTTACTATAATATTTAATCTATTGGTTATAGAAAAAGTAGGGAATGCTTTGCATTGTTGTTCTAGACTTATCTACTAGTCTAGGGTTTAGGCATTTATCCAAAGACACTAAGATTTCCCAAAACAAATTGGCCACTCCACTCGGGACCAATTATCCATATTAGTAGCTTATTAGCCTCTTAAGACATTTTTACATACTGTACTTTTGGTCGTTGATTGAATTTCTGTCTTATTTCATTGAAAATTGAGTCAAAACTGTGTCAAATTGGCTTCCATCCTTAAGTAACCAAGTTGGCCACCTTGTAAACTGTGATACACTGAACACAACATTTGGGGAGATTGCCTACCCATACTTCTCAGTTCGCCAGGAGGTATTCTATAGTTCACAGTTACTTGGTAAACATTTTGCCTATATTATCCCTCTTTTGTTTTGTTATGTTACTTTGATTAAAATAAATTTAATTGACCGTGGATAACATCCTCCATGCTCCCTCCTTAGTTGATCTTAGGTTGAAACATATGGTGAAAAATCCGGAGTCCACCCATCAAGGAATTCCTTTTTATGGGAATCCTAGTCCTTTTCCTTCTTTTGGAAATATTTGTGCTCCATATATGGCTACATTGTCCCTTCAAAGATTTACCGTTGGCTTTCCAGTATGGTTGTTTTCAACCTCCTTGGTCCAAATTGTCATGATTTCTCTGCAATCGAGTACACCTCTAGACAAAACTAACCTCCAGTTGATCCTAAATTTGGCCCTTTGCCTTCTTCCTTAGTTGTTTCTTCCTCCCCTTCTTCATCTTCGCCTAGTGAAAGTATTGGTGCTTGTAACCAGGTGACTAAGAAGAAGAAGCAGCAAATTCAGCAAATGGCCAACCAAGCCACCATTTCTTTGAATGCAACATCTAATGAGAAAATTTCTGTTAAGCCTCACAAAGTTTGATATCCATGCAAACTTTGTGCAGGAGACCATCTTCTTCGAAATTGTCCTAATATACCTTAGATCTTAGAACGATGGTCTTCCCGTTCACATCATCCTGTGTCATCAGCTTCTGGAGATCATGTTGGTGACACACCATCAACTAGTGGTAGTAAAGTTGATGGAAGGAAGGGTAAAGTTAAGTTTCCCTGTAGGTTATTTGAAGGGAATCACCCCATTCACCTTTGTCCCTATCTGGATGAAGCCAAAAGAGTGTTGGATAACCATCCTACTTCACCGCAACAACTTCCATTTGGTTACAGGAAACTCTCCGTAAGTCCTTCACTCGTTGAAGAATTGACTGACCAAAATCAACCGTAGCTCAAAACCACTCTCTCTGAAAGTGAATCATATGAGTCTATACCCGATCCAAATCGACAGGTTGAGGTAACAGTTGACCTGATTTCACCTTCAACTAATCGTACCTTTCTCGAAGAGAGGAATATGATACCACTCAAGTTCTTTTTGTCTCATTAGATTCTAGTGAGCTTGGGGAAATCCTCCTGTTCCATCAAGACAGGAGGAAAATCCTCCCGCTCTCGTAACTCAAGGGGTTAATTCTCATGTTTCTACGGTACCCCCTCTAAGTAGTCTAGCCACTTCCTTTGATTGGAATCAACTCGCAGGATTTCATCTTCCTTCTTATATGCCTTTCCAAATCATAGTACAAGTTTGTAATATGATTGTATCTCGCACTATTATAGATGAAGGTGCATCAATGAGTATCCTTTCCTCAACTGCTTGGCAAGCACTTTGTTCGCCGCCTCTTGTGCTTGTTACCTAGAATCTGTTCGGTTTTAATAGAGGAACCAGTTAACCATTAGGGATCCTCCCTCAGTTACCTATTACTTTTGGAGGAAAAATCATTTATCTGAATGTGATGGTAGTCCCAAGCCCTTTAGATTACAATTTACTTCTTGGGTGCAACTATGTTTATGATATGGGAGCCATTGTTTCAACACTCTTTTGAGTGATTTGTTTCCTGAATGAAGGCAGAATTGTCACCATTGACCAGCTTTCATTTCCCTGTCCAAATATGGCTTCTAGTCAACAATCTTCCCTATGTGGTCCTTTTGTACCAATGGTATCATCCCCGCCAGGGGTTAATTATGTGGTAGCCCGTTCCATACCTACATCAACTGGCGATCAAGTCAGTGATGTTGTACATCATGTATTGGGGGCACTAGAACCAGATGTCTCCTTCATGACCACTTATGAGTTGTGATCGAAAGAATATGAGGATAGTTCTTTTACTATGTCAACCTCATTAAAAAAGTGAAACAGGTTCACGAGGATATTTCCTTGTCTTGTGTCAACCTTGTTAAAAAATGAAACAAGGAACATGAGGATAGTTCTTTTACTGTGTCAACCTTGTTAAAAAAAGAAATAGGCCTATGACGATAGTTCCTTGTCTTGTGTCAACCTCGTTAAAAAATGAAAAAAGAATATGAGGATAGTTCCTGGTCTTGTGTCAACCTCGTTAAAAAATGAAACCAAGGAATAGGAGGATAGTTCATTGTCTTTGTGTCAACCTCGTTAAAAAATGAAACAAGGGTCCATGAGGATGGTTCTTTTACTGTGTCAACCTCGTTAAAAAATGAAATAGGTTCATGAGGATACTTCCTAGTCTTGTGTTAACCTCGTTAAAAAATGAAATAAGGAGTATGAGCATAGTTTCTTGTCTTCTGTCAAGCTCGTTAAAAAATGAAACAAGGAATTAGAGCAGAGTTCCTTGTCTTGTGTCAAGCTCATTAAAAAATGAAACAAGGTCGCAAGTTCCAAGTCGAGTCTTTGATTAGATCTCATAAAATCCCAGTCGAGTCTTTCACTTGATATCATAAATGAACCTTCATTCCATCCACTTAATAGCCACAAATAGTCTACTTAGGTGAATGTAATGAAGCTTGGGGGCATGCACCTAGTGGTAAAGTTATGTTTCCCTGTAGGTTATGTGAAGGGAATCACCACATTCACCTTTGTCCCTATCTGGACGAAGCTCCAAAAAGGTGTTGGATAATCGTCCTGCTTCACCGCGGTGACTTCCATCTGGTTATAGGAGACTCTCCCTTTCATCATGTTGGGGGCATGTGAACCAATCTCAAACATAATTTTTTGTTTTAAGCTTATGTAAAAATGAAACTCAATCCAAGCATAGTTCTTTGCTTCAAGTTTGTCTAAAAATGAAATTGAATCGAAGCATAGTTCTTCATTTCAAGCTTGTGTAAAAAATAAACTGAATCCAACCATAGTTCCCTATGTTTCAAGCTTATCTAAAAATGAACCCATTTCCATTTTTAACCCTCGTGATTACCATTCTATCAGCCTCTTTCGTAAGATGAGCCTTGGTTGTTTTCATCCCATCGCCACCATCCCTTTGGCTAATCATACGCTTTCACTTGGTTATTTTACCCTTTTCTAGGAACAGTTGCAATGAATGGTCTTACTAGCCAGCCTCTTCACATAAATCAACATGTTTTGAGAAGTTCCAACATCACCGGAACTAGTTGCTATCCTAGACACCACTCGTTCCTCAAAATGGAGTTCTCTTTAAGCTCTTTTCAGACTCCCTAAATATGAAATGATTTCCGACCACTTGTCCTTTCCAGCTCATTAATAGATTGGAATTGATATCTCTCTTATATTATTTTATGCTTTTTTTGACTTGAGCGACAAATCTATGAAAAAAAACTTGTGGAGTTTTCGTTTTGTACCTTTTCAAACTCTCTAAACATGAAAATGACTGAGTTATCTTTGTCGTTAAACTCGTTAAAACATCAAATAGAAAACTTGTCCATCTAGACAAGATGAAGTTTCACCTTTGCTAAACTCGTTAAAACATCAAATAATGATGGATTCACCTGAACGGTGGAATTATACAACAAGAATATGTCATCCTCCTCAAGATTGATAAAAATAAAGAGGTACTGGTCAGCAATGACTAGGGAAAATGGGAAAAAGGGGAGAACACTTTATGGTAGCAAGTCGCTCTTGAACATGAAACTTTCACCTCATCAGCATCACTATGTGGGTTGGGTCATTTAGCGTGATGGTTATCACACCGTTGGTCTATCATACCATCCATTACTTTGTTTTGGGTCAATGCTACCAATTCATTTTAGTGTCACCGACATGTTCAAGAGAAGTCATTCAGTTCAAACTTCATCCTTTGGAATACTGAAAACCTTCATTTTCATGACCGTCATTCCTAAACCTTCTATTGTCCGTCAATTTTCATCTCCAAAATCATTTACCTCGTTTCGTGTCGTTAATGTGGGATACATCAAGGCCCTCCTGTGACAAGCCACTTCTTGTCAACATCAGCACATTATCCAAGAATTTGACTTAGAAACACCCCTTCAGTACCTTGAGGCTTGCATACATCAATGGCAGGTTTCTCGCTTCCGTCGATAGGTTGACATCACTAGCCTTCGACCAAAAGACTTTGTATGGTGTTCAACATCAAATAATTTATTCACACGATGCGAAATGTATTATAGTACCTTGAGGGTCATTATCATTATCGGTGATTCCTCTCACATCTGTTAATGGCTTACATCATTGGTTGGTGATCAGATGATGTCTTCCCATGTTTGACTTCAGATCATCTATTCACATGGTTAGACTTGTACTTGAGGAAAAGATTGAACGAGATTGAAGACCCCAGATCTAGTTTCATCTATTCGGGTTGTGATATTTTCAGGAGTACCAAATCAAATGTACAATGGCCTTACATTCATGGTCATCCATTCATAGGTCTATATTTGTAGACAACTATATTTGTACATGTAATGAAAGTTTATAATCTCAGCAGGGTATGCCTTCCCTCAGCAAGTTCATGAGAAAAAATCAAATTATCATGATATATGTATTGTAATTGATGTAGGTCACCTTCCACTTCGAAACCTCCTCTCCATATAGTAAAGTATTTCACTTGACATACATATTTATGACTTCATTCTTTAGGGGGAAACTATTACAAATCCATTTGGGCACATTAACCTCGACTTAAAGATCAATAGTATTAGGGACCATCAAACCCTAATTTAGTTGTTACATACCCTAATGAAGTCAACCATCAGAATGCCTCCTTCCTAAGAGATTCCATGATTGAAATCATCCAAAAATTGCCTCTAAGAAGATCAACGTAGGCGGGCCTTTATCAGGGTGCACTACAGTGCAGCCCAGTACACTGCCAGGGTGCATTGTAGTGCACTTGAGCCCTCTTTGGTCTGCGCTGGGAAAATTTGAGCGAAATATGCATTGGGGTTTGGAATATTCTTATCCATAGGATGCCTCTAGAAGTTTCCCAAGGCTATCCACTCCTTTGCGCTCAAAATTGGATGAGGGAGGAAGTTAAGGAACATCAATCCCTTTATCCCTTCCTCCATGGAACTAATCCTAAGTTTGGGAGGGCATTCATTGTCACCATATATGGCATAAATTCCTTCATTCACTTATAAAAAGACCACTCATCTAAGTGATTAGGGGCTGAAAATCATTGAATTATAGGGAGATGCTGTTAGTATGAGACTTGAGTTGGTTTCAAGTATTGTAATGATGTCAAAATGTCTTGCTTGTTATGAGGAGACGATGGGATTGAACTTGAGGAGCGACACTGAATCAAGCAAATTGGGTTGTAACTCTTCCTTTTACTAATAAAGTGTTCAAAGATTTTTCCATATGTTTGTATTGTTTATTAATGGCTTCATATGTGTATTATGCACCTGATTCCATTTTATGTTTAATCAGTAGATCATTATCATATGCTTTGATCGGTTTTTGTATTATGTTTGTGTGCAGGTACCTTTCAAGTAGATTAAGTATGGAAAGGAGCGATAGAATTGGTCAAGGGAGATAAGGAGTAAGTGAAAGCTTCATGTAGGCTTCTTTACTGTCTTATTTAATCTATTGGTTATAGAAAAAGTAGAGAATACTTTGCACTGTTGTTTTAGACTTAGCTACTAGTCTAGGGGTTTAGGCGTTTATCCAAAGACACTAAAATTTCCCAAAACAGGTGGATGAGATGTTCCCTGAACTTAATTATTGCACAAAAAAATCTTAGTTGGATTTTATTTTATAGAAAACCAATGTTTAGGTAAAAATTTTCAATTTATCAATAATGCTCATATTTATGGAGATATTTTTGACAAGTTTCTCCAACCATGCAGTGACGTTTGACATGGTGAGTCTTTCATTTGGGTTATTCCTAATAGAAATCTCTACAATATCATCCATTCTTATAAAAGGTTCTACATTTCACAATAAATCCACATTATCATCTAGAATGATTGCCCATTTAACAATGTTAGGTTGATCAAAATATATATCATATGATTTTATTCCACTTGAAATTTCAAGTGATGCCAAATATATACATGTCAACCTCAATAAAATTTGAGGCTTATGGTAATCTAGATCAATATAGACATCCGTTTTCTAGATACGAGAAGGTGGGCCTCTTTCTCTATATATAATTAACCAAAATCTATAACCTTGGCTCCCTATTTTACATTTGAAAATAATATTAAATGCTTTCATATTTTTTTGATGACTGCACATGATCCATCCTTGTGAGGGTACTCGATGCCCCGTACTACTTTCATGGAGATTTTCAATCCCAAATACCAACTGAGAGGAGGAAAACATTCATGCACATGACCATGAAGATTTCCATGAGGCATGAACTAATACACAAAAATCCTTTCACATGTCTCCTTGCAATAACCCAACAGACTAACCAACTAGTATGGTGGAGTTGGCATATGCTCAAAACTAAAAGTGCTCAGAACTAGTTTGAACCTAAATGATCGGACAGAGCTCGTCCTTTTGATTCTGGCACCGCAAATTGTTCAAAAAATGGTCTCTGTATGCAGAAGTTATGTCAAAAAGAAAATCGCCCAATAACCCTTAATTTTTGAAATTTTTCAAAAAAAAAATTAAAATAGAATATTCTTGAGAATATTCCTTAGAATATTCTAGGGAATATTCCAAAAAATATTCCTGGAATATTTTGTTTTGAGGACCAATGGAAGGGTGCCATGCAGCAAACTCGGAGGCTGCCACATGGCCCCAAGGGTGAACGAGTTTGGGCATATCAAAAATATTTTGGGCGGATCGTGGATTCAACCCCCAACCTCTCTTATAACACCACCATGACTTAGCACTACGCCAAGCAGGCAGCTCTTGTTAGGGGCTTCAGACAAAGTGTATTTGAACTTTAAACTTGTTTTGGGCGGAGCTCGAAAGGGGGCCAGCCCCCTATCCATAGGACTGGGTCCGATGAACCGTAGCCCTAGAAACCTCTGATGGTCAGTCCTATTATACGAACAAGTGGTAACATGTTAGGGCACAAACCATGGATTTGGCTAACTATTATTCCCAACACCTAGGCACAAAATTCGATACAAACCACCAGAACCGGTCACATGTGGAATCAACGGGTAGTTGGCTCGCAGTTAAGGTTTAGTTGGCAGGAATTTCAGTGGTGGTGCCATTTTTGGCAGTCCCGCCATATTTGGCAGGCTTATCTGGCCTTAACTAAAGTTAACTTGAGTTCTTTTAGGGGCAAACAGGCAATTCATAAATTGGCCAGAACTTTGGCTAGGAAAAGCCTTTGGAGACAATTTTTTTTTTGGATTTTGGGTCTCTTCAACATTTTGAATCAATGGGCATAGGTTTCACAATGAACAGAGGTCATCTTCAGGTGCTTTTTCTTCGAGAAAGTTCCTGGAGCCACCAGGACCTATTCATTGTTGGAGCTGCATTGGGTTGTGTGCAGCCATTGGAGGTGAAACAAAAGCCTATTTCTACTGTAATGAACCTTCTAAATCCAATGAAGTTGTTTTCAGAACCATTTGGAGACATCTAAAGGCCGAGATGCTGAAGGGAAGTTCCAGGCAGCCCAGAGCCATCCATGAAGGAAGGCCTAGATTGGGGATGCAGTGATCGTTTTGAGCAAATAAACAATCATTTGTTTATGTCAGATATGTGCTGGAGACATTAACAGAGGTTTCAAAGACATTTTAGGTATTCTGAAGGAGTTTGTGCCATTAAGAAGCTCAGGGAAGCTTAGTGCACATACTAAGGGAATCAAGTCCAAGGGAGCCTAGATCTGCCTGCACAAAGAGGACAGCCATGACAGGGATGTATATGGTTTTTGTAAACCCATAGGTTCAGTCAATAACCTTTTGGAGTTGAGTGTGGAACTTGTAAAAGGATTCAAGCCATAATCCCGAAGAGCCAAGTCTAGTTGACTAGAGCTCACAGGAGACGTAGCCCACGAGATTGCGGTGAACTCCTTATTAAATTTGTTGTTATGTGTGATGTTTATTTGCTGCCTTATATTACTAATATATATGTTTAATATCAGTTAAAACAAATAAAGTTAAAACACATAAACAGAAGAAAATACATACACCTCTTTCAAGCTAAAATTCCGCATAACGTCAAGTTCAAGAAAGGTCTTTTCAATTAAATCTGAGTGTTTACTTCTATTATTTCTTTAGGTAGTCTGTAGAGGGCCAGGTAGCTTTTGGATCTCATCCTCTCTTTAGAGGTGACATATCCATTAAATTCCCCTACAGTCTATCTATGTATTAGAAATAAGTAGTTCTCACATTTTCAAATTTAAACTTGGAGTATTTTTGCAGTCGTTTACATAAATGAAAATGGATACCTTGCACCCTTTTTCAAGTACCCTCCATTTTCAGATCAGGTTGGTATAAGAGCACTTTGTTTGCTTGATTGACATCAAAATAGCTTGATTGTATAGCTTTAAAGGTGTTTAAATCAGTGTAGAAGATTGACTGCTTTACTATTTTGCAAACTGCTTGTTGTTTGAGTTTGCTGAAGTTTGAGGATAGCTATTGAATAGCTAAGTCTTTGAGAAGAAAAAAAGGAATAAAAGATATTTTCCTTACCCCAAAGGACCTCAATACTACTCCAAGATTTTCACTTGAGTTGGTTTGCTGTTGGCTGCTTGAACAAGATTTCCACTTGATTTGTGTGTTGTTGGCTACTTGAATATGTGATGGCTATAAAGACATTTAGGTGAAAAATCTTTGTCATTTGTTTTGAAGGGATTTAAGAACATTGTTGAAGTTAATTTTTTCATTGACATCATAATGACAACTTCTACAAGTGAATTTTCCTCCTTCACAAGGTTCTTTGATGAGGATATGAAGCGTGAATTCCTTACATTGAAGGATATGGTGCAGATCCTATTTGAGGATAGAAGAGAAAGCATGGAGCTTCGTGAGAATTTATTTTCCATGAAGCAGGAGAAGGAATAAATTCTTCAAAGTTTTCATAATATGGAGTTGCAGCTTCATCAAGCTGAAGAGGCTTTGACCAAGAACATGCGTGAGAAAGAGGTAATCCATTCTGATTTGTCTTCAGTTTCCTCTTTAGAAAGATGTGTTGGATCTTTCGAAAAGCATACAAGGGGAGTAGGATCCAAGTTAATGATTAAGATGGGTTATGAAGGCAAAGGATTAGGAAAGCATGCACAAGGCATGATTGAACCCCTTTCTGTTGAGGAATGACCCAAGAATCTTGGACTTGGTTATGTGCAATCTAATGGCGAAGACTCAAAAGCCATGAAGGCATGTAAGGCTAATGCAAAGAGAACTTTTGTTCCAAGTTCCATGAGGAAAATATGTTAAATTTGTTTCAAATATGATTGTCATTGCTTTAAGCCTTTATTGCAGCAAGAAGATGGTAGACATGCAGCTTATGGCAAGCATGCAATTTTATGCAGTTTTCAAGACAAGAACGATGATGTTAGTCTGCAATTGAAAACTGAAGCCTCTACTAGTTCATCTCCTCATGGAGGCAAAAAGGATGAACATGCAAAGCAGCACAAGAGGTATACATCTTCTCATGATCAATTTGATTGTGTTTCTGCAAGGCATGAAAATTTTACATGCTTTAATGGAAGAAAGATTTCTTGTACATATTGTGGTCAATTTAACCATCATGTTTCGAGATGCTGGATGAGGAAGAAAGCACACAGGAAACAGATGAAGCAAAGACTACCTTCAAAGAAGGTGCATAAGATTTGCACTTTTTGCCAAAAGAGGGGACATGTTGTCTCTCATTGTTGGACTTTACATCCAACTCGTCGTCCCACACACATGCAGCAAGAGGACAAGAAGATTGGCAAAGGTGGAACCATGGATTCCATTATTGATGTGGAAAGGGAAGTTTCACATGAGGAAAATTTGTAGCAACAAAAATTTCCATGGAAGTGGCTTGGTGAGAAGTGGATGGACTTCTTGACACAGTAAGATGTACTCCTTTCGTACATGTGTAAATTTCAGATGTATGCATGTATTCTATGTTGTAATATCTTGTTTTTTTTTAGCCACCTTAGATCATTGATCAAGGCAGTGTTGTTTAGTTTCATTTTGTAACTTTCTTGCTAGAAAATTTCTGTGTGAGTGAAAGAAAGACATTTGTGGACAGGGGGACAACCCTTTTAGGGAGGGAAATTTCAATTTCTTTCCATTTGTGGTTCAAAGTAATTTACCATGCAAAGAAAATGCTTGAAGAGCTGAAGAGAAGAGGATGTTCATTCTCTCATTGTCTATGCTACAGTTCAGTTCATCATTTCAGTAAGCTTTTGGGGACCAAAAGCCTCTCATTTGGGAGGTGTGATTAGGAGCTCAAGACCAAGTGTCAAAAAATGCTCAAAAATGAAAGTGGTCAGAACAAGTTCAAACCTGAACGACCAGATAGAGCTCATCCTCCTAATTCTGGCACCATGAACGGTTCGAAAAATGGTCTCTGTATGTAGAAGTTATGTCAAAAAGAAAATCGCCCAATAACCCTTAATTTTTGAAATTTTTGAAAAAATAGAATATTCTTGAGAATATTCTAGTGAATATTCCACAAAATATTCCCAGAATATTTTGTTTTGACGACCAATGGAAGGGTGCCATGTGGCAAACCCACAGGCCGCCACGTGGCCCCAAAGGTGAACGAGTTTGGGCATATCAAAAATATTTTGGGCAGATCATGGATTGAACCCGTGACCTCTCTTATAATCCCACCATGACTTACCACTATGCCAAGTAGGCAGCTCTTGTTAGGGACTTTAGACAAAGCGTATTTGAACTTTAAACTTGTTTTGGGCAGAGCCCAAAAGGGAGCCAACCCCCTATCCACAGGAACGGGTCCAATGAACCGTGGCCTTAGAAACCTTTGGTGGTCAGTGCTGTTATATGCAAAAGTGGTCACATGTTAAGGCACAAACCATGGATCTGACTAACCGTTATTCCCAACAGCCAGGCACAAAATCCGATACAAACCCTTAGAACCAGTCACATGCAGAATTAACAGGTAGAAAGCCGGTATTTAAGGTTTAGTTGGCGGTATTTTTGGCTGTGGTATTGTTTTAAAGTGGTCCTGCCATATTTGGTGGGCTTTTTTGGCCTTAACTAAAGTTAACTTGAGTTTTTTTAGGGGAAAATAGGTAGTTCATAAATTGGCCATAACTTTGGCTAGGAAAAGCCTTTGGAGACGCTTTTTTTTTTTGGATTTTGGGTCTCTTCCACACTCTAAATCCATGGCCACAGGTTTCAAAGTGAACAGAGGTCATCTTTAGGTGTTTTTTCTTCACGAAACTTCCAGGAGCCACTAGGGCCTGTTCAGTGTTGGAGCTGCATTAGGTTGTGTGCAGACATTGGAGGTGAAAGAAAAGCCTATTTTATGTTCGATTCTTCTAACACATCAAGGCCCCCTCTTTAGGTGAGTAAGGATGTAATATATAGTAACCTTTTTTATTAGGGAAAGGGAATAGTCAAATAACAAAAGTAAAAAGCCAATGGAAACCTAAAACAATGGCTTTGTGCAAATTTAGGACTATTAGTACTCTCACATAACAAACCTAAATGAAAACTATTGTTGAAAAGCCAAAGGCTACTAATGCGTCAAATTAGATAAACTTGTCACCTTTTATTAATGTACAAACCCATGTAATAAGCATCTCATCGCTTTCACAAAAATAATGGCATGTTGTTGTTGATTGAGATCATTGACATGTGTGAGTTATCATATGCATACAATTGGTTGAGATAAAGGTTGTCTGTAGAGATATAATATAGAGCAACATGATCCTATATACGCATTGGAATGCCACAATTTTGAAATTTGGATCAACAAAGTTCCACTAATCTAAGAAAGATATGTCAAAACTTAGGTCATCGAGACTTTTAGCCTTTTTAAGTAAGCATTTGATCATTGTCTTGTTATCAATGTATATGCAAATTAAATAAATTGATTTTGAAGCCTATTAATTGGGATAAAGCCTCCAAAATACAAGCACTGTTGTAATAAAATAATTAGCATTACTACAAGAAAGGTTCATGTTTATGTAGTTTTTTCCTTCTATTGTGTCATAATTGTAAAATATAAAGTCGCGAAGAACCCATTTTCATAGTAAGTAATGAAAATTTTCATATATTTGTTCCTTTGGTATTATCATATATTTTTTTATTTTCGAATGAATAGTATGGTTCTTGACCATAGAGAAGGGTAAAATTATGATGACCCTTCAAATTGAAATATGACCTTGCCCTTCAAATTTTATCCCTAGATTATCTTGTCAGTTGTGTTGGAACCTTCCTTTCATATATTCCCCAACAATAGAGAATTTGAATATACATACCTAATCGTCTCCATTAATAAAGATGTAAAAGAGACATTACATTTTCATTCAACCTAACAATCACCATTCAAAACCAATTATTTAACCTTCTTTTCATGCTCTACTTTGGCTTCCGCTTGTCTAGAATCTAGACCACTCAACATTATCAATAATAGCTCGTAAGGCCTCTTGCAGCTCAAATCTCAATAAGAATGAAATAGGTGGCACATATTGTATTTTTTTGTTTAAGGAATTAATTTTTTGAAAGCATCCTATAAACAGAAAAAAGTTCCAGAAGCACTTACACACCTCTCTTGCATCTAAGTTAATGCATGTGATACAAGTAAATTTGCAAAACTCTTTGATAGTTTATTTACAACATACACATAAGGATTCCAAAATATATGTCTATATTTACTTCGACTCATCAATCCAACAAATTTAGAATCTAGTAGTGTGCCTCTAATAACTTGAGCCACAATAGGAGGACCAACCTCTTTGGTTATATCCTTCAATACCCAGAAAAAGAATGATGAACCCATATTTCCAATACAATTAGATGACCTTAAGGAGTAGGGCCCTTCTATAAATGTCAACAAGGGCCTTTGTTGAATCATTGTTCAACCACAGATGATAATTGAGCACCCTAACAAAACCCAAGCTTGCTTAATGTCTTCCACTAATCATTTCCACTTTGAGACCCCCATATCTAACAAAGTCATTCTTCATTTATTAAAACTAAGTGTATAAAACATAATTGATCTCTGCATTTCCTCATGATTTCCTTTCAGAAAGGAGAACATGTTACAATAAATGCAATCCAAGCCATTAAAAGAAACAATAATTTCGTCATCTACCTCTTGTATTTTTTGCACATCATACATATCTATCAAATTTTGAATTTATTGTAGGCCTTCTCTCTAAATTACAAAACCACCCATCATCTCAAGAAATTGACAATGTTCGTTTACATTGTAAATAGTGATTTTGGAGTACTCTACAAGTTTAGGCTTCTTAAAATAAAGAGGATGGTCCAAGTTTAGGCCTATATTTCCACTTGTCCCAACCATAGTTTTAAAAATCAGTCGGTCTGAACCAGAAACCAGTCAAATCACCTGGTTCATTGGCCAAACCAACATATTGTTGAAAAATTTCAGCCAAATGCCCAATTCTCCATTTTTTGAAGACAAACTGGACATAATCTAGCTAGCTTATGATGGAACCGACTGGTATTCCCATAAACTGGTCGGCCTGGTCATAAACTGATTGTTTCATTGCTAGGTCAGCCACGAACCCACCATAAAAATTCTTGGAGGTTTGTCAGGTGTTTTGTTGGGAAAATAAGTGTTGTTTCTTTCCGAAAATAGCCCCTCTAAGTGATCCGAATGGAAAATGGCATCAACCCATGGTATTCATCCACCCATATTATTCATCCACCCATGCAATTTACCCATGGTATTGTAAGTGGCATCCCCCCATGGTATTTATCCACCCATTCTATTCATTCACCCATGGAATTGACCCATGGTATTGTGACATCCACCCATAGTATTCATTTACCCATGGGATTGACCCGTGGTATTATAATTGAAAAGTGTTATAAGTAAAATGTCGCATTTTGGAAAAGGACAGTTTGTTCGCCACGATGTAGCTCTTACAATTATTCTCTATTTTCATAAAAAAATTCTGTGTGTTTTTGTTTATTGGGCATTCTCCTCTTTTTATTCTGGTAATTTCAATTCTTCAGATCTTGCGGGCCTCCCCCACAAGATCCATTTCAACCTTTTAGATCTTGGGGCCTCCCCCCAAGATCCGAATCAGTGGTATCAGAGCAGGTTATGATTCCATGGGAATGAGGGTTTGATGCATATTTCAATTTCAAATTTTTCAGCAATATTCAACAAACTTTACGCATGTGCTACGTCCTCCACATAGCACTTTCTTGGGCCAAGCAGGAATATTTTTTTTTCATTTTTATGCAGGAAATTATTTTTTTTCGGTGGCGAGTTTGCAGATCATATCTGAAACATTTGGTGCAATATTTACAAAAACAAATAACAGTTCTGGATTGTTTGCAAAAAAATACCAACATTCAAAAAACAATCAGCTGAATTAGAGTCTAGATGAGGGAGATATCACTGATTTAAAATCTGTTATGTTCTACAAATTATTTCTGACGACCACTAGTGGATGGCGATCCTCCTATCATTTTTTGAAGCTTTTGTGCAAAATTTTAGAATACAGATCATAGATCTGAGATCCTCTTGAAAATTCACCCAATTTAAAAAAAAATGGGTCGAATTGGAGTTCAGATGTTGGAGATATCGCTGATTTACAATCAACTATTTTTCAAAACTTTTGTGACGACGGAAAAATTGTTGGGCAAATCTGAGATTCTAGAGTGTCCAGATAAGGATTTCCATCACATGGGAAGATACAAAATGGTTGTTCTGCTTCCAGAAACAAGTTATATTAAATATTCTGAGTTATATAGACTGATTTATGTCCATTTTAATTCTGGACCAGCATTTAGAGTGGGTTCGCATTGGAGACGTGCCCTCCCACCCCACCTTAGTAAGCACCTGCTTCACATTCATCAGTTTCAGCATAGCAACATTCGGCTTGGGTTATTTGGAGACGTGCCCTCCCACCCCAGGCTATGTAAGCACCTGCTACTTCATCAACAACCAACATCACGGTTATGGGTCAACCGCACAAAATCCTTGTCATTGAAGTCCATTTGCTAGGCTGCACGCTATTAGTATCATAGTTGGTCACAAGCATTATAGGGTATCTCTATCCTTGGATCTTTATTTTTCATGGTTATGGGTCAACCACAAACCCACACTACATCGACGTCCATTTGCTAGGCCCCACACTGTCAGTATCATAGTTGGTCACAAGCATTACATGGTATCTCTATCCTCGGATCTTCATTCATCATGGTTATGGGTCATCCACAAACCCACACTTCATCGAAGTCCATTTGCTAGGCCACACACTGTCAGAATCATAGTTGGTCACAAGCATTATAGGGTATCTCTATCCTCAGATCTTCATTCATCATGGTTATGGGTTAACCACATAAAACCCTTATCTTTAGTGGCTATTCATATTCAACAAAGACTTCACAGAAGGGAACTTTACGCAATGGGGACCATTGCTTCTTAAGGAGGGAGGAATGATCCAAATGGAAAATGGCATCAACCCATGGTATTCATCCACCCATATTATTCATCCACCCATGGTATTTTTCCATGGTATTGTGACATCCACCCATAGCATTCATTCACCCATGGAATTGACCCATGGTACTGTGACATCCATCCATTGTATTCATTCACCCATGGAATTGACCCATGGTATTGTGACATCCACCCATGGTATTCATTCACCCATGGAATTGACCCATGGTATTGTAACTAAAAAATACTATAAGTAAAAAGTCAAATTTTGTAAAAGGACAGTTTATCCACCACAATGTAGCTCTTACAATTATTCTCCATTTTAATAAAAAAAATTCTTTATGGTTTTTTTTATTGGGCATTCTCCTCTTTTTATTCTAGCAATTTCAATTCTTCAGATCTTAGGGGCCTCCCTGTTATAGACATTTTTGGGCACTGCAACCCCAATCATTAAATGTCCACAAAACAAGGGCTCCTAAGTCCCTAAAAGTGTTGTTCCGACCCCTAAAAGAACAAGGTCAACTGATTACAGCATCTCCCTGAAGTTCTCCATGAAAAACTACTCAGAACTAGTCAAAACTGGACCATTTCAACTGCTCCATGGTCAAAGTGCGTTGCATCCCACCTGCCTACACACAGTAGGTGCGATGCATGTTGAAAAGCCCTTCTATGGGGTGCGATGGGCGAGAGTGGACAAATGGCAGGGTCAATCCAGAAGGTGGAGGATCATGGAATCCTCCAGAAACTTCTCCTGTGACACTTGCCTCTCTGCATTCGCCCAGGGATGAGTAAGAGATCATCATTCTCCAAGTGGAATCAAGAACTATAAGAGAGAGGACACTAATCAAATCTCAAAAGCTGACTCACCCCCTTGCAAACATCTATATATGGATCGCTCATTCCAGAGATCCGAAGGCTGGAATTTTGTATCTTGTAAGGAAGTGCTGGTGGTTTCTTGGTGCAATATCATAGTGTTGGGTGATCTAAGCTTTTCATGAGGTGAAGAAGGGCTTTCTTGCTGAGAGGATGATGCTGGGTCAGAACAATTGGTTGTAATCCTCTTTGCTCTTTCTTGATTATCAATAAAGCTATTCAAGTTTTCCTCCACATTCTTGTATGATTGATGTTATATGCATTTGTGTGGTCAATATATATCTGGTCCTATATTGTTTATGATAATAGATCTATGTTCTTGGATAGTGTTATGGTGCTTTGATTCAACAGTGCTCTTTGAAGCTGGGTAGATGAGGAAGCGAGTGGCGAAGACCTATCAGAAGGGAGAGGAATCGAGCAAGGAACCAAGCGCAAGACAGAGGTTGGTCTCCTTATTCCCCTCTTATCTATTTCTCATAAAGGAAAACGAAAGTAGTTTTTAGTTTGTTTGTTTCTAAGGTAGCTACCAACCTTAGTGGGACTAGCAACTCTGCATAGACACTAGTTTTCCCGATAACACTCCCCCACAAGATCCATTTCAATCTTTTAGATCTTGGGGGCCTCCCCCCAAGATCCGAATCACTAAGCCAATGAAAGGAGGTATCCCATCTCATTTGCCTCACACATCTCATTTGGAGTTGTTGTGAGCTTGAAGAGTGTTGAGTTTGCTGGAGTAGTTGAACAATAAAGAGATTGAGCTAAGTAGTACCCATCATGCCTCCAAAATCCAAGGATACTTCATGGGCTGATTTTGATATGATCGATGGCAAAATGATTTGAAAATATTTTGAAAAATGTATTGAAGGAGGGGATATTAACAAGTTCAAGCAACACCTGGCTGGGATAGGATGCCATGTAAAGCCATGTGGAGCACAAAAGGAAATAATGGGGAATATTACGGTAGAATACCTTCATAATTTTGAGGCTCAAGTCACTAAACCAGTAGAGAAGTTTATGACTCAAGTAGTTGCAAATTTTGGGAGTCGAGACTCAACCAACTGAGTTTGATCACGATGATAAGTTTCAAGTAATAATGTTGATCACTAGTGTCATATATATAGAATTGTAGTAGGCCAATGGCCCCATAGTTTGTAGGCTTTGTTTTTGGACTCTATAGGTGATTTAGAGACTTATTGATTAAATATTTTGTTGTTGATATGTATTGCATTTGGTGCCATTTTGATATATTCACCTTTAGATGGTATATATATGAGAAAAAGTTTCATATTTTGTGTCTATTGGTTTGGAATCATGGTTTTAAATAATTTTTTTTTTTCATTATAAATCAATTACTTCATGTGTTTTTTTAAAATTGGTTCATTGAGATCTAACTAGTCCCGGTTTGATAGATTTTGGTTTGAAACCCAGTTTATTAGGTAGATTGGTCCAATCACCAGTTCCAACTTTTAAAACTATGGTCCCAATGATGTCAAGCCTAGCCATTTCAATTCCTTTGTTTGACATTCTACATTTCTACCAAAATTTTAATTTACTTAGTAGAAGATTCTATTGAAAAGTCTAATGACCAAATTGACAAGCTACCTTTGTACTGCAATGTATAATGTCCCAGCCAATTCATATGTCACTACTAGAAATGGAAAAATTCTAGTGAGGAAGTCTAATGATTGCCTTGACAAGCTACATTTGTAATGTAATGTAAAATAGGAAGTTGAAGTTCATTATCATAACATTTTCATCCTTCGAAGGGCACTACAATATTTGGTGAAATGGAGTTCTAATGATACGTAAAAATGTAGTTGTTTTTCCTTAATTGGTTGTAAGACAATCTAGATCCATCTCAATGCCAAATAAATTAATCACTAAGAGGGATCAACCTTCTTGCGACGCCAACCTATTTTTTAGAATTAAATACTTCAGAAAAGGTTGGCAGCTCAAGGGATTTGATCCCTCTTGGTTCTTAATAGATCTAGAGGTAAGATGGACCTAGGTTGTTGATAAATGAACACATCAATGAACTATAAAAATGTAGATATAGAAGGGTGTAAGGAAAGGAAAACGGTACATAAAGTGAAAATGGTAAGGGGATAAATACATGGCCATATAGAAAGAAGAAATTCAAAAGATAACTAACAATTAGTGTCTACTAGTAATATTAATGCTGGAGGAACTGCTTCTAGTGTACCATGTCGATGTTTTAGGATAGCAAGTGAGAGCCCATCATTGAAACTCGTAGTGACTGAGAAGGAAGCCGATGAAATGGTGTTATTTTCGTATAAAACTTAAATATCTTGATACATATTGTGATGTAATATCTTATATCTATGGTATTGATCATCGTTTTGAACAAATTAGTATGGTCATGCATATTTGCATGCATATTGAGATATAATATTTTTCATTTACACTATTGATGACAAACATTTTGATGTAATGTCTTATATTTATGATAATGAACGTCATTTTGCACAAATTAGTATGGCCATGAATATTTGGGTGCATATTGAGATGTAATATTTTGCATTTACAAAATTGAGGACATATATAAAGATGAATAAATGTAGACAACTGGGGCATACAAATATTGAAGTCTAGATCATTTCCCAATAAGAATTAAAATAAGATGTCAATTTGAATATCCTCGTGGAAAAAATGGAAAATATATTACAATTTCTACGGAGAAACAAAGGAAGAAGATATTAACTTATCGGGTTCTCTAGAAACTTCTCAAAATTGGGCAGGCATTCACCCAGGACGTGCATGAGCGTGACCCGCTGATGGGCTAAGGATTCATGCCCCATTAACACCGACTCCACCATGGACAAAAGTTATCCATAAGAAACCATGTTCATACTTCTAAACGCAGTTCTACCAAAGTATAAACATCAAGAGGGCACTGCTTGTTATTTTTAGAGTAGGTGCTGCAAAAGTTTTGTACATGGGTGGGACTACCACAAATCGATTCCAAACACCAAAACTCCAGAGGCCAAAGTTGGTGATGGGACTTGTTTTCATATTTCTTGTATCCTCCTACACTACGGGTGTATGGGTGATGCCTCCAGAGATTTGAACATGGGTGGGACTACTGCAAATCGATTCCAAACACCAAAACTCTAGAGGCCGGAGTTGGTGATGGGACTTGCTTTCATATTGCTTGTATCCTCCTACACTATGGGCGTATGGGTGATGCCTCCAAAGATTTGAAACCACGACTTTGTGATGTTGAAGCTTATTTTCTTTCTTTTAATAGGGATTGATGCAATCAGAGAAGCCAAAATCAAATGCAAAAGTGGGAAAAAATATTTCCCTTTTATTAAGCTCTATGAAAAAACATTTTACACAAGTAATTCCTTAAGTTTTTTATGCCGGTTCAATTTATGTATTATCCAATTCGAGCAGGAAAATCACAGTCAAATCTCCCTTTCTTATTCTATATTTCATTATAGCATGCTTTTGTTATAATTTTTATTTAATACATATTGAAGGTTATAATTTTATTATGTAATGAAAATTTCTCCATGATTTTTTGTCTTTAAGTTTTGGTCATAATATATTGGTCATAATATATGATTTTAAGTTCTTAAAAATGAAATAGCAATTTTCTTCAATAATTTTAATGGTTTTAAAAAATATCTTTCATTAATATAATATATCAATTATGGTTAGTTGGTTTTTATAAATTTAGTAAATTATAATTATAATAATTATAATTTAATTTTTTTGATTGAATGTATAAAAAAATAGTCTATATTAATATAATATTTATTGCTATTAATTTGTTCAGGGGGAAACTCGATTGGTAATCCAAGATATGTGAAATCATTGAAATTTGAGAGAGCTAGGTTCAAATCCCTTTGTCGTGACCTGGGATACAAGGAGGATGACATATCGTAGTCCCCCAGAGGTATACTCGTAGTTACATGTCAGATAGGCTACTGGGTTCCTCTAGGTTGTAAACAAAATAAAAAAAATATTGCAGTTAATTATTAGTTAAGTTTAGCTTGTAATTACTTATTAGTTAAGTTTAGCTCGTAATTAAATTTTAGTTACGTTTGGCTTGGATTGTTAGGATGAATAATTATTATGTCCCACCTAGATTTGATTCCCCCATCTAACATGTAATTAATTCACATTTTTAATCTATTAATGATATGTCTAGGTGTAAATTATGAAAAATAATTTAACCATTTATATTGGTCTAACTTCTTATTGAATTATTGCCCTCTGACCTCTAAGCCTTCATCAATAGTAAAAAAAATCATTACTCTCGGTCCCTTGTGGGAAATCCTTACTTAAAATGGATCTAGTCCTCCCTCATGAAATATATGTTGGAAAATATGGCTTTCTAGAAATAATGTCATTTTTAAGAATTTTTGCTTCACCTCTAGATCTATGGCCATGAAATCCCTCTCCCTCTGTTTAGAATTCAATAAATCAAAGCTAAGGGATTAATACTCTTCTTTAGATGCTATAGAAAGGTGTTGGATAGATCTTGTCATTATCCCTAAAGACTCTCTTCCCTTCCCTATTCAGTGTCGTTGTAGAACTAAAATTAATTGGAAACTCAGACTCCATGATAACGCAATTGAAAAGTGGATTTCCCAACAAAATAATTGGATTTTATTTTTTGATGGGGCCTCACCCTGGGGTGGCAAGAGGGGGAGGGATTATTCTAAATCGCGAAGGAATATAGGAATTTAAGTATGATTTAACACTTGGACATAAATTAAACAACCTTGAAGAGATGTATCGGATATATTGTGGCCTCGAGTTAGCTATGTCCCATAATGTCTCCTCAATAGCAATTATTGGTGATTCTCTTATTACCATCCAACACCTCCTTAAAGAATCTAATACAAAGAACAACCAACTCTCCCTCCTTTGCAGAATCAAATCCATGTTGGAGGCCTTCTCCTCGAAATATTATTTTCACATCCTCAAAGGACATAATAAGGATGAAGACAAACAAGCATCATAGATTGACCCCTATAAAGAGGTCTCTAAATTTTAACATTGTATAAATATATATACAATGTTATAATTTAATGAAATGTAATACTTCAGAATCTAAATTCCAATTTTCCGTTTCTCGAGTGACACAATTAAAAATGGATAATTCATATACTTATTGTACTTTTTATTTGGTCATATTATTATTCTTGGACTATAGTAGTTGTTTACATTAATCATTTTTTATTTTGTTACCTATTATCTAGTTATATATTTCAGTCCTGGACTAAATTAGTCATTTAAGTTAGTTGCTTTTAGTTGGGTAATTTATTATTGAGTTATATATTTTATCCCTAGACTAAATTAGTCATTTAGGTTAGTAGTTTTTAGTTGGGACACTTAAAATTGCTCAAATTTAGTAGTAATTTACATGAAATAATTGTGATGACTAATGTTTTTAGTTGCGTAGTCACTAATCTCTCATTTTTTACTAGTGTCCTATTTTACACACAATGATCTTTTCAACAATGCAATAATCACATAAATCAGAGTATGTATGTGAAAGTTATGCCACTCAGAAGTTGACCTTCTAATTTTTACCACCATAATTCGAGAGGATGTCATGTCAGCCACTATTATTGATGAAAATGGGGCTAGCCACATGATTATGATGTAAAAGACTCTAGAAAATTCTATATTGTAGCTTTGGTTATGTGTTAAGTTAGTCAAACCTAACCACTAGTAGGCTATTGGGTTGTGTTATAGCTGAGCCACTAAGAGGAAAAGGGATTTCCGTTCTTTTGAATGCAAATTGTTCCATAGTTGAGAAAACATAGACAAGATGGATACAATCTAGAGCACACAAAGAGTATTTTTTCACTATAGCAGCCCATGAGCCACAATCCATAATTCATTATACTCACGACCATATTTCCATTCATAGAAAGAGAGTAGAGAAACCTCACCTTCTAACCAGTTTTCTCTCGAAAGGTTTTCCTAGAGAATATCTTGTCTCAAATGTGTGTGGGAGATTATATTTTGATTCTCTATATTTTTTGCATAATTTTAATTATCATGCATGCACTAATAACAGTAAAACTACAAATCCATAAATCTAATAAAACTGTAATAGTGTAGAATTTCATATTTCATATATAATTTTATTAGATATGTTGTGACGAACTATCGAGTAGAGCCATGGAAATTTATGAATTAGTACATACATTTCAAGCCAAGGAGAAGAAATGGTCATAAAGGAAATTTATATATTTCATGGTCTTCTTCAGGTAATTTTAAGTGACAAAGATCTAAAACTCATAAGGAATTGTTCAAAATAATTATGGAAAATGAGTGGAATTACTATGATTTAGTTCATCATGTCATCAACAAATAGACGGTAAAAAAAGAGAGTAGGAAATAAATGTTTAGATGGTTATCTACAATTTTATTCTTCATATAAGCATTATTAATGGATGAAGTGGCTTTCTATGGAAGAATGGTGTTATAACAATACCTATGATATATCTACAAAATGACCCCATCTAAGGCTCTTTATGGATATCTTGCTCCCACTAGCTCATATAGTTTACACGATAAGCCCAATTTACAAACAACACAATCACATATGGATACGATTGAAGAAAATTTGAAACTTCTTAAGGACAACCTTTAAATGGTGCAAAATAATATTATGAAATGAGGCAAACAACATCAAAGTGAAATACATTTTGAGGAGGGTGATTGGTTAGTTTTGAGATTACAAACTTATAACAATATACACTCATGAAAAAGAAGAATAAAGAAAGAATATCCAAAATTTTATGAGAACTACAAAATTATTTGAAGCATTGGAGAAGTGGGATATGAGTTAGATTTTCCTTTTTCTTGAATTGATAAGGTGTTTCATGTATGTTTGTTAAAAATATGTTGCTAGTATGAAAATTCTTAGCAAGTGTACAAAAAATGCTTCACTGAAGTCACTGGTGACAAGTGACCCTAAAAACAATATGCAGTTGTTTTCGTTTCATATCTATAATAATAATATGAGAAAAACCTGCAACAAAAATATTGTATGCGATCTAAAACATATAACAACAAGAAATATGTGATTTAATAAACGAATAGAGTAAGACTTGTATATGAATAATCTTTTATTAAAACACTTGGTGAAGGAGATATAAAACAAGGGTCTGCAAATTTCCCTTCATGGAATGTGTCCTTTGATGTCCTTCTATTCTAGAGATCTATTCTCTCTCTCAATATGTGAAAACCCAAAACAAAAAATGGAACTCAAGTGGGAGCTCAGATGTGAGAAGACAATAATAGTGATGATGATAATGATCATGGTGAAGAATGAATAGAAAATTCTCTTATTTATAACAAAGTATTGGGTTTATCTCCAAAATGGAAAATAATAAAAATAATATTGACCAAATCAAGATCTAACTCTTAGGAACACTTTATTATATTTTTTGGAGAGGGAAAATATATTCACGAAGGTCAAATATCTTTATTTAGAAGTAATTAACAAATAAAATGATTTATTAATTTTTTCGCAAGGATTAAAAATGGTGTGAAATTGAAATAATCATTAAATAGCGATTTAACAATTATTCCAAAAATTAAATTAAGGAATTATAAATAAATAGTGATTTATTTAATTATTCCTAGGTGATTTAGTCAAATGTGAAAATGAATAGTTATTATATAATGATTTAATAACTATTCCCAGGGAAAATTAAATAAATAATGATTTATTCAATTATTCTCATGGGGTATTTTAATTTGAGTTAGAAAATAATTTAATAAAAATAATTTATTAAACTATTTCTCAGAGTGAAAGTGATTTTACTAAGCTAAAATTAAATCTACCTGGTGTATTTCGATCCACCTAGTTAGAAATGGCTACGTGATCATTTTTAGTTGATAATAGATTTCTCCCAACGTATGAGTGTTTGGAGGAAATCGTATGACTGAAATATGTTGTAGGTTACACTTCCATGAGACACCAAAGTGGAGTTAGAGAGAGAGACAGAGAGAGAGAGATACAACTAAAGCAATGCGATGAAGGAGAAGGAATGGAGGGGGTGAGATCTAATAAACTGATATAAGTCTCCTTTTATTTTGGACTACATAATCTCAAATGAGGCGGGGAGGCATACTCATAGCTGCCAAGATATTTGAGTACAAATAATAATGGTGATTCTAGCAATGTGAGACTCAGTTATAAAGTACATGACACATGATGTGCTGACATCAACAAGGTAGAAAATAATAAAATGAATCCCATATACATAATGTCATTTGAAAAATTGAGGCCATGACTGAATACAATAACATTTGAGTACATGAGATATAATGCCCCTCAATCTGACATGGTGAGGGGGGATCCCAACCAAAGAAGCCCTGCTGAAAAGGAAAGGGCTCTGAAGATATGAATGGATCATCTGTAGGAGACATGCATGTTCTAGAAGCTGCAAGTGGCCGAAATCAAACCCATAAAATATGTGGAACTACATCTAAGGCTGGATCAACATCTGCATAGATATCGGTATGTGGGGGACTACCTGAAGGGCCACCCCCTCATGAGGTCTTAAAAATCTCACACACACCCATGAATCACTGGTATAAATATTTTGGATCGTCGGACCATCAATTGTGCGATTATCAATCATGTGATGATGAGTTGGCATCGAGCACATGAGAACATCCAACTCAAAGGGAAATTATGACTCCCTTTGCCTCATTTGAAGCACCAAATAAATAAGAAGGATGGAACCAAGGTACAATGTCCTCTACACCACACTTATAGAATAAATGTGTTTATTTAGGCAAAGTCTTTGGGTAGAAATCACATAAGAGAATTTTTTGGCCAACACATTTCAAACCAACAAGTATGGTTCATCATCAAGGCTGGATGAAGAGGCAGACCATGGCAAAGGCTTAAATAGAAAGCAACATAGAGACATAATTTCAAGTAATGGCTATATTTGAACAATAATATTTAAATTCTCATATTAATTTACTAATATATTAAAAACAAATATTATTAAGTAACGGTTAGTTTTTGAAAAATAATATTTAAATGATGATATTAGTTTATTAATTTATTAAAAATATTAATAGGTAATGGTAATATAGCCATTACCTATTAATATTTTTAATAAATTAATAAGCTAATATCATCATTTAAATATTATTTTTCAAATATAGTCGTTACCTGAAATTATGTCTCTACATTGCTCTCTATTTAAGCCTTTGCCATGGTCTACCTCTTCATCTGGTCTTGATGATGAACCACACTTGTTGGTTTGAAACGCGTCGGCCAAAAATTTCTCTTATTTGATTTCTACTGAAAGACTTTGCTTAAATGTGTTGATGTCGATAGAAGAGGGAACACTAGAGTTAAGGAAATGAGGAATCATCAACAAAGGGATGAGTATCATAATAAAGTGATTGATAGAATGACATAGGGGATGATGATGGAAAGAAACAATATGAGTGGCTGACTAACAACTTCCCTTTTCAAAGCATGATATGCATTTTTGACCTCACAGTGACTGAATCGATTCTGGAGGGGATGGTCAATTACTCAGACAAGGGTTTTTCAAAGATGGAGTAGTATAGTTGGAGGCCAAATATGATCACGATGGGATGAATGTGACAAAATGATGTATGGAACACTGTGACTAAACTCAAGGGCACTCGAAACAGACTCCATAGATGTAAGGCTGACTCATCTTTAGCACTTTGAATAAGGGTGACTCGATGATGCTGCCACATGGGGGGATGCCCAGAGCAGACCATAAAAACATGAGTAGATGATGGTTACTCATCATGATAATTGACACATGATTCATCCAATGAAAATTTAAAGTGGTACCAGAGTATGGGTGGCTCAAATGAAGAAATTCGATTTTAAGAGGTGGAAAAGTGAGAACTCATAAAAAAAATGGCTTCGCGGTGAAGTTTGAAATTACTAGAACATTAATGGAGAGACATTAGAGAACTTTGTGAAATATTTCCAACAGTGCTAACGGTTCATCAAAACAAGCTATGGTTTGATCAGAATGGGCGACGAAAAAACTAGGGTTTTTCTTATAAAAGGAATTCTTACCCCTAAATCCAATTTCATTTGCATAGGGACTTGTTGGAGAATTTGGAGAGGAGAAGAAGGCCCTAAATATTATGTAGATTATAGCATATAAAATGACCAGTGGAATCTAGATTTGTGAATTGGAGGGAGGTGGCATAACCTTACTCATCAATTTTGGTGGATTACATTTTCAGATTAGGGCTTCAATGATCCAGGTGGATGTTGGTAGCCACCCACCTATCCCATTTGGACCCCCACAACTATCTCTTTTAGTTTTTCAGTTTCCTTAACTGTAGCACAATTTACTATTTTTAGTAGTTTTTCGGGTCTTGAACTTCTGGAGTCGTTTTGACGCCCTAAATGACAATTTTTGGAAATCTGGGAGCAACATGGGTCTATAGACTATTGTTTCTCTACACAAATCTGTAATGCTCGAATAGATCTTTCTAACGAGCTATTATATGTGTCAAACGAAGATCGGGTGCCATAGTTACGACCCTGGGAAGTTGATATACCAACTTATCCAAAACAGGGCCCACAATGTGGTGTTTCATCTTCTAGGCTTAGGTTTTGGGATGTCAATGGTTTTCCATTGTTTCTCAACAATAAATAGGCCTTCGAGCCTCATTGTAACATAGTTCAGAGGCATGTAGCCACCACATCTCTTCTCAGAGATAAGCTATCATCACCCTAGCTAGTTTATTTCCATTTCTGTTTGTAAGCATATTTTAGTATTTTACATTAATGAAATGAAGTATTATTTCTACTACATCTCTTTGTTTATGGTTATCCCTATAATTTTTTGTGTTCCTATTTAAATCTGGATTAGTGGTATCAGAGGGGTCTGCTTTTTCTCTGTTTTTCTTTGCATGTCCCTGACAAGGTCGAGATATAAGGAGTTAGGGTTTGAACTGGTCAAACCTTTGCAAGACCAACCTCGAAAATCCCGACGGCCTCACATGGTAGATGAGAAGAAAGACGAGGGGTCAAGAGATCCTATCGAAATCTTGCTTGAAGAAGCCCTCGAGTGACAAAGGAATGTGATGAGGGACAGCTTTGCACAGATCCTTTAGCGGCTACCCAGAGGCGACGCATCGGCTTCTGACAGCTACTCTGGAAATGCCACACCATTTAAGGTACAAGTTAATTTTTAAATCCCCATCTTCGACAGTCAAATAGACATAGATGCCATAGATAAATGGTTAAATATGCTAGATGGGTATTTTTCTGTTCATGAATTTTCAAGTTAGGAAAAGACTGTTTTTTATCTTCTCAAAGCAGCTCCCCATGTCAAGGACTGGTGGGAAACCTACTGTGAGCAGAAGAATGAAAGTACCAGCTCATTATTTTCAGCCGCACCCACTTGGGATTCATTCTGGGATGCCGTCAAGGAGCAGTACTACCCTGTCAAAAGCTACGAGGACAAATACATAAAGTGGACCACGCTGTGGTAGGGAAGGGACCAAGGTGTGCCAGAGTTCACAAACATTTTTCATACCCTTCGCACACAGTTTCGTATCAAGGCTTCTGAGCTACATTTGGTACTCAAATACCATGGCTGCCTACACAGATACATCCAGGAAGAGATGGAGTTCCTGAACATCTCCTTTCTCGGCACGACGTATTGATATGCTATCAAAATCGAGCAAAAGTTCAAAGAAAAGAAGCGAGACTTTGGATCTGCAAATTTGAAGACCAAAGGACAAAGCCAAAGTGGGGTGACCCAGGACAACCCATCGAAGGCGCAAGAAAAGAACAACACCACAAATTCGAAGAAGGAAACAGGAAAGTGGTGTGAGTTCCACAAGAGTTCCACTCATAACACAAGTGAGTGTTGGACCAAGCAGTCGTTGGTGGTCGAGTTGAAGGCTTCAGAATCAGATGCATGTTCCGACCCTTAATCAGAACCTGATAAGGGGAATGGCAAAGGGAAGTAGATTATTGATGTGGAGCCCAGCATCACTGTTGCCACCACCAAGATCCATAAGAATGAGCCCGAAGATCTAGATGAGGGGGAACATCTTTTCCACTCACAGATGTGGGTGAAGGGTTTGCTATTGCAATTCATTGTCGATAGTGGTAGCCAAAAGAACCTCATTTTAGTAAAGGGCGTGAAGCAGTTGGGCCTACCAACTACACCACACCTACAACCATACAATATCAGGTGACTTCATGAATGATGAGATCTCAAAGTTCACCACCAGTGCCACCTTCCCTATAGCATCAAGCCCTTCACAAATGATGTATTGTATGATGTTACACCTCTGGATGTTTGTGATGTATTATTAGGCCAACCATACTTATGGAGGTGACATGCTATGTATGAGTCAAGGCCTTGCACTGACATTATTTCTTTGAATAATTCATTATACAGGATACCGGAGGTAGCCCCACCTACCACCACCCCTTTGACCTCTACTAAGAAAGGCAACAAGCTCATCTCCCAAACTAGGTAATTCATTTTCTCTCTAATTCACTCTCAAAGTAAGGGTAATATTGTCACCACATCCATGACCCCCACGAAGGGTTCCTCTACGCAAAAGCAACAACAAAGGAATATGGTCATGATAGAACATAGGAACAACTTCTCCTCGCCAATAGGGGAACCACATGAGCTTCAGGTGTGCAACAAAGTCTGGTTGCATCTGTAGAAAGAACACCTTACAAGAGCCCATCAAAAGCTCCAACCATGCCGACATGGTCCTTACACCATTACTAAGGCTGTGGGAAATAATTCTTTGGAGCATAGAATTCCTCCATTCCTTCACCTGCACTAAGTGTTCAATGTGTACCACCCTCGCCCATGCTTCCCACCATTACTAGATACATCCGAGATTGCAGAACAGCTCACCAGGGACCAAGTTCAGCAAATGGAGGAACTCAATGCAATGGGGACCAATGCTTCCTAAGGGGGGAGGAATGATCTAGGTGGATGTTGGTGGCCACCCATATATCCCATTTGGACCCCCACAACTGTCTCTTTCAGTCTTTCAGTTTCCTTAATTGTAGCACAATTTACCATTTTTAGCAGTTTTTCGGGTCCTGAACTTGCAGAGCCGTTCTGAGGCCCTGAACGACGTTTTTTTGGAAATCTGGGAGCAACTTGTGTCCATTGACAATGCTTCTCTTCCCAAAGTTGTAGTGTTTGGATAGATCTTTCTAACGAGCTATTGTATGCATCAAACGGAGATCAAGTGCCAAAGTTACGACCCCAGGAAGCTAATATACCAACTTACGCAAAACGGGGCACACAATGTGGCGTTTCATCTTCTAGGGTTAGGTTTTCTGATGTTAAGGGTTTTTGTTGTGGGGAAAAGTATCCGATGCGGATGACCCTATCCCTACTCTAAAGGTGACAGTCTTTAGCAACAACTGAAAGTAAAGCTTTGATGTTTTCCTTTATGAAAGTACAGAGAGGGGGAAGAAATGATCAACCAACCTGGTATCCTTCGCTTAGTCGATCTTGATCCTCTCTCTTTGTCTCTTGTTCCCAGTTCCTTGCTCTCTTTGCCGGTCCAGCTACACACAAGCCCTGCACAAAACGAGAGAGGAAACTACAAGATACATGTACTCATAACTGATGCATGGATTAGAGTGAATCAAATATACATGTAAATACAATACATCAATGCAATACAAGTATATAGGAGAACATGCAAAACTTTATTGATAGAAGTAACAGGGTTCTGAGAAGGTTACAACCAATGATGGCTCCAATCCAGCAGCACCTCCCCAGCAGCAAGAACTCTCCTCTTCACCTCTAGTAAAACAATCACCCAATAGCTCTAACTGTAATCCAACAGCACCTCCTTGCTTTACACAAAATTCCAGCCTCCTTAGACCTCATAGAAGAGCTCTATATATAGGAGAGAAGAAGAGAGGATGAGTCAGCTTGAGGCTGGCATAGAGCTGACTAGTGTCCTCTCCCTCTTCAGTTAATCTTCAGTTCTTGAGTCCACTTGGAGATCCTTGCTTACACATGGTGATCAAGTACCTCTTACTCATCACAGGGCAAATCTCATGAACCAAGTGTCAGTTTGGAAGCTTCCTGGGCAGTTGACACCTTGCAGGATGACTGTGCCACTTGGCCAATCTCGCCCAGCGCAGGTAGCCTTCATTACTTTTGACTTCCAGTGCAGGTACAGAGTGGGACAGTTGCATTACAGCGCAGAAGCTCAGTTAAGCAGCTGACATGATCCAAAATAAGCCTGTTTTGAAGTGTTTTCAGGTGGAGAACTGATTGGAAGTGTTGTTGTTTGATGACCTTGTTCTTTTAGGGGTAAGAACAACATGTTTAGGGACTGAGGATCCCTGTAATTATTGACATTCCATGCTCCATGATGCGAGGCACAAAAATGTCTATAACAGTTGCCCCCTAAAGTATGAGGCCGTTTATCGGGTGAAATGCTTTATCTAGAGGATCCGAAGTTCGTTCCAGTGCTGAGGAGAGTGCCCTGTAATACAATACAATACAATACATTATTTTTCATTCATCATTATTCTCATGATCTAGCTGAGGCGGGCATTCCCATGCTCAGCTTTCTATAAATACATTTTGGTACATATGACAGACAATCGTGTGAAGATAGACTGATAATTTTCTGCTGAAATTATCATCCTTTGAGTAGGATGATCATCTGCTGCAATGATGTACATGGCAAATGCTTTTATATTTCCTGAATATATATCGCAGCCCGGATGGATGAAACTAGATCCGGGGTCTTCAAACTCGTTCGATCTTCACTCTAAGTACAAGTCGATCCATGTGAGAATTGCGCTGAAGTCGAACATGGAAAGACATCGCTTGATTACCGGTCAATAATGTAAACCGTTAACAAGCGCGAGAGGAATCACCAATAATGACGATGACCCTCAAGGTACTGCAGTACAATTCACGTGGCATGAATAAAGGACTTGGCGTCGAACGCCACGCAAAATCTTCTGGTCGAAGGTCATTGATGTATACCTGTCGCCGGAAGTGAGAAACTTGCCATTGAGGCATGCAAGCTTCAAAGTACTGATGGGGGTGTTCCTAGATCAACTTCTTGGATAATGAGCTGAAGTCGACAAGAAGCGATCCGTCAAAGGAGGGCCTTAATGAATCCCACATCAATGACACGGAACGGAGCTAATGACTTTAGTGGAGGTGAAAACAAATTGTGACATATGATTCAGGGTGGCGATCATGAATGGATGAAGGATAATGTATGGCAGTGGATGGGACACGGTTGACACTTTCAGAATGACCCCTCTTGAACATATAACGACACTGATGCGATGGATCGGTAGCATTACCCCAAACATGGATGGTGTGGCGAGGACCATGGTGATAAGACTGGTGAATGAAACAACCCAACCCGATGTGATACGGAGGAAAAGTGTCATGTTCAAGAGTGACTTGCTACCATTAAACTTTGAATGTTCTCCCAATTTTTCCCCAGTCATTTCTGACCAGTACCTCTTTATTTTTGTCAAGCTTGAGGAGGATAACATATGCTTGTTCTATAACCTACCCTTCGGGCAAGCCCATCGCTATGATTTAACGAGCCTAGCGATAGGGAAACTCGTTCTCGTCTAAAGACAAGTTTGTCGCTATTTAATCATTTTAACGAGTCTAACGACAAGGAAAACTCGGTCCTTTTCATTTTTAGAGAGTCTGAAAGGTACAGAAAGTCAACTCCATGATTCCTTTTTCGTCAGCAAATCCCTTAAGTCCGAAAAAGTATAAAACAATACAGAAGGGATGGCTGTTCGGTACTTTTAACGAGCCGAACAAGACAAGCGCTCGATCCTTTTGTGCAATAATCCCTCAGGTCCAAAAAGATTAAAATTTAGAGGAGGGATAGTGTTCCGGTCATTTAACGAGCTGGAAGGCCAAAACTCAGCAAACTTTTCATATTTTACGAGTCAGTGAAAAGAGCTGAAAGAAGACTCGTCTTTTGAGGAACGAGTGATAAACAGGGATAGCTACAGATTCCAGGTATAGGTTGGAATTTTCCAATCACGGCAGTGTCGCAAGGATGGCTAGGTGAAATCACTCTTCGCAGCTGTTTCTCAAAAGAGGTAAACACACAAATGGAAGTGAATGATCGGCCAAATGAACAGTGGAGGTGATGGATGAAAACACGATCAAGGTTCTTATGGCTGATGAATTTACGATCTCAAAAGGTTATTTACCGGTTCATTTTTTCCATGAGCTTGAACTCTGAGGGAAACTTTTGCTCACACTTTTCTATTTTTTAACGAGCATAAATTCAGTCCTAAAACTGCTCGGGTTTGCCTTTATTTTTTAACGAGCATGAACTATATGCTAAAACTGCTCGATCTTTTGCATGCCCCCAGCATCATAATAACGCATGTCAAAGGAGGGTGCCCCCCAAGCTTCATTGCATTCAACTTGGTGGTTGGAATGAAGGTTTACCTTTGAATTTTGAAAAGGGGATTTGTTTCATTTTTTAATGAGGTTGACATAGTAAAAGAACTATCCTCGTGACTCCTTGTTTCATTTTTTAACGAGGTTGACATGAGATAAGAACTGTCCTCGGAGCCCACTGTATTTACAGTATTTCCATTAGGGCGATGATCCATGCTGACAAAATGTTTAGGAATCTTCCGAATCCATTAGATATAGAAGATTTCATATTGTAGGTTTCCATTGTGGCCACTTCCGCTAGATCACTTGCAGGCGGTAGGGAAAAAGTACCCATTAAGGCAGGGTCTTTTAGGAGACCTACTCCGATATTTTGAAGCGAATGACTGCTTCCATGGATCATTGGAATGCTTCCTGGGCAGTTGACACCTTGCAGGATGACTGGGTCACGGAGTCGCCAGTTTGTTGTGGGGAAAAGTATCCGATGCGGATGACCCTATCCCTACTCTAAAGGTGACAGTCTTTAGCAACAACTGAAAGTAAAGCTTTGATGTTTTCCTTTATGAAAGTACAGAGAGGGGGAAGAAATGATCAACCAACCTGGTATCCTTCGCTTAGTCGATCTTGATCCTCTCTCTTTGTCTCTTGTTCCCAGTTCCTTGCTCTCTTTGCCGGTCCAGCTACACACAAGCCCTGCACAAAACGAGAGAGGAAACTACAAGATACATGTACTCATAACTGATGCATGGATTAGAGTGAATCAAATATACATGTAAATACAATACATCAATGCAATACAAGTATATAGGAGAACATGCAAAACTTTATTGATAGAAGTAACAGGGTTCTGAGAAGGTTACAACCAATGATGGCTCCAATCCAGCAGCACCTCCCCAGCAGCAAGAACTCTCCTCTTCACCTCTAGTAAAACAATCACCCAATAGCTCTAACTGTAATCCAACAGCACCTCCTTGCTTTACACAAAATTCCAGCCTCCTTAGACCTCATAGAAGAGCTCTATATATAGGAGAGAAGAAGAGAGGATGAGTCAGCTTGAGGCTGGCATAGAGCTGACTAGTGTCCTCTCCCTCTTCAGTTAATCTTCAGTTCTTGAGTCCACTTGGAGATCGTTGCTTACACATGGTGATCAAGTACCTCTTACTCATCACAGGGCGAATCTCATGAACCAAGTGTCAGTTTGGAAGCTTCCTGGGCAGTTGACACCTTGCAGGATGACTGTGCCACTTGGCCAATCTCGCCCAGCGCAGGTAGCCTTCATTACTTTTGACTTCCAGCGTAGGTACAGAGTGGGACAGTTGCATTACAGCGGAGAAGCTCAGTTAAGCAGCTGACATGATCCAAAATAAGCCTGTTTTGAAGTGTTTTCAGGTGGAGAACTGATTGGAAGTGCTGTTGTTTGATGACCTTGTTCTTTTAGGGGTAAGAACAACATGTTTAGGGACTGAGGATCCCTGTAATTATTGACATTCCATGCTCCATGATGCGAGGCACAAAAATGTCTATAACAGTTTTCCATTGTTTCTCGACAATAAATAGGCCTTTGAGCCTCATTGTAACACAATTCAAAGGCATGTAGCTACCACATCTCTTCTTAGAGATAAGCTACCATCGCCCTAGCTGGTTTATTTCCATTTCTGTTTGTAAGCATATTTTAGTGTTTTACATTAATGAAATGAAGTATTATTTCCGCTACATCTCTATGTTTATGGTTATCTCTATAATTTGTTTCATTCCTATTTAAATCTGGATCATTCAACTCGCTGGGGGAAACGTATACCCTTCCTCATGGTCACAATGCACTTTTCAGGCCTTGCTCTATATTTTGGAACGCAAAAACCACGACAATAAGTGTGTCCAATGTGGTTTTGAGGGTAAATACCATGTTCTAGGATCAAAGAAAAAGTGCGACTGGGCTTTCTATTGAGCTGAGGCTTTGAACCATAAATGTATGACTTTTACTATGAACTGACAAAACATAATGGTATGTTGGAGGTATTGCTGAGCTAAAGTTGTCGTGGCGAGAACGAGATTTGGAAACTCTTCATGTTGAGATTCAAGAGAACTAAGTAGTCAAATGGGTTCTGGCAGGGTATAGGGTACTGAGGTTATTGGAGAACCCATTGACGAGGGCAAGTGAGCCCCTATTATCAAGGATTGTGAGCTATTGTAACCCAGATCAAGAGGCCTTTGTGGTACAGGGGCACAAGATCGAGATCATTATCTAGGACATATATTTTTTGATAGGATTTCAACCTCTTGGGTAGTGGGGGAGATACATCTAGTTTTCCGGCATTGGAGGCATATAGGGGATTTTGTAGATCATTATTGTACATTAGCTATTCATGCAAAGGGCACAATGATCGAGATTAGTGACTTAGAGAGACTTGACACATGAGCTATAGCCACAATAGTGGTGTGGATTTTTTGTATTCATCCCTTTCATTACATCACTTTGGGGTAGATGATGCTTGTGGAGAGTGCATTGGAAGGGACCTACTAATTTAGGTCTGGGTGTGACAAAGGACCCTTCCAAGACCTTTTACTTTCGTGATGTGTTAAATTTCATTTTTAAAAGAACATGAATGAATACATCTACATGTTGTAAAGAAGAGGAACATGACAATCATCAACACATGAAAACATAAGCCATTGATAATGGAGTTCGTCCAGGGGGGACTACATCTCTGGACGCCAGTGTCAAGATGGTGTAGGCTGCTACATTAAGTGTTGTCAATTGTGATGATGTACATAAG
Organism: Pinus tabuliformis; assembly: GCA_031772625.1. Classification (NCBI taxonomy): domain Eukaryota; kingdom Viridiplantae; phylum Streptophyta; class Pinopsida; order Pinales; family Pinaceae; genus Pinus; species Pinus tabuliformis. Next base: position 873,071,860 of record CM062811.1, read on the forward strand.
AGATGATTTTGTTATCATACAAGGAAAATGCCCTCACGCAGGAGTGGCTCCAAGAGATGTTCCACTACAGGAACTCTTAGTCAAAAAAATCATATCAGTATGACACAAACTCATGCGTGATGATAATGAGCATCCTTCCGACATGGCATAAAAGGGATCTCAATGCAAACATAGAAGGCGACAACATGAGTATCCCATCAACATACAGCAAAGGGATCTTGAATAAAACATGACGAGTCATGAGAACAAGTACATCCCACAAATTATTCCACATCACATCAAGCAGGAATCATGAAACAAGTAAGGAAACAAGATCCCACATCAAACATCAAATAGGGATCTGTGCAGCACAATGCATACCAAAGAAGTACATGAACACAATGCATATACCTCACATCCTGGGGCCATCTGAAGAAGAGGATTTCAAGCTATTGAAGCTATTCGTGTCATCGATCTCACGGCATCGAATCTCATGTAAATGGCTGCTCGCACATGAATGCTAACACCTGCACTCCACTTTGAAAGTTGGGCGAAAAATGAAATGAGCAAATGAAAAATATGAATGTACCGTTAGATTTGTGGTGCTGAATTGTGCAAAATCGACTGTCAAATTTCTGAATTCTGAGAAAGTGGAAATCTGGGGCTCAAGGAATCTTTTAGATTGCCCCTAGATTCCTCAAAGATTTCGTTGTCCGGGTCCTCTACCAATCTGTTGGTCATATCAAGAAACTTATTACGCCATTGGGTTCGTGTCGCTGAGAGGTGTAAGATCAACATAAAATTTGTCCAATTTGGACACTGCAAAAATTTCACCTTCCTGGAAATTTCACTCAGTCATGGTTCCACCGATAATAAATTAATTAAAAAAATCATCTCGATTTCCGTGCCAACTCCTATTTCTTCCATGCTTCTTGGGTGTACTATGCAAATGAGGTTTATATCAATTCTCAAGCGAAGTTACCAACAAATCTGTTTGGACGGATTGGTAAAGGAACCAAAATAGGTGGAGGAGGCCAGGTGGACAAACCCTTCCCCCTCCATGTTTTAACATTTTTTTGTTTAAGAAAATCCACATGTATTAAAATTTGGGGTTGGCGGGGGGGTGGGGGTGTTAGGTCGGCATTGGGTGGCCCACCCCACACATCCCGTAACACATTTAATGGTGTTGTTTCATGTATTAAGTGGGCACATATAAATATTGGATTTAATTTGGGTTTGGGCCTTGATAGCTGCAGATTGAATGGACTGTACATTTGGTTTCGTTACATGTGAAACATGGGGGAGCATCTGAGGGTGCCCAGGAGGCGAGCTGGCCGCATCGGTTGAGTGAGTTCGGGCCCCACCACCCTCGTCATATATGTAATGTATTGATTTTTGGGGGTGTGGGCCGGGTCCACAGGAGGTGGCCTACGCCCACCCCATGTGTTAATGTATATCTGGTTTGGAGGTTGGGTTTGGGGACCGATGGGGGTCATGGCCCATTGGCCAAATTTAAAATTAATTTTTGATATGTTGTTTCGGGTGGCGGGGGTGGTGGTCTGCCACCTCATTTATAATTTTTATTTTTATTTTTATTTAAAAGAGGGCTGATTTTCAAATCTTTAGAAAATAAAGGATATTGGGAAAATTAACAAGCCCACAATTTCAACTGCTCTCGGGAGCTAAGTTTCATACCCCAGGGTTGGTCAAATTGTAGGACACTTAAACCTCGCCCACAGCCCAACTTTAACCAAAACTTTGACTGGCTCGCTCTCCCTCATACGAGCTCGGATAGATGAACCATTCACACCGCTGCGATTAGGACAATGACATCTACGCTCTAGTCCTAGTTCAAAAGCATTATGATCACTTTGATTTTTGAGCATCCATAAGCCCTCGTTGTCCTATGTGTGTCCCTGGAGTCACCTGGATCAATCCTCCCCACTGAGGATCTTTTGGTCCTCCAAAAGCGTGAAAGATAATCTACAACTTCTTTGTACCTTATCTGCATCACAAGCGCCCTAAAAGGTCTCACTTCCATCTCCTTCACCTTTGTTCTTCGGAGCCCTAATTGATGAGCCGACACCTGCAACCTCTGCAACCTATACTACATTGTTTTGCAAATTACATGCTTTACTTTCATGACCAAGTAATGATCTAAGCACTCCATACTTGCCACGCATTTATAACACATACTCGGTGTTCAAGTTTACATCAAAAGGGACACAATACCCCAGCTATGAAAGCAGGGCCAACATATCATTGTTGCTTCAACAAATGATGGAAAAACACATCATCACTACAACGGATGATTTAGAAACATAAGCTCAAATGCCACTGTTTTGATTTGACAAGTGATGGAAAAACGACATCACTTTCACAGTTTATCATGCAACACAAAATAAGACCAGACATCATTGCTGCCTAACAAGTGATGTAAAACACATCATCACTTTTACATTTTAAAATGCAACAAATGATTTACAAAAGCATGACCATGAAATGCTAACATATCTAGAAACCATTTTTCATTTATCGCTGTGAATGGGTCATCCCCCTGTGGTAGTTTTTCTTGTCGAACAATTGTTACACCTGGTTCATGCACCGACGCTTTGTCTTTAAGGCGTTGCTCTAGATCGAGCCTCCAACAAGTGGCTCTTTGATGGCCACTTCTATCATAATGACTGTAATAGGTATTCTTCCTCCAAATCTGCTTAACATGTTTCTTTACTTGCTATTGAGAGGGTTTTTCACGCCTCATCCTTTTATGTCCTACCATTCCTTTCAAACACTTGGAAAATGTATGGTTATGTAATACACAAAAGGTACATGTTTTTTGATGCCATGTTTTACGTTCATCATAAAAAACATGATTACAATCGAAATGAACATTTGAATATTGAGATAGGTTATACCTTTCCTTGATCTCACTGGTGTAAGTATGGTGATGAGAGCTTGCCACAGCTCTTTCCTTGCAATGGGCACTGCCATGGGGTGATGGGAATGTGTTCCCATCATTCTCTTTCCTCGACGGTTTCTATGATGTCTCGGAAGAATCTAACACCTTCAATCATTCTCCCTCAGTGTTTCTCAAGCCTACAAATTGAGGTCTCTGCACAACCTCCAATGGTTGAGTTATGCCTTGGTTATTAACACCAAGTTCATTTTCCCCCTCGTGCCTTGTCCTGGTAAGGAGCCTCATGTTGGTCCCTATAATTGGGATCTCCACATCTCCAATAGAAATCATACTATGTGACGATGAAACCGAAAGGAAATTGACATCCTTTACCTCATCTGTCAATTTGGAAAGAGCTAATGAGGGCCTCTCATCATCTGTTGTTGGTGGCTCACTAGTTGTCTCGGCGCATTCCCCAACTTCCTTTCTAACATACGCAAGTCCTATCTGATGGGGTAATTCCTCCACTTTGATCGTGTTGACAATGCCTTGGCCATTAACACCCAAGCCTTTTCCTTCATACCCCATTCTCTTCAATAGTTTAGAGCTAATTCCTGTGGTATGATTTTCAAAAACAACGAAAACATCATCAAGACACATACATGAATTCAGAGAATTACTTTTTACCTCACATGGGTCATGCTGCAGCTTTTCCAAGGCATCATCCTTTGCTTGTAGTTGTCATAGAAAACTATGTTTCTCCAATTTCTTTTCATGTAGACACATCTTCAATTCAGAGTTATCTGTTTTCATATTCTATTTGTTGTGCTTCAATTCTTCTCGGGCCTCTTTTGTGGCTCACAACTGAAGCTGCAATCGCTCCTTCTCCTCTGTCTCTTTCTGTAGAGTTTCATCCATTATTTCCACCCTTTCAGAAATTTTGAGCATGGTCTCGTACATCACTTTTTCATCCTCTGTCGCTGCACGTTCCATTACTCACGCTTGCAATTCACATCCACGCAAATACCGATTTCATACCACTACACCAGGTCCGGGTGTGACAAAGGACCCTTCCAAGACCTTTTTCTTTCGTGATGTGTTAAATTTCATTTTTAAAAGAACATGAATGAATACATCTGCATCCTGTAAAGAAGAGGAACATGACAATCATCAAAACATGAAAACATAAGCCGTTGATAATGAAGTTCGTCCAAGAGGGACTATGTCTCTGGGCATCTGTGCCAATAAGGTGTAGGCCGCTACATTAAGTGTGGTCAATATTGATAATGTACATAAGAGATGATGTTGCTATCATACAAGGAAAATGTCCTCACGCAAGAGTGGGTCCTAGAGATGTTCCACTATAGGAACTCTTAGTCAAAAAACTCCTATCAATATGACACAAACTCATGCATGATGATAATGAGAATCCCGCCGACATGACATAAAAGGGATCTTAATGCAAACATACATGGTGACAACATGAGTATCCCATCAACATACAACAAAGCGATCTTGAGTAAAACATGACGAATCATGACAACAAGTACATCCCACAAACGATTCTGAATCACATCAAGCAGGAATCATGAAACAAGTAAGGAAACAAGATCCCACATCAAACATCAAACAGGGATCTATGTAGCACAATGCATAGCAAAGAAGTACATGAACACACTGCATATACCTCACATTCTGGGGCCATCTGAAGAAGAGGATGTCAAGCTGCTGAAGTTGTTCGTTCCATCGATCTCACAGTGTCTCATGGAAATGGTTGCTCGCACATGAATGCTAACACGTGCACTCCAGTTTGAAAAGTTACCAAAAAATGAAATGAGCAAATGGAGAATCTAAGCGGATCATTAGATTTGTGGTGTTGAATACTGCAAAATCGATTGTCGAATTTCTGAATTCTGAGAAAGTGCAAATCTAGGGCTCAAGGAATATTTTAGATTACCCCTAGATTCCTCAAAGATTCCCTCCTCTGTGTCCTCTGCAAAATCTGTTGCATGGATCAGGAAACTGACTGCGCCATCGGGTTTGTGTTGCTGAGAGGTGTAAGATCAACATAAAATTTGTCCAATTTGGACACTCAAAAAATTTCACCCTCTTGGAAATTTTGCTTAGTCATGGTTCCACTAGCAATAAATTAATTAAAAACATCATCTCAATTTCTATGCCCGCTCCTGGTTCTTTCATTCTTCCTGGGCACACTGTGCAAATGAGGTTTATATCAATTCTCAGGTGGAGTTACCAACAAATTAGTTTAGGCAGATTGGTAAAGGAACTGAAATAGGTGGAGGAGGTTCGGTGGTCAAACCCTGCCCCCTCCATGTTTTAACATTTTTTTGTTTAGGAATATCCACATGTATTAAAATTTATGTGGGGGGGGGGGGGGGGGGGGGGCAAGGCGGACCCGCCCCACACATCCCGTAACACATTTAATGGTGTTGTTTCATGTCTTAAGTGGGTGCATATAAATATTGAATTAAATTTGGGTTTGGGCGTTGATAGTTGCGGATTTAATGGAGTGTACGTTTGGTTTGGTTACATGTGAAACATGGGGGAGTGTGTGAGGGTTCCCGAGAGGTGGGCCGGTCGCACGAACTGGGCAAGTTAGAGCCCCGCCACCCTCGGCATATATGTAATGTAATGATTTTTGGGGGTGTGGGTCGGGTCTACCAGAGGTGGCTTGCGCCCACCCCATGTTTAATGTATATACGGAGGTTGGGTTTGGGGGTTGATGGGGATCATGGCCTGTCGGCCAAATCTAAAAATAAGTTGTAATATGTTGTTTGGGGGTGGTGGGGGTGGTGTCCCACTACCGCATTTATAAATTTTATTTTATTTTTATTTAAAAGAGGGGTGATTTTCAAATCTTTAGAAAATAAGGGATATTGGGAAAATTAATGAGGCCACAATTTCGACCACTTTCAGGAGCCAAGTTTCATGCCTTGGGGTTGGTCAAATTGTAGGACACTTGAACCTAGCCCACAATCCAACTTTGACCAAAACATTTACTGGCTCTCTCTCCCTCATACGAGCTCGGATTGGCAAACTATTCACACCACTGTGATCAGGATGACGAGATATATGCTTTGGTCCTAGTTCGAAAGCATTTTGATTAGTTTGATTTTTGAGCTTCCATAAGCCCTGTTTGTCCCATGTGTGTCACTGGAGCCACCTAGATCACCTACTATGTGTGGGACTAGATGATGTTGTCATCATTGAAATGACAATTGAGTCTATATGGGGAAAAAACCAAAGATAATTGTTCATGTGGGATAGTTTTATGCTCATTCTTCTTTGAGAATATCCCAGCCATCTGACCACATGTACAAATATGTGATGGGGTCCCATAAGAAACTAGGATGTGCCATTGGGGGCATCTACTGCGATGAGGTGGTGGAGGTCTGAGAGTCAGACGGGTGTTCTGACATGAGTTCTTTTCACATTGGGACCAGATTCCATTGTACATAGATGACTATCTGTATAGTGGGATGATCTATCATGTAGATCCCAACTTGCCACTTCTGTTATGAAGCCAGCTCAAAAAAATATAGAAAAGAAAGATCAATGCCTTAGAAATCAGCCTCTTCGAGGGGGCAACCTCCTTTACATTACACAAATGAAAAATTCTTGGATGATACAAATGACCAGAATCTCCTTTCTATATATAGGAGACTAAGGGTTCACAATATAATCAAAGCTGACATAACAATAATAATATAAGGGCACAACAATAACAATAGTGGGCTTCTATGGGGCACAAAAATAACAATATGGGCACAATAGGGAACAACAATAATAATAAGGGCTACAATGATAATAGTAATGGGGGAATCACTAGTAGTATAGAAACCTAACATGCCCCTCCCCTTCAAAAAAAATTGTTGTCCACAACACTTGAGTACTTATGGATGCTTTTGTATAAAATTTTCATCATCCCATTTGGAATCTTCAGTGGGTAAGTTCTTCCACTTGATAAGATACTCCGAAATTGATCGATTTCGCAGCTGTCAAGTTCTTGTTTCTGTGACTGCTTCAGGTTCCAATATGATTTTTCCTTCCTCTTCAAGTTTTGGAAATATTGTTTGAACTAGGAGGTTGTCACCGATAACCTTCTTTAAGCTTGAAACATGGAAAAGTAGGTACACTCGAGAAGCTGCAGGAAGCTCCAATGTGTATGCCATAGTACCAATCTTCTGCAACACCTTGTACAGACCATAATACTTTGGTGATAATTTATTATCCTTCTTAGCTTACTTGAGGGAAATTTGTTTATATGGCTATAGCCGTAGAAATACCCAGTCACCTATATGAAAACTCATTTTTCTTTGATGTTGATCTACTTGTTTCATTCCATTTTGTGCCAAAGTTAGGTTATCCTTTAAGAGTTAGAGAACTTGTTGCTGATGCTCGATGTGATCTTCCACTGCTTGAACCTTAGATTTTTCTCTTAAAAATGATCTGATGGATAGTGGGTGATATCTGTAAAGTGCCATAAATGGGGTCATTTTCGCTACAGTATGGAAGGAAGTGTTATACCACCATTCAGCCAAAGGTAACCATTTGACCCATTGTGTATGTTTATCAGATACAAAGCAATGAAGATATACTTCAATTATTTTTTTTAATATCTCGTTTTTCCCATTAGATTGAGGATGATAAGATGAGTTATGAGCTAACTGAGTACCAAGACAAGAAAATAATTCTGTCCAAAAATTTCTAGTGAAAATGGGATCTCTTCCGCTTACAATAATCTTTGGGTTTCCATGTAGTTTTGAATTGTTTCCATAAATACAGTAGAAATTGTACTGGCTTTAAATGGGAGAGATAATGAAAAAAAGTGTGCATACTTGGCAAGTCTATCAACTACCACCATGACGACACTCTTTCCTTAAGACTTGGGTAAACCTGTGATAAAATCCATTGAAACCTCCTCCCAACATTGACTTGGAATCGATAAAGATTGTAATAGACCTAGGGGCTTTATTTTTTCAACTTTATTTTGTTGGAAAACTAAGCATTGCGCCACAAACTTTTGAGTATTAGATTTAAGGCCATCCCAAAAAAATTCCTTCTTAACCATGTGGTAAGTTTTTAAAATCCCAAGTGCCCTCCTCAGGGAGAGGCATGCAATTCCACAAGAATATTTTGTTTAAGTTGGGAATTTTGACATAGGTATAAACGATATTTGTACCATAATGAATCATTTTTCCAGCTAAATGTATCAGATGCATTGGAATATTGTTGTAATTTTTGAATCAGTTCCCCCACTTCTTCATCATTCTTCCATTCATCCCTTGCTTCGTTTATCCAATCTGGTTGGATAATAGAATTGGCACAAATAAATGCATACACATCCTTATCCTTTCTTGAGAGTGCATCTACCACAACATTTTGCTTCCCTTTTTTGTATGTGGTTTCAAAGTCATAACCCAACATATTTGTGACCAATTTTTGCTGCTCTTTTGAAGATAATCTTTGCTCTAAAAAGTATTTAAGACTGTCATGATCGGTTTTTACCTTGAAGTGTCTTCCCATTAGGTAGGCTGGCCATTTCTTAAGTGCATGTAGTATTGTCAACATTTCCTTCTAATAAATAGCTTTATGTAAATACTTTCCCTTTATTGGATGAATTTTGAAAGCAATGGGTCATTCTTCTTGCATTAAAACAACACCAATTCCATTTCTTGAGGCATCGCATTCCATAATAAAGGTTTTTGTGAAGTCCGACATAGCTAAGATCAGTGCTTGGCACATTTCCTCTTTAAGATGTTCAAAGGCCTTCATTGCTTCTAGAGTCCATAAAAATGCATCTTTCTTCAATAATGTTGTTATAGGTGCTGCTATTCTCCCATAATTCTTAACAAACTTGTGATAATACATTGACAACCCGAGAAATCCTTGCAAATGCTTTATGGATGTGGGGATTTTCCATTCCTTAATGGATTTAATTTTTCTAGGGTCTACCTTAACACCTTCATGAGATACAATATGGCCTAGATATTCCACCTCTTGTACTCCAAAGAAACATTTGTAGCTTTTTGCATATAATTGTTTCTCCTCCAATAGTTTGAGCACCTTGTCAACATGTTGAACATGATCCTTCCAAGACTTGCTATAGATTACTATATCATCAAAAAATACTAACACAAATTTTCTAAGGGTTTGCAAATGGAATTCGTCAAACCTTAAAATGTAGAAGGTGCATTAGTAAGGCCAAAAGGCATGACCAAAAATTCTTAATGACCCACATGAGTTCTAAATGTTGGTTTTTGAATGTCTTCAGTCTTCATTCTGATTTGCTAATATCTTCAATGAAGATCCAACATGGTGAAGTAAATTGATCCATGCAATTCATCCAATAGTTCATCAATGATAGGAATGGGAAATTCAACTTTAATAGTGAACTTGTTGAGCTCCCTATAATCTAGACACATGCACCATGATCCATCCTTCTTGTGCACCAATACTACTGGAGGAGAGAAAGAACTTTTACTAGGTTGAATTATACCAGCCCTTTTACTAGGTTGAATTATACCAGCCTCTATCATTTTCGCAACCATACATTCAATTTCACTCTTTTGGGCATAGGGATATCTGTAAGGCCTGACGTTTGGATTAACACATCCTGGAACCAAATTAATAGCACGATCATGATCATGAATAGGTGGGAGACCTTTGGGAGTCCCAAATACCTTGGAATGATTGTCCAATACTTTTTGGAGATATGGAGAAATAAATGATTTCGATGTAGGAACCTCTAGTGAACATAATTGTGCAATTACGCCTCATTGTTCTTTCTTTAAAAGCTTTGTCATTCCATCAGAGTTAAATATCTTTCCTGGTTTCCCTACGATACCTCTTAATTCAACTTCCTTTCCTTCCGAAGAAAATTTCATGAAAATTAAAAGCTATTGCACCCAAGGATTGTAGCCATTAGACTCCTAGTACAACATCAACACCACCCATTGGAGTGGAAAGCATTGGGCTAGTCAATACATATTCTCCCATTGATAGCTTGATATTATGGCACTTTCCAGATAAATTTATGGTTCCTCCACTTGCAATCATCACTTCACACTCTGCTACTAGATATAGGAAGCAATTCAATTCCTTGGCTATCTTATAATGAATAAAATTATGGGTACTGCCCGCATCAATCAACACTATTACCTTTTTCTTCTTGATATTTCCTTCTATATTGATAGTTTGAGGAGTGGTAATTCCTGCCAATGCATTACAAGATATGGTTGGATTCATTTCTTCTTTCTCTAGGGTTGGTTCATGGTGTATATCCTCTTATTTTGATGTTTCTTATTCCTTTTCTTCCTCCTCTTCACAATCTATGTAAAATAATTTCTTCTCAGCACACTTATTACCTTTAATGTATTTTCTATCACAACTGTAACAAAGCCCTTTTTCTCTTTTCTATTCCAATTGTTGGCATGTCAACCTTGTAGGTTGTGGAAGGCTAGGGGAAACAACACTTCCATCCTTATAGTTGTGAGTGGTAGGCTTCCTTGTTGTCATAATTTTTCTTTCCATTTTTCTTTTTATCCTAAATGCCTTATCCAATGAGTCATGCTCCCAAAAGTGAACCTCATGTTGGATGTTATCCTTTAAATTCCCTATGAACACATCAATCCTATGCTCCTCTGGAATATCTTTTACCCTTATATTCAATTTTTGGAAGTCCTCAATGTGCTCCATCATTGAACTCTTTTGTTTGAGGTTTATCAATTGCCTAAAAAGAGTGTTCCTTTTTGTATCCTCATAATGTTCTATTATTTCTTCCATAAAAATTACCCAAGTGAAAATTTGTTTACGAGAGAAAAGACATTGATACCATACAAACTAATTTGGTTCCAAATATAAAGTTGCAAAGCGTACCTTTTATGTGTTTTTCACATTATGGAGATTGAAAAATTGCTCCATATTTAGTATCCATGTTGCAGGATCCTTGCCACCAAACTTCCTCATATCGATCTTTAGAACATGGTGGTTCTTCAATCCAATGTTAGAGTCTATGAAATCATGATTAACATTTCTTTTGTTCTCATCATGAGTTTCCTTTACTACCATTTCACCATAAGTAAGCATTTCTTGTAGCAACTTAGTCAAATCTATCTTCAAATCTTCCATATTGCCTTTCATTTTTTCTTCTATACCTTCCATCTTAGCTTCCATGCCATCCATCTTAGCTTCCACGCCATCCATCTTAACTTGCATGCCATTCATATTAGCTTCCACGCCATTCATCTTAGCTACCACGCCTTTCTTTAGACCATCAATCTTAGATTTTGTTACCTCTTGTGAGAGTGAAATTTGTTGCACTTGGTCTCATAATTTTGATATATCATGTTTCATTTCTTCCTCTTCTTCATGAGTCATGCTATAGATTTCAGGTTTCTTACTAGGTGTTTTGATTTTCTTTCTTTGGGTCATCAATTAATGATAATTATGCTTCACTATTCCCTTTGAACTTCAAACTAATTTTTCAACCCAAAATTATGGAAACTTTTAAAAAGACTACCACTAAAAGAAAAAAGGTCATTAGTGAGGGTCATGCTTGTGATGGACCTTTAAGGTTCGTCACCAATGTCGCATATGGTGATGGTCTTTAAAAAAGCGTTGTTCTAAGTGTATATAGTGATGGTCCTTTAAGGTTTGTCACCAAAGTCATTTTCAATGACACTTTTTTTGAGAGTCGTTAAAGTCCCATCACTAATTCTCTCTTTGGTGAAACTTTTAGTGAGGGTCACTAAAGTCCCATCACTAATTCTCTCTTTGGTGACACTTCTAGTGACAATCTTTTATTAACTGTCACCAATGATCTTTTTGGTTACTTTTGGTGGCGATCAATAAATTTTTGTCATCATTGATCATTCCAATGAGTTTTTTATGATGCTTCATGCATGTGATGGACATTTAAGTTCCATCACCAATGTTGCATATGGTGATCAATGGTCTTTAAAAAATCGTTGTTGTAACTGTATATAGTGATGGTCCTTTAAGGTTTTCCCCCAAAGCAATTTTCAGTGACACTCTTGGTGAGGGTAGTTAATGGGCTGTCACTATTTCTCTCTTTGGTGACACTTTTGGTGAGGGTCATTAAAGGCCCATCACTAATTCTCTCTTTGGTGACACTTCTAATGACGATCTTTTATTGACCCTCACCAATGCTATTTTTTTTTACTTTTGGTGATGCTAAAAAAAATTTCATCATCATTGATCATTCCAATGAGTTTTTGATGACACTATGTACCTGTTACTATATTTTTTGTCAAAATATAGCAGCTTAAGCCCATTGTTGTGGAGTCTTTTTCATTATATGTCCAAGGTCATAGTGGTTATAATAGTCAATCAATTTGTTAAGAAGTAATTAGTGTTTATCATTTCCCTCAAGTAATAAAAATATAGTCTTCCTATGAGTCAACACATGATTCACCTCTATCAGGTTTATTATCTAGCAATTTTCCTTTAAATAAAGTTCCACTAGTGTGTGTAGGAACTATATTATTTAATACATAAGCAAGCTCTATTAATTCTATTAATGAGAGAGACCTAGCACTCCTCAACCCTCATCGAACATGTTAACATGATTTGGAATAGTACACTAACTTTCCTTGGCACCTCGGATGTCTTGGAACATCTTTGTACCTAGAACATCTTGCCATGAGTAGGATGCCCAATCACATGTTGGCATGCCGTAGGATAGTATATCACTCCTGTATCATGTGTTGGCATTCCTTGTAGTCCCTATCATGCCCTGGAACTCCTCAGCATAATATTGCATTGACAAACATTAGCACTTGGCACACATTGGCACTTGGCATGTATTGGAACATATTATTACTGTGCCTAGCATGCCCCTTTTGAAGAAGATAAAGTCCTGACTTATTAACCCTATTATGTGTTCATTTCCTTGCATTTTAGCTTGGTTATTCCTTTTGTTTCCTTGAAACTCCTTGACGCATATTGGCATACTCTGGCACCCTACACATCCTAGCATGTATTAGAACCTAGCATGCCTTGGCACTATTTGGCACATGTTAGCACACCTTGGAACTACCTAGCACACGCTAGCACTTCTTGAAATTCCCTGATATTCCTTGGCATGCCTTACCCATGCTTAGCATACCTTTTCACTCCCTCCTTGGCATGACATCTAGCACTGATTGACACGCCCTGAGACACCCTCATATTGATTCACTTCCATGCATTTTGACCTAGTGCTCCCTTCTATTGTCCTAGTACTCCCTAACACTCCTTAACATGTTTTGGCACTCTCTAGCACACCTTAGCACTCATAAGTGAAGAATGAAACTTGTAACCAATGTTACCAGTCTCGGAATAGACAATAAATTAGCGAGGAAAAATAGCTAAGAGTCTTAATTGGATGGTGGAAAAATTGGCAAACAATCAAGAAAAAATCAGAAAAAAAATTAATGAATTCAATAAATAAAAGTATACACATATATTGAATTAAAAAAAAATTAAAAAAATCATTCATATTCAGTAAATCCATGCCCAAAAAATTCACAATATCAATAGATTTCCAAAATATCATGAATGAATAAGCATCTCATGTATGTTATGAGTCCAAACATGATCCAAAGTACTGAGTCATGACTCCTAACTAGTGACTACATAGAACTAGAAGCAACTACTTCTAAAGGTTTACAAATAACTGCATACTAATTAGAAAAAAAATAGTAACTAAGAGTCTAAGACTCTTAAGAGTGAGAACTAGAAGTGATTCCTCCCACTCCTTCACTTTCTTGATTCTCAAAGTTCATCAAGTCATGTAGGCTTAAAAGAGGAGCCTCCTCTAATTGGACCCAATCTGCTGCATTTGTAGTTTGCAAATCTATCTCTTCAAGGTCTACTGGTGAATGATCCAAACCTATCATTATCATGAAACATTGAAATGTGAATTTAAGTTTGACTTTGAACTTTAAAGTTTAAACTTTAAATTGCAAATCAGATTATGAAACCTTCAAATTCAAGCTCTCACCTAGTATTTGCTTGTTGCGAAGTCGTAGATTATAATCGAAAAATACAAGGTCATTTAAGCACTTTTGTGTCAATCGGTTATGCTTCTTAGAATGTATTTTCTCAAACATGCTCCAATTACACTGACAACTTGAAAGCACTACATGCTTGGATTAAGATTCCAATGGTGAATCTCTTCAAATCTGGCGTATGACTACAAAAGTTTTCCACCAAAGACCTAGTAAGTGGCAAGGGTTCATGAGTAGACGTACTAAATACTAGATAGTAAAAACTTAAAAAGACAACAAAATTTAATAAAACATTTAACATACAAATTTAAATAAATTTAATGAATTCATGAAGCCTTGAAGCCTCAAAGGGTACTTGGAAACATCTAAGACCTTTCTCGTATAACACTGGTATAGGAAAATAATTTAGCTGGTGCTCTATAATCATATAGTTGGGAAAATACACGACTTTGAAATTTTGTATCAGGGAAGCACCTTTCCATGCATGTCATAAGTCCTTTGCGAACCTCCCCATCCTCATTAAATTTTCTCTTATAATAAAAATAATGTGGGTTTAATAAGTACCTACCAGCATGTAAGAGGGAATGCAATTCCCTATCCCAACGTGCATCAATAATGTCCCAAAGAGGCATACTTTGCCTCCTCATCCCCATATCTTCTTTTTGCAACCTCCTTTGCGAGATCCATTGCCTCATAAATGTAACCCATAGTAGGTTTGTCACCATTAACCATCCTGAAAGTTCAAGCTTTCAAATTTAAATAAATATGAAACATTGAAAATAAAAATAAGCTTGCAATGAAATTTAAAACATGAAAAGGTTAAAAGACTTGAAGTACCTAAGCACTCTAACAAGGGACTCCATCACACCAATAATCTCTTCAGCATCTTTACAGAAACTATCATTAAACACAAGTGCAAAAAATTCAATGCCTTCAAGCATCTTGGAATGTTTAGATGCCATCCACTTAGGTCCCAAGAACATCCTCTTCAAATTTATCTTTTTCTCAACCACAAATTGCAAACGTATGAAATTTGTTGCAAATCTAGTCACTGCAAGTCAAACAATTTCTTTACCTTCAGTGTATTTTCTCATGATGTTTAGGACAATAGTGTGGTGGTATAGGTATTTGGTTATGGATTTTTCCTTCTCCACAACCTCATGTATCCAATGAATCACCAATGTCCTCAAGCATTAAATCTATGCAATGGGCACCACAATAGGTCAAAAAAATAGTGGGGTGCTAATCTCAAAAAGTCTACCAGCATCCATATAATTAGATGCATTGTCAGTGAAAATTTGTACAACATGTTCTTCTCCCACTGCTTGAATGACTTCCTCCATCATTTCACAAATAAGTTGTGAAGTCTTAACCTTGTCTGAGGCATCCACGGATTTGAGAAACATTGTACCTATTGGACAAGATATAAGGAGATTTATTAAAGTTCTATTCCTTTGATCTGTCCATCCATCACTCATGATGGTGCACCCTGTTTCTACCCATGATGAACGAAACTCAGATAGCACAAGCATGACATATTCAACACTTTCTAATAGAAATTTTTTCCTAATGCTCTCTGATGAAGGGGCTTTGAACCCTAGACCTACAACAACAACTGCATCAATCATATCTTGCCAATAAGGACTTATGGCATAGTGGAAAGGTTTGTCAGAATAGTACCAAAAGTTAGCAATGGCCTTCCTTGCCTGACTATGGATATTATTTTTTCAACCAGTGGTATCCAAGGTAGGTTGGGAACTGGGTTTTGTGCGGGAGAAAAAAAGGTTTTTATGTTTCCATCTCCAATGTTGAATGTAGGAGGATTCATTTGGCCTTGATTTTGACTTGGACTTAGAGGCATGTGTGGGAAACTTGGGAACTAAATTGAGGATTCAACAGTGGGAGATGACAATGGGGTAGTGGAAGAAAAATTGTCAACTCAAGGAGTTCCTATTTCTTTTCTTTTCTTTTCTTTCTTTGTATTATGTTGACTCAACATATCAATGGCCAAGGTTTCATGGTGTTTGACATTTTCATCAACGTTTTCACAGAGACCTATATCATGGCCGGGTATTTGTGCAAGGTGGTAATTGAATCTATAAATGCCTCCACTACATTTCGCTTTGCAAAATTTACAAAGGAGCTTGGGATCTCCAAGAATCTTGTCAAAATAAGCCCAAGCAAAGTCCTCCTGTGGCATTGTTTTTGTTTTGGACTTGTGTTTAAATTGAGGCTTTTGCTTAGATTTGAAGTTGTGCCTTCTACTTCATTTGGCTCCTTTGAATGACAATAAAAAATTAAAATTAAAAATGCCATATGTAACTTCGCAAAAAAGAGGTTTAGTTTTAAAGGATATGAGGTTTTGTTAAGGATCAAAGAGGAGTTTATCGAGCAACACAAGCACATTTCAACCTAATATATCATTATGACCTTGAAGCACAATTAGGTATATATGAGGAAATGCTACCTAAAGGAAATATTATCAACATATATTGCATTGTAATCTTCATTTTGCAAGTTCGTTTAGCATAAGAAAACTAAACCAATACATCAATATCAGATTCTGGAAGAACAAAAATACACAAAGCTGTGAATACATGGTTAAATCCTTTGGAGTCGGCAAGACATGAACCAAGGAAGGAATTCTTGATGACTTTTCTAGTGGTTGGTATGAAACCATTTGTTAGTGGATTTTAAAATCTATTTAAACCTAATTTATAGGGTTGAAAAGTCATAACCAAAGTAATACGCTAAACATTCGATTGTTGAACAGTGAAACATGAAACTTGTAATTGAAAATGACATTGAAACTTCAATATAGTAATATACCTATTATTTAAGACAAGTGCCAACATACCTCGATTGTTGAATAGTTAAGTGACTAAGCCTGAAGGTAACACACACTGAAGGTGACGCATGACTACCCGAGGGTTGATATGGAGTATGGATAGAGCACATGTTGGCAACTGCCCAATATGGAGTTTGGACTTAGGCTCATGTTGATAATTCCTTGATGTGGAGTCTAGACTGTGTAATAGTGAGTAGTGATTGATTACTGAAGGTCTCGACGTACGAGTTATGGACCTCAGAAATGAGAAATAAATTTTAGAACGATGGACGTTTAGTTTTTAGTAATGTGGCATACCTAAACTTGAAAAGCTTGTGCTCATCGAGTCAAGGCCGAAAATCGAATAAATTGGAATCAATCACAGGAATCTGCTTTAATAAAAAAGTCACAAGTCAAACTTGCATTGACCACAAGTTAAACTTGGTCAATATGAGTTTGACTCGCAAAGATTTGGTTCAGATCATTTGGAGAGTGAGCAGATTTCGAATCCTGATTAATGGCGATTGATCGATGAGTCCTATTTCACTGCTTGTAACTGAAATCTAAACTGAAAATAGGAGATCTTACAATTGAAACTAATTGTGAATTTTCTAAAATGAAATTGAGCCATCGGCATAGGTTCTATTTGTGGCTAGGTGCATCAATGGAAGAGATTCATTTTAAATCAGGTTCATGGAGAAAATATTTTATGGAAGATGTTTGTTTTATGTCGAGGAAGACATAGTAATATCTTTTATTGAATTTAAATAAAAATAGTATCTACTATGTATCTCCTGTATCTCATTATTTTTATCTCCTGTAACTCATACAAAAGTGGGGTAATAGTGGACATGTAGCTTCAAGCTCCACTCCTTTTAATCCAAAGTTTTGCATGCAAACCATTGTGTCACTTGCGCCACAAAGCCTTCGCTATAGAGTGTGGAGTTAACACGTACCTCTACATGACAAAAGCTACATATACTTTTTGACTTGGTTTTTTCACGTTTTATCCATTCTTTGTGTGTAGTATGGGACAACAAGCTCCACATACCTTTTTTCCATACCTCTATGTGAGTGTAACTTTGCACATTTTCTTTGCTTCAACCAATATCAAAAGCATTTGTGAGCTTCTTTCAAGGCATGAATACATGCTTCAATCATGGAAATTAGCAAAGTTTCTAAAGAAAAAAATAACCATGGAGTTAACCTTTGCCATTTCAAATATGTTAGGATTCTATTGAGAGTTTTTTAGAGATAATTATTAATTGGCCCTCTACTTTTCCCTTTTTCTTAATATAAACTACATCTCTTATTACATTTCTAATCAAGAGATTTACATCAAATATTGGATAAAAGGGCTAAGGAAATTTCATAAATGCTTCCTTGTCTAGTAGAAGAATAAATGGTCAACATGTCAACTTGGCTCCAATTTCTTGGGAATTAATAATTGTTCTAAAAAATGACTACTCTTGTTTGAATCTAGAACTACCTTTAAGATTTGAAAATGGATTTTCCTCCAAATTGATCTTGGAAATTTCCTTGTTAAAGGATTCTCTATATCTCCCCCACTAGAATGAATGGCTTGTATGTTGAAAAGTATAGCAAAGCTCCCTTCTAAAAAGCTTGATCATCCCATTGTCACCAAGAGCTCCTCCTTTTCCCCAAATTGGACCCAAAAAAACATTGAGTACTTAATTATAATCCAACTGGAGAAATTTTGACTAACACTGCAACTCTTGGGTGTGGGATCCCCCAAGGAAAGTTTTGGGGCTTAAAGCCGAGATTTGGCTAAAAGGTGTAAATCTAACGTAAAGACTAAGAATTTTGTGGGCATCAAACGTGAAGTTGTAAACGAGTCATAGGGTTGTCCACCTTCAATTCTGTAATGTAATGTTGGATTTAGAGATCTACCCATGGTCTGCGGACCATGGAATTATATAAATAGAGCGAGGCTCTAAGTAGTTGAGAGATAATATAAATAAAAAAGTATTGATCATGGAATAGAAGCATAGCAAAAGATCTAAGTGTAAGTCAAGCCATTGGGTCGTAGAGTAGGAGAAGGCTCTGTAGCTAAGTGTGGAGAGTCCTTGTAGTTGACAGCTGAGTGCGCATACCCCTGCATCTGAGTTTGGAGGGAGGGTCGAGTTTGTAACAACTGAAGAATTAATAAAGAGAAGTTTTACGTCAATTATGTGTATTTATTTCCTATTTTCTGTATCGAATATATTGGGTATAAATTGCATTTATGTTGTCTATATGGTGCGCGAACATATATAACTATGTAGATTAAGTAAATATGAGTTAAAGTATTTGGTTACGTGAAGTTGAGTAACATCTATAAGAGGATAATTAAGATGCATGGTGTAACTTGGGGAAATAGTGTTGATCACTGCCATAGTAGCGCGAAATCACCTCAGGCCCCTAGTTAGGATTGCACGAAGGACAATTACAACAAATCGCAAAGGTATCGTAGGTTAGAATATTGAGAAAAGTAACCTCTGTTAAGGTAAGCATAATTGGACTAAATCGACCCCTCAGACATCTCAAGGGTGCGGAAACATGGTTCTAGCATCCCCCCATACTGCTTCAGGTGAGACTTCAGTCTACCCATGGCAGGTTGAAGCCAAAAGGGCCAGTAGTGTAGGGATTTGTTTGGCTAATTAAATCTGAACCTCGGTCAGGCCCCATCAAGACAAAAAATGGTTCTGCTATCGAGACCGGAATTTTCATAGAGATGTCTGATGTCGTATCTTTGGAATCGAACTAAGAAGGAAATTGAAGGCTGGTTGGACAAAAGAATTCATGAGATCGCAGTGCAGGAGAACAAGAACTCGTGACTGAAAAAATAAGTGTGGTTAGACTGCTACCTATACACAAAGATCCACGAATCTTCTTCGTGTCTTTTCCTACTAAGCTGTATGAGTGGATCGCAAAGCTAGAAGATAGCCAAGGAAGGTGGAAACTCAACAATCCTATTGTGTGGACCCTAGAGTTAGTGTGAAGGTTGGAAGCATTGGAGGATGCGATCACGCGTGCCATTAATCACTGGCTTGATCGAATTATAGGAAGATTCATTATTGAGTTCATGGTTGACACCTCAATGAGCTACAGGGAGGCAAAGTGATGATTTCTCAAGGGACCGTGAGGTAAGTACGTAAAGTCCCTGAATACTTGTATTAAAATGTTATTGTGTGAGAAGAGGGTTATGCAATTACCTTGATGTTCGAGCCTATGCGAATCGGAAAAACTTACAGGAATGAAGGAAATAGGGGACCAAAAACTAGCCGCTTGATTACACCTCCGTGAGGGGACAAGGAAGAACTCGCGAAGGTCTTGCCGCGAAGTACAATCCATCTGATAAGGCAAAGAATTTTGTGAATACCACCCCCAGCCCCACTTCCACCAACTTCGCTGCCTTCACCTCCATCTTCACCCGTACCACCTCCACCACCACCGTGAGTCAATATGGCAAGCACAATAAAGTTGCATGTGTTAAAGGGATTGGGAAGTGAGGGTCTAGACCAATTTTGGTTTGTGGAAAGAGCCATATGGGAAGCGCAGGGAGTTACAGATGACAATATAAAGAAAGCAACATTGGTTAGTGCCCTATAGGACCACACGTTGACCTGGTATATTAAGAACTCCAATGATAATCCAAATGCAGGAATCACAAATATCGAGGCATCGCTAAACAAAGAATTTAGAATGCCGAAGTCTTAAGCACAGTTGATCATTAGATTCAAATAGATCATAATGCTACCAGGAAAGACTCTTTAGGAGTTGGATGAGAGATTTAAGTGTACAATTCACGAAACTAATATGAATCTGATGGATGGAAAACATCGCGAATGGTTTGTAGCATTGCTAATGCCACATTTAAGGAGCGATCTATCACAATAGAAGTTAATGACTCAGGCAGAGGTCTTAGAGGTCGCAGTGAGGTTACATGAGACCCCAATGTAGGATCCTAACTTAGGAGTTCAGTAAATCCATGCACAGCTAGAGAATTTATGCTTGGAGATGCATAGTTTGAAATAGGACAGAACAGCTTGACCAAAAGTGTGCGAAGAGGTGTGGTGTGTAAAATGAAAGAGTCAAGGTCATGATAAGTACCACTGCTCAATGTTCGTAAATTACCTCATAGGAGGAGGACTAATGCCATTAAGGCTGGAAGCACAAGCAGGACCTAGCGTGGCGCCTACTTTGTGGTGCGTGATTTGTCAAATAGGTGGAAAACACAGTACATACAACTTTCATTTGTGACAAAAGTATACACAAAATTCGCAGCAATTGTTCTGTAACATTTGTAGGTCAGTGGAACACTATGAGTGCACTTGTAGGAACTACGAGTTGATGATGGATAGAACTCCCACCTACAGAGTTCACGGTGAATCACAGCCCCTAGACCAGACTGCAGGAGTGGCGCGAATAGGATTTCAGGGGCACGGACGAGGTTGAGGCAGAGGAGGAGCTGGAAGAGGTCGCGGTCACTTGATATGCTACAATTACGAAGGGCCGGGACATTATCCCTGCAATTGTATGAATTTGACACGGCCGTCGTGTTTATATTGCACCTTTAGGCTAGGATACATGACAAAAGAGCACTACCACCTCCCCCGACTCAAAACCTGCAGATGATGAGGACTGAGCCGCGCGAGGAAGATCCAAATGTGAACATTGTGCTTCGAAGTGGAATCATGACAAGAGATGACAAAGGAAAAAAACCAGAGGATAGTACTTGGGCTCACAAAGCCCCAACAAAAGAAGCAGAGTTTGACTTGGAGCACGCTTGGGAAGATTTCATGGAAGCTAGGAAGAGCTTCGCAGAGGCCTCCACTTCAGAAAGCAAAGATAAACCAAAGTGGGAGATCGACCCATCTATGCTCACGATGTTCTTGTAAACATGCATGAAGTTATTGCACGATAGTAAAGATATAAACAGATTACAGGAACTCATTAACAGATGCATTGGGACCACACCAGGAGAATCATGCGTAGTTCAAAAGATTGGAAAGCATAGGACAAGAAGGGGAAGAAAAATGAGGTTGACTGCACAAATTGGAGAATATGAAATGGACCAAGTAATTCTGGATTTAGGGTCGAATGCAAATGTTCTGCTGAGGTAGACATGGGAGCGAATGGGAGACCTACACTACAATGGTCTCCTATTCAGCTCCAAATGGTGAACCAACAGAAGATAATACCCATAGGGCGATTCTAGGGAATCATTGTGGATATTGAGGGAGCAAGTGTGCTAGCAGACTTTGAAGTGATAGAGACTGTTGATGACAGAAATCCCTACCATGCGCTCTTAGGAATTGATTGGGCCACTAACATTAACGAGGTGATTAATCTAAAGAAGTGCAAGATGATTTTTGAAAAGAAGTCACTACGCGTAGTTATACCTCTGGACCATGCTGGAGGATCACACTACATAGAGCCGGTGCACGACTATGAAAGAGATGATGATTTGGACTGCATCTATAAGATAACAACATGAAACTAGGACTGGGTGAATCCCACTACAGAGGGACAACTTGGATGGGAGCACGAGAGCTCCTGTACTTTGGATTTGGATGAGGAAATGGAGCGATGGTAAAATTAGTTACATGAGGTGACTGCACTAAATTGTAATATGATGAAAAGGTCGCTACGATGTGTATCGACAGAAGTAAGGGACCTGCCTACTTATGATAGCCTAAGTGAGGTAGATACCTTCTTGAATAAATTTGAAAGGGAGGTGCTGGAAAAGCAACGCTTCTTGGCTTGGAATTGATTATTGCATGCTTTGCCCGCGAGGTGGTGGGGTACTCACAAAGGGAGCTTTGATGACTCGTGTGAATATATAAGGATGATACGCACACGATTTGGGAAGCCTAGAGTGCGATTGGCAGATAAATACAATGGGAAAGATAATCTGCGCGCACATCTAGCCAGGTAGATGCTGACATATGGAAAATAACCTATGCAGATGCGCATGAATTCTGCACTAAGAGGTGTGGTCAATAAGCGTGTGTTTGGGGGACATATGTGTAGTTGTCTCTTAAGGTTGGACAAATAGTATGTCAGAAGAACAATCATGCAGAAGGTTATCCACGTGGAATCATTTGACAACGTGTGTAAGGCATGCAACACATAGTGAAGTGGTTGGGACTTGTGCGTACCCAGACAGACGCCTTTCTGGTTGGTCGATAGAGTAGAAGTCGTAATGCCTATGGAGTCTATCATGTCTAGTCCACACATTGTGGTGCTCATAGGGGTAACAGATCGTGGACCCTTGGAAGAAAGGCTCGCACAGTTGGAGGGGCCCGAAGAAGAATGGTTGGGACACAATGAAGAGATCCACCAAGGTGATCTTATGCTCCATGAAATCATGAATGAAAGAGTTTGAATGAGGGAGAAAAGTGCCATGGCAGAAGCAGAAGTCAAGAAGCTTGTGGAAGGAATAAAGAAGGACTTTCTTAATAGAAAGACTGTGGTGATAGAGCAGGATGAACTCAAGTACATTGATAGACTTGGTGACTACCAACGAGAATTT
This sequence comes from Pinus tabuliformis, assembly GCA_031772625.1. Lineage (NCBI taxonomy): Eukaryota > Viridiplantae > Streptophyta > Pinopsida > Pinales > Pinaceae > Pinus > Pinus tabuliformis. The sequence continues at coordinate 873,095,133 of CM062811.1, forward strand.
ATCAGTTTGATGCATCGGTTAGGACCGTATGTTATTCAGGAAATCACAGATGGTGGCGTGGTGCAGTTGGAGAAGTTAAATAACGAACTCCTCCCAGGAAAAGTAAATGGTAGTTATTTGAAGCCTTACACAGGTGGCCTGACTATCTGACTAGTCACGGGAAGCATAGTCTTAGCGCTCCAAGCAGCTGAAAGGAGGCACGGGACTATAAACTACTATGCCTGAGAGCTACGTGATGTCAGGACTGTGCACAGTAGCGGGGTGTCACAGGGTGCGCGAAAGCGCAAGGGTAGTTGTGCTGCTGCACGGGTTGGCTAGAAAGTGACTATTATAGTCACTATTTATGATGTGATGCTTGGTTTGAGACTAAATGGAGCGGGCGGCGGGAATTTAAGGCGAACTTTATGGGCTATGTTTGGGAAATATTGCCACCAAGGGAGCATTAATGGAACGAAAGGGGGGGAACGGTTGAATTCAAATTAAAAAGGTGCTATAAAGTGCAAAGGGTTCTCCAACAAACAACACTTGGCCATTTGAGAATTGAGCTATTGTGCGCCCAGAGATTCATGAACCCTGATTTGTTTGATCTTTTGAAGTCAAAGGCATTGTTTGAGCACTTACCTGAGCCATTGTGAGAATTTTGGAATAGAATTATGGCCGCGCCAGAGGAAGCCATGGATATTGGAGAGATGACTACTGAGGAGGCCACGCAGGCCATAACAGTAGGAGAAGCCCCAAAAAGCACCAAGATAGTCACAAAAATCCATAAATTGCCACGCACACTAAGACCCAAGAAAGATAAGCAGCCTATGGTACCGATGTGCGTGTCCCCCAGTAATTCGTTAAGGATGAGGCTCACCATTGAAGAAAAGGGGAAGGTGATCAATTTGGAAGTCGATTTTCAAGAAATCCTGGTAGAGGAGGAGGACGAAGAAATGCAAGAAGAAACCTAGAGTATGAACCCTCTGACCAGGTTGCCCACATATTTTCTTCTGCCGAAGGGGAAAGCAAGGGTGTCCAAGGACCTAGATGAGAGAAAGAGCTCTCTGCAGACTCCGCTACTACCCGATGATATCGTTTTTTATCGAGCACACTTGGGACGAGTGATGGTTCTAAAATTTGAAGATTGGGATCTTGCGGACCACGAGGAATTCCCACATTTTGCAACCACACAGCTAATGCGGCTGAAGAAAAATACAGTGGTGGGAGTCATAGAGTTGGAACTACATAAGTGGTTGCAAGGAGTAGAGAAAGCAGGATTGTTAAACCTACTCTGGGTGGCACATTATCATCATGCCCGAGTGATTATTTTCATCATCAGGCAGCTGCTCTGCCTAGTGCATGATGGGTGTTTGTGGCTAGAGGAGCCATCCCCATCAAGGATCATCTAATTCACTGAATTACCCAGCTCCCTTGCAAAGGGGAGGATCCAACAAACATATATGAGGGTAAAAGTGATTATTTGGCCATTGCAGAGGCCATGAAGAAGAAGTTCAAGCTGGAGAAGAAAAAGAGAGGGAATGTGATCTCCGGTATCAATAATGTTGTGGTCAAAGTCACAATGTAGATATTAGCTGAGAAAATTATGCGGAAGTGTCGCGCGGATGAAGTGCCCATGCTGGTGGTTGCACTTGCCGCGCAGTGCGCAGAGGGGGTCCAGTTCAACTAGGTGGATTACTTATGTAGGGAGTTCTTGGAAAACTACCGCGAGGGACAGGAATAGGGGAAGAATTTCCACTATGCATGGCTTCTGCTATCCATAGTGCTGGTGGCTTGGGAATTACCTGAGGACAACTAGTTCCCCACAATTGCACAGGATCTTCCGGAGGTAGTGAAGTACACTTCGCTATGGGAGACTAAAGATGCACAGAGTATCAGAGACATCAAGATATTCTAGGTTTTCATTGAGATGAACATTAGAATGGGGATTAACTGCAAGCCGTGGTTATCACCTATTGTCTATAACAATCTGCAGAGCTTCACGGAGTTCAAGCCGAACTTCATGACCTATACATTAGGGCGAGGAAGGACCACGTGAAGGCATGGAAGGAACAACCTTATCTGGTGAGAGTCAATGTCGTATTCACCGTGCTTGATTCATGGCCACCGGAGTGGCATGATCCCGTCAACTCCGAGGTGGAAACAGAGAAGTTTGTTGCATAGAGGAAAAAAGGAGGAGGAAAAACTATGGATGGTGCAGTTAGAAGAGAAGAGAAGGAACAAAGCAACAACAGCAAAGGTGCAAGAGGCACGGAATGCCAGAAAGGCAGTAGAAGAACAACAAAAAGTAGAAGAGAAGGAGCGTGAAGCCCAGAAGTTTCCTTCGTTAAATAGGAGACAAAAACAAAGGAAGCTGGCATGGACCCACATACAACATCTACACAGCTGAAGCGACAGTGCTTGAGAGAGCAAGTGGGGTCGCGAAAGAATTTGAAATCCTCCAAGACTTATTTTGACCCAATCACCGTCATTGAGGGGGATCTCCATGACATAGGGGAGATGGTGTGAGACGTCACCACGGAGGCCCTCCAGTAGTTCATGGAGGAAAACTAGATAGCGTTAGGGCCCTCCAGAGATAGATACGAGAGTTATAGGTGCGCACTCCTCAGGTTGGTTCTCTACCGACCAGCCTCGCAGTAGGCATGACTGTGGCTGAGGAAATGTCGCGTACCCACATGACCAACACCATAGTGCTGCCAGAGGGTGCACTGGTTATAGAAAATGAGGCTGATAGGCCTATGGTCAGTGCACTGAAGGGAGTTGGGATGAACATGGATGTGCTCCATCAGGAGACACTTTATGTTCTACAGGACAGAGTGACTGCATAATTGCGGGCCAAGGAGGGCCGCACGCTCTAGGTGGTGAGCGAGAAACATATTAATATTAAATCATTGAGCCTGCAGTGTGAGGAGGCCATGACACAGAACAGACAGTTGGTGCAGGTGGTTGAGGAAGCCTGCTAGATGGTCCCTGAGTTGGCCATCCCAGCCGAGGAACCAGCTAATGCGTGCATCCAAAGATTAGCACCAAGTGTGTGCGAGGCAAAAGAAGAAATGGCTAAGGTTCAGATGGAGCTAAACCTTCAAATAGTTGAGCTGCAATTGAAGGCGCAACCTTCAACTCCGCCTAAGGTGAAGGAACAGTGCACCAGTGCCATTACAACAGGAATAGAGGAGATCAATAGTGCAGTGAAGGACTGCACCAAACTGTTTGAAGAGTCATTTAAGGTCCTAACCATGCTACAAGAGGACCTGAGAAGACAACGCTTAGAAACAGAGGTCCACAAGCTGCAGCAACAGTACGATGAAGTAAAATGGATCGTGTAGATAGTGGCCCTTACATAGAGGCTCACACTGATGGAGGAAGAAAAAGCACTCAAGGAGCAGGAAGATGTTGTGTGACATAGGGAAGTTATCTTGAAAGAATGCACACAACCATGGATCAATGAGGCATTCCTCATTACAACCTCAATTAAAGCCAAGCAGCGGAGATGTAGGGAATGCAGGAATAGGTACAGGGCAGCAGTTCAGCTACAATAGTCTCTGAATAGTGCATCCAGGAACTGCAGTAGGTAGCTTCTCAGTGCGCTACCAATTTTGCGGCAGTCCAGGCAGAGTTGGGAGTTCTCCATGAAAAGATTTTTGCAACCACAGAGTGAATCGAGGGCAAGTCACGATGTTTGTGTTGGGGGCCTGTTGGGCGCAAGATCCCCCAAGGAATGTTTTGGGGCTTCAAGCCCATATTTTGGCTAAAAAGTGTAAATTTGATGTAAAGACTCCGCATTTTGTGGGCGTGGAGCGTGAAGTTGTAAACGAGTCAGAAGGTTATCTGCCCTCAATTTTGTAATGTAATGTCGGCATCAAAGATCTACCCATGGTCCGCAGAGCATGGGATTATATAAATAGAGTGAGGCTCTAAGTAGTTGAAAGATAATCTAAATAAAAAGTAGTGATCATGGAATAGAAACATAGAAAAATATCTAACTGTAAGTCGAGTCTTTGGGTCATAGAGTAGTAGAAGTCTCTGCAGCTGAGTGCATGGAGGCCTAGTAGTCCACAGTTGAGTGCACAGACCCCTGTAGCTGAGTGTGTAGGGCGGGTTGAGTCTGTAACTGTTCAAGCATTACTAGAGAGAAGTTTTACATCAATTCTGTGTATTTACTTCCTGTTTTCTGTATCAAATATATTGGGTATAAATTTCATTTTTGTTGTCTATATGGTACGCAGACATATATAATTGTGTAGATTAAGTAAATGTGAGTTAAAGTATATGGTTACGCGAAGTAGACTAACATCTATAAGAGGATAATTAAGATACTCAATGTAACTTGGGGAAATAGCACCAATCACTACCATAGTAGTGCAAAATCACCTCAACCCCTAGTTACGGCTACGCGAAGGACAATTATAATAGATCATGAAGGTATCATAGGTCAGAATAGTGCACGAAGTATCCTTTGCAAAGGTAGGCACATTTTGACTAAATTGACCCCTTAGACATCTCAAGGGTGTGGAAACTTGGTTCCATCATCCCCCCATACTGCTTCGGGTGAGACTTCAGTCTACGCACTGCGGGCTGATGCCGAAAGGGCCAGTAGTGTAGGGATTTGTTTGACTAATCAACTCCGAACCTGGGTCAGGCCCCATCAAGCCAACAACAGCACAAGAGCTATTCAATTTAAAGTGCACTAATAGGATTCATCATTCTTTTATTGAATAAGTATATTTCTTTTGAATTTGTCCTTTGTGCTTGTAGTATGTGGTACAGACCTTGTTTCACGTGAAAGGGTTTTTATTCTTGGATTATGACAATGATAATAACATTTAGGCATTTTGTAGTATTTCTACCCCATGATCATTTTTATAAGATGTATGTCATGTGTGGAAAGAAATAAGCATTTAGTTATTACCTCCTAAACTAAAGCATTGTTTCTTTTATTAGGTGACTTGTAACATCCTCTACAAATTGAGGATGAATGGGACGTAATATCCTATTGATCCCCATAGGCTATAGTCCTCCATAAATGGGGGAAAATGCTAAAATACCCATTGTTGGGCAATTTTTTGGGGAAGCTAGTCTTAAAAAACCCAAATTTGGGCTTTGGAGTAAGGTTTACTCAATCACTTAAGAATATGAAATACCTCTGGAAAATCTATAAATAAAGAAGGATTGAATTCATTTTGGATCACCAAGTGTGGATTAATTCATTTGTTCTTAAGAATTAGGTCTGATATTTTTTTTACCCCTTCTATCTCTTGTCAATTTTGGTGGTGAAAGATTCCACCCTGATTGATATTGCCTTATTATCTCTCTGTTTTGGCACAAGGGTGTCTGGCTGGTCAACGAATTCTATTGGATATTGGTCTCTTGTATTTTTTCTAGGCACAAGATTTCTATTAAAGGTGAATGAATTTGGAGGATAGTGAAAGATAGATTAGTTTTGTTTGGCATACACCTCTCCTGAAGGAAGCAACAAAGTTTCTGAGTCCTTAATATCTTATTCTAGGGAAAGCACTTACCTTTGGCAATGGATTGATTTCTAGCACCTAGAGTAGCAAAACTCTTTGCTTTATTTAGTTTTTGCATGCACAGTTAAAAGGAGCACTTCCCTAGTTATTAATTATGAGCCTTAGCTACGGAAGCATGTTTGCATATCTCATATCGTATTCGGTAGAGAAATAGTTTAATTGTCTTGTCTATCCATGCAAGGAAGGTGCATTAGGATTAGGAGTTAAGAAGTTTGCAACATTGTTGTACATGCTTATAGATTCCTTGTACCTTCTAGACTAAAGGAAAAGTGAATAGTAGTGTTTGAAATTTTTTGTTATTTCATATTTCAAAGTGTAATAAATAATGATGTGATTTGAGTTTCAAATCTGTGTAGTTGGTGTTAATTTCTTCAATGGCATGTGCTTCCCTATTCAGAACAAGGGGTTTTTCTACAGTATCTAGCCTTCAAAGATTCTCCAATGCAACCTAAATATCAAATCATTCCCTCGTACTCCAAAGCATCTAAGGCATCACCCTAGAGAAGCTCCAAAGCAGACTAATGAGCTTTGACAGGCCAACTCCAACCGCATGTTACCATACAATTGTTGACATCACTGCTACAAAACTATTATGAAGTGTTGCATCCTACACCAATTCCTAAGATGGATGCCCAAAGGGCTTCTAGAATGAGGCTCAACCTTCATTGCCACATTTAAAACTTTTCAAAGGGATTGGTCCCTTTAAACCATACCAATTTTTACACTTTCATGCTTTGGCCATGTTCCTATAAATTTATATTTTGTATTGAAAAGTCAGTCCTACTTTACCTGTTTATTAACTTTAGGAACAATTATAGGCCAGCTCTAGAAAAATGTCAACAAATTTGTGGGTTAGGTTGCCATTTCTCCAAATATTATCACAGATATATATATAATCACACATTTTCGTTTTTATATCTTGATTGGTTGAACAAAAAGGTTCATTGCCTATGTAATTTTGTCCCATACCTCCACATCGACACTCATAGATAACAATATTCTTAATTCTTCATCTGCGTGCAAACTAAGGTCCCTTTTGGTTGCTATTTTTGATGGAGAAACCTCTGAGAGTACACCTTTTACCATAAAGATGTTGTTGTTGGATAGAAATATCGAGAGGAGTCTTACTCTAGACGTATAAATGGCTATTGTATATCACAATAATAAGCATTAACATATGAAGATGTGGTAGACCCTAAACTCTGTGCATTCAATCCATTACTTTTTCTTTCATGGCAATTTTCGTTCTTTATACTAGATGTGTTATGGCACTTGATTTTGTTCGCATAAAAAATTCTCAGGGAAAACCTGGATTCTCATGTGTCATGGAAATTCAACATATGCCTTGTTCACCTAAGAACTACTTGTAACACATCTTAGGGTACTCAAGTACAATCTAAACTCATCCCACTTAACAAGTTACTAAGACAAGGCTGATCACATCCAACCTTGGTCTAAAACAATTAAGCAACACAATTTACATCTTGACATGCCATAGCATCTAACATGTCTTAGAATTCCTTGGCACTATGTGGCATGCATTAACATCCCTTACATTCCTTGGGATGCTTTGACACTCCCTAGCACACCGTGGCACTTCCTGACATGCATTGGTAGTTTATCATACCTTGGCATTGCCTAACATATAACCTTCTCACTCCCTCCTTAACACACCTAGAACTCATTGAAACTCCCTCTCTAACCCAAATTTAAATAGGAACACAACAAATTATAGAGATAAGCTTAAATATAGAGATTCAGTAGAAATAATATTTCATTTCATTAATGTAAAGTACTAAAATATGCTTACAAACAGAAATGGAAATAAATTAGCTCAGGCGATGGTAGCTTATCTCTGAGGAGAGATGTAGCGGCTACATGCCTCTGAACTATCTTAAAATGAGGCTTGAAGGCCTATTTATTGTTGAGAAACAATGGAAAACCATAAACATCCAAAACCTTAACCCTAGGAGATGAAGCGCCAAACCATGGGCCCCGTTTTGGGTAAATTGGTACATCAACTTCTCGGGGTTGTAACATTGGCATATGATCTTCGTTTGACCCACACAATACCTTGTTAGAAAGATCTCTCAGAGGAATACAACTCTGTGACAAGAAGTATTAGCCCATTGACACACATTGCTCCCAAGTTTCCCAAAAAAATGTGGTTTAGGGCCTCAAAACGGCTCTAGAAGTTCAGGACCCAAAAAACTGCTAAAAATAGTAAATTATGCTACAATTAAGGAAACTAAAAAAATCAATGGAATAGTTATGAGGGCCCAAGTGGGATAGGTGGGTGGCCATCAACATCCACCTATATCACTCTCACACACTCTTATTCATTCATTTCCATGCATTTTGACCTAGTGCTTCCTTATGTTTCCCTGACACACCCTAACACTCCCTAGCTCACCCTAGCACCTGACACATCTTTTCCTACCACCTTAAGACTCTAGCATTCCTTGGCAGTACATACTATACCTTGTGACTCTCTCCTTAGCACACATACAGATCGCTGACACTCTTGGTCACAAACTCTTATTCATTCATTTCCATGCATTTTTACCTGGTCCTCCCTTGTGTTTCCCTAGCACTTCTTATCACTCCTTGGCACGTGTTGTTACACACTAGCACCTATGACATCTTGGCATGTATCTCTAGCCTCTATCATGCCTTAATACTGCCTAGCATACCTTGTCAATTTGTCCTTAGCACACCTGGAACTCACTAAAACTTCTAATCACAAACTCTTATTTGTTCATTTCCATTCATTTTGACATAGTTCTCTCTTGTGTTTCCCTTGCACTCCTAGCTAACACTTCCTTGCACGTGTTGGCACATCTTGGCTTCATGTCACCCTAGAACTCTAGCATTCCTTATCATTGCTAAGCATGCCTTGTAACTCCTCCTTAAGACACTTGGAACTCACTGACACTCCATGCCATACACTCTTATTCCTTCATTTCCATGCATTATGTTCTAGTTCTCCTTTGTGTTTCCCTAGCACTCCCTAACACTCCTTGGCACACATTGGCAAACCATGGCACTTGTCACGTCTCAATTGGATTTCATAGCACTCTATCCTCTACTAGCACTATTTATCATACGTTGTCACTCCCTCCTTAGCACACATGTAACTTGTTAACAATCCCTATCTCACATGCACATTCATTCATTTACATGTAATTGAAATGAGTCCTCCCTTGTGTTTCCTTGGCAATCCCTAGCCTGTGTTGGTGTGATATCCTAGAACCTAGCACACATTGGCATGCCTTAGCACTTGGCATGTCTTGACATGCCTAACATTCCTTGGAGCTTTCTAACATGTGTTAGCATTTCTTGAAATTCCATGAACACCTTGGCACTCCCTAGTTTTCATGCCCTCATAGATAACCTTACTTTTTCTGTTACTTGGGAACCCAACCAAGTCATTGAAAAAATAGTGTTGTGCCTAAACCAAAGTCTCCCTTTGTCTCAAACCGTTGTTTCCATTCTCTTATCACAATCGTAGGCTTTCCTCCTACACGTCCTAACATGAAATTATCCTAACACACTTCGTCCATGGGACACCTAGAATTCACAAAAACTCCCAGGCATAATATCTTATTCATTCATTTCCATGCACTTTTACCTAGTTCTTCCTTGTGATTCCCTGACACTCCCAAACACTCCTTAACATGCATTGATACTATCTAGAATATGTTAGCATGCCTTTTCATTCCTTGGCATGCCATGGCACTCCTTAATTATCACGCCCTCTTAGCTAACCTTATTTTCTTTTAGACTTAGGAACCCAACCAAGTCCTGCCTCAACTACAACAACTTTACCAAGTTACATTTACTACAACTAGACTATGGTTGGATCCCATAATGGACTATAAATAATCTTAGGCTTCTCATGTCCAATCTTAACTCATCCCACTTAACAAGTTCCCAAGTCAAGGCTCACATCCAACTGTGCTCATAAAACAACTAAGCAACATAGTTTACATCTTCACATGCCATAACATCTGGCACGCATAACAATCCATTGGCACTACATGACACACATTATCATCCCCTGCATTCCTTGGCATGATTTTCCACTGCCTAATAGACCCTACCACTCCCTAACATGCCCTGACACTCTAGCATGCCTTGGCACTGCCTAGCATATACCATTGTCACTCCCTTCTTAACACAATTGGAACTAGCTGACACTCCCTATCACACACTCTTATCCATTCATTTCCATGCAATTTGAACTAGTTCTCCCTTATGTTTTAGTGGAACTCCCTAACACACATTAGCACACCCTAGGACTTGGCACATCTTAGCATGTCACTCTGGCATTCTAACATTCCTTGGAACTACCTAACATACCTTGTCACTCCCTCCTTAGCACACCTAGAATTCACTGACAATCCCTATCACGCACTCTTATTCATTCATTTCCATGAATTTCAAACTAGTGCTCCCTTGTTTTTCCCTAACACTCCATAACTCTCCCTAGCATGCATTGGCACACCTTAGCACCTAGTACATCTTGTCATGTTTCGTTGGCCTCTAGAATGCCTTAGGACTGCCTAGCATACCTCATCACTCCCTCCTTAAGACACCCTGAAATCATTGACACTTCTTGTCACAAACTCTTAATCATTCATTTTCATGTATTATTTTCACCTAGTGCTCCCTTGTGTTTCCCTTACACTCCCTAACACATCCTAGCACTATTTGGCACACCTTGGCACCTAGCACATATTGGTTGCATGTCGCTCTGGCATGCTAGAATGACTTAGCGCTGCTTAGCATACCATGTCACTCCCCTCTTACCAAACCTACAACCCATTGACACTCCCTATCACACACTCTTATTCATTCATTTCCATGCATTTTGACCTAGTGCTCGCTTGTGTTTCCCTAGTACTTGCTAACACTCAACGCACATTAGCACACCTAACTGAAATGAGTTTCACTAACAGTCAATCCAAAAACCCTTCCAGAGGCTAGCTAGTTACTTGTTCTTCACTAAGATATTAGGGTTAATTTTATTGTATAGTGTTCAGTGCAAAAATATTATTAGGTGTTTTCATCACATTACTTGGAAGGTGGCTAAGCCACAAGCATGATAGTAAGGTTCCCAAATCTTAGATTGTAGAACTAACCAAAAAATATATGACTATAAGATCTTTGGGAAATTGTAGTTCTCTAAAGAGATTCATGGTAGTGATTTTCCCATTGTGCTAGACCCAAGAACTCGATTGTTAATTAGATGCAGAGAAGTGGCACTTTGATGTCGTAAATGTCAAATGTACAGTTCAACAACATGATGGAGGCTTACCTCTGACATGAGAATTCAGTTTGTTATCTTCATGGTGCAAAACCCATGATGTCCAAGTGTGACACCCTCCTTGCAACAACACCCTTCTAGTAGTTACCCACTGACTTCCTTGCCTTTGATTTCCCTCTCCTCATCTTGTTCACTCTCAGTTCCTTCTCCCTTACTCTCCTCTCACTGTGCTCTTTTTCTTGTTATTCTCCTTATCCAAATTTCTCTTCTCTTTCTAGTTCTCACTCCATCCTTCTAATTAGTTAGGGCTTGGATAACTGGCTTTTCCCTTTCCTACCATTTGGCCTCCCTTTTTCTCCCCATCTATCATTTTCCCTCTTCCTAGGCCTGTTCTAGAATCGACAAGGTGTGGGGAGGAGAAAAATCCATTCATGTTTGCTAATAGGTTGCGAAATATCTCCCTGCCCTCATTTACTGCATCAAGGCCTATAAATATTATGCCTGTGAGTGGCTGTGAGTCTCTTCTTAGGTCTTGGGTCAAATTAGTTTTGCTCCTTCAACTATATGAGTTGAGCTATATGCTATTTAACCCCTCCATTAATAGAGTTCCTTATATGTGTATCATGCCCCTGATATAAAGAAATATGTATAGGTTATTATGGTATATGTTGAACTTTGGTTATTACCCTCACCTTGAAGTCATTAAAGTTCCATCTAACTCCCCCTAGTTAATACAAGGTTCATTGAGTTAGAAAAATGTGCCACGATTAATTATAAGTGGTTACGTTAAGTAAGCACCATTGGTTGAAGCCTCATCAATGGAGATTGGGTCGATGGTTAGGGTTTTGACTCAGTTAGACACTATTCACTATTGTATTTATGGGCATAGAGTAATTATGATCTTCCCCATGTACACAAGGATAACTGAGAAGTGTTTCCCATAATCATGCAAGTGGAACTTAAACAAGTACATCAGGGTAACCACAAAATATTTATCATATTTATAAAATGCAAGGTGATAAGAAAATATTTACATTGTATACGTGAATGTACTAAGATAAGGACCATTAGCACCATATCTACATATTTACCACAAGACGAGGGTCATTACAATCCCTTAAAAATAGCCATAAGGCCTTCCTCTTTTGTAGCTCATTGATCACAAGGGTTTAATTGAAAAACACATAGTTCCTTTAAAGATTTGTGGGTTGAGGCAACCACTTCAAGCCCCTGAAGTTAAAGATAATCAAATATTTTCAATTTGTTACAATAATAAGTCCATTATGCACACTCCTCATCTTCGAGTTGGGTAGAGAGGGAGAATACTTGATTGATGCCAACCTTGTAAATGAAAAACTTTGCCTACTCATTGGTTTGACTCTCCACCACTAGTTGACACCACTAATGCACACCAAAAATCCATGATACCCATAATATGTGCCCTACACCCAAGGACTTAGACTACAACTCTACAAAATGTACCTTCAACTTTAGATGTCCCAAAACAGTAATATCGTAATCCTAGCCTATTTGTTAGATTTTTGTAACTTTCTCCTTAACTAGCATTTTTTTTTAACAATTTAATCCACTTACCATATACTCTCTCTTGTTTGCACCCACCTAGTATACAAGAACACTTGTGTTTTTAATACAACCAAGTTAAGAGCATATGTTTCCTTTTCAAATTCCAAAAGTATAACATGTATATATCTATAAACTAACAACAAAACCATTGCACAAAAAAGGTCATCTTAAAATTAAATTAAAATTAGATTATTACTATTATGATAAATACACCAAATATGGAAAAAAAAAAAAATCAAACACAACCGTGAAGAAAAAGTGTTAGTTTATCAAATACAACTACAAACTTATTAAGCCAGCTTAGATCCATCTTAACCTAGATCTATCAAGCACTGAGAGGGATCCAATCTCTCAATGTGAAAACTTCTTTTTTGGTGCTTGATAGATCTAGGTTAAGATGGATTTAGGCGGGTTATATAATAATATATAATATCTATATTTGTATCTATGTGTCTCTTTCTTATTCCCTCTCTCTATCTCACCCGCCAAACATACACACTCTCTCTCCATATCTATCTCTCTCTCCCTTTCTCTCTCACCTCCCTCTGTCCCCCCATCACTCTCTCTCTCTCTCTCCCCTCCATCTCTGTGCCTCCCTCTCTGTGTCTTTCCCTTCTCTCCCTATATTTATCACCACCTATTCTCTCTCCTCCCTCCTCTCTTCTCTCCCTCTCTCTCTCTATCCATCTATCCCTTGTCACTCCCACTCTCTCTCCACCTCTATCTCCCTATGCCTTAGTTCTTTCCTCCCTCTCTTTCCTCCCTCTCTCTCCCCCCCCCCCTTCTTCTTCTCTCTCTCCCCCTCCAACTCCATATCTCTCTCTCCCCCCTCTCTTCTTCTCTTTCTCCCCTTTCTCTCTTCCTACCTCCTTCTCTCTGTCTCCCGCATCACTCCATCACTCTATCTTTCTCTCTCCCTCTCTCTCTTTCTCTCTTTCTCTCTCTCCACCCTCAATATTTTTCACTATCTCCCTCCTCCTCTCTTTGCTTCACTTTGTTGGCTATGATCACTTGGATCCTTAGTTAAGATAGATCTATGTTGGTTCTTACAAATATTTGTATTATATACATTTCACATTTTTAAATACAAAAGCATTCTCATTTTTAATTTTATTAAAACCTTAATTTAATTTATATGGGAATAATTTTAGTATTCGTGAGGATAGAGGGTTTATATATATATCTAAAAACTAATTACAACCGTTTTCCTATTAGCTTCAAATAAAAAATGTTATAAAATTAAATTAAATTAAAATCTTTTTATTGTGATATAAGTTATGGTTTTTGGGCATGTGGTATTGATAAACCATGGTATTGGCCCATGGTATTGTAACAAATCCTATTTACAAGTTAATAATATCCATGGTAAAGTGGGGGTGAATATCAATGATTAAGAATCTTGTCATATTGTTATAAAATATTTAGATTGTGAAATAATATATGATTTTTTGTATCCATGGTGAAGTGGGGGTGAATATCAATGGTTAAGAATCTTGTCATATTGTTATAAAATATTTAGATTGTGATATAAGATATGATTTTTCGGCATGTGGTATTGATAAGCCATGGTATTAGCACATGTTATTGTAACAAAGTCTATTCACAAGTTCATAATATCAATAACAAAGTGGGGGTGAATATCCATAATTAAGAATCATGTCATATTCTTATAAAATATTTTGATTTTGAAAAAAGTTATGTTTTTTGGGCATGTGATATTGATAAGACATGGTATTGGCCTATAGTATTGTAACAAAGTCTATTTCCAAGTTAATAATATCCATGGTAAAGTGAGAATGAATATCCATGGTTACGAATATTTTCATATTGTTATAAAATATTTTGATTGTGAAATAAGTTATGTTTCTAGAGCATGTGGTATTGATAAGCAATAGTATTGGCCCATGGTATTATAACAAAACCAATTGTTTACAAGTTGATAATATCCACTGTAAAGTGGGGGGTGGATATCCATGGTTAAGAATCTTGTCATATTGTTATAAAATATTTTGGTTGTGAAATAAATTATGGTTTTTGGGCTTGACGTATTGATAAGCCATGGTTTTGGCTCATGGTATTGTAACAAAACCTATTCACAAGTTAATAACAAAATCAAAATATAACAAATTGAATTTTATTATTTTTATTATTAATTAAGCCAACATTTAAATTTTTGCACTCATACCCATACTTTTGACTTTTATTATTTTTAATACTATTATTATTTAACTAAGCCCATATTTGGAATTGTTTACATACTTACATTACACCTACACATCTACTCTATACTCTATAAATATTGTATTTATTGTTTTGTAGGGAGGGAAATTTTCACATTTTTGAAAAAAATCAGCCTTAATTTTGATGTAACAAAGCCCTCCCAATTCCAATCTTCATTTATGTTCTAAAACAATTAATATATTTTCACTTTTCATAGGGTGGAGGGAAAACGAGTAGATATTTTCACTTTTCACAAGGCCGGAGGGAAAATGAGTAGATATTTTCACTTTTCACAAGGCCGGAGGGAAAACGAGATTGAAGAGAGTTGTGAATTAAATTTTCACTTTTCATAAGGCGGAGGGAAAACGAGATTGAAGAGAGTTATGAATTAAATTTTGACTTTTCATAAGGCGGAGGGAAAACAAGTAGCATATTTTCACTTTTCACAGGGTGTGAGGGAAAACGAGATTGAAGAGAGTTGTAAATTAAGGTTTTACCAGTAGAAGACTAGTATTGAACCCTGCCATTGGATCTTCAAACCATTAATGGAGCCCCGGTATGTTTCATTTCTAACCTCACTGCATTTCCACCCCACTATTAGTCTTCTTCCACACAGGGAGGAGTACACACACCTCAGATATCTGGTTCAAAATTCACTATTTTTTTCATCCTTTCTTTCAAGATTGAAGAGAGTTGTGAATTAAGGTTTTACCAGTAGCAGAATGATATCGAACCCCACCATTGGATCTTCAATCCATTAATGATGCCCACGTATGTTTTGTTTCTAACCTCTCTACATTTCCACCCCACTTTTAGACATCTTCCACATAGGGAGGAGTACACACACCTCAAATCTCTCGTTCAAAATTCACTATTTTTTTCATCCTTGATCTTAAGTTTATGTTTTAAACTTTGTGCCGCACTTTGTTACTATTTGTAGAGATGGCATTGACATTTGATGACTTTGGGAAGCCATTTATTATAATAAAGAAGCAAGGATAGAAGACCCAAATGAGAGGCTTAGATGTTCAAAATTTCTAAGATTGTGGTCACCACGGCTGTCTCCAATGGAATAAAAATGACACTCTAAAACCCTTGTGGTGATGTCATAATCAGTAAGCTCCTATTCTTTTTATTCATTCTCTACTCTAGGATTAGTGAAACTGCGTTTAAATTATGAAAATTAATAGAATTTATTTTAAAAATTGTATGATTCATAACTAAAAATTACTTTAATTTTCTGTAAATTATGAAAATTAGTAGAATTTACTTTAAAACTTATATGATTCATAATTAAAAATTACTTAAATTTTTTGTAAATACTGAAATAAGCCAATACACTACAATCTACTCACTCTTTCTCACAAACTCTGAGGCCCACAGAGCTAGATGCTCTACATATGTCGATGCCTTCCTACTAAAACTCGTAAAATTGATGAATGCATTTAGATGTCGTTTAGATCATTAGATGTCTAATGTGTATTAAGGGCATTTCAACCCTAGATTTGTATGTGCCATATTCCATCATGTTGGTTCCATTTATAGGTGCATATCGGTTTTCATTGTGGGTAGTTCTCCTATTTTATAAGAGCTAGATTTTTGGGGCCTGCATGTCAAACATAGCTACATGGTATTGGTCCATGCATGTAATATACCCAATAACTTATCTGCATTTTGATGATGTGGTAGTTCAGTTTACCACCCAAATTTACACAAAAACTGAACCCAAATTCACACAAACTTATGAATTCACACAAATTTACGAAGTAACTGAGTTGAATAATTCACACAAAAAGTGAACCCAAATTCACACAAATTTATAAGTAACTGAACTGAATTGTTTTTGTTGTTAACTATTTACTATTGACAGGCATGAAACTATAGATTTATGAAACCTAAATACACACAACCATTCCATTAATCACGAATCCATAAATCACAAATGCGGCTAACACAAGAAGTTAGAGAGGCAACCCAAAAATTAATTCAGCAATGAAATAAACCATAAATAATTAGTAATAATTCAATACAATTCATATATACATTTAGGAATACTTATCTATCTGGAATTGTTCAACAATTAGTTGTAGAAGAGGGAAGTAAGATCACAACCATATAACCAAAGATCAATCACAGTTCATATTTTACTCAATATTTTACTCGATCACTCGCTTCATCATTGACATTAGCACTATTTCACTTGATCACATGATCCATTGCTAGTAAGATCTTTGTTTGAAAATAGACCACACATAAGGGTATGCAGGCGTATTGTCTTACGATCCATAAGCATACCTAAAATATAATATCTTCATGAGTATAATTGATGGCCTTTACTATATTGGAGCTAAGAAGTTGCTAAATTGAAGATTAATTTTTGCGAAGGATAGTGAGTAATTTCACTTCCCCCCCTTGTTTTTTATAAATCTTCCTCTGAGACCTGTTCCTGATATAATCTCTTCATGAGTATAATTGATGGCCTTTATTATATTAGAGCTAAGCAGTTGCTAAATTGAAGATTAATTTTTGCAAAGGATTGTGAGTAATTTCACTTCCTTTTTTTTTCTATAAATCTTCCTCCGAGACCTGTAGTTCTTCATGGATGATAGGTGCAGACAACAACATGATGCACTTCTTGTCTTCACATTATTGTTTGTAAAGTATATGCTTAAAACAAGACATGATAGCTCTTTTGATGATACAAAAAAAACACTTAATACTTGGTGAATAATATGAAGAAGTGCCTTGGTGGTGCTATGCACAAAGTTATGGACAAGAACAAGAAAGTGAAAGAGAGCTGTAAAATTGGTTAGAACATAGATTTGCTATTGATCACTAGATCCATAACTAATGATCCCATAGTGTTTGGTTTTAATTCCTTTTTTGGTGTGGTGACAACTTTATATGATTGTATAGATGTTTATTTTTGTCACAATATATGTTGAACAGTAGATTCTCTCTTACATTCTACCTTGTTTGTTATGTATTGATGGAGTTCAGTTTCATTAGTTGTGACCAAAGAATTGTGTCAGGCATGTATACAAGGATTCTTGTATCACTATTTATAAACTAAACATTGTCCTTAAACAAGAAAAGTAGATCCTTAATGCTACATGTTTGCATCTCAGGGAACTTCCAATCCTAATAAATGAGGTGAAATTTAAGTGTTTCAAGAATCCAAATCTTAGGTTTTGTGAATTCACTCATATATGGTCCTAGAAAAGTGAAGTGAAATTTAATTATTTCCAAATCTTAATTTCTTTGAATTCACTCATATTTGGTGTTGGACTCTTTTGAGCAAATGGGAAGAATTTCTTTTAGTTGCATTCAAATTTTCCAAAAATAATACTAAAGTTCTCCCTGACTGAAATTATCCCTGACTAAAATTCTACCTGAAATGGCTTCGGGATTGAAAATTTTGTAAATATTTTTAGGGAAACAACCCAAAATACTTTTTCTAGATTAGATTTTTACAACACTAGGTACTAAAACAATCTTCTATTTTCTGCTGCAAATGTCTAATAGAGTCTGCCCAGAAACTAATGAGAAAATTAGGTAGATGCGCTAGACAGACTAAATAATTTTGAATGAATAATCACTTAACATAAATGATATATTGGGTTGCATAATATATAACTTAGAAGCATGAACTGAATAATAAATCTCAACGAGATTGACATATTCTTAATTGAGTTAAATGAAGCCAAGAATAACTTTGACTACAGGGTGTTCAAAATGGCATAACTTTGTTCTGGTTGGATAGATTTAGAACTAAAAATCACCAATTTTCTTGCTTACATAACTTGGGAAGATTTGTGTATCTCAAGTCTCAACCTTATTGAATAGTATGATTTATGCCTTGCAATGTTGAGATCTGTTGTGACACCACTTGCTAGTAACCTAAACACTTTGGATGAAAATTTAGTTGTGAATTTTACTTGCAAAAGATATAAGTGAAAATATAGATTAATTGTCCCTTGTGTAGAATTTCCTTGAAATTATTCTACTTCTTGAATGAATAAATATGAAACTAATTGTTGAACCAAGAAAAAAAATATATCTACCAATTTGTAGTGGAATATAACATAAATAAAACACAATTACACCATAGCAAAAAAAAAAAAAAAAAATCAAGGGAACCCAACTGGGAAAACCCTCTGCTAGCTGTAGAAATTTAAAATACTATCCATATTAGACTTTGAGACACATTCTTCAAGACCAGGATTATCGATGCTTATTTATTTCCATATTCATTTTCATAAGCATTAGGGTTGTTGTCCATCAAATTAGAGTAGCTAGAATGTTTCTCTTTGATTTCAGAAAGCAGATCAGGATCAACTTCATCCAAGAATCCCCTAGAAGGCTCATCAGTAGCAAGAATAAAGGTCTTTATTTTATTTTATTTCATCACATGCATCCATCATAATCACTGATTTGTCTTCATTTCCTTCACAGTCATTTTCAATGTTACATGCAAAAGGTAATTTAGTATGAAATAATCCTTAGGTAACCAACCTCAGACCTTTTGTTGGTTAATTTATGTTGTTTGAAGTTTATTTAGATTGAGTTTTATCATGAAACTACTAGAAGCATAATAGCATGGGTGAGTTGATTATCTTAATAACAATGTTATGGTTTGATATAGTCCTTGAAAGGAACTTATAGTCGATGGTCAAATTTTCACATTCCTTTCTTTTTTTTATGTTCACATATAAGAAATATCTTTATGTTATAGCCTCTAGCTAGATATATACAGTAATTTCCATTCAGAAGTTGGATGCCATCATTTTGGAGTTCACGCTTACTCAAATTACCTTTTCTTGAGTTGAAAATGTAATTAGATCTCATTATACCATCTATTGCAGAGCATGAATCCAATTTACATTTGTTTCAGTTAAAATTGTAATTAGATCTTGCTATATCATCTTTTGTAGAGAATGAATCCAATTTCTCATAGTTCATTTGCTTGACATATAACAAAGCTACTTTAATTCATTAAACATACTTTTCATATTCTATTGGCTGATTGTGATTCTGTAGGCCACATTTCCATTGGAAAAGGGTTATATTTAATGAAGTGTGGAAGGAGAGGGAAGCTTCAGTTATGTCCTTTCAAAATTTCTAAGGTATGTAATAAAATTATAAACAAATTCTCCATAGAATGTAGTGCTTTAACTTTTTCTTCTGATAATGGATTATTTATGTGATCTCCCCACTCTTACACACAACTAGAGTCTAGACATACATGTTTTTTTTTACATGTGGCGAATGGACAAATTTACGCTAGCCATTTATATAAAAATTTACACTGTAGAAGATCAAGAATTTACAGTTGAATATTCCCTTGCCACTAAATTAGAGTTGAAGTGTCTACCTCCTATTTATGAGGCATATGCCTCAAATTTAAATCAATTTATTGCTGACTCTGTATAGACCTTCCATGGGAGGGCATAGAGTGATCGATACCATTTCTTAATATTTCTACAGACCAAGTAAAGATTCCAAATGTTTATAAATTAGTGGCTCCTTGGAGAATCCCAAGAGTGGCACTATTGTAGCAACAACAAATTCGTTTATTTTGAGTACTTCATTAGTGCATTGATAGTATATTGTTTATTCCATACAATACCTCAACAGTGTATGATCAAATTACAGTTAAGTCTATCATAATATTTTGACTTACCCTCTTTTAGAGGGAAACTAGAGTGCGTGTCAAGCTTGCACGTCACAATTGTATCATTCAAAGTTTACTTGGGATAAGTTTTGTGGATCTTAGCAGCAAGATACCTATTGGAATTCAAGAGGCAACAATACTACAAAGCGGGAAAGAGGTTTCACAGTTAACCTAGCTTTCACATTATGGTTGGAGTCAGTTTGTTGGAAAGATGTTGGATGCCCCAAATTCCTTTTTATGACTGAGTGCAAGACTGATTCCTTCGACATATTCCTTGCTCAATTGTCATTAAGTGATGGGTTTTCTCAAAAGTGCTTCACACCTATAAACTTTACTCGAGTTGTTCTTGAGTCTTTGGAGGTGGTTAGCTTTTCAAAGCACACATGGAGGAGAAATAATATGATCAGCTAATTTGAAGTTATATAGTTGTGAATAGGGTGTTCCCATTCATAAACCTGACGACTCGCTCTACTTCTTTCTAGTGAACAACTTTGGGACTTGCCATGAATCATGAGACAATTCCAACCCCATAACTATAAATTTATTATTTAAATCTATACCTAATAGATTAGAATATGCACAAGGAGAACTCCATTCTTGTTTCGAAAGAACCTGCAATCGACTTGTACCATGCTACTTAATATTTTCTGTATTTATTCGCATCCTTGGTCTATGACATAAAGATGCAACAGGATACCTTGAATTTTCTATACTAACACTCCTAAAAAATAATAAAGTGTGCCCAAATCTATAATTTCAAATGATTTATGTAGCTCACCTTTTAGTTTTTCAATTATCGAAGTTGTTACCTATATTGATGAGATCTTCTACAACTGATACCATACTGACAATATATGTTATAGTTCTATCTGTGTTTCTCTGAAGGTGTTTCTCCTTCAGTAGAGTAGCAATACACTGCAATTTCCATTTAGAGGAGAAGTGTACCCAGTGTCAACCTTGGCCTGTGTGCAGATGGGTTGAATGCACATTAGACTCTATCTATTCTTTTGAAGGTGTTTCTCCTTCATAAATACTTCATCTCAGTAGATCCTTTTGGTCTGCACCTTTAGTAGATGCATGCAGCCTTTGGATACATGTTGTAGATTATACTTTTCCTATGAGGTTGTAGCAGCGATGAAAAAAGTGCATCAATTTTAGGCATCGTGTGGTTGTTGTATGAAAGCATGTTTGTTTAGTGTTTCGCAAACTTAGATACAACCATATTTAATATGCTTTTATAGTTTGACTTAGCTGCTCACTTTTCTCAATTTAGGTGTTTTTCTTAGTTCTGTGTTATGCACAGATTTATCTTTAAGAAAAGTTCATAGTAGAGAAGGGTTCTATATTTTGAGCAGGGGACACACTTCTAGGTAGGAGGTACTCTATTCTAAGAAGCTTTTTCCATGTAGGTTAGGTGCTTTATCTGAAAATCCCAAGAGGCGCTATTGTAGCAATAAGAAATTCGTTTATTTTGAGTTCTTCATTAGTCCATTGATAGTATATTGTTTATTGCATGCAATACCTCAATAGTGTATGATCAAATTACAGTTAAGATTGTCATAGTATTTTGACTTACCCTCTTTTAGAGGGAAACTAGAGCATGTGTCAAGCTTGTACATCAAAATTGTATAACGTAGAGTTTATCTAGCATGAGTTTTATGGATCTAAGCAGCCACATACCTGTTGGAATTCAAGAGTGAACAATACTAAAAGTGGGAAAGAGGTTTCGTAGTTAACCTAACTTTCACATTACGGCTGGAGTCAGTTTGTTGGCAAGATGTTGGATACTCCAACTTCCTTTTTATGACTGAGTGCAAGATTGAATCCTTCGACATATTCCTCACTCAATTGTCATTAAGTGATGGGTTTTCTTAGAAGCAATTTACATCTATAAACTTTACCAGAGTTGTTATTGAGTCTTTGCATGTGGTTATCTTTTCAAAGAACACACGTACAAGAAGACGAGAAATAATATGCCTGACTAATTTCAAGTTATCTTCTTGCGAATAGGGTGTTCCTTTCCATAAACCCGATGACTCACTCTACCTCTTTCTAGTGAACAACTTTGGGACTTGTCATGAATTGTGCAACAATTTCAACCCCATAACTATCAGTTTGTTATTTAAAGTTATACCCACTAGATTAGAACCCGCGCAAGGAGGATTCCATTCCCATCTCAAAAGAACCTTCAATCGACTTATACCATTCTATTTAATATTTTATTTCTTCGCATCCTTGGCCTGTGACATAAAGATGCAACATGCTACCTTGCATTTTCTATACTAACACTCCTAAACAATAATAAAGTATGCCCAAATCTGTCACTTCAAGTGATCTATGCATCTCACTTTTTGGTTTTTCAATTATATAAGGTGTTACCTATATTGATGAGATCATCAACAACCGAGGCCACAGTGACAATATTTGTTAGAATTTTATCGTTGTTGCACTAAAGGTGTTTTCTCTTCAGCAACACTACAATACATTGCAGTTTCCATTCAGCGGAGAAGTGTACTTAGTAGCAGCCTTGGTCTGTGTGCAAATGGGTTGAATTCAGAGTAGACTTTATCTATTGTTTTGAAGGCATTTCTCCTTCAATAATAATTCATCTCAGTAGATCATTTCAATCTACACCTTTAGCAGATGCATATAGCCTTGGGGTACAGGTTATAGATTCCAATTTTGTTGTGAGGGTATAGCAACGGTGAAAGAATCACATCAATTTTAGGCATCTTATTGTTTTTGTATGAAAGCATGCTTGTCTAGTGTTTCCAAAACTTATATAGAGCCATATTTATTATAATTTTATAGTTTGACTTAGATGCTCACTTTTCTTTTTAGGTGTTTTTCTTAGTACTATTTTACACATAGATTTATCTTTAAGAAAAGTGCATAGTAGAGAAGGGTTCTATATTTTTACCAAGGGACACTCTTCTAGGTAGGAGGTAATCTATTCTAGAGAGCTTCTATCATGCATTTTAGGTGCTTTATCTTCGACAGAGTTCCAAGTCCTTCCCTCCTTGATAAAGTCCTTGCTAGACAAGACACCGGTGGATAGAGTTCCAAGTTCCTAAATTTTCCAAAAACCCACTTGAGCCAAGCTATCTAGCCTAAAATCCTTTACATTCCAGTCATCTCTTGGCTATGATTTCATAGAGAGAGCCCTCTATGTTATGGTAAGGATAGCTACCAAACTAAAATTTTGGTCTATGGTTACCTCCATCGATCTTCTCATAAGCCTGGGACATTGTGGAGGATAATGGAGGGCATGAAAACTAGGGAGTGCCAAGGTGTTCTAGTGAATGTAAGGTTCTAGAGTCATGGAAAAATGCAATGCTAGTTGTGAGGTCATGGCTGCCAAGGTGTGTTAGGGAATGTTAGGGCATGCTAAGATGTGCTAGATAGTATGAACAGATGTCAAACAAGCTAAGATGTGCCAAGTGGGAAGGCATGCGAAGATGTACAAGGGTTCCAAGTCCTCGCCTACTCTTCTTCCATATGCTATCCGCTTATGACATTTCCTTTGCAATATTTGGTGAATTTGATAGTTATAGGTCATTTATAGGTTATAAATGTCTTCAGAGTTTCACTTCTAATTGAGTATTCAACTGAACATGTTGATTCTCTTATAAATAACTATTTTTCCATCCACCCAATTTTCATAACTTCAATAACCATTAGGTAGGGACCTACAACTTCAATGTTTCTTTTCTTTTTTAGTAAAATATTTTCGAGACTTTAATTTATTGAAATTTGTAGAATTTACAATTTATGAAGTTTCAAGTTCTAATTTTTAAAAATATAATTCTTTAAACGGTGCTTGCTCAATGGAAGAGCACCTGCTTTACGAGCGGGAGGTTGGTGGTTCGATTCCATCATGCCCTGACATCCATATGGAATGGTGATGATCAATTTTTGGTGACGAAGACTCTTTTGACCATCACCAATGAGCTTTGGTGACATTTTTTGACCCTCACCAAAAATATGAAATGGTGATTGTCAACGAACACCACCATATATACACATCAATAGTGATGACCCTCATAGGTCTGTAACCATAAATCATTGTTGTTGATATGAAATGGTGATGGCCATTGTCAGTCATTATAGTCATTATTCACGATGGACCTTGAATGTCATGACAATACCTATACGTCTAGTAATGTGGCTTTTGGTTACGGTCAATGAACGTCACCATATATATGCACCAATAGTGACGGCCATTAAATATCCATCACAATAAATCATTATTGTTCATATGAAATGGTGACAGTCACTATCTGTCATTATAATCAATATTCGTGATGGACCTTGAATGTCACCATAACACCTATACTTTTGGCGACGCCACCTTTGGTGACATTCATTTTTTAGTGAGCGAGGCTATGGTCCGTCACCATTGCTCATATGAAATGGTGATGGTCACTATCCATCATTATAAATCATTATTGGTGACGAACTTTGAATGTCACTACAACACCTATACTTTTGGTGACGCCACCTTTGGTGACGTTCAGTTTTTAGTGACAGAGGCTATGGTCCATCACCATTTCTCATATGAAATGGTGACAGTTGCTATTCGTCATTATAAATCATTATTGGTGATGGACTTTGTATGTCACTACAACACCTATACTTTTGGTTATGCCACCTTTGGGGATGTTCAGCTTTTGGTAATGAATGCTCTTTTAACCATCACCAATGAGCTTATGGTGACATTTTTCGCCCCTCACCAATGTCCTTTTTTCTTCTAGTGTACACACCTTTTTTTGTTTTGTAGATTTTTGATATTGAATCTCTTGTATCGCTGTAATTGCAGATTTTTAAGGTCTTAAATTTCTTCCTATGGTAGCCCTCTGAATCCTCATTCCAATGCCACCAGTATGATCAAAATTAGATTTTCCAAGAAAGAGTTATGCCCAATCTCCTAACATGACATGATTATATAATTTTTCAGTAGAGAGAACTTGTACGATGTGCCATGTGTCATTTTTTCGACCTTTCGATCTAAATAATATACACAGAAAACTACAGTCCTTCCTCTTACTATAACTTGTTACGAAATTTCAATCGGATGCTCAGAGATAAATTTCTGAAGATTTTCTCAAGGTCCCATGTTTGGAATTTAATTTGGGAGTCTGCAAAAACCCTAATTTCCTCAGATCATATCTCTGAAAATATAGTGAGACAATATTTGAAATTTGGACCGAGGTTAAGAATGATTTCATCTCAAATGAGTTTTTTTTTTAGCTTCTGACACGTCATAGTAAAAAATTTATAGAGAACATTTCATGATGACCTGTTTGGAGTAGCGAAACCCTAGAATCCAAACCTCTCATACCAAATGTTGTGAAACCAGCTCACAAAAAGATAGAAAAGAAAGATGAACGCCTTATAAATCAGCCTCTTCGAGGGGGAAACCTCCTTTACATTACACAAATGAGAAATTCTTGAATGATACAAATGACCAAAACCTCCTTTCTATATATAGGAGTCTAAGGGGTCACAATATAATCAAAGCCTACATAACAATAATATAAGGGCACAACAATAACAATAGTGGGCTTCAATGGCCCACAATAATAACAATATGGGGACAATAGGGCACAACAATAACAGTAAGGGCTACAATGAAAATAGTAATGTGGGAATCACTAGTATTATAGGGATCTAACAACTTCCTCCAGGATGAGCATGGGGTTGAGATGGTAAGTGAAAGTTGCTATATATTAGTTGCATTTAAATTTTAGGAAATTTATTTATGTCATAATGATTTCCAAACTTATGGTATGTAGATATAACAGTGGTGAATCTGACAAGATATAGAGGATGAGTCACAACACTTGGGGCTGTAGATCAGGGTGTTTTGACATCACAACAAAGATATGGTGGTGATTCTCTATTGGACGATCTTCGCCATAGATTTGACGTGCTACTAACCAAGGTAAAGGAGAATGGATGGAATGAGTTAGAAGATCAGTAGATGTGTGAGTGCATTGGTATTCCCTTAGAATGATGAGGTATCATGATGCACATAACTATGGATGACCAGGAAGTTTGAAACTTACGCGCTGGTGTGATGAAGCCATTGGCTAGGGAGCCTCCAAATGATAGTGATTAGACATAGGGACATGGTGGGTCCCAATTTTTTGGTTTTTTGTAACATGTTATGGACATGTCAAATGTATTTAAAGTAGTGGAATCCAAACACTATATGTTGGATATTATGATACATAATGTGGTTACACTTCCTTTTTGATGATTGTGGTTCACTATTTACTTTTTCTTTGGATGTGTTCTTGTATATATAAATGACAATCTAGAAAGTTATTTGCAATGGTATCTACATAGTTATTTTATGCTCTAGAAACATGAGTACATGTAATGGATTCAAATTCATGTGCCAAAGTCTTAACTCGTATATATTTTTTAAATAGGACATGATTACACACATGATAAACGTCATTAAATTGCATGAAAAATAGTAAGGAATCAAGGAAAACATGAAGGTGATGGATGTGATGATCAAGTGCATCAACAAACAAACCTATCACAACATCATTTTTGGCCTCGTTATTGATGGGAAATCCAATGTAGACACTATTGGAGTGAACTAACAGATGCAAAGGGGTGAAAATCGCCCAAGATATTGAGGTAGATTCCTCGAGAAGCGACTCACACCATCAACACAACTGATATGAGGTGTGGATGATGGTTCCATTTGAAAATTCCAAGAAGACAATGAATGGATGAGATAATGATGAAGGACAGTGTCAACACCGTGATGATGAGGATCATCACGATGTCAAATACATCATTGGTCATCAAAAGGAAGACGAGGGAGAATTTATGGGTTTGTAGATAGGTGAGGATAATGTTTGATTCCACATCATATTGATCATGGGTTTGTTGTGGAAGGAAGTACGCACGATGGTTCATATCATCCCAAGGATAATCACGGGTGGTGATGGCTTCCATTATGCCTTTATCAGAATGAGAGATGGGAGGACAGGAGGAAGAGAAACCACATGATAAAGATGATTTACCTGAGTCATATTCATGAGAAACAAGGTTTACATGCACATCGTCAAAGAGGGGAGATAGATGACTAGTAGATGTGACATCTATTGATGTTGAGACCAAAGTGTTCATCGAATACAATTCATTAAAATAACAATAGGAAACATAAAGAGACTCCCAATAGATCAATTCCATGGATGAAAATAGGTATATAATAGGGTTGATATAATCCATCCTCCTCACATTAGAAGGAGGGCTCACGATGGGTGGTTGAGAGACGTCTTGTTATGGCATAGGAGTGGAAACATAACTCGCATGTAGAGGAGAGGTGGACTCACTATGAGTGACATATAAGTCGTGAAGGAATTGAAGTGTATCATGAAAATATTGAAGACGGGGACAGTGATGAGAATAGTGGCCATAGTTTTTACATAAAGAAAAAGGGTGATTCATGCAGAATGATTTGTTCTTCTTAGCTGACTCAGGTAAGGTAACATGGACCTTAGAAATGTTGGAGTTAGGAAAGGTATCAGAGACCACAATCTTGATATGAGGGAGCTCATGAAAATTATTTGTGGTATGTCTAAGAACATCACAAAACTAATATGGAGTAGGATTTAGCATATTAGGATGGGCTGGATTTGGTTAGGGTGCCTTGTTTTTAGTTCCCTTATTCTGGGCATTTTCCCCTTCACCAGATGCTTTCACAACAAGAGTAGGTTCTGAAAAAATGCAAAATGCAAGTTCTAACCTGGAATTAGTGGAAAACGTAGTAAACTGATAAAAAAGGGCATTCTAGAATTCATATCTAGAGCTTAAAGGTGCGTTTTTCTCCCGGGACTCCTGGTTGACAGATTTTGCACATATTTTGTCGTCTCCTACTCGACTAGTACCTGTGACCAATAGAAAAAACTGAAAAACCACCAGAATCCAAAAATTTAATAGAAAAATGAAAGAGGGATAAAAATAGAAATTGAGAGGCTAGAAATAGTTGAAGGAATTACTGAAAACCACTGAGATGAGAGTCACCAATGATTTGAATTTCTACACTAGTGGAGTTTCCATTTGTTGATGATAAATGTATCTAAAAACCTAGTGGAGTCATCATTTGTTATTATGAAAATTCTTAGCAATTGTACCAAAAATACTTCACTTAATTCATTAGTGACAAGTGACCCTAAAAACAATATGTGGTTGTTTACTCTTGATATCTACAATAATAAAACGAGAAAAGCCTTCAGCAAAAAGATTATATGCGATTTAAAATAGAAAACAACAAGAAATATCTAATGTAATAACCCAATAGAATAAGGCTTGTATATGAATAATCTTTTATTAAACAGCGAATGAAGGAGATCTACAACAAGGGTATGAAAATTCCCCTTTGTGGGATGGGTACTTTGATGTACTTGTATTCCAGAGATCTATTTTCTCTCTCAATATGTTAAAAACCCCCAAAAAAATGAAACTCAAGTGGGAGCTCATACGTAAGAAGATGATAATTGTGATGATGATAACAATCATGGTGAAGAATGAGTTGAAAAACCTCTTATTTATAACAAAGTATTGGGTTGATCTTGAAAATGGAAAATAATAAATTAATATTGACCAAATCAAGATCTAATCCTTAGGAATACTTTATTATATTTTTTAGAGAGGGAAAAGATATTCAAAATGGCCAAATATCTTTATTTAGAAATAATTAACAAATAAAATGATTTATTAATTATTTTGTGAGTATTAAGAATGGTGTAAAATTGAAATACTTATTAAATAGTGATTTAACTATTATTCTAAAAATGGAATTACATAATAATAAATAAATAGTGATTTATTTAATTATTCCTAGGTGATTTAGTCAAATGTGACAAGGAATAATTATTAAATAATAATTTAATAATTATTCCTAGAGAGAATTAAATAAATAATGATGTATTCAATTGTTCTCATGGGTTTTCTAATTTTAATGAGAAAATAATTTAATGAAAATGGTTTACTAAATTATTTCCCATGGTGAAGGTGATTTTACTATGGTAAAATTAATCCTAGATGGTGTATTTCGATCCACGTAGTAAGAAATTTCTAGGTGATCATTTTTTAGGTGATAACATATTTTATTGGCCACACTATACTACTGCGAATAAATATTTCAGAATTACATGAAGAAGGAAAGTTGATTCTTTAACAAACAAGTGTTATGGATCAATTTTCTCTCTATCTTTGAAATACAACCATTATGGAGTACTTCATCAAGTGGAAGAACATGCCTCTAGAAGAAGCTACATGAGAAAATGAGGAGTTCATGAAGACATAACCTCAGCTACAAGCTTTGAAAGAAAATATTTTTTAAAACATGCGGGTTATGTTATGGCCCTTGTGTCGTATACTAATGCCCTAATAAGCTTTCATTATTAGTTTAATTTTTATATTAGAAGGTTGTTTAGGAATCATTCATGGTCAGATATTATTGTAATTATAACCTCTCTCTCTCTCTCTCTCTCTCTCTCTCTCTCTCTCTCTCACACACACACACACACACACATATATACACACTAAGGAGACCATTTCTCACTGATGACCCTCGGTATTAGAACACGAATGTTGGAATTCCTAAGGGCTCAGCATTAATTATCAACCTACGGTTCACACAAACTTAATATGGCATGTCACTCTATGAGCAATAAAGACCTTCTTCTTCCTAGTATGACTTCCTTTGATGACAGTGAAAGAAGGCAATGAAAAAAATTCAAATGAGAAAAGATATAGGTAAGCCACCAGTCCTAATTTGTAGAAGGTAATTAACGATAAGTAATTCTATTATAGTTTTGTTGGAAAGTAAATGACAGAAAGGAATATATTCTATTTGCAAAAATGTAAAGCACACATATAAAAATGACAACGAACGAAATATAATATATCTTGCTGGAAAGGAAATAATAGTAAATGAAATATATTCTATTTTTTAGGAATGGAAATTCCTAGATTACTCTTCAAGGAATGAAGTCACACCTTTCTTCAAGTAAATTGTGGGAAAGGAAATCTAGAGTGCTTGCAAAAATCAATATTCAAGAAGCCATGAAGAAGCTAAATGGTGACCTCACCAAGCCTCAGCTCAACCAAAGTTGTCTCAGAGCATTCATCGGTCTAGGACACAAATATACTTCTACCATGAATTTGGAGCAAATCTAGGCAACGAAAGAGCTTGAAAATATATTGCTACAGGAAACTTTCTTTTACTACAAGAAACTTCTAGCAAGCTTGTTTATCACGCTAACCTATGAAATGTATAAGCTAATCAAGTGCAAATGTTGTGCTATGATTTTTTTTATTAAGGTGAATATTTTTAAACTTCAATCCAAGTGGAATAAACTCAAAAGTGCTTGATTAAACATGTGCTAAAATTCAACTGAAATTTACGACTAAAAACAAGAAGTTTCGTAAGAGTGAACTACTAAGCTAATTTAAGTAACCAAATGCATACGCTAATCAAGTGAAAAAATATGTGGGGTTAATTTTGATATTAATTTGAATTTTTTTAGACTTGAATACAAGTGTAATAAAATCAAAATATTTTCATTAAAATGTGCTAAAATTCAATATAAATTTACTACTAAACTCATAGATTTCAAAATAGTGAACTAGAAAACTAGTCTAAGTAATCCAATGATGAAAATTACTTTACTAAGTTATTCTACTGATGCATTACACTACTAATTATATAAATAATAAAAAATAACTATTTCAATCATTTGATCAATGTACCCTATAATTAATTAAGCATTAACACTAAGTGCAAAAATGATAAATGTAACTAAGTAAGGAAATGCTAGAAAGAACGTAAATATAATATACATCAGGGCTCTAAAGCTCCCAGGATGGCCATGCCAAAGGATATACGAAGTCCTATGAAGAAAACAAATCCTTATAAGCTGAAAATGAAACCAAACTTCATTATTAGAATAAATTCAAGTACATCCCTGCTGGAAAGGAAAGTAGAACTACTAAATAATATGTTTTCTTCATAATAACACCAAACATTTCCCTCCCCTAGAGGATAACTGTAATTTTACTTATACAAGTTGATGGGTAAAACAACCTCCTTAAAAGAAGAGCTTCTCTACCCTTCAAAATTCCTTAGAAAGTGGATTTGGTCACCAATAGTACCAATCTTCATTAAATGTTGAGTTCTGGTCTCTCTTTTAGTAAGAAACACATCCATAGATTTTATCAATTACTCGATCTTTAGATCTGTCCAATAATTCCATAATATCTCATTTACTCACTATCTAATCCTAGTCCATCCTATAGCACGGGGAAAGTCCCTAAATTGTCTCATTCTCCATATCTTCAGAATCTACCTAATATTTTCACAATTTTATACAAAAATAAATAATATTAGGCACATAATAAGAAAATGATATAAAAAGCTTACTAATAACATATTAATGCTTAAAAATACATTATTAAGTGCAAAAGGAAATGTTTAATGTTCCTAGGAAAGGTCAAATCATCCTTAATTTGTATCTAATTTAGAGGCCCATCACATGTGATATGTAATTATTTGAGCAAGAATAGAGAATTCATAAATATTGTCATGAAAGAGGACTCTTCATAATCCTAATAGGTTGGGCTCTAACAAATAAATAATTTAATGTAGTGAATAAATCTTACATGGTAGATTTTAGTGATTAAAATGAAAACTTTATTCTTAATCTCATTACAACAAAAATAAATTCAACCCTAACTAGTTGGGATCTAACAAATCAAGAATTTCATGTAGTAAGGTAAGCTTAAATGGTAGATCCCAATTATTTGCAATGAAACCTTTATTCTTGATCTTATTACAACATAGATAAATTCAAGAGTAGATATATATTTCCTTATTCGAAACAAACTTTGAACAAATTCCTAGATTTCATAAAAATATAATGATACAATTTATGTGTAGGACATGAGAAAGATATCTATCTAGCACCCGTCACTGGACAATAGTGTTATTGAGACACCGTCTCATGGCATTATAATCATGTAGATGGATAATGTTATAGAGATACCTTGCAACACCTATTCAATACTACCTTAAAGCTTCAAATTCATCAATTCATTTACTTTAGTAGCAAATTCTAGTGGGATTTCAATAAATACAACTCAACAAAAGCCATTTATGATAGTTGTTGTTTCCTTCTCTAGATCTATCCCCCTGTGGAAATATAATAATTGATATTCCCCAATTTTTGAGGTACTTGCTTCATGTTCAACATGGGCTATTGGGTTCTTCATGTGGAAAAGGTTGCAAATATTAGATGTATAATGGAAACAAGCATGTAATTCAAGGTTGCTCCTAAAGTCTCTTGGGTGAATTATAAAACACCATCTACTTAAAACATGATATATGGTAGTAAAAAAAACCTACCCAAGATCCCACTTAAGAATTCAAAATTTTGCAAATAGGAGATGTCTTAAACAATATCAACTATTTAATTGCATAATCACGCAAAAATAGACAAATCGTTAAAATGTTGAAAAGTGTGAAAAAAATGGATTTTGAATATTATAGTTATGTTAGGGTAGATATAACTATGTAAAATGTAACTTCTATCTAAAACACGTAAATGTGACTTCTATAGCTACATGAAATGTAACTTCTATATAAACAATGGAGTTGTAATATTATAGTTACGTCAAAGTAGATATAACTACTTGAAATGTAACTTCTATATAACATTCTAAATATCCCTTTTTCAGTTATTTAAGAGACTGAGATTTCCTTATCTTCGGTTAATAACTTAATACTCCACCAAAAATAGCATTGAATTGGTTCTTCACCAGCCAAGGGGAAATTTTAAACCAGTGTAAAAATGCTTACTCATTCCCCTGCCATATTTCTAATATTTTATTTGTGTGCGGATCTAAGCTAGTGTAATGTAACTTGTACATATTTGGCAATTTAAATGTAAAAAATTACCCGGATTGAATTTATACAATTAACATATGCGCAATATACATGAGTTATAAGTAATATGACATTTACATGTTATATCAAGACAAACATTTTCTCATATCATTAACTCATACCTTATAGTTGGTGATGGATATAGTCTTTAAAATTATGAGCCGTCCTTGTCATATATTACATTTAATAACGGATATAGCTTTTAAAAGCATCAACCTTGTTTGTTATTTTATGTACGGTAAATTTAAATGGAGGTGCTCATAATTTAATCAATATTATCTTGTACAACTCGAAATAAAATGATGTGGGGGTGGTGTTTCTAGTGATTTTCAAACTTGTTTTAATTACCTAAATTTAACGTATTTAAAATAAACAAGGGTGGTGTTTCTAGTGATTTTCAAACTTATTTTAATTACCTAAATTTCTCCTATTTAAAGTAAATAGTTTCACTAAGCATCTTATCTTCAAGCCAGTAACTTTGCTTGAGGGCATCTTCATGACATCCACCATCTTTGAAAATTATGAAATATTAGTATCTTGCACTAAATAGACAATGTTTCCATAGAATATTTTATTGTGTTTTTTTCTCCATGTCACAAATTTATTGATATTTTATGATTCTTGGTTTCGATTTCCATGCTAAGGCTGGATTCATCATGCCTGTTAGGATTTTTAGTTGTGCACACATCATATTGCTCACTTCTAATTGTATAAAAAATAGAGAGTATGCACAATGACATGTAGTGACATGTGGGTGTCAATTTTACTCAATGATATTCTTGATTTTTTAACCCATTACAATCCTACCACAATGACACTAAGAGAGATAAGGACACAAGAAGGGGTATCAATAAATGAAATTAGAGACTTTAGAATGCAACTCAAATTGCATTTGACTATAATGATAAGTATTTGTAGCTGCTTGGTCACCGTTGAGCATCGAATCACACTATGAAAAATTCCTTGCATTATGAGTGTTTGGTTCCACCTACACTAATCCTCTCTAGTAGTTCCTTGACTTGCCTATAGATATAATTTTAGAAACAATCCTAATCCTACAATTCTTCCTGATATAGATCATCTTTGTCCCACCTATTGATATTTATTTTTCAAGGCACCAAAATAGAACTCTCCAGTTGCATCATTGCCTTTCAAAATAATGCTTGAGTATTTCTAGGTGATTGTCAAACCAGTCTCTACTCAAGTCCACAGAATCCTTGATTTGTCTCCATCACACAAATGCATTTTTGTAATAAAATTATAAATCCCACATTTGCATTCCTCGTCCCCGACATACCAATTCTTTAAAGTGGAATACTTTATCGTTTCTCCCTCGATGCAATAGATATCCACTGTTGTGGCATGGAGATGATTGGTGTCATAAAATGGCGTAGTGCATCCTTCAATATATGTCACAAAATTACTCTCGCCTCATATAACTCCTCTCATCTACAACAATAAGAGTCCTCCCAAACTTCTTGGTCTCTTTCTCATTCATCCTAAAATAAGTGGATATTTCCATGGGTGACAAAGTGTGCTTGGGGATTTAATAGAAGGAGATATCACTAAAAAAAATAAAATACAATGCAGCATAATAGTTATCAGTAGGAGGAACAATCCTACCAAGTTACTTCCTACCTAGATCAGTATACTCCCAAATTACCCCTTATAACGAACAAAAGATAACCTCAACTACATATAGAGTCTACATATGCATGGTAGCAATGAAAACACTGTCAAAAACAACATCTACAACAAAATTGGTCAATCTCTTCTTCTAGTCAAGGGCATGCCTAGCTTTTGAAAAGTATCAAGCAGGTCAGGGTCCATCTCATCCAGGCTCCTCTTCTTCTTCTACTCTCTTTGTTTAGGTTCAGAATAATATCAAATGTGTTGGAAATTGATGGGTGGGTAAAAGTTATCACACCATTTGGGTTCTTCCATTTTTAATCATTGTCTGTAAGCATTGAGTCTAAATTGCAAAAGCCATCTAGGTTCCATTGAGTCTAAATTAACCTAAGCTTTGGAGAGTTGTAAGGTTTAATGGATCTAAGTATATTCTACTTAAAATATAGTAACATGTTTTAAAATTGTAGGCATTAAGATCATAATTAAGGATGAAACAGAAAAGATTTTTATGTTACAAGAAATTTTTATTTCATGTAACAAAGTTTGAGGAAGGTTTAGTATTTACGTCCTACCAGATAATTTTCTTGCATCACTTGAGCCCTTTGAATTTGGGCATGGTAGAGTCCATTACATAAACAATCAACCACTAAAAAAAAGGTGAAAAGAAAAAAATAAAATTTCATGTATTCTGACCCTAGAAAAGTTAGGGAGGGGTGAATTGATCTATACAATAAGGACATGTAAAATGCTTACTTGTCCGTTGTCTTTTGATGAATTGTTGGATGCAATCAAGATCTACATTATCATAATAATTAAACCTTTTGTACAATAAGGACATGCAAAATGCTTACTTGTGCATTGTCTTTTGATGAATTGTTGGCCGCAATGAAGATCTTCGTTATCATAATCATTAAACCCTCAATGCTAGACGAAATTTATGTTTTGATCATATAAAATTTTGAAATTGTTTACCCATAAGAAAAAAAATCATATTTAGTAAAAAGGAAGAACTCTCGAGTGTCCAAATTCATATCGATGTACAAATGGTGCCTAATGAGCTTTCCCTTCCTCCGTCTAATCGTTGATGCTCTCCTAAAGTGTTTCCCATGCAAACTCCATCTTGGTTCAAATCCCATGAAATCTATAGATCACGTTGATGGTCTTCCTTCTTATAGAATTTCCACGCAAATATCAACAAGGAAGAGAAAAATGCAATGCTACAATGTGATGTTGTAATCTATGAATATTTTATTTGAACCCAGTGCTAAACTAGAAATGAAAAAGAAAAGAAATATTTATAATGGAAAAAATAAAAGAAATATTTATAATATAAAATAAAATATATAAATTTCAATTGGGTTAAATGATTTATTTTTAATAAGAATTAATGAAAAAAAATATTTATAGTGGAAAAAATAAATGAAATATTTATAATATAAAATAGAATATACAAATTGAAATTGGGTTAAATGGTTTATTTTTAATAAGAATTTGTTATTCTTTTGTAAATTAAAAAGAAGTAGAAAAAGTTAAAAATGATATTGGGATGAGCGGAAACATTTAAATAAGGCGTCAAGTAATAATAAAAAGTTAAATTAATAAAAATAATAAAAATCAATTTGTTATATTTTGATTTTGTTATTAACTTGTGAATAGGATTTGTTACAATACCATGGGACAATACCATGGGCTAATACCATGGCTTATCAATAACACAAGTCCAAAAACCATAACTTATTTCACAAGGAAAATATTTTTTAACAATATGACAAGATTCTTAACTATGAATATTCACCTTCACATTACGGTAGATATTATTAACTTGTAAAAAATAGCCTTTGTTACAATACCATGGGTCAATACCATGGATTATCAATACCACACGCCCAAAAAAGCATAAATCATTTCATAATCAAAATATTTTATAACAATATGACAAGATTGTTAACCATTGATATCACCCTCACTTTACCATGGATATTAAATTGTAAATGGACTTTGTTACAATACCATGGGCCAATACCATGGCTTATCAATACCACATACCAAAAAACCATAACTTATTTCATAGTAAAAATATTTTATTTTAATTTAATTTTACAATATTTTTTAATTGAATCTAAAAGGGAAAATGTTACAATTTGAGATATATCTAAACCCTCTATCCTCACGACTACTAAAAATATTCCCATAGAAATTAAATTAAGGTTTTAATAAAATTAAGCTAAGATGGATCTATGTCGGTTCTTTATATATATATATATATATATATATATATATATATATATATATATATATATATATATATATATATATATATATCAAGAACCGGGATAGATCCATCTTAGCTGAGGATCCAAGGGATTAGAGCAAGAAAATTGAATAATTATAATAAATTAAATATAGTGCATGATTTTTTAAAGTTTTTCATTAACCAGTTAAGTTTTTTTAATTTAGATAATTTCTTAAACACAATACAATGTGCTCAAATTTAAGAGAGAATTTTGGACAAGGCGGAGAGAGGGAGGGAGATAATGAAAAAGTTGGAGGGCAGAGAGAGAGAGAAAGAGAGAGTTATGGGGGGAGAGAGAGGGAGAAAGAGAGAGTTATGGGGGGGAAGAGAGTGTGAGGTGGGAGAGAGGGAGCAAGAGGAAGGAAGAGAGAGAAAGAGGGAGAGAGAGAGAGAGATGGAGTTGGAGTGGGAGAGAGAGGGAGGAAAGAACAAAGACACAGAGAGATAGAGCTAGAGAGAGAGGAGTGAGAAGGGAGAGATTAAGAGAGAGTGAGGTAGATAGAAGAGGAGGGAAGAGAAATAAGAGGAGAGGATAGAGGTAGGGAGAGAAGGGGAAGGGAGAGAGATGAAGACATAGAAGGACAAGGAGGGGGGAGATAGTGATAGAGTTGGAGGGAAAAGAGAGAGAGAGGGAGAGAGAGACAGAGAGAGAGAGAGATGGTGATTTGGGGATAGATATAGAGGGAGGTGGGAGATAAGGGATAGAGAGGAAGGAAGATAGAAATGAGGAGAGAAAGATGGAATTGGAGGGGGTAGGAGAGGGAGGGAGAAAGAAAAACATAGAGGGGGAAAGGTGGAGAGAGAGAGGGGGTGAAAAGGGAGTCATGGAGAGAGGAGAGCGGGATGGAATAGAGAGAAGGATATAGATAGAGATGTAGAGAAGTGGAAGTGAGAGATAGATAGAGAAGGGGAAGTGAGCGAGAGAGTGTGTGTATGTTTGGGGGGTCAAATAGAGAGAGGGAATAACAAAGAGACACAAATACAATTATAGCTATTATATAGTATTATATAACCAACCTAGATCCATATTAACCCTATAACTATAAAGTTTTGAGAGGGATACAATCTCTCGAGGTGCAGACATTTCCTCAAGTTTTACACTAGAAAAAATAGTTTTCACCTCGTGAGATTGGATCCCTCTCAGCGCTTGACATATCTAGGGTTAATATGGATCTAGGTTAGTTGATATGAAATTAAAGTAGTTTTTATTTGATATTATAGTCTTAAAAAATAAAATTTCTCTTCAAACTAATTTCAAATTGGAACTAGATCCAATTAGATTCAATGATAGATTTTAAAAAAATACATCAAATATTTTCTTTTATTAAAATATATTTTTAAAATTACAAATTATTAGGGATAAATAATGCAAAGTTAGCTCACTTATACAGCATGTAAGGATCAAGAAGTGTTTAAGGAAGGATAAAATTTCAACCAATCCTTAACAATTTTTTAATTCCCTATCACTTGTAAGTTTAGATTGCTTGACACAATTAAGATTACTGACATAAAAAATTGATTCATATTATTGTAGTACTTGTTAGGTAGTTGTATTTTTGTTCTTAGACTAAATTAGTCATTCATGTTAGTAATTTTTAGTTGTATTACTTATTATCTAGTCACATATTTTAACCGACGACTAAATTACTGATTTATGTTAGTCATTGTTAGTTCGATCACTTAAGATTTCTCAGTTTTGGTAGTATTTCACTTGGAAACGATGTGGTGACTAACGTTTTTAGTCACCTAGTCACTAATTTCTCATTTTGTACTAGTGATAACCCCCTCTAGAAATCATTGCTCATCCTTTGAGCAGCATACTCAACTTCTTACCCCATTATTATTCATGCATTCCTCTAAAGACTTTTATGTCATCTCATAATGATGTAGATGTAGCTTCCCATACTCGATGGAATCTTCCATGCTCTTTAAGTTCTTCCCCTCTCTTTGTCTTAGCCTGTACTTCTTCTTTTTTCTTAACTTTTTCTTTTGATTATTTTTTTGATTCCTCCCATTCAATCTCATCTTCCTCTTTTGCTAAATCCTCCTCATGTGGATTTCATAAAATTTTACTAGATTGGAACAAGGAATTTCTCCTTTTTGCTACATGTTCATAAGGTTTTGTATATAATCAAGGTTATTGAAATAGAGGAAAATTGGGCATTTTGTTCTACAATGATAAGGGGAAAGACAAGATAAAAATGCAACTCAGTATACACTATTCTTTCATCCCATCATAGTCATGACATAAGTACTCAGTAACTCACTTATCTCCCCTGCTGAAATTTAAAACTATGCCAATTACATGGTATTCCTCTAAGAATATAAAGGTTTCTTCAAGTCCTTGTATTAAATAGTGATGAGGAAAATTCGTGGTTACCCTCTCCCTAATGATTTTCCTCTATTCCTTGGGGTTGGACGGTAATAATATCCAAAATTGAGCTTCCTGTAGCATCCTATGAATTTCCTATAGCACTGGTGTGTAGACCTTGTAGCTTGCTATAGTGACCTATGAATTTCCTGTAGCACTGGTTTTTAAACCCTATAGCTTCTTTTACAATGGAGGTTCTTATAGCAAAATCAAAATTTGACAGTCTTTCTTCAAGGTTGAGGAAAGGAAAATTAGATCATTCGCCCGTACCTTATTCAAAACACCATATTCTTAAGCAAATGATTAGCCAATCAAACTATTATTGTTACTAAAATTCAAACTATAAATTTGTAGAGTGTTCAAATGGTAAAATGTAGAGTGATTTTTCTTGACAACTGAGTTATTTTATGAATATTTATGCCAAATGTTGGATGGGATAATTTTTTATTTAAATTTCCTTTAAATATTTATTTTCTTCTTAAGGCTTTGATGAGTATTTTCATTGAAATTGGCCTTCCTATAGCAATGAGTTAATTTTCTAGAGAAACCTATAGGATCATGTAGTAGCCTATATGTCTCTTGTAACAATGCCTATAGGTTTTTGTAGCAACCATTTTGTATGCCAAGAGATGGTTGATTAACAATTTTATTTTTATTTTTATTTTCATTTTTAATTGTTTTTCTTTTATATAAACAATGTTACATGAAAAACAAACTTAGAGTCATTTGAGTTAACTAAGTTTGGCCCCAACTATCCCTTTGTGCTCCTTGTCCTCAATCATGACTAAATTATAACAACCCACTTTCTCAAGTCCTTTTTTACATTTTTGTTGTTCCTCTCCCACATGTGTCGGTGTCTTGATGGAAAATTGAAGTTCAGTACTAGATATAGCCAAGGTTTCATTCTAACTAACTTTGGCTATAAAAAGCCTTTACTTCTCACACTTTCGATGTTTTCTCAAGCTAGAATAGGTTCGAAGGGTGAGGTTTAAGATTTTCATATTTTCTCCTATCTTCATAGTTTTTCGCAATTGTTATGGATGTTGTTGGTGTGGATGTTGAGGATGCCTTTAAGGATTTTTCTACTTTTTGATGAATAATGGAGCCTTCAATATTTCTCTTAATGCTTTTGGAGGTTTTCTAAAGTTTTTATTGTTGTTGCTACCTATCTGGTTCAAAATTTCAAAGTACTGTTGATATAGGTGATTTGGTGCTAATGATTGTTGAAGATTGAGGATTCTATAAGAGCCTATAAGGGATGTTGTAGCTACTTGGGGTTGTATTTTGAGCTTTTGGGCTATGGTGGTCTTCAAATCTCTTCAGATTGATGTTACAAATATCAACGTATAGGGGTTTTGCAAGTTCCTACAAGACTATGTGTTTTCCTATAGTAGCCATATAAGCTGCTTGGGCTCATAATTTACCCTAATTGTTACCTTCAAAACTTTTGATAATTTAAGGGAAGATTACTTAAGGCAATTAGAGAGGAAATCTCTATTTGTGATGAGTGAAAACGAGGTGGAAGGGTGGAAAATTATCAGCGATGACTGGAACAATGATGAAAAAATTGAAGGTTCATGGAACATGGAGGTGCTAGGGGCTTCTATAAACATCCTCCCTTGTCCATAGATGAAAAAATTTAGTTTTAAACTCTCTTTCTGTACTCAACATTTTTTCTAGAAATACATTAACTTTCTTGTAATATTTTAGGATAGTGGTTAATATAGATAGAAGAGATTTGGAAATGATGGAGGAGGCCTATAAAATGTGTGAGAATGAGTGAGCTAGATGTAGATAAGTTAGTTGAAGGCCTTGAAAATGAGTGCTTGGACTACATGTTAATCCTCTTTACTACTACTAGAATTATATTATTCCTACATCACTATGGGGCTTGTTAATGGTGCTTTGGAACTGAAGAATGCTAGTAGGTGTTGTTGGAAGTCCTCTTATTTCATTTATGACTACATGGATATTTGCTTCAAATTTTTTATTGCATGTAGATATGCTTATTTAATTGTTTCCCAACCTTATTCTTCTCATTATTGGGGTCCTTTCATGATAAGTATGCTGATTCCAAGGCTCTCCTAGCCTTTTTACTTCAATTTGTGATGGAAAATGGTGGCTCTATTGGGCCTTTGGAAATTGCTACAAGAAATAGTGTTTCTTGTACCAATCACAAGGGATCAATAAAACCACCATTTCTTCGAGTTCTGACCATTGTGGATAATTTATGAGGATGACGTAAGATTTTTTTTAAGGTGGACATGGTGGAAAATGGAAAATGGAAAGGTTAAATTGTGGCAGTGGTAATGTGGCAAGAAATTATCTCATCCAAAAATGTTTATTTTCAAAGTGTTTCTATTTTGATTATGCTTGATGGGATTGATGAGGATGATAATTACAAACATGATGGCAACTTTATTTTCCTTAAAAAGTGAAAAAAATTTAGATCTAAATTCTTTTGTGAAGGGGGATCAAAGTTATGGAATTTTCTATGGTTTTTAAGGAAAAATTTTAAAGTGCTAAGATCCTTATTTTGAGTTGGGGGATTCACTAGGTATTAAATTAGAACCCCAATGACATATTCACCAAGCCAAATACGTGATAAAAAATATTTTTGTAGCTTTTTCCTAAAACATGCCTATAAATAAGACCATAGTAAACTTTTAGAGGTGATGTAAAGTGATGGGACCCAATTTTTGAAATTCGGAGATGGTGTAGGAATTTGTTTTTAGACTATAGGTCCCTTCCTCCCCTTGAAATGTCAAGAAAAGTTGTAGGTTGTATATTTTTACCAACACAGTTGGTTTCCTATAACATTTGAGGGAAAAGCTCCAATTGTGTTGAAATTAATAGGAATGAGTGAGAAATGGCATGGGGATGCATTATGAGGCTGATAAGAGATGGATTGACCTGACCTTGGCCCTATTGGAGCATCTTGGCAAGGAGGTGAAAAACTTAGGTTTGATTTATCCCTTGACTAGATGCTTGTTTTTCTGATTAGCTTCTTCTTATGGTGCCAAGTTGTTGTTGTTGCTTGTGTAATTGAGAAAGTACATGGATATAATCAAAGAGGTATACATGGAGAAGAAGTTTTCATTTTAATTTTCCTTTCTTCTTTTTTCTTCCTTTTTTGTCTACTATTTTCCTAGGCCTCTTAGCTTCCTCAATGAGGTTTTCAACTAGTAGGTTTACTTAGGTGCGTGATAGGAGGTTTTCACCTAGGATCTTATTTTCCTTTTCTTTATTCTATTTTTTCTCATGATCCTTTCCAAACCACTGACTACCTCATAAGGGTTTTCAATCAATGAACCAATCTCACGTGCCTCCAAGGAGGTTTTTACCTAAGATTTTATTTTTTGTCCTCTTTTCTTTTATTTTTTCTTATTTATTTCTTTGTTCTATCCTATTCTACTTGAAAAAAATAAAAGAAAATATCTTTCGAGAATTTGAAAACTTCCAGTGGATCCATGCACATACCAGGATCAGAAATAAACTCATATCTAGGTGTGAAACATATGCTTTGATATATACAAGAATATGAGAGATCAACTTCATTGATTGAGGTGATATCAAGAACTGATGAAGAGGAACATAGGGCTAAAAGTTAATGATGGCTTGGAAACAATGTTAAATATTGTTGTGATGCCCTTGTCTCACTTTCTTATCCACATCATCATATATGTATTCTTATTCTATATCATTCAAATATTCTGTTGAGTAGTCCGTTGAACACATAAAGGACCTGATCATAGGCATATCCAAAATTCTTCAATTTCATAATCCAGCGGTTTCTCTCCATCAAATGTGGCCAATGATTCTTTAATATCCTATAAATCATATGCTTATGGATGGTTTTTTCACTTATATAAAAATAATCTACCTTTTGCAATACTCTTTTGGATCTAATATCAAGATCGAGAAGAGTTGT
The DNA here is from genome assembly GCA_031772625.1 of Pinus tabuliformis. NCBI lineage: Eukaryota > Viridiplantae > Streptophyta > Pinopsida > Pinales > Pinaceae > Pinus > Pinus tabuliformis. The sequence goes on from CM062811.1 coordinate 873,138,605, forward strand.
TGGGAAATTTTGTACGTGGACATTGTAAGTGGGTTGAGTTAGTTTATTCCTTGGGTTTGGAAATGGTTGTGAAGGAATTTGAGTGGGAGTGGGTCTTTGAGATGGATTTTGTTGAGGATATGGTTGTGGTGGAGGTGGATGGTATTGATATTACAATTAAGGATACTAAGGATGTTGACAAAATGTATCACTCCATTCAGAAGGCTCATGTTGATATAGCTTGAAAGGAGGAATGGTAGCTAGTGGAGGATAAGAACATGTATATTGGGGGGAATATGGATCACCCCATTAGGGAGGATAAGGCCATGGAGTGAGGATAGACCAAGGTGAGGTGTTAGGTAGATACCAAGGTTGAAATTATGCATTACAACTTGTATCAAAAGAGGAGGGGTAGCTCAATCCTTGTTGATATGGGTTGACAAATTAGAGCTACTTCATGCCTCTTAACTTCTCGGCCACCTCTTCTTATTCTATCTACAAAAGTGGATGGTGATGTGGGTCTTACTACACCACATGATCAAGTGGGGGGTTTCTAGTATTGCAGAATATTTTTTTAATTTTTTATAAATAAAAAAATTGAATGAGAATGCTAATGCAATGAAATTTTCTATTTTCAAATAAATGATTCCTCATGCAATTTTTTGTTTTTGTAGAAAATATAAATGCAAAAGAGAAAGAAGGAATGGGTTTAAGAACAAGAGAGTGCTTGTTTTGACACTTTCCGTGACAATGTGCTTTGACACTCTCCCTGAAAATGACACCAAAAAGTGACAGCTCTCTATATTACAACAACATTGATTTAACTCTTAGAGCCTACTTCATTTATTAACCCATGTTTCTTACAAACTCAAGAGGGTCCAACACTATATGTGCAACAAACACCTTCTTATTCCTAGGCTGACTCCCTTTGATGTAAGTGAAAGAAGGTAATGAAACAAATCCAACTTTGCAAATATCTAGGTACGTTGTGAGTCATAAGTTACAAAAGATAAATAAAAATAATAAAACCTATTCTACCTTTTCTCGAAAGTAAATGAAAAAAGGGAAATCTATTCTATATGAAAAAATGTAAAGCACACATAAGCAAATAACAACAAATAAAATATAATCTAGCTTGCTAGAAAGGTAATGACGGTAAAAGAAATATATTATACTTTGTAGGAAAATAAATTCCTAGATTAGGCTTGTAGGAAAGAAATCACACTTTTCTTAAAGTAAATTGCACGAAAGGAAACCTAGACTGGTTGTTCAAATCAATATTCAAGAAGAAAGAAATCCATAATATAAATGGAAACCTAGCCAAGCCCCACCTCAACAAAAGTGTTTTCAAATCATTCATGGTCTATTTGATGACATAAATAAACTTCTACCATGAATTTAAAGTGAATCTAATTAAGGGAAGAGCTCAAAAGTAGACTACTAAAAGAAACTCTCTTTCACTATAGAAAACTTTGCACAAGTTTGCTTTTCGAGTTAACCTACTAAATGCCTAATCTAATCAAGTGAAAATGTTAAAATGAAATATTTTTTATTAATATAAATGTTTTTAGATTTCAATCCAAGTGGAGTCAACTCAAAAGAGCTTCATTAACATGCGTTAAAATTCAACAGAAATTTACTACTAAAACCAAACATTTTATTGAACTAGTAAGCTAACCTAGGTAACCAAATGCTTAAGGTAATCAAGTAAAAATTACCTGGATGAAATTTTATATTAATTTGAATGTTTTAGACTTCAATGCAATTGAAATCAACTAAAAATATCTTTACTAACACATTCTGAAATTGAAAAGAGATTTCCTACTAAAACCAGAATTTTGATAATAGTGAACTAGCAAACTAGACTAAGCAATCAAATGACAAAAATGACTTTAGTAAGCTATGCTAGTGATGTATAATACTATTTATTATCTAAATAACCTAGAAGAAAACTCATTTTAATCATTTAATGAATCTAACCAAAAACAAATCAAGCATGAAAACTAAATATAGAAATGATAAATGTAACTAAGTAAAGAAAGGCTAAAAAGAAAAGAAACAAAATACATATTATGGTTTTGAGGCTCATACTATGGGAAAGCCCAAGGATAATCAAAGTTATATGAAGAAAACCAAGCCTTAGAAGCTGAAAATGAAATCAAAGTTCATTATTGGAATCACATCATGTACATCCCTGTCGGAAATGAAAGTACAATCGTTATCCCCTAGAGGCTAATTTGAATTGTAATTATACAAGTTGATGGGAAAATAAATCTCCTTAAAAGGAGGGATGCTTCCCCCTCTAAAATCCTTCAAAAAGTGGATCTAGTTCCCAACAACAAGAATCTTCATTAAATGTTGAGTTTTGGATTCTCATGTAGCAAGGAACACATCCCTAGATTTTCTCAATGAGTGGATCTTTAAATCTTCACAATAATTCGATGATATTTTATTTATTTACTATCAAATCCCAACCCATCCTATAGTAGGGAGAAAATTCCTCAATACTCTCATTATGAATATGCCCAATAGTCTCATAGTATTATGCAAAATAAATAATATTAGGCACATAATATGCTAATAATCTCTAAACCGTGCTAAGAAAGTTGAAAATACATTAGTCGTTGCATAAGGAAAGCTTTAATGTGCCTAGGAAAGGTTAAATGGGCTTCAATTTGTATCTAATTTGGAGGCCTATCACTTATTATCATCAAATATTGTATAGTACATTGTATTCATTGTAAGTAGAGGTCTCCCCCTCCAAGAGGACTATAATTATTGGTTTCTTATCAATTTTAAGGTGCAAGGTTCATAACATATCTTTTTAGAAGAGTCATCATCTTTATTTTCTATGCCAACAATGATTATTAGTAAAATATGTCCCTATTATCTACATAAACAACTAAAATTTCTCAAGGAATTTTCCTCTACTACATGTAGTGACTATTAGTACTAACCAAACAAAGTTTTTGATAATAAAATCCAAAAACATCACTTATTCTAATTTCATTTATCATAATAGTCACTTGGGCAAAGTGACCTCATTCAAATATCCTAAAACCAATCTTCTTCATAGTATTAACTAGAACTATAACATCAAGGAATGATAAATAGAGGGTTGAAAGCTTATTATGGATATGAAAATATTTGAAAACCAATGGACCCTTGGCTTTGGGATTAAAGGAAAATCCTCTCCTAACTAGAACTATAACATTGAGAAAATGATAAATTCCGGATGGAAAGATTGTTATGGACTTGAAAATGTTTATGGATTAGTGGACCTTTGACTTTAGGATGAGAATATGTTCTTCTTTGATACTCTCATCATTATTTTATCTTGTATGGTTGTGAAGTTTGAGGTTGCAACATCTCTAGAGAATTATGGAGAAAGGTACAACAAATTGAAAAGTGTTTTATAGTTCATAATATTGAAATTACGGGTAATACACCCTATCTTATACTCATATATACAACTATTTCTCTAGTTGACCAGATGACTATGACTAGATGCTTAATATACTAGAAGAATATGAACATCATGGAAGACAAGACACTTCATATGGTTACTTAAAAGTCCAATCAAATACATTTGTGGTCCAAATGGGTTAAGATAAACAATCCAATTCAACATGGGTATATCATTGGGGTATAAAGGAAGAGGTGATTCATGAAAACATTTTCTTTGTTTAACTAGCTTGAAGAATAAAATCAACATTGTTAAAATAGGAAGAGACTCTCATAAGATCTATAGTGAAAGAGAGGTGGACAATTGCTCAAGCACTATGAGTTAAAAAAAGATTCATCTTTATGACATTAAAAGAATGGAAAGTGAAAAACACTTTAGAATATCCTAAATGGAATTGTATTATATCTTAATTTGACAATATTTGTTACAATACAATTTTTTCCAAAATATTTTAAACCACCATATTAATTTTAATGACTATACCATCATCATAATCATCATTTGCTTCTCATTAATAATCACAATTATATACCATATTACATTAATTAAATATCTTAACTAAATATAATTGTAAAACAAACCAAAGTGGACTAAGGTTTCAAAGGTATTGCTCATTCATTGAGACCTCCAAGTTGTGCAAATTCTATAACTCAAACATGACTTATACACACGTGTAACACTAGCGCAATGCACTTTCGGTTTCATAAAGCTTAACAAGTACATCAAATTCAATAATACAACTCCAATATATCCAACTTTAGCATTAGGAATTTAGTTATCATTTTACTTAAATTATATTTAGTGTTATTATTGGATAGAGATTTTTTTCCAGCAAAATGAAATTGATATATAAAACTATTTTTTTAGTGAATAATTTATTTTTTATACAATAATTTAATTTATAAAATCTACGAAGTTATAGATATATATATTTTTTAAAATTGACTTTATAATTGATGATGATGATGATGATGATGATGATGATGATGATGATGATGATGATGACGACGACGACGACGACGACGACGACGACGACGACGACGACGAGACCAAATTGTGGTGGTGGTTAACGTCCACTGAGACCAAATTGGTCTATCGGACCTATAATTTTCTTAGTTTCTAATTGTCTCGCTTGTTCTCTTTCTTGGCAAGATTGGTGCTATAGCTTTCTTTTTTTCTCTACGGTCTTCCAACTTTCTTTATCTTGCATCTCTTTCATCTCTTCTGGTTCTTGGGACATTAGTGTCTTAGCTTCGCGGTCTACTGTGTTTGTCCTTTTGAAGATAGTTGGAGAAGAAGTTTGGTCTAGGAGATCTGCTTTGCTGTTAAATGAAGATTTATTTTATGCGGTATTTGAATCCTCATAACTATTGATGCTTGAGGGGTTGTCGAGTTCACTCTTTTGTTGTTGGGCGAGGCTTTCCCCCTGCTTGTCTTGAGAGTTGTTTCTTTCTTCCCTGATTTCTTGTGATTCAGAGTTTTCTTGAGAGTATTCTTCCTTGATGACAATGTAGTGTTCTTTTCGTGCTCCTTCCCACCATGTAGATCTGTGGTGATTTTTTCTAGCAGAATTTCTCTGGGAAGCTATTGGGAAGTTTTTAGCTAGGTGGTGTGTCTCAAAGCAAGATTGACATCTAAAGGGGACACTTTCATAATCGAGTTTCTGGTTCCACACATAGTCTCTACTTGTTAGGTGTATTTTAGCTCAGAACCCCGTGCTGGAGTCCATTTCCACACACATGCATACATAGGTGGTTCTGGCATATTACTCTGTTTCTGGGCACCTTCAGTAAAATTTCCCAATTGCATTTCCAATGGCTTTTAGCGAAGAGAAATTCCAGAGATGCAACGGTAGGTTTTGCAATCTCACCCAAACTAGTGCTGAGGTTATGACTGTTGTTGAGGGATTGAATGATGGGTTCCATGGCCTCATGAATAGGGTTGATTTTTCCCAAAACCAAGGGCCAGAATCTAGAATACATTGTGTGCTTTCAGTGTTTTCAAAATCTACTATAAAGAAACCCCTAACACAGGGGTAGATATTAATTGCATCAGGAATTAGAGGCTTCCATACCTCCGAGATCCAACTGTGGAGAGCTATCAGTCGCGGCCAAAAACCATTGAATCGACAAATTAGGGCACTTTCATAGAACTTCAAAGCCTCATCGAGTGAACCGTGGACCACCTGGACAGTGGGAGCTGGGCTTCATTGATGATATGGGTAGGGGATTACCCCCTAGAGGTGGACGGAGCTGAGCCAACAACTATTTTCACGAAGCTGGGAGCCATCTAGAGAATGCTCTCCTACTAAGTATAAAAGATTTCCAAAGAGAAGGCCACAGAAGAATGCCAACACAGATATATAAACCGCACTAAAAAGAAGAGTTGCACATCTATAAACTGCAAAAGGCCCAATCGATAATGAAGAGTTGTAGATCTATAAACCGTAGTAAAGAGAAGAGCCCCGCTACCAAAAAAAAAATAGAGCGAGGAGGCCTAGGCCAACTGATGGCACCCACAATATCAACATATGTAGCATGAGTGTCGAGGGTCGCAGAAGGCCACAGAAGATTTTCGAAGAAAAGTGAAGAGCTGTAGATCTGAGGTAGAGCCGGAGAGTGAAGAGCCATAGATCTGACCCTGAGGTGAAGAGCCGCAGAGTGAAGAGCCGTAGATCTGAAGTAGAGCCGCAGAGTGAAGAGCCATAGATGTGAGGTAGAGCCGCAGAGTGAAGAGCCGCAGATCTCTTAAGCATTAGTGATTAAATAAGTATATTAAACACATCGAATAAATGATTATGATAGAGATTAAGACATCCCTTAAGTGAATATCAAATATACATTTCTATAAATCATGTCAGTTGAATGTAAATAAAAGCATTACATATACATTGGGGAAATTGAATATCTGTGATCTGAGATGCTCAGTATATCCAACAGGAAGGTGACTAGAATCTGAATTGGCAACTCATTGCAATGGTAAGCAAAGAGAACCACCAGAACAAGAGAACCAGAGAATGAAGAGCCGCACATTTGAGGTGAAGAGAGCCCTATATATATATAATTATAATATTTTTAATTTTTAATTTGATTTTATAAGCATTATTAATTTATAAAGTTTTTTTTTTTTTTAAAGTCAACTTATAATCTACAATCATTTATGAAAATGGAAAAAACAAAATCAATATTTTAGAATTGTATGATAATAAGTTAAATACAATTCTTTAATAACGGCTATATAGTAACTTGTACCTACCCCTTAGTTTAAATATCTTAATTAAACTAAAAATTAATAAAAATAAAAAAATCATTACAAATCACAAAAAATTAAGAAATATGATTAAATAATATTATCTATATTAACACATATACACTTTAATATATATGTTTAATTTTTTATATATGAGTTTTATCTTTTATTAATATATATCTTTTTATAATTAAAATTATTAAACTATTTTTTAATATAATAATAAATCATTTTCTCAATTAAACAAAGTCTTTTGGTAGAAATCACATGAAAGAATTCTTTGGCCTAAGCTTTTCAAGCCAAGTATGGTTCATCATGAGGGCCAAAGAATGCTCTCATATGATTTCTGAGTAAAGACTTTGTTTAAATAATAAATCATCTTAAATTGAAAATATGGCTAAAATATTTATAATTTATGAAAATGGAAATAATAAAAAAATGGAAAATAAATTAAAATAAAAAATAGAAGTTACTAAAAAAAATTGGTAAGACTACTCCCAAATCTATTCAAAATAACAAAACTCTAGAAGCATAACACTAATAAAACGTGGACCAATAATATTACAAATAAATAAATTTAAATAATAATAAAATATAACAAAATTTAAACTCTAAACTTTAACTATAAATAAGAAACAAAATTTTTTGAAACTAATAAAGTGTAAAAACAAAAAGAAATAAATAATTTAAAAAAAAATAAAATAATAAAAACTTCTGCAAAACATTTACTTACTATCACCATCACAAAATTTCAATGAATGAACGAACTCACAAAACTAATGGCAAAGACTTCCCACCTTCGATGCATGGTAGGCAATCCGCATCAATGTGATAGTGCTATTCTTCCTTCCGATATCAATATGGTAGGGACTTTCTTCAACCCCCAAAGAAATCGAAGGTCTGTACGTCTCTTTTATTGAAAAATCCAATACTCTCATTGCGTCTTTCACCCAACCTTATCCAAAATCAATATTGGAAATTGCAACCCTCTCACTGGATATACACACAAAATAGGGCCACTGGCGTATAATAATGAATGTACTTTTGGGAAACCCAGTAATGACTGGGCCTCTCATGCTGCATCTAACCCTACCATGAAACTCCCCGGTCAAGCGGATCTAGATTGCAGTCACAGTCACTTGAGAAAATGGGATGATTGATTGCTCTCCCTTTTAAATTACTTTGATGCCCACATGAACAGAAGCCAGAAAACAACAAACCTATTGATAGATTCCTTTGAAACCAAACCGTAAGAAAGAAATCTTCCTGTATGTAAAATTATCAGAGGAGATGAATGTGAAGATCATGAGGTTTATTGTCCTCTCTGAAGTAAAATATGACGCTTAGGTGACATTTGACAAATCAAGAAAGGAGGAAATATATTATTATGAAAAAGGTGTTGGATTTTCATATTCATTTTGTTAATAACTCATCATCTAGATTAATGGTCACTCTGGATCCACCCTCCACCCCTCCCCTCCAAAAATAATGATAATGGTTTGAAAATTTACTTGACTTTTGGTGTAATAGAAAACCTAACCTGATATGAAAACCTTGGCTAAAATTCAATTCCCTAATTTACAAAAAAAATAAACAATGTACAAGAAAATTCTGCATAAATCGTATGATGACTGCACAGAGCCAGAGGATCTCTGGCATCGACTGCAAAATCTGAAATCAATTTTACCAACGGCAACGGAAATCACGATAAGAGAGAAAATCTGAAATAAAGTTTACCAAAGGTAACAGAAAATGAATGATTGCCCCTTGTGATCACTAACTGCATCATCATTATAGCCACCAGACCTAAAGGTCTTGCAACCACTTGAAGAAGAAAATCAAGAGCCCAATGATGTCAATTACATATTTTTTTATGTTCATATTGATTACCAATCTTCATCATTACTGAAGTCGATCTCAATCTATGCACATCCATGGTATGTCAGTAACTCCTGTACAACTCTGTCACCTCTATCACATTAAGACTACCAGAGAGTCATGTTCTCATCAATCTTGCAGGCACCCAGTATTCTTCCACTATCCACTCCGTTCTACACCATTTGTAGGTTTCGGTTTCCTTTCAGAAGATGAAGCTAAACCCACATAGCAAACGTTCTAGGTTTATGTTTTGATTCAGAATATGAAGTTAAACGGGTGGAGAAGATGTCAAGCTTATATAGTTTTGTCTCCGATTGGACCATGAGATCAGTTGGGACCAAACCTCTTCGCTTAATGGCTAGACTACATCATCAAACTATACAAAATTAATTTATCCAAATTTATTCAATGGATTCTGCGAGACCTTTCATCAGAAAAGAAATGGCATCCCTGAGGGTGAGCTCCAGCCATTAAATTTTGATTCCTGCAGTGACAATTCTAATTATCCTGCTTTCTCAAATAGGGATTGGGAGATCAAACCCTACAGATCAGGTTGACTGAACATAGTTACTCTGAACGTTCTTTGATCTCAAGCCCTCTTTGCGATGCGGCTGGTCGACTTAGCTATGGAGCACATAACTACTCTGCAAGAGGTAAGTCCGTTGAGATCATACGATATCAATGTTCGATTTACAGCAAACGCGAAAAGAAGCGGCCGCGTAAAAGTTCAGTGATCAATCAAAGGTAATTCTGGCTCACTTGTATCGATTTTGGAATAATAATATTCATTCACATTTTCTCAACCCAACCTAGGGAAATGAACAGATTCACCTAATATTAGAGGAAGATAGAAGGAATTATTTATTTATTTATTTAAATAGTACCAAATTCATCGTTAAATTAACAGTAAACAGCTATTCCTCGCTGCCATGGATCAAATATAACCATTATTTATTATTTATTTCTTTATATATAATGATAACAAATTATATAAAAATCATAAAATTTAGAATTTGTAAAATTTATATTTACATATTTAAAATAAAATTTAAACATAAAGAGTTTTATACACTAATGTTTAATTTTATCATAATTTTTTTTGTTTTTTTTTCACATTGTTTTTGAAGGCTTGACTTGTCGCATGAAGAGAAGGGACTGAGAAGGGACTCATGGGCATCTAATGGGTCATCTAATCCATCAAAGTCACCCAAGGATCACACACACCAATCTAATGGGTAATGCAATAGGTCAAAGTCACTTGGGGTTCACCTAGGGGTCACTCTGGATTAGAGTGTGCCTTGGCCACACCAGCCCCTCTTGGTCACACTCTCTAATCCGTGAAAATTGCGTGGGCATCACACTCTCCTTGAGCCACATGAGCCCTTAGCTCACTGGATTTAGCATGTCTCCACCGTGAGAACAACCACCCCCTTGAGGTTTGATTTCATCCTGGGTGCCCTTGTTGAAGAGGCTCATCCTCAATGGCTTATGCTAATAAGAGTTGACATAATTTCACCACAATCTTATTTTATTGTTATTAAAAATTGATGATGATGATGATGATTAAGGTGCACTAAAACCAATGTGGTCTATGAGACCTCAAGAAGAGAGAGCCTAAATTTCATTCTTCAAAATATTGTTTGTGTGATAGAAGAGTAGAGAAAGAAGCATTCCAAGATCGCTATAGTTGGGCTTTATTAATAAGTCAAGACAGGATTTGTGGCTCATGATAGGAAATTGAGAGTGGATGTGTGTGAGAGTTGCGGAGTCTAAAAGAAAGTGCTTTTCATCTTCCACCTTCCTAGTGTCCCAAATGAGACAAATTCTATTGTCCTAGGGAGTCTTGGGAGTAGACCACCGCCCAGTCTCACTCCGAAGCTCATGAGAGTTAGTTCTAATATTACTGATGTTCATTTCTTCTTGGTGCTAGTCAACATAGAGAGATAATTCTAGCTATCGAGGGTGGGATTGATCACCTCCTTATAGTAACTTAGTTTCCTTTTACCCTCCACCTCCTTAGAATCCCACATCTTGTCCTTAAAAGTGGAGGTAATAGTATCTTTGATACTTTCGTTGCTTCTCACGATGATTTCCTTATTAATCCCCCAAAGGTTCAGCGAAGACTGAGCATCCTCATGCCACGCTTGAGGCACAGGTGGGGGTTTTGGCTAGAGTTAGAAGCAATTTTTGGGAGCCTCTTGGAATCCATATTGTGAAGTTTCTTCTTTTACATCAGATATCTAAACATAGTCGCACTTTCAATGGGGGACATACCAACTTCGATCAAGAGGATAGGATAAGGAGTGTTTTCCTTCATCTTGAGGTTATAGGTTATGAATTTCTTTTGGATCATCTCAATCTTAATCCATGACTCCCTAGATATACTACACCCCCAAACTTCACATCCATATAAGATAACACCGGTAATGAGAGTCTCAAAGAGGAATGATTTTTTTTTTCCAAATGTAAAGATCAAGTGACTTACAATTATTTTCAAACTCATAATAATATTTCCAACATCAAATAATTCTTTTGTCGAATGCTATAATTCGAGTTGAGCTGATGAGGAAAGTCAATAAGCAAATATTTATAAGAAGAAACCTGCTCAAGACAATGGTTATTATAGACGAAACTACCATGGGTGATCTTTTTGGATTTAATGATAACGACTTTAGTCTTGTTAGTATTAATTGTCATACCCATCTTGAAGCAGTAGACATGAAGAGTCTTAAGCTTCGTGTCTAGGTCATCATGGCTTCGTGCAACAAGAATGATTTCATCGGCATAAAGGATAAGAGTAACGGTAATACTAGTGAGCGTCGTGCCTTTGCAGCCCGCAGTGTGTAGACATTCCTGTAGTTTATCAATGTAAATACCAAAAAGGGTAGGGGAAAGGGGACAACCTTTCTTAACCCCGAGATTACCTTTAATATCTTTAGAGCACCCTTCGTTGGCCTTAAGCTTGGGATTGGCATTCTCGTAACAATCTTTAGTTCATGAGGAACCATGATCTCTTCAAGCCTCGCCCAAATATTATCTTGGTGGTCAATGGTCGAGTGATGTCTCCTAAAACCAACTTGCCCTTTAGCTCTTTTACGCTAGTTCTCAAGCCAAAGGCTAAGTTTTTTTTCGAGAATGAGCCCATAAAGCTTAGCTAGGATGTGGCTAAGCATAATGGTCTTATAGTTAAAGGGCATGCTTTTGTCCCCATTTTTTAAGATAGGCACAATAAAGCTTTGCATTTAAAGCTTAGGGAAGCCATGCTTTACAACCAAATTGAGAAGCTTGCATAGATGAGGAATGAGGATAGATTTTCCCATTTTAAAGATCTCACCTTGGTAACCTTCAATATCTTTGGCTTTCCCATTAGCGAGCTTATCAATCCCAAATTCAACGTCATCGAGAGAAAAAATATCATCCTTAATATGAGTGTTTAAGATGGTGCCCATGGTGTCCACTGTCCAGAGAGTCATACAACTGCTTAAGATAGTTATCCCAATTTCCTAGGGGAATAGAATGGTTATCTTTAGTTTTACGAACAAGCACATTCCGCCAAAACTTTATGGACACAACTTTAGAAAGGCGGAGAAAATGTTCTTGTCTCTCATTAATATATGACCTCTTCTTTCTCTTAATGAGAGATTTGTATATACTTATATTGTGGAGGTTAATGCTCTCATTAGGGACATCTCTGAGTGCTTTCCTCGCAATTTTATAGTCTTTGTCATACCAAGGATTTCAGGTTCTATTATTATTCTTATATGAAGTTTTATTAGAGAATTTGCTAATGGTGGTGGAAAGGGTAGTAGTAAAATGGTAATAGATTGGATCAATATTGTTATTGTAAGTCACGGAGCCTAGATTCCTTTCCAAATCCCTTAAGCAAAGGTGGACATTACTTGTGTTGAAGTGAATGTGACTTTTGTTTTCACTCTTCTAGTGTATGTGGGCGGTATGCATAATAAGATTAAGGGATAAAGACAAAGGTCTTGATCAGATTCATTCACATTCATACCCATTAAGAAGCCCAAAGTTTGTAATATGGTTGAGGACATGGATGTTAGAAATCGCATAATCCATGACCCTCCTACTGAGCCCATGGTAAGAGGTCATCTCACTCGAGAGAGACCATTTATTAATACCATTACAAATGATTAGGTCCTCCGAACTACAAAGTTTGAGGGGCTTCCTCCCAATTAAGTTCTCGATTATTGAGATTTTCTCTTGAATCTATTAGCTAAGTGACCGTCCTCATCAAGCCACAAGGGGTAGGGGTTATAGTTGTTACTTAACATAATAGCTTGATTAGTAGTAGTCCTAGCATTAGAGTCCCCAAGCAAAATGATATTGCCATCATTCCTTATGTTGTAGATGTCTTTTTCTAAGGTATTGAAAGGACAATTCTTATCTAGGTTGTTTTTCTTATAAGATGTAGAGTCCATAGGGGTGAAATCGCAGATTGCAAAGAAGATCCTATTAGTTGCAAATCAAAAATCTTGAGCCAAATATATTGGTTGAGAAATCAATTTTAATCATTCATATCAAACCAATTTTATTGAATATTATTTTCTATTAATTATAAATTTTAAATTTGCATATTAATAATTTTAATATTAATTTTTTTTAATAATTCTAAATCAAATATAACTGTCAACATAAGAGACATCTATACCTGTCAACATAAGAGAACTCTATAAAGAAAGCATATATAGATTTTATTTTGAATTAATTTGTAAAGTTGAAACTAATTAACACAGTGAGTGAAAAAAAAAGTAATTAGAAAACAATTATAAACATGGTAACACTAGAATAATAACCATACATATTTTATTTAATTTGGAAAAAATAGTTAACAATAAATTTATTATTTTACAGGTTATTTTAATTTTAATTTTATGATTTTTTAAGAACTTTTTGTACATTACCTACTTGAACCAAATAACTTAAACCAATGCTTTTGCTAAATTTATTTAACAAACCTACACTTTACATTAATTCACACTCTCACATTTAGAAAACTCTGATAAAAAACATGTGTTTCCTCTTTAAAAAAATTTAAGTTCAGGATAAAAGTGTTTCCTCCTAAAAAAATTTAAGTTAAGGATAAAAGAGATAAAATATGTATGTCAAATCACTGCGCGCAAACTGAGATTTTTTCACATGATTTCATTTTAAAATGAATCAATCTAAATCCTAATCAGTAATTACGATCAGAATTTTTTTCAAAGTTGCATTCCCGTCTGTCTTATGTTTTCGCTGTGTACTGTGTGCATGTGATCTTCCCTGTTTCGCTCTCTTGACTGCAATTTGCAGGTAAATGTCCGTCTCATTTTAGGAAGCATTCATGTTTGTCAAATCAGCTGCAAACAGTTTTTTTCGCTAATTTTCTACTGTTAGTCATCATTTCACTACTTTATTCTGTATTCTTAATTGTTCAATTGAGGGGTGTTAGTCATCTTTTGATAATGGTATATGGGGTATAAATCATTCGATTTTATTGTTCATATCTTTTGAGTTAATTTCTTTCATTTTATTTTTCAGCATATCCTGGATAGCTCGACTCATAGCAAATTCTGAAAACCTCTGGATATGATAGAGTGAAGAGTTAATTCGCTCTGAATTTTGTAAATTCAATACTACTTCATGCTAATGCTCAGCAGCTGCCCATCTTGCATGGTTGTCCTATATTGCAAAATGCATCTCCTATATTGCATAATATGAGCTTATTCCATATTGTCAAATTTATCAAATAATCTGCAATCTACAATACGAAAGTCTGCCACATAATTACAAGTTGAGCCGAGGTTTCCATACATCAGTTCTAAGCCAATCAGAGTTTCAGTATACGACCCTCAATTGATGACGTAGATTAGGGTTTTAATCACAGATTGTGAATTCATATAATTTACCTTTCAGCTATATTGATTTCAAGGTCAACTCTAATATCACTTTTGCTGGGTATTCTCTTCCCTGAAGGTTTTTCCTTTAATGAGAATACTTCTATCAGGTATCCTTGTAGTTCTTTTCATACAATAATGGCTTACAAGCAGCTCAACTCTAATATCATTTTTCCTGGGTACCCTGTTCCATGCGTGTCTTTGTGTGGGGTTTTTATTATTTCTTTTCATGTACTTATAAATGGTTATAGCTTTGACATTTTCTTTCCTATTAAATTTATTTTTCTATAATGAATTTTATATTAAAATACTAAATAATAGTAATTTTGATCTACATTATATATATTATTAATTTTTTCTTCAATTAAACTATTTTGTTTTAATAAATTTTTAATATAAGTACTGATATTTGATTTTTTTTGAATATTTAATAACTTTAAAGTTATATATATATCTATCTATATATATATATATAACCACTATGTAAATTGCATATTCTTAATGAAAGAGAATATTATTAGTATTTTTTTAACTACTATATATCAATTTTATAAGAAAAATTGATAAATTGGGTATCTCTTTTAAGATATTAAAGTGAAAATATATGAACAAAATAATTTCAATTATTCTATTTTTCAATATAATATTAAATTATTTAATATGCATATTAAAATATTTTATTTATTTTTATATATTTATTATTATTATTATCATATTTGTTTTTAAATATGACATATCTTGTAAATACAAAATGTAGTATAACATAATTATATAATAAGGCCAACTCTATTGAATAGTGAAAACATCTTATATATACTTCCAAATTAAAAATAAGTTATGAAGAAAATTTATATTTTAAAATTAAAAATAAATGGTGAACAAAATTAAAAACTTTTTAATTTCAATAGTTTTATATTTTTTTGTCCATCATTAATTTTATAAATATCAATTTATTATTTTAAATGCTATATTTTAAAACAATAACTACTTATTTCAACTTCTTATTATTATTATTTTAAATTCAACAAACCTCATATTTTTCATTATTATCCTTTAATTTAGCTACTCACAACATGTTAAAAATCTATAATGAATTTATTTTAATAATTCTTTTGATTAATTTATTGTTTATTTTTTCCTCAATATTTTAGGATGAAATAAGAAAACAAATATTTTAAAACAAATTATATAGATCTACTTTTTTTTTAAGTCATATTTTCACAATCTAAATAGTAAAATAGCTTGTCATTATGGTGGTCTTCCTATATAATATATATATTGTTGGATTTTCACACTCACCTAATTGGGAAAGATCACCAGGACTAACAGCCACTCTGGATCAAGTTAATGATAATAGTTTAGAAGTTTACTAATGCCTAAGGTTTTTGCTGTAATAGCAAACTAACATGGTATAGGACCTTTGGGAGAGGTTCCATATTGGATTTTCACACTCACCCTGTTGGAAATGGATCACGTAGTTGAGAATGGATTAGGCACACTAACAACCACCCTAGGACCACTCTCACTCTGTTACCCACAGCCATAGTAAGACCACTAAATGATCACTTGACTAAATCAAGTTGATATTTCCATTTGATTAGCTGAAACTTCCTTAAGTTGTTTAATAGCGTTACTTCAAAATAAAATTTCTTATCTCTATATCATTCATTTCTAGATAATTTCTTACTTCTATATAATGCACTTCTCAAATAACTTCATCGTTCTACAGAATCCAGTGAACTGCCATTGCGTATATCTTTATCCGTCTTCTTAAACAATGTTATGTTTGTTTCGATAGCTAAATTCATATTACAGGCTGACCCTCTAGGTGGAGGATCGATTTACTGTTCTGCCAATAAATTTTTCGCGTTACAAAATTACAAATAAAAATCTGGTACATGGATAACCATACAACCAATTGCCCTTTTCACAAGCTTTTTGCTTCCAATTCAACTTTTATGTAAATTCATTACAAAATTGATCAAATTATAAATTCGAAGGATACCTTTAAATTGAAATTATTCAATTGATATATGTAACTTAAGTGCGCAGATTTTCACAAATATATTTTAAATCTGTTTCTTCCTTAAAAAATTGTTTACAAATTCTATAATTAAAAATGTCGCTAATCTCATAATTTAAAAAACCTTCCATTATTTTAAGAATCCTAAACTTGAAGGATCTATCAGTTGAACCGTTAGGGGAGTCGTGTACATAGAAATGATTGCAGTGTATGATTTTTATTGCGTGCAGTGCAGGCATTTTGAACGAAACAACGTTACATTTTTGGTGAGCTATCGAAATACACTGGCTGAATTTTACACTGATAACTTGCATTACAGAGAACATTGATATTATCAGTGTATATTACATCGAGTGATTAATTTGCCAAATTTGATGTTGTTTCTATCGAATTATATGATTTGATGTTGTTGTACTTGGACTTCGATTCTTCAGTCTGATAACATTAAAGGAGTATTTGGAATTTGAATTATACAATATTTTAAATTTCCAATATTTATTGGTTTATAATATCATCTAATATTGTTTATGGAACATTGTTTTTGGTTTTATAATATCATTTAATATTATTTTTTATTTTCAGGAATGAGGTGCTTTTTAGAATATTTATGGCTTAGGCAATCCCAAAGGCATTCACTAATGCAACTTACAACCATGACCATTACCTAGCTCTACACTTCACACTATTGGCCATTAGCTCGCTCTAGACTACTTATTGGGAGTTCACTCATGTGAAGTACCAGCTAGTGTTAGCCCTTTTTATGGTTCTAAATACTATAGGTCAAAATGTGATGTCTGTTGCTATAGAAACATGTTTAGCTCCTAGTCCTTAGCTCACTTCAACTCAAATTGGGTTCTTTGTAGCCTATCCTCTAAAGCCCTTGAAATGACTAGAAATCTTAGCTGGGTTGACTCATTTCTAGCATAGAAAGTCCGCTTACACCCATAGTATGCATGTAATATGCATAATCACACTTGTCCTAGGTATTTTAATTCTCTAAGGAGTCAAAATCTTCACCCTCCAATGGTTAACGCCCCTATTAATCAACATAGGCTAACTCCTAGCCATATATACTTATAGAGACTTTTAAAACCCTTTCATTAACCTTCGTTACCCCTTAACCATGTATATATAACCTTTTCCTTTCTTAACATTGGTTATATGTAATTAACACGTAAAAACCTTCCATCGTTGCTATTTCCTTATAAACCATTACAAGGAAATACCGAGAGAACAAACCTTTAGACTTTAGTACAATCTTGACATGCTTCGAGAGGTTCCACCTTTATCGCAATCCGGTATCGACTCCTCTGCGGGTCACATTAATACACACCTCCTCCGCATCCGATATGCGATTGAACTATGGGACTTCAAACTTTAAACCCGTGCTCATAACTTAGTCACGAACTATGGGACTTCAAACTTTAAACCCGTGCTCATAACTTAGTCACGTCCGCACCCATGAGCCCTTCACATTATTGCATGTCACTTCCATACTCGATCCCCAATCGACCAACTTGCATATTAAACCTCCACCGTTGATCTACTCTTACTAGATCCAACTGTTCACATTTACTTTGGGTTGACAACACACACCTGGGGTTAACCACCCAATAAAGAAGTTTCCCCTCACTCCTCCACTTCCACATGTCCTCCGATAAGTGGAATTGGAGACAAGCCCTCGATACTGCTTACCACTGCTTTGCCGCCTGAAATACCACTCGAGGTTATAAATCCACATTTTCAGTGAGTTAACTCCTGCGCTCTTTCACATGCGATGAACGTTGATCTACTCCATCGGTGAGTTCCAATAGTTCCTTTAGGTTCCTCTCTTATTTAATCTAGACCGTTGATCACTCAGATCCAATAGTTACTCTGTGCCAATGCCTCACTTCTCCGCTAGTCCCTTTTACTTAGACTTTATGCTATTTTCATTGGTTCCTCTGCGATTTTGGGGATTTCTTCAAGGTTTCAGGTTTTCACTCTTCTGCTTCCTCAGAGCTTAACTCTGCAAATTCTCCTTCGCTTCCTCTCTCTTTCTCTGAGTCTTCAGCTCGATTCCAAGATACCTAATGACTCCTCTAAATCATTATCTCCTCTCTGCGCATTCTATAGAACTCTGTTTATAACCTTGTTATAGAACCTACGACGTCATATATCATTCATTCATTAAAGACTCATTTTACATACTAACACAGTTATGGAATCATTCACTGTATATATAAATATGAACAAATGATACATATAGATATCTCTGTCTCTCATAGGTCTGCTCTTTAGTATTAGTGGCCTCCTTTTACTCTACCTGTAGGCTTACATTTATACCAGAGAGGTTCTTTGAACTAATTCTGGTTCAAATCCTCGATCTACTAAACTGACTCCTAAATGTCCTCTATCATCTATGTCCACTTCTAACTTCATTCAATTCCTAAGAACTCTCTCTAGTTCCTCGAATCATGAACTACTTTCAGAATTATAATTGACTTCTAACTCTTTTGTCATTACTAACCACTCATGTTCTCCGTTATTCGAGAGCATTTACAAGATATCTCACATTATCTAATTAATTCCTATTCTATGCACTCAAAAGCCTAAATATTACACCAATTTGAGACTTAGGAAAACAACTTCCTTAAAATACATGACCCCCTATGTCTACTAAAATACAATGATTTTCCTTGGGTTGAATGCTCGTGCATAAGGCTCCCAAAGTAGAAAATAATGTGTCTTCTGATCTTTGTCTTCCTCAATCCCATACTTTGTTTTATAATTGCTCAAATGCCTTGTAGCTTTGATGCTACTACACTTTTGTTGTCTTTTGCTCCATCTTCTTCCCCTTGTTAATCAGGTTCATACTCTGATTGATCATCCTTTCTACTATCATCAAATTTCTCCCTGAGGCCTATTTCATCATGAGTTGCCACAAATCTTCAATTTCCTTTTCCAGCACATCTTTGGGCTGGTCCATACTTTGCTACTTAGTTCTGCGTCTTTCTCTTTGTTTCAAGTTGTTGCTGCTATCCACCAACTCTTCAATCTGTTCTTCTTCTTCTTGGAGTTGTCAAATGATATCACTTACTCTTACTCTTCCTCTCATTCTTACTTGTTCTTTTATTCTTGTTGCCCCCCTTTCATCCTTACCCTCTTTCATGATTATTTCTATCTACGATGAATCATGACTTTCGAGCATTTTCTCCAGCAATTGAGCATCTCTATTCCATGGATTAAATTCTTCCACCGAATCTTTTTCTTTCATTTTTATTTGGCTACTCATCTGTGCAAAATTTCCTCCAGCATCTACAACTAAACCTGCACTCACAAAACACTTTTTAAAATAAAAAACATAAGGCTTCTGTGCCTTATCTTCCTTTGGCAACAATTTAGTTTGCTGCTCTATTTCTTTCTCCTCTGTCAGCACATCAATATGTTGTTTTGAATTCTCAAAAGAACTCATGAGAGTGTCAACTAGTCTCTCTTCCACATCATTTTCTCTAATGGTGTCTTCCTGCTCTTGTCCACTGTAGTGAAGTCTTTCTCTGCAATCACACTATCATACTCTGAATCTTCCAACAAATATTCCAGCAATGCAATTTCTCTATGACACTTCGCAAGTACTTCATCATCACTTACGATTCTTGCATTTATACACAAATTATCAATTCAAAAATCATAAGGTTCAACAGTCTCAACTGTTGCTTCACATATCATCTCTTTAAACTGAACTTCATCTCTTTTTCCCACAAGAAATTGTTCCTGTGTTGTCATAGTTTCAAATATCAATGCATTATTAAGTTATTTCTATTGCAATAAATCACTGCTTCTCTCGTTTAGGAGACATTCTCCCTTGTATTTTACTCCACAGTAGTCATCTTCTAAAAGATACCTTTCCATAATTGCGACAGCTTCAAGAGATTGCTTATCCTCTGCAAAACACTCTTTTGATAGTGTTCTTTCTCCTAACGTTAAATCCTTTGCATATGTTTCTTCCTTCTTAACATCTTTCAGTAGATGTCCTTCTTTCTTACTAACTGTCTCAACAGTTTCCATGGCTATTTCCACTCCGCCTATCATCATGGTGAATTTATTATCCTTTACTATGTTTTTAGCTAACATAGTCTCTTCTTCAAGTTTTCCTTTAATCTCTTCATGTTTACCTTCTCCAAGAGTTGTCCTTGTCTCACCATCTACATTATCATTCTCCTGCATTTGTTCTGCATCCACAGACAAACTATCAATCTTAAAAACATAAGACCCTATGGCCCCACTTGATGTTTTAGCCATCATATCTCCCTGTTGTCCTAAATCCTTCATATGATTTAGAAATTATTCGATGGTCTCCTCTTGAATCTCCTCAAGCCCCTCACTTGGTTGCTTGATATCTTTCCCAACTGTAAATGAGACCTATCTATCTCATCTTCTTTTAGAATAGAATTTACATTCTCCTTGTCTTCTTCCTCCTTTATGACAATATCAACAAATTTTCCTTCACCTCTTTCACCTACAAACATACACAAAATGTTAGATTTAAAACCATGTGACCCTTTGGCCTCATTCAAAGTTTTAGTCTTCAAGTCTTCATCTTCACTTTCTCCCAGAATTTCTCCCTGTTCTAGTTCACAAATGGACTCTTCCATTTCCATTTCGAACTCAACTTCCTTGATTTTTTTCCATCATCCACCTCACTTGCCTCTGTTGTAGCCTTCTCTACAACTTATGCCACTTCATTGGCTTCTTCCTCAAAACCCAACCTAGTCTCTCTCTTTCCTCAAGTATTCTCCTTAATGCATCGAGTTGTTCTTTTAACTCTGCAATCTCTTTGCCAATTTCCTCTTGACTCATCCTCTTTCCATTTATTTTGGCATCCTCTTTCTTCATCTTTCTTCTATTGTGGTCTTCCTCAGAACCTCTACTATGATAATCAGTAACCATATTCTTCCTCTCTTTCTTCATGAGCTCCTCACTCACTCATTATGAGTTATATTAAAGCCTCTGGAACAACAAGTCCTCCTTGCTACCTCTCACCTGACAAAGATTTCCTTTGTACTTGGTCTTTTGGTAAGTCCTTGGTTCTCTATCTCTGGAACCTCCTTTTAGCACTTCTCTCTACTCCTTCTAGGCTTCAACTCACTTTCACTTATCAAGAACGCAACTGTCCTCTTGTATTTCAATCACCATGAAATACTTGGTTCTGACCCCCTCTTCTTTCACGTAGAAAGCCTTACCAGCTTCCTTCATCCCTAAACAATTATACCCACATCTTTTGTGGAATCGCCTTTGTGATCTGCAACAATACCTCTACAGTAACAAGTCTCCTTCTTGCTACATATGCTTCACTAAGTTTCTCTCCTTTGAGCTCAGTCTTTTATCATCTCTCTCATTCTTTCCTCTGGAACCAATTCAAGTAATCCATGCTCTAGATTGCTGCAACCTTCACAGCTTCTTATGCTGTTACTTGCATATCAATGTATAAACACCCATTCTCAATTCAAAACAAAACATATCACCTCACCTTCAAGATCTCAACATGATCTTGTTTCACCATTCCACCTGTACCTTCAACGGATTGTCCTTTGTTTCTTGCATCTATAATTTCTGCTACACATCCCCTTTGTGTGCCTTCTTTTTGTCAGATTAGAAGCTGATCCTTCCTTGTGTGCATAAGCATCTTAACACATAACTTGTTCTCAATTCTTTCACATAGAATTTCTTTATTCTATTTTAACATTAATTGTTTCAATTACAATTCTGCTATGATACCAAATGATGTTGGGTTACCCCGCATACACCCACAGTATGCATGTAATATGCATAATCACACTTGTCCCAAGTATTTTAACTCTCTAAGGAGTCAAAATCTTCACCCTCCATTGGTTAAGGCCCCTATTAATCAACATAAGCTAACTCCTAGCCATATATACTTATCTGGACTTTTAAAACCATTTCTTTAACATTCATTACCCCTTAACTACGTATATATAACCTTTTCCTTTCTTAACATTGCTTATATATAATTAACACGTAAAAACCTTCCATTAGCACTATTTCCTTATAAACCATTACAAAGGAAATACTCACAAAACAAACCTTTCTGCTTTAGTACAGTCTTGACACACTTCTCAAGGTTCCACCTTTACCACAATTGGGTATCAGCTCCTCTGCGGGTCACATTAATACACACCTCCTTTGCATCCGATATGTGATTCAACTATCCGACTTAAAACTTTATAAACCCGCGCTCATAGCTTCATCGGGTCTGCACCCATCGGCCCTTCACATTATCACGTGTCGCTTCCATACCCGATCCTCGATCAACCAACTTGCATATTAAACCTCCGCCATTGATCTACTCTTACCAGATCTAACGGTTCACATTTGCTTTGGGTTGACAACACACATGGGGGTTAACCACCCGATAAAGAGGTTTCCTGTCACTCCTCCACTGCTACATGTCCTCCAATTAGTGGAATTGGACCAAGCCCTCGATACCACTTACCACTGCTTTGCCGCACGAAATACCACCCGATGTTATAAATCCACCTTTTCACTACGTTAACTCCTATGCTCTTTCACATGCAATGGTCGTTGATCTACTCCATCAGTTGGTTCCGATAGTTCATTTAGGTTCCTCTATTGTTTAATCTGGATCGTTGATCACTGAGATCCAACAATTACTCTGTGCCAATGCCTCACTTCTCTGCTAGTCCCTTTTACTTAGACTTTACGATATTTTCATTGTTTCCTCTGTGATTTTGGGGATTTCTTCACGGTTTCGAGTTTTCACTCTTCCACTTCCTCAGAGCTTAACTCCACAAATTCTCCCTTAACTTCCTCTTTAGAGCTCCCTCTGATTCTTGAGCTGGATTCCAAGATCCCTAATGACTCCTTTGAATCATTCCCTCCTCTCTACACATTCTATAGAACTCTGTCTGTAACCCTGTTCTAGAACCTACAACTTCATATATCATTCATTCATTAAAAACTCATTTTACATACTAACACAGTTATGGAATCATCCATTGTATATATAAATATGAACAAGTGATACATATCGAGACTCTCTATCTCTCACAGGCCTGTTCTTCACTATCAGTGGCCTCCTTTTACACTGCCTGTAGGCTTATATCTATACCAGAAAGGTTCTTTGAACTAATTCTCGTTCGAATCCTAGATCTACTGAACCGACTCCTAAATTTCCTCTATCCTCTATGTTCACTTCTAACATCATTTAATTCCTAAGAACTCTCTCTAGTTCCTCGAATCATGAACTGTTTTAAGAGTTATAATTGACTTCTAACTCTTTTGTCATTACTAACCACTCATGTTCTCCTTTATTCGAGAGCATTTACAAGATATCTCACATTATCTAATTAATTCCTATTCTATGCACTCAAAAGCCTAAATATTACATTAATTTGAGATTTAGGAAACCAACTTCCTTAAAATAGGTGACCCCCCCATGTCTACTAAAATACAATGATTTTCCTTGGGTTGAATGCTCCTGCATCAACCTTTCCCTTGCATGGTTGGCACTTTCGCCTAACTCTTGCATTTGAGTGCTTTTGTATGAAAGGGAACCAAACACTTTGTTGGTGGATAATGTCTTTGGTAGTGGAACTTATCGATTATTCCTCGCTCTCAACTCATCAAGATATTTAGTCTTTTCATCAGCCCCGTGGCTTTTCTCTATCCTTCCATTACTTTACACTTTGGCTTGGTTCAATTGTTTTTTTTATTTGCTTGTTTCAATGTCATGGAATCCTCTGTAATATCCGGTTTTATGGGCCTTTTTTTCCTCCTATGTGGCTCTTGACTATTGGCCCTATATCACCCCCTTAATTTATCTTTGGCTAGCTCTCCTCTCGAGGTCATCCTTCATGTTTTACTTCTCTCTCCTATTTTCCCTTAGCATGGACCTCTCTCAAGATTTGAAGTTCACATATCCCTTCTCTTGGCCCTCTACCCACCTTTCTTTTCTAGACTCTCCTCCATAGCCCATAAGACTGCCCTTATCCACAAGGGAGCAACCTACTACCATGAAGGAGCCCACTATGGAAATACACATATGCACCATCTTTTGGAGGAAATTGCTTCATTTTTTGGAGCTCACCCATGGAGGTACTAGCTTAGATGGAATATTGGATAATGGATATTGGGCTACACATGGAGGCTTCAACTCGTACATGCACATAGTGGATTTGTATTGGCACATGAAATTTCTCCTTGTCTAAAATCTAGTAGATATCACCCATTCTACCAAGAACTTGCATCACCACATCAAGGACATGGATTAAATGGTGGAATGCATAAGGTGATACCTCCACATGCACCCCAGCTAAAGGAATCAAAAGTTATAATGATGAACCCATCCAAATTGCATCAACAAAATCTCACGTGTCCACTTAGTTTTCAGATATGTCCACTTATTTTTCTGAAATGTAGCTCTTTCAATGATTTTTATTTGTCCACTTAGTTTACTAATGTATCCCTAGTTTACTTGTTTCTATTTTCTTCAGTTCACGAATAGACCCACTTTTGAGTTACACCCTTGTTTAAAATGAAATATAATTTACACTAAAAGAGAAAATATTGGTTTTGATTTAATGCTGAAGGTTTTCTACCTTGTTATGAGTTCATAAGGAAATAGTCACAACCTAACATTTAGAAGTATTCCTACACTTCAATTCAGAAGCCGAATATGCCAACTTTTGAGTTAAACCCTTGTTTAAAATGAAATATAACATACACTAAAAGAGAAAATATTGCTTTTGATTTAATGTGGAAGGCTTTCTGCCTTGATATGAGTTCATAAGGAAAGAGTCCCAACCTAACATTTAGAAGTATTCTTACACTTAATTTCAAAGGTGCAGTAGGTCCACTTTTGAGTTACACCCTTTTTAAAATGAAATATAATTTACCATAAAAGAGAAAATGTTTCTTTTGATTTAATGTGGAAGGTTTTCTACCTTGATATGAGTTCATAAGGAAAGAGTCACAACCTCAAATTTAGAAGTATCTTTTACAATGGAAATCAATCTTGTTGAGGAGGATTTGTGGGATATTATAGGTGGGTAGTTTTTTTGTGAATACAAATGCATGACTACAATCAAGGGCTTTAATATTGTATCAATTAGGGGTGGGAAGATAGCCCTAATTATTCTAGGATTTTTTTTCTTTATAGTATGATACACATCGAATTGTTTTACATATTCCTTGTTTGTGAAGTTTTCAAAATGAGCCACACCATCCCATAACATGGGTGAATTTTTTCCAATGTCTTCACATAACATAGTGAATTAATAATACACCCCAACACCATCTATTCTACACCATTTTGATTTATAAGTGGATATTCATTTAGAATGGTTTTCCACAAGAGTCCTTGAAATTTATGAATTTATTATTATGCATTTAACCCTTCATGTTTTGACGTTATTTATCAATGCATGAAAATATTGAAAGCAATTAGAAAGGGAGTTTTATGCTTTGATTTATTTTTGTAAATGATAAAATACAAATAAAAACCAAATTAAAATCACTATGTGAATAGTACAATATATTATGCTTCCTCTTTTCTTCTTCAATATCTCATTGACATATGATTTTCTCAACTTGAAGCAATAAAAAAATACAAGAATGGAACCCCTTACTTTCTTAATAGACCAATATTTGAAATAGCTTGCTAAGCCTCTAGGGTTATTGGTTTTCTATCCCTAAACTCTAAGTTAATGTCAAGGTTGTGGACATTTTAGAATACTCTTGAAAGGACTTGACTAGCCCCACATATGAGACTAATGTGAGCTAAGGTGACATCCACTTAGGGTCATGGGAGTGAACATGATAGATAACTTGTAGGGGGTCATAACTTATGCATATAAACTCCAATTGAGGTGATATTCATGGCTCTGGAAATATCTAAATGTGAAGAACAATATTAAGAGACAAAAATATTGTGTTCATAAAGTTTTATCTATATAAATAACTATTTGAGGCCTTAAATAGCAATACACTAGTTTTAGAGAGAAAACTGCAAAGTTGGACTACCCCTAAAATGTGCATTTTAAGACAATACCTCTAATTTTTCAATTTTCACTACAACATGAAGGGCGGTTTTAAGACAATATTTGAAACAATTTTTTCGTAAATTGTCTTAACTTGAGACAAAAAAAAATTGTATTATCTTAAATATTGTGTTTAAGGCATGAAAAATAGAACATCAACAGCCATCGATAAATCCCCCCCCAACGCAGACCATCTTGAAGTGTGCACCCAACAAGTAATGCCTAAACTTTTGTAGCACGTACACCATAGTCAAGTCTTCTCACTCTATTGTGCAATAATTCCTCTCCGCTTTAGACAATTTGTGACTCGTAAATGCAATGGGATGATCAAGATTCCCTTTTCATGGCTATGGTAAGACAACTCCCAAAGCTATACATGATGCATCTACATGAACGTGGAACTCCTTCTTCCAATAGGGAAACACGAGGATCAACATAGTGACCATTTTCTCTTTTAAGATGTCAAGTCTCTTCTGACACTCATTGTCCCAATAGAAGGTGGCATCTTTCTTTAGTAATTTCTCCATCGGCATTGTGATTTGCGCATATGCCTTAATGAATTTCCTATAACATCTAGTGTGTCCGAGAGTTGCACGTAGCTATTTCACATTATTTGATGTATCCAGATTAATAATAACGAGATCTACCATTAGCCCTTGCTTACAGACAACATGTCCCAGTAAAATTTTGTATGGTACACAAAATATACACTTCTTAAGGTTTAATGAAGTTTGATACTTCCTACAGATATCCAACATCAAGCATACGCTTGAGACATGCTTATTCAATAATCCAAAGATAGTCCAGTCATCAAAGTAAACTTCCAAAAACTTGTGAATAAATTCTCTAAATGTTGTGACCACAACTATGGAAAATATTGTTGGTGCATTCTTCAACTCAAATGGCATCAATTTATATTGAAAGGATCCCCATTCAGTAGTGAAGGTGGTCTTACTCCTAGTTGTCGATGCTATCTTAATCTTATGGTACCCAGACAACCCATTTGTAACGAAGTAGGCCTCCTATCCTCCTACATTTTTCAAAACTTCATCCATGAATGGTGTTGGGAATAGGTCATGTACGCATGCATCATTCAATTTCCTTAAATCGACACAAATCCTTATTTATCCCTTTATATTTTTCTCTTCTACCACCATAGGACTTACCCAGTCATACTCTTCCATACGTTTGATTATGCGAACTACAACCATTTTCTCAAGTTTCTCCTTCACCTTCTCCTTGTATTTTGGGTTGAGCTTATACAGTCGTTGTTTTACTAGCTTCACATTTGGCTTCAAAGGGATTTTCATAATGCCCAAGTCTCCCACAATGCGTTTTAAATCCATAAAATTTGTTGGAAACAACTCCTGGTACTCATGCAATAACTCGGCTACCTTTCCTATTGTATCCTCATCCCAGTAATCTCCTGTGCACACTAACTTGGACTTCACCTTCGAACCTATGTTGACCTACCATGTCTTAACAAGTTGCATTACATCGGGTATTTTAAGATCGTGTCCTACCACTTCACACTTCCCTTCTCATTCAAGAATATTAACACTGTGAAGATCTTCCTCACCTTCCTTAGTGGTCATGTTATAACATTCTAGTGCATGCCGCAACTGTGCATTCTAGTCGGGCTATACCCAAGTCGTTGGCTCATTAGGTGTCTAGAAAATTGCTTCTCTAATTTCTTGAAGGGAATCATCTATACACTGAAAACCATATTCAAAGCTAAAGGTCAATATAAAACTATCCTTCATATCATTCCAATTGGTGGTACCATGGCACAGCTCCATTTCAAGATACCAATTCATTCATATTACATCCAAAGTGTGAACAAATACATGTACCCATTCTGGCCGAGGTTCTTCGCCCCATGCCTTAGTCAAATGAGACAAATGATCTCGAGGATCATCCTTTCTATACTGAAGTAACAACTGTTGTAGATGAAACTGGAAGTCTTTACATGAATTAGACAAAACATAGATCTAAGGGACCCCTACCCATCATAAGTGTTGAGTTTCTTATGATTTTCAAGTGGAAAATCAAGTTTGGGTTCAGCAAATAGGGACTTCAAGGTGAGTTTGTGTGGGCCTAAGAAATATGGTTTTGGAGAGAATTTTGAGATTCCACCCATCAAAGTTTTCCCTCCTGCATGATTAAGATAAGTGCAGCAAGCAACAATTCTTTACAGGAAGAAAAGGACTTCACGTAGAGGCAAGTTGGAGTACCTTGATTGGAGCTCGAAAGCATAAATTCAAATTGAAAATTAAGGATTGAGATCAGGAAAGTTAACGATCTTTTTCCTCACTTATTTACTGATTCAATATAGAATTTTTTAGGTCCAAAATTTTCTAGTCGGGAGGTATGATTTGGAGATAAAAACTAGACACAAAAATAAAAGTGCTCAGAGCCTCCGAAAACGAATTTCAAGTCGTAATGTTCATCCTGATTCCAAAGATACTTGAATCACCTCAATTTTATGTCATATGAAGCATTTATGACATTCTAAAGTTTTTGACCAATAGCTAAAAAGTCAACAGTAGTGATGACTGGGCTGTTGACTGGGTAGTTCATACAATTAACATCATCAGCTAACTGTGTAGGGTATGGGTGTAGGTGGCACAGTTTGGTCGGTTGTTTAATTTGAGTTGGACCAATCAGAGGATTCTACATGTCCCAATGAGAGGATGTCATGTGGCATCCCATGATTGGTAAAAACCTTTATGTAGGCTCGAAGGCCTCGGTGGGGTTCGACCCTCAGCCCTTGGTTCTCGAAAACTCTTGTGACCATTACCAAGAAGCTCCAATAGAGGGGGTAGGTAGTTGGCCCTTCCCCCGGCCACATCAGTACTATATGGCCACATCCCTAGAGGATTGGAGGCCAAACTTGGCGGGGCTAGTAGTTGGCCCCTACCCCTAGCCCTATGGCGCCACATCATCCAATTTTTGCGCATAAGGGTTTTAAAAAAAATTAACGAGGAAACAAATTTCACTTTTTACGATGAGAATCACATTGGTTCTTGTTCAATTTCTCACTCATCGAACTATGTAAAAGGGTGAAATCATTTCACAATTAGAAATTTTTACCAATCTGTAGGATAGATAATAGAGCTTGGCTTAGGAAAGCATATTTTGCTCCATTTTTAACCTTTTTGAGCTCAAGAAGAGCCTAGTTGGGGGTTTTTGAGCATCCTGGACTGAATGGAAGCCTCAGTTTTCTAATTTGAGAAATTTATGATGGAATTTTTGTAGAATCAAGTCTTTTAATGCTAGAGGCAGATACAAATTTGAAGCGGTATAGAGACATATTTGAGCATGGAGAGGCCCTAGCTAGAGGATTTTCCACCTTCCAATTTCATCTAGAGTAGTTGTTACTTTAATAGAGTAGCTCTTTTGAGTATTCCCTTAATATGTTAAGGGGGAAGCCATTTTTAACTCTTTATTATGAAGCAGTTACATTTTTATGCTTTTGATTTCAAGTGGAGTACAAGGACCTATTGGGTATGAGTCCTTTTAATGTTGACATTTTCATGACTTGCTATATGGAGTCATATTTTTCAGTGACAATAATGTATAGGAGAATGTTTCTTTGTATGAGAAATAAGCTACTCTATTTTCAAAAAGTTTTATGTACTCATTTGCTAATGAAATCAATATATGGTCTAGTTGTTGGAGCAAGCCCGAATATGTATCCCAAGATGGCTAAATGCAATCATCAAATGTTGGCTTCTTCACTTCATGTTTAACATCATGAGTTACATGTGAATTTGTTTCTATTTTAAGTTCATGTGAAAACTTAACTCACCATCTTGAAGAGGTTATGAAACTTATTTTAACTTTAAAGACCCATTTTACTAACCTGCAAAGTGTCAAAGGATGGTTGGTTTTTTATAGGAGGAGCTTTCTTCCATTTTCAAGTCAGGTGATATTAGATCATGCTCTGACCAATTTTCTATTAGAAAATTATATCTATTACAAAGCAATGGAACACATAGAATATATTGCATAAATATAAACAAAGAAAACACATAAAATAAGAGAGACATAGATATACGTAGTTCACCCAATTTGGGCTACATCCACAAGAAACAACTAGCCCTTCCTATTATATTATCCAGCAAACTGAAGAGATACAACCTACAGTAGATCAGTTGTAATTCCATTTTTTCTCTCACACAATCTCATATCTCTTTCTCACTAATAATATAGATCTACATAGTTGAAATACAATTCCCTCATATATAGCGAGGGCTTTCCTTCTAGGGAAGAAACCCCTAAATTAAACATAACTTCGACCATCAGATCTTTGCTTAACGGGTGGCCCAGATTGAGTACAAAATAACAACATTTTACAAGGCAATTTTACATCTATTTTTAGCTTCGGGGTGCTCCCCCAATCCCCCGCCAAGGGAGGGCTCCCAAAGATCACCCCCCCCCCTGACCCCCCTTGTAGAGCAAATATTACCGGCGGTGTTGCCACCACATTACAAACTGGGGTCCAATGCGGTGATACCTATAAATAAAGAATATAATCAAGCTCCACACCCAACAATCTCCCACTTGGAGACTGATTACAGCAGCTCCACCACTACTTCATTTGCTAGACAATGACTCCACTTTGGACCTGCCTGTTTCTCATCTTCTTCATCATACTTTAAGACCAATTGAAACTGACCAAAATCTCAGTTTCTTCATGGTTACAACTTTTGTTAACATATCTGCAGGATTTTGGCTAGTGTGTATATTTTCTAGCTTTAACAGTCCATCTTCCAACACTGATCATACAAAATGGTACCTGAGTTGTATATTTTTAGTCTTGGAATGAAATGTAGAGCTCTTTGCAACATGTATGACACTCTGGCTATCACTGTATAACCTTCCAAACTCCTGCTTCTTACCCAATTCATCCAAAAACCTTTGTAACCAAATCATTTCTTTACTATCCTTTGTAGCAAAAACATACTTTGCTTCCATTGTTGAGAGTTCAACAACACTTTGCAGTTTTGAAACTCAACTGACAGTTGTTCCACCTGCAATAAACACATACCCTATTGTTCTCCTCCTGTTATCTCTATCACCCACCATATCTGCATCAACATATCGCTATAGAGCAATGTTTGAACCACGAAAGCATAATGCTTGATTTGTGGTACCTCTTAAATACCTGACAATCCACTTCATCCCCATCTAATGCTCTTTCCATAGATTGTTCATGTACCTGCTTACAACTCACACTGCATTGGCAATATCAGGCCTTGTGTAGGCCATTGCATACATTAAGATTCCAGCTTCTGATGCATATGGAACTTTATACATATAAGCCATTTCTTCCTGAGTCTTGGCACACACCTCCTTACTTAGTTTAAAATGGCTAGCCAAAGGTATAACTTAGTTTGAAATGGCTAGCCAAAGGTATACTAACTGGTTTGCATTTTGCATATTAAATCTTTTCAACACCTTTTCTATGTACTCACTCTGAGTCAATGTTAATTTTTTATTCTTCCTGTCTCTAGTTATTATCATACTAAGGATTTATTTTGCAGCACCCAAATCCTTCATTTCAAATGAGTTCACCAATTTTCTTTTGAGCACATTCATTTCCTGCATGTAATAACCTACAACAAGTATGTCATCTACATACAATAACAATATAATATAGCTGCCATCATTTTTCCTTTTGAGATAAACACAATTATCAGAGTGACATCTAGTATAACCTTGTTCAGACATAAACCTGTCAAATTTTAGATGCGACTACCTTGGAGCCTGTTTTACACCATACAATCTCTTCTTCAACCTGCACACTAGTTTCTACTTCCCTTTTACCTCATATCCTTGTGGTTGCTACATATATATCTCTTCCTCCAAATCCACATGGAGAAAGGTTGTCTTTACATCTAACTACTCAAGATGAAAACATTCAGCTACTATTAGACTTAAAATAGTTATGATTGAAGTCATTTTAGCAACAGGAGAAAATATCTCATCAAATTTTATACCCTTTCTCTGTTCAAACCCCTTCACCACAAGTCTAGCTTTATACCTTTTTATACCTCCATCTTGTTCCTTCAACCTGTAAACCCATTTTTTCTACAATGTTGTTTTACCTACAGGCGACCTGAATAAGTCCCAAGTCTAGTTATGTGCTAAGGAGTCCATCTCTTCTTTCATGGCTTTCTACCACTTCTTCCTAGTTTCTACCTGCACTGCCTCTTCAGAACATTTTGGTTCAACAAAATCAGTCAACAATACATAATACAATGAAGGAGAGTATCGTTCATGAGGTCTACTTATCCTGGTAGATCTTCTAACACCACTTTCAGGTGTTTGAGGTGCTTGTTGTTGTTGTAGTTGTTGATCATTATGATTTTTAGGCACCATCATTTTTTCTATCATCCCATCAAGCACTGTGTATTCCCTAATTTTTCTCCTGTTTCTTTTCCTCCAGATGCTCCTTATACAAAACCTTTTCATTGAATATGACATCTCTTCTTCTAATGATTTTGTGTTTTCCACAATCATAAAAGAGATAACCAAAATCATAACACCATATCCAATAAAGGTACATTTATTTCATTTTGCCTCAAGCTTTGTTCTATTTTCTTTATTAATGTGGGTAAAGGCTTCACAACCAAAAGTCTTTAAAAATGAGTAGTTTACCTTTTTACCTGTCCATGCCTCCTCTGGAACACCACCATCTAAGTAACTTAAAAGCCCTCTGTTTATTAGATAAAAAACAATATCTATAGCATCTGGAAAAAATTATAAAGGCAATGTTGCATGCAATCTCATGCACCTTTCACACTCGATGATTTTCTTGTTCATCCTTTCTGACACACCATTTTCTTGTGGTGTTCCTGGAATTGTATTCTCTTTGCGAATTCCATTCTCTGAACAGTACCTATCTTTGCTGCAATATTCACCTCCATTATCTGATCTGGGACATTTCAAACTTTTTCTTCTCTCATTTTCAACCAGAGCTTTCCATTTCTTGAAAGTATCAAATACATCAGATTTATTTTGAATACAATAAATCTAGGTCTTTTTGGTTACATCATCAATAAAAGTAACATAATAATGAGAGCCACTAAGAGATGATACTTGAGAATCTCCCCATACATCTCTATGCACAAGCTCTAATTTTTTGCTCTTCATTTATTTCCCAACTCTGAGGAATCTGACTCTCTTATGTTTTCCATAAACACACTTCTCACAGAATTTTAAATCAACATGCCTCAAACTTGGCAATATATTTCTTGAGTGGAGAATCTGCATCCCCTTCTCACTCATGTGCCCAAGCCTATGATGCCACGATGTCGTATCTTCTCCTATAGAGGTTAAAGAATTAATAGAATTAGAAATACCATTGAATAAATACAATCTACCAACCTTTTCTCCTTTTGCTATTACCAGGGATCTTTTAGTGACCTTCCAAGTTTTATCTGTAAAAGTAGTCACACAACCTTCACCTCCCAACTACCCTGCTGAAATTATATTTTTCTTTAGATCTGGAACATGTCTTACCTGCTTCAATAGCCATTGATTTTCATTTCATTGTTTTATGAAAATTGTACCCATTCCAATGATTTTACAGGGTTTATCGTCACCCACTCAAACTTGTCCAAAATATCCTTGAACATAATCATGAAAATGTTTCCTATTAGGTATGGCATGGAATGAGGCCCATGAATCTACCACCCAGGCATCAATAATATTCTCTAATGAAATAACCAAAGCATCTTGCAACACATCACCTGTCACTTTCACTTCATGATTGTTTTCTTGTTGCGTGTCTCCTTCTTTTCCCTTCCGAGACTTGCAGTCTTTCATCAGGTGTCCTTTCTTCCTGCATTTCCAACACAATATCCCTAATTTGGACTTGGATCTACCTTTCATTGGTTTACTGCGATATCCTGGGCTCTTTCCTCGTTCCATTTTTCTACTCCTAGTCTCTGCAGTCAAAGCATTACCTGATGTCTCACCGGAGCTTTTCTGTTACATTTCCTCGCTAAGGACCGACAACATCATCAAAATTTAAAGTACTAGATCTAGAGGCAAAGGTACAAATGGCCATAAATAAACCATTCCAACTTTCTGGCAATGAGCATAGAAATAATAGAGCCCTAACTTCATCATCAAAAGTTACCCCTACAGAATTTAACTGACTGGTAACTGCATTAAATTCAATTAAATGATGAGCAACAGATCCACCTTCTGACATCTTCATATTAAATAATGCTTCATAAGAAATACCTTATTTGAGGCCAAGGGTTCTTCATATAGTTTGGCGAATGTCGACATTAAACCCTCTATTGTCGTTTCCTTTGAAATATTAAAGGCTATCGACGCCGCTAAGCACAACGTGATTGTTCCAAGTTCCTTTCTATCCAGAATATCCCATTCTGTGTCTGTCATACTCATCGGCTTCTTTGTCTTTCCACTCAATGGTAGGTACATATCTCTCTAATATAGATAATATTCCATCTGCATCTTCCATAGCTGGTAGTTTTGGTCATTAATTTTTTTGACCCTAAACCTACCATCCTCCGCCATTTCTCCCACTCAAACTAGGAACCCTTCTCTCTTGTGAATTTATCAGCCAAAAATACCTTCGTTTTGATACCAATTACTAGAAAATTATATATATTACAGAGAAATGGAACGCATAAAATATATTGTAGAAATATAAGCACAGAAACAGATAAAACAAGAGAGAGAAAGATATACGTGGTTCAGCCAATTTGGGCTATGTCCATAGCAAACAGCTAGTCCTTCCATTTATATTAGTGAACAAACTAAAGAGATACAATGTACAGCAGATCCACTATAATTCCCTCTTTTCTCTCACGCAAGCTCCTCTCTCTTTCTCACTCTAAATATAGATCTACATAAACGCAATAAAATTCCCTCATATATAGCGAGGGGTTTCCTTCCAGGGAAAAAAACACTAAATTAAACATAACTTCTATTGTCAAATCTCCACCTAATTAATGGCCTAGATTGACTATGAAATTAAAACATTTTAGAAGGAAATTTTACATCTATTTTTGGCTTCGGGGGCGGTGGTGGGGGGAGGGGGTGGCGGGGATGGGGGGCTCCCAAAGTTCACATCCATCCCCCCTGGACCCCATTTGCAGTGCAAATATTACAAGCAGCATTGCCACCACATTACAAACTGGGGTCCAATGTGGTGATACCTCTGAATAAAGAAGATAATCAGGCTCCACACCCAACAGTTGCAAGTATATGCAAGAAACTAAATCTTGAAAGACTCCAAGAGTTAGAGGAGATTAATCTATCTCTTCGAATGGAGGATG
Organism: Pinus tabuliformis; assembly: GCA_031772625.1. Taxonomy (NCBI): domain Eukaryota; kingdom Viridiplantae; phylum Streptophyta; class Pinopsida; order Pinales; family Pinaceae; genus Pinus; species Pinus tabuliformis. The sequence continues at coordinate 873,174,478 of CM062811.1, forward strand.
TTGCGCTAATGAGGTTGCTTGAAATTGTAGATGAGGATAGAGGGAAAATGTGCCTACATTTGTAGCATGTAGTGGACGAACATATTAGTGAGAGTTATATCCCATAACTAATAAAGAATTCCTATAAATTGAAGCCAATTTGTGGGCATGGTTCATACACAGGATATGGACCCTATGTTGAGAATTATGCTTGTGAGTTTTATCAGCATCTCAAATATTCTTCTTTTATGCAAGTTCGTAAAACTGGTTTGCTTGATTCATCTTCCACTTCTTCATTAAAATCTGAAATAGAAAATATGGGTGATAGGCCAAAAGAGGTAATTAACATTTCTAGTTCTACTCATCTAGCTAATGTTGATCATACATGTTTTGTAGCCTTTTAAAATCATAGTAAAGGTATTGGTATGAAAATTTTAACCTGGATGGGTTATGAAGGAAGAGACCTTGGAGTCAATGGCAAAGGTATCACTAATCCTATCGAGGTGAAGGAATGGCCACTATATGAAGGATTGGGTTATGGTCATGAGAAATTGGAGAGTGCTCTAAAAATTTTGAGGCAAATAAATCATCAAGTGATGATATGTCACACCATAATGGTGGTGATAATGACAAATTGTCTCCAGAGAGAGATAAACATTCCAAAGGACATGCAGATTCCAGTTCTTCTCTTCAAATTCACTTCCCAAAGGACAAGTATATGTGTCATGGGGATTCCATAAATCTTGGCGATTTTGATTATTTATAGGAAAAGTTTCCTTACACATTTTGTGATGCAACTAACCATTGTGTGGTTGAATGTGAGAAAAATAAGGTGATTGTCAAATGGATGGATTAAATCCTTGGGACAAAGAATGTAGAATCTCTCCCTGTTATTAGAGTTCCTTCTTAATGGGAAAGCAAAAGCATTTTTGTACCCATTGTAGCAGGAATGGGTACCGAATTGAAAATTTTTGGAAACTCCTTTCAGAAATTCATCCCAAGAAGGACAAAGAGGTCATGTGATCTGTTGTGAGGAAAGAGGCAGGTGGAAAAATGGAAATTGATGTAGTTCCTGAAGTATCCTTTAAAGGAAAACAAGTGCATAAAGAGAACCCATAAGCCGAGATAGGCAAAGAATGGGTATACTATTTTGTATAGTCTGTTTTCTTTGTAAAATTGTAGATACTTGTTGTATATTCCTGTTTGGGTACATTGTACAGTGAATTTATGTGCAATCAATTATTTTCAAAAAGCGTGTCTTTTTTGACATGTTATGCTATCTTCACTTGATGATAATTCAAGTTGAATGGGAGATTTTGGATGAGCATTTGTATTCGATATAGTATGTCTACAGTCATGTGAATCACTCACTCATAAAAGTATTTCGATGTGAAGCTTCTTTGTGAATTTTGTTGGGTTGTGTTATATTCTTTCCACGACTAGCCCCCGCAGTATGAGGGGTTTGAGGGTTCAGTGGTCCACCTCTACGAGGTCTGTGCCAGTGCCCCAAGGAAATTTTTTTGGACCCTATAGTAGGTGGGCAGAGCTACCTATGGTTTTGTGCATGGATGCGATGGTTTTCGGTCCATGGTATTTTGTAGATCCGATCAAGGGAACTACGGTTATCTTCTAATCTAGGGTTAATGGATTGGGGTTTCTGGATGCTTCGGCATGTATATATATCTATTGTAACATTGAAAGGAACATAATGAAAAATCAATATCATATTCCTAGTTTTGGGATCTAGGGGAAAATATCTGTGTATATTTGTTTTATGTGCTATGCTCTCGTGTAGTGTCCCTTCATGGTGAGATACCTTTGATGACACTTAGCTAGGGTGATTTTGATATAATGACATAATATTATGCATGAGAAACTTATGTAGATTCTTATATGCTATAGATCTGGTTTGGGTCACCTAGTTGTTGTGTGCTTAGGATAATATTTATGGTTGTGTGTATAAGAATTGATTTTGGTTAAGAGCATATTATCGATGTTTTCTCTTTTGGTATCTTAGTTTGGAAATAAGTGTATGACATGGATGTTGATTCAGGATTGAGACACATAGATCCATGGATAATCATGGTCATGTGGAACATATGGTTAATTATGATTTATGGCTGATACATGAGTTATATGATTATATATTTTTAATATTGTAATGAGAAAGATGTGGCAAGGGACATACTTATTTGGAAACAAGGATGCTCAAATTATAAATGACTATGGAAGTCATGATACATTATTTTTATGGTTTTATATGCTTAAGATTGTATTGAGAAGGATGTGATATGGAACGTGGTTATTTCGAAACAATGACGTTTAAATTTTAAATGGTTGCAGAAGTCATTTCTCTAGAACCAAAATGGTTGTGGAAGTCATGCACAATCTTTAGTAAAATATGAATAAGTTAATTATGAAATTCATTGATTCCTTTGATCTATGAGATTGTGATGTGTGCAGGTCTTGGAACAAGGCCTTACCAATGAATCATTAGATGGGTATGTGTTCACAATCAGTACCTTAAGGTGAAGCATGGAGTTTCAAATCAGACTAGATGAGAAGCCATGCTAATTAGGACATAAAGTCCTAAATCCATGAAATATAAACAGGCATAGTCTTATATCTATAATAAAATGTTTACGGCACAGGGTCCTAAACATTTAAAAATATCAAGGTGTGGAATCTTGGATCTTTAGAGTAGATCAGGGTGCGAAGTCCTCAATCTACTAAGGCATGAAGATGCATGCAATAGGAGTACGAAATCCCTATTCTATGGAAGAAAAATACCACTCATGGGAAGCCCAGGGATGAATTTCCTTAATAAAACATCTTTTCTGAAAATCCAAGAGTTACTTTCTAAAAATAGAAAGTCATGTCTAGCATCTCAATCATGACTTTCCAAAAATAGTATATCACCTTACATAAATTTCTAATCAAGTATAGTTGAAGGAAAATCACTTAACTTATCATTAATCAATCCTAATCATTCAATCTCAAATTAATCCTCAATATCATTAATATTATTAATATTATTATTATCTTTTATGAGACTATGATATTATTATTAAAAGAGAATTACAAGTCACCTTCATCTCCTCAATCACTTCGTACCTATCTCTTTGATGACTCTCATGGCTATATGTAAATCTCTCTCTTTTAATAATACATTACACTCTATTTTATGCAGTCATCAATGAAGAGGACAAGTGCCACAGTATTGTAGCACTAGACATTGGATTTAGTTTGACTATGGTAGTGGATTTCTGACTTCCTAGGGAGGAGGTGAATTCTGGTATTACTTTGAGGGTGGAGGTGTAAGATTTTGGATTCCCTTGTTGCAGACACAAGCATCGTATCCATTTATTTGTTGGTTGAGAAAATGTGCATATGTGTATAATGTTAGTTTGAGAACTAAGACTATTGTAAGTGCCATTATGATGTTGGAATGTCATGCTTATTATGTGATGTGGATGGAACGAAAGTTGGAAGAGTGATTTCGAATCACACTTCATGGTTGTAATTCTTACTTCTATTCAATAAAGTATTTACACCTTTTTCCATATGCTTATCTTGATATATGATGCCCATATATGTGAATGTATTTGGTTCCATTTACTTGTAATCAATAGATCTTTTGCTTTGATTGGTTCTTTGTCTTCTATTGATGTTTACAGGTACTTCTCAAGCCTATTATGTATGGGAAGGAGCGACAGGACCAATACAAAGAAGACAAGAGAAAAGCGAAAGTACAAGGAGGTACTCTAATTCTCTTTGTCTTATATATTATTTATAAAAAAAGGTTTAAGTGCTTTAAACTGTTGTTCTAGATATGGCTACTTATCTAGGGAATTAGTATTTATCTGTAGATACCACATTCTTAATAACACTAGCAGATATATATATATATATATATATCTGTGTGTGTGTGCTGATGTATGGGTGTGGAATCCATACTAGCATATATCTATGAGAAAATGTATGGGTGTGGAATCGATATTAACATATATCTGTGAGCTAAGTAATTCTTCTGGTTAGAATGAACAAAAATATTTTGATGAAATGTGAGACATGATTAAGGAGGATTGATTATGTGTAATTAAGTTAAATGGAGAGAGAGTCGTAACGTGTATTTGATTGAGATTTAAATCCATTATTTTAATTGAAGATACTAATATTCGTATATTAAACACCATTAGGTGGTTTAGAATGTTTGGAATAATTGATTTTGATATATGGAGTCAAGTGTGAACTAGGTATCTATCCTCTAGTATTTTGATTATTTTGTATGTGTTGGATTTAGGTAGAATTAAAATGTTTTTCAAATGATTGAAATGTCAAAAAATAATATTGTGATAAATTGATGAAATATCCTTTCTATTGGCTCAAGAAAAATTAGGTATAGGAAAGCCATAACAGTCTCTTTAATTATTTTTTCAGTCGAATATTGGCTGAATTTTATTTAACCAAATTAATTAGAGAAATTATGAGGATTGAACTCATGAACTACTCTAAACTATTACTAGTTAGGTGATTGAGTCAAAATTCATATTGTTTATGAACTTGATGAACTGCTTTCTTAGAATTTGATTAAATTGTAAATTTTTAAGAGAATAACATGTTTAGAAGATAAACATTTTATGTGGTAAGAACTTTGTTTTATTTGAACTTAAAGAAAAAGGTATGTGATTAATGAAAAGCTTAGTTGAGTTCTTGTTTTATAAGAAGTGATATTCTTTTTAGGGAGAAAATGATGGAGAGTGAGATCACATTTTGATGAATTGGAATTCTTGCATGATTTAGAAGCATAAGATGATTGTATTATATGTGGAATGGAAGAGATTGAAGGATTTAGGAATTTTGTTCTTGGATGTATAGTTGTATTAGTTAGTAATCATGTAGAAGGTTATAATCTTTGGAGAGGTAGTAAAAAAAAAAAAAAATTATCCTTAGTCTATAAATGTCTTTATGATAGCCTAAAGCTTCTTTAAAATAAACAATATTCTTCATAATTTGAGAAATGCATGGTTTTCATAACTTGTTTTTTATTTGTTTGTTTGTATGTATTAATAGTAAGGAATAAGACATGAAACCAAGTGGATTGATCGATTATTCAATAGAAATTATGAGTGATTTTATAGTGGGAGAACAAGTTGACTTATAGTTATCAAGATAGATTGAATAATATAGATATTGTATTTGTATAATTACAAAAGTTGTTCTTGATTACAAGACACTTTCGGAAAGATATATTTAATTATTTTTGGAATGAATATCTTCTAACTGAATCATTCATAATTGATTCTCAAGTAAGAGAAGTGAATAATAATGAAGATTATGGGAATTAAAGGAATGGTATATAATAAAAAAGTGGGTCAATGAGGACTATATGGAACCTTAGCTTGTTAGTTTAAAAAGAAAAATGTTGTCTTAAACCTAAAATTGTAATTTTTCCTAACGATTAAGCATTTCGTAAAAACTATAGGTAGATCCTAAAGATTTTGATTGAAAGAATTTCTTATGGAATGAAAAGGGGAAAATTGGATTGGTAAGACATAAATTAAGTGAGATGTAAGAGTGGGTTTTATATATGACATTAGGTTTTGGTGCATAGTTTCACAAGAAATTGTATGTGGATGATTTTATGCTTCTTGTATGCAGATTTGGTTGTTAGATGGGATGGACCATTATTTTTCTTTTACAACCAATGTGTGAGCTATTTATAGCTTGTCAAGCTCAACATACTATAGAACCAAGAAGATGACACATGTATGATTCATATAGAATATGAAAAGGAACATGTAGAATATAAAAATATTATAGATATCTTAATTAGATATCATATCAATTACATAAAGTAATATTTTGATATGGTACTATAAATTGTATGGTTGGTTTTGAAATAGAAATATTTGGAATTTTATATAGAAACATGCCTAATATGGCATGGCTATATTTTCTACTTGATTAAGCATGGCATGTTTCAGTTTTCATGGAGTTGCTTCCAATTTAGAAAACATTAAACTATGGTTTGGCACGAAGAAAAATATATCAAATACATATACATAAGGTTAACACCTTTGTGATAGGAGAATAAAAAATAACTAAGTATCTTATGACTATAGGAAAAGCTTCGGGCCAAGTTTAGCCCAAGAGGGGGAGTATGTAGTGTACCTTCTTGGTGAGATAGCTTTGATCACACTTAGAGAGGGTGATTTTGATATAATGACATAATATTACACTTGAGAAACTTATGTACATGCTTATATGTTATCGATTTGGTTTGGGTCACCTAGTTGTTGTGTGCTTAGCATAATATCTATGGTTCTGTGTATAAGAATTTATTTTGGTTAAGAGCATATTATCGATGTTTTATCTTTTGGTATCTTACTTTGGTAATAGGTGTATGACATGGATGTTGATTTGGGATTGAGACACATAAATCGATGGATGATCATGGTTATGTGGAACATATGGTTAAATATGATTTATGGATGATACATGATTTATATGATTATATATGTTTCATCTTGTAATGAGCAAGACGTGGCAAGGGACATAATTATTTGTAAACAAGGATGCTCAAAATATAAATGACTGTGGAAGTCATGATATTATTTTTATGGTTTTATATGGTTAATCTTGTATTGAGCAGGATGTGATATGGAACGTGGTTATTTTCAAATAATGATGTTCAAATTTTAAATGGTTGTGAAGTCATTTCTCTAGAACCAAAATGGTTGTGGAAGTCATGCACAATCTTTGGTAAAATATGAATAAGTTAATTATGAAATTCATTGATTCCTTTGATCTATGAGTTTTTGATGTGTGCAAGTCTTGGAGCAAGGCCTTACCAATGAACCATCAGATGCGTATGAGCTCACAATCAGTACCTTAAGGTGAAGCATGGAGTTTCAAAGCAGACTAGATGATAAGCCATAGAAATTACGGCGCAAAGTCCTAAATCCATGAAAGATAAAGATGTGGAGTCCTGTATCTATAATAAAATGTTTAGGGCATGGGGTCCTAAACATTTAAAAATATCAAGGTGTGGAATCTTGGATCTTTAGAGTAGATCAAGGTGCGGAGTCCTCAATCTACTAAGGCATGGAGATGCATGCAATAGGAGTACGAAATCCATATTCTCTGGAAGAAAAATACCACTCCTTGGAAGCTCAGGGATGAATTTCCTTAATAAAAAATATTTTCTAACAATCCTAGAGTTACTTTCTAAAAATAGAAAGTCATGTCTACCATCTCAAGACTGAATTTCCAAAAATGGTAAACCACCTTACATAAATTATCAATTAATTATAATTGAAGGAAAATCGCTTAACTTATCAATAATCAATCCTAGTCATTCAATCTCGAATTAATCCTCAATATTATTAATATTATTATTATCTTTTATGAGACTATGATATTATTATTAAAAGAAAATTAAAAGTCACCTTCGTCTCTTCAATCACTTCACACCTCTCTCTTTGATGACTCTCATGGCTCTATGTAAATCTTTCTCTTTTAATAATAAATTACACTCTATTTAATGCACTCATCAAACAATGGCATATTCCTCCTACACTCATTAAAGAGATGTCATAAAAGATTCCTCTTACGCTCTCTTTAATGCATAAGTTACACTATCCTTAACTAAGGCATGGATACCACTCCTTACTGGCATGAGTTACACTCCTATAAATGGAATACAAGGCATGCATATTACTGCTCCTTTAAGACAAGAATTTGTTGCTCTTCCTATATATGTGTCTCATGTATCCTCACTTAGGGGGAGCAGGAGGTGCATTGTGAAAATATTATGAGAGTGAGATACTTGGAGAGCAACCATTTCCTTTCGAAATGATTTTGAAATTCCTAAACTAAATTACTATGTAGCTCTAGCTGTTGGAGCTGACCATGAGTGGTGTTGGGAGGAAGTGAAACTTATCTTCCTCAACTTGCCTTGGATATCTCTCTACTGCTATATTTTGGTATTGTTTATAAGATCTTACAGCACGGGGGTTCCAGGGGGAGAAATTCTCCTTGGATATGGTTGCATGGAAAACCGAATGGTTCATATTAGTTGGTTAAGGGATCAATGATGGATCATATTCTTAGCGATTGGAGTTGAATACCTCTTCAGGTATAATTTTTATTGTCCTAAAATTATAGTATAGCTTTAGCATAAAATAAAAGTGGAAATTTAAATTATTGTAACAATCTATTTTTTTTTTAAGCTTATGTTATTTGGAATCTTATTGGATAGTTGAAAATGAAGACTAAGAGTGGTCTAAATGAATGGATTTTCAAATCTCAAGATGTAATGGAATTATTATTGGTGTAGTCTATTGTACTAACATTGGTATTGTAGCATTTCAGAAAGGAAAGACAAATATTGTTGAAGGTAATGGAAATAAAGAAATTCCAAAGGACTTGGGTAAGAGTTCATGAGTTATGGTTTTGTTTCGTGTAACTAGAGACATGTTTTAGAAAAGGTTTCAGGATATTTTGCAAAGTGTTTGAAAAAACCCATGAATGAGAAATGTTATTATTATTTTTATCATTATGCATGAATAAGTGTTAACTTGTAGCCTACCAGAGTAGGAAATGGATGCATACCTAAAATATATCAGGAAGATTCACTAGATCAGTCGTTGAAATAAAAACATTAAAAAAAAACAAGATGGAAGACAAGAGTTTCAAAGAGAATCATTGAGGTAATTTTAAATCATTATGTATTGCAATAGTTCAAGATGCTTGCCATGGGTTTGTAGGAATGATTGAATGAAAATAATGTTTGATGAATCTGAAAGCCCTTCGATTCACTTATAGTGGATGAAATGATTTTGAAAGGAATTTAGATAATACATAAGTGATTATAATTTAATTCTAGGTTGTTATTTGCTTTTCATAGTTGTAGATTCAAGATTGCATGCCATGTGTTTGACAAAAATTGTAAATTAAATTCTCGGAGTAAACATATTCGTTAGTTTTTAAAAATTCATCTATGCATGGTTGCGTACCGATTGAGGACAACATCAGGGGTTATCTGTGCCTTATGAACCTGTAGCCCCCGATTTGATTACCAAAAATCTCTTTTCAAGACCCAGATCATAAATCTGGGCAATTTTGCAGATTCTTGTTGCCAACTTTGTACGCCTATTATCAAGTTTTGGGTGAAAGATTAAGATGATTTAGTCATTGTTTTAATATTTTTTCATTTGAAGAATTAATATATAAATTTTATGATCTAAATAGGTTGAACGAGAATCCTATATTCATTTCAAATTTCGTTAAGATAATTGTAGCTTGCAAGTGTTTGACAAAATACCACAATTGTTGTAGATTGCAGGTTTGTAAAGTGTTTGTTAAAATGCGTCAATGGTTGTAGATTGCATGCTTGCAAAGTGTTTGTTAAAAGGCCTCAATGGCTTTAGATTGCATTCTTGCAAAGTTTTTTTCAAAGGGCCTCAATGGCTATAGTTTGTAGATTGCATGCTTGTAAAGTGTTTGTCAAAACTTCAATGCATGTAGTTTTTGTGCATACAAATTGTTAGAGTAAATGTCCTACTTACTGTAGCTTTTATTCACTAGAAAATTTATGAATAGATTATTTAATGGATGTAGCTTCCTATGTCTACAAGTTTTTTCATGAATGTGAAATTGAATTTAATAAGTTGTTGAGTTGTGAATAGAGAATAATGCAGGTGTTACTTTTATTATCTAAAGCTTTCATTTAAAAAAATGGTTGTTGGAAATCATTTTACAGTGACTAATTCTGTAGGAATTTGTGCAAATGAGCATAATAAGTTCCGTATGAGTTGCATGTATTCATGGGTGCATTCTTGTGCTTCAATGACTGTAGAAAACAACTACTTGTCCCCAGTTTATGTAGGTCCATTGTTTTACTTGACACGTTTTGAAGAATAATATGATTTTGAATTGGTAACACTAATTTCTCCAACTGTAACATTCATTATACAATTCTCATGATTGAAGCATTAGCTTAATAATTGGGATTTGGAATTTTAATTGATGAATTTGGAAATGTTGTTGGGTCAATATATTTTGTGATATTCAGGGAAAGTTATCCCCAACTTCTTATGTTATATTCTTAAATTGAAATAGTTGAAGGAACATGATTACGAGATAGCTAAGTTAGTTATATTATGAGTAAAACAAAAATAAAATAAAAATAAAAACTGAGTAATAGTATTCAATGTGACCTTTACTTCTCTATACTATGGATGGTTGGTAAGGTGGGACCTTACATCTCTGTTAGCCTCACCATCATAATAAAACAATTATAAATCCAAATATCATAATTAAATATATTAAATCTTGAGAATTAGGAGTTAGTTCCTCAAACTAGGGAGTTTTGTTAGGATGAGAGATTCTCTCCAACTAGTTCTTCTAGATTAGTGTTTTTTTTGAGAAAATATCTCAACCATAGTGTCCAAGTTAGACGTACTATCTTGAGACCAACTTCCTCATGTATTTATTTGTACTATTATCATTCTTTGTAAATTGGATTGATTAATAATGAGAATGAGAGGAATACAGTAAGGCTGAGGCTTTTTCCGCCATGTCTACTCTGTATATATCTGATATTTATTTTATGAGTGAGTGAGTGTGTTATTATTAATTTATTAGTCTTTTACATGTGGTACAAAGCTTATGGTTTTCTCTTTGGGAGTGACAAAGTAAGTGAGTAGAGAATGGTTTGTTTCTTCATTGTAATTTGTGTAGACGTGTAATCTCAATTGAGCATACTATTGCATGAGAGGAGGATCTATAGATTTAGATCTAGAAAGAAATTGGTATCAAAGATTCTAACCATTGCAGTACCCTTTTCAAATGTGGCCTCACGGTTCGACTTTGCATTGGATCCGTCGGTAATAAGATTGTTATGATCCATGGGCATTTTAGTTGGGGGAAAATGTAATGTGACCGAGGCCTGATCTTCGAGACCAATGTCAGTTATAGCTTTGCTTCTATCTATGTCCATGTAGTCCTCAAACCCTGAATCTCCTTCTCCTCCTGTTACTGCGGGTTGTTCTACTTCTTCTTCTAGTAGTGACTTGTGGTTATCATAATAGTCATCATTTCTAGCATTAATGTCATCCATTTTTCAGAGGGTAATTAACTGGTCCGAGGCAATGTAGTCTGGTGTACCAACAATTGAATAAGCCAGGATGCACCTATTCCTTTACCAATGTGAAAGCTGCTCCTGTTGAGTGCGCTTTGGTGTGGTTGATGTGTTCAAATGCCCATCCATATCCAAAACATATTTTAGATTTTTTCTAGTGGTGAAGCCATTTCGATGTTATTTGATTAAATATGCAATTATTGTCTACCTCGGCAAGAAGATTCCTCTCTTCCTTCAACTTTTTCATTGCATAGACATTACTAGTTTACGTTTCGAAATCCAGCTTCTCTCTTTGCGCTCCTTTAAATCCCTCATTTGAGCTTTATAGTGGTTCTCTATGTATTGCTTGGTGACAGCTACTTTCTGTTTTCGTGATGTTTGAGGGAGCTTCGCCGTGAGTGTTGGAAATAATACTGAGAGGGGGGGGTGAATCAGTATTATTAGATCAATATAACCTTTTCTCTTTCCATATTAAGATTCATATGTGATGCAACAAGTATATATCCATTAAACATATGATTCAGTTAGTTGATCTCTAATGAGTGCATCAGAACATTATTAACCATATGAGTAGTAAACCAGAGCAGTAAAATAGAACAGATCATCACACACAAGAAGCACACATGAACACCATGATGTAAGGTGGAAACCCAATGTGGGTGAAAACCACCTGCTACAAGTCGTCTCAATCTTCTTTAATAAGAAATACCTTTTACAATAGTTTTGTACTGGTGTAGACTTATACCAGTACATAGGCTTCTACCTGCAGAAGGCTACAACCCTCTCTCGTTCTCCAGACTCTCCTGGAAGGGAGCTACAACCCCCTTTGCGCAGGCTGCTACCTGCTGAGATGCTCCAACCTTTACTTGTTTTCCAGCTGCTACTAGAAGGGAGCTACCACCCCCTTGGCTCTTGTACTAGCTGATGTACTAGTACGTAGGTGCGGACCTACCGAAGGCTACAACCTTCTCTTTCTTCCTCCAGGTACCATGTTTCATCAATTTTCAGACTGGATACACTGAAGCACAACATCATAATCTGAAAGGCCACGTTTCATCCAATTTTCATACTGGACCCATTAATATCATTGAAGCACATAATCAATCAATCTTCTGAATCACCCAAACACCATATCAATACATATACAAGGATAATATATCTGTTAGCACCCAGATCTAGTCCATCAGATCACATAAATATGAGTCATTATGATCCTGATCCAATATTAGTTCTCATCCATCAATACTGAAGCTAAACGCAATCAACCAAACAGGATATGCAGAATACTGACACCTTTAAACTGTCATCAGAACCCATCAACAACCAGAACCACCTGTGACTTCAAATATCATAGCTCAAATTGTATACGCTACTACAATGAACCAAACCTGCATACATACACGCTTACACCAAAGCCAACCCGCGTACAGATCTATAATATTCAAACATGACATGCAGCGATTTCAAAATTAAGTTATACCCAGTTCAGATCAGTATACAGATCTAGAATAAGCGTAATCAAATATATAGAGATAGTTCATTTCAAACCATTTGATCCCGATCTATCCTTAGATCTTGTTCTCCATTAACCGGTGAGATCCCTCTTTAGCTCAGATCCAAATCTGCACCATAACCCAATCACAGTATTCCAGATCTAGCACTTTATCAGATATTCAATAATTCAAAAGATGCTTTGCCAAATGATCTCCTTCCTCTTTTATAGCCTTAGTCCTTTCTCAATACCACGGTCCAAAACCATAGGATCAAAAAACTGTTGGACTAATACCATGAACCAACCATGAAAGTGCGTGAGATCAACACTTTTGGATGCAATACCACGGACCAAAACCATAGAATCAAAAACTGTCAGACTAATACCATGAACCAACCATGAAAGTGCGTGAGATCAACACTTTTGGATGCAATACCATGGACCAAAACCATAGGATCAAAAACTGTCGGACTAATACCATGAACCAACCATGAAAGTGTGTGAACTTTTCTCTTGCATGAAGGGAACTTTTCTCTGCATGAAAGTGCATAAACGTTTCTCTACATGAAATAAACTTTTCTCTTCATAAAAGTGCGTGAACATTTCTCTACATGAAATAAACTCTTCTCTGCATAAAAGTGCATGAACGTTTCTCTACATGAAATAAACTTTTCTCTGCATAAAAGTGCGTGAACTTTTCTCTACATGGAGTAAACCTTTCTCTGCATAAAAGTGCATGAACTTTTCTCTACATGGAATAAACGTTTCTCTGCATAAAAGTGCGTGAACTTTTCTCTACATGGAATAAAATTTTCTCTGCATAAAAGTGCGTGAACTTTTCTCTACATGAAGGAAACTTTGTTGCACTATAATTTATCAAATAAATTTGTTGCACTATAATTTATCATTTGTGTGATTTGCCATCAAGGACAACACTTGTCTCATAATGCCAACAATCTCCCCCTTTGGACTTGTCATACTGAGAATTGTCATCTGATATCTCTTCCGTAGATTCATCTAGATATAAATAAGAGAGATGTTCTTTTATGAGTGGGTTTCCATCAAGTACAACACATGCATCATAATGCCAACAGTGAGTAGGTCTGGGGCGAAATGATGCTTGAATCTGTTATTTTTTTTCACGTTGTTGAATCGCTTTCATGTTCTTAAACCCCCAACTGAATATCACATTAATATCCTTCAATTGGATCCCCGATTGGGCCATAACATTGAGTGATCAACCACCGCTATGGAAACATAGGTGTTCCAAATTTGGACAATTATTCATGATGGTTAAAGTAGCAGAGTCCCCAAGGGGTGAATGAGAGAACGACATCATGATACTTTCCCCAAATACCCGTGCCTAAATTTGAGGGACAGGGTCTCAAGTTTTTGATAGTTAATGGCAAGTGATCTGTGTATGATTACCCTAGCCGTGGGCTTAACTATACACTTTCTCAAAAGAGAGATAGAGTTTTCTTGGAGGGTTGTTTGAATCTTGCAACGTCTCAGCTCAGCTACAGCAAAATGACGTTGACATCAACTTGCAATGTTTTGTTTCGACAACGATGTTGATAACATCCATTTCCTTGGTGTTCAAGTCCCTCGTATAAAGCCCGTTCAAACTAATGATGATGGCATACAACTGGAATTAGGCCCACGCATTTCACCCAACATGCGGTCAGGTTGTGGAAAGTAGCAAGCCCATTGGGGCAAGTCGCCACTGTAACTCACAATAGGGCAGTAACCTTCAACCTCCCTATTATAGGTGCAACCTGAGGAATGTGTAGAATTGTAATGATAAGCCCCCTTCCATTGGTCACATGGAGAAGTAACAAAGTTGATTCCTTGATGTTGCCCCCATTCTAGTTGTTCAGCCATGCTATAATTTGCCAGATACCACCCACTATCCTCTAAGAGATAAAGTGTCATTGGTGAAACAACTGACCTCATGTCTATGGAATTTGAGTGTGATCAATGAGGGCGTACAATTGCAGGTCATGTAAATGTAGCACCTCGGCATCTAACAACAGAGGCTAAAACATTGCCTTTGCAACTTACTATTATTATTTAGGCTCCCCCCATCTATTGAAGCCATGAGGCTACACAGATCCCTCCTACAACGATTTCATAATTGTTTGAAGTAAAGTGAACCTTTTGCAATTAGGAGATAAGGTGTATTAAATGTTTTGGAGAAATAAGGTGCATTAATGTTCATTTTATTGGAGAGAGGATTTTTAAATAAGAAATGTTGGTAAAGTTTTTTTTGGAAAAATAAATATATTGTAATGGAGTGATAAGGTGTATTTGTTAAGAAGGTCATCTTCATATTTTTGTTGAATAAAGAGGGTGAGTCATTTCTAAAGACAAATTGTTTCAAGGAGTTCTCAAACTTTGTGCTTGAGAAATTTCAAGGAAGATGTTGTAAATACGAAAGGTTGACGTACTCAAATACTTAATAAAGACATATTTTTTTGTGGTGCTTGTGTCCTAGATCCCCCTGAAATTGAATAAGGGGATCTTAGGTACACCTTGTGTAGTGACTGATTGTGCATGTTGCGTATGCATGTCTTGTGTTCAGATTATAAAAAAAACACTCTCTTTGTATTATGCTTAAACAACTACATGCACATAAGTATGCTTAAGTATAAGAACGCTTAATCAAGCTTAAGTGCACAAGCACAAAAAGTCACATCATCAATTTTATAAGATGATCTTCCAAGAGAGAACATTTCACTAATCAAAGCATTCAAGTTAAGGACGCTACAAAATCAAGCATTTCAAGCCAAGACGACATCAACATCATCAATGCTTTTTGTATCACTTGCAGATAAAAATTATGTAACTAAATTGTACGAGTGAATTCTTGGTTGTAACCGACACCCTAATTTGAATTGCTAAGGTGAATACATTAAGTCAAGTATGTCCTCAATTGATTCATCAAGATTGAGCTTGTCATTTGTCTCTTGGGTGCATTTTCAACAGTGTTCGACACCCTTCTTTTTTGAAAATCAGCACATTTAGTGAGTACAATCAAGAAAGCACAAAGAGTCAGTAATCAATCAAGCAAGTTCAAGCAAGCCATCTATCAAGAAATCATCATCAAAAAAGTGTATTCTATTCTTAAAGTGAGCATCAAATCAAGTCAATGTTTAACGCAAGTGTAATAAGCAATAAAGTAAGCAAGCGTGTCATTCAAACAACCAATCAAGCAAGTGTTTCAACATCAAGTGCGAAAGTTCAAAGCATGACATCTATGACAATTAAGCCAGTGTGAAGTTGATTGAAGCTTTCAAAAAGTGTTAGTGAAGCATTTAAGCAAAGCAATAGTCATCAAGCGAGCGTGAAATCAAGAGTTCAAGCAACCAAGTTATAAAACTCTAGCAAGTAAAGCATCAGCAATAAGCAACAGTACAAGTGAGCCTAAATTCAAAGTGAGCAAGATAACATGGTGACACACATTCAGTTGTCCCAACTTATTAATAATTTGATTTTATCTCCATCCTTCTCTCCTTTCTATTGACAAAGGGGGGGAAATGTCAATGAAATTGACAGTGGTTGTCAGGCTAAAACTCTTGACAACATCAACCAAGCAACCAGTGAACATTTTCATCAGCTAGTGAGCATCAAAAACAAAAGCTATAGTGAGAAGTTTCGACATCAACAAATTCACCAGTGGGCGATCATCAACAAAGTCAGCCATGAGCAGTTTTCAAACATAGCAAAAGCAACAGTGAGTTGTTTTTCAATGTCATCAGCCAGTGGGCATTCATCAAATTTTGTCAGTGGACGTAAGATGCTAATTTCAATCAAAGGAAAGATGCATCCTTTTGTAGCTTGACACGTGATGGAGTTTTCAAGCTGAATTTCATATATGACTCAGAATTTTAGGTGATTCATTGTCTCTTTATATTGCAGTTTCTTCAGCACCCAGCTTTGGTGGTTTTTTCAGGAAAATGTTTTTTGAGGATCAACTTGAGAACTTGGAAGAGGGTTCCTTGTTCTTATTTTGGATTTATTGTTGGGGGGGACTGTTAGCCTCGCTCTCATAATAAAATAATTATAAATCCAAATATCATAATTAAATAAATAAAATGTTGATAATTAGGAGTTAGTTCCTCAAACTAGGGAGTTTAGTTAGGATGAGAGATTCTCTCCAACTAGTTCTCCTAGATTAGTGTTTTGTTGAGAAAATATCTCAACCATAGTATCCAAGATAGACGTACTATCTTGAGAACAACTTCATCATGTATTTATTTGTACTATTATCATTCTTTGTAAATTGGATTGATTAATAATGAGAATGAGAGGAATGCAGTAAGGCTAAGGCCTTTTCCGCCATGTTTGCTATGTATATATCTAATATTTATTTTATGACTGAGTGAGTGTGTTATTATTAATTTATTAGTTTTCTACAATATCGCCATTATTGATTTTCTGTTTTTTAGAATTCATATGTAGGTAATTTCTATACGGAGTTAAAACATACATTTGGTATCAGAGCTTTTTTGGCTTCGAGGGGACATCTTTGCTATTGAGGGGTTTTGCTCAGGTTTGTGGTAGATGTTGTTTAGTGCGAGATTTGTAGGATCTATTCTTGTGGT
This sequence comes from Pinus tabuliformis, assembly GCA_031772625.1. NCBI lineage: Eukaryota > Viridiplantae > Streptophyta > Pinopsida > Pinales > Pinaceae > Pinus > Pinus tabuliformis. The sequence goes on from CM062811.1 coordinate 873,191,699, forward strand.
GAAAGGAGATGGTGAGTAGTGTAAAGATAGAGATCAAGAAATTTAATGGTCAAAGTTTTGAGTTGTGGAAAGTCAAGATGGAGGATCTATTGGTGGATAAATATCAGTGGATCGCGAAAGATCCCGATACTAAACCAACAAGAGTGTCCAATGAAGAATTTCATAAGTTAGACCGGAAGGCAAAAATCACAATATGATTGTGTGTCTCAAATTCAGTACTGGTGAAAGTATGAGGGGAAACTACGGTGAAGGCTTTGTGGGACAATTTAGGGACATTTTACCAATCTAAGTCTCTGATGAATAAACTGTTCCTATAGAAAAAGTTGAATAAGTTGAGGATGAAAGATGAAGACTCTGTGACACAGAATCTGAACGCATTTAATACTATCGTAAGCTAATTATTATCTGTTGATATTAAAATTTCAGACGAAGATAAGTGCATCAGTTTTTTGTGTTCTCTACCAGATTCATGGGATAGTCTGGTTATTGCAATAGGTAGCAATGCAATTGCCTTGTAGTTTGATGAAACAGTCTCAGTCTTGTTGATGAAGGAGATGAGACGAAAAATATGTAGAGAAAAAAAGGTGATGCCTTGTCTATAAGAGATAGTCCTAGAATAGAAACAAAAATAAGTCATGGAGTGGGATATCTAAATCTAGAGGGAGATATAAATCTCCAGGAAAACCTATAAGGGTGTGCTGGAAATGCGGAAAGGAAGGACACCACTAAAGGGACTATAAATCTAAATCTCCTGAGAAAGGAAATGGATCTGATGATGCTCCTTCTATAGAGACAAAAACCACCTCAGATGAAGGTGGGGATGTGTACTTGGCTTCTTCTACAAATACACATGTGGATCATGAGGCATGGTTGATTGACTTGGGTGCATCCTTTCACTTCACTCCCCATAGAGAGTGGTTCTGCGAATGTGAGAAATATGATGGTGGTGATGTCTTCTTGGGGGATAACAAGAAGGCTAGAATCGTTGGTCATAGAAAATTCAAGCTGAAACTGCAGGGTGGGAGGAATAGAACACTTTCGATTGTTCTGCATATTCCTACATTAGCTAGAAATTTGATTTTTGTAAGCAAGTTATATGTTACAGGTGTAAAAACATTGTTCGAGAAAGATACCTAGAAGATGGTTCGAGGAGCACTAGTATTGATGTGTGGAGTTCAGATTGGAAATTTGTGCAAGCTGTAAGGTAGTACTATTATTGATGAGTGCAACAGTTCTATGGTTCCTCAAAGTGGAGCAAAAATCTAGCGGTCTCTAGAGAAAATTCCATACTACGGCATCAAAGGCTTAGACATATTAGAGAGAAGGGCATTCAAATATTTCATGGTAAAGGTATGGTAGAAGATATGACTAATAGCTCTCTAGATTTTGATTTTTGTGAAAATTGTGCTTATGGGAAGGAGAATCGGGTGAGTTTCCCCTCTGGTGGTAAGAGGGCGAAACAGATAATAGAGCTTGTGCATAGTGATGTGTTTGGACCTATGAAGGTTCCATCACTAGGTAAGTTAGTCTATTACGTATCATTTATAAATGAATTTTCTAGGAATACATGGATATATTTCCTCAAGAAAAATCTTGAAGTCTTTGACAGGTTTAAAGAATTTAAAGCTCTGCTGGAATACCAGACAGAGAAGAAGATAAATGTGTTGAGGACAGATAACTGTGGAGAGTTTTGTAAGAAGGAATTTGAAGAATTTTGCAAGAAGTGTGGTATATCACGACTGAAGAATACCCAATAGACACCTGAGAAAAATGGAGTTGCAGAAAGAATTAACAAGACTTTGATGGAAGGGGTGAGAAGCATGCTCAATTTTACCGGGTTAGGATAGGAATTCTGGACAGAGGCGATGGAGATTGCATGTTACATGGTGAATAGATCACCTTCATCAGCTTTGGCGAATAAGACTTGAAAAGATGTATGTGCTGGTAAGAAACCCTCTCTTTCACATATGAGGGTATTTAGATGTGATGCATATGTACATGTTCCAAAGGAGAAAATAACAAAGTTGGATAGTAAATCTGAAAAGTGCATCTTTATTGGGTATAAGGATGGTTTAAAAGGTTATAAGCTTTGGAACCCAGTAACAAGGAAGGTTGTGTACAGCCGAGATGTGGTGTTTAGAGAAGTGAAAGATGTTATCAAACATGAAGTCCTACCAAAGGAGCCTAACAAGATAGAGTTTGATCCAAAGGAGGAAGAATTAGACTCGATAGTAGAAGAGGAATCAGAAGATGAATAGCCACAAAATTTGGTTGTGAGAAGATTAGTTCAAGATAGAAGGAAGCGAGAAATGTATAGTCCATCTTCTTTTTGTTCAAATTTTGCTTTATCTATTATTGATGATTATCCCAGAACTGTGAAGGAAGCAGTAGATTCAAAGGATGGAAAACTCTGGAAAGAGGCCATGGTTGGTGAAATGACATCTTTGCAAAAAAGGTGAGGCTTGGGATCTAGTGGAATTGTTGGCTGGAAGGAAACCCATTGGAAGCAAATGGGTGTTCAAGAAGAAGATGAATTCAGAAGGAAAGGTGGAGAAATACAAAGCTTGGTTGGTAGCAAAAGGTTATTCCCAGGTGTGACGAATTGATTTTGGTAATATTTTTTCTCTTGTTGCCAAGGAAGCTTCTATTAGATTAGTTTTATTTGTTGGTGCTGCTTTTCATTTTAAGGTAGAACAGATGGATGTGAATACAAAATTTCTTCACAGGGATCTGGAAGAAGAGATCTACATGAAGCAACCTGAATGATTTGTAGTGAAGTGTTGGCTAGTTTGGGCCTGACCCAGGTTCGAAAGAGTTATTTAGCCAAAAAAATCCCACAGCTACTGGCCCTTTCGGCAACAGCCCGCAGAGCGCGGACTGAGGTCTCACCTGAGGTAGCAGGGGAGGGTGTTGGAACTAGGTTTCAACACCCTAGGGATGTCTAGATGTGTACTGGAGGGTTCACTCACTGTTCTATAACTTCGCGCTACTTGACCTTCGCGCTGATCTAGGGTGATTATAATTTTCTTATTCATGCGCTATTCTACTTGAAGGAAGCAGTTCTGATTCAGAACTATTCAACAGGATCTCTAAGCAAACATTTAACCAACATAATTCATTTTCACACAAAATGAACCCAGATTCGCACGCATTCATCACATTTTCATTAACCAAATATAGAAAGATAAACCATAAATATAGATGTGTGATAATATAGAATTACAAAAGCAAACTTTTCTTTATTATTATTCTTCACCAATACATCCAAATCTACCCTGCGCACTCAGCTGCAGTGGTCTACACACACAGTTGCAGACTTTCTAGGCCTCTATGCACACAACTGCAGAGCCTCTACCTCCTACCAAACCCTTGAATCAAACTTACAGACACTTTTAGACTATCTTCTATAAGAACCAATTACATCTTCTTTTTCAAAACAACTACTTTTCCCTCATAGAGCCACACTCTATTTATACTCTCCCTTGGCCTGCGATTCCTCTGCAGCCCGACTCTATTTTTATTTCTTTAAATTATTTTTGGGCGAACTACCCTTTGACTCAACCTACTGTAGTTCACACTCCATGCTTTCCGTGGAGTCTTTTACCCTAATATTTCCCAAAATTGCAGGCTTCGCACCCCATACTTGTTCCGTGGGGCTTGTTCTACCCAACATGAAGGGTAAGAAAGAACTGGTATGCAAGTTAAAAATGTCTTTGTATGGGTTAAAACAGTCACCAAGGATGTAGTATCAGAAATTTGATACATTTATCCAGGGAATTGGCTTCACCATAAGCAAAGAAGATCACTATGTATATTTTAAATTAGTTGGTGATCGTGTTATTTATCTAGTCTTGTATGTGGATGATATGTTCCTGGTTGGAAATGAAAATGAAATTATCCAGGATTTGAAGATCCAATTATCCTCTAAATTCTACATGAAAGATCTTGGTGCTGCAAACTATATTTTGGGCATGGAAATTAAACGAGATTGGGCAAACAAGAATCTCTAGTTAAACCAGAGGAAGTATGTCAAGACAATACTGTAGAGGTTTAATAGAAAGATAGTAAACCGGTGAAGGTTCCTATTCATGTAGATGTAAATTTATTTGTTGAATAGTGTCCCAAGACACAAGAGGAGGAAGAGGACATGTCTCGTGTTCCATATGCAAGTGCGTTCAGTAGTCTGATGTATGAAATGGTATGTACTAGACTAGACATTACACATGCAGTGGAAGTATTCAGTAGGTTTATGTCAAAACCATGGAAGGAGCATTGGACAACAGTGAAGCAGGTTTTCAGGTATTTGTGTGGTACTAGTAATTATGATTTGTGCTACCAAGGAAGACCAAAATTGGATAATGTTTTGGACATCCATGGCTTTGTTGATGCAGACTCAGCTTGAAATCTGGATCAGAGAAGATCTACAAGTGGGTATGTGTTTAATCTATTTGGATGTGTAGTCAGTGGGTTGAGTAAGAGAAAATCTGTAGTGGCACTATCAGCTACAGAGGCATAATAAATGGCAGGAACTCATGCAAGCAAGGAAGCAGTTTGGTTTCAAAGATTGTGTTCAAGTATGGGGTTAGTACAATGATCTATAATGATAGACTCTGATAGCCAAAGTGCAATTTTCTTAGCAAAGAACCCTATCAAAGATAAAGCACATTTATGTTTAGTATGACTTTGTGAGGGATATGGCAGAAGACAAAAGGTGTTTTTGGTAAAGGTGGGCACTTTCAAGAATATTGTAGATGCATTGACAAAATTTGTGAGCTCTGAGAAGTTCTCTTGGTGTATAGAAACAATGGGCATTGCTAGGTTGGATCAATGACTAAGCTCTCCTGTGGCCCCCTATGGAAAGAAAACAACAAGTGGGAGAATGTTGGGGTTGTGTTATATTCTTTCCACAACTAGCCCCAGTAGGCAAATTGGAGGGTTAGCCCCCCCATCATTGCACCGATGCATGGTGTGGATACAACCCCCACAGTACGGGGGGTTTGAGTGGGGCAGTAGTCCCCCTCTATGAGGTCTAGCGAAATTCCCAAGGGAATATTTATTTGGACCATATATTAGGTGGATGGACCTACCTAAGGTTTTGTGCATGGATTTCGCACATGGTTTTTGGCGTGATGGTTTTTGGTCCATGGTATTTTGTAGATCCAGTCAAGGTAAATATGGTTATGTTATAATCTAGGGTTAATGGATGCTTCGACATGTATATATATGTATTGTAACATTGAAAGGAACATAATGAAAAATCAATCTAGAAGTCATGGTCTTGGGATCCCAGGGGAAAATCTTTGTGTATATTTTTTTTATGTGTTATGCTCTTGCCATTGTTTACTTTCTGTTTTTTAGAATTTTTATGTAGGTAATTTTTGTATGGGGTTAAAACCTACAAATTTCATCTTTGATAACCATAGTTTAGAAGATTACAATAGTAATTTCGACAAAGCCATGTATGTCATTATATAAGTACATCTTAAGGAGATAAAAGAAAAATATGAATCAATGCATGAAAAGCATTGAGTTTCTTTTGATTTCCAGGTGGAAAATCAAGTTTTTCCTTAGTAAAGATTGGCTTCAAGGTGAAGTTTGTTTGAGCCAAAGAAAGATGGTTTTGGAGAGAATGTTCATATTCCATCCATTGACGTTTTTGTCCCTGCATGTTTAGAAGAAATGTTACAAGCCAAAATGATTAATAGGAAGATAAGGACTTTAGGCAATAGCAAGCTGAAGTACCTTGATTGGAGCTCGAAGGCACCAATTCAAACAAAAAAATAAGGATTGAGATAAATAAAGTTAATGAGTTTTTTCCTCACTTATTTACTAATTCAAGATAAACTTTTGGGGGTCAAAAAGTTCCTAGTGGGGAGGTATGATCTGGAGGGTCAAAATGAAAGTGTTGAGAATCTCCCGAAGTGGGTGTTAAGTCATAATGTTCATCATCCTCATTCCAATGTTTCTTGAATTGTCTCAATCCAACATCGTATGAAGAAATTTTGGCATTATGAAGTTTTTGACCAACAACTAAAAAGTCAATAGAACGGTTGATTGAGTAGTCTGTACAGATGACATCATCACCTAACTATGCAGGGTACAGTTAGTGAAGGACCAATCGGGTCTTGAGAAGTGGACTTTTTGTTTAGGTGTAGGTGGCATAGCTTGGTTGGTTGTTGAATTTGAGGTGGCCCAATCAAAGGTCGCCACATGGCCCAATGAGAGGATGCCATGTGGCACCCCATGATTGATCAAGTTTTTTATATAGGCTCGAAGACTTCAGCAAGGTTCAACCCCTCAACTTGAAGTGTAACAACTCTGTGCTCCATCATCATCCCATACAATTATTTATTAACTCATATAAATGGTCATTTATATTTAATTTCATATTGTTTGATAGTTAAGAGGAGGGGTCGGGTGGTTATCCCTGACCCTAAGTCACATACCCACCATATACCCCACAACAGAAGGGAGAGGGGTGAGTGGAAGCTCAAGCCCCTACTCTTGGTGTTTACCATACAATCAATGATGAGAATCAGTGGGAAGGGTCGGGCGGTTAGGACCTAGCCCTCGAACACATTGCAACCCATGCAACCTCAAGCGAAGGCCTATGCATAGGGTGTGGGTCAATAAGGCCTGACCCTTGGATCTCGAAAAATATTGTGATTATGACATAGTGGCTTTAGTAGTGGGGGCAAGTAGTTGGATCTCGACCACAGCCACATTAGCACCATATAGCCTTATCCCCGAAGGAGCAGAGGCCAAAACCATGGCGGGCGGGTAGTTGTCCCTTGCCCTCGACCCTATGGTGCCACGTGACCCAATTTTTGTGCATAGGGGTTATTGGAAAATTTAACGAGGTAATAAATTGCACTTTTCCTGGAGGGAATCTCATTAGTCCCAGGAAAAAATTTCACTCGGAGGATTGTTGAAAAGGGAAAAATCATTGTGTAGTTAGCAGGTTTGGCCAATTTTCAAGACATATAACAGAGCTTGGCATGGAGAAGCATATCTTTCTCAAGTTTTAATATTTTTGAGCTCAAGAAGACCCTAGATGGTGCTTTTTAGCATCCTGGACTCAATGACAATCTCAAATTCTGATTTGAGAACTTTGTGATGGATTTTTTGCATAGTCAAGTCTTTTAGTGCTAGAGGTAGAGACAACTTTAGAGCAATATGGAGGCATGTTTGAGCATGGAGAAAGCCTAGTTAGATGTTTTCTAGCCTTCCATTTTCATATGCAACAATTGTTACTTCAGTAGGCCAGCTATTTTTAGTATTTTCTCAATGTGTTAAGGAGAGAAGCCATTTTTAACTATTGATTGTGAAGGAATTGCATGTTTACGCTTTTTATTTCAGTTGGACTACAAGGACCTATTAGATGTGAATTCCTTTTATGTTGAAATTTTTATGACTTGCTTTAGGGAGTCGTCTTTCTGGGTGAGAATTTTATGTATGAGAAATAAGCCACTATACTGTCAGCAAGTTGTATGTACTCATTTACTATTGAAATCAATATATTGTCTAGTTTTTGTGGCCAGCTCGTTTCTTTGCGTTGGTAAAGAAACATGTCTCTAGTCTATGCCTAATGTTGGATACATGTAGGAAGTATCAAATATCCTTGAAATTGATAAAATTCATTTTTTGTGTACCTTGTGGAATGTTGTTAGGCCATGTTGTTTGTAGGCATGGATTGATTGTAGACCCTAGTAAGATTGTCGTAATTATCAATTTGGAGCCCCCTAGGAATGTAAAGAAGATACACACGACATGTACTACAATAAATTTATTTAGTCATGTGCACAGATCACTGCGCCCATGGAGAAGCTCTTGAAGAAGGATGTTATGTTTCTTGGGGATGATGACTGTGAAAAGAGCTTGGATAATCTCAAGGAAAAGATGGTTACGACACCAATCCTAGTATTCCCGGATTGGAAGAAGGAATTTTATGTGCATGTAGATCCATCTTGTATAGAATGGGAGTTGTCTTAACTCAGCCAGGGGAAAGGTATATTGATCACCCAATTTCCTTTGGCAGTCGAAAACTATCTAGGATGAGAAGAAATACTCCACCACCGAACCCCAAGGATTGGCCATGGTTTAGGGACTAGAGAAATTCAACCATTATCTACAAGGTGTGCACTTATAAATGTACACGGACCATTCTGCTTTGAAGTACCTGGTCAATAATCTTGTGTTGGGGGGGGGGAATTTGTACATGGTTTCTCATTTTCTAGGAATATGATTTTGAAGTGACAGTGAAGCCCGGGTGATTGAATTCTTGACTAGAACACCTCTTTTGGATCGAGAATAATGAAGATCCTACAAATATTGATGAATTATTTCCTGACACGCAACTCTTTGTTGTCAGGGTTGCGGATGGGAATTTTGAATACATTATTCAATTTTTATCTACCAGCGTAGATTCTGAAGGTTATATGACATAGTAGAAGGACTTCATTATCAGGGCTGCATATTTTTTCATGATTGTAGGGAAATTTTATAATATGGGGTCAGATGAATTTCTACACTAATATGTCCCTGAATATGAAATAAACATTTTTCTAGCTGAAGCATATGCTGATGTTGCTGGAGGAAACTACGCAAGCAAGGAAACTGCGTAGAAGATTCTACGAGAAAGATTATGGTGGCCTATGCTATGTAAAGATTCTAAGGAGTACTACGGTGCATGTGATGTGTGTCAAAGGACTGGGAGGCCATTTCAAAGAGATGAAATGCCATTAAATCCACAGGTGATGCTACAAGAATTTGTATAAATGGTCAATTGACTTTGCTAGACCTATTCAGCCACCAGGGAAGAAGATGGAAGCACATTATGTTATCAGTATGATAGAGTACTCAACCAGGTGGGCTGAGGCACAACCTGTGAAGGGTTGTAGTGTGTTAACACTCATGTTTTCCTTAGAAGTTATTAGAAAGAAGGAAATGATCCAAGGTAACTACAAATCAATCTTTTAAGTATAGATCCTAGCCGATCTACACTCAGAGAGGGCTCTCTCTTTATTATTTAGATTTGTTTGCTGGGATATTAGGCTAGTTACAAAAGTTCAAGGGTGTTTTGATTTTGATTGGGTGGTGGAATTCTGGAAACATATGGGTAGAGCAAGCCTTCAGTCCATTGGGCTATGGAGTCAAACAAAAAGTATCTTAGCCGGATCAGATCAATTTCTAAAGGAGGAATTCACAGGGCAAGCTAATACAATAGACATAAAATCTGTGGGTTGAAATGGATGAGGTAAACCTAGTCAAGGTAGAAGAGCAATGAAGAATCCTTAAACCAAGATCAGGATGAGGAAAAGAGGGAAGTAAAATGTAAAGGGCAATTAAGAGTCCTTCACTTTTGACTTAAGGAAAAAACTACAGAAGTAGGGGAGCAACTAAGATTTCCCAAACCAAGGTAATTCAGTTGAAAAGAATGTGAATGTAAGCATGTCAAAACAGAGAGCTTAAAGCTAATTCTGAAATACTTTTCTTTGTTTGCTCTTCAAATTTTATAAAAAAAAACATATGAATATTTATAACATGATGAGAAAACAATAATAACATGAAGAGATAATACTTATTTGGTTTCCATCATGCACAAGAATCTTGTGAAATGTCTTTAATTTTATTTCATGATCCAGCAGCCAATCAAGACTTGATTATGACAGCTCACTAGCTTGATATGAAATGTATACCAGAAATGTCTTCGAATCACCCTAAAGACTTCAATTTCTGTAGTATTTATACAAAAATTACACAAAAATATATCATAACCATATGAGATTTATTATGGGAAATACAAACTATATTTTAAATAAAGATAGATACAGATGGAAAACAGATTGTTGTTGTCCCTTTATTTATGAATGAGCTGGATATTGGAACTCGGATTTAACTCTTGCAGTTTCTTTTGTAATTGTGTGCTGGATCTTCTTTTTACTTTCATCTGATGACACTCTTTACCTGTATTCTAATACTCTTTACCTGTGTTTTGATACTCTTTACTTGTGTTACCAGACCTTACCGTAGTAAATATTTTATAATTTACAGATTTCCCACAACAACTTATAGTATCTGTGTCATATTAATCCACCATTCATAATTTGGTATTTTAATTTTAATCAATTTCCTATACACTTCATCAACTTCAATGTACTTTGCAAAGTTTGGCTGGACCATTAACAAGTGCTTCACTTCATGTTCAATATAAAAAGGATTTTCTAAACCATCATAAATCACTTTTCCTGTAGGTAGTGCTTTTGTTGTAGAAGAGTTGGCTTGACTTCTGGCTTGTTTGTGCAGTTTCTCAATGTAATCGTCATGAGTCATTAACTTGTCATTTATGACCAATGGGATTGGAAGGCCTTTATCTCTTAGAATGCCATATTTTAACATAAAATCATCTATTTCCTCTTGAATACTTTGACATCTTTTTTTCCAAATTAAGCATCAAGTTCTTTTTAGTAAGAACTTTCTTAATTCCCAGGATGGTGGTAGTTTTATCCTCAATTTCCAATTGCTCCAGTTGGTCCCTGTTTCTGCTATTCAAAAAGTTAATCAATTTGGTTGCCTCTTCAGGGTTCTCTCCCAATTCTTCTATGGTTTTTTGTATGGCCTTCATAGCTATTTTAACTAGCTCAGTCTATTCAAAAATGATTTGGATGGAAGGCCAAATATCATTGATGGAATCAATGATATTGGCCCATAAGATATCTTTAATATCCCTCAAAGGTTTTTCTAATGTTAATTCCTTTTCCAGGACTTTGATTCTTTCTTCCATCCTTTTGTTTTTCCTTTCTTCTTCTTTGTTCTGAATCTGTGCAAGCTCATAATTGGTTTCTAAGCTTGACATTTGTTCTTTAAGTTTCTTCAACTCAGTTTCCTGGATGCTCATCTGTTCCATGGCTTTGATCATCTCATCTGTCTTTTCTGATGCTGACTCTATGCTGGATGGTGTACCTGTAGTCGAAATGGTCTGTGTTACTAGTAGTGTTGTAATTGGTGGTAGCTTTGGTGCCAAGGAAGTTGCCAAAGTAGAAGGCACAGCTATAGAAACTGTGGGAATAACAGTCCGAGAAGTGGTTGACTCACTTTGCTTAGACTGTATTTCTTTTTCCATTTTTTCCTCAGTTTCCTTTAGTTGGTCATTTAGTCTTAGGACCAAGTCCATGAGTTCTTCCTCCTTTTTTCTTTCTATAATTTCTACAGTTTGGGGATGATGGAGTGGAGGGATCTTAAGCTGCTTTTTCAAGGCAGCAATGTCATTATTCTTCTTTTTAATTAACGGTTCAGCTGCCTTCACATCTTTGGGATCATGTCTCAATTCTATTATCAGATCTTCTAAAGCTTTTATTCTTGTGTCCTTAGCTTGAGAGGAAGATTTTTCTAATTGCAGTTGCGCAGAAGTGTTATGCAATGAATTTTGCAGTTGATGGGCTACAATGGCATTGCTAGTTAAAGTAGAATAAACCATTTCCCCGATCTGCTTATGTAGTTCTATTTGGTCAATAGGATGAATATCCTTTTCCAATACTTCAAGATCAGTTTTAAAGTAATCTGCCATGGATTTTAGCTGTTGTATAGTGGGCTTGAGGAAACTCATCTGCATTTTCCCTTCCTTTATGTCAAAAGCTAACATAAGTCTAGTCTAGTTGGTTGGGGCCATTTTGAGGTAATGGGCATAAGTTTGTGCTTTCAATGTCTCATTCCTTGCTTTTATTTCTTTATACTTACCCTTGATATCCAGGCTCTTTTCAGAGGAAGCCCTGAAGGATGGCACCTCAATGCTTTGTTGTCTTTCCAATACTTGCATATATGAAGTAGATGGGGTCCCACCTGTTGGGACAATTTCCCTGCTCCCTATTCTTTCTGCCACTGTGTTGCCTGTGGTCTCCTCAATGAATTCTTCTTTTTCATAGGGATTCAACCTTTGCCTCTTAGCAAAGGTTTGATCTGTAGGTCTACTGGAAGGAGTGGCCTCTTCCCAATATATTTTAGGATTAATTTCCTCATTGAGAGGAGTTTGTAAAATTGGAGGGTTGCTCATGATTTGTTGTGGTTGAGCTATCTCCTCTAAAATTTCGGGATGCCCTGATTCTTCTTGTTGTCCTGAAATTCTTGTTGTTCTGATGTATCTTGATGCTCTGGTGGTTGAGTGTTGGGTTCTTGTGACTGTTTTCATGATGAGGTCTCCCTTGGCACCCGTACAAAGGAATTTTCATCAATCTTCCTTTCCAAATCTACCCATACATTGTCAACTTCAACTTGTGTGCTATCCCAGCCTATTAGAGTTCCTTCCACCCATTCTGAATAATTTGCATATTGTTCAATCTCTGGGATGTTATGGCGGATGTAGGCACATAGCTTATGCTTTTGCCTTCTGTCACAGATGAAGCTATGTGGCTCATATGACCAGACGAAGCTCTTTATTAATCTCAATCTCTCAAGGATTTCCTTCACCTCTTGCCTTGCTCTTATTTTGTTTCAAGTAAAGGGGCCTAGGTGATCCTTTATCCTTAGCTAAGCTTTCTTCTTAGTTTTTACAAAGTGGATTTCATCAGAATTGATCATTTTCCTGTAGTACTCCAAGGCAAATAATCGCATGGGGAGATATTTGGGCAGTTTATAGGGAGGCAGCCCACACCCATAAACTATGATCTTGATATGGTTTTGGTATAAGTACCAATCCCCAACCTCGTACTGCTAGGATAACTGAAGAACTCTTTTAATGTTTGCACTAATTTTAGGTGGAGGATTTCCCAATAACATAGTATTTACTGGATGTAAAAATAATTCAATGAAATCTGTGTAAGGATGAGGAGAAGAGCTAGAATAGTGAAAATTGAGGTCCAAAAGATAACAGACCTAGGATTCCCTTTAGTATCAAGATTTTAGACAGAGAAAAGGAATTTATCAGTTTGAAAGTAGAGAAAAAGATGATACAAGACTAAAGAATATTTATATAATCTCTCTTGCTCTAAACCCATGAATTGGTCACGCATCTTATATGCAATAAATGTAGCATAGTCAAATTTGGTTGCATGAGGTTGACGAGGGGTAAAAATAGACATGTAGGCTAAGGTCATCTCATCTACATACTCATTAGTAGTAAAACCCAAAATGAAAGCAATCATGGTGATGATATCCTTGCCCAGATTAGTAAAGAATCATGACATATAAGGAGGGGGTTCATTTGGCCTATACTTTTCTTCAATGAAAATCTGACAGATTTTGGTAATTTTGGAACTAGACAGATTTGAAGATTTTTCAAGTAAATGAAAAATGGAAAGGGGAGTGAGGTCCTGACTAGGCTGTAACTATAACATCTCATTTATGGATTCGGATATAATGCTGAATAGGATTTTTTGGTCTGGGGATATTACAGCTCTCATATTAGGGTCGTAGTTTGCATGGCATTGGTGGATAATATCTCGGAAAATATGGACCATCAGGAATTGATACTTAGGTAGGTTTGATTCCCATAGACCTATGTTATCAAAATGGTTTGGATAATTGTCTTGGTACTTACAATATAGCTTCAAGGGGGTTTCATCAAAACTAAGGTCCTTTATTTGAAAATCTTTGTCGGTTAAGGGAAGGTGGTCCAAATCCCTGTGGGGTGAAGTAAGTGGCATAACATTCAGGGCGATGAGAGCTTCCATCCTTGGTTCTTGTGTGTTCAAGGAAGTCATGAGGAAAATTAGGGGCCTTATGGAGAACCAAGTTTTTCTAGGGAGTATTCACAGTATTGGACCATTTAAATTTTGATAAAAACACTCAATTTCTAAAGCAATTTAGTCCTGGCTGGATATGAACATAGGGTTTTCCAGTAGAAGTGGGTAAATACCTGGTTATGGTGGTACAGGAAACATAATGGCACTGGTATGTAGTCTAGATGTGGCATGCTTCTCTACAGTGGTGACTGGGAGTTCAGCAGCTTCTTGAAGTTGATGGTTTGAATGCAGGGTGACAGTATGAACATGCTTCTGTGTGCATGGAGAACAGGAGGTTCTATTGTTTTTGGAAAACAAAAATAATGAGTATTTCCGTTTTATTCACAAAGTCAAAATGTTTGGTGGGTGTGGTGAAAGGGACAGATGGTGCCAATCAATGGATGGGACATTTCATTGTTTAGTGATGGTGGTAAGTGGAAGCAATAATGGTTTTCATCACACAGCCTTTGAGCGCTAGGTGGTATTGGGAGAGGTCCACTCGATGCCATTCATTGGGTGACAGGTAGCAGTGGGTAAATAGTGAAACCACTCACATCGGGCGGGTAAAGTTCAGTATCGGAGGCCATTCGATATGAGCATCAATCATCAGATTTGAAAGGGTCAGATCATACAATGGTTGCGGCGTGGATTTGATCAGGAGTTAATGGAGGGGCCCAATGGGAACTAATTGCGGATATACGGAAATTAATAACATCGGGTGTGGTGTGATTGGAGGAGGTTAACTTCTAATTAATCATAGATCAATTAATTAACATCGATTGTGGGAGGTTTTATTTATAAAGTTTATATGACAAACTTTGGGGATGGGATATTATCATTAAAGGGATTTAATAAATACATAGGGGAAAGGGGTTATTTTCCGAGATTTAATATACAAGTAAAATCAGCTGTTAATATGAGATGAAAAATAAAAGTGCACTAAGTATAATGCATTTAACCTTAATTTGTTTTTCATATTAAAACATTATAACTTAGGCTAAAGGGATTTTGTGGGGTAATTACTTTTCTTTAGCAAATAGTGAATTTGCTTAGGGAAAAGGGGTTTTTAGAGGAAGTGAATAAATGATGAAGGGGTGAATGTTTATGAGGGGTTTTTAGCACCTTTAACCTTATAAGTTATTGGGCCGAGGGTCCGGTCCCTCCAGAAGTCAGAGAAATGCTCTGAGCCCCTTTAACTCAAGGTTTTTGGAACCTTTTACTTGTGTGCAATTCATTATAATAAGGGGTAAAATGAATGAGGAAATTAATCATGCAACCTTGTAAATGTGCCTTTGTCATCAATGCTTTGCCAAAGTAATGTGATGATGAAAGAAAATGATTTGAGCTTTTAACTTAACCATTCATCATACATAGTTTTGCAACCAATCATCTACTTACCCACCTACACATCCTACCATTTTTACTTCTTTTATTAGGGTGCACTTAAACTGGTAAACCCTTATCAAACTTTTTCTTTTCTTTTACAATGGAAATCTATCGAAGTCTAACCTTATTACATCCAAGGGCTCAGAATAAATAGTTGAGCTTCTTCTATTTACTCTACCTATCTACTTATCTTCCAAGATTATAGAGTTTGGTCAGATTTTATTCTCTATCTATGAACATAGAAATTGAAAACATGAAATATCCAAGTTTACACTATCTGACCATTCATGGATTATGGCATAAGTGACAAGCTGCACACAATCTTTTATTTTTCACCAAAGTAAATAGTAGTGGCATTTGGACTTGCACACTTTCATGGTCTTTTTCTTTTCCTTGGAGTTCATTTTTTAGCTTTTTTGACCTTTTCTTTTTATTCTTTTTATCCTTTGATTTTCTTTTAGGATATACCCTCTTTACATTTTTCCATTTTTTTGAATTTTTCAATATGGAAAACATTTGCAGAAAGCAAAGGTATGTACATATTACAAAGATAAACTAAGTCAATCATAAATTATGACACCTATTGGTATCGGAACATAACACAGTGCAGACACTACTATGAATTTTATATTTGAATTTAGCACGAAGATTGTGATGAGTGACCATGCTTCACACTTCTTGAATGAGACAATTGCAGCTTTAACAAAAGAGTTCCAGATGCACCATCAAAAGAGTACGTCATATCATCCCTAGGAAAATGGAACTATCGAATCTTTCAACAAGATCTTGGCGAATGCCCTCACAAAGGTTTGCAATGTTAATAGGAATGATTAGGATGTGCACATACCAATGGTTCTATGAGCATATAGGATAAACTGTAAGAAATCGACTGGGTAAACACCATTTCGACTAGTTTATGGACAAGAAGCAGTGATGCCAATGGAATACATAGTGCCCAGCCTAAGGATTCCAGTAGTAACGGAAATGGTAGATCATGACATAATCAAGGAATAACTAGCACAACTACTTGCATTAGAAGAAGACTGCGTTTTTGGCTGGCTTTCATTAGCAAGTGCAAAATGCTAGGGAAAAGGCATGGCACGATCGTCACATTAAGCAGTGCACTTTCAAGAATGTCAATTTGGTCCTAATGTATGATAGCAAGTTTACCAAATTTCGTCGGAAGTTTCAGATGCATTGGCTAGGACCATATGTAATTAAACATATTTCAGATGGTGGCACAATTGAACTTGCAAAGCTAAACGAGGAAGTATTTCCTGAAAGGATTAATGGGAGCAGATTGAAGTTTTAAAGGGATGGTCTTGCCCCTGCATAATGACTACATGGCCACAGAAAATTCTTAGTGCTTCTGACAGTTGAAAGAGAGTGCCTGACTATAAAATACTTTAGCGAGGAAACATTTTATTAAATAAGGAGGGTTGTGTGATGTTTTGGATGACGGCGTGGGTGGAAGTTGTGACGAGGTAGCTGCTCCACAAGGAGGAGTATCACACAACCTACTTAGAAAGTGACTGTTGGAACAAATATAATTGATTTGATGGGGAATTTTCCGTTGAAAGGAGTGGGGGAAATGCATTTAAGGAACAAATCTAGGAAAATCCTCTGCCAAATTTGCATTTATGAGGAGGATGAGGGGGTATAGACAATTTGAATTTGAATTGGGTTATAAATATCACACCCCGCTCCACTTTTGGACACTTTTCGTCTTGAGAATTTTCTATGTGCTTTTGTGCTTAAAGAGCCGAGTGTGTTGCTATATGTCTGGTTTCCTAAGTTGGGAGGAAGTTGAACAATAGTTGTTGAAGAGAGGGTTAGGAAACATCATGACTGCACATTGCCTTCTATGCTACAACACCTAGGTTTCTAATGCCAAAGTATATTACCTCCACGACACATGAGAAAAAGTAGAGGAAACCATAACAGACCCTGATTCGACAATCGTCGTGGAAAGTTCCAACTGAGAAAAGAAAGAAGGGAAAAATGGATAAAGTAAGCAGTCAATGGAGCCTTAAGACTTGGCTGAGGAAAATTTGCATGAGGAGTTTGAGGATATCAGCACAGAAGCAATAGATCCAACTTCTCGGTTGCTACCATATATATCACCACGAAAGCCTACCTCCAAAGTAACTAAGGATCAAAACTCTATAAATTTTGAGGTATTCACACCATTGATTCTAGAGCAAGTACCTATTGAGGGTGAATTACATGCCTATGTACCATACCTAAAGATTGAAGATTGGGATTGGGGTGACATGGGAAATTTCCACAACTAGAACCCAGCAAGTATCTGAAGGCGGTATAATCCGAGGAGGCGAGCCTCACTATATTTGAGCCAATGAAATGGGTAGCCGATACTGAGTGCACATGATTTCCAAACATGTTGTATGTCCTAGAAAAATAACCATTTTTTTGGCTTGAGGGGACTTGGACCCAGGTTTTGAGTTAGTAGCGCTAACAAATAAAACCCTACATTACCAGCCCTTTCAGTAACAACCTCCTTAGCGCAGGCTGCAGTCTCCCCTCAGGCAGTATTGGGGATTCTAGAACTAGGTTTCCACATCAAAAAGGATATTTTATGTGGGGTTAAGGTGTTCCTTCAGTTTTAGACCTGATTTGACCTTCACGAACCCTTATTCCCAAAATTCCCAAACTTGAAGAAATTTTTAGTTAAATAGAGTTATGAACTTCGCATAAATGTCTAGTCATGCATAAATAACATATAATAGTAGATTTAGATCTTTGCAGAGCCATTAATACAAAAATATGGATAAATGGAATTCAAGTGAGCATAATTTTACAAAACACATAAGTATATAAATTGGACACAAAAAATTTTCAAATACTCTTTATTTTGTTAGATCTTCAATATATAGACTTTCCAGATCCTACACACACAGGTGTAAGGGCCCATGCACTCAGTTCTGGAGATACTGAGGTCTCTGCATACACAACTGCAGGATCCTTCCACTTTGTCCAAACTACACAAACATATTATGCTTACAGACTCAAAACATATCCAATCTTACTTATTTATCTATCTTATGCTTGCTAAGACACCCTTTTATTAACCTTTTCCTATTACAATACCACGGTCTGCAAACCATGGGCGGATCTCAAAACAATACCAAAATTTAAAGAGTCTTGACCTTCCTAAAATCTATTGACTCTTATTCTCCTACATGTTGCGTGCTCCATTCCTCAAAATGTGGAGACTTATCAATATCTCATCTTAGCAGCAAAAGAGATGACTACGAAAATGTTGGTCGAAGAAGTTCGATAGGAAACAGTACCATGCAAAGATGCGGCTCACCCAGTGAAGTCTTCACTCAGTAGCCCAAAAGAAAAGATCCAGATCATACCAGTGGAGTGACTCAAGGACAAGTGACTTATTTGTGTTGGGGGCCTATTGGGATGGGGTCCCCTGGGTCCAGTTTTGATAAGATATTGTAAAGTCTCCACATTTTGAGGAGTGGGGCATGTATCATGCAAGTCAATAGGAGTCCAAGGGTTTCATGAAGGTCAAAACCCCTTAAATTTTGGTATTATTTTGAGATCCACCTATGGTTTTCAGACCATGGTATTGTAATAGGAAAAAGTATATAAAAGGGTGTCTTAGAGAGTTGAAGGCAACAAATTGATAGAATTGGATTTGATATGTTTTGAGTCTGTAAAGGTACAATCTTTTATGTAGTTTGGGTGAAGGGGAAGACTCCTGTAGTTAAGTATGTGGAGACCTTTGTAAGTACACAGTTGAGTGTGTGGGCCCCTGTAGTTGTTTACATAGGACCTGGAAAGATTGTATATTGAAGATCTGAAGTAATAAAGAGTATTTGAAGAAATAGTGTTTCTAATTTATATACTTAAGTGTTTTCTATATTTACATGCAATTGAATGCCATTTATCTGTATTTTTGTATCTATCTCTCAGTGAAGATCTGGATTTAGTATTATACATTATTTTATGCATGATTAAACCCTTACACGAAATTCATAACTCTGTTTAACTGAAAAATTTCTTTAATTCAGGGATTTCAAGTATAAGGGTTTGTGAAGGTGAGGTCAGGCCTGAAGCTGAAGAAACACCCTAACCCCATGTCACATAGCCTTCTATATGTAGAACCCTATTTCTAGCATCCCCCAACACTTCCTTAGGTGAGACTCCAACGTACGCTAAGTGGGTTGCTGCCAAAAGGGCCAGTAGTGTAGGGTTTTGTTGGTTAGCGTAGCTCACTCAGAACTTAAGTCGAAGCCCCCTTAATCCAACACATACACAAAGTAACATGAACTCCAAATTGATGCTTCCCCTATGGGATGACATGTCTCCCTATCAATTTAGATATTTTTTAAACCTTTCCCCATTACGCGGAGGTGTGCCCGGACTCCGGTCATTTAGGCATAGAGGACGTCACACAACGACCATTATTGGATCTTATTTTATTGGTGCATATTTGCTCAAAACTCCTCCTGGGAAAAGGACACTCTTCACCACTCTAGAATGATCCCCACATGTGACCCCCTTTGGGATCACACACTCAACTCCTCCAAATAGTCTCGAAGACACCCATCAAGGTAGTTCTCCCAACACATCCCCATAGATGACCCCTTTGCATATAGATTTCCAAAAACGTTTTTCGATGGCAGGTAATGCATAGATCCCAATCTTAGCTTCACTAAATGTACTAGTTTTAAGTAAGCTAACCAATGACCCAATCACTCATGGCCAAAATTGGCCAACTATTCCCACCAAGCTTCTTTAGATATTCCAAAATTTGAAAGGTAGCAGGGCAAATACCGAGGGAACCATGTCATGGTTTTTTTCATATGGTGTTGATCTAATATTATCACTGACTATACTATTAAATTAAGACTATTTTAATGCACCATAACAGGACCTGAAATGAAATGGTATGTCGACCACCCTTCTACATCGTACATAGACTTTAGCCCATTAGCTACAACCTTCCTTACCTTATTCTAGCTTCTATTCTGCGATGATGTAGGTCTAGAACTCCTCACCCACTTGAAACAAACACTTGCTACTCATATCTCAGACCATATCCATGAATTGTGAAAATGGTGTAGTCTGTGGAAAACCTAGTTTGAAGATAAAGTCCTCTTGGACTTATTCCCGAGATGCCCCACATCTGAAATCTCTAAAGACATGGAAAATTGATCCCCCAATACCGAGGAAGAATAGATTAATAAAGCCCAATAGTTGGATCTTATCTCTACCTAGTCTAGGTACATTTACCATGTGCTCCCAGATAGCCTGTGCCTACAAACTTACAAAGAGATCCCAGGTGAATCCATGTTGGTTATAGATTAATTGGGCCCATATCCAAAAATCAACACAACAATAACTACCATTACCCTAGATATCCGTTCAATAGCCAAGAATTTGATGCCACAAAAAATGCGTAATCATTGCAACATATGGGGTATTATCATGGTCAATTTGCACCTATGTAGAATACAGTCAATAGGGTTAACCAATATCAACCCCTTCAAGGAGGCTCATATCGTACCCCACAGGGAAAACAATACTCCTCTTAGAATATGGACACGATGTCCTCTTCCCATAACCCATACATTAACCAGGTACAGGGCAACTAATATTCTCCTTTCCCATCACAACAATAGAATCACCCACCAATGCAAAACAATGCAAGGGTGAATCTAGTGAAACCTTCTCTCACTTCACAACAAAAATCAAAGGAACAACTGAGTTCAGCTAATCCTTCAAATTTTGTTAAGGAAAAACGAAAACGTAAGCCAAAGGGAGAACCCAAGTGATGGGTGGGGGGGGACTAGTAGCAACCCCCACGAGGACCCGGAAGGGGCAACCCCCACCAGAATCAAAACCAGGGAATGACAAACAATAACCCACAGAAACAAGGAAATAACACATGTCTATGGACTAATCATTCATGTGCTATCTATGGGGAATATGGCCACTATACCCACCACTATTCTCAAATTCATGATTTAAAAAGGATACCAGATAGTAGGGGGAAAGGAGGCCAACAAACTGTAGTGATGCAAGACCCCTTCCCCCATTAAGGAGTAGTTAACATACAACAACAAACTCCCCACCCTCATCCATCTGGAGGGAAATCCCATTGCAATCCTAATCATGATATTTTCAGGCTAGAGGAGGATATCCTCCTACAAATTCAGAATCAAATTTACGAAGCTCCCTGAGAGCCCAATCCATCAACCTCAGCTAGAGCGATACCTTTAGGGTCATTGAGCATCCCTCGACCTTCTGTAGAATCTATGCCTAAAATGGTCAAAGGACATTTATGGCATACAGGACACAACTCAGAACGTTCTCATAACTACAACATAGTCGATGACATAGCACAATCGCCATCATCTATGTCAGCATTAGAGGTCTTGCAAACATGCCCAACCCAATGGAAAGCCTTACTTTCTGCTCTAGGCACAATTGACCCAGCTGATTCTCATCTAATGGCCTTCAACCTGGATAAAGTTATTTTCTCATCATTTTTTGGTGTTGATGTCGCAAAATACACCTCACCATTGGTAACATTACTGACAATGTAGAACCATCTAATATGCACTTTTTCAACCCTTCTTGGTTCTATGGCATCAACCAATGAATCATATTCTTTCTTGTCACCCAACATAATCAAGTCTGAACCCTAACCTCAAGACCTGACACAACCCGAGTTAACACTAGATAATAATTTTCACTCATATGATGATATTCTAGAAGCCACGCTGGAACTTGAATTTTGATGGGATCCCATGCACCATTATTCATATTTTATACTTGAAAAAGAATTTATTCCCAATAATGCACAAACTCATGATATTTGCATCATTGAGTCAAAATGTTTCCTCCCATCAAGGAAGGTCAATTGGGTAAAAAATCCCATCCAAAAACCTAATTCATTTGAGGAAGTGAACATGTCAAACATTTCACCTACCATAAAGGTTGATATTTCAATCAAACATAGCACTATTGATGAGATCTCGATGAGGGAAGCATGCTCCCCAGAACAGGTAACCTCCTAGAAAGCCCTGTTGCCTGAATATAGGGACATTCCCACATGGCCATTTTTTGAGATGCCCAGTATCATCCCTTCGATCATGGAGCACCACACCAAGATGTCGCTTGATGCTTACCTAGTTAGGAAAAAGCAACATCAACTTCACTCTTTCAGAGAACCCATCAAGTGCGCCTTCCTGTGTTTTTGGTACATCCTTCTTTCTAGTTTTCATATTTTGATAGATGGATGTTTTCACTTGGGGTATTGGATTTCGAATTTATAGGATATCAACACCTTCACAACAAGTTAATTCCCTCAATAGAAATCAACACTTCAAGTATCATCGCCCACTCAGCATGACAAGCTTCCTCCACCTCCTTGCATATATTTCCATCACATCTATGAAATCAGCCATAGGGTTCACCATCTTGACCATGCTTACCATCACCTTCTATCTGCACATGGTAACTACCCACATTAGTTGATAGAGCCCCACCTGCATGGATCACCCCAATTCATATTCCCCTTCACACTATTGGTATCCATGTTCATCCTTTAGTCCCCGGAGTCATTTTACACACATGTATCAAAGATCAACCTCATACTTATCTTCTTTGCACCATGCATTCCTCCCCTATTCCTAGGCTTCCATCCTTGATCATAGAGTGGTTGAACTGCATGCACCATCACATGCTACACTGTGCCTACCTTCCACCTATATTACAATAGATGAATTTTATCACTTGATCCACCTCAACAACCCTAACACAGAGACCAACAAATGGGGCCCTTACCCTCTGTAGATACACCACATCTCCATATAGGTTACCATCATTATGGGGCACCTGTCTCTGTGGCTATACATCGAAACCATGCTCATATTCTTTTGGAACATGTACAAATATTTTTTACAAAAAAAAATAAAAATCTCCCATCCACATTTTTTGTTGTTCATATCTTTTACTCGACATAAATCTCTAGTCAGTATTGGTCGAATCTTACACCTAACTAGAAGTTTCTTTCCATTTCTATTCTTGTTAAAACATGTCTACACCCATCATGGAAATCCTACCAACTCCTAGGCTATCACCACCAGTAAAAAAAATTTGTCTGCAACCATTTGCACAACAAGCTCCGACCTCGGGCCCGTTGTCCATATCCTCTTGTATCAACGACTCTCACTATCATGCTTATCTAACCCAATTTGTTACAATATGTTCACACCTCATATTGATTTCCCAACTTAGCATGTCGGGAGGTTAACACTACTTCCCTGCCGACTTCAACACTTGCATTCCAGGATGGGGGTAGTATCTTGGATACTCCCCCTCTCAAAGGGATATCCTTGGGTGACACAGTGGGAAACATTATTGCCCATTAACGTCATTGGTCCCCTTGGAATTGAACACCAACAAAAAATTTCATGTCAATAGATGAGCCTCATCATTGGGTAATTATATGGGCCTTCATTCACCTACTATCTTAGTTAAACCAACTATTCTCATAACTTATTACATGCTTTTGATTATATTTTGTTTATGAGGTGAGTTAGACTTGGATATTTTGCTTTGTGGTCTAATGTGCATTTAATGCAGGATTAAAGGAGAAAATCAAGGAATTTTGGCAAAGACCAAGGTCAAAACTAAAATGGGAAAAGGGAGAGGGATTATAAGAGGCAAATCCTCCTCATTTAACACCCCTCCATTCAAATATCACTCCATCATCTCAGAGTGCAAACAACGTAATCATGAGGACTAGAAGGCAGCCGAGAAAGTGAGAGACAAAGTACCAGTTTATCTCGAGTTTGAGAGCCGAGCCTACCTAACTTTAAGGAATTCATTGGAGACTTCAGATGTATAAGTAGAGAGGCCTAGGACCTTATTAGGATTTGTATTTCCATTGTAAAACTTTACTCCATTTTCGACCTGCAATACTTGTGACAGTTCTTTTTATGTAATTTGTGGTTTTGGTAATAAGAATGAGTTTTGTTTTGAGCCAGAACTAAGTTAACTTAGAGGGATGAAGCTCTTGGGTTAGGGCCCAATGCTAGTAGCCAAGGGTCCTCTTGATTGTACATGTATGCTTAGTTTAGATTCATAGTTTAATTTCTACTTTCCTTATTAGATGCATTTTCATTACAAGTGGTGTAGATTAGATTGGTTGTGTGATAGTTTGCTTCCATTTGTGACTTATTGCAAGTAGCATGTTAGCAAGGAGAAAAAGGATCACCACAAGGTTTTTAGTAGGTTTATTGGCCTCACTTCCTCCCTCTAGGACTAAGACTTGAGGAAGGGACCCTTAAGCAGCCCCAAAACATAGATTTCTAGTTCTTTTATGAGCTTTGAAGTTTGATGTCTTTAACTTAGTATTTGGTTAATGTTGCAAGGTAGAGTTCATTTTCATCTTTTCCATCTCCATTTCTACAGTATATCTCACTCATGCTTTCAATCCCTTCAGCAACTTTCTTCATGCATAATAAAGGTAGTTAATTCATTAGTTCTGCTTTTCTAGTTTATGAAAATGTATCTTGTCGCATGACTTTTTGGAAGACCCACATGTTTTATGTAGAGTAGGCGCTTCAAGAGGAGACCAAGACTTTAGAGCCAATAGCCACCTTCCACTTCATCCACCTTAGCCATCGCTTATCTCCACAACCACCCTCACTAGTTTTTCATTTTTCTTCATTGAAATTCTCCTAAACACATTGAGAGAATCTAGCCATCTCTTATCTTGGATATTCACTCTTGAGTGCTCCTAGACCTTCTAACACTCCATTCCACCCATCACACACCTTCCCCAAGCCTCCCAACACCTCCAATACCTCACAATTAGCTCTCGCCTATATCCTATATGTTTCCTATAATTCCTACAGGATCATCTTGTAGGTATCTAGTACATCCTATAGGTTTTCCTGAAACGGCTTGTTTTGATGTTGAATTGATGGGAAACTTCCAGGAAGTCATAAAAATCCTACTAGGACCCCTCCACACCATCCAACCACTTCATAAACCTTCCATCCATCCCTAAACACCTTTTATCCACCTGTCACATCCATAAGAACAATTTGTTTGCATACTTGATTTTGCCTAAAAAGACCAAAAAAGTGAAAACAGATTTAGTTTAGTTTCTTTACTTGCACATTAGTATTGTTTCATGATTTTTATTTCTGAAACTTAGATGGTAGCATTTGTTTATTGTTGATTTAGAATTTCTGCTTAGCATAGCCTCTTAAAGGGTTAATTAGGGTATGGTGTGGCTTAGCATTACATGATGGATTTCTCCATTACTACAATAGAGTAACTCTCTTAGAGTAGATTTTCATTTCTTCCATCAAAAGAATCAAGATTCTTCTGACTCTATAAATGTCTGGCTTGGAATGCCAGTGGTCTCTCACCTGTTGAATAGTGATAAAAAGCAGAACCATCACTTTTACTTGTGCATACAACACTGTCACCTTCAAGTTTGTACGAACCCTGGGTTGATAAGTAAAGCTGGTAGCTTAGGAGTTGTATCATGCTTACTGTGATGCTGGTGCTCATCACTTTTTGGCGTCGTTGCGGGGGAGGTGTGAGTAGAACATGATTACTGCTTTCTTTTCTTCTATTTCTTGTCTTCAATATTCTTCTATTACTTTATTTCTACAAAGGTAATCTAGTTCTCTCATTTCTTTCATTTTGCATTATCTGCTTTCCTTTCCATTCTACAAGTAGGATTTCAATTCAGCAAGTAGCTTTTTCATTTTGTCAGTAATTTTCATTCAATCAACAATTTCAATTCTGCAAGTACTTTCCAAGTTTTAAAAATAATACAAAACCAACCCAAAAATATTTCCTTTCATGCCTCGTAGGAATAGGGACAACTTAGGGAAATTTTTGCCAAATACCCCCACTCCATCCAACATCCAACCTTCTCTCTTCTTCGGTGACTATGAACTGGAGGAACTCTTAGCTGAGCAACCTGAAATATTTGAAGAACCTACATAGGAAGAAGAAGGGGGACCCATTCCTACTAAAACAATGGCTAAAAGCTAAAATGACAGAGGGTATAGAGAGAGAGTTGAGGGTGCCTTCCTCATCAGGGAAACCAATGGGGAGACTAAGATGAAAAATATAAGCCCCTCTACCCTACCTCATTTCAATGGCCTAACCACAAAGGACACTCACACTTTCCTATTTAAGTTTGTTGTTATATGTCAAACCTATAACTATAAAGATGATGAGGAAAAGTTAAAACTCTTTCCATCTACCCTCAAGGATGCAGCATTGCTGGTTCATGGGTTTACCTGGAGATAGTATCACAACTTGGGATCAGATGCAGCAGGCCTTTAACAACAATATCGTGACTATTTTTGGTCAAAGGATACTAAAGAAGAAATTTTCAGGATGACCATAGGCCATGATGAATCGTTATAAAGCTACGAAGAAAAATTCTAGCTTAGTCACAAAAGGGTCAGGTGCACACTTGACCCTGAGTCACTAAAGTTGGTCCTGCTTAGGGGAGTAAGAGAAGATCCTGGATACCTTACATTTGTTAGCAAGAGGTGATATCTACCAATTACCCTATGAGGATATCAACGCTATCCTTATAAACCATTCTAGGGTAGCCACGAAAAAGGGTAGGGGTAGTCAACCTATGGCCAGTACATCAGCTTCCAACTCATCCATCAAGGGTGAAATTGGAAACATCCTGGAAGATTTCAAAAGTGAGATGCTGCAAACCCTTGTCTTGCAGCTGGA
This sequence comes from Pinus tabuliformis, assembly GCA_031772625.1. Lineage (NCBI taxonomy): Eukaryota > Viridiplantae > Streptophyta > Pinopsida > Pinales > Pinaceae > Pinus > Pinus tabuliformis. The sequence goes on from CM062811.1 coordinate 873,218,572, forward strand.
GACCATCAACATTAGGAGCAAGTAGGAGGAAGCACAGAGATCCTTGCCCATCTCTTTTCCCAGATGCACCAGAAGGCATCCCAGGAATGAATGCCCATTGAACTCTATTGAGATTTACGCGGTCTACGAAGAAAACCACTCCACACACAAGTTTCCTTCTTTACCTAGACTCAAAGTTGTATATCAAGGAGTTGAAGGGGTCACTAAGTAGCTTTACTACATTAACCAACGGAGACATCAGGGGCCTATACCATACTAGCCGGGCATGCAAGGGTCATCCCATGCATATTACAACCCCAACCAAACCACAACCATACCTTATTGGGGAGCCCATACTCATTCTTCTTGGTCTACACCCCCTCCTTGGTTCTATCCATCTCAGTATCACTCCTAGTCAGCCAACTAGTCTGTTACACTAAAAAATGTCACCATGGCTATCTTGTACACTCTGTATGTAAAGGGGCAGGTGCGTACCCCTGTAAAGGTCAAAAGGCGCGAGTTTCATCTTTAAAAAGTTACTTGTGGTCATTTCTAGAGCATTCTAGAAGGGTGTCCGACGTGTATTGAGCGCCTCCAGATGGTTCATGTACCCCTATGAAAGAGGAACTTATCCCATCAAGAGAGGAGCTATCCCATCCAAAGAGGGGATTATCCCATTGATGGTGGACCTGATTAACTTCCTCTTGAGCACTATAAATACAGGCATTGGGCCAGAAGGAGGGGAGGTTGAAAGCTAAACATTTCTAAGGGTAGATGCTGCTGGAATTAGGACTCCCATTTAGAAGCTTGTGAGGAGAGATTCCCATCCTTTCTTGTTTCATTTGGAAGTGGGTGAGCTTTGTCAAAGTAAAGGAGAACTCTTGATGGACCCTGGGAGGGACTTGCACAACACCAAGGCTCAGGTTGTAATTGTTCCTTTTGTTTCCTATTAATGCAAATGAGTCCATTCTTCTCAATAACTTGTTATTTATGAGTTGTTTCATGTACTCCTTGGTTTATATGTTAAATATGTTTTATTTTATGAGATTATCAAGTGCTATTTAATCGTTTGATTGTTAGTGAATGCAGGTTTCGAAGTGAAGGAGGAGCTCATCCGGATCAGCGAGACTGGACTACTACAACAGCGTTGGACTACAGGTAGGATCTAAACACTTGATTTCTTGTATGGTAAATGCATGTTTAGAGAAGGATTGCTCTTGTTTGTCTTGTTTGTCACTAGAGAGTCTTAGACTCCTAGGGAGGTTGGTTGTGTCCACACTATCGACTCTTTCCGCCTGACAAAATGGCGACTCCACTGGGGAATCCATTGATGTGAAAGTTTTTTCCTTTGTATGCAACTTTGATCTGAGAAAAGTCATTTATTTTCTGGTTTTTGGCTGTGTGACTTTGTATTTGGGTGGGCTAGCTTAGGGTTAAATTAGATTTAGTTTTTCTTGGTTTTTCCAGTAGTACGCACCCTCTGAGTATTGCACAGTGCGTACGTGTACGCACTGTTGCTGTGTGAAAAGAGCGGGCCCGCACCTGGCTTAACAGGTTGCCTGTGTACCCTGCTAAAAATCAAGAAATTTCCAATTTTTACATTTTTCCTCTTAGGTTTTGCTTTTTCTTAGTTTTTACTACCCAGATCCATTAGTCCCCTGTCAAAGATCTTCACCTGAACTTGTTTCGATAGCATTGAGTGTTTTAGTGGATTTTATAGAAGTTTAAGCCCTAGGGTTTGATTTTTGAGTAGGTCCTGTAGTGACTTTGGCGGTAGAAGTTGTCAAGCCTTAGATCTCTCTGGTTTTGTCAGCCTTCTTAGGAGTCGGACCTGTCATAAAAGTCTACCTGTGAGAGCAACTTACCTTTGAGTTGTCTCTTTGGCGAATTTCGAAGTGCTTGTTGATTGAGTATTGAATTCCATTTTACAAAAAGAACAAAAAGATTTGAGTTTTGTTTTCACTGGTTTTTTGATTCTGCATTAGCTGGTCCTTGGCTTGATTGTGGTCAAGTAAAACAACCTAGAATCATCCTTGTAGGCTTTTGCCTCGTTAAGTTTGTTTTAGAGTAAATTTCCTTTTGATTTGCTTGTGAGTCAATTTTTCATAGATTTTATAGATTTTGAGATTGTTTTTTGTTAAAATAGATTTATATGCTTTATTAAATAAGAAAAATACAAAAACATCTCCTTTGAAAAGTTTTGTTTCAAGTAGCTTTTGGAGTATTTTGAAAGAGAAAGAATTTTTCGTGCACGTAATGAGTGGTCATGTTTGTATGCTTGGAAAGATAAAGAGTTTTATTTCTTTGATTTTCGTTGCCAAGAGAGTTGTTTTTATATAAATTTGCATTCTCTAAACTTTCTTAGCTAAGAATTTCATTGAAAAAGAAAAGTAGTGTAAATCATCCTAAGTGCATCTTTGTAGTGGTTTGAGTCGAGTCTACACACCATTGGTTTCATTTCCGCTACCTTTTGTCTTTAAAGAAAACCATAAAAAATTAACGCTTAAAGTAAAATCAACATAGTAACTTTTTCTTTTACTAGGGCTCTGAAGCACCAATATAGATCAGGCTAGTGTCTTAGAGTAGGAGAGTAATTAACTCTCCAAGACAGCAAAACCAAACAAGTAGCTTATCTTGTGGTAGAATAAATCCAACTGTTGCATTTATACTCTGGGAAAGCTCCTCTTAAAGGAGAAGCACGAGCTCGTGTCCGAACTAGTGAGGGGATCAATCCTCTCTCGTTGGGAACGACGCCAGACACACACGTATTACAAACGGTAAACCTCGGATTAACCATTGTCGAGGAGCCAGGGGTGACTTATCGGTAAACCTTGGATTGTTGTCAAGGAGCCGGTAAGGGGATTGAGCTTGATACTCTGCCCTTGCGTGTTCTTGGAGTTTAGACTGTTCCCCCAGGTGTACTTGCCGCTGTTGGTAACCTTAGTGGCCATAATCTTAGGATTCTACCCAAGGTGACGGTGGAGGGAAGATCCCACTGTACCTGGAGCAGACGTCGGCTATACTCACTTGGATTTTCCGGGGGGTTCACTTCACTCGAGACGGTTAAAGTGGAGGAACTTGTGCCGGCCTATTCATTAAGTAGGTTGCCGGGGTAACTGTTCCACCCTCCACTTCTGTACTGAATTCGGCAATGTTGGGTTTCATCTCCAACTAGTGTTTTCGGTCCGGAAGGCTACTGTTTGTGCATGGTTTGACGCCCTAGATTCTTTTGGCGTGTGATTCAAATATGTTTGGTTCTTTAGCGACTTTAGGTGGTTTGATTTGAGATTTTACTTTGTTTTCGTGTGTAGTAGTTAAAAGTTTTTAGCTGTGGCGGAATTACCGAGACAGTCCCGTAGACTTCGGGGCAAGTCACCTGAGATTGTTACCGGAACTGATTTGTTGAGGAAACTCCGTAGATCACGGGGTGGACCTCCTGAAGACGTCCCGGGTCAGTACGAAGGATTGAAGGTCCTTGTAACTCCTCCTAGTGGCAGTAGAGTACGATCACCTGAAGAAGGAGAGTCTTCCTTGGTAGTCCATCCAGATTACCAAAGTCTAGAGACAGGTTATAATCCCGAAGCTGTTACAGTTTCCGAGCTTGCTGGTAGTTTTTCATCTACTAGTGATTTAGGTGAGGAACCTGAAATATCTGAGCTTGTTACTCCAACTTCTAGTGTTCCAGATTCACCAAGAGTAGAACGAGTTATCATCGAAAATCTTCCTACTGGTTTGATTGCTATTGAAGAACTTGCTCCAGAGGAAGAAATAGGCGTCTCTAACCTTGAAGATCAACTTACTATTGATCTAAGGGAGCGTGAATCTATCTTTTACAATCCTCCTAGAAGTACTACTTGGTACCTTTCGTTAACTAACTATTTAGACAACTCAGGGTTAAGTTTTTCTTCACCTCGTACTCCTTTTCCACCCGGAGGTATTTATACTCCTGTAAATATGTATGGTCAGTCGTCCGTGTTCACTCAATCTTCTGAATCTTTCTTACACGGCGGTCTTTATGTTCCCACCGGGTATCAGTCACTTTCTGGTACCTTTGCGGGGGCATCTCCTCAACCCATTGATCATGGGTTATTAGCTGGAAACAATGGTAATAGACCGTTGGGTGTAGGGGACATTTACATGATGTCAGGAGCAGTTCCCGTTTCTCAACCTCAAGGTGGCCAATTACCGCCTGGGGGGCAGCCTCAATTAACGCCTGGGGGGCAACCTCAAGGTACAAAAATTGTGTCTGGGGGGCAACCTCAAGGCCAGTATGTACCTATGGTACAATACATGCCTCAAGGTCAACCCCAGCCTCAATATGTACCCCAAGTTCAACCCCAGTATCAGTATTTACCCCAAGGTTATCAACCTCAAGGTCAATACTCGAGTCAAGGTTATCAACCACCTCAGTGTCAGTCTTATGTTCAAGGTCCGGGAAATGTACCTTTCAATTATCAACCCTACCCTCAACCTGGTTACGGATCTCAATATCCTCAACCTGTTACGGGTCAATACCCCGGAATGATAGTGTGGGATCCATCACAAGGTCAACAGGTGTTGCAGCCAAGTGTACAGTTGTTACCTCAAACCGGACAACCCGTAGTTTCTGGTTCACCCCAGCAACCGCAACCTGTCCAGTCAAATGTTCAAACTTCTGTAACTTCGGTAGTTACTCAGCCGCCAATTGCACCTAGTACTCCATCTCAAACGGCTGCTGCAACTACCGCAACATCTGCCGCACTTACTTCTGGAGTATCGACAGCTCCTGTTTCTACTCTCTCTGTAACTACTCCTTAGGCATCTTTACCCTTATCTGGATCTACGATTCAAACTACGGTTCAGATGCCTGTAGGTCAGCCTGGTATAAGTACGGTTGTCACTACTTAACCACAATTTGTTCATCAACCATACCAGGGACAGTACCAATATGGGCAAGCTGTCCAGCAGCCAGTTTACCAGTATCAACCATATCCTGGGTATACTTATCAACAACCTCAGCAACCCCAGTATGGTCCGGTTAATCCTGGTTTTCCAAGAGGATACAATATCCCGAATGCAATGCCTATATCCTGGATATCCTCCTCCTGGGGCTGGTGTCATGACTCAGAGTTTTAGGGATCCGAACCAGCAATGGCCATTTATCGAAACTTTGGATTTACCAGACTTGTCGCGCCTAACGAACGATCCAATCAATTATCTTCCGTTCTGGCCGGCAATGCCAAATAAGTTGCCCAGTGATATACCCAAGTTTGAAGGTAAGTCTGGAGAGGACCCGTCGAATCATGTGATGACTTACCACCTCTGGTGTGCTTCAAATTCTATCTCGGATGATTCGATCCGCTTACGTCTTTTCTAGCGTATACTGATTGGTCTCGCGGCCAAGTGGTACATTGAGTTACCACGGGCCTCTTTTTACAATTTTAGCCAGTTAGCTACCTCGTTCTTAACTCACTTTCAGTTGTCGGTCAGATACGATAACGGCACGGAGTTATTAACTTCTCTAAAACAATCGACGTCCACGTATATTTCCAATCACATTCATGAGTGGAGACGTCGAAGAAGGTTAGTGAAATTTTATATTCCGGACCAAATCTTAGCTGAATGGTTTGTTAAATCATTATTACCGAAGATTACTGAAGATGTAGCTAAGGCTGGAGTAGTTACTGAGGAGCAGGTCATTGCTCAGGTGCAGTACCTTGACTTAGTTTATACTTAGTCGGGTACGTTACACGAGAAGATCCCAGATCTTCCAAAATCGAATCAAATCGCTGCTGCTCCTTCGGGATCTCATGCTGCTGATGGTATGATTGGTACGGTGAACACAAAGAGCAAGAAGAAGTCTTCCAAGAATTCTACTGCTCCTATAATCACCTTGCCTGATTCCCCGACAGGAGAGTCTTCTCCTGAACTTTCCACCGATATTCATGCTGTAGAGTCATCTACGGCCAAATCAAAAAACGGTGGAAAGAAGAAAGGAAAGAAGAAGGCTAAAGCAGACAAGGCTCCAAAGGAGAAAACAGAAAAGTCAGAAACCAATGACGAAAAGCACAAACCCCGATATCCTTGTCTTATTTGTGAAGAGGATCATTTTACAAGAGATTGCCCTCATCGAGCCGAGGTTGTGAAAATAGTCAAAGGTTCTCCCACTCCTGCTGTGTTGAAAGATCCCTTTCCAAAGCAGGAGAGTAAGATGATAGGTTCTTCCTCGACTGCCAGTGAAGAACCCATTTTGATGATGTCTCATGTGAGGATTGTGACTCGGTCGCAAGATTATGGTAGTAAGAATCCTGTTGATGGTAAGGAAGCAGAATCTTCTCATTCTAATCCATCAACCTCAGCTCCTGGTTCCGATCCACTACAGATCGAAAAACCTAACCCGGACTTAGTAATCAAACCGCCCGCCAAGGGTGTACTTCGAAGGTCTGCTCTTAATGCACATGCAAGAGCAGCCCAGAATTACAACATTGTTGAGGATTTAGCTGTTTCACCCTCTGCAATGTCGGCTTTAGAAGTGCTGCAATCATGCCCAACACAACGAAAATTACTTTTGTCGGCTATCGGAGCTGTTCATGTTCAGGACCCGAATCTGATAATCTTCGATCTAGAAAGTAGTACACCGCGCCTACCCCATCAAATGGCTTTCCAGATTCCAGTGATAGTCAAAAATAGGCCTATTCATCGGACTGTAATTGATGGGGGAGCTTCCACGTGTATTATGTCGATTCAGTGTTGGAGATCGCTTGGTTCTCCTTCACTGAACCAATCCCCGACCATCCTTAAGGCCTTTGATGGTCGTGGGTTCCGTCCGTTTGGTATTCTACAGGAATTGCCTATAGGGGTAGAAGGTAAAACCGTTAGTCTGGATGTGGAGGTGGTTGATGCCCCTCTAGACTACAACCTTCTTTTGGGTTGAAGTTGGTCATATGCTATGACAGCGGTCATTTCATCGGTCTTCAGAGTAATAAATTTCCACATAACAGCAAGATCATGACAATTGATCAGCTGACATACTTTTCATCCAACCCAGCCTCTTCAGAGAGTATCCAGCATGTCGGTAAGACGACAATCCCTTATAGGGACGTTGGCGTAGGTTTAGTTAAAGATTCCGGTTTACTGGGAACTTTTCCTTTCCCTCCAATCAACGCAGACCCTTCATTTGCATCAATTCATATGATTACATTAGACACCATTATTTACGACGATCCTTGGATTGTCCCATCTGAATCTGAGATAGACTCATTCGGTGATGCTATGCCTTTGAGTCCATATGAAATTGCTTATGAAGCCGTCGTGTCTTTTACCGAGTCGCGTTCAACCCAAATCGACCAAATGAATGTGGTCAATGAGGAATCACTTTTCACATCAACCTCAGAATGGATAGCATTTCCCGAAGTCGTGTCATCTGATGAGCAACTTCGCGAAATCCTAAGTGTAGACGATCTACCATGGGAAGATCTCCATCATAGATCTTCGTTTTTACCTGAGGGTGATGCTTTTGAAAACGATTTTTCATGTATTTTTACCGCTGAATATGTCAAAGACGCTCAGAATCCAACGAAACATCCTGATTCAGAGTTGAATTTAGGGAATATTTCTCGCACTATTCCCATTGACATTTCAGTGAAGCCCGGAATTGAGGAAAACATTCATATAGGTGCCTCATGTACAGAAGATGAAATTCAAACTTACAAGGCCCTATTCCAAGAATTCCACGATGTGTTTGCCTGGTCTTACGAGGAAATGCCAGGAATCGATCCTGCCATTGTTGTTCATGAAATAAAGACCTACCCGGACGCTAAACCCGTCCGGCAACGGTTGCGTCAGATTCACCCTCGAAAAGCAGCTGCGATTAAAGCAGAATTTGAAAAGCTGTTGAAAGCAGGTTTCATTTATCCAATCCCGTTAACGGATTGGGTATCGAATATTGTTTCGGTTAACAAAAAACAAGGAACAATAAGAATCTGTATCGACTATAGGGATATAAATCGAGCTTATCCAAAAGACAACTATCCTACGCCCTATATCGATCAAATAATTGATGATTGTGCCGGAAGTGAAATGTTTTCCTTTATGGATGGTTTTTCGAGCTATAATCAAATCAATATTCTACCTGCCGATCAACCAAAAACGACATTCATTTGTCCATGGGGGACATTTGCTTACTGCAAATTACCTTTTGCGCTTAAGAATGCCGGAGCTAATTTTCAACGGGTGATATCTTATGCATTTCATGACATCAAGCACATTGTGCAACCGTACCTCGATGATTTGCCTGCTCATTCTTTACATCGAGCTGATCACCTTGTCCAATTACGAGCAATCTTTATGAGGTGTAGGCATTATTGTATTCAGTTGAATCCGCACAAGTGTGTATTCTTTATAGAAGCGGGTCGATTGCTGGGATTTGTTGTTTCAAAAGCCGGCATTCGCGTCGATCCCTCGAAGGTCGAAGCCATCATCAAATTTCCTCCTCCTTCGAGTTTGTGCCAACTCCAAAGTTTGCAAGGGAAAGCAAACTTTTTACGCCGATTCATTCCAAACTACGCCGAGGTCACTAAGGGTTTTACACGGTTTTTGAAACAGAACGCTCAATTCTTTTCGGACGAGATTGCCCAACAATCTTTTGATGCACTTAAGCATGCATTGACCCATGCACCGTTGTTGCATCCTCCCAACTACAACCAGGACTACTTCTTATACCTCGCAGCTTCGCATTCCACTATTGGAATGGTGTTAGTCCAAGAAGATGAATTCGGAATGGAACATGTGATATATTATCTTAGTAGGACGTTAAACCCCACTGAGCTAAAATATTCGCATGTGGAGAAATTGGCCCTGGCAGCCATTCAAGCTGTCCAGCGTTTTCGTCACTACATTCTTCTCCGTAAAACTACAATTATTTCGGATTGCAACCCTATGATTTATATTTTGACTAAACAACTGCTAGGGGGCAAGTACTCTAAATGGATCGTTATCCTGCAAGAGTTCGACTTGGAGTTCGAGAAGTCCAAGTCTAAGAAATCCTTAGTTTTTGCGGAATTGATGTGTGATTTCCCGCGTGCTGACACAGAAACTGTGGCAGAGGAGTCCATTGCGGACAAATCTTTGTTTCTTATCAGTACTTTAGATCCGTGGTATGGGGATATAATCATCTATCTCCAAACCCAAACCTTTCGGCCTGAAGCTTCAAAGTCAGAGCGTCGAAAAATTCGGTTTCAATCCCAGCAATACAGAATTATTGGAGATGCACTTTATCGCCGGGGGGCAGACTCGGTTTTTCGACGTTGTTTAACTCATGAAGAGGCTGAGAGGGTTTTGAATGATTGTCACTCTGGAGCGTGTGGTGGTCATATGTCTGGGTATGCCACAGCTCAGAAGGTGTTGCGTGCTGGCTATTTCTGGCCGTCCATATTTAAAGATTGTATCATTGCGGTCCGAAAATGCCACAACTGTCAAGTGTTTGATCACAAGATGCGCGTACCACCTGCTCCTCTCCATCCTATAATTGCCGTTGGTCCTTTCTCCAAATGGGGTATCGATTTTATTACTTGTAACCCTCACTCGGCTGGGGGGCATGCGTATATCATCCTCGCGGTTGATTATTTTACTAAATGGGCCGAGGCGATGCCTACATTCGACGCAAGCGGCAAAACAGCTGCAGTTTTCGTATTCAATCACATTATAACTAGGTTTGGTGTCCCGCAAGCGATCATCACTGACCATGGGAGCCATTTTCGAAATATCATGATGACTGAGCTTACAAGCCAGCTTGGTTTGCGCCACGATAGCTCTACTCCTTATTATCCGCAAGCCAATGGTTTGGTTGAGTCTATCAACAAAGTTCTGGTTATCATGATCCGATGAATCATTGGTATTCATTGGTCGAATTGGCACAACATGTTATTTTCAGCGCTATGGGCATACCGAACTTCAGTGAAAACTTCAACAGGGTTCACTCCTTTCCAGCTAGTTTATGGCTTGGAAGCTGTGTTACCCATTGAATGCGAAATCCCATCACTTCAAATGGCTGTCGAATTACTCCCAGCTACTTCCGAAGAGGAGAAACGTTTATTATACTTAGCTTAATTAGATGAGACTCGACGTGACACTGCATTGGCAATCGAGACTCACGCGAAGCGAATGAAATCTCAGTATGATAGAAATGTGACCCCTCGAAGTTTTTCGGAGGGAGACCTAGTGCTATTATATGATCAAGCTAACGATAAGCTAGGTGCTGGAAAATTTGTTCCTATGTGGCATGGACCCTACATTGTAAAGCGAAAGCTAGCAAAAGGGGCCTATGAGCTGGTAGATTTTGATGGGGACTCTTTGGGTAAACCCAGAAATGGACTTTACCTTAAGAGGTATTATGCTTAAATGATGGGTATGGAGAATTTTTAGTTAGGTTAGGTTTTCTTTCTAGCTAGTATGTTTGTTAGTTTAGATAGTGTGCTTAGCTTAGAAAGTGTGTTTTTCGTCGTTATTCTGGCTTATCTTGGTTTTACTCTTGATATTGCAAATGCCGACGCCTCTCCAAACGTACATTGGATTTGCCGATGGTGCTTATCGTAGTACACAGAATATCTCTTCCGCAGCTTGGGCTATCTATTCGCCCTCTGACGAGTTAGTTTCTATGCATGGGGTGAGCCTCGGTCAAACAACAAACAACATTGCAGAATACAGTGCAGTGGTTGAATTATTGTCTGAATCTATTTCATTTGGAATTCGACGTTTGATAGTGAGGTTAGATTCTGAACTCGTTGTATTACAGTTTAATAGAGTATATGCCATTAGAAATCCTGTGTTATTAAGGTTGTTTTTGAGAGTGCATCTCTTGGAACGTGAATTTAATTACATTGAATATCAGCATATTCCAAGGTCTTTAAATACATTAGCAGATGCAATTGCTTCTCGAATGTTGGACAGACATTTGCGATAATCATGCAAGTAAATTTAAAAAACATTTCATCACATATGTTAAACAAGATAAGCTGGTAATAATGATATATATATATATATAGATAGGAGTGTGTCAAAAATATACATCATCTTCGATCATAGGTTGAAAAACACCTTATGATCGGCAAAAATGATAAGTACAAAAAACCAAAAATGTCATATGTGTCTACAAAAGTGACTAGCCAATCACTGATGGTGCTCTCTATACGAGACCACTGCCCGCGCTACCCTACACAGGAACCTCCTGAAAGGTCCTGGGACTGCGACCACATAGCGCTGAAGTCGAATAGGAATGTCATCTATGGTGGTCTCTGGTATATCCGACGTCAGACGCTCTAGATCCTATTCCAACTGGGCTAAGGTCTCTGCGGCTGCATCCTGTGGGGCTGGTGCTGGTACAGCTGGTACTCTTCTCTCAAAAGCCCGGAGATTGGCCGGACGCCGTGGACCTACATCTGAATTTTGCATTTTTCCACTGTCAGTTTTGAGACGATATATATAAAAAACAAAAAAAAAATATATAAATTAAAAACTTGTGAAAAATGAAGTACCTCTGTCGTCCCACTGTTCTCCCTGTGGAAGAACCATGTACGGATCATTCCGAAAATCCATTCCGGCATAGGGAAAATCCTGAATAGCAAAGACCTGGCCCTCTAGCCAGTGTAAGTAACCATCAGGAAATCGAACAACTGTCGCGCCCTCATCAGGATGCCAGGCCATTACCGCAACCCATCTCGTCAACTTAGGCTCCCGAGGAGCCCCAAATGGAACAGTAAGATGTTGGGGGATCAGCATTGGAACTCTCTCTAGGGCAAAGCTCACAGCCAAAGGCCCATATCCAAAGGTCTTCAATCGTCCGGTCTTTGCCCTAGTCAGTTGGCCCTTCATATTGGCCAACACAGCATCGCACCAGTTGAAAATGGTGCCTTGGTAGCAATCAATCGCCATCCGCATTTGGGACCCGGTGGCATTGTGCAAGGCAGCTGCGCTGCAGAGTCTGGTAACAGTAAAGGCTATCACCATAAGTTCAGGTCGGGATATGTATTTGATTTCTATCCCCTTCTCCTGGTTTTGATTGTTTCACCACTCTAGCCGGAGACTAGTAAGGGATTGGCCAGTCGGCCTAGTCCTGAATAGAGAGAGTTGCTCGCCCCTGTTAGGAAAGCCAGTGAGAAAATATATGTCGGAGGACTCTATCTCGAGTTGGTTCTCTCCGATGTAGAAGCATTGATCCTGAATGTTCCACCTTTCAACCAGCCACTCAAGGAATGCCACCTGGCCCCTCATGCCAGGTATGGCCCAGTATTTGTACAGACCGCATGCTTTTAGCGCATCAATAGAAGGTTGATGATTTATTGCGGCCAAATCAACGTCCTTGTGTTCTCTTTCTCTCCAATCTAGCATGGTGACTGCCCTACACACCAAAAAACAATAGTTAGAATTCATTAAATAAAACTTGGTTGGTTGAAATTGGAGTTTGGGGTTTCAAAATGCGTGTTTCACGGGGTACGCACCCCGCGTTCAGAACACAGAGAGGCGGTACGCAGCTGGTCTGAAGGCGGGCTGCGTACCCCGACCTTTTTCCTATATACAAAAAGGTTGGGGTACGCAGGTCACCCATGGGGCACCTGCGTACCCCGAGAAACATATCCTAAAACCCTAAACCCCCTAAAAAATCAAACTAAAACTTGAAATGAAATTCTAAACGGATGAAATTGAAGAGGAGGATGTTGTGGAATACCTGAAAGAGACGGCGCTCGATTCTGACGGTCGGATTCTCCGCAATGTCCACGGGAAGTTTCTTGCCAAAAGCCCTTTTCTCAACCTCAACAGTAAAATGGTAAAAATGACATGGTAAAAAGTCTTTTTATAGGTTTTTTGGATGAATGAATGCTAAGTTTGTTTATTTTTCACCATGAAAGGATATTTTTCAATGTATTTTTGCCTATCTTAAACAGGTATGAGTAATGTGTTGTTATTGTGCAGGACAAAAGGATTTAGAGGGAAAATTGTCATTTTTCACGAACCAAAACATCAGAGTCATCTTTTAAGCCCTTTTCTGACTCCTAAAATATGAAAAGATTGCCGAGCGTTTCTTTTACACTCGTTAAAACGGAATTAAAAGACGGTCCCCTTATAGCCCTTTTCTGACCGTAAAAACAGGAAAAGATTGCCGGGTTTTTGTCGTTTCAAACTCGATACTGGAAATAAAATGACGTGTCCTTGATCGCTTTTTACTTTTCAGGTCAGTGACACTAATCATGAAAGTACTCCTTGGTCGCGAGATCAAGCGGTTCTCCCAGGTATTATTTTATACTTTTTCGGGCTTGGGGGACACAAATTTACGAAAAAGTTCAACCTGGAGTCTTCTTAAGTTTTTCAGACTCTCTAAAATTGAAAAACGCCGAGTTTCTCCTATACTGGGCTCGTTAAAATTTCACAGTAAAGGGCCTGTTCAATTACAAACAGGAACAAACCACTCCTTCCTAGGGTTCGAATCAAAACTAGGTTGGACTCATCCGAAGGGTGAGCTTATAATCAAGCATATGTTATCCTCCTCAAGCTTGTAAAAAATAAAGAGGTACTTGCCAGAAATGGTGGGGGAAAAGAGAGAAGAATGAGCCTATTTGTTATCCTTTGTCTCAAAAGAAACCTTATTACCACTCTTGAACACGACACTTTTCATTCACCTAGGTTGGGAAATCCTTTGCCTCACAGTTGATCAAACCACATTGAAAGTCTTCAGCCGGGTTCCAGGGATTAACTTTGAGTCATTCGTTACCAAGCCATCTATTGTGTCGTTATGTGTTCAAGAGGTCTGCAAATAAAACTTTCATCTGCAAAATACTTGTCATCCATTTTGACCATCCCTGAGTCAGTCCTTACAACAACATTTTCTCCAACTTGAACCATGATTTCGTGTTGTGGGCCTGCCTGCAACGGGTCGCTTTCTATCGACATCACCACAGTATCTAGAGAGATGACTTAGAAATCGTCAGTACCTTGAAGTCTGCATGCATCAATGGCAGGCTTCTCGCCTTTGACGTCAGTTTACATCATTGACTTTCGATCGAAGGATTCCATGAAATGTTCGACATCAACTCATTCATTCACATCTCATGGATTGTACTGGGTACTTTGAGAACCATTGACATTACTGGTGGTCTCTCTCACACTTATTAACAGTTTACATCATCGACTGGTAATCAAGTGGTTTCTACCATGTTCGACATCAACTCATTTATTCGCATGGCTAGAATCGTACCAATTCGGGAAGTAGAAATGAAGACCCTGGATCTAGTTCCCACCATCCAGGCTGCGAGGAGTTTTGTATTCATTATATAGTAGACCAATTATAAATAGATGGCTGCGTCCATACTGTGTCTACGCAAGTCTATGATTATGATGTACTGCAAGATCATTCCTGTATCAGAGTAGTTAGTCTGTTAGTTAAATTTTTGATCTGAGTATGGGAATGCCTACCTCAGCGATGATATAATCTTGTACATGTATTTTGTGTTGAAAATTGTAGGTTCTGACCAGGCTCTCCATGAAATAATCCTTGAAATGATAAAGCGCTTCACCCTTCCTAGATAATACAAAACCCTAATTTACTACAGGCTTCGCACTTTAGGGGGCAATCTGTTACACTAAAAAATGTCACCATGGCTATTTACAGTTAGTATGGCTCTATCAACAGTCATGCTAACCTCCTGGGCAAGTCTTATACCTCTGCTCTCCATGTCAAACTCCAAAAAGAGAGAAAGTCTTTGTAAATGTGTTTATCTCTGGGTACGCAGATTCTCTCAGCCTTACCTGCGTATACGCACCTAATGTTCACAAAAACTGCGTACTTGTACGCTCTGTATGTAAAGGGGCAGGTGCGTACACCTGTAAAGGTCAAAAGGCGCGAGTTTCATCTTTAAAAAGTTACTTGTGGTCATTTCTAGAGCATTCTAGAAGAGTGTTCGACGTGTATTGAGCGCCTCCAGATGGTTCATGTACCCCTATGAAAGAGGAACTTATCCCATCAAGAGAGGAGCTATCCCATCCAAAGAGGGGATTATCCCATTGATGGTGGACCTGATTAACTTCCTCTTGAGCACTGTAAATACAGGCATTGGGCCAGAAGGAGGGGAGGTTGAAAGCTAAACATTTCTAAGGGTAGATGCTGCTGGAATTAGGACTCCCATTTAGAAGCTTGTGAGGAGAGATTCCCATCCTTTCTTGTTTCATTTGGAAGTGGGTGAGCTTTGTCAAAGTAAAGGAGAACTCTTGATGGACCCTGGGAGGGACTTGCACAACACCAAGGCTCAGGTTGTAATTGTTCCTTTTGTTTCCTATTAATGCAAATGAGTCCATTCTTCTCAATAACTTGTTATTTATGAGTTGTTTCATGTACTCCTTGGTCTATATGTTAAATATGTTTTATTTTATGAGATTATCAAGTGCTATTTAATTGTTTGATTGTTAGTGAATGCAGGTTTCGAAGTGAAGGAGGAGCTCATCCGGATCAGCGAGGCTGGACTACTACAACAGCGTTGGACTATAGGTAGGATCTAAACACTTGATTTCTTGTATGGTAAATGCATGTTTAGAGAAGGATTGCTCTTGTTTGTCTTGTTTGTCACTAGAGAGTCTTAGACTCCTAGGGAGGTTGGTTGTGTCCGCACTATCGACTCTTTCCGCCTGACAAAATGGCGACTCCACTGGGGAATCCATTGATGTGAAAGTTTTTTCCTTTGTATGCAACTTTGATCTGAGAAAAATCATTTATTTTCTAGTTTTTGGCTGTGTGACTTTGTATTTGGGTGGGCTAGCTTAGGGTTAAATTAGATTTAGTTTTTCTTGGTTTTTCCAGTAGTACGCACCCTCTGAGTATTGCACAGTGCGTACTTGTACACACTGTTGCTGTGTGCACAGAGCGGGCCCGCACCTGGCTTAACAGGTTGCCTGCGTACCCTGCTAAAAATCAAGAAATTTCCATATTTTACATTTTTCCTCTTAGGTTTTTCTTTTTCTTAGTTCTTACTGCCCAAATCCATTAGTCCCCTGTGAAAGATCTTCACCTGAACTTGTTTCGATAGCATTGAGTGTTTTAGTGGATTTCTTAGAAGTTTAAGCCCTAGGGTTTGATTTTTGAGTAGGTCATGTAGTGACTTTGGTGGTAGAAGTTGTCAAGCCTTAGATCTCTCTGGTTTTGTCAGCCTTTTTAGGAGTCGGACCTATCATAAAAGTCTACCTGTGAGAGCAACTTACCTTTGAGTTGTCTCTTTGTCGAATTTCGAAGTGCTTGTTGATTGAGTATTGAATTCCATTTTACAAAAAGAACAAAAAGATTTGAGTTTTGTTTTGACTGGTTTTTTGATTCTACATTAGCTGGTCCTTGGCTTGATTGTGGTCAAGTAAAAGAACCTAGAATCATCCTTGTAGGCTTTTTCCTCGTTAGGTTTGCTTTAGAGTAAATTTCCTTTTGATTTGCTTGAGAGTCAATTTTTCGTAGATTTTATAGATTTTGAGATTGATTTTTGTTAAAATAGATTTATATGCTTTATTAAATAAGGAAAATACAAAAACATCTCCTTTGAAAAGTTTTGTTTCAAGTAGCTTTTGGAGTATTTTGAAAGAGAAAGAATTTTTTGTGCACGTAAAGAGTGGTCATGTTTGTATACTTGGAAAGATAAAGAGTTTTATTTCTTTGATTTTCGTTGCCAAGAGAGTTGTTTTTATATAAATTTGCATTCTCTAAACTTTCTTAGCTAAGAATTTCATTGAAAAAGAAAAGTAGTGTAAATCATCCTAAGTGCATCCTTGTAGTGGTTTGAGTCGAGTCTACACACCATTGGTTTCATTTCCGCTACGTTTTGTCTTTAAAGAAAACCATAAAAAATTAACGCTTAAAGTAAAATCAACATAGTAACTTTTTCTTTTACTAGGGCTCTGAAGCACCAATATAGATCAGGCTAGTGTCTTGGAGTAGGAGAGTAATTAACTCTCCAAGACAGCAAAACCAAACAAGTAGCTTATCTTGTGGTAGAATAAATCCAACTGTTGCATTTATACTCTGGGAAAGCTCCTCTTAAAGGAGAAGCACGAGCTCGTGTCCGAACCAGTGAGGGGATCAATCCTCCCTCGTTGGGAACGACGCCAAACACGCACGTATTACAAATGGTAAACCTCGGATTAACCATTGTCGAGGAGCCAGGGGTCACTTATCGGTAAACCTTGGATTGTTGTCAAGGAGCCGGTAAGGGGATTGAGCTTGATACTCTGCCCTTGCGTGCTGTCAGAGTTTAGACTGTTCCCCTAGGTGTATTTGCCGCTGTTGGTAACCTTAGTGGCCATAATCTTAGGATTCTACCCAAGGTGACGGTGGTGGGAAGATCCCACTGTACCTGGAGCAGACGTCGGCTAGACTCACTTGGATTTTCCGGGGGGTTCACTTCACTCGAGACGGTTAAAGTGGAGGAACTTGTGCCGGTCTATTCATTAAGCAGGTTGCCGGGGTAACTGTTCCACCCTCCACTTCTGTACTGAATTCGGCGATGTTGGGTTTCATCTCCAACTAGTGTTTCCGGTCCGGAAGGCTACTGTTTGTGCATGGTTTGACGCCCTAGATTCTTTAGGCGTGTGATTCAAATTTGTTTGGTTCTTTAGCAACTTTAGGTGGTTTGATTTGAGATTTTACTTTGTTTTCGTGTGTAGTAGTTAAAAGTTTTTAGCTGTGGCGGAATTACCGAGACAGTCCCGTAGACTTCGGGGCAAGTCACCTGAGATTGTTACCGGAACTGATTTGTTGAGGAAACTCCGTAGATCACGGGGTGGACCTCTTGAAGACGTCCCGGGTCAGTACGAAGGATTGAAGGTCCTTGTAACTCCTCCTAGTGGCAGTAGAGTACGATCACCTGAAGAAGGAGAGTCTTCCTTGGTAGTCCATCCAGATTACCAAAGTCTAGAGATAGGTTATAATCCCGAAGCTGTTACAGTTTCCGAGCTTGCTGGTAGTTTTTCATCTACTAGTGATTTAGGTGAGGAACCTGAAATATCTGAGCCTGTTACTCCAACTTCTAGTGTTCCAGATTCACCAAGAGTAGAATGAGTTATCACCGAAAATCTTCCTATTGGTTTGATTGCTATTGAAGAACTTGCTCCAGAGGAAGAAATAGGCGTCTCTAACCTTGAAGATAAACTTACTATTGATCTGAGGGAGCGTGAATCTATCTTTTACAGTCCTCCTAGAAGTACTACTTGGTACCTTTCGTTAACTAACTATTTAGACAACTCATGGTTAAGTTTTTCTCCACCTCGTACTCCTTTTCCACCTGGAGGTATTTATACTCCTGTAAATATGTCTGGTCAGTCGTCCGTGTTCACTCAATCTTCTGAATCTTTCTTACAGGGTGGTCCTTCTGTTCCCACCGGGTATCAGTCACTTTCTGGTACCTTTGCGGGGGCATCTCCTCAACCCATTGATCATGGGTTATTAGCTGGAAACAATGGTAATAGACCGTTGGGTATAGGGGACATTTACATGATGTTAGGATCAGTTCTCATTTCTCAACCTCAAGGTGGCCAATTACCGCCTGGGGGGCAGCCTCAATTAACGCCTGGGGGGCAACCTCAAGGTACACAAATTGTGTCTGGGGGGCAACCTCAAGGCTAGTATGTACCTATGGTACAATACATGCCTCAAGGTCAACCCCAGCCTCAATATGTACCTCAGGGTCAACCTCAGTATCAATATCAACCTCAAGGGTATCAACCTCAAGGTCAAGGTCAACCCCAGTATCAGTATTTACCCCAAGGTTATCAACCTCAAGGTCAATACTCGAGTCAAGGTTATCAACCACCTCAGGGTCAGTCTTATGTTCAAGGTCCGAGAAATGTACCTTTTAATTATCAACCCTACCTCAACCTGGTTACGGATCTCAGTATCCTCAACCTGTTACAGGTCAATACCCCAGAATGATAGTGTGGGATCCATCACAAGGTCAACAGGTGTTGCAGCCAAGTGTACAGTTGTTACCTCAAACCGGACAACCCGTAGTTTCTGGTTCACCCCAGCAACCGCAACCTGTCCAGTCAAATGTTCAAACTTCTGTAACTTCGGTAGTTACTCAGCCACCAATTGCACCTAGTACTCCATCTCAAACGGCTGCTGCAACTACCGCAACATCTGCCACACTTACTTCTGGAGTATCGACAGCTCCTGTTTCTACTGTCTCTGTAACTACTCCTCAGGCATCTTTACCCTTATCTGGATCTACGATTCAAACTATGGTTCAGATGCCTATAGGTCAGCCTGGTATAAGTACGGTTGTCACTACTCAACCACAATTTGTTCATCAACCGTACCAGGGACAGTATCAATATGGGCAAGCTGTCCAGCAGCCAGTTTACCAGTATCAACCGTATCCTGGGTACACTTATCAACAACCTCAACAACCCCAGTACGGTCTGGTTAATCCTGGTTTTCCAGGAGGATACAATATCCCGAATGCAATGCCTATTCCAAGTTATCCTGGATATCCTCCTCCTGGGGCTGGTGTCATGACTCAGAGTTTTAGGGATCCAAACCGGCAATTGCCGTTTATCGCAACTTTGGATTTACCAGACTTGTCGCGCCTAACGAACGATCCAATCAATTATCTTCCGTTTTGGCCGGCAATGCCAAATAAGTTGCCCAGTGATATACCCAAGTTTGAAGGTAAGTCTGGAGAGGACCCGTCGAATCATGTGATGACTTACCACCTCTGGTGTGCTTCAAATTCTATCTCGGATGATTCGATCCGCTTACGTCTTTTCCAGCGTACACTCATTGGTCTCGCGGCCAAGTGGTACATTGAGTTACCACGGGCCTCTTTTTACAATTTTAGCCAGTTAGCTACCTCGTTCTTAACTCACTTTCAGTTGCCGGTCAGATACGATAACGGCACGGAGTTATTAACTTCTCTAAAACAATCGATGTCCACGTATATTTCCGATCACATTCATGAGTGGAGACGTCGAAGAAGGTTAGTGAAAGTTTTTATTCCGGACCAAATCTTAGCTGAATGGTTTGTTAAATCATTATTACCGAAGATTACTGAAGATGTAGCTAAGGCCGGAGTAGTTACTGAGGAGCGAGTCATTGCTCAGGCGCAGTACCTTGACTTAGTTTATACTCAGTCGGGTACGTTACACGAGAAGATCCCAGATCTTCCAAAATCGAATCAAATCGCTGCTGCTCCTTCGGGATCTCATGCCGCTGATGGTATGATTGGTACGGTGAACACAAAGAGCAAGAAGAAGTCTTCCAAGAATTCTACTACTCCTATAATCACCTTGCCTGATTCCCCGATAGGAGAGTCTTCTCCTGCACTTTCCGCCGATATTCACGCTGTAGAGTCATCTACGGCCAAATCAAAAAACAGTGGAAGGAAGAAAGGAAAGAAGAAGGCTAAAGCAGACAAGGCTCCGAAGGAGAAAACAGAAAAGTTGGAAACCAATGAAGAAAAGCGCAAACCTCGATATCCTTGTCTTATTTGTGAAGAGGATCATTTTACAAGAGATTGCCCTCATCGGGCCGAGGTTGTGAAAATAGTCAAAGGTTCTCCCACTCCTGCTGTGTTGAAAGATCCATTTCCAAAGCAGGAGAGTAAGATGATAGGTTCTTCCTCGACTGCCAGTGAAGAACCCATTTTGATGATGTCTCATGTGAGGATTGCGACTCGGTCGCAAGATTATGGTAGTAAGAATCCTTTTGATGGTAAGGAAGCAGAATCTTCTCATTCTAATCCATCAACCTCAGCTCCTGGTTCCGATCCACTACAGATCGAAAAACCTAACCCGGACTTAGTAATCAAACCGCCCGCCAAGGGTGTACTTCGAAGGTCTGCTTTTAATCCACATGCAAGAGTGGCCCAGAATTACAACATTGTTGAGGATTTAGATGTTTCACCCTCAACAATGTCAGCTTTAGATGTGCTGCAATCATGCCCAGCACAACAAAAATTACTTTTGTCGGCTATCGGAGCTGTTGATGTTCAGGACCCGAATCTGATAATCTTCGATCTAGAAAGTAGTACACCACGCCTACCCCATCAAATGGCTTTCCAGATTCCAGTGATAGTCAAAAACAGACCTATTCATCGGACTGTAATTGATGAGGGAGCTTCCACGTGTATTATGTCGATTCAGTGTTGGAGATCGCTTGGTTCTCCTTCGCTGAACCAATCCCCGACCATCCTTAAGGCCTTTGATGGCCGTGGGTTCCGTCCGTTTGGTATTCTATAGGAATTGCCTATAGGGGTAGAAGGTAAAACCGTTAGTCTGGATGTGGAGGTGGTTGATGCCCCACTAGACTACAACCTTCTTTTGGGTCGAAGTTGGTCATATGCTATGACAGCGGTCGTTTCATCGGTCTTCAGAGTAATAAAGTTTCCACATAACGGCAAGATCATGACAATTGATCAGCTGACATACTTTTCATCCGACCCAACCTCTTCAGAGAGTATCCAGCATGTCGGTAAGACGACAATCCCTTATAGGGACGTTGGCGTAGGTTTAGTTAAAGATTCCGGTTTACTGGGAACTTTTCCTTTCCCTCCAATCAACGCAGACCCTTCATTTGCATCAATTCATATGATTACATCAGACACCATTATTTACGACGATCCTTGGATTGTCCCATCTAAATCTGAGATAGACTCATTCGGTGATGCTATGCCTTTGAGTCCATATGAAATTGCTTATGAAGCCGTCGTGTCTTTTACCGACTCGCGTTCAACCCAAATCGACCAAATGAATGTGGTCAATGAGGAATCACTTTTCACATCAACCTCAGAACGGATAGCGTTTCCCGAAGTCGTGTCATCTGACGAGCAACTTCGCGAAATCCTAAGTGTAGACGATCTACCATGGGAAGATCTACATCATAGATCTTCGTTTTTACCTGAGGGTGATGCTTTTGAAAACGATTTTTCATCTATTTTTACCGCTGAATATGTCAAAGGCGCTCAGAATCCAATGAAACATCATGATTTAGAGTTGAATTTAGGGAATATTTCTCGCACTATTCCCATTGACATTTCAGTGAAGCCCGGAATTGAGGAAAACATTCATATAGGTGCCTCATGTACAGAAGATGAAATTCAAACTTACAAGGCCCTATTCCAAGAATTCCGCGATGTGTTTGCCTGGTCTTACGAGGAAATGCCAGGAATCGATCCTGCCATTGTTGTTCATGAAATAAAGACCTACCCGGACGCTAAACCCGTCCGGCAATGGTTGCGTCAGATTCACCCTCGAAAAGCAGCTGCGATTAAAGCAGAAGTCAAAAAGCTGTTGAAAGCAGGTTTCATTTATCCAATCCCGTTAACGGATTGGGTATCGAATATTGTTCCGGTTAACAAGAAACAAGGAACAATAAGAATCTGTATCGACTATAGGGATATAAATCGAGAAGACAACTATCCTACGCCCTATATCGATCAAATAATTGATGATTGTGCCGGAAGTGAAATGTTTTCCTTTATGGATGGTTTTTCGGGCTATAATCAAATCAATATTCTACCTGCCGATCAACCAAAAACGGCATTCATTTGTCCATGGGGGACATTTGCTTACTGCAAATTACCTTTTGGGCTTAAGAATGCCGGAGCCACTTTTCAACGGGCGATGTCTTATGCATTTCATGACATCAAGCACATTGTGCAACCGTACCTCGATGATTTGCCTGCTCTTTCTTTACATCGAGCTGATCACCTTGTCCACTTACGAGCAATCTTTATGAGGTGTAGGCATTATCGTATTCGGTTGAATCCGCACAAGTGTGTATTCTGTATAGAAGCAGGTCGATTGCTGGGATTTGTTGTTTCAAAAGCCGGCATTCGCGTCGATCCCTCGAAGGTCGAAGCCATCATCAAATTGCCTCCTCCTTCGAGTTTGCGCCAACTCCAAAGTTTGCAAGGGAAAGCAAACTTTTTACGCCGATTCATTCCAAACTACGCCGAGGTCACTAAGGGTTTTACACGGTTGTTGAAACAGAACACTCAATTCTTTTGGGACAAGATTGCCCAACAATCTTTTGATGCACTTAAGCACGCATTGACCCATGCACCGTTGTTGCATCCTCCTAACTACAACCAAGACTACTTCTTATACCTCGCAGCTTCGCATTCCACTATTGGAATGGTGTTAGTCCAAGAAGATGAATTCGGAACGGAACATGTGATATATTATCTTAGTAGGACGTTAAACCCTACTGAGCTAAAATATTCGCATGTGGAGAAATTGGCCCTGGCAGCCGTTCAAGCTGTCCAGCGTTTTTGTCACTACATTCTTCTCCGTAAAACTACAGTTATTTCGGATTGCAACCCTATGATTTATATTTTGACTAAACAACTGCTAGGGGGCAAGTACTCTAAATGGATCGTTATCCTGCAAGAGTTCGACTTGGAGTTCGAGAAGTCCAAGTCTAAGAAATCCTTAGTTTTTGCGGAATTGATGTGTGATTTCCTGCGTGCTGACACAGAAACTGTGGCAGAGGAGTCCATTGCGGACGAATCTTTGTTTCTTATCAGTACTTTAGATCCGTGGTATGGGGATATAATCATCTATCTTCAAACCCAAACCTTTCGGCCTGAAACTTCAAAGTCGGAGCGTCGAAAAATTCGGTTTCAATCCCAACAATACAGAATTATTGGAGATACACTTTATCGCCGGGGGGCAGACTCGGTTTTTCGACGTTGTTTAACTCACGAAGAGGCTGAGAGGGTTTTGAATGATTGTCACTCTGGAGCGTGTGGTGGTCATATGTCTGGGTATGCCACAACTCAGAAGGTGTTGCGTGCTGGCTATTTCTGGCCGTCCATGTTTAAAGATTGTATCATTGCGGTCCGAAAATGCCACAACTGTCAAGTGTTTGATCGCAAGATGCGCGCACCACCTGCTCCTCTCCATCCTATAATTGCCGTTGGTCTTTTCGCCAAATGGGGTATCGATTTTATTACTTGTAACCCTCACTCGGCCGGGGGGCATGCGTATATCATCCTCGCGGTTGATTATTTTACTAAATGGGCCGAGGCGATGCCTACATTCGACGCAAGCGGCAAAACAGCTGCAGTTTTCATATTCAATAACATTATAACTAGGTTTGGTGTCCCGCAAGCGATCATCACTGACCATGGGAGCCATTTTTGAAACATCATGATGATTGACCTTACAAGCCAGCTTGGTTTTCGCCACAATAGCTCTACTCCTTATTATCCGCAAGCCAACGGTTTGGTTGAGTCTATCAACAAAGTTCTAGTTATCATGATCCGACGAATCATTGGTATTCATTGGTCGAATTGGCACAACATGTTATTTTCAGCGCTATGGGCATACCCAACTTCAGTGAAAACTTCAACAGGGTTCACTCCTTTCCAGCTGTGTTACCCATTGAATGCGAAATTCCATCACTTCAAATGGCTGTCGAATTACTCCCAGCTACTTCCGAAGAGGAGAAACGTTTATTATACTTAGCTCAATTAGATGAGACTCGACGTGACGCTGCATTGGCAATCGAGACTCACGCGAAGCGAATGAAAGCTCAGTATGATAGAAATGTGACCCATCGAAGTTTTTCGGAGGGAGACCTAGTGCTATTATATGATCAAGCTAACGATAAGCTAGGTGCTGGAAAATTCGTTCCTATGTGGCATGGACCCTACATTGTAAAGCGAAAGCTAGCAAAAGGGGCCTATGAGCTGGTAGATTTTGATGGGGACTCTTTGGGTAAACCCAGAAATGGACTTTACCTTAAGAGGTATTATGCTTAAATGATGGGTATGGAGAATTTTTAGTTAGGTTAGGTTTTCTTTCTAGCTAGTATGTTTGTTAGTTTAGATAGTGTGCTTAGCTTAGAAAGTGTGTTTTTCGTCGTTATTCTGGCTTATCTTGGTTTTACTCTTGATATTGCAGATGTCGACGCCTCTCCAAACGTACATTGGATTTGCCGATGGTGCTTGTCGTAGTACACGGAATATCTCTTCCGCAGCTTGGGTTATCTATTCGCCCTCTGACGAGTTAGTTTCTATGCATGGGGTGAGCCTCGGTCAAACAACGAACAACATTGCAGAATACAGTGCAGTGGTTGAATTATTGTCTGAATCTATTTCATTTGGAATTCGACGTTTGATAGTGAGGTTAGATTCTGAACTCGTTGTATTACAGCTTTAGAGTATATGCCATTAGAAATCCTGTGTTATTAAGGTTGTTTTTGAGAGTGCATCTCTTGGAACGTGAATTTGATTACATTGAATATCAGCATATTCCAAGGTCTTTAAATACATTAGCAGATGCAATTGCTTCTCGAATGTTGGACAGACATTTGCGATAATCATGCAAGTAAATTTAAAAAACATTTCATCACATATGTTAAACAAGATAAGCCGGTAATAATGATATATATATATAGATAGGAGTGTGTCAAAAATATACATCGTCTTCGATCATAGGTTGAAAAACACCTTATGATCGGCAAAAATGATAAGTACAAAAAAACAAAAATGTCATATGTGTCTACAAAAGTGACTAGCCAATCACTGATGGTGCTCTCTATACGAGACCACTGCCCGCGCTACCCTACACAGGAACCTCCTGAAAGGTCCTGGGACTGCGACCACATAGCGCTGAAGTCGAATAGGAATGTCATCTATGGTGGTCTCTGGTATATCCGCTGTCAGACGCTCTAGATCCTGTTCCAACTCGGCTAAGGTCTCTGCGACCGCATCCTATGGGGCTGGTGCTGGTACAGCTGGTACTCTTCTCTCAAAAGCCCGGAGATTGGCCGGACGCCGTGGACCTACATCTGCATTTTGGAAATTTGCCACTGTCAGTTTTGAGACGATATATAAAAAAAAAACAAAAAAAAATAGATAAATTAAAAACTTGTGAAAAATGAAGTACCTCTGTCATCCCACTGTTCTCCCTGTGGAAGAACCATGTCCGGATCATTCCGAAAATCCATTCTGGCATAGGGAAAATCCTGAATAGCAAAGACCTGGCCCTCTAGCCAGTGAAAGTAACCATCAGGAAATCGAACAACTGTCGCGCCCTCATCAGGATGCCGGGCCATTACCGCAACCCATCTCGTCAACTTAGGCTCCTGAGGAGCCCCAACTGGAACAGTAAGATGCTGGGGGATCAGCATTGGAACTCTCTCTAGGGCAAAGCTCACAACCAAAGGCCCATATCCAAAGGTCTTCAATCGTCCGGTCTTTGCCCTAGTCAGTTGGCCCTTCATATTGGCCAACACAGCATCGCACCAGTTGAAAATGGTGCCTCGGTAGCAATCTATCGCCATCCGCATTTGGGACCCGGTGGCATTGTGCAAGGCGGCTGCGCCGCAGAGTCTGGTAACAGTAAAGGCTATCACCATAAGTTCAGGTCGGGATATGTATTTGATTTCTATCCCCTTCTCCTGGTTTTGATTGTTGCACCACTCTAGCCGGAGACTAGTAAGGGATTGGCCACCCGGCCTAGTCCCGAATAGAGAGAGTTGCTCGCCCCTGTTAGGCAAGCCAGTGAGAAAATATATGTCGGAGGACTCTATCTCGAGCTGGTTCTCTCCGATGTAGAAGCATTGATCCTGAATGTTCCACCTTTCAACCAGCCACTCAAGGAATGCCACCTGGCCCCTCATGCCAGGTATGGCCCAGTATTTGTACAGACCGCATGCTTTTAACACATCAATAGAAGGTTGATGATTTATTGCGGCCAAATCAACGTCCTCGTGTTCTCTTTCTCTCCAATCTAGCATGGTGACTGCCCTACACACCAAAAAACAATAGTTAGAATTCATTAAATAAAATTTGGTTGGTTGAAATTGGAGTTTGGGTTTTCAAAATGCGTGTTTCACGGGGTACGCACCCCGCGTTTAGGACACAGAGCGGCGGTACGCAGCTGGTCTGAAGGCGGGCTGCGTACCCCGACCTTTTTCCTATATACGAAAAAGGTCGGGGTACGCAGGTCACCCATGGGGCACCTGCGTACCCCGAGAAATATATCCTAAAACCCTAAACCCCCTAAAAAATCAAACTAAAACTTGAAATGAAATTCTAAATGGATGAAATTGAAGAGGAGGATGTTGTGGAATACCTGAAAGAGACGGCGCTCGATTTTGACGGTCGGATTCTTCGCAATGTCCACGGGAAGTTTCTTGCCAAAATCCCTTTTCTCAACCTCAACAGTAAAATGGTAAAAATGACATGGTAAAAAGTCTTTTTATAGGTTTTTTGGATGAATGAATGCTAAGTTTGTTTATTTTTCACCATGGAAAGATGTTTTTCAATGTATTTTTGCCTATCTTAAACAGGTATGAGTAATGTGTTGTTTTTGTGCAGGACAAAAGGATTTAGAGGGAAAATTGTCATTTTTCACGAACCAAAACATCAGAGTCATCTTTTAAGCCCTTTTCTGACTCCTAAAATATGAAAAGATTGCCGAGCGTTTCTTTACACTCGTTAAAATGGAATTAAAAGATGGTCCCCTTATAGCCCTTTTCTAACGGTAAAAACAGGAAAAGATTGCCGGGTTTTTGTCGTTTCAAGCTCGATACTGGAAATAAAATGACGTGTCCTTGATCGCTTTTTACTTTTCAGGTCAGTGACACTAATCATGAAAGTACTCCTTGGTCGCGAGATCAAGCGGTTCTCCCAGGTATTATTTTATACTTTTTCGGGCTTGGGGGACACAAATTTACGAAAAAGTTCAACCTGGAGTCTTCTTAAGTTTTTCAGACTCTCTAAAATTGAAAAACGCCGAGTTTCTCCTATACTGGGCTCGTTAAAATTTCACAGTAAAGGGCCTGTTCAATTACAAACAGGAACGAACCACTCCTTCCTAGGGTTCGAATCAAAACTAGGTTGGACTCATCCGAAGGATGAGCTTATAATCAAGCATATGTTATCCTCCTCAAGCTTGTAAAAAATAAAGAGGTATTTGCCAGAAATGGTGGGGGAAAAGAGAGAAGAATGAGCCTATTTGTTATCCTTTGTCTCAAAAGAAACCTTATTACCACTCTTGAACACGACACTTTTCATTCACCTGGGTTGGGAAATCCTTTGCCTCATAGTTGATCAAACCACATTGAAAGTCTTCAGTCGGGTTCCGGGGATTAACTTTGAGTCATTCGTTACCAAGCCATCTGTTGTGTCATTATGTGTTCAAGAGGTCTGCAAATAAAACTTTCATCTGCAAAATACTTGTCATCCATTTGGACCATCCCTGAGTCAGTCCTTACAGCAACATTTTCTCCAACTTGGACTATGATTTCGTGTTCTGGGCTTGCCTGCAACGGGTCGCTTTCTATCGACATCAGCACAGTATCTAGAGAGATGACTTAGAAGTCGTCAGTACCTTGAAGTCTGCATGCATCAATGGCAGGTTTCGCGCCTTTGACGTCAGTTTACATCATTGACTTTCGATCGAAGGATTCCATGAAATGTTCGACATCAACTCATTCATTCACATCTCATGGATTGTACTGGGTACTTTGAGAACCATTGACATTACTGGTGGTCTCTCTCACACTTGTTAACAGTTTACATCATCGACTGGTAATCAAGTGGTTTCTACCATGTTCGACATCAACTCATTTATTCGCATGGCTAGAATCGTACCAATTCGGGAAGTAGAAAATAAGACCCTGGATCTAGTTTCCACCATCCAGGCTGCGAGGAGTTTTGTATTCATTATATAGTAGACCAATTATAAACAGATGGATGCGTCCATACTGTGTCTACGCAAGTCTATGATTATGATGTACTGCAAGATCATTCCTGTATCAGAATAGTTAGTCTGTTAGTTAAAGTTTTGATCTGAGTATGGGAATGCCTACCTCAGCGATGATATAATCTTATACATGTATTTTGTGTTGAAAATTGCAGGTTCTGACCAGGCTCTCCACGAGATAATCCTTGAAATGATAAAGCGCTTCACCCTTCCTAGATAATACAAAACCCTAATCTACTACAGGCTTCGCACTTTAGGGGGCAATCTGTTACACTAAAAAATGTCACCATGGCTATTTACAGTTAGTATGGCTCTATCAACAGTCATGCTATCCCCCTGGGCAAGTCTTATGCCTCTGCTCTCCATGTCAAACTCCAAAAAGAGAGAAAGTCTTTGTAAATGTGTTTATCTCTGGGTACGTAGATTCTCTCAGCCTTACCTGCGTATACGCACCTAATGTTCACAAAAACTGCGTACTTGTACGCTCTGTATGTAAAGGGGCAGGTGCGTACCCCTGTAAAGGTCAAAAGGCGTGAGTTTCATCTTTAAAAAGTTACTTGTGGTCATTTCTAGAGCATTCTAGAAGGGTGTTTGACGTGTATTGAGCGCCTCCAGATGGTTCATGTACCCCTATGAAAGAGGAACTTATCCCATCAAGAGAGGAGCTATCCCATCCAAAGAGGGGATTATCCCATTGATGGTGGACCTGATTAACTTCCTCTTGAGCACTATAAATACAGGCATTGGGCCAGAAGGAGGGGAGGTTGAAAGCTAAACATTTCTAAGGGTAGATGTTGCAGGAATTAGGACTCCCATTTAGAAGCTTGTGAGGAGAGATTCCCATCCTTTCTTGTTTCATTTGGAAGTGGGTGAGCTTTGTCAAAGTAAAGGAGAACTCTTGATGGACCCTGGGAGGGACTTGCACAACACCAAGGCTCAGGTTGTAATTGTTCCTTTTGTTTCCTATTAATGAAAATGAGTCCATTCTTCTCAATAACTTGTTATTTATGAGTTGTTTCATGTACTCCTTGGTCTATATGTTAAATATGTTTTATTTTATGAGATTATCAAGTGCTATTTAATCGTTTTATTGTTAGTGAATGCAGGTTTCGAAGTGAAGGAGGAGCTCATTCGGATCAGCGAGGCTGGACTACTACAACAACGTTGGACTACAGGTTGGATCTAAACACTTGATTTCTTGTATGGTAAATGCATGTTTAGAGAAGGATTGCTCTTGTTTGTCTTGTTTGTCACTAGAGAGTCTTAGACTCCTAGGGAGGTTGGTTGTGTCCGCACTATCGACTCTTTCCGCTTGACATAGTCATTTCAATCTTATGCTCTACCAAAACCTCAATGGAATACACCAGTCTAGTTGTGGAGGCCCCAATACAACAATGCTGAAGCTCTATTGCTTCCACACCCTGCCCAACCACATCTCCTACAATTTTCTCCACCTAAACAACCTCAGATGCCTGCCTAGCCAAATCCAAACCTAAACAACAGTTAGGTTCAGCAAGCATACAGTGGAGGGACATCATATCTAGCTTATGTTGTGGAAATCCAGTAGATCAACCTGAGATCTAGGAGAGCTCTCCCGGATAACCAACCTCCACCTCCACCTAGGGAGGTTGAGGAAGAAAGAGAGGAAAGAGACCTTAAAGTAAATCCACCCTTTCCTAAGAGATTAACCCAACCACTCTAGCCTACCCTAGAAGAGACTGAACTTCTAGGAGAATTGAAAAATCTATGTGTAAAGATCCCCCTTCTCCAGGAAATAAAATATGTTACCATTTACAATAAGTTGATTAAGGAGAAGGGGTTCAAGCATCTAGGAAGGCGAAATATGGATGCCCCTACCATTAATGTCATTGGGAAGCTGTTCGACTTGATGTTGGGGAAGGTAATATGTCCAAAATTTTTGGACCCTGGAAACCCTGTAGTAGATGTGCACATCGATGGCACCATTGTCCCACACACTCTGATCGATCTAGGGGCTGCCATTAATGTGATGACCAAGGACACCATGCTCAAGCTCAAGGAAGACCACAACAGTTCTGCAACTTGTAGACCGTTCCATAGTAACCCCTGAGGGAATTGTGGAGGATGTGATTGTCTCCATTAAATCTTGGGAGTACCCTATAGATTTCCTAGTTCCCCAGCCTAAGGCTAAGCTAAGTGGTTACCCTCTCATCCTTGGGAGGCCATGGTTGGCCATTGCTAATGGCTATATTAGTTGCAAAGCTGGGAATATGACCATCAAGAATGGGCATATGTCAAAGCAGTTAGTCCTATACCCACCTGCTCAACCTTCTCTAGAGCATGACTTACCTTTATGGTTGGAGGAGGAGGAAGAAGATGAAACTTATTCCACCCAAATTTATGCTTTGGAAACAACCATGGGAGGAGGACAACAGGATGAGGATGACTTTATTGAACACTTGCTCCAAAGTCCAACTCCCGGTTCATTACCTTTAGAAGAAGAAGTAAAGGAAACCCAAAACAATCATCCAATTGACTTATGCTTCGCCGATTCCAATCCACTCCATGTCAAAACCATAGAATTCAGCCCAAAGAGAACCTTGAAAATCAATCCATCTCTTTTTGCTCTCGAAGAGGAGAAGCTATGCAACATGTTAAAGGAAAATATAGAAGCCTTCGCTTAGAGTTACAAGGAAATGGAAGGAGTACACCCATAAGTGTGTACTCAACACATATAGATCAAAGAAGGTTGCAAGTTGGACTAGCAATCACAAAGGAGGATGAATCTAGATCTTAAAGATATAGTCAATGAATAACTACAACAACTACTAGATGTGGGATTCGTTTACCCTATCTCCAACAGTGAGTGGGTCTCTCCTTTGGTGTTAGTTCCCAGGATAAATGGTAAGTGGAGGATTTGTGTCGATTACAGGGAGTTGAACAAAGCCACAAAGAAGGATCATTTTCCTCTACCCTTCATTGACCAAGTGCTAGATGGCTTGGAAGGGAAAAGGTTTTTCTCTTTCCTAGATGGATTTAGTGGGTACAACCAAATCTAGATCTACCTAGAAGACCAAGATAAGACCAATTCACCTGTCCTTGGGGTACTTTTTCCTATAGGGTCCTTCGTTTTGGCCTATCCAATGCTCCTACAACTTTCCAGAGAGCAGTCTTGAGTATTTTCACCGAATTGGTCCATGATGCAGTGGAGATTTATATGAATGATTTTACACCTTATGGCTGTGATTTTCAAGAAGCCCTATCTAACCTAGGAAAAGTACTGCACAAATGCATTGAAATGAACTTTTCTCTCAGTCTTGAAAAGTGTGAATTCCTAATGACTACAAGGACCGTGTTAGGGCATTCAATATCTCAGCAAGGACTGAAGGTGGACCCAAACAAAATAACTATCATCCAAAGGGCCCCACCTCCTCAAAATCAGAGAGATGTCAGAAGTTTCCTAGGGTTAGCTCGATACTACCAGAGGTTCATAAAGGACTTCAACAAGTTGATCTCTCCTTTATTTGGATTGTTGGCCAAACATTATGAGTTTATATGGTTAAAAAGTTGTCAAGAGGCCTTAGACATCATAAACGATAAGTTAACAACTGCACCAATTCCCTGAGGCCCAAATTGGGCCCTCCTCTTTCATATTCAAGATTATGCCTCACACAAGGCCATAGGAGGAGCCCTTGGTCAGATAGATTAAAAAATACCTTGTGATATATATTTTATCAGTAAGAGCTTATCAAAGGTTGAACTAAATTACACAGTGACCAAAAAGGAACTCCTGGCTATTGTGCATTCATTAAAGAAATTTAGGCATTATATTACAGGTTATCAAACATTTGTGCATACTAACCATGGTGAAATCAATTATTTAATGAACACACCAGATGTGAATGCTCGAATTATAAGACATGTACTTTTAATATAGTAGTTTGATCTAACCATTGTTGGTAAGCCTGGTAAGGAAAACGTTGTTGCAAACTTTTTGTCTAGGGTAAATTTGCCTGTAGGTGAAGAAGGAATGGTGGATGACCAATTACCGGACGAGCACTTTCTTTCTATTTCAGTTCTCTCTCCATGGTTTTCTAATGTAGAAAACTATTTGGTATCAGCACAGTTCCCACCAAACTTGTCCTTCAAAGAAAAGAGCAAGATAGTCAGGAAAAGCACCCCCTTCACTTGGATTGGAGGAAATCTTCTCAAATTTAGCCTAGATCAAAACTTTAGAAGGTGTGTCAGGGAGGAGGAAGAATTTGACATCCTTTTGACCTGTCATGATGGGCCTTGTGGAGGTCACTTTGCAGAAAAGAGGACAACATTCAAAGTGTTACAAGCAGGCTATTGTTGACCCACTCTTCATCAGGATGTGAAAGAATACACTAGTCAGTGTGATCAGTGTCGTAGGATGGGGAGGCCTACTCCAAGAGATGAAATGCCTCTGCAGGCTCAATTGACTTTGACCCATTTGACAAGTGGAGCATGGACTTCATTAGGCCTATTGACCCTCCTTGAAATAAAAAATAGTACATTATTGTGTGCACTAATTATTTGACTAAGTGGGCTGAAACCAAGGCAATTAAGGTAACAGTGTAAGGGAAGGTGGCTATGTTCCTAAGGGAGAATTTATTCTACAAATTTGGGTACCTTAGAGAGACGGTCATAGACCAAGGCAACCATTTTAGCACCAACATGATTGAATACTTGCTTAGCCATCACAAGATCGAGCATAAGACCTCCACTCCCTATCATCCACAAGCTAATGGGAAAGTGGAGGTGACCAATAGAGCACTGGAGGGCATCTTCACCAGGGTGTTGAGCAGCAGCAGGAAAGATTTCGCATAAATACTAGTTGCAGCCACGTGGGCCTATAATACCACATGGAAGACTGCCACTAGATTCACACCCTATGAGCTGGTCTATGGGAAAAAGGCCTTGTTGTCCATTGAATTTGAATATAACACATTAAGGATGGCAACCCAGCTAGATCTAGATCTCAGTAGTCCACAGAAAGATATATTGTTCCAATTGAATGATTTGGATGAATTTATAATGCACACCCTCCTACATACGGAGGTAGTTCAACTTCAGAGGAAGATCTGGCATGATAAAAATATCAAAGAGAAGCAATTTCAAGAAGGCAATCGGGAATTGTTATATGATTCTAGGTATAAATACTTCAAGGGCAAGTTAAGGACAAGATGGCTCGAATCTTATGTTCCAGAAAGATGCCATGATAATGGTTCAGTGCAAATGAGAACCATAGATGAAGAAGCCATTCCTTTACTTGTTAATGGACACTGATTGAAAATTTACAAGAGACCTTTATCAAAACAAGAGTTTGTTGATCATATCAATAAAACGATGATGATAGTGGAGAAAATTCCAGCTCCTCACTCAACAAATCACTAAGAAAAAGAAAAAATAAGGACTCAGGTGAAAACCTCCATGAGGTGCCTAAGTCCCATCATTGAGTTGAAAACCTATTGAGGTGGCTCAGTGATGACAAAAAAGAAGAGAAAAATAAAACAAAATTAAAAATAGAATCAGAAGATCCCTAGGTGAAAACCTTTCTTGAAGTGCCCAAGGCAAATAGCTAGGGTGAAAACCTCTCTGAGGCAGCGTAGTTGTTTGTCAAAAAAAATAAAAAAGTTAATCATGAAATTTTTATTTGTAGGTGGGCAAGAAGGACAGTCAAGGAGCAAAAGAGGATCCCAAGGAGACCCCTGCCACTCACATATTTATTTTTCTTCACTCATTCCATGCATCCCTCCATCATTTTTCCCATTTCTCCATTCCATTGCTTTAGTTTATACAAAGATTCTGTTTTCTACAGGATCCCCTGTATTCCAACAAGATCCCCTGAAAACCTACAGGATGATCCTGCAGGAATCACAGTGACCCAGAAATCCTACAGGAAGCAATCTGAAGGAAAACGATGGACTTGTTAAGTCCCTAAAATTCAACCTCTTCATGATCTAGCAGCTCATCTTGTCCACCATCATCATCCCTACACTCACCATTCAGAAAAATCAATTTCAAGAGTTTTTATCAGTCTTAAAAAACAAAAAAACAAAACAAAAAAGAACAACAAAAAAAGGAAATAGAGAGGAGTAAGGAGAATCAGCTGAGTATTCTTTGATCTCCACCCTCCCACTCCTTCTTCCATCCATGTCACCATCCTCACAGCCCCCGCAAGAAAAATGATTAAAGAGTTCTGAGGGAGAAGCAACTACAATACATCCTGTAGCATACTATCCCACAGAATACCAATCACATCAGTAACAAGTCTTCACCATGATGATCTAGGAGGTCCAAAATAGTAGCATCAGATCTTCCAACACAGGTACCTACAAAAACAAAGAAGTCATTAATAGACAATAAGAGGAGGAAGAAGAATGGCATGCAACAAATATACAGAGTATCACCTCTAATCTTCTACAGCATAGCATTGGAACCACAGGTAAGTATTCTGCTCGCTCTCTCATATGCATCATGTAGTCAAAAAATGTAAGGGTTAGGAGGTATTTGGTTTATAAGTGAAAAGGTGGCTAGTTAACTTGGACACCTTCATTTAGTCATCACGTGCACAACCACGTTTCCTCTCACACGCAGCTGCAGTCAACTTAGAGATAGAGAAGGAGTAGGACAAAAAGTGGTTAAACTGTGAATGTACAAGGTGGGAGATGATTACAAGGAGTGGGAAATGATGAGGTGGTTGTGGGGACATTGGTCCAAAAATGGCAACATACCTTTGCTTCCAGCACACCACCTCACCCCAAATCACTATAAGAGGAAATAAAACATCGTTCCCATGCATTCATGCATTTCACCTCATCGAAACTCCCTCACTCAAGTCGCTCTCATACCCAGGAAACCCACCGGAAGCAATACTCCATCATTCCACTGCACAGGAATTCCTATAGGACTGCACAGGAATTCTTACAGGAGCATGCACAGGAATTCCTACAGGACTGCACAGGAATTCTTATCGGAGCATACACAGGAATTCCTATAGGATACACAGAGACTATCTACAGGATACACATAAACGGTCTATAGGATACATAAAGACTATCTATAGGATTGGCAGAGAAGAGTTCACAAGGGATATCACAGGAGTCGGCCACTGCAAACAGTTTAAAGAGGTAGGCTCTTAAATTACATTCCCCTTTACAATTAAATGAACCAAGAATACTCTAAATTTGAGTGAATTTAGCAATTGTGTGAAGGGAATTAAATACACAGTCATCTCTATTTTGCTCCTGCATTTGAAAAATTGTTTCAACCCTCTCATTTTCTCCTCAAGATTCACTAGCAAGATGATAGGAGGGTTTAATAGGAGAGAGCCCACAAAAACTGTGAGAATCCAACAACACCCCAAAGTGCTTGAAATCTTCAAAAATCATAACTGAATGGGGTTTTTTGAAAAATTCAGAGGGTATGATGATAAGGAGGTTCAAGAATTTTCTCTCTCCCTCACTCCACACACCAGAATCCATGCCACTGTTGTAATAAGGGGCTTCACTATAGATCTCGCCCCTGAGCTCATCAGCAGAGTCACCACCCTTCCCCAGGAATACCATGGAGGAAATAAGAGAAAGGAGATAGCCAGGTTGCCAAAACAAAATTCTTTTTAGAAGGTGAGAAACCCACTGAGGACAATAATGAAGGAGGGAAAGTCTGCCATATCCATGGAATGAGGTAGGCTACCAACTGATCAAATAAATCTCATGTGAGGGTATGCATAGTGTTGTCTATGGCTATCATTTCAGGATCCTTGAAGAATTAAGATTTGGAGCAGAAACACCCCCTCACCAAAGGCTCAACATACCATACTTCTTGCTTCAATCACTCATAGACTCAAGCATCAAAGTGAAGGACAGAAATTCCCAACAATTATCTCACCATGGGTTCATTAGGATCCTCATAGAATATGCCCTCCAAAACCTCAGAACTCCTATAACATGGTTGGTTTTCAAAGACATGCTAGCAGAGGATGACATCAAATATCTCACTTATGATGTTAGTCCTACTGTCATTGAAGAGGAAGTAAAATAGGAAGAGAAAGATGCAGAAGGAGATGAGGATGAGATGGATGGAGAAGGAGGTGACATAGAGGAACATGATGAAGATGAATAAGAAGAGGGAGAAGATAAAGTAGGATGATGAAGAGACAAAGGAGGAAATTAAGGAGGAAACTGATAGAGATGATGAAGATCTACAAGAGGAAGAAGGCAACAGAATAGAGGGGATAGAAAAAAAGGAGGAGTCACCTAGGGTGTCTCCAGAGGCCACTGAGAGAGAGGCAGTAGCTACCCTCACTACTCTCAACACCCTAATCAAGAAAAAACGAAAAAGGCAGAGGCAGAAAGAACACAAGAATAAGACAAGGGAAGCCACAAACATCAACCAAAACTGCTATTGTGATTGAATATTCCCCTAGACAAGAAGAAAAAATGCCTTCCTCTAAGTGACCTATCACCTATGTGAGGAGGCCTACTATTAGATCAAATTCCTCAAAGGGAAAGGAAATCCTACAGGATCCACATCAAAATCTACAAGAAGTAAAAATAGTCCTATAAGATACTTTATTGAATCTACAGGAGGCATAGAAATTGGAAAGTAAGGTATGGGAGCAGAAAGAAACTAAAGAGGAGGACCCAGAGACAAAAGAACCCAACCCCCAACCTAACCTAGACTCCTATTACCAGTTTATTGAAGGAGGAAGGGTCATACCTCAAAAAATTTTCATCCCATTGTTCTTCAAGATTGAGAAGGAGAGGGCCAAAACTCACTGATGGATGCAGATAGCCAAATTAAAGGAGGTGGAAGACACTGGGCACACGGAAGAGAAACTGAAGGAAATGGGCAAAGAGCTAAGTGGATTGAGGGACAATGAAGCTATAATGAGAAATCAACTAGAGACAGAAAATGCATGGCTGAGGGGACAACTACAAGAAAGAGAGAACCAACTGGCATGTATGGCCAACCTCTCCTTGGAGGAAATCTAATGTAGGATACCAACTAAGTCCTATGTTCTCTACCTCAAAGAACAATGGTTGTAGTTTTAGAGTAAGACCCTAGAATAGAGGGGAACCATGCCATTTCAGGACTACAGGAAGTTTATTGATCTTTGCAACCAAAGTACACTAGAGGATAGGGCAAAAATGGCTGAGTTTTATTTGCACAACATGGCCCTCACAGACATGAATGTATGGGACCCTAATGCCAAGCTAGGAGATCTACAATTAATGGCTTTGGCATCATGGATGAACCATGAGGATTCAAGAGCTATAGAGATGAAAAAGATATTGGCAAGAGAGCAAACTGAACCTATTTTGATTAGAACTGAACAATAAAATCCCGTGGCCCTCATCAATACCCATAATTTGATTACAAATGATCCTCAACTGGTACCTAGATATCTTGCTGCCCAAGAGCAAGCAATTTCACATTTTGAGGACATGTTTAGGATGATAGGAGATGATAGTATACATGTGTTCTTAAGGAGATGGAACACCCTACTATATAGCTTAAAGCTTAGAGAATATCACTCCCCTCAAAGGTTGAGAGAGGCACTCAACAAGACATCGATGTATAAGCAATCTATGCGAAGGTTGAAGGTCAATTGGATAGGCCTAAAACTAAATCCACCACTAGTCTTAGGGGTGTTAGATGGGAGAAAAGGAGAAGAAGAAAAGAGGTAGTGGGAAGAGTTAGAAAAGAAAGTTGGCTTCTATGAACAAGAAGAGGAGACCACAATAGAAGCATCGGATGTCAAAGAGGCTACGAAAGCCATGAAGGATATGGATATTAACTAAGTTTCTCAGAGGATGAGCAACCCTTTTAGTAGGGGGTGATGATGAGCGTCATCATTGGGTAATTATATGGGCCTTAATTCACCTCCTATCTTAGTCAAACTAGGTATTCTCATAACTTATTGCATGCTTTTGATTAGATTTTGTTTATGAGGTGAGTTAGAGTTCGATATTTTTCTTTGTGGTCTAATGTCCATTTAATGCAGGATTAAAGGAGAAAATCAAGGAATTTTGGCAAAGACCAATGTCAAAACTTGAATGGGACAAAGGAGAGGGATTATAGGAAATTAATCCTCCTCATTTAATTCCCCTCCATTCGAATATTCCTCCATCATCTCGAAGTGAAAATAGCCAAATCATGAGGTCTAGAAGGTAGTCGACCAAGTGAGAGACAAAGCACCATTTTATCTCAAGTTTAGGAGCCAAGCCTCCCTAATTTTAAGGAAGTCGTTGTATACTTTATATGTATAAGTAGAGAGTCCTAGGACCTCAGTAGGATTCAGATTTTCATTGTAAAACTTTACTCCATTTTCGAGCTACAAGACTTGTGACAGTTCTTTTGGATGTCATTTGTTGTTTTGGTAATGATAATGAATTTTGTTTTGAGCCAGCACTGAGTTAACTCAGAGGGCTGAAGCTCTTGGTTTAGGGCCCAACCTTAGTAGCCAAGGCTCCTCTTGATTGTACATGTATGTTTATCATAGATTCATAGTTTAATTGCTACTTTTCTTATTAGATGCATTTCCATTACAAGTAGTGTAGATTAGATTGGTTGTGTGATAGTTTGATTCCATTTGTGCTTTATTGCAAGTAGGAGGTTAGCAAGGAGAAAAAGGATCACCGAAAGGTTGTTAGTAGGTGTCTCAGCCTCACTTCCTCCCTCTACGACCATGACTTGTGGAAGGGACCCTTAACCAGCCCCGAAAACACAGGTTTCCAGTTCTTTTATGAGCTTTGGAGTTTGATGTCTTTAAATTGGTATTTGGTTAATGTTGCAAGGTAGATTTCATTGTCATCTTTTCCATCTCCACTTTTGCAATAGATCTAAATCATGCTTTCATTCCCTTTAGAAACTTTCATCATGCATAGTAAAGGCAGTTGATTCATTAGTTCTGCTTTTCTAGTTTTTGAAAATGTATCTTGTTGCATGAATTTTTGGAAGACACACATGTTTTATGTAGAGCAGGTGCTTCGAGAGGAGACCTAGACTTAAGAGCTAGAAGCCACCTTCCACTTCATCCACCTTAGCCATCCCCTGTCTCAACCATCACCCTCACTAGTTTTTCATCATTTTGCACTGAAATTCTCCTAAACACATTGAGTGAATCTAGCCATTTCTTATCCTTGATATTGACTCTTGAGTGCTTCTAGACCTCCTAACGCTCCATTCCACCTATCACGCACCTTTCCTAAGCCTCCCAACACCTCCAATGCATCACAATTAGCTCTCGTATGTATCCTATAGGTTTCTTGTAGTTCCTACAGGATCATCCTGTAGGTTTCTAGTACATCCTGTAAGTTTTCCTGAAACGGTCTGTTTTGAGGATGAATTTATGGGAAACCTATAGGAAGTCACAAAAATCCTCCTAGGACCCCTCCACAGCATCCAACCACTTCATAAACCTTCCATCCATCCTCAAACACCTTCAATCCACCTGTCACATCCACAAGAACAATTAGTTTGCATACTTGATTTTGCCTAAAAGGACCAAAAAAGTGGAAACAAATTTAGTTTAGTTTCTTTACATTCACATTAGTATTGTTTGATGATTTTTACTTCTGCAACTTAGATGGTAGCATTTGTTTGTTTTTGATTGAGCATTTCTTCTTAGCATAGCTTCTTAAATGGTTAATTAGGGTATGGTGTGGTTTAGCATTACATGTTGGCTTTCTCCATTACTGTAGTAGAGTAACTCTCTTAGAGCAGATTTTCCTTTCTTCTATCAAAAGAATCAAGCTTCTTCTGACTCTATAGAAGTCTGGCTTGGAACCCCAGTGATCTCTCACCAGTTGAACAGTGACAATAGGCAAAACCATCACTTTTACTTATGCATACAACACTGTCACCTCCAAGTTTGTACGGACCCGAGGTTGATAGGTAAAGTTGGTAGCCCAAGAGTTGTAGCATCCTTGCTACAATACTGGTGCTCATCATCAAAGTGGTTTTGTACTTAGTTACCATTTCAGTTCTTTCATTTAGTCAAATACCCCCACATCACTAAGCACCTCATTCAATAGTTCTTACATCATGATATGGGGGAGTTACCCAAATTCGAAGACCTATGCATACCAGAACACCCCAGTCAACAGTGCTTCACCTATGTTATGCATAAGGGGAGCCATATTATAGCTATTTGACTAGGAAGCACGCTTGAGGGCATAAATAGTTATCATCATCAACTATCAGTACATCAACTACCATAATGTTGACTAGACAAAAAACTAGTATTTGTCTAATTGTAATAAGTTTTGATTAGCCATCATAATGAGCATGGGACATGCCCACCTTATATAGACACATTTGTCTTTTAGGTTTTAACCAAAGCATGGTTACAATTTATACTCGGTCAAGGGGTTTTTCTCTAATTGTCTCCACAACAAGTTATCCTCTCTCTTAAAAGGTTGATCAGACTCTCCATTAGAAAATAAAACGTGATGTATTTTGGTTATACAATTCCTCCTAACCTCATTCATCATGGGGAAACTATTAACGCTGAAAAATCATACACTTGTTAGTAAAATCCATAAGACACTAAAAAGTATCCAATAGAATGCACAAGTAAACATTTTCCAGCAAAATAAATCATGAAGTTTAAAAAATAAAAGTTCTCCTATGGCCCAAAGTTTATAAAGAAAAACCAATTGAGACCACACATTTATTCTTCAATAAACGCGTGCATGCAAAATATGTTTCGAAAGTAGTGTGTGTTGGGTCAATTTATTATGCGAATTAACACAAGTATTTAATTATTAATCCAGGTTTGTAGAACTTAGAAGCATGTCCAAAGTCTATGGATTCCAATGGTAGTCAATGTTAGAAGATGAAATATAAAGATTGAAAGAAATGCATCTTACAAATATAAAATCTAATTAAGTAATTTCTTATTCACTTATGTAATATGTGAGGGATGAGGCTCCTAACTTAGGAGAACTAGGTTGTCCTTCCCTACAATACTACTTTCATGAAGAGAAATCCAAAAGCACTAATTAACAATGGTTTATGATGCAGAAGATGTAAAAGAAGAGGCTCCTAACTAAGGAGGACCAGGTTGTCCTTCTTCACAATTCTTGCTTCAAACCAAAAATGTAGAAATAACTTCAAATAAGAAAAGTAGAATGAAATTTAGTTTTAGTTCAAGATAAAATAGAAGGGGGATTTAACTTAAATTCCTATGTGTCCCTTCATATGTAGATTAGAATTAAACCAATATCCATTCAACAATCATCACACATCTAAATACATTTGAAACAAGAACTAATTTATGAAAACTATGAAATTTAACCAAAAACTGCACCCAGCTTGGTGTGGGGGCCCTCCACCCTTGCCTTGCACACTTGAAGAAATCTCAGCTACAACAACTTCAGTAAATCAACCAATCATGAACACTAAATTGAA
Source organism: Pinus tabuliformis (assembly GCA_031772625.1). Taxonomy (NCBI): domain Eukaryota; kingdom Viridiplantae; phylum Streptophyta; class Pinopsida; order Pinales; family Pinaceae; genus Pinus; species Pinus tabuliformis. The sequence goes on from CM062811.1 coordinate 873,260,689, forward strand.
ATGAAACAGGTTCTTTAATTAACTTTCAGACCTCAAAGAGTCTCAAAATCAGATTACATAAATTCTACATGCTTAAGCCTTCAATAGTCTTGGCTTAAATAGAGAAATAATAAAAAAAAATTGACTAAAAAGTCTCTAACAACCTTATCTATCCTAATCCAATCTATCCTGGTCTAATCCACCCATTCAGTTACACAAAATTTGGAAAAATCCCCAAAATCATTAATTTTGACATATTTTCTAGGGATTTTCTCGACAAGAAGTCATGTTTAACCAGAGTTGACTGGGGCTATTTATGCTCAGTTTGACTGAACCAATAGGAATTCGTTCAATATTAGTTCCCAATATTTCTAGAAATGTGCTCAAATCATGCCCAGGTATCCTGCAAGTATGACTTCAATGGATCCATTACTAGAATTTCTTATCTTGTCCAAAAATGGACTTAAAACCCAATTTTTATAAAAACATCTAAAAATTGAAAAAATTAATTTATATACCTGTATATGCATAAAGTGGTGAAAATAAGGTGTATATGGATGTTATATGGTTGAGAATGATGGAAATTAGGTGTATTTTAATAAGCAAAATTTGATCAAAACCAAGGGCCAACATCTCCCCCTTGTCGATGTTGAAGCATGTCCTCATGCTTGCCTCCTCCATTGTTTTGATATTCTGTCCCTGTATGTTGACTGACCTGTTGATGTACCTATGGCTCTGACCCCTGAAGATGAAGCTTCCTATTGAGATGCTTGTGAAAGGATATCTATGCCTTCAACTTTTAAAATCAAAACCATACTTGTTTCAGAAACTGAATTTTAACCTTCTTCGCTTTTAATTAACACCATACTTGCAAATCAAATCTCATTCTGCCTTTAGAGACCCTTAAATTCTGAAATAAAGAATCCTTTTTATTTCTTTAAAAATCAATTTTGGAAAATATACTTCTGTCTATCCTTCAAATTGACTTTGATTTTTATTTTAAACTCTTCTCGAAGAAAAACATTCTCATATCAATATTCTTTAATTCAAAGACAATGTTCGAACTCCTAGGAAGCAAAAATAAATACATTTCCTTGAAATTTTAATCAAAGGATAGAAAAAAATTCTCAACTCTAAGCTCCTGAAACAATGAATCAAAGGACTTCCAAAAATCATTACAGTTTATCAAAGAGAGAAGATGTTGCTTAATGACCAGAGTCCTACTTTTCATAGAATGTCGTATATTGATCTATATCGAACAATGAGTCCACATTTGTAGCATTATTCATGCTTAATTTTTCTATCCATCCACCATTTTATGGTCTTCCATTAACCAAACCAGGAGAGCCATTTAAGCTCAAAGTTGACTTCAACAATTTTCCCCATGAAATTTTCAAAATAAGGGTTGAAAGAACCAGGAAAATATTCCAAATATAAATGAATTTGAGAAAACTACCTGCATGGAGCCTAATTAGGCTCGTTCTAAAGAAATCCCATGTTTACATTTTTCAAATTTCATTTTCATTTTCTCAAAAGAATCTATGAAAAATAGTGGCTTCTTAACAATTTAGAATTTTTAAAACTGTGCATGAGATGTTTCATCTCTAGAATGCAGCATTGAACCAACTCTTTGAGTATTTAAACCTCCAAATTCTTCCTCTCCATTCGTTTCACCATTTGACGTATCCAAATGCAAAATATTACATGTGGAATTTGGGATAGATGATCCTGAAAGGCAATCTTTTTGTGAGGCAAAGACTTGTACTAAAGATGACCTTGATAGATCCGTTGATATCAAAGTATCTATTGCATGAACAACCCCTTCTTTTACGAACAACTTGGGAAAAGTATTAGGAAGGTTTTTTTATAAGAAATTATGCTATTTGTAGAGCAGGGACCAAAACATGGGGATCTTTCCATGCTATAACACTAGCAAAAAAAGAAACTTAATATGTTTGTCACATGAAAAAAAAAAATATGAGCATTTCAACATTGCTAAAATATACCAATGTGCTAATGATCGCAATAGACTTGTGTCAAATAGGAGTTTTCATGCTTGAGCCATAAACCTAGAATAGGACGGGAAAAAGATCTAATCCAAATTGCAACAAAAGCTCTGGTTGATCATGCAACAACTTTTCATGAGTAGAAATTTCTCTCATAGCTCCATTTAAATCTTCACCTATATCGAAAATTCTCTCTATGCACATGGATGGAACAAATTTACCATTGTATATATATGAGAATAGGGAAAATTTATGCCCAGAGTGTGTATAAAAATAGTAAAAATTCTGCTCTTTGTATGTATCAAAATCAAAAACTCTGTGTTTTCACATACAACCATGCATGAGGAAATTGCGAGATTACCTGATCTTTGATTAACTGCAAGAAAACTTGTAGAAATTTCTAGGAAATGCTTGTTTTACCGTGTTAAACAAAACAATTTAAATTAAAAATCTTCTCTCGACATTTCAAAATCTACAGGTGGTAGCATGTGGCAGTGTGTATCTATGGTGACAAATCCTTAACTGAAGTCACATTTTCCATAATATGACACCTCTTGAATAAAATCCTAAGTTTAACTATCCTTGTAAGCCTCTAACTATTGATAAATTTATGGATTGACTCTTTCCTGCCACTTGTGAAACGCTTGGGATTTTCTTGAGAGAACGGTTAGCTTGGTGTAGAAAAAATCTCGGCCTCTGACTTCATCATTTAAACTAATTTATTTCCCTCTATTTCTCCACACACTCCTTTAATTTCTTCACCCAATTCCATGCTATTCTCCATAGCATAGTGATTCCTCCACACAGGGTTTCTTTCTGCATTTGTTAGGCAGTCTTCTTCATTGTTATTTCTACTTTGTTCCTACACAATTTTCTTCTTTCCACGGCTCAGAGTCTCACAAATTTTACTACATCTATCCTTCTATAGCCTAGAGTATCCTCTATGGCTAATCAACACTACTCCACAACTCACATCATTTCAGAATTGCATATTTCTTTGAGTTTCAGAACTACAGACTTCTCTTTGAAAATTTGACCATTATGATTTGACCCTCTGATGTCAATTTCAAAGTTGTTGTGATTTGAAATTTTGTTTCATAAGGCATTAACTAATTCTATTGTATGCCCATCTTGGTTTCAATCATTTCATGGCTGCATTTGTATTTGCAATGATATATATATATATATATATATGCACCTTTTCATTGCTTATAGTTTTGCCTTCATACATATATTTATCATTTTATTCATTTCTTCTGATTTTGATTTTAAAATGACCATTGGATAGGTCATTTTGAAATTCAATATTTTTATGTTGACTCTAACCCTTGGGTTTTGTAAGCAAAAAAAGAATTCCTCAAGGGAAAAAATATTGTCCTCAATTTTGGATCAAAAATTCTTATAGGAAAATGCAAGGATATAATGAATGAAATATGATTATGATGGATAGGATAATGAGTATAGGTATCATAGGGTAATGAATAAAATGAATGTAGGTATGGATATAAATAGATATGATTATGATGAAGCTTATAGGACTTCAATGTAGTATGACAAGATGCATATCCAAGCTAAATTTGCTTTAAACAATCTCTAGATAATTTTTAAAAAATCAAAGGTTCTAAGAACATTTTTTTTTTACACTTACTATACTTGTACTTCCATAATAGCTTGATGTCAATGCTAACTGATGATGTCCTTTGTGGTTCATTTTTTACTCATGATGATGGTTCTTTAAGGATATTCCTTGATGGAATGTAGACACTAGTTTCTACATCTGATATTCAGGTCCCTTTTATATTGTATTTGACCAGGTCCCTCACTGATCTTTATTCAGGTCCCTAACCGACAAATGTTAATGCAGGTGCTTTATTCAAGTCCCTTAACTGATAAATGTGAATGCAGGTTCTTTATTTAGGTCCCTTATCAAACCATTGCATGGTTTTCCTTTTATGAATCTTCCCCCCTGCTGATCTTGAGACTTGTCCTCAAGTCTTGTGGAGAATGATCTTGTAAAATGACAGAAGAAAAAGTAAAAGAAATTGGGAAATTCATATCGGCCAAACTAGTTGGTTTTCCCATATGACTTCGACTTTGTATTGTGCCAGTTTCCTAGATTTTCACAACCAAACTCCTTTATTATTTTTTATTTTTTCTATATTTTTTTCTTTTATTTTCTAGATGGAGGTGGGGTGTAATGGAGTAGGGAAGTATGAAAGGCTTATGAAAGTAGTTCGGGTTGAATTCACAATCTAGTAGTAAATGGATAGATAATAAGTTTGGACTTCAACATGCATGATCACGGAGCTTAACATACAATATGGATGATGGATGAAATAATGACCAATATGCCTTACGAAAGGCCTCTTTGGCAATGGATGTGACTTTTCATGGTACAAAACTTGAATTCTTCTTCTGATGATTAGCTTCATGCCTTTTTCCTTGATCTCGATTCACGTTGTAGGGTTTGTTGGTGTTGTTGGTCAACAACTAAGAGAAAGCTTCACAAATTTGAGTTTCATTGGATGAACTCAATATCAGGTGAATTCCCACTTCATTTTTGCTTGGTTACTTTCATTTCATATTTTTAGATATGAATTTCTAAGGATTTATTTTGAAAATCCTTCATCTATGAAATTGACCTCTCAAATTTTCTGGGGACCTGCAAAAACATAGCACTTGCATACAATACAATATTAGATGATGGAGGAAGAGAGGTGTACACTCTCTCTTCTTCCAAGAAATATGTATAATAATTACAAGCAATGCTTAAAAATAAGTCCAAAGATGATATTAAAAGAACTTGCATTTGTTTACCCCCTTCAGCAATGGTGGCAAGCCTAAACCTCCTAGCGATATTTCATTCACACAATATTTGTTTTATGTCCAATCAGAGTGATTCCAAATCCAATTTAAGTTGAATTCATATAGGTACTTCTAGTATAAACAGGCTTTTAAGATAGTTTGAAATGATATGCTAAAAATGATAAAAAGTACCATGTTTGATATAGTTGCTTGTGATTTGTTTTACTAGACCAACAATCACAGTTTGTAGTGCAACTTCTTCGTTAAAGATTGGATTGATGTGATTCCACTTGGAGATTAACATAGATTAGTTCTTTTATTTACAATAGAAGCAGGTTTTAAAAATTCTTAGGCTTGATATCACAAAATTGGTGATGAACAACACTAAGAGGCGGAGTTTTACTATGCTAATTTGAAGACATGTAGTCAGTAAATGTGGCATATATTTTTCATTTGACCTCCAAATGAGATGATTCAAATTGTTTATTGATCTATACTTTAATATCTATCTCACATATAAATATGTTTTGAAACTAGGATGATTTCTTATACTAAATATGCCAATGAACAGTCAAGACCTAGAATTGTCACCATGCAGATTTTTCAACAAACAATTAGTATTTTAAGAATAAATTTTTGATATGGTACCTGATTGAGGTGATTCAAATTGATTTGAAAACTAGATTCCAAGGGATATATTTCCTATGAAATTCAAGTAAAAATGTTTTCATTAGACACCTCAAATCAAGCCTGTACTAACTTTGTCCTCAAACATTTCACTTGAGAGCTAGTTTTGATTTTGATCACATTTTTATTTGTGATATAAATTGAAAATTTCAAAATAGATTCAAAAAATACATTTCAAGAGATATATTAAAAACATGATTTCAAATGACCCTATATGGTTACCCAAATAGTATTGTTCTTACTGCATTTTTCCATGTAATCCCCTCAAATGAGTATTGAACAATGATGTGAAATTTTATTCATGGGAATTTAAACCAAAAGTCTTATTGTGAAATCATTCTACTTATATATTTATTTATGTTATTCTATCCTACTCTATTGTAGATAAATAAATCATTCTCTCAAGTATAAGAGAATTTCCAATGCGTCCATTTTCATAACAAGGTCATGAGTAAATTGACATCCAAATTTGAAAAATATACTTTAATGAATGTTTGGACATTAAAAATTATTTGATCATAAAGATTTGATGCTAAAGAATGATGAAAAATGGAGTGGTGTTGTGACCTAATGACTAGTTGAAACCAAGTTTGAATGTGATCTTTAAGTTTTTTATTTTGCTCAACTATCATAGCACAAAGTTCTTCTTGTGGAACTTGTTCAAAATCTTGAATGCACAAGGGATCTTGTGATATACATGCTACAAATTCTTCAATTTCAGGTTCTAATGTTTGATCTTCATTGCATGTGATCCATGACTCATTCACCTCCTTACAAAGATAACTAGAAGAATCTTCTATGTTTTGTTCTTGAGGATCCTCTTCATGGATGCTTTGTTCCTCTTCTAACTTCTGAAATGAAGATTCATCCCTAGTGACCATTCTAAATTGTGGACAAGGATTTGAGAAGATCCTTGTGGTGCTATACCCTTCTTCTCTAAATGACTTATTTAACATCATTTTTTTAGATCTTTTCTTGCAAATGGATGTTGTAGTTATTACATTTTTATTTATTTTTTTGTTGGGGGGTTTTGTTTTGAGAATCTACTTTTCTAATTTCTATGTCTAAAAATAAATAACCATAATGAAAAGTGTTTTTGTTTTTATGTTTTGTTGTTGTTGTTATTTATTTATTTATTTAAACGATCTTCCTAATTGACTATATTGAAGTATGCTTCCTTGGCAATGACGACAAAATGTTGGGTCAATTTACTATGCAAATTAACACAAGTATTTAATTATCAATCCGGATTTGCAAAACTTAGGAGGATGTCCAAAGTCTATGGATTCAAATGGTAATCAATGTTTGAAGATGAAATATAAAGATTGAAAGAAATGCATATTACAAATAAAAAATCTAATTAAGTAATTTCTTATTCACTTATGTAATATGTGAGGGATGAGGCTCCTAACTTAGGAGAGCCAGGTTGTCCTCCCCTACAGTACTACTTTCATGAACAAAAATCCAAAAGTAGTAATTAGCAATGGTTTATGATGCAGAAGATGTAAAAGAGGAGGCTCCTAACTAAGGAAGACTAGGTTGTCCTTCTTCATAATTCTTGCTTCAAACCATAAATGTGGAAATAACTTCAAATAAGAAAAGGAGAATGAAATTCAGTTTTAGTTCAAGATCAAATCGAAGGGGAATTTAACTCAAATTGATGCCTGCCCTTCATATGTAGACTAGAATTAAACCAATATCCATTCAAAAATCATCACACATATAAATACATTTGAAACAAGAACTAATTTATGAAAACTATGAAAATTTAACCAAGAAGTGCACTTAGCTTGGTATGGGGGGCCTCTAGCCTTGCCTTGCACACTTGAAGAAATATCAGATACAAATGCTTGAGTAAATAAACCAAGAATGAACATCAAATTAAAATGGAAAATGTTCTTCAATTATCTTCAAGTCTTCAAAGAGTCTCAAAATCAGATTACATAAATTCCACATGCTTAAGCCTTCAATAGTCTTGGCTTAAATAGAGAAATAATAAACAAACTTGACTAAAAAGCCTCTAACAAAATTATCTATCCTAATTCCATCTATCCTGGTTGAATCTACCCATCCAGTTACACAAAATTTGGAAAAAACCCAAAAATCACTAATTTTGACCTATTTCCTAGGGATTTTCTGGACAACAGGTCATGTTTGAGTAGAGTTGACCTAGCCTGTTTAAGATCAGTTTGACCGAACCAATAGGAATTTGTTCAATATTAGTTCCCAATCTTTATAGAAATGTGCTCAGCTCGTGCCCAGGTATCCTACAAGTATGAATTCAATGGAGCAATTATGGGAATTTATGATTGTGTCCAAAAAAGCACTTAAACCCCAATTTTTATAAAAATATCTTAAAATTGTAAAACTTAATTTATATATCTGTATATGCATAAATTGGTCGAAATAAGGTGTATATGGATTGTATATGGTTTAGAATGATGGAAGTTAGGTGTATTTTGATAAGAAAAAATTTATAATAATCGAGGGCCAATAGTGTGGTTGCAGAAAAGGATGACTCAACGATCCAGCACCACTCTACACACTTGGGGCCAATTCTTTGACATTAAATTAATCCAATAAACTGAATTCGAGCCACCTCGAAAATATGTATACCTCAATGGAAACATCTTGTCCTACTCATGTGTTATTATCATGCATGAACCAAGAGGGGGAAGAAGGATTAAAAAAATTCTATATAAACAGGCCATGGGAGAATCAAAACATGAGACAATGGTATGTTGCCCAAATTGTTATTTGATCAAACCACCATTTCATCGCTAAAGCCAGAGAAGGGAAGAACACTAGCATGTTGGCCATATTGCTTCTAAGAAATCAATCAACTTAGTGAGAGAAGATGAATCCACCATTGGAGATTCTTCATACTTCTTTGAGAGAAAGGAGAAACTTGCAAAGAGTTTGAGGAAGGGAAACCCATTTGCTAAGGATTTTTGGGCTCCATATCTCAAATAATTCTCGTCAAATGTCTAAGATTCATCTATTGTATTCAACCTCTGTTACCAACAGTCAATAAAGGGATTTTTTTTTTTCCATTCTCTTATTGATTTTTTTGCTCCATTTGAACATTCTTTGTGTATTTACCTCTTTGTTTAGTTTATGTTTATGTATGCAATGTTTCCACTAGTTACAATGTTGAGTTTATTTAACTTTGTCCACGAACAACACCAATTTTGTCTATGATCATTTACAGGGAACAATCAACTGCTAAGGGGGTATCTTTTGGTACACTTGTGCTCCAAAAACAATACAAAAACAATGAAAGAAATCCATGGAATGCTTTAAAATAGGAACAAGATAGAAATAAAAAATATGGACCAAATCCTCTGGGTTGAGCCCAAACCCAAGGGTTTCAACCCTCTAAACTAGCTCAAATGCAGATTAATAACCAACTTCTCATTATTAGAAAATAGTAGTGTCATACATCACAGGAAGGTTAACAATGAAAATGTCAAGCCCTGGGCTCAATAACAACTCCCAGGTGAATCAAAAATTCAAATCCTAATGAGCCTTTCCTCTCATTTATTTATACAAAAGTGTAGCTGACAGAAACTCCCTTGAAAATAGGAGTGATTCCCTCCTTGATCTCAAAAATTGTGGATCTTGTCCTCCTTGAGCTTCTCATGCACTTGGAGGTACTTAGCTATCAGTGAATTTGAGATTGTGAGTGAGGATTTGATGATCTCAAACCGATTTAGAGAGTTAAGGAGGTCGAGAAGCCTCCCTAGATTCCCTTCTAGATGTCTACATCTATCCCTCACATAGTATATGCCTAAAAAATGCTTATTTTTCCTACAATCTAATCACATTATGCCACATACTATGACAAACAACTTTTACTCTTATTACTAATCATATTATAACAAAAAATGTGAATTAATGTGAGAAAAGGATAGTTTTAAGGTTGGACGACAACATAATGAACTTCAAGATATACCTATTGATGGGAATCATCATGACCCTCCTGTTGAAGGTGTTTCTCATCCTTTGAGAAATTTAGTCATCCACATCAAGCTCATTCATTGTTGTGGTGGCCTCTCTGACATGCCGAGGCATCTAAGTTGGTGTGCCCTCATGTGGATAAAAATGTGCATTTTTCTTTTTCTCTGTCCATACCTTTTGTTCCTTTGGCTAGTCCCCTTCTTCTTGTAAGCCCAAAAACAAATTTGGATTGAGTTTGAGTCCTATCCATTTGATTTTTAGTCTTTGCATGATTATTTTGTACAATAGGCTTCTTTCCAAGGAATTCATTAGCATTTCAGGAGAGTGATACTCTTTGATTTGGAGACTGTGGGGTAAGTCATGTCACCTTCTCTGAAAAGCTTGTAGGCTCTTCATTCCTGACATCCTAAAATTTTCCTCAAAATGCAGAATGACTTTCTCTTAGGTTTCTATGTATCTAGGTGATAAAACAGGATTAGAGGTAATAAGGTTATGATTGCTGATGGCAATGTTAGGACTTAGTAGCTCTACTCTGATATGCAAGGGTTCCTTGTCTTCTTTTATCATTACCTTTTTCACTTCTTCCACCCTTGCCTCATCATGAGTCAACCAAGATGCCAAATCCATTAGTTGCATGTCTGCTAATCTTGAATTGGGATCCCATAAATTTAGATATGATACAGTAAAATTGTGTATATATAATTCAACTACCTTTTCCCTATCTTCCATACTAGCTTGTTCCAAAACTCAATAAATTTCCTGTAGTTTTGAAAAAGAAAAGATCCATATTGTCCTAGTTTATTAATATGGAATTGCAACCACTCTTCCTTGAGGAAAAGAGCATATTATTGTGATGACTTCCTACACTATATGGCTTCCATAGAGAGACTTTCCATAATGGCAACTTGTGTTTCTTTCCCTCACAGTTTCTCTCTCAACCTTGTGCTTTCTGCCTATAGTTGCTCCATCATAATTAACTCTCTTAGTCTCAAATCACTCAACTCCTTGCCCATTTCAGTGAATTTCTCCTCCATAAGGCCAACATATTCTGCATGCGTAGATTTGGCAATTTACATCCACCTATGTGTTCTTCCTCTCTCTAATTCCAATTTATAGATGAGTAGGACTCCAAACTTTTTAGGTACAATCCTTCCTGCAGCTTCTTTTTCTACTCCTGTAGCATTTCTTATTTCTCTTGTAACTGCCCATGTTTCTCTTGTAGCTCCTCTTTCTTTACTTGCTCAATGAAAACTTATGTCTTGGGTTTCTTGAAGGTCACTTCCCTAGTGGTGGGCCTTCTATCATATGTCACAGTTGGTTTTAGTTTTCCCAAAGAAGAGGTAATCTCCTCAATTTTTCCTTCACTAGGCCCCACTTCTCCCTTTTTACAAGGTGACTCCTCAATAGTGATAGGGACCTCTAAAGGAGGCTGTGGTTTCCCCTGCTTGATCCTGGTGCTCTTCCTTGCTTTGAGATATATGGGACCTTGCCTCGGTCACCTCCTTTTGGTCTTGACAGGTGTGGTCAATGTGGCCAATGTGGAAACCAATTCTTACTCTCAATTCCCCGGAGAAATACTTGTCTGAGGTCCTTTCTTCTATTTTCATTTGGATTTAGAAGTATTCTTAGGGCTTCCTTTTTCTTCTACCTGTTTCTCTCCTTTTTCTTTCCTAAGCTCGACTTCTTCTCCCTTTGTTCCTACTGCTTCTTCATCCTCTGTTCTGCCTACCTCTTCCTCTTCTTTTTTCCTCCTTCTAGTCCAATTTAAGGGTGTAAATTAGATAATCAATCTAAAATTCGTGAACTTAGAAGCACACCAAAATCTATGGTTTAGAGACTAATTCTGAAACATTAACACTTTAACTAGCTTGATATCTTAAGCATTGTTACCAAGAAAACTTCAATATCCCTTAGAGGAGATGGACTCAAAAATATTCCATTGATGAAATCAACACTTCTAGACCATCAGTTACTATCAATCAAATAATTAATTAACCAAATTTAAACAATCCAATCACACATAAGCAATTTGACCAAAATGAGCAATTTTAACAATATTAACCATTGAGAATGAAAGGAATATCAATCTCCTTTATAGGAGTTCACTTCATAATACTTCTGGTCAAGCATAACAACAACCAATATTGTCAAATAATACTAAAAATCAACATAAATTACGACAATGAAATTACAGCAAACTAAAAGATCCAACCATTGACAATTTTAATCATTGAGAATGAAAGGAATATCAAGCCCCTTTACAGAATGTCGCTTGATAATAGTTCTTGTCAAGAATAACAACAACCAATATTGTCAAATAATACTGAAATGCAGAATAATTTAACACAATGAAATTGTAGCAAACTAAAATATCATACCATACAATTAGAAACAAGTGTAGAGGCTTGGCAATGGGGCCCCCCCATGCTTTTCTTGCACACTTGAGTTGAAAACCAGCTAAAATAAATTGAAGAATATGATAAGAATCATCCATTAGTCACAATGAAGACTTGAGAAACTTTGAATCAATTTACCTCAACCAGGTAGCTATTTCAAACATAAGATACCATAATATGTCTTTCTACCTCAAATCCTACATGTTGGAAATAATACTTGGAGGGGGGGGGGGGTGAATCAGTATTAGCAAGTCAATTATTTTTCATTTCACAATCAGATTTGTATACGCTACTTCAATTAGTGAAAACTGCATATATACGCAACTATAGTTAAGGAAACTAGCATATAACCTGCAGACTTATAATTTAATTTATTCTTCAGATGTTGATCATTAATCTGTGCATCAAAACCATATAAATAGTAACCAGGTATAGTAAAATAGAGCAGACAGTCACACACAAGATATAGGGTGGAAACCCAATGTGGATGAGAACCACCTACTGCAATTCGTCTCTATCTTATTTTAATAAGAAACTTCTTTTTACAATGTTTCTGTACTGGTGCAGTCTTATACCACTACGCAGGCTTCTACCTACAGAAGGCTACAACCTTCTCTCATTCTCTAGATTCTCCTGGAAGGGAGCTACAACCCCCTTAGCTCTTGAACTAGCTGAAGTACTAGTACATAGGTGCTAGCCTACTGAAGGCTACAACCTTCTCTTTTCTTCTAGGGACCGCGTTTCATAAATTTTCAGACTGGATCCATCAATAACATCAATCAAACATTAAATATACCTGCATCAACCAATCTCCTATGTACCCACCAAAACTAAATCAAACAATAACTTCTCTGAATGTCGTAACCATAATACAATAACACTAGCCAGAAACCAATCCAGAACCCAAAACACAACAACAATAAATAGAAGTAGCTAAAACATATTTTATGGGACGTACACTACTTCAATATGTAGAACTTGTGTGCATACGTTCTTATATCAAGGCAAACCTGCATATACACAGTTTTGAATTAGCGAACCAGCATGTATATGAATCTTTGCTGTGCTGAACTTGTGTACAGATCTGTAAAAGATAATTTACCCTTTTCAACTATTCAGATATCAGTTTTACCCAGATCATTAGATTTACAGATCAAGTCATGCGCCAAATATAAAAGATCAAAATCACACAAAGATACTTCTCTTCAAGCTTTAAGATCTTGATCCATCAATATAACTTATCCTTCTTCTAGCGCTCAGGTTCCTCCTTGATTCAGATCTAGCTATACACCATAACCTAATGACTAGTATATTAGATCTTTCTCTTCATAAGATATTCAATCCTTGAGTGCCTTTGCCTAATGATCTCCTTCCCCTTTTATAGTCTTAGGCCTTACTCAATACCATGGTCCAAAAACCATTTAGAACCAATATTTGGGTCCAAATACCTGGGTTCAACACTTCGGATGAGATACCATGGTCCAAAACCATAGGTCTGAATACCAAGGACCAAAAACCAAGTTTTCCAAACTGTACGCACTTTTCTGTGCACAAAAGTGTGTGTATACGCATACACACCTTTTGGTCTATGAATCTACGTGTATATGCGGCTTGGTCAATAGGAACCTGCGTATACCTCCTTTTTCTTTATTCTGAGTGCCTGTGATTCTGAACTGTCATTTGAGTGATTTGTCAAATGTGTTGCCATCAAGGACAATACCTGTACCATAGTGCCAAGCCTATGTCATAATGCCAACAATATCCCCCTTTGGAGTTGATGGCAACCCCAAGTCACTCAACGTCATTCTCCCCCTTTGTCATCAAGGACAAAGGGTTATGCTCCCCTTGAGTTCATGATGAAATATCTACTCTGCAGTGCTGTCCATGCTCCCCCTGACTGTAGGCAAGGTCTGCAAAAAAATGTTCTATAAGAAAGAACATGACTCTATACATCATAAATGACTTTCTTATCACCAAAGACTCATACATACATCCATCTCCCAACCAAGTGGGGATATACCAAAATTGACTCATCCACCCAACCAAGTGGGGATACACCAAAAGTTTGTTCATGATAAAACAAGAACATTACATCATCTGTCCCAGGCATAGTGGGGAAAAAATAGGTCATTACATGACCCTGATATTAAAAGAAATAGATGACATAGATACCAAATATCTAAGACAATATCAGCAACATTTGTCAATCACCATCCAAACTAGCAACCATGATCTCCCTCTACACTTGTTCCAACTGAATCAAAAACAACTGTGAAATTGTACCAAGATCTTCTAAGGTAATGCCAACAATGCATTATTAGAAGTATATGCTCCCACTAAACCTATTCCAGATGATCAGACCCACATCAGAGTCTTTTCATCCTGAGTCTGGCCCACTTTTTTTCTTCAAACCAACATATATTCGACTGTATCCACTAAAACCTACATATGTACGTAGATACGCTTCATGAAACTCACGTACACCCACTTTTCTCTGAAACAGATAAGTATCAACAACAAGATGATGCATCAACTACTCCCAGCTTCTGCCTGAGGTATTCAAATCTCTCTCTGGGCAGAGGTTTGGTGATTATATCAACAACCTATTCCTTGGAGGGAACATACACCAATTTGAATTTTTGTTCAAACACTTGTTCTTGATGAAAATGATATTTGATAGGTATGTGCTTGGTCTTGGAATGCATGACAAGATTCTTTGAAATATTGATTGCACTTGTATTATCACATAAAATGGAGATAGGTGGAGTAGAAGTGATTTGAAAGTCTTGCAATGTTTGCATCATCCAAAGGAGTTGTGTGCAACAAGATGCAGTAACCACATATTCTGCTTCAGTTGTAGATAATGCAATTGAACTTTGTTTCTTTCTGAACCAAGACACTAATCTGGAACCCATGAAGAATGCACCACCACTAGTACTTTTCCTAACATCCACGCTTCCTACCCAATCTACATCTGTATATGCATGAAGTGTGAGATCTGTATCTCTAGGATACCATAAGCCATAGTTTTCTATTCCCTGAAGATATTTGAAAATATTTTAACTGCTTGAAGGTGTGCTTCTTTTGGATTTTCCTGGAATCTTCCAACTATACCCACTGCATGCATGACATCTGGTCGGGTACCTATTAGATAGAGCAGACTACCAATCATGGATCTATAGGTTGGCTAATGTACTGCTATTGATTCGTCATTTGTGCTGAGGCTGCATCCTGTTACCATAGGGGTACATACTGGTTTTGAATATTCCATGCCATATTTCTCCAAGATCTGCTTGAGATACTTGGTTTGTGATACAAAGATATTGTCTTTGTTTTGTTGGACTTGTAAACTAAGAAAATATGTGAGCTCATTAAGCAAGGACATTTCAAATTCTTTCTGCATCACCAAGGCAAAGTTTTGACTCATGTCTTCTTCATTGCTACCAAAGATGATATCATCAACATACACAACAAGTATTAGCAATTTATCATTGTCAATTTATATATATATATATATATATGTATATATATGTATATTACTATTTGTTGATCCTTTTGAAAAACCTTGTTGATGGGGGTATTTGTCTAGACGATAATACCAAGCCCTTGGAGCCTGTTTAAGACCATAGAGAGCCTTTTTGAGTCTGCATACAAGTTTTGGATCATTTCCAAGGATAAATCCATCTAATTGCTCAATATACACTTCTTCTTTTAAGTCTCCATTTAGAAAGGTAGATTTCACATCCATTTGATATACTTTGAACTTATGAAAGCTAGAAAGAGCAAGGAACATTCTTATGGCTTCAAGTCTAGCAACCGGTGCAAAAGTTTCTTCAAAGTCTATACTTTCTTATTCAGCATACCCTTTACAAACAAGTCTATCCTTGTTTCTAATAACATCTCCATTTTCATTCATCTTGTTTTTGAATATCCATTTTGTCCCTATGACATTCTTATCATTTGTTCTAGGAACCAACAACCAAGTGTTGTTATTTTCAATTTGCTCAAGTTCTTCATTCATGGCCTTGACCCAGCATTCATCTTTGCATGCTTCACTTACATTTCGTGGTTCAATAGAGGAGA
This sequence comes from Pinus tabuliformis, assembly GCA_031772625.1. Taxonomy (NCBI): domain Eukaryota; kingdom Viridiplantae; phylum Streptophyta; class Pinopsida; order Pinales; family Pinaceae; genus Pinus; species Pinus tabuliformis. The sequence goes on from CM062811.1 coordinate 873,276,605, forward strand.
GAAATGCTAGATAGCTTGAAGCTTCTGTAATAGTTCTTCTTGTTTATACACCTGCCTCTTTCTGCCCCAAAATTTGAGTCTCTAGATGGTTCTTCTAGACGTACTTGGATGGAGTCCTTTCTCTTACCCTTATCTGTTCTTCTGCTGCCTCATAGGTTTCTTCTTCATCATTAGCCTAATTTGATGTTGAAGGATAGTCCTCGTCGTCTTCAAAATCTTAGAATTTTACCTGCTTTGACTTGTAGCCTACTTCATCAACCACCACATCAATACTTTCAACAATTTTTCCAAGTCTTTTATTGTAACACTTATATCCTTTACTTCGGGAAGAGTAACCAAGGAGCATGCCTTCATCTTCTCTAGGTTCAAACTTGCCAAGCTTTTCATCAATCCTTTTGATGTAACATTTGCTTCCAAAGACGTTGAAGTATTTTACAGTAAGCGTCTTACCATACCAAATTTCATGAGGAGTTTGAATGCTGTTTACTCGGATGTTTGTTTTGTTGATAATAGTAACGGTAACAAATTTAGCTTCACCCCAGAAGGTTGCAAGAGTTCTAGATTCATCAAGCATAGCATGAGTCATTTGTTGAACCATTTTGTTCATCCTTTCTACCACTCCATTTTGTTGAGGAGTCCTTGTAGTGCAGAATTCCCTTCATATTTCATGTTCTTCACAAAAGTCAAAAACTTCATCCGAGGTAAATTCCCCTCCTCAATCAGACCTGAGACATTTGATTTTATGATTTGATTCATTTTCAACCAAGGCTTTGAAAGCTTTGAACTTTTCGAAAGCTTCGTCTTTATGCTTCAGAAGTCCTATCCAACACATCCTTGAAAAATTGTCAATGAACAATATAAATTATTCTTCTCCTCGAGGTGACCTTTTCCATGATGGACCACATAAATCAGTATGGACAAGTTCAAGTGGCTTACTAGCTAATCCTTGCTTCTCAGGAAAATGTGTTCTGGTTTGCTTATCAAACTGACATGATTTACATATTGTATTGTCAAGAATTCTGATGTCAGGAAGATCACGAACAACCTAATACTTGCATGCTTTCCTTATTTGACGGAAGCTCAGATCCCCCAATCTTCTGTGCCATAGCTAGTGTTCATCATTTTTGCTTAGATAGCATTGTTGTTGTCCTCCCTTGAGTATTCATAAATTATTTGGAGTTCTTATGCCTTTGATCAATATTTCTCCTGTATCAAGCTCATGAACAATACATCCATTTGATCGAAATACTACCTCATTTCCTTGATCACACATTTGACTAACACTTAATAGATTATGCTTTAAGCCATCAACATACATAACATTTCTAGCTTTGACCTTTTCCTTTAAAAGAATAGAGCCTTTACTTTTTATGAGCACAGGAGTGTCATTTCCAAATGAGACCTTCCTTTCCTTTTCTAAGGCACTATATGATTGAAGTTTTTCTTTATCACCTGTGATATGTTTCAAGCATCCACTGTCGATGTACCACTAATTTTCCTATCCTTCCACATATAAGCCTATACCACATCTTTCTGGTTGCAGTTCTTTCTTTCTCCATGTTTTGGGACCCAATGAAGCTTGCTCCTTTTGAGATGTTTGCTAAAACTTGCTCCTGCATTTAGAATCTTCATGACCGAAGTTGTTACAAATAGAGCATTCTATTTCATTTTCAAGAGTAGAAAAGTTATTGTAGGTCCTCTTCATGATCCCAGTCACACTCTTTTGATTTCGTGCTTCTCTAGTCATGATGGTCTTGTAGGCAACACATTGAGCAGCTTTGTGTCCACAGTTATGACATGAGAAACGTTGGCCATTAAATAAATTCATGTGATTATCAAATCTACTGACTAGGTGATTGTAGTTTCCATTGGCATTCATCCTTGAGACAAATTGAGAATGATTTACATGTGGTTGTTTGTAGCTTCTGTTCATCCTTGAAGTAGATTGACCTCGATTTACCTGGTGATTTGCTTTATGCCTTTACTGATGATTGTTAATCTATTCACTTCTCCTTGCTGCATCAAGATAACTTTTGGAGGTGGATGGCTTCTGTGCTTGAGATGCTTCTTCAGTATATCCAAGACCTGTTTTGATTAGAGGAGAACGTTTCACTTTGATAATCTCATCTAAAGTTTCAGATCCTTTAGCAAATCTAAGATTGAGATCTTTTGTTTTCTCAATATCTTTTCTAAGTCCCACAATTTCACATTCTAACTTTTCATTGTGTTTTTCTCTTTCAGCAAGTTTGAATGTCATGGTCTCTATAATCATACTCTTTTCTTCTAAATAGATTTTAAGTTTAGAAATTTCTTCATAGAGATCATCTTCATCTATAGCATCCAAGAAATCATCATCTTCAAAAGCCATCAAAAGTCTATAATCATTACCATGTTCATCTTCATCACTATTTGAAAACCCATCGCTTTCTTCATGTGTATAATAGCTATTTTTACTTACATTCCATTTTCTACTCCATTTAACTGGTTCCTTACCTTTATCAAGCTTATATTTATGAGGATATTTGGTTGCATAGTGACCGACTCTTTCACAACCAAAGAATTTGAAAGGTAACTTACCTCTGAATCTTCCAGAGCCCCATTGAATGTTCCTGACAAGATTTGATTCTTCCTCTCCTTCTGACGTATGTTTTGACTCATTGTATTCTCATTTTCTTGAAGCTTTGAATGTAGCTTCTCTCATGTCTGATGGACCCCCTTTTCTCATTTCAAAAGTAGTTAGGATTCCGTGCAGCTGTGACATAGTAATACTTTGAAGATTCTTCTTTTCTTCTATGGAAGAAATTTTTGATTCAAACTTTGAAGACAAGGATCTTAGAACCTTTTCATCTAAAGTGACTTCTTTTATCTATCACCCAGATTTTTCATACGATTAACAATCTCATCTATATTTAGGAAATAATTAGCTACACTTTCATCATTGTGCATTTTGAGAGTTTCATATTGAATTTTGAGAGATTGTAATTTTGCACGTTTTACTTGATCATCTCCTTCATAGCATAGAATGATCTTGTGTCATATTTATTTGGCGGTTTTGAGCTGCATAACCTTGACAAATTCTGATTGAGATAGACGCCCCAATAGAGTATTGACAGCCTTTGCATTTGTTTCATACTTCTTTTTACCAGTCGTATCTGTAGGAGTTGTTGATGGAAATGTGTATCCTCCTTCCATGATATCCCAAACTTCTATACCAAGATATTGAAGATAGGTTGTGATTCTTACCTTCCAATAGATGAAGTTGCTCCCATCAAAGATTGGTGGTCTGATAAATGCCTCTTTTTCGTAGTTGCTCATGATGATAGATCTTCCTTCAAGCGATCAATATTCTTCTGAAGGACCTGCTCTGATACCAATTGATGGAAATAATACTGAGAGGGGGGGGGGGGGTGAATCAGTATTAGCAAGTCAATTATTTTTCATTTCACAATCAGATTTGTATATGCTACTTCAGTTAGTGAAAACTGCATATATACGCAACTGTAGTTAAGGAAACTAGCATATAACTTGTAGAATTATAATTTAATTTATACTTCAGATGTTGATCATTAATCTATGCATCAGAACCATATAAATAGTAACCAGGTACAGTAAAATAGAGCAGACAGTCACACACAATATATAAGGTGGAAACCCAGTGTCGGTGAAAACCACCTGTTGCAATTTGTCTCTATCTTCTTTTGATAAGAAACTTATTTTTACAATGTCTTTGTATTGGTGTAGTCTTATACCAGTACGCAAGCTTCTACCTGCAGAAGGCTACAACCTTCTCTCTTTCTCCAGATTCTCCTGGAAGGGAGCTACAACCCCCTTAGCTCTTGTACTAGCTGATGTACTAGTACGTAGGTGCTGGCCTACAAAAGGCTACATCCTTCTCTTTTCATTGAGGGACCACATTTCATAAATTTTTAGACTAGATCCATCAATAACATCAATATAACATTAAATATACCTACATCAACCAATCTCTTATGTACCCACCAAAACTAAATCAAACAATCACTTCTCTAAATGCTAAAATGAGAATACAATAACACTAACCAAAAACCAATCCTGAACCCAGAACACTGTAACAATAAACAAAAGTACCTAAAACATATTTTATGGGACGTACGCTACTTCAATGTGTAGAACCTGCATGCATACACTCTTATATCAAGGCAAATCTGTGTATACGCAGTTTTGAATTACCGAACTAGCGTGTATACATGTCTTTGCTATGCTAAACCTGTGTATAGATCTGTAAAAGATAATTTACCATTTTCAACTATTCAGATATCAGTTTTACCCAGATCATCAGATTTACAGATCAAGTCATGCGCCAAATATAAAAGATCAAAATCACACAAAGATACTTCTCTTCAAGCTTTAAGATCTTGACCCATCAATAGAACTCATCCTTCTTCTAGCGCTCAAGTTCCTCCTTGATTCAAATCTAGCTATACACAATAACCCAATGACCACTATATTAGATCTTGCTCTTCATAAAATATTCAATCCTTGAGTGCCTTTGCCTAATGATCTCCTTCCCCTTTTATAGTCTTAGGCCTTACTCAATACCATGGTCCAAAAACCATTTAGAACCAATACTTGGGTTCAACACTTCGAAGAGATACCATGGTCGAAAACCATAGGTCCAAATACCAAGGACCAAAAACCAAGTTTTCCAAACTATATGCGCTTTCCTGTGCATGAAAGTGCGTGTATCTGCATACGCGCCTTTTGCTATGTGAATCTGCGTGTATACGTAGCTTGGTCAATGGGAACATGTGTATACCTCCTTTTCCTTTATTCTGAGTGCCTGTGATCTTGAACTATCATCTGAGTGATTTGTTGAGTGAGTTGCCTTTAAGGACAATACCTATACCATAGTGCCAAGCCTATGTCATAATGCTAACACTAATTATTTATATAAGTGTTTTTGGAACCAAATGCCTAAAAATGCTCAAATGCATTTATGAAAATCCTAGATAAAGGCTAATAGGTCAAATACATCCTTCTTATCACTAGAATTTGGGAGAAATCCCTCAAAATCCAAAACTACCCTGATTTTGTTCTCAAAATAGGGGATTTTCTGCATAAGTGGCCTAGTTTGACCAACGTTGACCAGGCGCCTCAGTGAACCTTTTTGGGAGAAAAATAGGATTTTCACCAACCTTGCACAGTGATGATTACCCAACAACTTTCATATTTTTTCCAACTATCCTACATATATGAAAACCATGGAGCTATTATGGGATGTTGCAACATCCTGTAATTACTGCTAAAATTTTAAGTTTAATGTCAACTTTTGCCAAAATTTAATTCATAAAAAGTAAATGATAAATATTACTAAGATGCTAAATTTCAAGTAATTATGGGTGATAAATGAGACATATGGAAGGAATATATAGCCAAAATATAGGTAATGTGACTAAAAATAACATCAAAAAGTCACACCCAACATTCCCCCAAGAGGAAGATATTGCATGTCCACATGCACAAAAAGTGTTCTTGTGTTGCTATCACTATTCCTCTGGTTCTTTTGCTTCCTCTTGTACGTACAACAAAATGGCTATATTGGCTAGGGCCATGTGAAGAACCTTCAACATTTGGTACTTTGTTTTCAATGCCTTCTTTTGGTGATACCATTTATGTGCATGTTTGGAGATTAGAAGTTCTCCCACTTCCAACCTCTTATTTCTCTTCTCTATCATCACTTGGGAAAAAAATATGTTCCTCTTCTGAACCATATTTCCTCTTCTAAAAATCATTACTTGTTATGAATTGATTCCATACAAAGTTATATTTTTGAAGCTCATGCATAATGATCAATTTTATTAACCCATGATGATAAAGACTCTTTTCTAGATTACTGTTTTGTTTTTGCACTCCTTTGGCCATCTTAGTGAGACTTCACAACAGGTAATAAGGCATATTGATTTTGTTGTCACCTTTCAATTGTTGTAGGAGTTTGACATGATATATAGACTATACTAAACCTTCCTTCACATGTAATAAATATATGAATGATATATACCATCTCATCCTTAGGATGCATTAGCCAACTTCTAGAGATTCCCTTTTCCCAATTGACTATTGACACTCTAGATCTAAAGATGAATGGGGGCCATGAATTATCTTTCCTTTCCCTAATTTTAAAGCATCTCTCTCCTACTTGAGGAAGGTTAATTATTTTTTCCATGATATCTTATGACAGTCTTATGGTGAGGTTTCCTATAGTAGCTTTTAATCCATCAAATGAGGTTGCAAACTCCATAGATACTTTCTCATTATAACCACCAAAATTTAATAGAAATGGAATCGAGTGATTTATTTAAAGAAATTCAAGATAGTCTCTATGAATTGATGCAAAATAAAAATTTCTTGGTTCAACCCTAGACATCATAATGATTTTATTTTTTCTCTCTGAAATTTCCTACTGTATATTTGAAATAACTTTTTTTCTGTCTCTAAAATTTTCCTTTTTTCTAGCACAATGTGATTTTTTTCTTTTTCTTTTTTATCTCGGTTCATTAAAAAAAAAAACATTATTTTTCTTTAATTCTTCCTTCCAGACTCCTAACCTTATACCAATCAGGGTTTATATGGATAAATTTTTTCCTGTTCACCAAAATCTGAGGAGAAATTATGCTCTCTATGACTAATTAGTTCAAAATTGTGTTCTTTGTGGCTCGAAATTTTACACTATGCTCCTCCCTACTTCAAAAAAAAGGTCGAATACATTGCTATTTTGATAGTTTTGGTTTCAAAATTCCCTCAAATGGAGTTATCTAAATCACCCTAAATCTGTCTTTCAAAAATTTCGGCACCCTATTTGACTTTGGCGAAACATAAACGATTTTATGGTGGAATCTATTATGGTGGAATCTATTTCATTAAATTTTATGTGTATTTTGTGACGAGGGAGGCATAAACATTGTTACAGGAAGACAACTCAGTTTCAAACAACCACCATTTGATTCTTACAAGCTATACATGCGAAAAATAATTCAGGTTTTACACACCAATAGTTAGATTCACATGGAATAATTATGCTTTTAAATTATGTTGGAGAACACAGGGTTTACATTCAGTCAAATGGTGGCATGAAGACATCAAAATCATTTCAAAATGAAAGTTGGGAAAAATTCTAGTTGAATAAGAATTACCTCCAAAAATTGTAACACCATTTTGACACAGCCTAAGCCTATCAAAATACCTCTAGAGCATATTCATTGGATCACTGGATTTGAATTATGGCAACATAATGGAAGAGTCAAAGGTAAATTATCTTGAAATAAATTACAAAGTACTCAGCAAGGCATTGTTTCAATAACCAACAAATCGTAGTTTATATGAGAAAGAAAGGTGTATAACTTTAGTACCGAGGTCATGGTCATAGTTTCAATAAAAATAATAAAACATGGACTAGGACATAGGAATTAGATTAGGACAGAGTATTCATATCACCAAGATATAGCTTCTCCAACACTTCTAAACATAATAGCCATAATGAAACTCTTGTAGGTGTAATTTACCATATCAACTTCATGTTACTTCTTAAGTTATGTGTCGCTTTCGTGCAACTTGTGCATTTCATCTCTTGTTTCTTGAAAGCACCCAAATTAATTCTCTTATGTCGCCAAATGAACTTGTCGACATTAAAAATAAATGGCGTAAATGAGAACACTCTCTAATTACAAAATTCTTACTTCCTTGATCATTCCCTATTCTATGCGATGATGTAGATCCTTATTATGCATGTGTTTAAGAGTAGACATCCTGGTATAATGTAGACATCCTTTTCCTTCTTTTGAAACTGAATTTGTATCCCTGTGACCAATTTAGCTTTATAATTCCTTGGCCTTGTTGGAAAAATTGTATACCCCTTTTTGATGTTTTAAGGAAAAATGAGATGAAAATGTGATGAATGAGTGAAGGGATCTTGAAGGTAAGTGAAGGGTAGAAGGGTTAATCATAAGGAGTAGTGATGAAGAGGAAATAGTTATACTAACATTATTTTTAAATGAAGAAAGTTTATCAAAAATAAAATTAAAATTAAAAAATTCTGTTACAAATTTTACAATTACTTCCTTGGTCATGATTTTTGTAGCTGAAGCGTCTTCTTTTCTCTTCTTCTAGCTATCCTTAGCTAGAGTTGTAGACCTCATAATTTTCATATTTTATTGTTGGTGTAAGGTACAGGTCCCTCTATCAAAGATGCTATCAGGATAAGCATTTTAGGCCCCTCTGAAACTCCTTTATTGTCTTCAAAGGATGAGTTGAAATTTAGGCCCCTTTGTCTAATCATTACAGGTCCCTTAGAAACTAAAATTTTATTCAAAATGTGACTGGAAATTTTGGTCCCTTTTATTAAGACAAGGTCTCAGGTCCCTCTTGACACTTGCAAAAGACATTGCTGATGGTTGTTATTCAAAACAAGTCTCTCTAATCATACATGTCCCTCTAACCTTGAAATATAGATCAAAAGGCCGATGCAAATGGATGTAAAAAGATTTACATAACAAAGATCAAAAATTATTTTTACCCTCCCCTCCGCTGAAGAGTTGACTTTTCTTGAAGTCTATATGGAGAATTGTTTTATTCAATTACATAAATAAAACTTGACATGGAAAAACAAATGAAGTAACTATTTTTGTGAATTCTCACCAGCCTATGTGACTTGGTTTTCTAATGAGAATTTTGAGCTTATGTTTCGTGTTGTTCACAACTAGACTACCTTTTTTTTTATCTTTAAAGTAAATCTAAAATGGAAGAGAAAGTGGGTGGAGTAAGGGAGTATGGTAAGCTTGTGAAGGGAAATAGATGGAAAGTAAAATGGATGAATTCAGACTTCAATATGAATGGATTATAAAACTTGGATGGAGGAAAATAGGATAGAGCATGGTGGATGAATGGAATTATGAATAGTAGAGATTTTGATAGGTTTCTTTAGTAGTTTAGGTGACTTTGACTTCAAACTTGACTCTTTTTTTTTCACGGTTCATTTCAAGGATTTTTCCTTGATCTCAATTCATCTTCAAGTATCTATCAGTCATCCACTAGGAGGTTTTTATAACAATCTCTAAGGATTTATAATTCAATGTTAGATGATATTCAACTTTTTTTAAATTCAATATTTCATATTCTTATGTATGAATTTTGAAAACTTTGACTTTTAAAATCACTTGTTCATAGATTTGAACCTTTGGACTTCCTCGGACTTGCAAAAACTAAGCATTGCCTCTAATAAAATGTGAGATGATAGGACAATAAAGGTGTAGATATTTATTATTATAATAAATATGTAAAATAAATGCAACAGTTCCTAGAAAAAGTAAATCCAAAGAAGATAGATGAAGAAAAGGGTTTACTTGTTAAAAAGTGGTGGTTAGCCTAGATCCTGACGATATTTATTCTCAAAATATTCATTTTATATCGTACTTAAGTGATTACAAAGCTAAATTGAAGTGGATTCATTAGAATATTTCTAGTAGAAACATGTTTCAAAGTAATTTTGAATTACATTTCAAACATATTGAGGAACTGCTTACTTGGTGGGACTATTCGTGAATTTCTTTCTAGACCAACAATCACTAATTCGAGCATAACATTTTCATTCAAGCATGGATTTATGTGTCTCCACTTGGATATTAACTTAGACACATGTAATTACCTAAAATATAAACATGTTTTTAATATATATTTATTTGATATCTCAAATCCACTGATGAACAGACCTTCGAGGTAGTGTTCCACCATGTTGGTTTTAAGACATGCAGTTACTAAATGTAGTAAAACATTTTCATGTGATCTCCAAATGGGATGATTCAAATTGGGGATTAAACTAGACTTGAATTATTTTCTCCCTTATAAACAGGTTTTAAAAGGAATATTATTTGATATGTGAAATATGCCACTGAACAATCAATATGTAGAGTTGTCATAATGAAGATTTTATGACAAGTAGTTCATAATTTGAGGATAAAATTTTCATACAATGTTGGTTTGAGGTGATTCAAATTGAATTGAAAACTAGGTTTTAAGGGCCATCTCTCGTAGAAATATCTTGTCAAAATATTTCCATTAAATCCCTCAAATCATAGTTATACTAACTTTGTTCTTGAATTTTGTGCTTGAGACTTAGTAACTATTTTCACAATTTTTTTTTCGTTTGAGATGAAAATTGAAAAATTCAAAATGGTTTAGAAAATAGATTTCAAGGGATTCTTTGTGTAGAAATAGGTTTGTAAATGAGCCCATATGGTCCTCCAAAATAGGACTGTCATAACTACATTTTGTCATAAAATCCTTTCAAAATGAGTTTTATTCACACAATATTCAACTAACTTTATTATGCATTTTTTTAATTACTTTTTATTCATTCCTTTATTACTCTATATCATCCTATTCTATTTGGAAAAATACAACATTCCCTCACGTATAAGATGATTTCTAATGCATCCATTTGCGTAATAAGATCATCAGTAAACTCATATCTAACTTTGAAAAAGATGCCTTAATGGTTGCTTGGACATGGGATATCAATTGTTCATACAAATTTGATGCCAGAAATATTAAAAAATAGAGTGGTATGGTGGCCCAGTGACTCTTTGGAACCAATTTTTGATATGATCTTTGTCTCCTTCGATTTCCTTTGTTGTCATACTATAAATTTCTTCTAAAATTTGTTCTTGACATCCATGAATGCACAAGGAATATTGTGATAGACATGAGACAAATTCTTCAATATCTGACTCTAATGTTTGATCTTCATTGGATATGGCCAGTGACTCTTTGTCTTCCTTACAAGGATAAATAGAAGAAGCTTCTAGGTTCTCCTTTCGTGAATCATCTTCATAGATGTCTTTCTCCCTTTATATCTTTTGAAATGAAAACTCATCCCTAGTGACAATTCTAAATTGAGGATGTTATCACTCAAGTTGTTCCCTGCCTCCTGAAGGGAATACAACCAAGGTAACCACTAACCAATCTTTTAGCTGCAGGTCCTAGCCTACCTGCAACTAGAGAGGGCTCTCTCTTTGTAATTTAGCTTTGTTTTTTGGAGTATTTTAGGCTAGTTATTATGCACAAGTTTTGTTTTGAGTTTGTTGGAAGGTCATTTCAGGTGGAACAAGAATGCAAGTAGGAAACAGTTTCTTCCATTGGGTAGATGGAGTCAGAGTGAGTGAACTGGTGAAATGTTGAAGTGTTCATTTGGTAAAAGGAGTTTGCTACAAAGCAGGGTAGTCAATTTTAGGAGCAATTTTGATATTTGAAATGGTGGAATGAAGTCAGTGAATGAAAGGCAATCAAGAATCTTTCATTATGCTGGCAGATGGAAAGTGCATGAAGATTACTAAGGAGCAATGAAGAATTCCTAAGCAATATTCAGAGTGAAAGAACTAATGCAAATAGGAGCAATTAAGAATTCCTATTTATGACTAATTCTGAAGAAAACATATACAGTAGCTGAGATTGAACACAGAGTGCTTTTAGGCAAATTTTGTGCTATTCTTCTTCTCTGCTACCAAGTTTATGGAACATACATGAAATTGTATACATAGAAGACATAAAAAACACAGAGAAGAGAGACTTATTGATCCATAAACGACACAAGAATTCTGTAGCATCTCCCAGAGCATTAATTCCACATTCAGATGGTTCAGCACACTGAAATTCCATCAGCCTTTGTATTATACAAGCTCAATAACTTACAGCGCGGTTCAGAGATGAAACTACCAACCCCAAATACATATTATGGGGAGGTATTTATACAAAAGGGAGATACAAAATATCATGAGGATAAGTCTTGAACTCATAACTTTCTTTACCAACTATTAAGAAGTAGTAAGTGAGGGAATAAATGCTGTAGTAAATATGAATGCGCTAGTTGTCCAATTTGTTAGAGGAATTTTGACTTTATGGGCTGAATGAGTCGGCTGCTTGTTGCACATTCATTCTGCGTGTGCTGTCCTGATGCTGGTATGCTGTTTGTTGCTGTCTTGGTCTTCATCATCGGTGCTCGGTTTCTTTGCATTCAATGAGCTGTAGTGACCATTCTGTTTCTGCCTTGCACCACTTTTTCTTCCCTTTTGACAGGTGGACCGTGCCATCTGTATATGCTGACCTGTAGCTTAAAAAAAGAATTAATAAACAAAATCACCTGAGCAATGTCTCCATCATTCCTTTCCACCAATCCTCTGTAGGCAGCTGATGTCTTTGTATCTTTATGACTGTTTCATCAGCTTCAGTGTATCTATAAAAATTTGGCTGGACTTCAAAGAGATGGTTTATCTCATGTGCAATGTAGAAGAGATTCTCTAGTTTGTCATAGACACTCTGTCCAGATGGAGGCCCTGTTTCTTCTGATGTGCTTGAGGAAGCTGTGATTTGATTGGAAGCATAGTTGTTTACCCTGTTGGGATAATGCTCATGTGACAGCAGTCTTCTAGTGCTAGTTACTAAATTTGGTAGCCCTCTGCTCTGTAATGCTGCAAACTTTACCCTGAATTCATTCACCTTTGCTTTCATTTCTTAGCATTTTCTTTCCAGGGTTTGCACAAAATTCCTTAGGGTCAACACTCTTTTTACCAGAAAGATAGTATTAGTCCTGTTCCTGATTCCTATTGCTGCCAGTTTCTCTTTAGTATGAGTGTTAATAAATTGAACCATCCTGTTGGCTTGCTCAGGCATATTTCCCAAAGATGTTATAGCCTTTTGATTTTCAAACTGAGCCAAGCCTATCAAATCCATTTGCTCATGAATGGTTTCAATGGATTTCCATTGGTCTGTAATGGATTGGCCAATCTTGGCCCAAAAACTTTTTTTGACCTCAGCTAGGGTCATATCAAAGATAAGCTCTTTCTCTAGCTCCTTTATTCATTTTTCTAGGGTTTTCACCTCCCTTGTCCTCTCAACTACATCCTGCTTTGACTTGTCATATTTTTCTTCAATTTTAGCCAGCTTTTCCTTGGCTTCTCTCAATTCTGCCATTTGCACTTCCAGGGCCTTTATTTCTTTCATCATATTGTCCATACTTAGGCTGGTCTCTTGCTCTGCAGGTGCTATAGTAGTTGCCGATACTGGTGCTGAACTTTAGGTACCTGCTTGTGATGCTGTAACAATGGGAGGGACTATTGTGGTGGCCGTAGGAGGAGCAGCTGTAAGAATCTGAGCTGTTTGAGTTGGCTGAGAGGAAAACTCTCCCTGTCTTCCTTGTAATGATGCCTCCAAGGCACTCTCTGTTTCTATCAACCTTTTATGCAAGCTCATAAGAAAAGTTACCACATCCTGCTCTTCTTTTTGTTGTGCTATCTCTGTGGTTTGAGGATGTAGTGTAGCTGGCAGCTTGAGTTGTCTTTTGAGGGCTGCTATGTCCTCCTCTTTCTTCTTTATCAAAGCCTGCACACCCTTGGGATCAGTGGGATCATGTCCCATCTCTATAATGATCTCCTCCAGGGACTTGATTCTATTGTCCTTGGCCTGTGATGAAGCTTTCTCTAATTCTAGCTGGGCAGCAATATTGTGCAAAGAGTTTTGCAATCTATGGGCCAACAATGTTTTATCTGCCAAGGTAGAATATACCATTTCCCCGGTCTTCTTGTGCAATTCAATCTGGTCCATCAGATGGATATCTCTGGCGAGCACTTCCAGATTGGTTCTAATATAGTGAACAACTAATTGTGGTTGTTGCATTATAGGTCTGAAATGACTGAGAGTCATTTTGCCTTCCTGGATGTCATAGGTTGCCATTAGCCTTTGTTGATTGGTGGGAGCCATCCTTAGCAACTGGTTGTACAACTGGTACCTTACTGGCTCATTTCTAGCTTTGATATCGGTGAATGCTTTTTTAATGTCAGAGCCCTGTCTGCTCTGTTGCCTGGTGGATGTGACCTCCACCCCTTGTTGTCTCTCTTGCTCCTGCTGAAAGGAGCTAGCTGATGTCTCCATGCTTGGGGGAACTTGCTGTTCTATTGGCCCTTCTGGTATTTCCTCTTCTGAAAAAGGATTTAATCTCTGTCTCTTTTCTCCTTGCTGCTTGGTAGATGTCCCTGGAGGGGTATCTTCTTGTCTATCCCTTTTCTTTGCTCTCTCTTCATTGGCAGGAGTTTGTAATACTGGAATTTCAGCTGCCTTTGCTTGAGTAGAAGGGTCTTGCCCTTGACTTTGTTCATCTGTAGAAGCAGCCCGGTCTACCATTGTTTCTTGATGTTCCAAATTGTGCACTTGCTCTTCTAAATGCTGCACCTCTTTACCTTTATCCATTGCTACTGGTGGGGCACTTACTTGGGCAGGTTGCTGGGAGGTCGTCGTAGATGAGGTGCCTTCTCCAAAGTGCCGAGGAGCTGTGAAAAATACCTGTCCAAAAGATTCTAGGTCAACCACTTTTTCAAGGTCTTTGATTGCTTTTTCTGTTATCTCTTCTTCAGAAAGTTCTTCAACTAGTGTGCCCTCTACCCATTCTTGTTGATTAGAATATTGTTCAATTTGAGGGAGATTGCAGTGTTCATATCCTGCAAGCCTTTGTTTGACTCTTCTAAGGCTTATAAAGTGATTGGGGTCATGTGGTGCCCAATAAAATCTTGTTTTTAGCAAAAGAAAATTTTTCAAAATCTTGTCTGCCTCTTCCCAGGCTTCATCTCTCTTATTGAAAATAAATGGGCCCAATTGATGTCTAATCTTGAGCTGTGCCTTTTTTATTTTTCCATAGAAATGAATCATATCTGAATTACCAAATTGCCAAAAGTATTCCAAGGCAAAGAGTTTCATGGGGACATATTTGGGCAGTCTGTAGGGGGCTAATTCATAGCCATAAATCCTGATTACTGTGTGGTTTTGGTAAAAATACCAGTCACCAATGCTGTAGCTTTTGGAAAGCTGTAGAATCTTTTGCATCTCATCAGTGAGTCTAGGAAGAGGAGTGCTCACCAATAAGGAGGAAGCTGGATGTATAAATAGGTCAATAAACTCGTAGTAGGTATATGGAGAGTAATAAACATGGTGGCAGACTGATGACCAAAATATTACAGACCTTCGCTCCCCCTTGGCATCCAATTTTTTGAGGAAAACTAGGAAACTATCAGGCTGATAGTACAACAACAAATGATATATGTAGGAGGTGTATTTGAATACCCTTTCTCTCTCCAGGTTCATGAATTGCTCATGAATTTTGTCAGCTATGAAGGTGGCATAATCATATTGGACAGCAGGGGGTTGTCCTGGAGCAAACATGGACAGCAGCACCAAGACTGTCTCATCAACAAACTCACTGGTATTGAATCCTAAGATGCAGGATATGATGTCTACCAGTAGTCTCCCTGTTTCATTGAACCAAACATGTAGATAAGGAGGAGGTTGTCGGGGCTGAAAACCTGGTTGCATGAACAGCTGGGAAATTCTTGTGATCTCTGAGATAGGCAGCTTGGCACCTTGGTCAAGCAGAAGTTTCATGGAGAGAGGAGCCAGAGGCTTAGTTGGCTCAAAGTTTAGCATCTTGTTTATGGCTTGAGGGGTGATGTGAAACAAAATAGTCCTAGATGGAGCCAAAACTACTCTTTGACTGGGCTCATAATTTTCACAACACTGATGGATGACGTCAAGGAATACATTTACTTGTGGGAGATAATAGATTGGCATGTTGGACTCCCAGATACCAAGGACATCAGCATTGCTTCTGTATCTTTTCCTTATCTCACAAAAGGTTTCAATGTGATATTTGTTGCTCAGTTCAACTGTTTCCTTCATTTGGTAATCCTTGTCAGCAAGGGGCAACCACTCCAAATTCCTATGTGGTGCATTCAAGGGGGCAATATTTAAAGCTGTGGGAGTGGCCATTTTGAAGTTTTTCTGTGTTTATACTTGGAACCAGGATTAGTGCAACAACAGACTGATGAAAACTGCTTCTGAGGACTTGTAAGGGAGCTAAAGAATGAGTTTAAATATGGCAGTGGCCTTCACTATCTGTAGTTATGACAAAACAAGGAAAATTTACAGGGTTCAGATAGGCTTTTATCTAATTAATGAATTCACTAGATTGATAGGCTATGTGGGAAAACTGCAGAGGGAATGAGGATGTTTTTTGAGCCAGATGGGTGAAATTTTGCAGAAGAATTTGGCAAAGGGAGTGAGTGCACGGGCAATATGTAGATTCTGCCGGCAAAACGAACTTAAAAATGATTTTTAATAGTGAATTTGTAGAGGAGCGCAAGTTCGTAGGGTTTCTTTTGAACGGGGGACTGACCAGTGAATTTATAGGCAAATTTGAGGTGCAGAAGTGTTTTTCGGTGGGAATTTGCGGGGGTTTAAGCAACTGAAATGGAGAAAAATGGTGAAAAAAGAGGTTAATAGGTGAAATGTGAGCAAATACCTGGTTTTTTTGGCGCAGAGGGCGGCTCAGGAGGTTCAATGGCGAACTGTGGAGTTGAATTTGCAAGCGGCACTAGCGTAGTTGATAAAATTTGGCTTTGGGTAGTAAGTCGTTGTAAAACTGCATGCACATCGCTCCCCAATTAACCAATAGAAATGAATGAAAAAAGTCGTTGTCATGTATTTTTATAAAATATGGGACTTTTGGCGCTTTTTGGCGATGACATCAGCGTGACGTCATTTGGCGGGTAGCGGGTACGGTATGGTGACGTGCCAGCCGACGTGGGCACTGACATGGCTAGATGATGAGGCAGACATGTCGGACGGAATAGTGGCATGGGGGCTGGCGTGGCGTATGACGTGTGCGGCGGGGACAGAAGGCGGTAAATGGTTTTATCAGACCGCCTTTGGTACGGGGGCAGTATATGTCAGAGGAGGCTCGACGCAATCAAAAGAGGGCATGCGTCTTTTGTACGATGGCAAAACCACCATTCTATTGGGTGCTAACTCTCGGACGTCAGGGCAGCTCTAAAATCGGCGAGGGCCATCGAATCTGGGAGGGCGGATCAAAGGGTTGACAGGATGCAGAGTTACGGGTATGATACGGCGTGGGGACCCGCCCATATATTAAATATTATATAAAATACCGAGGGGGTAAAACTTTGGTTATGTGGGTTTTGGGCGCCGAGGGTCATGGTTTATCCGTTTAATCAAATACCAAAACAAAACCCAAAGATATGAGCCTGGAGGGTAAAATAGTAATGTTTATGAGTGAGGAGGGGAATGGTTATTAACTTAACCAAATGCTAAGTTATTTCCAAGGGCTAGGATGCAGAAAGGCTAATATTAGTCCCAAATGGATTAAATATTTCCCAAGACTATATTATATGGCTATAGTGCCATGGGGTGGGATATTTTAATATTTTTTTTTGGAGTTTTTATATAATTCTTTGTAGAACTAGGGGTAGGGAAAATGATTTAAGGAGCTATATAATAGAATTAGAGGTTAATATGACCTTGTGAATTGAGATTGTATGGATGAATGCCAAGTTTATAAAGTGAAAACTTAGACACAAGGAAGATGAAAGGAGTATAGAACAATGATTTTTACACAAGAAATGTGGCTTCTTTTTACTAAGTGGAGTCAAAATTCAACTCAGCATCTAGCATGAAATGAAGTGAAACAGGCCCCTTGAGCAGACCCCAAGCTCCTTGAGGGGATGTTAGTAAATGATTTATGGGGGAATGAAGGGGAATTAGACATGCTTCCATTGTTATGCAACCAAACAACTGGCATGGTACCAATGTCATTGATAAGATGAATCTTCCTTGACAAAACAAAAATGAGCACCCACCTGCTTCTGCAACCTCAAACTACCTACCCAGCTTAATACACCTAGCATTTTTCTTCCATTTGATTGGGTGCACTTGAACTAGCAAGCCCTGATTGTCCTCTTTTTCTTTTGAGTGTCCTCCTATCTAAATCTACCCTTATTTCTTCCAAGGGCCTAGATTAAGTTTGGGCTCCTTAATTTCTCTGCCTAGCTACTCATCTGCCAAGCTTGAACTATTTGGACAGATATTCATTCTCTATTCTACAAAAGTAAATTCAAATATGGATTGGCCTAGATTGACCTATTGGACCATCCATCAAATGTGAGTAAATTACTCATGACTTGAAGTTCTTCAAAAATGGAACAGTAGTGGCACTTGAGCTAGCACACTTTCCTGGTCTTTTGGTTTGGGGTTCATTTCTGTTATTTTTTTTGACCAATTCATTTTTCTTGCCCTTTGATTTTTCTTTTAGGGCATACCCTCTTTGCATTTTTTAATTCTCTCTAATTCTTTACAAAATATGGAACCTTTGCATCATGAAAAGATGAACATATTTGGCAGTTCCATAGTCAATCATGAAACATGAAACCTATTGGTATATGAACCTAAGAGTGGCTCCACTTGGGGATGGCTTTTCCTGATGAAAAGCCAAGAACAACAGGTCGATTGCCTTATTTTTCAACTCTTGCTGTAGTCTTAAACGTCCTTCTCTTGAAGACCAATGATCTGAACCTTTGTATCCTGTATGCAGTCCTTATGAGTTGATCTGTGCAAAATTATAGCTCTGCCTTTTGCTGATTTTTCTGATTATTTACCATCATCTTTATACTTCCCAAGTATTCTTGTTGATCTCTTGTGTTAAATTCAAAATATACACCAAAAGTGGTGTAATTCCTTGACTTTTTTCTCAAAATCTACTGCATGTTGTTCCTTATCAAATTGCTGTAAATAAAAATTGTTGAAAATACAAGTATTTATGTACAATATACAGTGGTGTTATGCTAATTACAGGGGATCAAAATAGTGCTTGAGCATTCACCCATTGATTGGTCCTTCTTCAGTATCTTTGCCATCCAAACTTCTCAAAAAATAGGTGTTGTTGCCTTGTATTGCCTGAATAACATATGGTCTCTTCCATAGGAAATCAAATTGGCCATGCTTCCCTTTATCTTCCCTCCTAGAATACCATCTCAGCATTTTGTTTCCTATGAAGAAATCTTCAGCTCTTTTTCTTGCATCAAAGATCTTCTTGAGTTTATCCTATAGAACCTGGGTTCTATGATATACTTGCTCTCTTGTTTGCTGCAAGTGAATAGTTTGATTGACCCTTCTTTGAATATCATTAGGCTCTGCTTGTATTTCTTGCAGCAACTTGATCACAGGGATTCCCAAAGATGAAGGGAACCTTGCCTCCATTCCATAAACCAATTCATAGGGACTTGTACCAATAGATCTTTTAGTGGTCAATCTGTCTGCCCATAGTGCATTCACAAGTTTTTTATGCCAATTTTTCTTATTTTCCTCCAAGACCTTTTTGATGATGTTGATGAGGCTTTTGTTGGAGGATTCAGCTAAGCCATTACCTTGAGGATAATAGGCTGTGGAATGGCCTAAGGTAATGTGGTATTTGTGGCAAAAATTGATCATTCTTTTGGATTTGAAAGCAGCAGCATTGTCTGTAATAATTTTATCTGGACAGCCAAATCTGGACAAGATGTTGGTTTCTAAAAATTGCATAATAATGGAGTCATTGGCTTGCCTACAAGGGATGGCTTCTATCCATTTGGTGAAATAGTCCGTGGCAGTCAAAATCCACCTATGTTGGCCAGAAGAGGAGGGGTGAATTTCACCAATGAAGTCTAAACCCCATTGTTGAAAAGGTCTTTCAGTTGAAATAGGTTTGAGAGGTAAAGGTAACAACTTTCTCTTGCCTTCAAAGATCTGGCATTTATGGCAAGACATTACAATTTTTTTCACATCATCAAATAGGGAAGGCTAATAAAATCCAGCCCTTAGGATTTTATCAGCTGTTGATTTCCAGTATAAGTGTCCTCCACAGTCCCCAGCATGAAATTCCTTGAGTACCTTGTTAGTTTCATCCAATGTTAGGCAATTAAGTAAAACACCTTCATGATTTTTCCAAAACAAAACATTGTCTAAGATACAAAATTTTGATGCCTTCATTTTCAAGAATCTCTTTTTAGTCCTGGACAACCCTGGAAGAGCTTTCAGGCTTAACAATACAAAACATATATCAACATACCAAGGTGATTGTAAAAAGGCTTCATTGATTTGTGGAGTTGCCATCTCCTGTTCGTTGTCTAGTTCATTGACGTCAAGGGCTTGAAAATTAGTTTCAGTCATCAATTTGGCTAACCCTTGTCCTTTCATCAGTTTTGTAGGCTTGATTTCAATGTCATACTCTAAAATATTGGCTATCCATTTGCCCCTATTGCCTTCAATTCCTTCTTGAGTTAAAATGTCCTTAACCACAACATTTGGAACATAGGCGATCACATGAGAGTACAAGATGTAAACTCTGAAATCCTTGATGGCTTTTACAAGGGCATAAGCTTGCGTTTCCATGATCTGATATTTTAAGGGAGCATCTCTAAGGGATTTGCTAAAGAAAGAAATTGGCTTCTTGCATCCTTGGTCATCTTTTTGTAATAGGACAACAGCAATAGTATGCTCAGATGCAAAGGAAAAAAATGATGAAATCTCTATCAAACCTGGGACTTGTGAGGACTGGTGTATTTGTCAAAGCTCTTTTGATGTCCTCAAAGGCTTGTTTAGCTTCTATGGTCCACTTGACTTTAGAATCCTTCTTCAGCATATTATTTAACAATCTAATTAGCTCAACCAAATTGGGAATGAACCTTCTTAGGAAATTGATCTTTCCTAGAAAAGCTTGCAGTTCTTTAATGTTTCTTGGATGAGGCACTTGAAGGATAGCTTGAATTCTATTCGGGTCAATCCTAATGCCATCTTTTGAAATTATGTGACCTAGGAGTTTGCCTTCTTCTAGGCCAAACAATGATTTCTTTGGATTCAATGATATGCCATATTTCCTGCAAATTATGAACACTTGTCTGAGATGTTCTAAATGTTCTTGGTTTGATTTTGAAAAGTAAGATCATCAGGTATATGACTAGGAAATCATGGATTTCTTTGGCAAAGGCTATGTCCATTGCTCTTTGAAAAGTGGCCCCTGCATTTTTGAGTCCAAAAGGAATTTTCACATATTTGAAGGTTCCCCAAGGTGTTGTAAAGGCAGTTTTGTCTTGGTCATCGGGGTGTACCAAGATCTAATTGAATCCTAAGAATCCATCTAGCAATGAGATCCTAGAGGCTCCCACTACCCTTTGTAGGATATGATCCATTTTTGGTGAAGGGTAGTGGTCTTTGAGAGAGACTTTATTCAAATTTCTCAAGTTAACACACAGTCTTATCTCTCCCATTTTCTTTCTAGTAGGTACTAGATTTGAAATCCATTCTGAGAACCTGATAGGTGCAATGATTCCAGCTTCATACATTCGCTTAACTTCTTTTTCAATCAAGGGAAGGAGGATGGGATTCACCCTTTTGAGCTTTTGTTTAAAAGGTTTTTGATTCTCTCTCAAAGGTATAGTATGTTGGATGACTGAAGTATCATAGGATTTGAGGTCCTCATAACTCCAGGCAAAGGCATCTTGGAACTCTTTAAACAATTCAATGTATTTCAATTTCTAATCAGTGGGCAATGATTTTGACATTTTTACCATCTTGGGATTTTGTGTGGTTCCAATGTTGCAGTCCTCAATTTCAGCATTCAGTGGTTGCATTTTTGGCTTCCTTGAAATATCATTTGAATCGAATAGATCCTCCAAAGGAGTTAAACCTGTGGGCAGAAAATTGTCTTTTAGATCAATTACTTCAGCTTCTGCCTCAGCTATTTCATCATGGTCTATTTGTCTCAGTTCTTGTACAATCTTGTCATCAAAAGTAGTTGGGTGCAATATCAGATTTTTTGTTTCAGCTGATATATTTTGTTGAATTTTGTCTATCTGTTGTTGGTCATCCACAGTGTTAGTATCAATGTTCATGCTGGAGAATTCCTCTTTCAAAGTCAGGAATTTATTTATCTGTGTATCATTTTCAAAGATCTGCCAATTTTTGACATTATCAGGGATAGCGGGTCTATGTTTGATTTCGGTAGTGAAATGGTGGTTGGGCTCAAAAGGAAGCTTGCAAGTGCTGGCAAAAGTTGCCAAGCTATGTGCATGTAAATTGTGCTTTCTAGGGATTTTGGTTAGTTGAGATTCTAAGAAAGTGTTAAGTATTTCAATGGCTGCCCCTCTGTAAGCCCTCAACCTTAGATCATTTGTGACAAAATTTCCCTTCATCTGTTGTATGATCAGATCTGAATCCCCTAGTATTGAAACCTTAGTTGCCCCAAGACCTCTAATGAGTTTGAGTCCCAACAACAGGGCTTCATACTCAGCCATATTGTTTGTGCATCTGAAATTTAACCTATATGCATGACCTTCAGCATGGTCATTTTGCATGTTGTGAATCCAAACCCCTGCCCCTGCTCCTAACTTGTTTGCTGAGCCATCAAACTCTAAGTACCATAAGATTTCTTGGTTATGACTTGTCTTAAGGGTTTTGGAAGTTTGTTCAGTGGGCAGATTTGGATCTTGTATGTCACATGATATGTCATTTCTCTTTATTGCATTAACCATATCAACAATTTTTTGATCTTGAGCAGCATATTGTTCATTCATGCTTTCTAGTTGCGTTGTTATTAGGAGTTTGGCATCAGTTTTGGGACACATTCCAGCATTATATAAAATGAATGAATCCATGTCGGAATGCATTGCATAGATGGGGAAGTTTTGAGGCTTTTCTTGACTACTCACCACATATTTCATCAGTGTTTCACGGTATAATCTCTTTGGCTGGCCAAAGACTGAAATAGTGGCATAGGACATGTCTAGTTGCAAAGATCCTTGGAGTTTTGCACCCCAAGATCTGGATAAAAGCATGCCATACTTGGGTGGAATGTCAGCTACCACCACATCCATCAAGATTGTTTTCGCTGGATATTGGACTAAGGATACACAAAGGTCTTTGATTAGGCCAAGACACCTGACCTGGCTGGAATCAAATGAGAACAAATCTTTGTAGGGCCTTGTGATGTCTAGGTCCAGTCTTTCCATCACAGATTTTGGCATTAGGTTATGGGAAGCTCCTGAATCAAACATAGCATTATGGAGCACCTTGTCATGAATGTTTAAGCTCACATAGAATGGAGGAACTCCTCCATCTACTATTTTACCATTGACTTCAGGACCAAAAATTAGTTCTGGTTGATCATCAAGAACATTGACTGCATCCTTGTTCTCTGGTATTTGTAGTGACCTATTGATTTGCTGTCTGTATACCTCATGTTTTGGTAATTCAGAGAGAGGAATAGATATTTTCAGCTTGGCTATTTCTATTTCTAAATTAAAGGGTTTTTCTATCTGCACTTTTGTATTATGGACAACAAACTTTTCCTTTTCAGCTGGATTTTCAATGACTTTCTCCTCATGCTGAATTTTGTTTTCAATCAAATCTGTTTTTAAATTGTTTTCAGGAGGGCCGGTTACATTTTCTTTTGGAGGAGAGGATGTGCATGGCTGGTTTTTTTAGGGTTGTTCATATAATATGTCCTCAACAGAGACTTCCTTTTGATTTAAGTCTGTTTTGGCAGGGAGTTCTCTCAGGACAACTTTATCTTTCTCTTTCTTTGGCTGCTTGGTATCCTTGAGCTTGGTAGGTTCAAGCACATCTATGGTTCTACTTGTCAACTTGTATTGTTTCTGTACCTCATAGACTGCTGCATCATAACCTTCTATAAAGTTGAATGACTCTCCTGATTTGGTTTGAAAATGATTGAAATTATGGGCCTCTTGATCTTCTTGTGTTAGAAAGACTTGCTGTTCACTGTCTAAACCCATTAAGTTGATGTGAGGATCCTCTGTTGGTTCACTAGATGTTGAGGCTTCGGCATAGTTCTCTTGAAATGGAGGTCTGATGTTCTGGTCAGGGCCAGCCCTTCCAACATTTGGACTTTGGTTTTTTCTAAAATTTGGGTTCCTTGCTGTATTACTTGTTTGACCTTCCCATGATGATTTTCTTTCAATGGTTTCCACCCTATCTCCAAGTCTGTCCATGCCTTTGATGATTGCATCAAGCTTTTGTTCAAACGCTGAAGGTTCTTCCTTGAAAGTTGTTCTTCTTTCAGCTCTTGCCCGATTTCTTTTAGCAATGAGATTTTCCTCCACACTAACCGCTATATTCTGCATGTCTGCTAAGGTTGGAGGGGCTCTTTCCCTCAATTGGTATGCCATGTCAGAGTCAAATCCATCTGGAAATTTGATCAAAGCTAGATCAGGTGGAGGTCTAAGGTTTTGAGGGATAGCGTTGTATACACTGTTGAATCTAGCACAGTAATCTAGGACAGTTTCTTGTGGGCCTCTTTTTATATTGTCATACTCTGATAGGATATGCAATGGATCCTTCTTCTTTTCCCACCTATTCAAAAATGACTGATAAAGGGCATCAGGATTGGCTATAGAGTTTACAGCAAGTGCTCTAAACCAAGTCCTAACATCACCAGTTAGACTTTGGACGAAAATTTTCATTCTTACATCATCATCGTCAATTTCATAGTTCTCAAAATAGTCTTGCATTTTCTTTGTGTGTTGTTGGGTTGTATATGTACCGGTACCATCAAAATAAGTGATCTTACTTTGATAATCTTGAGGCATAGCCCCTGGATTTGCAGGTAACTGTAAAGGAGCATATCTATTTGCCATATTTACAGGGATAAATGGAGCAACAGGAAGAAATGGGACGGCTGGAACTGCAGGGACTGGAGTTGAAATATGTGCAGTGGATGGAGGTGTAGGGAAGGTGCTTTGAGAGGTGGATGAAGAACTGGGAGAAGCAGCAGTAATATGAAGACGGATTGAGGGTTTAGCAGGAGTTGGGATATAGTTCTGCTAAACTGTTTCAAGGTCTAAATCGGCAGAACTTTCTTGAGCATCTTGTTTCCTAAGGGCCTTGGGAATTAAGTTGGGATTTTCAAAAACAGCTGGAGGATCTGGGTCAGGGTTTGACCTGGTGTATCGAGTTTTCTTCTTTGGAGCCAACTTCTAAATCTGTTTTTGGTATTTTCTAAGAATGTTTTTGGTATTTTCTTTGAAATATGGGAGGCTTTGGGTTTTTCCTTTGAATATTTTGAAACAGGGAAACTGATCGAATTTTGGAACAACTGTTTATAGCTTAAAACTATACTGGAGATTGACTGAAGCAGCTTTTATCTACTCCTGTAAATGCACAACAAGAACAGTTTCAAAGGCTACCTGGCTAACTTCAGGCTCCATCTGTAGTTTTAGAAAATAGACAGTAGTTACAAATAAACATTCAAAGTCCCCAGTGGAGTCGCCAATGATGTTATCACTCAGGTTGTTCCCTGCCTCCTGAAGGGAATACGGCCGAGGTAACCACTAACCAATCTTTTAGCTGCAGGTCCTAGCCTACCTGCAACCAGAGAGGGCTCTCTCTTTGTAATTTAGCTTTGTTTTTTGGAGTATTTTAGGCTAGTTATTATGCACAAGTTTTGTTTTGAGTTTGTTGGAAGGTAATTTCAGGTGGAACAGGAATGCAAGTAGGAAACAGTTTCTTATATTGGGTAGATGGAGTCAGAGTGAGTGAACTGGTGAAATGTTGAAGTGTTTGTTTGGTAAAAGAGTTTGCTACAGAGCAGGGTAGCCAATTTTAGGGGCAATTTTGATATCGGAAATGGTGGAATGAAGGCAGTGAATGAAAGGCAATCAAGAATCTTTGATTATGCTAGCAGATGGAAAGTCCATAAATATTACTAAGGAGCAATGAAGAATTCCTAAGCAATATTCAGAGTGAAAGAACTAATGCAAATAGGAGCAATTAAGAATTCCTATTTATGACTAATTCTGAAGAAAACATATACAGTAGCTGAGATTGATCACAGAGTGCTTTTAGGCAAATTCTGTGCTATTCTTTTTCTCTGCTACCAAGTTTATCGAACATACATGAAATTGTATACATAGAAGACATAAAAAACACATAGAAGAGAGACTTATTGATCCATAAACGATGCAAGAATTCTGTAGCATCTCCCAGAGCATTAATTCCACATTCAGATGGTTTAGCACATTGAAATTCCATCCGCCTTTGTATTATACAAGCTCAATAACTTACAACGTGGTTCAGAGATGAAACTACCAACCCCAAATACATATTATGGGGAGGTATTTATACAAAAGGGAGATACAAAATATCATGAGGATAAGTCTTGAACTCATAACTTTCTTTACCAACTATTAAGAAGTAGTAAGTGAGGGAATAAATGTTGTAGTAAATATGAATGCGCTAGCTGTCCAATTTGTCAGAGGAATTTTGACTTTCTGGGCTGAATGAGTCGGCTGCTTGCTGCGCATTCATTCTGCGTGTGTTGTCCTGATGCTGGTACGTTGTTTGTTGCTGTCTTGGTCTTCATCATCGGTGCTCAGTTTCTTTGCATTCAATGAGCTGTAGTGACCATTCTGTTTCTACCTTGCACCGCTTTTTCTTCCCTTTTGACAGGTGGACCGTGCCATCTGTATATGCTGACCTGTAGCTTACAAAAAGAATTAATAAACAAAATCACCTAAGCAATGTCTCCATCATTCCTTTCCACCAATCCTCTGTAGGCAGCTGATGTCTTTGTATCTTTATCAGTGTTTCATCAGCTTCAGTGTATCTATAAAAATTTGGCTGGACTTCAAAGAGATGGTTTATCTCGTGTGCAATGTAGAACAGATTCTCTAGTTTGTCATAGACACTCTGTCCAGATGGAGGCCCTGTTTCTTCTGATGTGCTTGAGGAAGCTGTGATTTGATTGGAAGCATAGTTGTTTACCTTGTTGGCATAATGCTCATGTGACAGTAGTCTTCCAGTGCTAGTTACTAAACTTGGTAGCCCTCTGCTCTGTAATGCTGCAAACTTTACCCTGAATTCATTCACCTCTGCTTGCATTTCTTGGCATTTTCTTTCCAGGGTTTGCACAAAATTCCTTAGGGTCAACACTCTTTTTACTAGCAAGATAGTATCAGTCCTATTCCTGATTCCTATTGCTGCCAGTTGCTCTTTAGTATGAGTGTTAAGAAATTGAATCATCATGTTGGCTTGCTCAGGCATATTTCCCAAAGACGTTCTAGCCTTTTGATTTTCAAACTGAGCCAAGCCTATCAAATCCATTTTCTCATGAATGGTTTCAATGGATTGCCATTGGTCTGTAATGGATTGGCCAATCTTGGCCCACAAAATTTTCTTGACCTCAGCTAGGGTCGTATCAAAAGTAAGCTCTTTCTCTAGCTCCTTTATTCTTTTTTCTAGGGTTTTCACTTCCCTTGTCCTCTTAGCTACATCTTGCTTTGACTTGTCATATTTTTCTTCAATTTTAGCCAGCTTTTCTTTGGCTTCTCTCAATTCTACCATTTTCACTTCTAGGGCCTTTATTTCTTTCATCATATTTTCCATACTTAGGCTGGTCTCTTGCTCTGCAGGTGTTGTAGTAGTTGTCGAAACTAGTGCTTAACTTGAGGTACCTACTTCTGATGCTGTAACAGTGGGAGGGACTGTTGTGGTGGCCGTAGGAGGAGCAGCTGTAAGAATCTGAGCTGTTTGAATTGGCTGAGAGGCCAACTCTCCCTGTCTTCCTTGTAATGATGCCTCCAAGGCACTCTCTATTTCTATCAACCTTTTATGCAAGCTCATAAGCAAAGCTACCACATCCTGCTCTTCTTTTTGTTGTGCTATCTCTGTGGTTTGAGGATGTAGTGTAGCTGGCAGCTTGAGTTGTCTTTTGAGGGCTGCTATGTCCTCATCTTTCTTCTTTATCAAAGCCTGCATGCCCTTGGGATCAGTGGGATCATGTCCCAGCTCTATAATGATCTCCTCCAAGGACTTGATTCTATTGTCCTTGGCCTGTGATGAAGCTTTCTCTAATTCTAGCTGGGCAATAGTATTGTGCAAAGAGTTTTGCAATTTATGGGCCAACAATGTTTTATCTGCCAAGGTAAAATATACCATTTCCCCAGTCTGCTTGTGCAATTCAATCTGGTCCATCGGATGGATATCTCTGGTGAGCACTTCCAGATTGGTTCTAATATAGTTAGCAGTTGATTGTGGTTTCTGCATTATAGGTCTGAAATGAGTGAGAGTCATTTTGCCTTCCCGGATGTCATAGGCTGTCATTAGCCTTTGCTGATTGGTGGGAGCCATCCTTAGCAACTGGTTGTATAGCTAGTACCTTACTAGCTCATTTCTAGCTTTGATATCGGTGAATGCTTTTTTAATGTCAGAGCCCTGTATACTCTATTGCCTGGTGGATGTGACCTCCACCCCTTGTTGTCTCTCTTGCTCCTGCTGAAAGGAGCTAGCTGATGTCTCCATGCTTGGGGGAACTTGCTGTTCTGTTGGCCCTTCTGGTATTTCCTCTTCTGAAAAAGGATTTAATCTCTGTCTCTTTTCTCCTTGCTACTCGGTAGATGTCCCTGGAGGGGTATTTTCTTGTCTATCCCTTTTCTTTGCTCTCTCAACAATGTAAACTTTGAAATGGGAACTATAAACTCAAAACGGGAACTCTGGCCAAAAAACCCCAAAAAAACATCAAAAACAGTGCTAAAAATGAAAAGTGTTGATGCTGGAATAACACCTTTTTTTTTCTTGGGTAAATTTTCAACATGTTTTAAAAATGGCGGTGAAAACCAATTTTTTGCACAAAAATTATCCAAAAAACACCCTCAAAACGAATAGTGTTAATTCTGGAAGAACACTTTTTTTTTCGAAAGTAAAATTTCAACATTTCGAAATAATGGCATAAAATATTTTATCATGACCCCGAAAAACATTAAATTTTAAAAAAATAATGAAAACATAAAATTAAAAAAAAAAAAAAAAAAAAAAAAAAAAAAAAATTAAAACAATGAAAAAACACAAAACAAAAAAAAAATTTAAAAAATTAACAAAACATAAATTAAGATATATAATAAAAACAAGACACAAAATAAAAATATAAAACGTAAAAAAAAATCAAATATATAAAAAAAAATATCAATCATAAAAATGTAAAAAAAAAAAAAAGAAAAAAAAATTAATGGTAAAAATTAAAAAACTAAAAAAAATTATAAATTATAAACAAATAAATAGTGAAAAAAAAGAAAAAAAGAAAAAAAAATTATCTTGTAAACCATCAAAAAATTGGCAAAAGAAAAAAAAATACGGAAAAGAAAAAAAAATCATTTAAAATAAACTAAAAATTAAGTAGGTAAAAATAGAAAAAAAAAAAAAATTAAGAAAAAACAAAAAAAAATTAAAAACAAACTAGATTTAAAAAAAATAGAAAATTAACAAAAATAAAGAATAAAAAAAAGTTAAAAAAAAATATTTCACAAATCAAAAAGGAATTTGGAAAAAAAAATAAATTTAAATATATATATATATATATATATATATATATATATATATATATATATATATATATATATATAAAATTAAGTAAAAACAGAGAAATTAAAAAAAAAAAAACATTAGCAAAAACCAGGGAAAAAGAAAAAGAAATTAAAAACAAACTAGTTGAAAAAAAAATAGAAAATTAATGAAAAGAAATTAAAAAACTAGTGAAATTAATATTAAAAAAAAAAAACAAAAATAAATTCAAATTATAAAAAAAAAAAAACAAAAAAAATGCATATTTTTTATTTAAAAAAAAAAAAAAAATCTAATTATTTTTTATTAAACCTAGAATTTTTATTTAAACAAAAAAAAATTTAAATTTAAATTTTATTTTAAACAATCTTTTTCTTTAAACATTTTTTTTTTCAATTTAAAAATACAAATAATTAAAAACATTTTAATTTTTTTTCAAAAAAAAATTTTAAAATTTATTTTTTTTTTAACGGATTTTTTTTTTATTAAAAAAAAAAAAAAATTTGCGGCCCTGCGCTCCCCGGCCACCCATGGTGGCGTGGTCGTGGACGGACGACGGCCACGGGGAGGGGGGTCGATTCTGGGAATCGACCCACCGCCCCCCGGCCGACCGCGGTGGCGCGGCCATGGGAGGAGGGCCAGGGCGTGTATGGCCGCAAATATTTTTTTTTTTAATAAAAAACAAAAAAAATCTGTTTAAAAAAAAAATTAATTTTAATTTTTTTTTTTAATAAATTTTTTAAATTTGAAATTAAAAAAAGTATTTTTTTTGAAAAAAAGAATAATTTTTTTTAATTATTTGTATTTTTAAATTTAAAAAAAAAATGTTTAAAAAAATTATAATTTTTTTAATAAAAATAGAAGTTTGTTTAAAAAATAAGCGAATTTTAATTTTAATTTTTTTAAAATAAAAATGTTAGGTTTAATAAAAATAATTATTATTAACTTAAAAAAAAAAAAAAAATCAAAAATATGCATTTTTTGGGGTTTTTTTTTTTATTTTAATTTATTTTTTGGTTTTATTTTTATAATTTGAATTTAAAAAAAAAAAAAATCAAAAATAGCTATTTTTTTTTATAAATTGTAAATGTTTTTTTATTTTTTTATTTATTTTTTCATTTGAAAAGACATATATTTTCTGCCATTTTCATATTTTTTTGGGTTTTTTTTATAATTTGATTTTATTTTTGTTTTTTTTAATATTAATTTTACTAGTTTTTTAATTTTTTCATTAATTTTCTATTTATTTTTTTAAACTAGTTTGTTTTTAATTTTTTCCTAGTTTTTGTTAATGTTTTTTCTTAATTTTCTATTTTTACTTACTTATATATATATATATATTTTAATTTTTGTTTTTTGCCAAATTCTTTTAGGGTTTATGAGATAAATTTTTTTTAACATTTTTTATTTTTTATTTTTGTCTTTTTTATATATTTTTTTTATATTTGTTTTTTAGAGACAATTATTTCATTTGGATTGAAAATTTTATTAACAATGTATAAATACGTAGAAAATCGAAAATGCAAAATATCGGCCTTCTTCTTTAAATATGCAAAACAATAAAAACCTCACTACAAAAAAAAATAAAAAATAAAATAAAAACAAGATAATATGAAGAAGATGACCACTGCCAAAATTATTAAATTTAAAAAATAATTATTTACATTTCATACAATAAAAAAATTTAAAGTCAAAAAATAGGTCTTTTAAAAAAAGGGCGTGATGCAGAATAACCACTTTTTTAAATCAACATGAAAATCACTACCATTCACTACCATTTTAAAATGCAAAGTACATAAAAAAAATTAAAGTGCCAAAAAATATGCTCTAAAAAAAACACGTGTGTTCTACATCACCGCTTTTCAAAATTGGGTCACTTTTTTGCTATCTCTACAAAATGGGTAACAGTATCAGTTCCTGTTTCAAAGTTTACATTGTTTCTCTTCATTGGAAGGAGTTTGTAATACTGGAATTTCAGCTGCCTTTGCTTGAGTAGAAGGGTCTTGCCCTTGACTTTGTTCATCTGTAGAAGCAGGCCGGTCTACCATTGTTTCTTGTTGTTCCAAATTGTGCACTTGCTCTTCTGAATGCTGCACCTATTTACCTTTTTCTGTTGCTGCTGGTGGGGCACTTACTTGGGCAGGTTGCTGGGAGGTCGTGGTAGATGAGGTGCCTTCTCCAAAGTTCCGAGGAGCTGTGAAAAATACCTGTCCAAAAGATTCCAGGTCAACCGCTTTTTCAGGGTCTTTGATTTCCTTTTCTGCTATCTCTTCTTCAGAAAGTTCTTCAACTAGTGTGCCCTCTACCTATTCTTGTTGATTAGCATATTGTTCAATTTGAGGGAGATTGCAGTGTTCGTATCATGCAAGCCTGTGTTTGACTCTTCTAAGGCTTATAAAGTGATTGGGGTCATATGGTGCCCAATAAAAGCTTGTTTTTAGCAACAGAAAAAATTTCAAAATATTGTCTACCTCTTCCCAGGCTTCTTCTCTCTTATTGAAAATAAATGGGCCCAATTGATATCTAATCTTGAGCTGTGCCTTTTTGCTTTTGCCATAGAAATGAATCATATTTGAATTACCAAATTACCTGAAGTATTCCAAAGAAAAGAGTCTCATGGGGACATATTTGGGTAGTTTGTAGGGGGCTAATTCATAGCCATAAATCCTGATTACTGTGTGGTTTTGGTAAAAATACCAGTCACCAATGCTGTAGCTTTTGGAAAGCTGTAGAATCTTTTGCATCTCATCAGTGAGTCTAGGAAGAGGAGTGTTCACTAGTAAGGAGGAAGCTAGATGTATAGATAGGTCAATAAACTCGCAGTAGGTATATGGAGAGTAATAAACATGGTGGCAGACTGATTACCAAAATATTACAGACCTTCTCTCCCCCTTGGCATCCAATTTTTTGAGGAAAACTAGGAAACTATCAGGCTAATAGTACAACAGCAAATGATATATGCACGAGGTGTATTTTAATACCCTTTCTCTCTCCAGGTTCATGAATTGCTCATGAATTTTATCAGCTATGAAGGTGGCATAATCATATTGGACAACAGGGGGCTGTCCTGGAGCAAACATGGACAACAACACCAAGACTATCTCATCAACAAACTCACTGGTATTGAATCCTAAGATGCAGGATATGATGTCTACCAGTAGTCTCCCTGTTTCATTGAACCAAACATGTAGATAAGGAGGAGGTTGCCGGGGCTGAAAACCTGGTTGCATGAACAGTTGGGCAATTCTTGTGATCTTTGAGATAGGCAGCTTGGCACCTTGGTCAAGTAGAAGTTTCATGGAGAGAGGAGCCAGAGGCTTAGTTGGCTCAAAGTTTAGCATCTTGTTTATGGCTTGAGGGGTGATGTGAAACAAAACAGTCCCAGATGGAGCCAAAATTGCTCTTTGACTGGGCTCATAATTTTCACAACACTGATGGATGAGGTCAGGGAATACATTTACTTGTGGGAGATAATATATTAGCATGTTGGACTCCCAGATACAAAGGACATCAGCATTGCTTTTGTATCTTTTCCTTATCTCAAAAAAGATTTCAATGTGATATTTGTTGCTCAGTTCAACTGTTTCCTTCATTTGGTAATCCCTGTCAGCAAGGGGCAGCCACTCCAAATTCCTATGTGGTGCATTCAAGGGGGCAATATTTAAAGCTGTGGGAGTGGCCATTTTGAATTTTTTCTGTGTTTATACTTGGAACCAGGATTAGTGCAACAACAGACTGATGAAAACTGCTTCTGAGGACTTGTAAGGGAGCTGAAGAATGAGTTTAAATATGGCAGTGGCCTTCACTGTCCGTAGTTATGACAAAACAGGCAAATTTACAGGGTTCAGACAGGCTTTTCTCTATTTAATGAATTCACTGGATTGATAGGCTATGTGGGCAAACTGCAGAGGGAATGAGGATGTTTTTTGAGCCAGATGGGTGAAATTTTGCAGAGGAATTCGGAAAAGGGAGTGAGTGCACGGGCAGTATGTATATTCTGCTGGCAAAACGAACTTAAAAATGATTTTTAATAGCGAATTTACAGAGGAGCGCAAGTCCACAGGGTTTCTTTTGAACGAGGCGGCTCCGAAATCGGCGAGGGTCGTCGGATCTGGGAGGGCGGATCGGAGGGTTGACGGGATGCAGAGTTATGGGTATGATACAGCATGGGGACCCGCCGATATATTAAATATTATATAAAATATCGTGGGGGTAAAACTTTGGTTATGTGGGTTTTGGGCACCGAGGGTCACGGTTTATCCGTTTAATCAAATATCAAAACAAAACCCAAAGATATGAGCCCGGAGGGTAAAATAGTAGTGTTTATGAGTGAGGGGGGGAATGGTTATTAACTTAACCAAATGCTAAGTTAATTCTAAGGGCTAGGACGCGGAAAGGCTAATATTAGTCCCAAATGGACTAAATATTTCCCAAGACTGTATTATATGGCTATAGTGCCATGGGGTGGGATATTTTAATAATTTTTTTGGAGTTTTTATATAATTCTTTGTAGAACTAGCAGTAGGGAAAATGATTTAAGGAGCTATATAATAGAATTAGAGGTTAATATGACCTTGTGAATTGAGATTGTATGGATGAATGCCAAGTTTATAAAGTGAAAACTTAGACACAAGGAAGGTGAAAGGAGTATAGAGCAATGATTTTTACACAAGAAAAGTGGCTTCTTCTCACTAAGTGGAGTCAAAATTCAACTCAGCATCTAGCATGAAATGAAGTGAAATAGGCCCCTTGGGCAGATCCCAAGCTCCTTGAGGGGATGTTAGTAAATGATTTATGGGGGAATGAAGGGGAATTAGACATGCTTCCATTGTTATGCAACCAAACAACTGGCATGGTACTAATGTCATTGATGAAATGAATCTTCCATGACAAGACAAAAATGAGCACCCACCTGCTTCTGCAACCTCAAACTACCTACCCAGCTTAATACACCTAGCATTTTTTCTTCCATTTGATTGGGTGCACTTGAACTAGAAAACCCTAATTGTCCTCTTTTTCTTTTGAGTGTCCTCCTATCTAAATCTACCCTTATTTCTTCCAAGGGCCCAGATTAAGCATTTGGGCTCCTTAATTTCTTTGCCTAGCTACTCATCTGCCAAGCTTGAACTGTTTGGACAGATATTCATTTTATATTCTACAACAGTAAATTCAAATATGGATTGGCCCAGATTGAGCTATTGGACCATCCATCAAATGTGAGTAAATCACTCATGACTTGAAGTTCTTAAAAAATGGAACAGTAGTGGCACTTGAGCTAGCACACTTTCCTGGTCTTTTGGTTTGGGGTTCATTTCTGTTATTTTTTCTGACCAATTCATTTTTCTTGCCCTTTGATTTTCCTTTTAGGGCATACCCTCTTTACATTTTTTAATTCTCTCCAACTCTTTACAAAATATGGAACCTTTGCAGCATGAAAAGATGAACATATTTGGCACGTCCATAGTCAATCATGAAACATGAAACCTATTGGTATAGGAACCTAATAGAGGACGAGGATTTATTAAGATCCTTGTGGTGGCTGTTATAGACATTTTTGTGCCCTACAAATCCAAGCATGAAATGTCCATAAACCGAGGGCTCCTAAGTCCCTAAAAGTGTTGTTCTAACCCCTAAAGGAACGAGGTCAACAGATTACAGCTTCTCCAAGAAGTTCTCCACCAGAAACTGCTCAAAATTAGTCAAAACAGGATCATTGCAGCTGCTCCATTGGCTAAGTGCGTTGCATCTCACCTAAATACACTGTGAGGGTGCGTTGCATTTCAAAAGTCCCTTCTGTGGGGTGCAATGGGTGAGAAATGACAAATGGCAGTGTCATTCTACGAGGTGGGGAGGCAATGGAAGCTTCCAGAACCTTCTCCTGTGACACTTGCCTCACTGAATTCGACCAAGGATGAGTAAGAGGCCCTTAGTCTCCAAGTGGAAGCAAGAACTGACAGAGAGAAGACACTAATCAAATCACAAGCTGACTCATCCTCCTTACAGATATCTATATATGGATCCCTCATCCCAGAGATCCGGAGGCTGGAATTTTGCATATTGTAAGGAATTGTTGTTGGTTTCTAGAGACAAACATCAGATTGTTGGGTGATCTATGCTTTGTTTGAGGTGAAGAGGGGCTTCTTTGCTGGGAGGTTGATGCTGGGTCAGAACAATTGGTTGTAACTCCTCCTGGATCTTTTCTTGTTTATCAATAAAAGCTATTTGAGTTTTCCTCCATGCTTCTGTATCATTGATGCTTGTTACATTTGTATGGTCAATTTAAATATAATTCTAAGTTGTTTATGAATATAGATCCATGTCTTTGTATAGTGCTATGCTTCTGTGATCTTACAGGTACTTTGTGAAGCTGGGCGTGCAAAGGAGCAGGTAGCTGTGGACTATCGAGGAAGAGAGGGATCGAATCAAAGGATTAGCGCAAGACAGAGGTTAGTCTTTCTATTCCTCTCTATCTATAATTCATAAAGGAAAAACATAAGTAGCTTTTCTCTATTTGTTTCTAAGGCAGCTGTCACACCTTAGTGGGATAGAGCAGTTCTAAATAGACACTTTTCCCTGTAACAAAATGGCGACTCGGCTGGGGAGCTAATTAGTTTGTTTGTTTATCATTCTTTGTTGTTTGTTTCATAAACTTACAAGTAACATTCGAACTGCATTTGCCATAACAAATGCAAAGTAGATAACTGCTACTTCAATCCATCTACTGGATCTGTTTATGATTTAAAACAACTGATTCACAAACTATCTGATTGCCCTTGTGATAGCTCTTAGATCCTCCTTAGATCTACCCCTGATTGTTGCATTACTGATT
Source organism: Pinus tabuliformis (assembly GCA_031772625.1). Classification (NCBI taxonomy): domain Eukaryota; kingdom Viridiplantae; phylum Streptophyta; class Pinopsida; order Pinales; family Pinaceae; genus Pinus; species Pinus tabuliformis. Next base: position 873,312,678 of record CM062811.1, read on the forward strand.
GCTTTTTACTCGGCCAAAAACCAAGAACTGAACTGCAAACTGTGACCCAGAACCCGAACAGAGTCTCGTTTCTGGCCCAGCGCAGGCACTGTTCAGAGATTCTGAATTTCAGCGCACTTCCCGAGTGGACAGCCTGCGTTGCATTTCAGATTCTCTGTGTTACAGCTGTGCTGATCAGACTAGCTCTGTGCAGTTGTGGCTTTTGTGATTCATTCTTTCTAGTTCTATTCCTGAATTTTGCTGCCTGTGATCAGTATATGTCTGTTTGAAACCCCTTTTCCTTGTTGTTATTCCGCCTCCTTTGTAAAAAAGAACTGTAGATGTTTTTGTGTGTTTGTTGAGTCATTTACAGTTCTCCTTTGCAAAAGTAGCATAGTCGTACTGTCGTCCTTTGATTTGAATCTGTCGCAAGTGTCGATTTCGATCATAAGAGAAAGTTTGATTGCTGTTAATGGTCGATTATCCTGACGCTATTACTTTTGGTCTGAATTTGTAATTTTCTAGTGTCAAAAACAAGTATTCATTTCAAAATCGTAAGGTGTCGTAATCATCTCTATTTTTGATTTCAAAAAGAAGCTTGTTTATATTTGTCGCTTGAAAAGAAATTCAGATTTGTACATCAACTTTCTTTTTTTAGCATCCATATACTAAGAAAGTCGAAAACAAATACATGCATGTGCATTTGCATATAGACAGTCTGTTTGGCTTGATTTAGGAAAGTGCATTTACAGTGTGCTCTTTGCTCTTTGTGAAAGGATTCTGTCTTTCTTTTCCCTAGTAGCTAGGATTTTCATTGCATAAAAGAGATAAAAAGTTTGTTTATCATCTTTAGATTGCATTTTAGGAATTACATCTACATCTCGTGGTGAACCCGAAAGGAAAACTTCATAAACAAGATCAACTTAAAATAAATTCAATGAATCTAACAACATTTTGGAACTTAACGCACAACATTTAGAAGTCTAGGCTAGAGACGTATGCCGGCGTCGTAAAGCCTGGTAACTATTGTTCTCACTGATGGTTGGGTGATTCCTCCACTTTGAGACGATAAGTGCCAGTACGGACTTGTGCTCCCACGTATCGTCGAGTATATTTTGGGAGACCCCTATAGGCCTAAATCCTTTATCCATAGGAAGTCGTGTCTGCCGCCCTATCGATCGCAATGCACTGAACACAACATTCGAGAAGATTGACTGCCGTACCGTAAAAAGTATTTTGCAGTTTTGTGATTGGTTTGGTACTCCCTCTACCTAGACTTCTAGAGTAGTCCCTTTCGTTCCTTTTCAGACTCCTTAACGGAAAAGGTCCATCTGAGCACTTGTCACTTCAGGCTCATTAAAAATCGAAGGAGACAAGAGTCATCTTTTGTTTTTTCTCGACTCTTAAAAATTGAAAAAAAAAGTTGTGTCAAAGCGTCTAAAAATTTATTTTAAACGGAATAATCATCACCTTTCCCTCGTTGGTCTTCGAAGCTAGTCTCCCTTCATCGCAAGTTCTTGTAGAATCGCTAGGAAATCTTTTGGATAGACTAGATATGTCTGAACAACCGTCGACATCTAGGATTGTGTGATCCAACACAGCAGCAACAGAACCTCCTGCTGCTACTCCAACGATGTTCAATGGTATACCATCTGTCCTGGCAAGTTATCAACAACAAGCCGGAGTCCAATCAGGGACTGTTTCGACGACATGGTCAGTTCCTATTTCTTCATCCGGATTATCATCTGGTATTTCTTATGTTGAAACTCAACAAATTGATCCAATGTGTCTTCAAAGGAAAATCTACCCTTTAAGTACTGGATTTCCACCATATGGAGGGCAGTATGCCTTTTCATTGTTCCCTCCCAGAGAACAACCATATGGGAGTTTACAACAAAGTTCAGGTCAAACTGGAATTACATCCAACAGTTGGGTACCAATACTACCTCAGCAACCAAGGGTTGTATATTCAATGCAACCAGTCCATCCTGTGTCGAATATTCCCACTGTACCTGCTATGGTGACTGCATCGCAAGTACAAGCGCTACCTATTGTATGTCAACCCCAAGTTTCTCAGGTTGCAATACAACAACCTCTTGTCTCGACGACTCAATCACAACCTTAGGTTAGTGCCTCCTTATCTGGAGCGACTCAGACTCAAACTATGACTCCTCATCTTGGTCAATCATCCAGTATTGGACAACAGCAAATGGTCCAACAACCAGGGCTGGTTCAATCTCAACAACCGCAATTCCAACAATCATATCAAGGACCTGAGCAACAAGTCTTTGTAAGTAATGGGCAACCTCATTTCCAAAGCGGTTATCAACAACCATATTTAATGGTTATGCCCATCAACCTTGTCAAAGTTGCCAGCATCAAATACATTATGCTGGTATGCAAAGACCCACTGCTCAGGTGATTCCATCTTATGCTGGGTATGCTTCGCCTAACCTGAATCAACAGTTGCCCTTTGTAGCAACTCTATAATTACCAGATCTAAACCGGTTGACGAATGATCCAATTGCTTATGCCCCTTGGTGGCCAGCGATTCCGCATAAACTTCCATCAGATATTCCTAAATTTAATGGAAATCCGGGTGAAGATCCATCGAATCACGTGATGACCTTTCATCTGTGGTGTTCATCAAACACCCTAAATGATGATTCGATAAGACTTCGCCTCTTTCAGAGGACGTTAACGGGTCCGGCAGCAAAATGGTACACCGAATTACCTAGAGCTTCGTTTGAAAACTTCAGTAGCCTAGCCACAACCTTTTTAACCCATTTTCAGTTACCAATAAGGTACGAAACAGGAACAGAGCTTCTTACCAATTTCAAACAGACAACGGCCACTCACATATTCGATCATATTCATGAGTGGCAACCTCATCGTAGAATGGTAAAAACGTACATTCCTGATCAGCTTTTAGCTGAATGGTTTATTAAGTCATTATTACCTTCCATTACAGAAGATGTGGCAAAGGGAGGAGTCGTCACTGAAGTGCAAGTTATTGCTCGTGCGCAATATTTAGACTTGATTTATACTCAGTCTGGCATGCTCTACGATAAAATCCCTGATGCTCCCAGACCAGAACTTTCCGTTCCACCTCCTCCTAAATCAAACAATGACTCGCATGCCGGCGATGGCATGATTGGCGCAACAGACACGAAATCGACAAAGGCTACATCTAAAAAGGCCCGTAAGATTTCTAGTCAAAATGCAAATGAGGAACTTCTTGCCTCGGAAGTAAATGCCGTGTCGACCAACAAGGGCAAACAACTGAAGCAACCAGGGGGCAAGAAGAAAAAGAAAGGGAGAAAAGGGAAGCAGGATGAGTCATCTCCTGAAAAACCTTCTATGAACCATTATGGGCAAAGGAAACCCCCTGCGAGGTGTCATATATGCGATGAGGATCATTGGACGAGAGATTGTCCACATAAAGATGAAGTTAAGAAACTCTTTAAGAGTTCAAAAACCTCAGCAGTATTGACTGATCCGTTTCCAAACCAGGGAACCAAACTGATTTCTAATCAAAATGCTTCCCGATCCCAAGTGCTTATGTTGTCTATCTCAAAGCAAGAAAATAATGCTTTGACAAGGAATAAAGATTACGGGAATCCACAGCTGTCGAATAACAAGGCTAATGAACAACCTAGTAGTTCGACAACAACTTTGACCGAAGTTGTGCCACCCATCATTCCTGAACAAATGATAAAGTCGCCAAAGTGAGTAGTACACAAATCGACATTTAATATTTGTGCAAAAATAGCACAGAATTATAATATAATAGATGACCTGGCCCAATCGTCGTCCACTATGTCGACAGTTGAGGTACCGCAAAATTGCCTCTCCCAAGGGCAAGCTTTATTATCAGCAATAGGTGGGATTGGCCCAATGGATTCCAATCTTGTGGCCTTTGATCATAAAGGATATGACCCTCAGTTACCAGCTCAACTAGCTTTCCTTATTCAAGTGAAAGTCCTCAACAAAACGGTTCATCGAACAATTATTGATGAGGGGGCATCCACATGTATTATGTCGATGAGTTGCTGGAAAAATTTAGGCTCACCACCCTTGTCGCGATCATCAACAATGTTAAAAGCATTTGATGGACGATCATACACTCCATACGGGATTTTAAGTAACTTGCAGGTTGAACTAGGGGGTAAAACATTAGAAATTGATGTTGAAGTAATCAGCGGAAACCTCAATTACAACATCCTACTGGGAAGGCCCTGGATATATGCCATGGCCGCAGTTGTGTCGACCTACTTCAGGAAGATTGCATTTCCCTTCCAAGGAGGAATTACAATCGTCGACCAACAATGATTTCTCCCCAACAGTTCACAAGTTACGGGAAGCATTCCAATGATCCATGGAAGAAATCATTCGCTTCAAAATATCGGAGTAGGTCTCCTAAAAGACCCTGCCTTAATGGGTACTTTTGCCCTACCGCCTCCGAGTAATCTGGCGGAATTGGCTACAGTGGAATATGAAATCTTCTATATCTAATCGATTCAGAAGATTCCTAAACATTTTGTCAACATGGATCATTGCCATTTTAGAAATATTGTAGCAATCAATTTTCTTGGCTTGGGGTGCATACCCAAATCAACGCTCATCGAGTGTTTGGATAGATAGCTCTAAGGAATATGGCACCTCTTCAAAGCCTTCATCGCATGTACATTCAACAGACGAAAGAATCATTCATTCAATGATAGGAGAGGCACCAAGGGAAGATTACCACCCGTCTTCCTAATTACTACGAAGATTATTCCAGCAACCTTAATCATCCTTCAGTTTTGATTCTCTATCAAATACTGTAAATATGGTGGATTCCAAGGACGGTTCTTATCTCATGTCGACCTCGTTAAAAAATGAAACAAGGAGTCATGAGGATAGTTCTTTTACTATATCAACCTCATTAAAAAATGAAACAAATCCCCTTTCCAAATCTCAAAGGTAAACCTTCATTCCAACCACCGAGTTGAATGCAATGAAGCTTGGGGGGCATGCACCTCGATTTGCGTTATTATGTTGGGGGCATGCAAACTTATCACAAGCAGTGTTACTGTAGGGTTCAAGCTCGTTAAAAAATAAACCCGCCACGAGCAGTGTTACTGCAGGGTTCAAGCTCGTTAAAAAATAAACCCGCATCGAGCAGCTTTACCACATAGTTGAAGCTCGTTAAAAATAAACATAAGACATGAGCAAATGTTTCCACCCGCGTTTAAGCTCATTAAAAAATGAACTATTCCCCGGTAAATAACCATCGTGAATGTAGTACATCAGCCATTAAAGCCTTGGTCGTGTTTGCACCGTCACCTCCACTTTTTCATTGGCCAATCATTCACCTCCATTTGATTGTTTACCCATTTTGAGGAACAGCTGCGAAGAGTGATTTCACTAGCCATCCTTGTGACACTGCCATGATTGGAAAATTCCAAACCTTACCTGGAATCAGCTGCTAGCCATTTTATCACTCGTTCCTCAAAAGACGAGTCTCCTTTAAGCTCTTTTCAACTAACTCGTAGAATATGAAAAGATTGTCGAGCCATTGGCCTCTCCAGCTCATTAAAGGGACAGGAAGTGCTATCCCTCCTCTAGATTTTAATCTTTTTGGACCTGAGGGATTATTACACAAAAAGATCGAGCGCTTGTTTTGTTCGGCTCGTTAAAACTATCGAAAATTCATCCCTTCTGTATTGTTTTATACTTTTTCAGACTTAAGGGATTAGATGACGAAAAAGGAATTTTGGAGTTATCTTTACGTTCTTTTTCAGTCTCTCTAAAATTGAAAAGGATCGAGTTGTCTTTGTCGTTAGACTCGTTAAAAAGATTAATAGCGACAAACTTGTCTTTAGACGAGAACGAGTTTCACTATTGCTAGGCTCGTTAAAACATAGCGATGGGTTTGCCCGAAGGGCAAATTATAGAACAAGCATATGTTATCCTCCTCAAGCTTGACAAAAATAAAGAGGTACTGGTCAGCAATGACTGGGGAAAAATTGGGAAGAAAACTCAAAGAAACTTTGTTGGTAGCAAGTCGCTCTTGAACATGACACTTCCACTCCATGTCCGAGTCAGGTTGGGTTGTTTCATTCACCGGTCACATCACCATGGTCACGCCATACCATCCACATTTGGGGTTAATGCTACCAATCCAGCACATCAGTGTCGCCAATATGTTCAAGAGAAGTCATCCAGAGAAGTCACCCGTGTCTCACCCACTACCATACATTATACTCCATTCTTTCATGACCTCCACCCTAAACCTTATATCACCAGATCATTTTCACCTCCATCAAAATCATTTGCTCTGTTCTGTGTCATTGATGTGGGATTCATTAAGGCCCTCTTGTGACGGATCACTTCTTGTCGACATCAGCTCATTATCCAAGAAGTTGATCTAGGAACACCCCATTCAGTACTTTGAAGCTTGCATGCCTCAATGGCAAGTTTCTCACTTCCGGCGACAGGTATACATCAATGGCCTTCAACCGAAAGATTTTGCGTGGTGTTCGACGCCAAGTCCTTTATTCACACCACATGAATTGTACTGCAGTACCTTGAGGGTCATTATCATTATCGGTGATTCCTCTCGCGCTTGTTAACAGTTTACATCATTGACTGGTAATCAAGCGATGTCCTTCCATGTTCGACTTCAGAACATTTCTCACATGGATCGACTTGTACTTCGAGTGAAGATCGGACGAGATTGAAGACCCCGGATCTAGTTTCATCCATCCAAGCTGTGATATATATTCAGGGAAAATAAAGACATTAAATGTACATCATTGCTGCACAGATAATCATCCACTCAAAAGGATGATGGCTCTATCAGAATCATCAGTCTACACTCAGACGATTGTCTGTCCTATGTACATGAAAATGAATTTATAAAGCTGAGCATGGGAATGCCCGCCTCAGCTAGATCATGAAAATAGTATGAAGATAATGTATTGTATTGTATCTTATTACAGATCTCCTCCCAGCATTGAAAGAACTTCGGATCCTCATAATAAAGCATTTCACCTGACACCAAAAGGTTAACGGCCTCATACTTTAGGGGGCAACTGTTATAGACATTTTTGTGCCCTACAACTCCAAGCATGGAATGTCCATAAACCGAGGGCTCCTAAGTCCCTAAAAGTTTTTTTCTAACCCCTAAAGGAACAAGGTCAACAGATTACAGCTTCTCCTAGAAGTTCTCCACCAGAAATTGCTCAGAATTGGTCAAAACAGGATCATTGCAGCTGCTCCATTGGCTAAGTGCGTTGCATCTCACCTAAATACACTGTGAGGGTGTGTTTCATTTCAAAAGTCCCTTCTGTGGGGTGCGATGGGAGAGAAATGACAAATGGCAGTGTCATTCCGCGAGGTGGAGAGGCAATGGAAGCTTCCAGAATCTTCTCCTGTGACACTTGCCTCACTGAATTCGACCAAGGATGAGTAAGAGGCCCTCAGTCTCCAAGTGGAAGCAAGAACTGACAAAGAGAAGACACTAATCAAATCACAAGCTGACTCATCCTCCTTACAGATATCTATATATGGATCCCTCATCCCAGAGATCCGGAGGCTGGAATTTTGCATATTGTAAGGAATTGTTGTTGGTTTCTAGAGACAAACATCATATTGTTGGGTGATCTATGATTTGTTTGAGGTGAAGAGGGGCTTCTTTGCTGGGAGGTTGGTGCTGGTGTTATAGCTCCAAATCTCACTCTTATGGTTTGTGATGCTGCACTCATGGCCTAGGGCAACCCCTCCTTCCGATGACCTGGGCAGTAAAGTTGTACATAATCGTCTACACTGAGACTATTCCGGGTCCTGCCCCGGGAATGTACTACCTCTCCCCTTCGGGAAAGGCCCGTGATAAAGTATATATCTTCCACTTCTACCCTGAGTGGCATCTGATCAATCACGAAAGCTTCCTCCTCGACATCCCAATAATCAATGAGTCTCTCGAGCAGACGCACGTTTGCTTTCATATTTGGTAACTTGAAGAACTTTAGCAATCCGCATCCCCGTAGGGCATCTAATGCCTCATCATTGTTCATAACTTCATTATCCACGGCTGAGTGCTCTCTTTCACGCCATGTGAGAGTCATCCTAGAAGAAAAAATCATTTTCATCCGTTAGTTTTGTTTATAAAATTAGTTCGCTGTGCACACGCGGGTTCCTTTATATACAGTCGCGTGTAGGGTCGTTGTATACGCGAGTTCAATATACCCAACCCGCGTGTACGCCGCGAAAGAATTTTTTGCAAAATCCAACGGTAAAACATCAATTAAAATTCCTAAAAACTATCACAATTAATTGCAAGACAAGTTTGAGGCTTACCTGGAAGTTTTCGGCAAGTTTGAATGGTTGAATTGGTCACGGGGAAGTTTGCTCCTTTTGCTCCACAATTTTTTCTCTCCAAGTCAAATGGTGAAAATGGTAAGTCAAAAATGCTTTTTATAAGTTTTGAAAATGTCAAATTTTTTCAAAATTTTATTTTGTTTGGTTTCATGTCACTTTTAACTTGGGAGCTTGGAATGTCGAGATTGGGTTGTTTTTCAGGACATTTTGGACATTTTTCGACAGTTCGAGACGGTTCCATGACTGCTGACCTATCATGGCAGGTATCGTGTTCTCACTGGCATATAGGTTAGGGACACCATTTTTTCGTTGCATTATGCATACTAGCCTCCATTTGACCGATACATTTGCCATAGGGTCGATCCCATCGTGTTATGGTTCGTAAACCATTTTCACTCGCCGATTCTTTAAATCATGACACGATGGTAGAGCCATCCCTTTACATGGGCATCGTAGTTAGCACCTCACTGACATTTGTTGCCCATGCTGCTTTGTTTTGAGTAGGCTCGGGAGTCCTCTGTAGTCCCGCCATGACTTATGCGTTGAAGACTCATTCCTCCTTGCTTCTTCGCTTCGTTCTGGCCTTATACCATAGAGGCTCCTATGTGTGTTGAGTTGTACTTTTGCATTGCATATTGACTATTTGCACCTTTTGGCCTAAAGCCGGCTTCACTTGGACTCGTGTTTAAGCCAACTTTTGACCATGACGTCTGCAAAATCAACCTTGCATACCTTTGACTTCTGCAGCTTGACATACCTTGATCCATGGAAGGAACATACCTCTGAGTGTCACCGACCAGTTTTCACCTCCCTACATTGAGCATAGGAATGTTCCTTTCCCAGGAACTAGATCATCTGTTTCACTGACACTCATTCTTTCCACTGTACCATAGCATTCTTTTATTCTTTTTCCGGCTTATCAGAAAAAGACAAAAAAATTAAATATTCCAAAAAAGAGCGGGAACAGGGACATTATTTCCATCTATTGTTGGCAGCTAGAGTCAGTTGTGTCGCCCTTGAACAAAGCACTCAAAACAAAGTCTCCTCCGCATGGGTGGGATTTAGTTTGACTTAGGTACGCCATAACCTTGTTATTGAGTCAGTTCTCCCCCGATTGGTTATCTCTTCCAATCATATGGAGGGTTCGTTCATGCCTCCTGCATGGCGAACTTATACAGAGTCATCATATGCTGCCACATAGTCACATTGAGTCGTGCTTTTGTTCAAGGGAAGTTAGCCTAAGTCGGCCTTTCTGCGGTGTCTCTTGACTCATTTTTCAGTCGGCCATCCCTGGTTGTCAGTATCATGTCTATCATCACATCAGTTATATTGGTCCTTTACTCGTGCCAGTTTGAGAAGGTCCCCATTGACTTCTTGCTGGCGGGTCTTGTCCTTATCGACGAAGACACCTTGCTCTGAGGACAGGCCTAGAGCCGCACCCTGGCCCTATTTTCATTATTGATAGGTCACCTTGTGCTCAGCATCGATCAGTATCATGGGTCTTTGACTGAGTGGTTTCCCTTGTGTTCGACGTCAGCATACATTATCACACATTGGGATTCGTGTAGTACCTTGGTTTCCATTTGACCCTATTGGTGGATACCTCGCCTCTGTGTCAGCTTTCATTATTGGTTGGTTCAGAGGGTTTCTGCCGTGCGCTAGCCACATCTTGTGTACGCCGGAAACGTACTTCGGTTGGGTTACTACATCTTTTTTCGTCCGATTCCTTCCACATTATTGGCCTACGGGTTACACTCGCGCTAGATTGATGGAGGATGCCTTAATGACTTCCTTCTAGCGGATCTTTCCCTATCGACTCCGACTCATTGCTTTGGGGCAAAGATCTAGAGTCCATTTGGCAGTACCTTGGGGTTTGCAGTCATTAGTGGCAGATTCTTCGCTATCGACAGTGGGAAACCATCATTGTCTCCTGATTGATAGATTCTTACAGGTGTTCGACTTCAGCTCATCTATTCACACTTGTTAGATTGTACTGGGTACCTTGACGCTCATTATCATTATCGGTGAGTAGTCTCGCGTTTGTTAACGGTATACATCAATGACCGGTAATCAAACGATTTCTCACATGGTCGACTTCAGATCATTTATTCCCATGATGTAGAAATGTACCACGGCGGTCGGTGAAGACCTCAGGTTGTATCAGCATTCATTGGTTCACTTGACAGTTGCTCCTGTTGCTGCTAGTTGATACCACTCCACCTTATATGTTGCAGTCAGTCACGGCGACATTCTATATGCTGGCACCTAAGTCTGCAGTGTAGTACCATCCTATTCCATCATGTTCAGTTGGTACCTTTTGGGATCAGTCTTTGGTTTCAGTGATCCGTTACATCTTACAGCATCATTGACAGTTTTATATGTAATATTCAGACATGTACTTGATCCTTATGATCAGATGATCCATTATGTATCTTCCAGTCATTTATACTGGTATACTTAGTGGATCCGCTTGTACTTGATATGCGGACATGCTTTAATTTTCCTGAGCATGGGTATGCCCGCCTCAGACAGTGTTTCTTTCTAATCTCCTTTCGGTGGCTTGGCAGGCTGAATTCTGGTGAAGTCCTCCTCGGTTTTTCGACAGAGTTCCTTTCCTTGTACTTACATAATATATTTCAGCCATCATGTTCCCCTTCTGACCTCATACATTAGGGGCATCTGTTATAGCTCCAAATCTCACTCTTATGGTTTGTGATGCTGCACTCATGGCCTAGGGCAACCCCTCCTTCCAGACCTGGTCCTAAAATTTAAAAAACAGTGTTTTATTCCCTATACGCGACATTTCCCTGAGTTAAACGCGTGTACATGCGGGTCTGTTATACCCAACCCACGTGTATGTATTAAAACACTTAAAAAAAATTAATAAATTCCTCATTTTCGGGCGGAGATCGCGGGTTTTACCTGCTGGATCACCTGTTAGTGCTCGTGGCCCAACTGTTCCCAACCAACTCCTAACTAAAAAACTACTTTGGAGATGGTATAAAAAGACATCAAAGGGAAGGCCAAAGGGAGAGAGAAAAGAAGAGCAAGATTATTATGCTGAGATTTTCCCCTTAGACCAGGTCTGAAGTCCTTGGTGCATTCTGCACTTCCCCCATTTTGCATAGGAAACCCTTGTTTCCATGTGTATTGGTGATCATATATTCTTTATGTCATCATTGAGTAAGACTTGGAAGGAGCTCTTGTTGGAGGCTTGAGGCTAGAACGAATCCGGGAGGAAGCTTCGCTTGGAGCCTGCTGAAGGTGTTTCAGGTGATATCTTTCCATTATATGTACTTTACTTGCCTTTATATAAAGAAACACGCCTTTGTTCCCGAAACAATCTTTCTTTATGCTTATGAGATTCATGTTTTGAATTCTTATGCAAGTAGTTACTTAAAGATTTTTATAACTAACTTTATAGCATGAAGATGGTTTTCATATAAGTATTTGTCCATGTACTGTTGTGTGCTTTGATTTGTTTGTCTTACAGGTCAAAGAGGAAGAAGGGAACTCCAAGAAGGGTTTGGACCCTAAAGGCCTTCTTGAACATAGGACCTTAGGTACGTACCCTCAACATTAGAATTTGCTTAAAGTAAAAATAATGGCTGTGTGTGTGTTTCTTTGAATAAGCAATTTTCAGTCTGGTAGAGTCTTAACCCAAAGGACCCTAAGGGTACTTTCCCCTCAACCAGCTGGGTCAGAACAACTGGTTGTAACTCCTCCTGGATCTTTTCTTATTTATCAATAAAAGCTATTTGAGTTTTCGTCCATGCTTTTGTATCATTGATGCTTGTTACATTTGTATGGTCAATTTAAATCTGATCCTAAGTTGTTTATGAATATAGATCCATGAATTTGTATAGTGCCATGCTTCTGTGATCTTACAGGTACTTTGTGAAGCTGGACGTGCAAGGGAGCAGGTAGCTGTGGACTATCGAGGAAGAGAGGGATCGATTCAAAGGATTAGCGCAAGACAGAGGTTAGTCTTTCTATTCCTCTCTATCTATAATTCATAAAGGAAAAACATAAGTAGCTTTTCTCTGTTTGTTTCTAAGGCAGCTGTCACACCTTTGTGGGATAGAGCAGTTCTAAATAGACACTTTTCCCTGTAACAACGGCATACCCTCCTTCAGGGAATAAATTCTTTAGCATCCTCTTTTTCAAGTTTGATAGGCCTTATATTGCAAATGGATTAGTAGTTGGAGATTTTTTATTTTTTTTAGTGGTTGGGGTTTTTTTTTTGTATCTACCATTTTCGTCTCTTTGTCTACACATAAAGGAACATAACTAAACTAAAAACTTCAAATAGTTATTTGTTTTTTTTTTCTTTTTATATTTTAAAGAGAAACCTAAATGCATTAACTAAGATTCTAGTCTCTAAATGTGATTCCCTGGAAATGACACTAAAAATGGAAATCCAATTTAAAGGTGTAAATTAAATCATAAATTTTATTATCAATCTGAAATTCATGAACTTAGAAGCACACCAAAATCTATGGTTTAGAGACTAATTCTGAAAAAGTAACACTTTAACTAGCTTGAGATTTTAAGCATTGTTACCAAGCAAAATTCAATCTCCCTTAGAGGAGATGAACCAAAAAAAATTCCATTGATTAAATCAACACTTTTAGACCATCAATTACTATCAATAAAATAATTAATTAACCAAATTTAAACAATCTAATCACACATAAGAAATTTGACCAAAATGAGCAATTTTGGCAATTTTAACTATTGAGAATGAAAGGAATACCAAGCTCCTTTACATGATGTCACTTCATAATCATTTTGGTCAAGCATAACAACAACCAATATTGTCAAATAATAATGAAATCCATACTAAAAGATCATTCCATTGACAATTTTAACCATTAAGAATGAAAGGAACATGAAGCTCCTTTACAAGAGTTCACTTCATAATATTTCTTATCAAGAATAACAACAAACAGAGTCAACAAATAATACTGAAATTCATAATAAATTAACTTCATGAAATTGCAGCAAACTAAAAGATCATACCATATAATAAAAAGCAAGTGCACAGGCTTGGCAATGGAGGCCATCCATGATTTTCTTGAACACTTAAATTGAAAACCAGCTGAAAGAACTTGAAGAAAAGGCTAAGAATCATCCATTAATCACAATGAATACATGAGAAACTCTGAATCAATTTAATTCAACCAAGTAACAATAGTTCATCAAACATAAAATGCCATAATATGTCTTTCTACCTCAAATCCTATATTTATACATGTTTTTGTAACCAAATGATTAAAAATGCTCAAACGTATTTATGAAAATCCTATATGAAGGCTAACAGGTCAAACACATCCTTCTTATCACCAGAATTTTGGAGAAATCCCTCAAATTCCAAAACTGCCCTAATTTTGTGCTCAAAATAGGGGATTTTCTACATAAGTAGCCTAGTTTTACCAGTGTTGACCAAGCACCTCCGTGAACCATTTTGGGAGAAAAATAGGTGTTTCACCATATTTGTACAATGACAATTACCCAACAACTTTAAAATTTCACCCAGTTTTCATGCATATATGAAAACCATGGAGCTATTATGGGATGTTGCAACATCCCATAGTTACTGCTAAGATTTTAATTTTAATGTCAAACTTTTTCCAAAATTTAATTGATAAAAATTAAATGATAAATGTACTTTCAATGGTACATTTCAAGTATCTATGTATGATAAAGGAGATATATGGAAGGAAGATATGGTCAAAATATAGCTAATGTGACTAAAATAACATAAAAAAGTCACACCCAACATTCCCCCAAGAGGAAGATATTGCATGCCCTCATGCACAAAAAGTGTCCTTCTGTTCCTATCACTATTCCTCTGCTTGGTCTTCTTCCTATGATGCTTGTAAAAAAATGTCTACAATTGTCTCGCCCATGTGGACAACCTTAAACCTTTGGTACTTGGTTATCAATGCTTTATTTTGGTGATACCATTTATATGCTTGTTTAGAGATTATAATTTCTCTCACTTTCAACCTCTTATTTATCTCCTTCATGATCACTTGAGACAAAAATATGTTCCTCTTCTGAATCATTTTTCACCTCCTCAAAATTATTACTTGGTATGAATTGATTCCATACAAAGTTCTCTTTTTGAAGCTCATGCATAATGATCATTTTTATTAACCCATGGTGATAAAGACTCTTTTCTGGATTATTGTTTTGTTTTTGCACTCCTCTGGCCATCTTAGTGAGACTTTGTAGCAAGTAGTAAGGCATATTGATTTTGCAGTCACCTATCAAGTGTTGTAAGAATTTTACATGATATATAGACTATACTAAACCTTCCTTCACATGTAATAAATTTATGAATGATATATACCATCTCATCCCAAGGATGCATTAGCCAACTTCTAGAAATTCCCTTTTCCCAATTGACTTTTGACCCTCTAGATTTACAGATGAATGGCACCCATGAATTATCTTTCCATTTCTTGGTTTTAAAGTATCTCTCTCCTACTTGACAAGGTTAGTGATTGTGCCATGATACCTTCTGATAGTCTTATGGTGAGGTTTCCTACAGTAGCTTTTTCTCCACAAAATGAAGTTGCAAACTCCACACTGAATACTTTCTCATTATACCAACCAAATTTTTCTAGAAATGGAATCCAGTGATTTCTTTCAAGAAATTCAAGACGGTCTTTATGATTTGATGAAAATCATTTTTTCTTCTAAAATTTCCTCCTATATCTTTGAAATTCCTTTTCTTTTTCAGTCTCTAAAATTTTCATTCTCTAGCACACTATGTTTTTTTCTTTTTCCTTTTTTATCTAGGCCTCTTGAAAAAAAACATTTTTTTCTTTTCTTAATTATTTCTTCCTATTATAGATCTGACTTGCAAATATATGAAATGATACCAATATACTCAATAACTTTAAATAGTCACCAAAAATAACAAGATCTGAATATAGATAGACTGCTCTTTATTGATCAAAACCCTTAAGGTAGGGAAACACCATACAATCGCTCCTTAAGGAAGGAGAACACTCCACAAGCCATATTCTTGTTCATACAATATTCCTTGACACCTCTCAATGGGGAGTCTCTAGCCTCTATATAGGATTCATACATACAATACCATGGTTCTCTCAATACCATACATTTAATACCATCGGCTTATCACATTATTCCTAACTATTTGTGGTCTCTCACATGATGTAGGTTAACCACTTTATTTATTAACTATTGCCCATCCCATTATTACATTATTCCCTTGGTTACCTCCCTCTGTATCCTATACTACCCCCCCCAGGTATACTACATTCCACCCCCCTTAAACATGTTTCATCCCCGAAACATAGGAATAACACAAATATTAAGATCTACTCAAAAGAATAGTCGACTGGTACCATTCACTTACATCTAGCCATCCAAGAGAAAGGTGAACCCTCAATCTAGTTGGTGCCTCGCTAGCTTGAGATGGAAGTTGACCCTGGCGGCTCTTCTTTTCTTTGATGTGTTGTGGGTGGATCATCGCCCATCTCTATCTGTCATGCAAGGGTTGTTGTCCTTGTGGTTAATTTGTTTCCATCATGTTGGTTGTTTTCTTGCGGGGTGATGTGAGTGGTGATATGCTAAAGTTTTAACCAATGGTGTATCTTTATTTAATTCACCACCTAATGTAGCCTGATTGGTATCTGGTACATCTTATGGTGCCTATTGTTGTTGATTATATTCCAATATTACTTCAAACAGGGATTCCTCATCTGATGTATTAGTAAATGTAACATTTTCTGCTTTAGCCTCCTTGGACTCTACCCATTTTTTTGGTACCTGGTTTGATCTTTGTGTTTCGTTGTCGACCATCAAAGGCTCATCATCTGATTTGTTAGTGTCATTAGAGCTTTGCGCTTCTTGTTGGAAATAACACTGAGAGGGGGGGGGGGGCGGGGGTGAATCAGTATTAGCAATTTAACAATATTTCGTTTCCATAAACAGATTTATATACGCTACTTCTATTAATGAAACTTGCGTGTATACACAACTGTGCTTAGAGAAGCCAGCGTATACCTTGCAAACTTATAGTTTAGTTAGTTGATCTTTAATCTGTGAATCAGAACCATATAACCAGTAATCAGGTGCAGTAAACAGAACAAGAAATCACACACATGAACACAAGATATAAGGTGGAAACCCAATGTGGGTGAAAACCACTTGCTACAATCATCTCTATCTTTCTTTAATAAGAAACTTCCTTTTAAATTTTTGTATTAATGCAGCCTTATACTAGTACGCAAGATTCTACCTATAGAAGGCTACAACCTTCTCTCGTTCTCCAGCTTTTCCTGGAAGGGAGATACAACCCACTTAGCTCTTGTACTAGCTGATGTGTTTACTAGTACGTAGGTGCTGACCTACAGAAGGCTGCAACCTTCTCTTTTCTTCCAGGGACCACGTTTCATAAATTTTTAGACCGGATCCATCAATAACATCAATCAAACATCAAATATATCTACATTAAACAATCTCCTTTGCACCAACCAAAACTGAATCAAACAATCACTTTTCTGAATGTTGTAACCAGAATACAATAACAGTAACCAGAACCCAATCCAGAACCCAGAACACTGCAACAACAAACAGAAGTAGCTAAAACATATTTTATGAGACGTACACTACTTCAATGTGTTGAACCTACATTCAAACGTTGTTATATGAAGGAAAACCTGCGTACACATTGTTTTGAAATGCCAAACCAGCGTGTATACGCGCCTTTGCTATACTGAACCTGCGTACAAATCTGTAAAAGATGATTTAACCTTTACAACTATTCAGACATCAATTATACCTAGATCATTAGATTTATAGATTATGACATGTGCCAATTATTCAAATAAAAGATCAAAACCACACAAAGATACTTCTCTTCAAGCCTTAAGATCTTGACCCATCAATAGAACTTATCCTTCTTCAAGCGCTCAGGTTCCTCCTTGATTCAGATCTAGCTATGCACCATAACCTAATGACCAGTATTCTAGATCTTGCTCTTCATTAGATATTAAATACTTGAGTGCCTTTTCTTAATGATCTCCTCCTTGTTTTATAGTCTTAGGCCTTACTCAATAGCATGGTCCAAAACCACTTAGAATCAATACCTTGGACCAAATACCTGGAGTCAACACTTCGGACAAGATACCTTGGACCAATACCATGGGTCAAAATACCAAGGACTAAATACCACGGACCAAAACCAAGTTTCCAACATGTACGTGCTTTTCATTGCGTGAAAGTGCGTGTATACGCATATGCACCTTTTGGTCTTCTAACCCACGTTTATACGCGGTTTGGTCAAGGGGAACCTACGTATACCTCTTTTTCCTTCAGTATGTGATCCTGAACTATGATCTATCATCTGAGTGAGTTGCCATCAAGGACAACACTTGTGTCATAGTGCCAAACCTATGTCATAATGCCAACAATCTCCCCCTTTGGACTTGATGGAAACCCCAAGTCACTCTACCCCTTTGTCATCAAGGGCAAAGGGTTATGCTCCCCCTGAGTACATGTTGAATTCTCTGATATGTTGAAGTGTGTTATTCATGCTCCCCCTGACTATAAGCACGGTCTGCAAAAAGATGTTCTACAAGAATAACATGATTCTATACATCATAAATGACCTTCCTATCACCAAATACTCATACATACATCCATCTCCGAACCAAGTGGGGATATACCAAGATTGACTCATCCACCCAACCAAGTGGAGATACACCAAAAGTTATACATGATAAAACAAGAACATTACATCATCCATCCCAGGCATAGTGAGGAAACAAAATAGGTTGTTAGATGACCTTGATAATAAAGATATACATGACATAGAGAAAAACTATCTAAAAGAAGACTATGATAGTCATCAGCAACTATCATCAGCAACTTCTATCAATCACCATCTAGACCAGCAACCATGATCTTTCTTTGCACTTGTTCCACCTGAATTAAAAACAACTATGAAATTGTACCAAGATCTTATAAGATAATGCTAATAATGCATTATTAGAAGTATATGCTCCCCCTGAAACTCTTCCAAATGATCACTGTTAGACCCATATCAGACTCTTTTCATCTGAGTATAACCCACTGAAATTATTCAAACCAACATATACGCATCTGTATCCACATCAACTTGCATATGTATGCGGATACTCTTTATGAAACTCGCATACAACCATTTTTCTCTAAAACAAATAAGTGTCAATGGAAAGATGATGCATCAACTACTCCCAGCTTATATCTGAGGTATTCAAATGTCTCTCTGGTTAGAGGTTTGGTGAATATATCAGCAACTTGTTCCTTGGAGGGAACATACTCCAATTTGACCATTTGTTCAAGCACTTGTTCTTGGAGAAAATGATATTTGATAGGTATGTGCTTGGTCTTGGAATGCATGACTGGATTATTTGAAATACTGATTGTACTTATATTATCATAGAGAATGGAGATGGGTGGAGTACATGTGATTTGAATGTCTTGCAATGTTTGCATCATCCAAAGGATTTGTGTGCAGTAAGATGCAACAACCACATATCCTGCTTTAGCTGTAGATAATGCAATTGAACTTTGCTTCTTGTTGAACCAAGACACTAATCTGGAACCCATAAAGAATGCACCACCACTAGTGCTTTTTTTGTCATCCACGATTCCTGCCTAATCTGCATCTGTATATGCATGAAGTGTCAGATCTTTATCTCTAGGATACCATAAACCAAAGTTTTGTGTTCCTTGAAGATATTTGAAAATCCTTTTGACTGCCTGAAGGTGTAATTCCTTTGGATTTGCTTGGAATCTTCCAGCTATTCCCACTACATGCATGATGTCTAGTCAGGTACCTATTAGATAAAGCAGACTACCAATCATGGATATGTAGGTTGGTTGATGTACTGCTGCTAATTCATCATTTGAGTTGAGGCTGCATCATGTTACCATAGGGGTACATACTGGTTTAGAATCTTCCATGTCATTTGGTTTGTGATAGAAAAATACCATCTTTATTTTGTTGAACTTGTAAACCAAGAAAACATGTGAGCTCACCAAGTAGGGACATTTCAAATTCTTTCTGCATTACCAAAGAAAAGTTTTGACTCATGGATTCTTCATTGCTACCAAAAATGATATCATCAACATACACAAGAACTATTAGCAATTTATCATTGTCAATTTTTATATATGGATTGCTATCAGCTGATCATTTTCAAAAACCTTGTTGATGAAGCTATTTGTCAAGATGATAATACCAGGCCGTTGGAGCTTGTTTTAGACCATAGACAGCCTTTCTGAGTCTACACACAAGTTCTGGATCATTTCCAAGGAAACATTTGTCTAGTTGCTCAATATATACTTCTTCTTCTAGGTCTCCATTAAGAAAGGTAGATTTCACATCCATTGGATATACTTTGAACTTCTGAAAGCTAGAAAGAGCAAGGAAAATTCTCGTGGCTTCAAGTCTAGCAATAGGAGCAAAAGTTTCTTCAAAGTCTATACTTCCTTGGAATACCCTTTACAAACAAGTCTAGCCTTGTTTCTAATAACTTCTTCATTTTCATTCAACTTGTTTTTGGATATCCATTTGGTTCCTATGACATTCTTATCATTAGGTCTAGGAACCAATTACCAAGTATTATTCTTTTCAATCTGCTCAAGTTCTTCATTCATGGCCTTGACCCTACATTCATATTTACATGCTTCATTTACGTTTTGCAGTTCAACGGAGGAAAGCAATGCTAGATAGCTTGAAGCTTTTGTAATAGTTCTTCTTGTCTGCACACCTACCTCTTTCTACCCCAAAATTTGAGAATCTGGATGATTCTTCTGAACATACCTGGATGGAGTCTTTTCTTCTACCCTTATCTTTTCTTCTAGTGCCTCATTTGTTTCTTCTTCATAATTAGTCTAATTTGATGTGGAAGGATAGTCCTCATCTTCTTCATAATCTTCAATTTTTACCTGCTTTGGATTTTTTCCCGCTTCATCAACCACAGCATCAATACTTTCAACAATTTTCCCAAGTCTTTTATTATAACACTTATATCCTTTACCTCAGGAAGAGTAACCAAGGAGAATGCCTTCATCTACTCTAGGTTCAAACATTCCAAGTTTTTCAACATTCCTTTTGATGTAACATTTTCTTCCAAAAACTTTGAAGTATTTTACGGTAGGAGTCTTACCATACCAAAGTTCATGTGGAATTTGAGTGTTGTTTAGTTGAATGTTTGTTTTGTTGAAAATAGTGATGACAACAAATGCAGCTTCACCCCAAAAGGTTGCAGGAGTTCCAAACTCATCTAGCATAGCATGAACCATTTGTTGAATCGTTATGTTCATCCTTTCTACCACTCCATTTTGCTAAGGAGTTCTTGCGGTAGAGAATTCCCTTCTTATTCCATGTTCTTCATAGAAGTTGAAGAATTCATCGAAGGTAAATTCCCCTCCTCGATTAGACCTAAGGCATTTGATTTTGTGATCCGATTCATTTTCAACCAAAGCTTTGAAGGTTTTTAACTTTTCGAATGCTTTGCCTTTATGCTTTAGAAGTCCTATCCAACACATTCTAGAAAAGTCGTCAATGAACAATATAAAGTATTATTATCCATGAGGTGACTTTATCCTAGATGGACCACATAAATCAATGTGAACAAGTTCAAGAAGCTTACTAGCTGATCCTTCCTTCTCAGGGAAATGTGCTCTAGTTTTCTTATGAAATTGACATGATTTGCATATTGTATTCTCTGGAATGCTGATATCAGGAAGATCACGAACAACCCAGTATCTGCATGCTTTTATTATTTGAGAGAAAATTAGATGCCCCAATCTTCTGTGCCATAACCAGTGTTCATCATTTTTTCTTAGGTAGCACTGTTGTTGTCCCCCTTGAGTATGTACATGTTGTTTGGAGTTCTTACACCTTTGATCATTGTTTCTCCTGTATCAAGCTCACGAACAACACATCCATTTGATCGATATACTAGCTCATTTCCTTGATCACACATTTGACTGACACTCAATAGATTATGCTTTAGACCATCTACATACATAACATTCCCAGCTTTAACTTTTTCTTTTAAGAGAACGGAGCCCTTAACTTTTATGACTATAGGAGTGTCATTACCAAATGAGACCTTTTTTTTCCTTTTCTAAGGCATTATATGACTGGAGTTTTTCTTTATCACCTGTCATGTGTTTCGAGCATCCACTGTTGATGTACCACTGATTGTCTTGTCCTTCTGCATACAAGGCTACACCACATATTTCTTTTTGCAATTCTTTCTTTCTCCATGTTTTGGGACCTAATGAAGTTTCCTCCTTCTCAGATGTTTGCCGAAATTTACTCCTGCATTTAGAATCCTCATGACCGAAGTTGTTACAGATAGAGCATTCTATTTCATTTTCAAGAGAAGAAAATTTATTGTAGGTCCTTTTCATGATCCTAGTCACATTCCTTTGATTTCGTGCTTCTCTAGTCATGATGGTCTTGTAAGAAACACATTGAGTAGCTTTGTGTCCAAAGTTATCACATGAAAAACATTGGCCATTGAAGAAATTCCTGTGATTATCGAATCTACTGACATGACGATTGTAGTTTCCATTGACATTCATTCTTGAAGCAAATTAAGACTGATTTACCTATGGTTGGTTATAGCTTCTGTTCATCCTTGAAGTAGGTTGAACTTGATTTACCTAGTGATCTACTTTATGTCTTTGCTAATGATTGTCAACCTGTTCACTTATCCTTGCTACATCAAGATATCTTTTGGAAGTTGATGACTTCTATGCTTGAGATGCTTCTTCAGTACATCCAAGACTTTTCTTTATCAGAGGAGAACACTGCACTTTGATAATTTCATCTAAAGTTTCTGATCCCTTTGCAAATCTAAGATTGAGAGCTTTTTTTTTCTCAATATCTTTTCTTAGACCCACAATTTCACATTCTAACATTTTATTGTGTTTTTCCCTTTCAGCAAGCTGAAATGTCAAAGTATCTATAATCATGCTCTTTTCTTCTAAATAGATTTCAAGTTTAGAAATTTCTTCATAGAGACCATATTCATATAAGGCATCCAAGAAATCAACATCTTCAAAAGCCATCAAAAGTCTATTATCATTACCATATTCATGTTCATCACTATTTGATAAACCATCGTTATATTCATGTGTATACTAGCTCTTCTTACTTACATTTTGTTTTCTATTCCATTTTGCCAGTTCCTTACCTTTATCAAGCTTATCTTTATGAGGAAATTTGGCTGCATAATAACTGACTCTTCCACAAGAAAATCATTTGAAAGGTAGTTTACCTCTGAATCCTCCAGAACCTCATTGAAGGTTTTTGACAAAGTTTGCTTCTTTCTCTCCTTCTGAAATGTGTCTCGATTCATTGAGCTCTTCTCTTCCTGAAGCCTTGAAGGTAGCTTCTCTCATATCTAATGGACCTCCTTTTCTCATTTCGACAGCAGTTAGGATTTTGTGCAGCTATGTCATAGTCATATTCTGAAGATCATGCTTTTCTTCTATGGTAGAAACTTTTGATTCAAACTTAGAAGACAAGGATCTTAAAACCTTTTCAACTAAAGTAACTTCTTTTATCTCTTCACCCAAGATTTTCATGTGATTAACAATATCATCTATACAAAGGAAGTAATGAGCTATACCTTAATCATTGTGCATTTTGCGAGTTTCATAGTGAATTCTGAGAGTTTGTAGTTTTGCATGTTTTACCTGATTGTTTCCTTCATAAATTAGAACGATCTTGTCCCATATTTCTTTGGCGGTTTTGAGCTGCATAACCTTGACAAATTCTGATTGTGACGGACTCCCCAATAGTGTATTCACAGCCTTGGAATTTGTTTCATACTACATTTTACCTGCCATATCTGTAAGAATTATTGATGGAAATGTATATCCTCCTTCCACAATTTCTCAAACATCTGTTCCAAGAGATTGAAGATAGGTTGTGGTTCTTACCTTCCAATAGATGAAGTTGCTCCCATCAAAAATTAGTGGTCTAATGGATCCCTCTCTTTCGTAGCTACCCATGTTTATGGATCTTCCTTTAGGTGATCAAGCTTCTTCTTAAGGACCTGCTCTGATACCAATTGTTGGAAATAATACTAAGAGGGGGGGGTGAATCTGTATTAGCAATTTAACAATATTTCATTTCCATAAATAGATTTATATACGCTACTTCTATTAATGAAACTTGCATGTATATGCAACTGTGTTTAGAGCAACCAGCGTATACCTTGCAAACTTATAATTTAGTTAGTTGATCTTTAGTCTGTGAATCAGAACCATATAACCAGTAATCAGGTGCAGTAAACAGAATAGGCAATCACACACATGAACACAAAATATAAGGTGGAAACCCAATGTGGGTGAAAACCACCTACTGCAATCATCTCTATCTTTCTTTAATAAGAAACTTCTTTTTAAAAATTTTGTACTGGTCTAGCCTTATACCAGTACGCAGGCTTCTACCTGCAGAAGGCTACAACCTTCTCTCATTCTCCAGCTTTTCCTGGAAGGGAGCTACAACCCCTTAGCTCTTGTACTAGCTCATGTGTTTACTAGTACATAGGTGCTGACCTACAGAAGGCTACAACCTTCTCTTTTCTTCCAAAGACGACGTTTCATAAATTTTCAGACTGGATCCATCAATAACATCAATCAAACATCAAATATATCCGCATTAACCAATCTCCTTTGCACCAACCAAAACTGAATTAAACAATCACTTTTCTGAATGTTGTAACCAGAATACAGTAATAGTAATGAGAACCCAATCTAGAAACTAGAACATTGCAATAGAAAACAGAAGTAGCTAAAACATATTTTATGAGATGTACGCTACTTCAATGTGTCGAACCTGCATTCATACGATGTTATATGAAGGAAAACCTATGTATACGTTGTTTTGAAATGCTGAACCATCGTATATACGCCCCTTTGCTATACTGAACCTGTGTACAGATCTATAAAAGATTATTTAACCTTTACAACTATTCAAAAATCAGTTATACCCAGATCATCAGATTTAGAGATTGCGACATGTGCCAATTATTAAGATAAAAGATCAAAACCGCACAAAGATACTTCTCTTCAAGCCTTAAGATCATGATCAATCAATAGAACTTACTTTTCTTCAAGCACTCAGGTTCCTCCTTGATTCAAATCCAGCTATGCACCATAACCCAATATCCAATATTCTAGATCTTTCTCTTTATTAGATATTCAATACTTGAGTGCCTTTTCCTAATGATCTCCTCCTCCTTTTATAGTCTTATGCCTTACGCAATGGCATGGTCCAAAACCACTTAGAATCAATACCTTGGATCAAATACCTGGGGTCAACACTTTGGACAAGACACCTTGGACCAATACCATGGGTCAAAATACCAAGGACCAAATACCATGGACCAAAACCATGTTTTCCAACATGTACACACTTTTCCTTGTGTGAAAGTGTGTGTATACGCATAAGCGCCTTTTGGTATTTGAACCCATATGTATATGTAGTCTGGTCAAGGGGAACCTGTGTATACCTATTTTTCCTTCATTCTGTGATCCTGAACTGTGATCTATAATCTAAGTGAGTTGCCATCAAGGACAACACCTGTTTCATAGTGCCAATCCTGTGTCATAATGCCAACACTTCTACCTCCATAGTCCATGCTTGGGTCTTAATGGAAAGATCCTACAATGTAATTTTCATTTTTTTATACTAGAGCTTCAGGAATTCCTTATGTACATTAATATTGATAGTACCAATAGATTCCATCCAAGGGTATCCCAAAATAACATCCAAATTAGCCATATCTGAAGCATAAAAATTAGAATGCAATACATATCCATAGAAATCTTCAAACCTTTATAAACATGCACCTCCTCATTATTAACCTGTGTGTGCTCCATTTTTCTGGCTAAGACTTCTAATCTTTTAGTGAAATGAACATTAATAAAATTATACTTGCAACTAGGATTGATAGACATAATGATCTTCTCCTTCTAAATACATCCATGAACCTGTCATAAGGATATACCATCAGAAAATAACCCCTTATGAGTCTTATTCACCTGTTTTCTCACATGAGACCATTTTTCTAAAAGGATTTCTTTTAGTTTTTCATGAGGAAGTCGCCGCAATGAATCATCAAGTGAGTACCACCATTTAGTAACCTCATCTTTTATATTAAATACTAGGAAACATGTCCAAAATTGTTTGTGTCGAGACTTGTGATATTTTATCAATTCTTTAATAGTAGGACCCTTATCGTTCCCCGTAAAAAATTGCTTGCTAGAAGCCATGAAGAGGTTTTTGAAAAAAATTGTTATATACCTAGGGGGGATAACATGGGGTACAAAGGGAGGTACGCAAGAGAATAATATAATAATGGGATGGGCCATAGTAATAAATAAGGTGGTTAACCCATATCATGTAAGGGACCACAAGTAGTTAGTAATAATGTAATGGTCCCATGGTATTAGATAGATGGTATTGAGGGAACCATGGTAATGACCCATGGTATTATATGTATGAGGCCTATAAAGAGGCTAGAGACTCCACATTGAGGGATGTCAAGGATTATTGTATGAATAAGCATATTGTTTGTGGAGTGTTCTCCTTCCTTAAGGAGTAAATATATGGTGTTGCCCTACCTTAAGGGTTTGATAAATAAAGTGAACCATTTCTATCTATATTCAGATCTTGTTATTTCTTGGGTTTATTTGCATTGTCTTATATTTTCATATCAGATCTATAACAAGTGGTATCAGAGCACTTTCTTGGGCAAAAGTGGAGATTTTTTTTAATTTTTTGCAGGAACTTTTTGGGGTGGCAAGTTTGAAGATCATATCTATACATTATGGGGAAAAATATAAAAAATCTAATTGTAGATCTAGATTCTTTGTGAAAAAATACCCAATTTCAAAAAAAAAACGGCAGAATCGGAGTCCGGATGAGGGAGATATCGCTGATCTAAAAAACAGTGGTGTTGCAGACAATTTCTTGGGGCAGCGAGTTTGCGGCACAGATCTGGACATTCTGGTGCAAAATTTGCAAAATCTAATTGAAGATCTAGATTTTTTGTTAAAAAATACCCGATTTCAAAAAAAAAAATCGACCGAATCGGAGTCCGGATGAGGGAGATATCGCTGATCTAAAAATCAGTGGTGTTGCAGACAATTTTTCAGGCAGCGAGTTTGCGGCGCAGATCTGGATGTTCTGGTGAAAAATTTGCAAAATCTAATTGCAGATCTGGATTCTTTGTGAAAAAATACTCAATTTCCAAAAAAAAAACGGCCGAATCAGAGTCCGGATGAAGGAGATATCGCTGATCTAAAAATCAGTGGTGTTGTAGACAATTTTTCGGGGCAGCGAGTTTGCGGTGCAGATCTAGATGTCCTGGTGCAAGATCTACAAAATCTAATTGTAGATCTGGATTCTTTGTGAAAAAATACCCGATTTCAAAAAAAAAATCAGTCGAATCGGAGTCCGGATAAGGGAGATATCGCTGATTTAAAATCAGCTATTTTTCAGCAATTTTTTGTGACGGTGGGACAGTTGCAGCGTGGATCGGCAATTCCAGTGCCTAGATCGGGATTTCTACCACATGGAAAGATGCAGAATGGTTGTTCCATTTTGGAAAATAGGTCATAATAGGGATTCTGAGCAATATTGATGAAATTGTGGCCATTTCAAATTTTCGCCAAGTAAGTGAATTTTTTTCAAAACCCTCTTCATGGCGGTTCTATGTTTTACAGGAAAAGATAATGGTCCTACTATTGAAGAATACATAGAGAAAACTAAGTCGGTATGGGCAAAAAATTGGAAGGATTCAGTGTGGCTTAATTTCAGAGATGAGGCTCATAAATGGTATTTCTCACTTGACGACAAGCAGTTGTCCAAACTTTCAGATGCAAAATTTGAAAGAGTCCTTTTAGACAAATGGTCTCGGACTAGAAAAAAGGAGAATGAGACACGTAAGGAGTTATTTTCTACGGGTGTCTCCTTATTGCAGGTTCATGGATTGATTCAGAAGGAGAAAATCATTGTATCTATAAATCCTAGTTGCAAGCATAATTTTATGAATGTTAATTTGGCAAAAAAATTGCAAGTTCCAGCAAAATACATTGAAAACACATAGGTGGATGATGAGGATGTTCAAGTGTATAAGGATTTGAAGATTTCTATGGATAAGTATGTGTTGCATGGTGATTTTTATACTTCAGAGATGGATAATATGGATGTTGTTTCGGGATATCCTTGGATGGAATCCGTGGGTACTATCAATATTAATGTGCAGAAGAAATTTATGAAGCTCTGGTATAAAAAGAAGAAAATTACATTACAGGATATTTCCATCAATAAATGGGTAGAGTCCATTTAGATTGACGCTGAAGATGTTCCAAGGACTAACATATCAGATGATGAGCCATTGATGATCAACAATCAAACACAAACAGAGGCTGAAGCAGAAAAGGATACAGGTGCTGATACATCAGATGAGGGCTCAGTGGTTGAAGTAATATTGGAAGATAAGACACCACAGCAGACACCACAGCAGGGTGAATTAAATAAAAAGACATCGTGGGTTAAAACTTCAACATATCATCACCCACATCACCCCGCAAGAAAACAACCAACAAAATGGCAACCAATTAGCGACAAGGACAACAACCCCCGCATGACAGATAGAGAGCAGCGAAGATCCACCTACTACACATCAACACAGAAGAGCTCCCACGGTCAACTTCCATCTCAAGCGAGCGAGGCACCAGTGAGATCGAGGGTTCACCTTTCTCTTGGATGGCTAGATGCACGTGCATGGTACCAGTGGACTACTCTTTTGAGTAGATCTTATTATTTGTGTTCTTCTCATGTTTCGGGGACGAAACATGTTAAGGGGGGTGGAATGTTATATACCTAGGGGGGATAACATGGGGTACAAAGGGAGGTACCCAAGGGAATAATATAATAATGGGATGGGTCATAGTAATAAATAAGGTGGTTAACCCATATCATGTAAGGGACCACAAGTAGTTAGTAATAATGTAATGGGCCTATGGTATTAGATAGATGGTATTGAGGGAACCATGGTAATGACCCATGGTATTATATGTATGAGGCCTATAAAGAGGCTAGAGACTCCACATTGAGGGATGTCAAGGATTATTGTATGAATAAGCATATGGCTTGTGGAGTGTTCTCCTTCCTTAAGGAGTGAATATATGGTGTTGCCCTACCTTAAGGGTTTGATCAATAAAGTGAACCATTTCTATCTATATTCAGATCTTGTTATTTCTTGGGTTTATTTGCATTGTCTTATATTTTCATATCAGATCTATAACAAAAATTCACTTACTTGGGGAAAATCTAAAATGGACATAGTTCAGTCAATACTGCTCATAATCCTTATTATGAACTATTTTTGGAAATAGAATAGCCATTTTACATCTTCCCACATGATAGAGATCCTGATCTAGGCACTTTGGAATGTTAGATTCACACTGCAATTGTCCGTCGTCACAAAAAATTTAGAAACAAAAGCTGATTTTAAATCAGCGTTATCTCCCTTATCCAGACTCGGATTCGGCTGATTGTTATTTTGAAATTGGGTAATTCTTCAAGAGGATTTCAGATCGATAATTATTTTCTCAAAATTCCCCACAAAAATGACAAAACTTAACTAGATATCCGTCATCCATGAATTTTTGCCAAAAAAATTCTGCAACACAGGTGATTTTTAAATCAACAATATCTCTCTCATCTGGACCCCGAATCGGAATTTTTTTTTTTATTGGGTATTTTTTCTCAAGGAATCCATATTTGTAGTTTCTTTCTTAAAATTTTGTACCAGAAGTTACAGATCTTATCTGCAATCTTGCCACACCAAGAAATTCCTGCAGAAAAAAATAAAAAATAAAAATCTCTGCTTTGGCCAAGAAAGTGCTCCGATACCACTTGTTATAGATCTCACCTGAAAATATATGAAATGATACCAATATACCCAATAACTGTAAATAATCTCAAAAGATAACAAAATCTGAATATAGATAGACTACTCTTTATTGATCAAAACTCTTAAGTAGGGAAACACCATACAATCACTCCTTAAGGAAGGAGAACTCTCCACAAGCCATATGCTTGTTCATACAATATTCCTTGAAACCTCTCAATGAGGAGTCTGTAGCCTCTATATAGGATTCATACATATAATACCATGGGTCATTACCATGGTTCTCTCAATACCATACATCTAATACCATGGGCTTATCACATTATTGCTAACTACTTGTGGTCCCTTACATGATGTGCGTTAACCACTTTATTTATTAACTATGGCCCATCCCATTATTACATTATTACCTTGGGTACCTCCCTCTGTACCCCATACTATCTCCCCTAGGTATACTACACTTTTAGTCTCCTAACCTTATATCAATCAGGGTTTATATGGATAAATTATTATTTGCTAGCCAAAATTTGAACAGAAATTCTGATATTTGTGACTGATTAATTCAAATTTTGTTCTGTGTGGCTCAAATTTTTACTCTATGCTCCTCCCTGCAACAACAAAATGGTCAAATACATTGTTCCTTTATGATTTTTTGTTTTCAAATTCCATCAAACCGAGTTATCTAAATCACCCTAAATTCATCTTTCAAAAATTATGGCACCCTATTTGTCTTTGGTGAAACATAGGCAATTTTATGTTTGACAATTTTATTTGTCAACATAAAATCTCGTATTTTATGGTGATAGTTGTTTCATTAAATTTTGGACATATTCTATGATGAGGGAGGCATAAAAATCCTTACAAGAAGACAACTCTATTTCCAACAACCACCATTCAATTCTCGGAGGGTAGACATGATTTGGAAAATAATTCAATTTTTACACACCTGTAGTTGGATTCACAAGGAATAATTATGCTTTTAAATTATGCTGGAGAAAACATGGTTTACATTCACTCAAATGGTGGCATGAAGACTTAAGATCATTTCAAAATGAAAGTTGGGAAAAATTCTGGGTGAATAAGGCTTACCATGTAAAATTGTAACAATGTGTTGACAAGGCCTGGGCATATCAAAATGCCTCCTGAAAATACTCACTAAGTCATTAGATTCAAATTATGTCAAGGGTAAGGTAGAGTTAGAGGTAAATGCTCTTCAAAAGAATTTCAAAGAACCCAGCAGGTCATGGTTTCAACACCCAACAAATCATGGTTTATATGAGCAAGTCAATTTTATAACATTAGTACCCAGGTCATGGTGATAGTTTGAATAAAAATAATGAAACATGGACTAGGACAGAAGAATTAGATTATGACGGGGTATTCATATCACCAAAATATGACTTCTCCAGAACTTTTAAACATAATAGGCATAATGAAATTCCTGTAAGTGTCATTTACCATATCAACTTCATGTTTCTTCTCAAGATATGTGCCTCTTTCTTGAAACTTGTGCATCTCAACTCTTGTTTCTTGAAAGCACCCGAACTAATTCTCATATGTTGACAAATGAAATTGTCAACATTAAAATAAATGGTCTAAATGAGAACACTCTCTGTTGACAGAATTCCTACTTCCCTGATAATGCCCTATTTTATGCCATGATGTAGATCCTTATTATGTCTTTCTTTAAGAGAAGACATCCTAGTATAATG
Organism: Pinus tabuliformis; assembly: GCA_031772625.1. Lineage (NCBI taxonomy): Eukaryota > Viridiplantae > Streptophyta > Pinopsida > Pinales > Pinaceae > Pinus > Pinus tabuliformis. The sequence continues at coordinate 873,343,717 of CM062811.1, forward strand.
TAAACATTCTTTTGCTTCTTCTAAAACTGATATTTGGTTGCCCTATGACCAATTTACCTTCATATTTCCTTGTTCTTGTTGGAAAAATTGTATACCCCTTTTTTATGTTTTAAGGAAAAAAGAGATGAAAATTAGATGATTGAGTGAAGGGATCTTGAAGTGAATTGAAGGGGTGAAGGGTTATGGAAAGGGACTATTGATTAAGAGGAAATAGGCACACTAACATTATTTTTAAATGAAGAAAGTTTGTCAAAAATAGGACATTAAAAATAATTTTCTCTTACAAATTTTGCAATTACTTCCGTAGTTGGAGTTTCATACCTCATAAAATTCAGATTTTAATGTTGGAGTAAGCTACAAGTCCCTCCATCAAAGATGTTGTCAAGATAAGAATTTCAGGTCATTCTAAAACTCCTTCATTATTTTCAAAAGATGACTTGAAATTCATGTCCCTTTGTCTAATCATTATAGGTCCCTTAGAAACTAAATTTTTATTCAAAAGATGATTGGAAATTCAGGTCCCTTTGAAAGACAAGATCTCAGATCCCTCTTGACACTTGCAAAAGACATTGTTGATGGTTTTTCTTCAAAACAAGTCCCTCTGATCATACAGGTCCCTCTAATCATGAGATATAAATCATAAGATCGGTGCAAATGGCCATAAAAATATTTACACAAGAAAGCTAAAAAATTATTTGCACCTTCACCTCCACTGAAGAGTTGACTTTTGTTCAAGTCAGTATGGAGAATTGTTTTGTTCAAATGCATACATAAAACTTGACATCGAAAAATAAATGAAGTAACTATTTTTGTGAATTCTCACGAACCAATGTGACTAGGTTTTCTAAAAAGAAAAATTGAGCTTACATTGTACCAGTTTCGTGGTTTTCACAAATAAACTACCTTTTTTTTATGTCTTAAAGTAAATCTGAACTGGAAGAGAAAGTGGGTGGATAAAGGGATTATGGTAAGCTTGTGGAGGAAAATGGATGGAAAGTGAAATAGATGAATTCAGACTTCAATACGAATGGATTATGAAACATGGTAGAAGGAAAATAACATAGATCATGGTGGATAAATGGACTTATGAATAGTAGCATTTTTGAGAGGTTTCTTCAATAGTTGATTTGATTTTGACTTCAAACTTGACTTCTTCCTTTGATGATTCATTTCAAGGCTTTCTCCTTGAACTCAATTCATCTTCAAGTATCTATAGGTCATCCACCGGGAGGTTTTTGTAACAATCTCCAAGGATTTAGAACTCAATGTCACATGATATTCCACTTTGTTTAACTTCAATATTTCATATTCTAATGTATGAATTTCAAAAGATTTGACTTTCAAAATCACTGTTCATAGATTTGATCCTTTGGACTTCCTCAGACATACAAAAACTAAGCATTTCCTATAATAAAATGTGATATGATGGGAGAATAAAGGTGATAGGTATTTCTTATTCTAATAAATACATAAAATAAATGAAACAACACATTAAAAAACAAATACAAAGAAGATAGATGAAGAAAAAAGCATTTGTTTACTTGTTGAAAAGTGGTGGCCAATCTACATCTCCTAGAGGTATTTTGTTCGCAAAATATTCATTTTATATCCAATTGTAGTGATTCCAAATCTATATTGAAGTGGAATAATAGGGCTATCTCTAGTAGAAACTGGTTTTCCAAGTGATATTGAATTACATTTCAAACATACTAAGGAACTCCTTACTTGATGGGACTATTCATGAATTTCTTTCTAGACCAACAATCACTAATTCGAGCATAACATTTTCATTCAAGGATGGATTAATGTGATTCCACTTGGACATGAACTTATAATCATATAAATACCTCAACTAGAAATATGGCTTTAATATACCTTGATTTGATATCTCAAATCCACTAATGACCAGACCTAGGAGGAAGAGTTGCACCATGTTGGTTTTAAGACATTCAACTACTAAATGTAGCAAAACATTTTCATATGATCTCCAAATGGGATGATTGAAATTGTGGATTAAACTAGACTTGAATTTGTTTCTCCCTTATAAACAGGTTTAAAAAATAATATTATTTGATATGTGCAATATGCCACTGAACAATCAATATGTAGAATTTTCTTAATTCATATTTTATAACAAGCAAAATGTAATTTGAGCGTAAAATTTTCATACAATTTCAGTTTGAGGTGATTCAAATTGAAATGAAAACTAGGTTCTAAAGGTCATCCCACCTAGAAATATCTTGTAAAAATATGTCGATTAAATCCCTCAAATCATAGTTGTACTAACTTTGTTCTTGAATTCTCTACTTCAGACCTAGTAACCATTTTGACCATTTTTTTTGTTTTGTTTCAGGTACAAATTAAAAAATTCAAAATGGGTTAGAAAATAGATTTCAAGGGCTTCTTTGTGTAGAAGTATGTTTTAAAAAAGAACCCATATGGTCCTCCAAAATAGGACTGTCATGGATGCATTTTACCATAAAATACCCTAAAAATGAGTTTTATTCATGCAATATTCAATTAACTTTATTATGAAAATTTTTAATTATTTTTTGTTCATTCATTTATTCCTCTATACTATCCTATTTTATTTGGAAAATTAAAACATTCCCTCAAGTATAAGAGAATTTCCAGTGCATCCATTTGTGTAACAAGATCATAAGTAAACACATATCGAAGTTTGAAAAATATGGGTTAATGAATGCTTGGACATGAGAGATCAATTGTTCATAAAAATTTGATTCCAACAAATATTGAAAAATGGAGAGGTATCGTGGCCTAGTGACTCTTCAGAACCAAGTTTCGATATGATATTTGCCTCCTTGGACTTCCTTTGTTGTCATACTATACAGTAAAATTGATTCTTTACATCCATGAATGCACAAGGAATCTTGTGATAGACATGAGATATATTCTTCACTCTCTGGTTCTAATGTTTGAACTCCATCAGATATAGCCAATGAATCTTTTTCCTCCTTACAAGGATAACTAGAATAAGCTTCTAGGTTCTCCTTTTATGAATCATCTTCATAGATGCCTTTCTCCCTTTATATCTTTTGAAATGAAAACTCATCCCTAGTGACAATTCTAAATTGTGGACAAGGATTTAAGAATATCCTTGTGGTGGCATACCTTCTGTCAATGAATAAATTCTTTAACATCCTCTTTTTAAGTTTGATAGGTCTTGTCTTTCAAATGGATTAGTAGTTGGAGATTTTTTTTTTGGTGGCTGGGGGGTTTTGCTTTGTGTATATACCCTTTCATCTCTTTGTCTAAACATAACGAAACATAACTAAACTAAAAACTAAAAATCTATTTTGTTACATATATTTAAAAGATAAATCTAAATGAGTTAACTAAGCTTCTAATCTCTAAATGTACTTTTCCAGCAACATGCCAAAAATGGCAGTCCAATTTAAAGGTGTAAATTATATCATCAATTTTATTATCAATATGGATTTCGTGAACTTAGAAGCACACCAAAATCTATGCTTTAGAGACTAATTCTAAAAAATTAACACTTAAGCATTGTTACCAAGCAAACTTCAATATCCATTCTAGGAGATGGACTAAAAAAAATCCATTTATGAAATCAACACTTTTAGACCATCATTTTTTTTTTGGTAGGTAAGCACCCACGGGGGATTTGAACCAGTGACCTGTCGCAAGGAATGCCTTAATAGTGCACCCATTCATCGTCAATCCAAAGCCCTGTGGGCTGACACTTTTAGACCATCAATTACTATCAATCAAATAATTAGTTAGCCAAATTTAAACAACCTAATCACACATAAGCAATTTGACCAAAATGAGCAATTTTGACAATTTTAACCATTGAGAATGAAAGGAATATCAAGCTCCTTTACAGGAGGTCACTTCATAATACTTCTTTTCAAGCATAAAAGCAACCAATATTCTCAAATAATACTCAAATGCATAATAAATTATAACAATGAAATTGCAACAAACAAAAATATCACACCATTGGCAATTTTAACCATTGAGAATGAAAGGAATATCAAGCTCCTTTACAAGAGGTCACTTCATAATATTTATTGTCAAGCATAACAACCGCCAATATTTTCAAATGATATTAAAATTCATAATAAATTAACACAATGAAATTGCAGCAACATAAAAGATCATACCATAGAATTAAAATCCAGTGCACAGACTTAGCATTGGGGGCCCTGTACGCTTTTCTTGGACACTTAATTTGAAAACCAACTAAAAGAACTTGAAGAATAGGCTAAGATTCATCCATTAGTCATAATGAATATATTGGGAACTTTGAATCAATTTACTTCAACCAAGCAGAAATAGTTCATCAAACATAACATGCCATAATATTTCTTTCGACCTCAAATCCTACATATTTATACAAGTGTTCTTGTAACCAAATGACTAAAAATGCTCAAATGTATTTATGAAAATCCTAGATGAAGGCTAATAGGTCAAATCCATCCTTCTTATCACTAGAATTTGGGAGAAATCCCTCAAAATCCAAAACTACCTTAATTTTTGTGCTCAAAATAGTGATTTTCTACATAAGTGGCTTAGTTTGACTAGCATTTACGAGGCACCTCTGCGAACCTTTTCGGAAGAAAAATAGGAGTTTCACCATCCTTGTAAAATAAGGATTACCCAACAACATTCATATTCCTCCTTGCTGTCATGCATATATGAAAACCATGGAGCTATTATGGGAAGTTGCAACACGTTGTAATTACGGATAAAATTTTAATTTTAATGTCAAACTTTTGCCAAAATTTAATTCATAAAAATTAAATGATAAATGTACCTGATATGGTCAATTTCAAGTAATTATGGATGATAAAGGATATATATGGAAGGAAAATATGTTCAAAATAAAGTTAGCGTGACTAAAATAACATCAAAAAGTGGCACCCAACACCTCCCCTACCTCCAGTGCTAGAGGTTGGTGTTTCTCTAGGTGTTATGGCTTGGGTTTCAATGAAGATCTCTCTATCCATGTCCAAAAAATAATTCGAAAGGATAAGTTTCCTTAATTGTCTCAAATCATCCATCATAATTAACTTGATGAGGCCATGGTGGTTTATGTGTTGATTCTTTCCTTCCCTCACCTTCTGGTTCATTTCAATAATTGAGTGTAGGTGGAAATGGGGAACATTGAGTTTTTGAGGGAGAGGAAATTTTACTTTGAATATTAACTCATGAAGTAACCTAAAATGATAGGAATATATCACACTCAATCTCCCTTTAGAAGATATGTATTTGAGGATGTGATAATCCACCTCATCTCAGAGGTATGGTAGGATTTCTCTTCTCACTCCATTCTTATATTCTATGGAATTCTCTCTCTGAATGAAGAAGTTCTTCATGGCTGTAACACTTATTTCCTTTTCCTCTTTGCTCCATCAATCCCCCAAGGATAAGGTATTCACTCTACTTATGGTTTAATGACTTAAGGAGATGGCCAATCCTCTTACAAAAATAGTGCCACTATCTTCCCCTTAAGGATGCAATGCCATGGAAAATTCATGAGTGATATCATCATCATATCCTTTTAGTAGTTCAAAGAAACCCACCATTTATGTTTTCTGAAGATGTTCACTACAATGGGGTTTTGGTGAATCTTCTTGGTGTCTTTGAGTTCTCTTTTATTAAATCCTCCCACCATTTCATCTTCTACCACTCCTCGGTGTTACTTAGGTGTGGATTTTTTTCTTTTTCTTAAAGAAATCTTAGTTGTGGAAATAGTGTTAAACTCCTTTTTATTAGTGATGGAGAAGGATGCTAGAATTGATACCAAACAAATTTTTTTTCTCTACTTCTATCCACAAAAATTTCCAAAAATACTCCCTACTGCCCAATTGTCTATTATAGGCTATCAATTTTAGGAAGCATTCTCATGCAATTTGATGAGAAACAAGGAAGGAGGATGTCACTTACTTCTTTTCAAAATAGCTTTGGGTGTGCATGAGGGTTTGGAGACAATTTTGAGTTAGTGTGGCTCCCTTTCCCCTTCAATTACTCCTATAGCTCCTTCTCAGCCCTCTTGTAGCATCTCATACCTTCCTGTAGCTTCCTCTTGTAGCACCTATAGAGAGGGTTCAAAACTTTTTCAGTTGCACCCTAGGTTTATCATAGAAAAAACGCATCCTTCCTCTAACTTTTTTTTTGGAAATGAGTGATGGTTGAAATGAAGTTGAGCCCAATACATAATATTCTCTTCATAGTAAAGCCTTAGAGAATTTTAGTGACATGCAATATACACGAGTTTCCTTATTCAGACCATTCTCCCCACTCCCTGCAATCATTTCCCCTCTCCTCATGATTATCACCACACTCCTCTTGAGAACCACCTCACTTTGAGTGGACATCTCCACATTGAATGGATGACTAACACAAACATAATTTTACTAGCCGAGGGTGGCCAAGTTCACTGGCTACCTTCAGCCTATTGAAACGCCCTTTTCAACCATTAACACATTTTAACATTTTATGAGAGGGAAGAGGTGAGGGTTGCCATACCTGAGCCTACCTATTGATTTAATTGTTGGAGATGGGTGCATGCTATTACTGGGCCTCATAACATCATGATCTATGAAAAGTTGATTCTTTTTCTTATTTCTATGCATGTATTCATAACTTATTGATATCTTGACTGATAATTGCATTGTGTGTGCAAGTGCCTTCCTTATTGTTGGAAAATGTAACTAGGTTCGATCTTCATTATTGTACTTGAGTGAAATGTAATATATTTGTCAAAATATCAACAAAAATAATTTTATTATAAATTTATTTGACTTGTTAAAGCATGGGTTTCATGCTTGGGTTAAATGTATAGGTCAAGCCTCCATTGTAGGCTTTAGGTTATTGTCAAAGTCAATTTATGAAGACTCTTATAGCCATCAAAGTGACCTCGTTGATTGAAAGAATCCTCTTCAAGTCTGATTCCATAAGATGAACTCTTGCTAGCCTATATGAAGACATTACTATTCAAAATCTCATGTCAGATTATTTACATTGGAAAGCAACTATATATATATAGGCATAGGGTCTTTCCATTACTCTTACCACAAGAAGTTTAGATATAATTTATGAAGATAAGTTCTGATAAGGATTTCAAAGATCTATTTTGGACCAATTACATGAAGAAGTTCGGATCTTTTATAAAGTAGGTATGATGTGAAAAATATGCTCTCTATGCAATCACAATAATTCAATTTCAGATCATGTTTAGTTCTGCTACAGTTTTGGTGCTACCTCTATACTAATTCCGTTCAATCGCATGTAGCTAAAGTGATAAGGGTTCATCACCACTACAATGATAAGGGTTTAGTTTCACCACTGTGAGAAGGTTTCACTGTCAACTCAATGAGAAGGCCTTGATGCATAAAAATGATGTTGTTACAGTAATATTGTCACTATGGCTCGATGCTATTACAGTGGTACAATCTCAGTGGACAAGTCTCGGTATCACAGTGAATGAAAGAGCTCGGAGTGGTTGCTGAGATGATCTCTTCAAAGATACAAGTGTGAAGGAGGATGATTGCTAGAACTAAAGAATTACATAGAAAGGTTGAATTGATGGATGGAGGTAGTCTCGAGTCTATGCTGTAAGGGTCTTGGTTGTCTCATCTTGAATCTACTAAAGGAAGGATTTTGAATAGGTTTTCCCCAAGAGGGGTTTTTCCCTATCAGTTTGCCTATAACTTGTGTCCTCTTTTATTTGTAGTTTGGCATTAGTCTTGATGATAACAAAAGATAAATTCAAAGATCTAATAATAATAACAAAAACATCACAAGATGATGTCATAATAAGGAAAATCATTTAACTACCGCCTCTATGGATTTTCCAACATGGTATCAAAGCTATGGTCATGGTTAAAGGTAGTCTAAAGAACGGTTGGGTCACAATTTTCAGTAAGCTAGTTCAGTCTTGATATGAAGACACCTTGAAGAAAAAAGAGAGATAGTTAACATAAATCTCAAAAAAGTATTTCGGTGGATCACAATGACGAAATAATTCGGTTGAAGTGTCATCTTATTAGGCTACTCCATAACTGAATTATGGGCTACCATCTATGGACTGAGATTCTTTGCTGCTACCACAGAAGAATGAAGAACCAAGTTTGACACTATAGAATCGAAGGGTTGAAATATATCTATGCTAATCAAAGAAATGGATTGTATTAATGATATCACTACAAAATTCAAGTTATGACAAAGGTGGAAGTTCAATAGACAATCTCAGAAGGACATCTAGATTTCGATATACCATACATGACAAGTTCATATCAATTTGTATAAGCTTAGTGTTATCACAGTGTTAGGTCCCTATAATACTAGTGATGCCCCCTGTTAGCTCTGCTACAGGTTGCTGATCTTCGAAGAGAAGCAGTGGGCTCAGTCCTTGGTTTTGCTAAAGAAGGCTTCAGCTAGTCATTTTTACCTTCTTCTTGCCATTTACATTATCAACGCCCTGCTAACTCCATCTCACCTCCAAAGCCCTGTGTAAGCCTATTTTCCCTCCAGCCCCCGAGTGCGCAACTCAAACCATAACGTGATCTTGTCCATATGACCCCGCGCTTCCGCTACCGATCGTCGTCCTTCGTTCAAAATCGTTGATCGTCCTGATCCAACAGTCTCCACCTGCCCCCCCTCCCCCTACATGTTAAACCACGTTTAGTTCCTCGCCATCTGATCGTCCATTGCGTGATCTGACGGCATTCGCTCATTCCACACTTGCAAGCCACTCGCACGTTAACCCGCGGGGAAAGCGGTTTCTCGCTTGTCGCATCTGCCATACGTCGCAGTTATATTGGATTACGAGCCCATATACAGATACCACCTAACCCCATAAATGGTGTGTGGAATACCATTTACTACTCGCTCGTACCTTCCCCACTCGCTATTTCTTGTGCACCTTTCTTGTCCGATTGCCATCGGATCTACCCGCCCGCGATCTGACGGCTCACGTTTGTTTTTCCCGTTTCCTCCCGATAGCTCCCGCCGAGAGATCTCTGCTACCCATTCACATGATCCAACGGCTAATGTATAATCCCCAGCCTACTCATGCATACACCATGATGTACTTGTGTCTTCAACCTTTATCATTTACCTGAAGGACGAAGCGATCAGTTACCAAGTACTCTGCGCAGTTACTACTTCATCTACTGCATTCAAGAGAAGTATGGCCGAAGGACGAGAAGGACATGCCTCAAGCAGATTATGGTGTTTATCAGTTACGGAGCTTCTTTCATTCAACACTCCACCTGCTCGAGGAGTACAGCAAAATAGCAGACAACGTCAAATTTATCCACTGAAGTAATCAGATTGTAGCAGAGAGTCCATCAGAGAGTTAAGGTGGTTGGTGGTCCATTATGACCCCTCCACACCTGGAACAACAGAATATCTTTGTAAACAAACTCTATAAATACCCAAAAAACATGATGTAATGGGAGTTGATGGCTGTTGTTTTGATGTAAGGTTCAACTTCTGGAGACTGTAACTACTGTGATACCTACAGCGTCTGGTCTTCATTTTCAGTTAATACAAGCTTCTTTTGTTGTTAATTCTCAATTTCCACTTCTACTCTATTCTAGGCTGTGCCTGTTATGCATTTGTTCATGTGCTATTGATATTTAGCATTAGAGGGGCTGTCATCCCACCTCTGTGTTAGAATCTAGTATGTATCATTGAATGTGTATGCAAGTTTTTGTTATTTTAGTGCCAGAGAGCTGTAATCTTATCTGTGCATTAGGAAATAGATTTTCAGACCTCTTTACTGGTTGCAGCAGACCATGGTCTTGTGCATCTTCTAGTGTGGTCAGTATTCTCCATGTTCACTTAATCCTCAAATTGTGAGTAATTGGTGGTCTAAAGTCTTGTAGTATGGGGGTGTTCACCCATGTCTGGGGTTAAGCATAGTAGAAGTGGTTATCTGGCTTGAATGTGCATAATTCCTTCCATTCATCCACCTATTTCCAATATTTTTGTTGAGTTTGTAATGTTCCTAAGCATCTCTGAGACACAACCTAGGAAAGTTTCTTGGGGTGATAACATTAACTGGCATTGTTGCCGGGGAGAGGAGATTGAAGCTCAGCTTCCCTGGGAGAACGACATAGTTCCAAACTTTGATGATAGACAAGGTTTGGACACATTTTCTGGTACTAATCATCTATCTGGTGACTCCACTAGAGGAAGATCAACCTTTGGCGACTTCACATTGCATTTTTGGATCAGTTTGTGAGACACACTCGAAGAAATCTTCAGAAATCACCAACTGACCAGTGCCTGATCCTGAGAAGATCGTTAAGTTGAAGAAAACATCACAGAAAGGAGCATCAGGATCAGGTAAGCCTTAAAGATCCCATGTATCTCTACTAGTAAAGAAATCACCTTCATAGATTCATAAAGCCCCTTAGTCATTCATTACCCTTTCGGATTTCAGTGCAAATAAAAGCCTCCGATACATTCCATCATGTTGTTCTATCTTTGTCATCCTTTTCATTGATCCATACTTCTCAGTCTACCAGTATCCTTTCATATACTCCAGTCATGGCAAGCCATGAAGCCCTCACAAAGATAGAAAGACTCATTGCTACTAGGTATGGACCTTTGGTCTTGCCTGTCCCTTTGAATGCCATGTTTGCAGGAGATTATCAAGAATACATGCGTAAGTTTACTAGTACAGAAGGAGTAACAACTGAAGAGCATCTAGAGTCCTTTTATAGCTATGCTAATAACCTGGATATCAATGAAGAGGATGTGTGGATGAGGGTTTTTATCCAAAGCCTAGATGGGGAGGCTAGAAAATGGTTTAGAGAATTACCCCCTAGGTCTATTGCAGACATTGAGGCCTTAGATGATGTGTTTTTAAAGAATTGGGGGTATAATAAAGATCTGCCATTTTATTATACTGAATTTGGGAACTTGCAGAGGGAAGACGGTGAGCTGTTGTCTGATTTCAACAAAAGATTCAACCATATGTACAGCAGAACACCATATGAAATAAAGCCTACCCCTACTTCTGCTATGATTATTTATGTCAATGCCTTCGATTCTCAATTCTACCTTCTATTAAGAGAAAGAAGATGTGCTTCTCTAGATGATATGCAAAATGTAGCCTTTGAAGTGGAAGCAAACATCATTGCTGCAGAAAGACTCGAAGGTGATGCTGAAAGGAGAAGACAGGGGGGTGAGTCCTCATCATCCTCAGATCCTAAGATTGATAAATTAGCTAGGATGATAGAGCTATTGGCCTCTGAAGTTTCTTGATTGGAGGCTGAGTAGTATTCTCGAGAAGCAGGAGCTCCTTGTTCCTTTACTATTCCAAAGTCAAATCCATATAGAGGAACACAGGAGCAGTTGCAAATTTTGCAAAGAAACAAAGATGCAAACGAAGATCAAAGAGTGAAGACCCTTTGTCAGAATATAGTCATGGAAGAAAAGCAATATGAAGAAAAGGAGGAGGTCCATGGTTTGGAGGATAAGGGCAATGCCCCTTACTTAACAAGAGTTGTATATGAAGAAGCATTATCCATAGGCACTGCTCACCAGTTTGTTGTAGCTGCAGAACAACAAGCTGATCAGCAGGAGCAACCAGCAGTAGGTCCTACCATCCTCAATGAATTTGAGCCTAAAGCCAACACATCTTCTTATGACTATGCAGAACTACAAGTTATCCAGCCTACTCCTTTCCCCTACCAAATGACCAATAAGGGAGAAGAAAGATCCCCATCATCTTATGTTTCTTTGTCTGCTCAAAAGGGAATCCCTCATGGTTCCACACTAGGCACTAAGGCAGGACAACATTCAATGCTCAAGGCTGATATGGATAATATCTGTCTTGATATTCTGAAACTTGCTCAGGAAGCCTCCACACAGATTGAAAAGGTAGCTTGCCAGATAACAGAGGAAGAGGGTGCACAGTCTTGGGACTCCTCCTTGGATGTGGACTATTCTCAAAAAAATGGAGGAGCAGATGAGGTCTTTGTGTCCCTCGCACAAGAATACATTGGTTCATCATTCATACCAATTGTGCAGGTCACAGATGACAAAGACAAGTACACAACAACCGTGGTTATTCAACAGGTGTATAGAAGCTCCAAGGAAGAGCATTCGAGGAGGAGAGCATACAAAGAAGGGATGAAATATAGATCATCTCTAGTTTCCTGTGTATATTTTTCAGATACTAAGGTCAAAACAGTGACACGTGACACTTCATACAAGTTCACTCTTTTGGAAAGGTTTATAATCAGGTCATCTTGGGAGATTGTGCATAACTCAGCCTTGGAGAATCTAAATTTGATCAGACTGGTGGCATTGTAAAAAGAACATAAAAGGCTACTGTAGGTCACAATTTTAGAATTGGATGATTTGAAATTACAGAGATACATCAGATTCAAGATTGAGCTCCTACAAAGTGAAAAAAGGTGTGTAGTTTTTTTTTTTTAATTTTGCATAAGCTTGGTTTGAAAATTTAGTTTGAAGGAATTAAAAGGGCATAGTAAAGCATTATTACCAGTAATTGATGCCTCGAGGAAAGAAAATTCAAACACATAGTAAGAAACCTGAAAGCTCTAACATGACTCATGATGAAGAGGAAGAAATGTGACATGATATATCAAAATTACAAGACCAAGTGCAACAAATGTCACTCGCACAAAAGTAACAGAATCTAAGATGGATGGTTTAAAGAAAGATGTAGAGGCTAAGATGTATGGTGTGAAATCTAAGATGGATGGTTTAAGGAATGGCATGGAAGCTAAGATGAATGACATGGACGCTAAAATGGATGGCATGCATGCTAAGATGGAAGAATTGAAGATAAATTTAAATAAGTTGCTACAAGAAATGATCACTAATGGTGAAAAGGTAATAAATGAAAATCATGATGATAACAAAAGAAATGTTAAGCATGATTTCATAGACTCTAATGTTGGATCAAAGACCCACCATATTCCAAAAATTGATATGAGGAAGTTTGATGGCAAGGATCGTGCAACATGGATACTATAGATGGAGAAATTTTTCGATCTCAATAATGTGCAAAACACACAAAAGGTATGTATTGCAACTTTATATTTGGAACCAAATCAGTTTGTATGGTATCAATGGCTTTGCTCTCGTAAACAAATTGTCACTTGGGAAATTTTTACAGAAGAAATGACAGCACATTATAAGGATACAAAAAGCAACACTTTTTAGCCATTTGATAAGTCTCAAACAAAAGGGTTCAATGATGGAGCACATTGAGGAGTTCCAAAAATTTAACATAAGGGTAAGAAATATTCTAGAAGAGCATAGGATTGATGTGTTCATAGGGACTTTAAAGGAGAATATCAAACATGATGTTCGCCTTTGGGAACCTGATTCATTGGAGAAGGCATTCAGGTTAGCAAAAAAAATGGAAAGCAAAATTATGGCAACCAGGAAGCCTACCACTCACAACTATAAAGATGGAAGTGTTGTTGCCCCTAGCCTTCCACAGCCTATAAGGTTGACACCACAACAATTGGAAGAAAAAAGAGCATAAGGGCTTTGTTACAGTTGTGATAGCAAATACACTAAAGGTCATAAGTGTGCTGAGAAGAAATTATTCTACATAGATTGTGAAGAGGAACAAGAAAAGGAATAAGAAAGGTCAAAAGAAGAGGATATACTCCAAGAAAAAAGCCTAGATAAAGAAGAAAGGAATCTGACCATATCTTGTAATGCATTGGCTGGAATTACCACTCCTTAAACCATCAAGATAGAAGGATATATCAAGAAGAAAAACGTAATAGTGTTGATTGATTCAGGAAGTACCCACAATTTTATTCATTGTAAGATAGCAAAAGAATTGAATTTCTTCCTATATCTAGCACTAGTGTGTCAAGTGATGGTTGCAAGTGAGGAATGATAAATTTCTCTAGAAAGTGACAAAATATCAAGCTATCCATGGGAGAATATGTATTTAATAGCTCAATTCTTTCCATTCCAATGGGAGGTACTGATGTTGTACTAGGAGTTCAATGGCTACAATCCTTGGGTACAATAGCTTTTAACTTTCAAGAACTTTTCATGAAATTTTATGTAGAAGGAAAGGAAGTTTAATTAAGGGGTATTGCAGAGAAACCAGGAAAGATAATCAGCTCTAACGGTATGACAAAGCTTCTAAAAAAGGAAAGACGAGGTGTAATTGCACAATTATGTTCACTAGATGTTTCCACATCAAAATCATCTATTTCTTCGGATCTCCAAAATGTCTTGGATAGTCATTCCAAGGTATTTGAGACTCCCAAATGTCTCCCACCTATTCGTGATCATGATCATGCTATTCATTTGATTCCGGGAAGTGTTCCTCCAAACATCAAGCAATACAAATATCCCTATTCCCAAAAGAGTGAAATTGAGCATATGGTTGCAGAAATGCTAGAGGCTAGTATAATTCAACCTAGCTAATGTTCGTTCTCTCCTATAGTAGTATTGGTGCACAAGAAGGATGGATCATGGCACATTTTTCTGGATTATAAGAAGCTCAACAAGCTCACTATTAAAGATAAGTCTCCCATTCATGTCATTGATGAATTATTGGATGAATTGCATGGATCAATTTACTTCACCAAGTTGGATCTTTGTTCAGGATATCATCAAATCATAATGAAGGTTGAAGACATTCTGAAAATAGCATTTAGAACTCATGGGGCTCACTATGAATTTTTGGTCATTCCTTTTGGCCTTACCAATGCACCTTCTACATTTCAAGGTTTAATGAATTCCATTTTCAAACCATTCCTTAGAAAATTTGCATTAGTATTTTTTGATGATATACTAATCTACAACAAGTCTTGGAAGGATCATGTTGAGCATGTTGACAGGGTGCTACAACTATTGGAGGAGAAACAATTATATGCAAAGATATCCAAATATTTCTTTGGAGTAGAAGAGGTGGAATATATAGGTCATATTGTATCTCATGAAGGAGTTAAGGTAGACCCTAGCAAAAGTAAAGCCATTAAAGAATATAAAATCCCCACATCCATAAAGCATTTGCGAGGATTTCTTGGGTTGACAGGGTATTATTGCAAGTTTGTTAAGAATTATGGGAAAATAGTAGCACCTCTAACAACATTATTAAAGAAAGATGCATTTTCATGGACTCCAGAAGCAACAAAGGCCTTCGAACATCTTAAAGAGGCAATTTGCCAAGCACCAGTATTAGCTACACTAGACTTCACAAAAACCTTTATTGTGGAATGTGATGCTTTAGGAAATGGAATTGGTGCTATTTTAATGCAACATGAAAGACCCATTGCTTTCAAAAGTCATCCAATCAAGGGAAAGTATTTACACAAAGCTATTTATGAGAACGAAATGTTGGCAATACTACATGCACTTAATAAATGGCGACCCTACCTAATGGGAAGACACTTCAAGGTAAAAACAGATCATGATAGCCTTAAATACTTTTTAGAAAAATGATTATCATCTCAAGAACAGCAAAAATGGGTCACAAAGATGTTCGGTTATGACTTTGAAATCATCTACAAAAAAGGGAAACAAAATGTTGTGACAGATGCACTCTCAAGAAAAGATGAGGATGTGGAAGCATTGTTGTTCGCCATTTCTATTATCCAACCAGATTGGATAAAGGAAGCAAGGGAGGAGTGGAAGAATGACGAAGAAGTGTGGGCACTTATTCGAAAGTTACAACAAGATTCTAGTACATTTGAAACATTTAGCTGGAAAAATGATATGTTATGGTACAAAGATCACTTATACCTCTCTAAGAATTCCCAACTCAAACAAAAGATTCTTCTAGAATTGCACACTTCTCCCTTAGGAGGGCACTCAGGATTTTTAAAAATTTACCACAGGGTTAAGAAGGAAATTTTTTGGGATGGCCTTAAATCAAATATTCAAAAGTTTATGGCGGAATGTTTGGTTTGCCAAAAAAATAAAGCTGAAACAACTAAGACACTAGGTCTATTACAACCTTTATCCATTCCAAGCCAACAATGGGAGGAGGTTTCAATGGATTTTATCACAAGTTTAACCAAGTCTAAGGGAAAGACTGTCATCATGGTGGTAGTTGACAGACTTACCAAGTATGCACACTTTTGTGCATTATCACATCCATTTAAAGCCAGTACAGTTTCTACTGCATTTATGGAAACAATTCAAAAGATACATGGAAATCCAAAGATTATTGTAAGTGACAGAGATCCTATTTTTACTAGAAATTTTTGGACAGAATTATTTTCTTGTCTTGGTACTCAGTTAGCTCATAGCTCATCTTATCATCCTCAATCTGATGGGCAAACTGAGATAGTAAACAAATGTTTGGAAGGATATCTTTGTTGCTTTGTATCTGATAAATAGACACAGTGGGTCAAATGGTTGCCTTTGGCTGAATGGTGGTATAACACTTCCTTCCATCCTGCAACAAAAATGACCCCATTTATGGAACTTTATGGATATCAGCCACCATCCATCACATCATATTTAAGAGAAAAATCCAAGGTTCAGGCAGTGGAACATCACATCGATCATCAACAACAAGTTCTCCAACTCTTAAAGGATAACCTCATGTTGGCACAGAATAGAATGAAACAACAAGCAGATCAATATCATAGTGAAAGAAGTTTTGATGTAGGTGACTGAGTATTCCTATGGCTACAACCATATAAACAAATGTCCCCCAAGCAAGCTAAGAAGGATAATGTCCATATGGTCCGTGCAAGGTGTTGCAAAAGATTGGTACTATGGCATACAAATTGGAGATTCATGCAGCTTCTCAAGTGCGCCCAGTGTTCCATGTTTCATTTTTAAAGAAGGTTATAGGCGACAAGCTCTCAGTTCTAACAATATTGCGAGAACTTGATGAGGAAGGAAAAATTATATTGGAACCGGAAGCAGTAATGGAAACAAGAACTCGATAGCTATGCAATTGATCCATTTCGAAGTATCTCATCAAGTGGAAGAACTTATCCGCTGAAGATTCTACATGGGAGGATGAGAATTTTATATAGAAGCATC
Source organism: Pinus tabuliformis (assembly GCA_031772625.1). Classification (NCBI taxonomy): domain Eukaryota; kingdom Viridiplantae; phylum Streptophyta; class Pinopsida; order Pinales; family Pinaceae; genus Pinus; species Pinus tabuliformis. The sequence continues at coordinate 873,360,730 of CM062811.1, forward strand.
AAGAACTACTGAAGCGTTGAGGACAACACTTTTTTGAAGGAGAGGGGCATGTTAGGTCCCTATAATACTAGTGATACCCCCATTACTATTGAAGTTGTATCCTTTATTAATATTGGTGTACCCCTATTATCCCCATATTATTATTACTATGCCCCATAGAATCCCTCTATTGCTATTTTTGTGCCTTTATATTATTATTGTTAGGTCAGCTTCATTATATTGTGACCCTTTAGACTCCTATATATAGAAAGGAGGTTTTGTCATTTGAATCATCCAAGAATTGTTCACTTGTGTAATGTAAAGAAGGTTTCCCCCTCGAAGAGGCTGAATTCTAAGGCATTCAACTATATTTTCTATCTTTTTGTGAGTTGGTTTCATAACACACCGTTTGATACTTCTAGTGTAACTATAATTTTGATACGTCACATGACTTTGTCTCATGGCGTGGGTGCCATTTTAATTTGATGCCACTACAGTGACCTCAGTTCAAAGTTCTCACAATAACTTCAATATCGTAGTGACATCATTTCGGTGACACTACAATAAGAAGGGATGAAACTTTGTACAACTTCTTGTTGATATTTATCAAGCTCAAGCACAAGGTAGAGACTGAAGAAAAATCAAGTATTTGAAAAGATGCATTTTCAACAAGTAAAATAAGTTACGTAATCCACAAGGTATATTTATGAGCTTTTGTTAATGATCCTTTTTTATATCTAGTCTAGTATTAAGAGTGTACTCTCTAAATAGCATATTAGAACCTTAATCTTCTCCCTCTAGGATTTACATGTAATGTAGGATTCCAATCAAAATCCCTTGATTGAAAGAAACAATAACTTTTAATAGAATTCCATCCTCCATGGCTATGTAGGAAATCTAACTTAAGAAATTAAATCATGTTCTTGGTATCATGTGGTTTTCTTGTAAGTATGTATTACAAGAATAGAATACCATGGCTTACATTTCAAGGAATCCCTACAATTTATGTCAAGAAAAATCTCTAGGGATGTCTTAGACCATACATCTTGTAAAATTCTCTTCATCTTATTTTGAAATTTTTGTTGCTAACATTGTGATGTCTCGCTCTCTTGAATCATGAATATTCTTGTTCCGAGTGATTCATCGTCTAATAAATCTACCCACCTTATATCTTTGATTGTTTGTATAAAAGTACCCTAGAAAGGTTATCTAGAAAGCCCTAATTTAAGGGTATGATAACGTCAATGTTTGAAACCCTAAAACATATTAGGGTTATTAGAAAATTCTATTTTCAGTGTTTATTAATGATGTCATGTTTGGGATTTCGTATGATCATGAAAATCTAACTTGTTAGGGTTGAAACAATGTTGTCTGAAATCCTGAACCTTTGAAATTTTGGAATAGTGGGGTTTTCTTTGCTACATTATGAAACCCTAGATTTTTAGGCCTTGGTTAGGTACATAAGAAAACCCTTGTTATGTATTTAAAGTTCTTGGAATGAAACCCTATGTATGTGTTTATCTGGTTGAAACCCTAGCCTGTTTTAGGTCAGTATATGTCTAACATACTAGTATTTCCTCACATATGATGTGCTTACGAAATGCTGATGAATTCCTCGATATATGTGTTTACCTAAGTGTTAATGGTCATGAGTCCTAGAGTTTGGAAACAAGCCCTAGTTAAAGTTTGTTTGTCTAGGATGATAGTATTTGTGAAATTCTAGGGTTTTGGAGTTAAACCTTAGTAGAAGTGAAAAAATATGATGTATGATGACAATGTGATAATTTGAAAATTGTGAAAGATTATTTAAAATTGAGTTTTAGTTGTGATTAATGTTTGATTGAAAAATATAGGGTTTGCAACTAATCCTAGTGGACGTTGGTCATGTCGATGATTAGTTGTGGTTGGTTTGCTTAATTAATTTTCTTGTATGAAATCTAGGACTTGTATGAAACCCTACTGGGAAGTTATTGTAATGAAAACTCAACATCACCAGTTTTTGACTTACTTATTTCAAATAATGGGGGCCCTTTCCATAAATTTTTGGTTAAATCATTTTTTTAATATTTTCTTTTGGTTAAGTGTCTTACATTTTTGCCAATATTTTTTCATCGGATTTCTATTTTCATTGCTTCATTGAGATCGAATTTTCACTAGATTTCTACCAATACTTGTTTCCTCTCATTTGATTACATGGTTTGCAAATGGTGTTCATTTGAAGTTCGATAATTTTTATCACCTCGATAAAAAAAAATGTACAAAATGTATATTATTTTTTTTTTTGTAAATAAATTAGTAATTGATTGTAAATATTAATTTCTAGTTAACTTTTACCAATTATTTCATTTTTCACTAATGGTCATACAAAATCACCTAGCCAAATTGTAGAACAATTAAAATTATTTGTTTTCGAGATCTCGATACTTTATTCTAATTTCCAATTTTAAAAGAAATTACAAGACCGGAAATCTGAAAAATTGCAAATTGGGTGTAGCTCATTTTTTCGGATTTTTAATTACCAAGTGGTTATAGTTTATAATGGATGAGTCCCACTCTAAGTGGACCCCACTTCACCTCACCTCCTCTCTTCAATAAAAAAAAGCGATATGAAAAGATGCGATAGAAAACTCCTAATATAAAGGAAAAGCCATATAAAAAGACCCAACAGAAAAAATCTCCATAAAATTTTCTCGGTATTTTAAAAATCTCAATATTTCAAAAAATCCCCACATAATTTGTTTTCACAATATTTTCAAAATTTCGATATTAGATATTGGACATCGACGTTTTCAATTGGTTTAATTTTCAAAACTTACGATATTCGTAAGTTCTGGTATCCTCCGCATTTGGTTTGGCCCATGACTTAATACGTCACTCCGTATTTTTTTATAAACAACTCGTATGACTCCATAATCCTTTAACACATAGTTGTAGAAGGAATTGTGAGGGTGTGTAATATATTATTTTAGTAATAAGTTTTAATATAATTGAAATATATTATATTATTAATTTAAAATAAATTAAATTTTAATTAATTGAATTGATTAATATGTGAATAATTTAATCAATTAATTTGATATATTTAATTCACTAAAAATTAATTAGAATTAATGGATTTAATCTAAAATTGGAATTTTTAATTAAACTTTTCTATTTTTGGCGAAGGCAACAATTTTTCCAGAATTCTCGAAAACTCAATGCTTCAACTTTGTAATCTCATAAGTTGAGTTCTATTTGACCAAATGAGGTCTGGATGACTCGTTGGATAGATAAAATCATGCAGAATATTTACAAATTAATTACGTGACTCGATTCAGTAATTTAATGAGCCTTAAATTTAGAAGAAAATCAAGCTCCGAATTTGTAAACAAAATTATTTTTCTGAGTCTAATTTTTTGCATTTTCATTTGCTCATATCCTCTACTGAGCGCAGATCCGTTCGACTATGTTCTCTTTAACCAATAATATGTTTTCAAGGATCAATGGAAAACTCATATTTTATTTTATTTATTTAATTAATTAAAATTTGATTGGAGATGATTGTTTTCTAGATTTCATATTTTTTTATCTTAATTTGTATTTTAATTGGTTTTGGGAGGAGAACAGTTGAGGAGATGAGGAAGAGAATATTTTAATCAATCAAATTGTTCCAACAAGAAAAGAAAATGAATTTTGACCAATGAAAATTGTTGGAGCAGATTTATTCTTCAACAACTCTCCTATTTGGAATATATTTTTGTAATTATAAATAGTAGCTTGTAGAACAGAGAAAAGGCTTCTCTTCTTTGCAATTTTGTAATTCTTAAAATCACTATTGTAATAGAGGTTTCATTGTTGTATGTCAATAGGACCAATCTCAGATTTCGGGATTATTGGGATTTGTCTCTTTTCATTTTCAACTATGTATGGAGGCTCACCTTGCACTATTGCAGATATTGCTTTTAGTAGTGAAGTTTATTCTTTGGAGGGGATTGTAGGAGATTATATTTAAAGAAACAGAGCAAGAGACCAGATTTCATTAGTTTTTAATTTGAATACTTTTATTTAATTGCAAATTTCATTTATGTAATGGTGGATCTGTGTAAAATTTGCTCATGTTGTGCATTCATGTTTGATATGAGTAAAAATGTCTTTTGAATTATCTATCTAATTCATAGTGACATAGATTTGTTATCAATTTCTCTTTTCTCAAATACATAAATCAGATTTATAAGTAACTATTTACTTAGAAATCTGTCATCAAAAGACAATTTAATTACTATTGGAATTATAAGAACTATTTATTGGTTTCGATAGTAAATTATTCGTTGTTAAATGATCCGCAAACAGAACATGTTTTGGTAATTATAATATCAACTAGTAGAACTATTTCATTAGCCATATATTCATCATAAATGAGGCATGTTGAAATCACAATCATCTAATTACTTTGCTCTTGGTTGGGTGAGATCTACATCTTCCTAATCGAGAAAATATTAGGATTTCTTTCCTTTTCTTGCATTATAGGATTAATTTGCATTGAGATTTAATTCGACATTCCTAGAAGTCCTCTTATCAAAGAGGCACACTTTATTTGTGGCTTCGTTGAGCACTAGATCAGCTTAAGGATCACTTGCTTGCATGATCAGCAAAAAGAGTCAATTTGATGTTTCTTCTCTATTGGTAGATGAAACTCATACTTTAAGCGAGTAGGGATAGAGAGAAAGTAAGTGGACCTAGTTTAACAAGTTGGAACCACCATTCCAAATGGAAACGAAGTTTCTTTAAGTTCCCAACCAGGTGGTCTCCATTATAATGTCGAGGTAGACATTTTGAGCTTACAACATTTTTGGCACTAGAAGGAGGTCATGGCAACTTGTTTTCTTTTGGAGTTTTTGTATTTTAAAATTTTATTTTAATCACAACGGCTCCTCTTAAACTTCCAATTTGGGGTTGTATCTCATGACATGCATCTACCAATACTCCACTGGAAATAGTAAGACACTTGTCAAAGGTAAAATTTAACAGTGAGAGGAATGTTTCTGGATTTGATCATGCTTTACAATTTATTTAAAATTTTGCAAATTCTACTTTTCATGATATTGATCAAGGAATTTTATGTAGGATTTTTACTCTTACATTCTTAGGAAAAACTAGAAATTGGTGTCAATATCTCTAAGTTGCCTCTATTCACAATTGGGATCAACACATCACAAAATTCCTTTAAATTTTGATGATTATGATTATGAATGGGTATGTGATGAATTTAAGGATTTGCGAAGGTTTGAAAATGAATCTTTCATGGATTTTACCGTTAGATTTTGATTAAATTGTTTAAGATTCAAAGTTGAAGATGAACCTTTAGAAATTGAATTGATGGATTGGTTTGAATATATTATTTCTCTTCCTTGCATTCCCATTCCATATGAAACAATTACAAGCTTTGATCAATCTTCTTTAAAATTCATTAACATAATTGAGAGTTTCAATAGGGAGGTGCATATCAATCATGATGAAGTTGCCTCTATCATGTATGATCAATTTTTTCATTTAGTGCACACTTACTACAATGTTAATGATGATCATGATAATCTCTCTCATGTTAATGAAACATAGTCACGAAGCTTAAAAAATTATCCTAATCAACCACAAGAAGATACTTGTAATAATCTCTTTGAAGAAACACCTACCATGAAATCTGAAAATTACCATGAATTAAATTCAGAAAATTAGATTATAGATCAGCAAGTACAGATAAAAATTGAATTTTTCAATAATATGCAATCTGTTGTAGAAATTTCTGAATTTAATCATGTTGAGCAATTGCCAAATTTAGCGCAGCCAAACAACAATATTCAAGAGAGAATTAGTAGACAAATGAATGGTCATAAATCTAAAATTTGCAATGGAGTAAATGTACAAGAATATGCAAATAGAGATATTTCTAGATTCATTTAGTTAAGCTTGCATTTCTCCTTTTATCCTGATATTTTTGCTGATAGAAGTTTATCTTATCTTTACCTTAATGTTATTCTAGAAAACAAAGAGGTTGATATAAATAAATATCCTATTAGTTTATATCAAGATAAAGAGACAATTATTGATCATTCTTCTGGCATTAATGAAAATGTGCTTATCATTCCTTCTTGTTTTGATGCATCATTTTGGAATGAAGGAAATTCTATAGAGGGTTATGAAGCCATTTACGATAATTTCTTTGACATCGAGGATGTTCATTTATCTTATTATACATTAAATCCTCATGATCAATGTCAAATCATACTTGAAAATGAAGAGAAACTCAATAAATAAATTGTTCTAATTGACTCTCATTTTCAAACATTTAATCATACTCACAAATTCAACTTTTAAGAACTCATCCCAATCTATGAATCTTATTACGATCAATCTCTCATTCCTCTTCATAGTCATGATATTCTATCTAATTCACAAGTTGATGTTGTTGATCATTCTAATTTCATTATTCTGGCGAATTTGTGTGAAGAGGAAATCACTTCAAAGTAGTCCCATTTGTGCCGTAACAATAATTGTAATACTACTATAAATAGTGATTTGATTTGTTATTTTTCCTTCACTTATTTTGTTTGATTTAAATTCCTTTTTCTTATGTTTTGATTTCTCAGTTTTTAGATATATTATGTTGGAATATTGAGCAGTTTAGTATTGAACACTCAATTGATATATTGGCTGAATGAGAAAATGAAATTTCAAATCATAATCATCAACATCAAGAGTTATTACTCTTCCAATTTAAATTAGCATTCATCTCTTATTACTTGTTCATTTCCTCTCTAAAGTAGTGCCAACAAGAGACTGTATTTTTACAATATGACCAACAATCTAATTCAATTAATGATCTTCTATTGAATGTATCTAACTTCCATCCATATTTCATATACCCATTTGAGAAACATTTGAAATTTTTTTCTACATAGAAGATTGTTAATAATTAAATACGTGTACATAAGGATTACAATTTCATGTAGGCCATTGTATCTAATTGTTCATTTCCATAATTTGGCGTGTTATCTTATCTTTTGAAGATCTTCCAATTATTAATGGAAATCCATCTAGATTTCTATGTTCCAACTAAAATTCAGCTGGAAAGGAAATTTCAAGAGAAGGTGATTATAAATAAGTTTTTTTTTTGTAAATATGTAAGTAATTAGTGTACATACTATATTCAATTTTATTTTTGTTTGTTTAACTATATTCTTGTTACTAATGTTTGACCTGCACATACATGCAAGAGTTATAATAAGAGAATGGCCACATTGGATGCATGACTATACCTAGTCATGTTTCCTTTCATTGAGTTAGCAACAAGAATAAATTAATGTAGATTAGATTCTTTTCATGTTTGCATTTATTTCATTATTATATATTTTTAATAAGCAAGTAATGAATCTAAGTTTTTCTTGGCATCCCCTTTCATTTCCTACCAAAGTGATTCAGAACATATCAGAGTTCTTATATAGTTGGATCATATACACTTGTGATGCATTTGATTGCATCTCTTTTTCAAAACTTCATCACATTGTTAAAAATGTTTTTGTAATAAAATCATATACGAAGAAGTTCCAAGGAATTGTTATAACTTGGAAATTTTTTATTCCAAAGTTTTTCTAAAAAACTCATTTTCACCACTCTTGCCCTCCGATATGAATTTGAGGTGGATGCAATTTGAAAGTTCACTATTTAGCATTTTAGATTGAATAAGTAGATAATGTTGAACATATGTGAATTTTGAGAAATGCATTGGAGAACTTGAAGATTCATGAGGTAAACTTAGAGTCAGTATTATTCTAGGTATGCATTAACAAGTTCATCTTCATCTAATGATAGTTTTTATTTTTCATAGTTCACTTCTTATTTGCTTTGTTTCTTTTGTAGGTCTTCATTTTCTTGATTCTGGAGACTTTAGATAAGAAATCACCCAACGCTTTCTAATTTTAAACATGTCTAGGGAAGTATTTGTTGTTTGATCAGAATTTGGGTATATTTTAGTTTTGCTTCTATTCATATTTTCCTTCCTTAACACATTTAGTAATATGAGTCAATAATCGTATTATGCCTCTCATTGATGCAGTTGAAATGAAATGCTTAGAGTTTTTATTGCTCATATTTGCTACAAATAGAGGAAAATTTACACGAACTCTTGCAACAAATAATCTTATTCATGATTTTATCTATACTAGTTCCAAATATCACATGTTATGGTTGAGTTAAAAAGGTTTTCCATTGCGCGCAAACATTTTAGATCCCCTTCAGTTGCATTTATTCTTCCGAATTGATTCAGGTATTGTATCTAGTAATTATCAGAATCTTGATTTCCTGTTGTTCACCTTCCGATATTAGATTCTTGGGTTTATTTTATATGAGAACAATATCATAACACTTTTCGAGGCATTTCTCTAAGATCTACGAGTCCTATTTTATTTTATTTGCTCAAAATCCTTGATCTCAGAATCTCGTAGGAGTCTTCATGATCTGTTATTGTATCTGAGTTCTAATATTATTTTTTTAGCAAATATTAATTCCAAGCTTCCTTTTATCCGAACTCTCATTTAAAAATCTCTACAAGAAAGATTTATTAAGACTTCCAATATCAGAAGTGAAAATCAATTAAACCTCCCAAAAAAATTTCTGCCGAAAACATTCAAATATCAAATAATAAAAGGCCCATATGATATCAGAATGTATAAATATTGTAAGATTTATTTCAAAAGTCCTCTAATATGTCTATCCCCTCTGATGTCTGATATGTTAACTCCTCTGATCACATAATCTTATCAGACCCTGGAGTCCTTGTAACCTCAGGGCTTCTTTGAAAATGTTAGGAGATCTTAATATCTCTGATCTTCGATGGCATTGAAACCAGTGATATGACGTAATTACAATATCTCTGATGATGTATAAATACCTTCAATCAAGCTTATATGGTTTTCACTAATAATGTAAAGTAAATGTAATATTTAAACTTTGGTCATGAACTTTGGAACTTTATGAGAATCATGAAGTGAAGATGAAATTTGAAATCATTCTCATCATCGCTACAAAAGCACATGATCATTCTCATTTCTGATGGAATTTATTTACCTCAGATTCCTTGTACATGAAACATTGTTTTCTTTTAGCTGACTGCTTGCTTTAGTTTAGATTTAATAAATGATGATTTTAGGTCAATAAGATTTTAGAAAATTCAACTTCTTCATGCTTTTAATTTTAATGAAAAGAATAGGTTATCTTTTATTGGAGAAAATGATATCTCCTAGGTAAGGTTAAATGAAATGTTCCATTGGTAAGTTTCATATGCCCAATTTCATTCATTTTCATTTATTTAATTTTGGTTTCAGTTTTGTTTTTAGTTTTTCCTGATATAAAATTTTGTTTTGCAACGCTTCATAAATTTTTTTATACCTCTACTAGATCATATTTTGAACACATTCTCCTTGTTTGCTTTCTGAGTTTTGGAGAAACAATAATGATCTTCATTAAATATATTAAATTGGGGAGTCCCTGAAATTTTTATTTGATTCATAATCATTTCTTTTATTTGAAAAATTATCAAGATGCTTTTATACAGGTTTTGCTTTCAAGCAAGAAAATTTGAAGTAGACAGAGACTTTTCATTTGTGCTGAATTTTACTTTATGAATGATTTTTCTCATATGGTTTGGAAGCTTAATTGCTTATAACTCCACAAGAAAATTCAATAAATTCTCAACATAGCACAAACACACATGATTTTTTTCTTTTACTATTTTTTTGAGACAATTTATAGTTAATCCTGTTGGAGTTGGTTCTCTAAATTTGGATTTTTCTTTTAGCCTTTAGTTTCTTCGCTTGACATTTTTTACGTTTTCTTTCCTCTATTACTTTAATTTGGAATTCTTTTCCTTTTTATTTTGATTTTGGCTTGATTTTTATGAATCCACCCTTATTCATGTGAGAGGACTTATCCTCATCCAACAATGGTTGGCATACATGGGAAATATTTACTTTGTTGATTTTAGTGAATTTCATTTATCATTAAAGGTATGTCTTTATGAAACCATAAATCCATGTTACTTTAAAATATCTTTTCATGGAGAAACGCTCATCCTTTATAAGTGATATCGTCCAAATTTTTAAGGAAAGAACTTATATGAGTTCAACTCAATGGATCCTTGCCACCCCTCCACTTTATGAAATCCTATGATTGATAGTTGTAGGGAAAGCATTTGGATTCAACATTATGGAAGTATGATATCCATTAACATAAGTCTCTATTACCATCACACCTCTTTCACTGAGGGGCATCATAAACTAAAAGATTGCAAATGTGCTTATCAAAAGGGTGATTAAAAGAGAAAGTATGAGAAATACAAGTATACTCGTCAGGGGTATGGACACTAGCGAGTGGTGGGGCTAGGATTTATGGTACAAAATACAACTTCGTCCAAGTATTTTTCAGGCTCGTTGGTAGTGAAGCAATGTCATAGACCATTCATAACAATGGATATGTGTTTTATCAAAAATTCTTATCTATACCTTCTATGTCTCATACGAGCTAATTTTAAAATATTTTTTTCACAAATTTTGGATTCATGATTTCTATTCAAGTGTGCTTTTGAGCATTTATCTTTTCAAATTCATATTTTGAAATCTATTTATGTGGGACCCATGGAAATGTTTTATTGTTTGATGATTAAATGGAATACATTATTTTTAACCTTTTGGTAAATTAAAGTTCATTATCTTTAATTAGAGATAGCTTGTTCTTCCCAGTGTGTCACCATTGTTGTAGTAAAAACTCAACGCCCTCATTTTTTACTTATTTATTTCAAATAATGGGGACCCTTTCATTAAATGTTTTGCTAAATCACTTTTTTAATATTTTCTTTTGGTTAAATGTCTTACAATTTTGCCAAATTTCCGTTTTCGTTGGATTTCTATTTTCATTGTTTCATTGAGTTTGACATTTTGCTATCTTTCCATCAGTACTTGTTTCATATCATTTGTTTACAGGATTTGCAAATGGTATTCATCTAAAGTTCAATAATTTTTACTGCCTCGGTAAAAAGATGTATATCATTTTAAATTTTGTAAATAAAATAATAATTGTTTGTAAATATTAATTCCTAGTTAATTTTTACTAATTATTCCATTTTTTGTTGATGATCTTATAAAATTTCCGAGCCAAATTGTAGAACAACTCAAATTATGTGTTTTTGGGATCCCCATAATTTATTCCAATTCCCAATTTTAAAAGAAATTACGAAAGGTGAAATCTTAAAATTGCAAAGTGGTTGTAGTTCATTTTGTTAGATTTTTAATTACCAAGTAGTTGTAGTTTATAATGGATGAGTTTCGCTTCAAGTGAGTTCCACTTCACTTCACCTCCTCTCTTCAATAAACAACATGATATAACAAGTCCATATAGAAAACTCCCCATAAAAAATAACCTGATATAAAAAGACTCGATAGAAAAACTACGAATAAAATAATCGCAAAATTTTTTTCCTGATATTTTAAAAGTCTCAACATTTCAAAAAATCCCAATATAAATTTTTTTCCAATGTTTTATAAATTCAAATATCGGATACCAAACATTAGATTTTTCATTTGGTTCATTTTTAGAAACTTACGATAATTCTAAGTTTCGATATCCTTTGCATTTGGTTTGACCCACAACTTAATTTGTCATTCCTCCATATTTGTTTTAAACAACTCATATGACTCTGTACTCCTTTAACACGTTTTGTAAAATGAATTGTGCGGGTGTGTAATATATTATTTTAATAATAAGAATTAATATAATTAAAATCTATTATATTATTAGTTAAATTAGATTAAATGAGTTTTAAATTAATTAGATGGATTAATATGTAAATAATTTAATTAATTAGTTGTATATATTTAATTTACTCACAATTAATTAAAATTAATGGATTTAATTTAAATTTAGAAATTTTAATTAAAATTTCCTATTTTGGTCAAGATATCGACCTTTCTAGAATTATGGCAAAGTCAACACTTTGACTTTGACAACTCATAAATTGAGTTCTATTTAACCAAATGAGGCCCAGGACATCTCGTTGGATAGATAAAATCATGAAGAATATTTCTATGGTGGCTGAATGACCTAATTAGGTCATTTAACAAATCTAAAATTTAACATAAAATCGATCTCCGAATTTGTAAACAAAATTAATTTTTCGAGTTTAATTTTTTGCATTTTCATTCGCTTAGAGCCTCTACTAAGTGCAGATCCATTCGATTATGTTCTCTTTGACCAATAAGATATTTTCAAGGATCAGTGGAAAGCTCATATTTTATTTTATTTATTTATGTAATTAAAATTTGATTAGAGATGTTTGTTTTCGAGATTTGGTATTTTTTATTTTAATTTGCATTTTAATTGAATTTTGATTGGTTTTGGTAGTAGAACAATTGAGGAGATGAGGAATAGAATATTTCAATCAATGAAATTCCTCCAACAAGAAAAGAAAAATGATTTTGACCAATGAAAATTTTTGGAGCAAATTTATTCTTTAGAAACTCTCTTATTTTGAATAGATTTTTGTAATTATAAATACTAGTTTGTAGAATGGAGAAAGAGCTTTTTTTCTCTAAAATTATGGAATTATTAAAAGAATTATTGTATTAGGGGTTTCATTGTTGGAGGTAGAGAGGATGAATGTCAAATATGGGGATTATTGGGATTTTTCTCTTTTCATTATGAACTATGTATGAGAGGTCGAGTTTGTACTATTGCAGCTATTGTTTTTAGCAGCAGAGTTTACACTTTGGAGGGGATTGTATGATATCATATTTAAGGAAAAATAGCAAGATACCAGGTTTTTTTAGTTTGTAATTTGGATAATTTTATTTAATTACAAATTTCATTTATGTAATGGTAGTGTTAACACCCAGGTTGTTCCCTATGACTCCCAAGGGAATACGGCCGGGGTAACCACTAACCAATCTTTGGATTGCAGTTTCTAGCCAAACTACAATCAGAGAGGGCTCTCTCTTTATGATTTGTCTCTGTTTTGATAGTATTTTAGGCTATCTATTATGCTCATGGTTCTGTTTTATGTTTTGGTTGAGGGATGTCTTCTGCATCAAAGGTGCAAGTTTTAAAGAGTATTAGTCCATTGGGCAATGGAGTCTGTAGCTAAATGTTGTCTGGAGTTTTGTGTAGGTTTGCTGATATTGCAGGGCCATTTAAATATCTCAAGGAACAGTTCTGAAATTGTGATTATGAGGTGTGTTCAACCAGTGAAAAGCAGTTAAGAATTCTCCACTAAGCTGAGATGTAAGAAAGGGATATGTTGTATAGGAGCAAACTCGAATTCCTGAAACAACGATCACTGAGAAAGCTATAGTTTGAAAGTGCAGCATTTAAGAATTACACCTTATGTCTACAACTGAAGAAAACATTCATAACAACATAGATTGAGTTCAGGGTATCCTGGGAATAAATCCTGAAACTATTCTTTTTCTCTGCTATTAAACTATAGAAAATGGAAGCATGAATGAGCCATGAAAAGGTAACAAAAACACATAACGAAAGTTTATAAAGGACTTATTGTGCCATGAGAATACGCAGGAATCCTGTAACATTCAGCAACACTCCACAAAATTCAGGGAACACAGTGCTTTGGAAATTCCATCAGCCTTTGTATTAACAGTCTGGAAACTTACAGCATAAGAAACTCTTGAAGAGAAATCAACAACAACCCCTGCAAACTTATGCGAGGGGCAATATATACAAACGATCATACAAAATATCTAAGGCGTTGAGTCATCTGAGAAATAAATGTTTTCACCAACTTGTATAGAACAGTAGATAAGAAATTACTACTGCTTTTAATACAACAGAAATGCTCTTTGTGTCTGTCAGAAGATATTTTGGCCTTTGGAGGCCACTGAGTCGGTCTGACCCTTCTGCTTTAATGCTGGAAAATGCGTCTTTATGGTTGTCGTGCTGTAACTTTCGGCCCTGCTACCTGTTAGCTGTCAATTGTGCTTTGTTGGCCAAATAGTTCTGTTGAGTTGGCTAAGCCCTTCCCTTTTCATGCATGCTGATCTTTCCAAGTTTTCCTGTGCATGATCACTTGTAAATTTGAATAACAAATAACAAAACTTGATTTACAGGCTCTGGCTTATAATATCAGTTGTATCATTTTGGTCCAGTATTCCTGTGTGGGAAATTGGTGTCTCAGAATTGCATCTAGTGTCTCATCTGCCTCTGTGTATTTATAGAAATTGGGAGGCACTTCAAACAAATGTTTGATCTCATTCATTATAAAGAATAAATTCTCTACCTTGTTGTAGAGAGTTTGTCCTGTAACTGGCCCTGTTTCCTCTGAGGTGCTGGCCTTCTCTGTGATCTGATTTGTGGCAAAGGTGTTCACCCTCTTGGCATAGCTTTCATGGGAAAGTAGTTTTCCTGCGCTATTCAGTAAGCTTGGAAGACCTCTGTTTTGTAATGCCACAAACTTTTCCATGAATCTATTGACCTCGGTCTGCATGTCCTAGGTCCTTCTTTCTAATGTTTGCACCAGGTTTCTCAGTGGTAGGACCCTCTTTATTAGTTGGATGGTCTCAGTTCTGTTGGAGATTCCCATAGTTGCTAACTGAGCACTTGTTCTATTATTAAGCACATTGATCATCCTGTTGGCAACTTCAGGCATATTGCCTAGGGAGGCCCTTGATCTCTGGATTTCTCTGTGTGCTTTTCCTATGAGCTCTATTTGCTCATGAATTGTCTCAATGTATTGCCATTGGTCAGTGATGGATTGGCCAATGTTGGCCCATAGCACAGTCTTGAGCTCAGCTGTCACTTTATCCAATGTGAGCTCCTTCTCCAGCTCCTTTATCCTGTCCTTAAGGGCCTTTATTTCCCTGCCCTTTTCTGCTACAGTCTGCCCGGATTTGTCATATCTCTCATTTAACTTGACTAAATTTTCCCTGACCTCTTTTAACTCTGACATTTGGGCTTCCAGGGCTTGGATTTCATTCCTTAGTTTCTGCATGTCCATGCTTGAAGCCTGGTCTGTTGTTGGCGCTGCTGCTGAGGTGGATGGTGCTGCCTGTTCTGTTTGCTGTATGGGAGGGGTAGTAGCTTGACGAGGCTCCTCAAGATTAATTATTTCTGGAGGAGGCTGAGATGTTTGACCTCCTTCCCTTTGCTCTAAAGTTGCCTATGCAGCCTCTGATTCTCCCAGCTTCTCTGGTGTTTGGATAAGCTGTTTGTATAAAGATACCAGCAAGGCTGCAGCATCTTGATCATGTCTTTGCTGGGCAACTTCATCTGTTTGAGGGTGAATTGTTGTTGGGATTTTGATCTTTCTCCTCAAAGCTGCCATGTATGCATCCCTTAATTTCAATATTTCTTGTATGCCCTTGATGTCCTTGGGGTCATGCCCAATCTCTATGATTATATCTTCTAAGGACCTGATTCTGTTGTCCTTTGCTTGAGAGGATGCCCTCTCCAACTCAAGTTGAGCAGCTGTATTATTTAGGCTATTTACTAGCCTGTAGTTATCCAGTGTCTTGTCTGCCAAGGATGCATACACCATCTCCCCCGTTTGCTTATGCAATTCGATTTTGTCCATTGGGTGGATGTCCTTGGAAAGGACCTCAAGATTGGTCCTCAAGTAGTCTGAAGGAGACTGTGGTTGCAATGTAGTTGGCATGAAGTGACTCATGATCATCTTGCCCTCATTTACATCGTATGCAGACATGAGTCTTTGCTGGTTAGTAGGAGCCATCTTCAACAAATGATTATATAGTTGTATTTTTATTGGCTCACTTCTCCTCTTTATGTCAATGAACTGCTGTTTCATGCCCAGTTCACCTTCTCTTTGGTGGCTTGAGGAGCTGACTTCTCCTCCCACTGTTCTGTCTTGTCCCTGCTAGAAGGAACTTGCAGAGGCCTCCCTGCTAGGTGGGCCCATGCCCAAAGACTGTCCCATTGGCATTTCTTCCTCTGAGAAAGGATTCATTCTCTGTCTTTTCTCCCCCTGATTGGTGGACTCTGTGAGGGGAGTCTCTCTGTCCCTTTTCCTGCTTATATCCTCCTTTTGTGGAGTTTGGAGGATTGATGCTTCAGCTGATGTTTCTTGCCTTGGAGGCACAGTTTGTTGTGGCTATTGCTCAGTGGATTTTGGGGCTTCCATTGTTTGCTCTTGCTGCACAGGCTGCTCCTGTATTTGTTCTTCTTGCTGTTGGTGTTGTGGTTGTTGATGCGCTTCCCGCTGCAGCACTTCTTCTTGCTGTTCCACCTCCTTTTCTTTGCCTTTGCTGGATGTCTGTTGAGTGTCCATGGCAGCTTGCTGATGTGTTGTTGAAGATGAGGCAGCTGCTCCAAGTTGCCTTTGATATGAGAAGGAAACCTGTCCACAAGTTTCCAAGTCAGCCTCTTTTTGAATATTCCTAGCCTCTCTTTCTAGCATCTGCTCTCTAGTAATTGGCTCTTCTAGAGTGCCTTCTTTCCATCTCAAAGAATTGGCATACTGCTCAACATGAGGCAGCCTTACATGTGCGTAGTTACCCAATTTGTATTTTATCCTCCTGAGGGAAATAAAATGATTACGGTCATAAGGTGTCCATTTGAAACTGGTTTGTAATTTGAGGCCCTCTAGGATCATATCTGCCTCCTTCCATCCCTCCTCTCTTTTGTTGTATAGAAAAGGACCTAGCTGGTTCCTTACCTTCAGCTGCACCTTCTTTTTTTTACTTTGGAAATGGATGTAGTCAGCATTTCCAAACTGCCTGAAGTATTCTAAGGCAAAAAGTCTCATAGGGACATATCTTGGCAGCCTATAAGGGCTCAACTCACAGCCATATATTCTGATTACTATGTGGTGTTGGTAAAAATACCAATCACCAATGCTGTAGGCCTTGGAGAGATGGAGAATTCTTTGCATGTCATCAGTCAACCTTGGAGGAGGAACACCATACAGCAAGGTCATAGCTGGGTGAATGAACAGGTCTATGAATTCACAGTATGTGTATGGTGATTTATAAGTATTATGAAAAACTGAAGTCCAAAACACAACTGACCTTGGATTCCCCTGGGCATTAAGTTTCTTGAGGGGAATGGGGAAACTGTCTGGTTGATAAAATAAGAACAGATGGTAGATGTATGAGGTGTATCTGAACACCCTTTCTCTTTGTAGATTCATTAGTTGTTCATGGATCTTTTCTGCAATATATGTGGCATAGTCATAGTGTACAACTGGAGGCTTTCCAGGAGAAAATATGGACAGCATTGCCATTATAGTGTCATCAACATCTTCAACTCCCCTGTACCCTAGGACATAGCTGATCAAATCCACCAACATTCTGCCCAAGTCATTCAGGTAAGGATATCCAATAGGAGGAGTTCTTATAGCTTCGGAGCTTGGCTGTATGAATAACTGATTGACTTTGGTGATCTGGGCATTTGACAAATTACTCCCCTTCTTGACCAAGTCGATCATGGAGAGACGGGCCAATGGTCTTGCAGTGTGAAAATGCAGCATCTCATTTATGGCTTCTGGGGTGATATGGAACAAGATTGAGCCTGTAGGACTGAGAATAGCTCTTTGGCATGGATCATAGCATTCCTGGCATCTGTGGATCAAGTCTGGAAGGGCATTGACTTGAGGGAGGTTGTAAATGGGCAAATTTGAGTCCCAAATCCCTAAAATATCAGCTCCACCAAGGTGTTGGGCTTTCAATTCATTTAGCATGTGAATATTAAACTTAGAGCCCATTGGGAACCAGTCTAACATCTGATAATCTACATCTCCCAGGGCTTTCCACTCTAACTCCCTTTGAGGGGCATTCAGAGGCTGAATATTCAAGGCTATTGGTGTTTCCATGGCTAGTAAGGCTTCTGAATTGTATTTCCACTGGTTTGAGTGAGCAGAGTAGCACAAAGGGGTCTCTTTGCAATGGAAATGTGAATTGTAAGGAACAGAGGGCGAATTGTGCAAAACAACAATTGAAATACCGTTTAGAGGACTGATGAAACCAATACCAGGATTGACAAGAGTGTTTCTATGGTGAATTTATGTAATTGAGGTTTCTAGTTCACGACTGCGCGAACTACCTGTGAATTCAGGTCAATTTTGTCAAATGCAGGCTTGGCAGAAGGTTTATTGCCTTGCCAGTCGGAAATGGGTGCAGGTCACTGGATGCTTGATGGTGAATTCAGTGCTTTACACTCTCTTAAATAGATTGCTTGTAGAAATATGGATAAAACCAGGTGCAGGGAACAATTTTGAGAAATACCTTACGAATTGCCGATAACAGTTGCAAATGCAGGTACGACGGAGGCGCCCACGGTTTCAGAGTCGAGTTGTGCAGCTTGGCGCTGATTTGGTCGTGAAATGCATGCAGGAATAACAATAGTTGCTTTGGCAAAAAGTGGGAAAAACACGAATTTTTGGCTAAAATATGCATTTTTGGCATATTGGCGCATTTTTGGGATGACGTCAGCATGACATCATCAAGTGGGGTCAAGGTTGGATGACGTCAGCATGACGTCACCGGGTGATGTGGCAAGCTGCGATTGGTCCACGGGGATAATGAGGTGGCAGACATATCAGCGCAGGGGCGGACAAGAGTGCTGACCCAACAACGGGGTGGCACTGACGTGGGTCTGACGTGGTGATGACGTAGGCATAGCAGAACCGGCGGTAAATCATAAGCGGTAATGGTTTTTCTCGGACCGCTTTAGATACGGTCGCGGTTTTGTCAGAGGGCGACCCGAGAAATTGTGAGGGCGACGCGTGGCAGAGGCCTGACGTCACCCTCTGATAGTTTCTCGGGTGCTAATTTTCGGACGTCGGGCCCAACCCGATATGCATAATGGCCGTCCGATCAAAGGCGCTTGATCGGACGGTTGACGGATCAGTGAGGTGATCGGTCAATACAGAAGGGCGGCGGGATTTAAAATAATATATCTTTTGGAAGGCCTGCCCAGCGGGACTTTTGGTTTTGGCAGAATTATATGGTTTTCTTTGTATTTTCAAATGGAAATAATATCGCGCCCATACTTTGGATAAGTTGGAAAAAGTGGGTATTTGTGTGCTTTTTGCAAGTGAAGTGGGTTATGGGTAAAGGGGGTTTTTTCATAAGGTTTTTCTTGGCAATAAAAGGGCTTAATGGGTCAAATGGATTCAGAAAGGGGAAGGGGGTAAGGCTTAGGTTTCTCAAACTGACCAGATGTCAATTTGATCCCTGACAGAGAACATATGGCTATAATGCCAAGGGGAGGGATATTTATACAATGCTTGGGGGTTTATACACCATGGTGTTATAATAGTAGGGAAAGGGTAACATAGGGGAATTATATAATAGAAGTTAGGGATTAATGTGGATGAAAGGGTGGATGAGGGGTGATATCACTAAGTTTATTTGAAAATCACTTAGCTTAGGGAGTAGATCAAAATGAAAATATTTTTAGACAAGAAATGTGGCTATTAAAGGAATAAGAACCACCATAAAACCACAAATTCTTCCATGAATCTCAACTGATGAGGGGATGTGAGTAATGAATGGAAAAGGGGAAAATTGGGAAGTTAGACATGCTTCTTTGCTTTGCTGCAACCTGATAGAGAAGAAGACCTTCTCAATCCATTGATTTTGCTTTGTGAAATAGGTTAGCACACCTTCAATTGTAAGGAATGACATTTCTGAAACCCCTATCTACCTACCCATCTACTTGCCTAGCATTTTTTGTTTCTTCTTGGAGGGTGCACTTAGACTTGCAGACCCTTATTTGCCTTTTCTTTTCTCTTGGCCTTTTCTTTTGATTTCCTATCTAGAACTACCCTTATTACTTCCAAGGTCCCAGATTAAGCAGTTGGGAACCTTAATTCTCTACCTAAGCTACTTGTCTGCCAAGATTAAACAGTTTGGACAGACTTCTTTCTCTATTCTACAACTGAAAATTTAAACATGGCCTGGTCCAGATTAGGCTTTTGGACCATCCATCAAAATTGAGTACCCATCAAGCTATATACACATCTTGTCTTCTCTTGGAAATATGGGATCTTTGCATCATCAAAGCAGAGCATATTTGGAACTTTCTTTGCCAATCATGAAATATGAAACCTATTGGTATAGGTAGCTAACAGTGGCTCCACATGGGGATGGTTTTTCATTTGAAAGACCAAGAACAACAAGTCAGAATGCCTTGGCCTTTGAATGCTTTCACCAACACTTGAAGTATGCTGCTTTAAAATGCCAAAATTGTGCTCTTCCCTTCTTGGTAGATCTCTGATCCTATTTGCCTTTTGCTGATAGTTAATAAAACTTGAGAAACTGTATTTTTACATCCTACAGAGAGTAATATATACACTTGAATATGTACAATGGAAACTCAAACTGTACTTAAGGGCAGTAGTCAAAATAGTGCTTCAGCATCCTGCCATTCACAGGACCTTCATCCAAATTAGTTTCATTAAGGCTTTTAAGGAAATAAGTATTGTTTCCTTGTACTACTTGGACAGCAAATGGTCCTCTCCAAAGGGAATCAAATTTTCCATGTTTTCCTTTGTCTTCCCTTCTTGAATCCCACTTGAGGACTTTGTCACCAATGTTGAAATCTTCTGCCTTGGTCCTTCTATCAAAAGCTTTCTTTAGTTTTTCTTGTAAAACTTGAACTCTGCTGGAGACTTGATCTCTAGTTTGCTGCAAACATATTATTTGATTGATCCTTCTTTGCATATCATTTGGCTCAGCTTGGCTTTCTTGAAGAAGTTTCATAACAGGAATTCCTAGTGATGAAGGGAATTTGGCTTCTAATCCATAAACCAACTCATATGGGCTGACCCCAATTGATCTCTTGGTTGTTAGTCTATCTGCCCATAAGGCATTGACCAGCTTCTTATGCCAATTCTTCTTATTTTCTTCCAACACCTTCTTTATGATGTTAACAAGGCTTTTATTTGATGATTCAGCAAGGCCATTTCCTTGGGGATAATATGCAGTAGAATGGCCCAAGGTTATGTGAAATTTGTGGTAGAAATTCACCATCTTCTTTGATCTGAAGGCAGCAGCATTGTCTGTTATTATCTTATCAGGACAACCAAATCTGGACAGGATATTGGTCTCAAGGAACTGAATGATAGTGGAATCATTAGCTTGTCTGCATGGAACAGCTTCAATCCATTTGGTAAAGTAGTCTGTAGCTATTAGAATCCATCTATGTTGGCCTGAAGATGAGGGATGAATTTCCCCAATGAAATCCAAGCCCCATTGTTGAAAAGGTCTCTCTGTTGCAATAGGCCTCAAAGGCAGTGGCAATAATTTTCTCTTTCCCTCAAACACTTGGCATTTATGACATGAAGTGGTAAATTTCTTGACATCAGAGAAAACAGTAGGCCAATAATAACCAGCCCTCAAAATCTTATCCACAGTGGACTTCCAATACAAGTGTCCACCACAGTCACCTGCATGAAATTCTTTCATGATATTGTTAGTTTCATTTTCAATCAAGCAGTTCAGTAGTATACCCTCATGGTTTTTCCAAAGCAAATTGCCATCCATAACACAAAATTTTGAAGCTTTCATTTTTAGGAATCTACACTTAGTTCTGGACAATCCTGGTGGAGCACACAGGTTTTGTAACATGTAACAGATATCAGAATACCAAGGGGATTGTTCAAAGGCTACATTGATCTTTGGAGTCGCCAGCTCCGGTTCATTGTCCAGCTGGTTTATGTCTAAGGCTTGGAAGTTTGCTTCTGTCATTAGTTTGGCCAAACCTTGCCCTTTTATTAGTTTTGTTGGTTTTATCTCAATATCAAATTCCAAAATGTTGGCAATCCACTTTCCTCTTCTGCCCTCTAAATTTTCTTGAGTGAGTATGTCTTTTACAATAGGACTTGGTACATAGGCTATAACATGGGAGTAAAGGATGTAAATCCTAAAGTCTTTAATTGCCTTGACCAAAGCATAAGCCTGCTTCTCCATGATTTGATATTTCAGAGGTGCATCTCTAAGAGCTCTGCTAAAGAAAGCAATGGGTTTCTCATTTCCTTGGTCATCTTTCTGTAACAAAACTGCAACAATAGTATGCTGGGAGGCAAAAGAAAAAATGATAAATTCCCTGTCAAATTGAGGATTTGTTAGGACTGGGGTTTGGGTAAGGGCCAATTTTATGCCTTCAAAGGCTTGATTTGCTTCTACTGTCCATTTCACTTTTGAATCCTTTTTTAGCATGTTGTTCAATAATCTGATCAACTCGGCCAGATTTGGGATAAATCTCCTCAGGAAGTTGATTTTACCCAAAAAGGCTTGTAATTCCTTTACATTTCTTGGGTGGGGCATTTGTAAGATAGCTTGTATCCTATCTGGGTCTATTCTTATGCCATCCTTTGAAATGATATGTCCTAACAGCTTACCTTCTTCCAAACCAAATAGAGATTTCTTGGGATTTAAGGAAATTCCATATTTCCTACATGTTAAGAAGATCTGCCTCAAGTGTTTCAAGTGTTCTTGGTCAGATTTAGAGAAAGGTGTGAGGTCATCCAAATAAATGACAAGAAAGTCATGAATCTCTTTGGCAAAAGCAATGTCCATTTCTCTCTGAAATGTTGCACCTGCATTTTTCAATCCAAAAGGCATTTTCACATATTTGAAAGTTCCCCATGGGGTTGTGAATGCTGTTTTGTCTTGGTCATCAGGGTGCACTAGGATTTGATTAAAACCTGAGAATCCGTCCAGTAATGAAATCCTTGAGGCCCCTACCACTCTTTGGAGAATGTGATCCATCTTAGGTAAGGGATAGTTGTCTTTGAGAGACACTTGGTTTAGATTTCTAAGATCAACACATAGTCTTATTTCACCAGTTTTCTTTCTTGTGGGCACCAAATTTGAAATCCAATCAGAAAACCTTATTGGTGCTATGATGCCAGCTTTAAACATTTTTTGAAGTTCTTTTTCAATTGAAGGGAGAAGCATGGGATTAATCCTTCTCAATTTCTGTTTGAATGGCTTTTGATTAGGCTTGAGAGGGATAGTATGCTGGATAACAGAGGTATCATAGGATTTCAGATCCTCATAGCCCCATGCAAACACGTCCTGAAACTCTTTGAAAAGGTCAATGTATTTGGGCTTTTGATCAGGAGGTAAGGATGTAGACAATTTGATTATCTTGGGTTTCTCAATGGTTCCAATGTTGCATTCCTCAATGGCAGCATTTAAGGGCTGCATTTTTGGTTTTCTAGGGATGTCATTCGAATCAAAGATGTCCTCTAATGGAGTTAGGCCTGTTGGAAGAAAATTGTCTTTCAGCTCTATGATCTCAACCTCTGTAACAGGCAGTTCTTCATAAGTGTTTTGTTGAATTTGTTGTATGTTTTCTTTGTTGAAAATGGTTGGATGTAGCATTTGTTTTACTGTTCTGGGTGATATTGGGTGGTTATTCTGTTCAAACTGTATTTGTGATTGACTTGCTCTTTCAGGTATTTGTGATTGACTTGCTCTTTCAGTGTCAATATTTAATCCTGCAAATTCTTGCTGTAAAGTCAAGAAGTTGTTTATTTGTGTATCATCTTCAAATACCTGCCAGTCTTTGACATTGTTTGGGATAGAAGGTCTGTGCTTTACCTCAGCTGTAAAGCAATGATGGGGCTCAAAAGGCAGCTTGCAGGTACTTGCAAATGTGGCTAAACTATGAGCATGAAGATTATGTGTCCTAGAAATTTTGGTGATTTGAAATTCAGAGAAGAAGCTTAGTATTTCAGCCACAACAGACCTATAAGACCTCAGTCTTTTGTCATTGGTGACAAAATTTCCCTTTACTTGTTGGATAACTAGGTCTGAGTCTCCTAGAATTGACACTTTTATGGCTTGTAGGGACTTTACTAGCTTGAGGCCTAGTAAAAGAGCTTCATATTCTGCCATATTATTAGTACACTTGAAATTCAGTCTATAGGCTCGGCCTTCTGCATGACTGTGTTGTTTATTATGTATCCAAACTCCAGCTCCTGCCCCTAATTTGTTGACTGACCCATCAAATTCAAGGAACCATAGGATCTCTTGTTCCGGGGAGAACTTAATGACCTCCTTGTGTGCTGGAATTGTAAGTTGAAGCTCTGGTTTACCATCTGGTTTGTTTTCTAAGGCAGTCTCCTCACTTGATGGAACCTGTTCGCTTTCTTGAGCAGCAGCTGTGTTTAATGTTTGCTTAATCATTGTTTCTTGGGTAGCAGTTTTCTCATTAGTGTCTTCCTCTTGTATGAGTGTCTTGGGTTCAACCTCATTATCTGAGAGAGTTGTATTATTATTGAAGAGAATGTATGAGTCTATGTCTAAATGGACAGCATATATGGGAAAGTTTTGGGGCTTTTCTTCACTGCTGACCATGTATTTCATTAGTGTTTCTCTGTATAGTCTCCTTGGTTGCCCAAAAACAGAGATGGTGGCATATGACATATCTAACTGCAGGGAACCTTGAAGTTTAGCCCCCCATGACCTTGATAACAGCATCCCATACTTGGGTGGGATGTCAGCAACTACAACATCCATTAGAATTGTTTTGTTTGGGTACTGAACAAGGGACACACACAGATCTTTTATTAGACCTAAGCACTTGACTTGGCTGGAGTCAAAGGAGAATAGGTCCTTATATGGCCTTGTAATATCTAGATTAAGTCTTTCCATGACTGCTTTTGGCATGAGGTTGTGAGAGGCACCTGAGTCAAACATTGCATTGTGTAATATCTTATCATGAACATGTAAACTGACGTAAAAAGGTAAGACCCCTGTGACTACTGCTTTTCCATCAACTTCTGGACCGAACAGCAATTCTGGGGTATCATCCAGCACATTGACATCATCTTTGTTGTTAGTAAGTTGAAGGGACTTCTTGATTTGTTGTTTATAAATGTCATGCTTGGCTAGTTCTGAAAGAGGAATAGCTACCTTCAATTTGCTAATTTCAGTTTCTAGGTCAAAGGGTTTTTCAGATTGGGTCTTTTGGCTATGGATGACAGTTCTTTCCTTGTTCACTAACTCTTCTTCTTGATTCTTATCTTGATCTTGAGGCTTGTCCTTCTTGCTCATCTCTTGAGGAGTGACAGTTGGGTTAGGGTGCAAGGATGATGTAGCCATGGGCTGTTGTTTTGAAGAAAATGGTTCAGTGACTTCTTCGATGGTTACTTCCTTTGCAAGTGATTCCGTTGTGTCATTTGGCTCTGTGACTATGGCTCTTTTGGGCTGCTAGCTGTCCTTTATCTTTTCAGGTTGTGTTACATTTACAGTTCTACTCCTTAACTTGTATTGTTTATGGACTTCATAAACAGCTGTGTCATAGCCTTGTTTAAAGTCAAATGACTCACCTGATTTGGTTTGGAACAGCTTGATTTCATCATTCTCATGATCTTCTTGTGTTAAAAAGACTTGACTTTCACCATCCAAACCCATTAAATTAATGTGGGGATCTTCATTGGGTTCACTTGATGTGGAAGTCTCGACATAATTCTCTTGGAAAGGGGGTCTTATGTCTGGGTCAGAACTAGCCTTGCCAACGTTTGGATTTTGAGTTCTCCTAAAATTTGGATTCCTAGGAGGGTTGTTTTGTGGTGCTTCCCATGATGACTTTCTCTCAACAGATTCCACTCTATCACCTAATCTCTTCATACCAGTGAGTATTGCATCCAGTTTTTGATCAAAGGCCGAGGGTTCTTCTTTGTAGGTGGTTCTCTTTTCCAACCTTGCTCTGTTTCTTTTGGCAATCAGGTTAGCTTCCACTGTGACAGCAACCTTTTGGGCATCTGCAAGGGTTTCAGGAGCTCTCTCCTTCAACTGATAGGCCATATCAGGGTCAAAACCATCAGGAAATTTGTACAAGGCCAAATCAGGAGGAGGTCTTAAGTTTTGTGGTATTGCATTGTATACATTGTTGAATCTTGCACAATACTCCAAGACAGTCTCTTGGGGACCTCTTTTGATTGTATCATATTCACCAAGTATGTGCAAGGGGTCTTTCTTCTTCTCCCATCTATTAGTAAAGGCTTGATAGAGCTCATCAGGAGTTGTGATGGTATTTACAGCAAGTGATTTGAACCAAGTTCTTACATCCCCAGTCAAGCTTTGAACAAACATCCTCATTCTCACACTGTCATCATCTATTTCATAGGTCTCAAAATGATCTTGCATCCTTTTGGCATGCTGAATAGCTGTGAAAGGGCCAGTGGAGTCAAAATATGAAATTTTGGTTTGGTAATCTTGGGGTAATGCTGGAGCATTAGCAAGTAACTGCAAGGGTGCATACCTATTAGCCATATTTGCAGGGTTTATGGGATTGATAGGGACAAATGGGATAACAGGGATGACTGGTACAACAGGGGTAGTGGGAAAGGTGAACACTAGAGTATTGGTCGAGGGAATATGTGCATTGGATGAAGGTGTGAAAGGAGGGCTTTGAGATGTAGATGGTGAACTGGAGGAAACAGGAGTAGACCGAAATAGAACCTTGATAGGAGTTGGAACTGGTTCAGGGTGAGCTGTGTCAGGACTCAAAACACTAGGATTTTCCTGCCTTTGCTGTTTCCTAATTATTTTGGGGATTGTATTTGGATTTTCAAAAATTGCTGGTGGATTTGGGTCAGGGTTTGACCTAGTGTGTCTGGTTTCCCTTTTAGGAGCCAGCTTCTGAACTTTTTTTTTTTGAGTACTTTTTTTGGAATATTTTTATATCTGTAAGGACTAGGCAAGATTTTGGAATGGATGTATATTTCTCAAATCTAACATGAAGATTGACTGAAGCAGCATTTATCTGAACCTGTTAATGTAAAACAGACACAGTCTTGAAGGCTTCCTGGCTGTTATTCAGACTTCATCTGTAGATTTAGGAGATATACAGTAATTAGAAAATTTTAAGGAGTCCCCATTGGAGTCGCCAATTATGTTAACACCCAGGTTGTTCCCTATGACTCCCAAGGGAATACGGCCGGGGTAACCACTAACCAATCTTTGGATTGCAGTTTCTAGCCAAACTACAATCAGAGAGGGCTCTCTCTTTATGATTTGTCTCTGTTTTGATAGTATTTTAGGCTAGCTATTATGCTCAGGGTTCTGTTTTATGTTTTGGTTGAGGGATGTCTTCTGCATCAAAGGTGCAAGTTTTAAAGAGTATTAGTCCATTGGGCAATGGAGTCTGTAGCTAAATGTTGTCTGGAGTTTTGTGTAGGTTTGCTGATATTGCAGGGCCATTTAAATATCTCAAGGAACAGTTCTGAAATTGTGATTATGAGGTGTGTTCAACCAGTGAAAAGCAGTTAAGAATTCTCCACTAAGCTGAGATGTAAGAAAGGGATATGTTGTACAGGAGCAAACTCGAATTCCTGAAACAACGATCACTGAGAAAGCTATAGTTTGAAAGTGCAGCATTTAAGAATTACACCTTATGTCTACAACTGAAGAAAACATTCATAACAGCATAGATTGAGTTCAGGGTATCCTGTGAATAAATCCTGAAACTATTCTTTTTCTCTGCTATTAAACTATAGAAAATGGAAGCATGAATGAGCCATGAAAAGGTAACAAAAACACATAACGAAAGTTTATAGAGGACTTATTGTGCCATGAGAATACGCAGGAATCCTGTAACATTCAGCAACACTCCACAAAACTCAGGGAACACAGTGCTTTGGAAATTCCATCAGCCTTTGTATTAACAGTCTGGAAACTTACAGCATAAGAAACTCTTGAAGAGAAATCAACAACAACCCCTGCAAACTTATGCGAGGGGCAATATATACAAATGATCATACAAAATATCTAAGGCGTTGAGTCATCTGAGAAATAAATGTTTTCACCAAATTGTACAGAACAGTAGATAAGAAATCACTACTGCTTTTAATCCAACATAAATGCTCTTTGTGTCTGTCAGAAGATATTTTGGCCTTTGGAGGCCACTGAGTCGGTCTGACCTTTTTGCTTTAATGCTGGAAAATGTGTCTTTATGGTTGTCGTGCTGTAACTTTCGGCCCTGCTACCTGTTAGCTGTCAATTGTGCTTTGTTGGCCAAATAGTTTTGTTGAGTTGGCTCAGCCCTTCCCTTTTCATGCATGCTGATCTTTCCAAGTTTTCCTGTGCATGATCACTTGTAAATTTGAATAACAAATAACAAAACTTGATTTACAGGCTCTGGCTTATAATATCAGCTGTATCATTTTGGTCCAGTATTCCTGTGTGGGCAATTGGTGTCTCAGAATTGCATCTAGTGTCTCATCTGCCTCTGTGTATTTATAGAAATTGGGAGGCACTTCAAACAAATGTTTGATCTCATTCATTATAAAGAATAAATTCTCTACCTTGTTGTAGAGAGTTTGTCCTGTAACTGGCCATGTTTCCTCTGAGGTGCTGGCATTCTCTGTCATCTGATTTGTGGCAAAGGTGTTCACCCTCTTGGCATAGCTTTCATGGGAAAGTAGTTTTCCTGCACTATTCAGTAAGCTTGGAAGACCTCTGTTTTGTAATGCCACAAACTTTTCCATGAATCTATTGACCTCGGTCTGCATGTCCTGGGTCCTTCTTTCTAATGTTTGCACCAGGTTTCTCAGTGTTAGGACCCTCTTTATTAGCTGGATGGTCTTAGTTCTGTTGGAGATTCCCATAGTTGCTAACTGAGCACTTGTTCTATTATTAAGCACATTGATCATCCTGTTGGCAACTTCAGGCATATTGCCTAGGGAGGCCCTTGATCTCTGGATTTCTCTGTGTGCTTTTCCTATGAGCTCTATTTTCTCATGAATTGTCTCAATGTATTGCCATTGGTTAGTGATGGATTGGCCAATGTTGGCCCATAGCACAGTCTTGAGCTCAGCTGTCACTTTATCCAATGTGAGCTCCTTCTCCAGCTCCTTTATCCTGTCCTTAAGGGCCTTTATTTCCCTGCCCTTTTCTACTACAGTCTGCTTGGATTTGTCATATCTCTCATTTAACTTGACTAAATTTTCCCTGGCCTCTTTTAACTCTGACATTTGGGCTTCCAGGGCTTGGATTTCATTCCTTAGTTTCTGCATGTCCGGGCTTGAAGCCTGGTTTGTTGTTGGCGCTGCTGCTGAGGTGGATGGTGCTACCTGTTCTGTTTGCTGTATGGGAGGGGCAGTAGCTTGAGGAGGCTCCTCAAGATTAATTATTTCTGGAGGAGGCTGAGATGTTTGACCTCCTTCCCTTTGCTCTAAAGCTGCCTGCAATGCTGCCTGTGCAGCCTCTGATTCTCCCAACTTCTCTTGTGTTTGGATGAGCTGTTTGTATAAAGATACCAGCAAGGCTGCAACATCTTGATCATGTCTTTGCTGGGCAACTTCATCTATTTGAGGGTGATTTGTTGCTGGGATTTTGATCTTTCTCCTCAAAGCTGCCATGTCTGCATCCCTTAATTTCAATATTTCTTGTAGGCCCTTGATGTCCTTGGGGTCATGCCCAATCTCTATGATTATATCTTCTAAGGACCTGATTCTGTTGTCCTTTGCTTGAGAGGATCCCCTCTCCAACTCAAGTTGAGCAGATGTATTATTTAGGCTATTTAATAGCCTGTAGTTATCCAGTGTCTTGTCTGCCAAGGATGCATACACCATCTCACCCGTTTGCTTATGCAATTCGATTTTGTCCATTGGGTGGATGTCCTTGGCAAGGACCTCAAGATTGGTCCTCAAGTAGTCTGAAGGAGACTGTGGTTGCAATGTAGTTGGCATGAAGTGACTCATGATCATCTTGCCCTCATTTACATCGTATGCAGACATGAGTCTTTGCTGGTTAGTAGGAGCCATCTTCAAAAAATGATTATATAGTTGTATTTTTATTGGCTCACTTCTCCTCTTTATGTCAATGAACTGTTGTTTGATGCCCAGTTCACCTTCTCTTTGGTGGCTTGAGGAGCTGACTTCTCCTCCCACTATTCTGTCTTGTCCCTGCTGGAAGGAACTTGCAGAGGCCTCCCTGCTAGGTGGGCCCATGCCCAAAGATTGTCCCATTGGCATTTCTTCCTCTGAGAAAGGATTCATTATCTGTCTTTTCTCCCCCTGATTGGTGGACTCTGTGAGGGGAGTCTCTCTGTCCCTTTTCCTGCTTATATCCTCCTTTTGTGGAGTTTGGAGGATTGATGCTTCAGCTGATGTTTCTTGCCTTGGAGGCATAGTTTGTTATGGCTGTTGCTCAGTGGATTTTGGGGCTTCCATTGTTTGCTCTTGCTGCACAGGCTGCTCCTGTCTTTGTTCTTCTTGCTGTTGGTGTTGTGGTTGTTGATGCTTTTCCTGCTGTAGCACTTCTTCTTGCTGTTCCACCTCCTTTTCTTTGCCTTTGCTGGATGTCTGTTGAGTGTCCATGGCAGCTTGCTGATGTGTTGTTGAAGATGAGGCAGCTGCTCCAAGTTGCCTTTGATATGAGAAGGAAACCTGTCCACAAGTTTCCAAGTCAGCCTCTTTTTGAATATTCCTAGCCTCTCTTTCTAGCATCTGCTCTGTAGTAATTGGCTCTTCTAGAGTGCCTTCTTTCCAGCTCAAAGAATTGGCATACTGCTCAACATGAGGCAGCCTTACATGTGCATAGTTACCCAATTTGTATTTTATCCTCCTGAGGGAAATAAAATGATTACGGTCATAAGGTGTCCATTTGAAACTGGTTTGTAATTTGAGGCCCTCTAGGATCATATCTGCCTCCTTCCATCCCTCCTCTCTTTTGTTGTATAGAAAAGGACCTAGCTGGTTCCTTACCTTCAGCTGCACCTTCTTGTTTTTACTTTGGAAATGGATGTAGTCAGCATTTCCAAACTGCCTGAAGTATTCTAAGGCAAAAAGTCTCATAGGGACATATCTTGGCAGCCTATAAGGGCTCAACTCACAGCCATATATTTTGATTACTGTGTGGTGTTGGTAAAAATACCAATCACCAATGCTGTAGGCCTTGGAGAGATGGAGAATTCTTTGCATGTCATCAGTCAACCTTGGAGGAGGAACACCATACAGCAAGGTCATAACCGGGTGAATGAACAGGTCTATGAATTCACAGTATGTGTATGGTGATTTATAAGTATTATGAAAAACTGAAGTCCAAAACACAACTGACCTTGGATTCCCTTGGGCATTAAGTCTCTTGAGGGGAATGGGGAAACTGTCTGGTTGATAAAATAAGAACAGATGGTAGATGTATGAGGTGTATCTGAACACCCTTTCTCTTTGTAGATTCATTAGCTGTTCATGGATCTTTTCTGCAATATATGTGGCATAGTCATAGTGTACAGCTGGAGGCTTTCCAGGATTAAATATGGACAGCATTGCCATTATAGTGTCATCAACATCTTCAACTCCCCTGTACCCTAGGACATAGCTGATCAAATCCACCAGCATTTTTCCCAAGTCATTCAGGTAAGGATATCCAATAGGAGGAGTTCTTATAGCTTCAGAGCTTGGCTGTATGAATAACTGATTAATTTTGGTGATCTGGGCATTTGACAAATTACTCCCCTTCTTGACCAAGTCGATCATGGAGAGACGGGCCAATGGTCTTGCAGTGTGAAAATGCAGCATCTCATTTATGGCTTCTGGGGTGATATGGAACAAGATTGAGCCTGTAGGACTGAGAATAGCTCTTTGGCATGGATCATAGCATTCCTGGCATCTGTGGATCAAGTCTGGAAGGGCATTGACTTGAGGGAGGTTGTAAATGGGAAAATTTGAGTCCCAAATCCCTAAAATATCAGCTCCACCAAGGTGTTGGGCTTTCAATTCATTTAGCATGTGAATATTAAACTTAGAGCCCATTGGGAACCAGTCTAACATCTGATAATCTACATCTTCCAGGGCTTTCCACTCTAACTCCCTTTGAGGGGCATTCAGAGGCTGAATATTCAAGGCTATTGGTGTTTCCGTGGCTAGTAAGGCTTCTGAATTGTATTTCCACTGGTTTGAGTGAGCAGAGCAGCACAGAGGGGTCTCTTTGCAATGGAAATGTGAATTGTAAGGAACAGAGGGCGAATTGTGCAAAACAACAATTGAAATACCATTTAGAGGACCGATGAAACCAGTACCAGGACTGACAAGAGTGTTTCTATGGTGAATTTATGTAATTGAGGTTTCTAGTTCACGACTGCGCGAACTACCTGTGAATTCAAGTCAATTTTGTCAAATGCAGGCTTGGCAGAAGGTTTATTGCCTTGCCAGTCGGAAATGGGTGCAGGTCACTGGATGCTTGATGGTGAATTCAGTGCTTTACACTCTCTTAAACAGATTGCTTGTAGAAATATGGATAAAACCAGGTGCAGGGAACAATTTTGAGAAATACCTTACGAATTGCCGACAACAGTTGCAAATGTAGGTACGACGGAGGCGCCCACGGTTTCAGAGTCGAGTTGTGCAGGTTGGCGCTGATTTGGTCGTGAAATGCATGCAGGAATAACAATAGTTGCTTTGGCAAAAAGTGGGAAAAACACGAATTTTTGGCTAAAATATGGATTTTTGGCATATTGGCGCGTTTTTGGGATGACGTCAGCATGACGTCATCAGGTGGGGTCAAGGTCGGATGACGTCAGCATGACGTCACTGGGTGATGTGGCAAGCTGCGATTGGTCCACGGGGATAATGAGGTGGTAGACATATCAGCGCACGGGCGGACAAGAGTGCTGACGCGACGGCGGGGTGGCACTGATGTGGGTCTGACGTGGTGATGACGTAGGCATAGCAGAACCGGCGGTAAATCATAAGCGGTAATGGTTTTTCTCGGACCGCTTTAGATACGGTCGCGGTTTTGTCAGAGGGCGACCCGAGAAATTGTGAGGGCGACGCGTGGCAGAGGCCTGATGTCACCCTCTGACAGTTTCTCGGGTGCTAATTTTCGGACGTCGGGCCCAACCCGATATGCATAATGGCCGTCCGATCAAAGGCGCTTGATCGGACGGTTGACGGATCAGTGAGGTGATCGGTCAATACAGAAGGGGGGCGGGATTTAAAATAATATATCTTTTGGAAGGCGTGCCCAACGGGACTTTTGCTTTCGACGGAATTATACAGTTTTCTTTGTATTTTCAAATGGAAATAATATCGCGCCCATACTTTGGATAAGTTGGAAAAAGTGGGTATTTGTGTGCTTTTTGCAAGTGAAGCAGGTTATGGGTAAAAGGGGTTTTTTCATAAGGTTTTTCTTGGCAATAAAAGGGCTTAATGGGTCAAATGGATTCAGAAAGGGGAAGGGGGTAAGGCTTAGGTTTCTCAAACTGACCAGATGTCAATTTGATCCCTGACAGAGAACATATGGCTATAATGCCAAGGGGAGGGATATTTATACAATGCTTGGGGGTTTATACACCATGGTGTTATAATAGTAGGGAAAGGGTAACATAGGGGAATTATATAATATAAGTTAGGGATTAATGTGGATGAAAGGGTGGATGAGGGGTGATATCACTAAGTTTATTTGAAAATCACTTAGCTTAGGGAGTAGATCAAAATGAAAAGATTTTTAGACAAGAAATGTGGCTTTTAAAGGAATAAGAACCACCATAAAACCACAAATTCTTCCATGAATCTCAACTGATGAGGGGATGTGAGTAATGAAAGGAAAAGGGGAAAATTGGGAAGTTAGACATGCTTCTTTGCTTTGCTGCAACCTGATAGAGAAGAAGACCTTCTCAATCCATTGATTTTGCTTTGTGAAATAGGTTAGCACACCTTCAATTGTAAGGAATGACATTTCTGCAACCCCTATCTGCCTACCCATCTACTTGCCTAGCATTTTTTGTTTCTTCTTAGAGGGTGCACTTAGACTTGCAGACCCTTATTTGCCTTTTCTTTTCTCTTGGCCTTTTCTTTTGATTTCCTATCTAGAACTACCCTTATTACTTCCAAGGTCCCAGATTAAGCAGTTGGGAACCTTAATTCTCTACCTAAGCTACTTGTCTGCCAAGATTAAACAGTTTGGACAGACTTCTTTCTCTATTCTACAACTGAAAATTTAAACATGGCCTGGTCCAGATTAGGCTTTTGGACCATCCATCAAAATTGAGTACCCATCAAGCTATATACACATCTTGTCTTCTCTTGGAAATATGGGATCTTTGCATCATCAAAGCAGAGCATATTTGGAACTTTCTTTGCCAATCGTGAAATATGAAACCTATTGGTATAGGTAGCTAACAGGTAGATCTGTGTAAAATTTTCTCATGTTGTGCATTCATGTTTGATATGAGGAAAAATGTCTTTTGAATTAGCTATCTAATTCATAGTCACATAGATATGTTATTATTTTCACTTTGCTCAAATATTTAAATAAAATTTCTAAGTAACTATTTACTTATAAATATTTCATCGAAGAAAATTTAATTACTATTGGAATTATGAGAATGATTTCTTTGTTTTGATAGTCAATTATTCATTGTTAAATGATCTACAAACATAACATGTTTTGGTAATTATAATATTAGCTAGTAGATCTATTTCATTAGCCAGATATTCATCATAAACCAGGCATGTTGAAATCCCAATCATTTAATTACTTTCTCTTGATTGGGTTAGATCTACATCTTTCTAATCAAGATAGGCTTAGGATTTCTTTCCTTTTCATGCATTATAGGATTAATTTGTAATCAAATTTAATTCTACATTCCTAGAAGTCTTATTATCAAAGAGGAAAACTTTATTTGTTGCTTGACTAAGCCCTAGATCATCTTAAGGATCACTTTCTTGCCTTATCATAAAGAAGAGT
Organism: Pinus tabuliformis; assembly: GCA_031772625.1. NCBI lineage: Eukaryota > Viridiplantae > Streptophyta > Pinopsida > Pinales > Pinaceae > Pinus > Pinus tabuliformis. The sequence continues at coordinate 873,395,406 of CM062811.1, forward strand.
CGATATGATGTCTCTTCTCTATTGGTAGGTGAAAGTCATACTTTAAGCTAGTAGGGATAGAGAGAAGGTAACTAGACCTAGTTTAATGAGTTGGAACCACCATTCCCAATGGAAAATGAGTTCTTTTAAGTTCCAGATTAGGTGGTCTCCCTTATCATGTTCAGGCAGACATTTTGAGCCTACAAAAAAAGTCTAACATATGAATTCAGAAAGTTGTTAGATGCCTTCTACATCTTTATTTGTTTGAATTTTTTGTAGGTTTTGATATATATTGTAGTAGGTTATGTCATACCTTTGTAAGAAACATTGAAACTCTAGATGCAACGAAAGTTGTTATGAAGTAGTCTAGGGTCTATGACAAAGTCCCTAACAAGATGTTGAAGTGTATGTGTCTCTTGTTTATAATTAAGTTTTGGATATGATATATATAAATTTGAAATGATTTCGTAATTCTGATATGGCTAACTTCAGACTTCTATATATTTAGTTTTACTTGCTATATAAGTTGTGTAGATACATAATCTTCAATATGGTGAAGATATTCATTGCTTTGATAAGAATGACTTGGATGATAATAACTTTGATGAAATTATTGGAAGCTACAAAAGATTCTATGTTGTCGAAGTAAAGAGGTTGATCTCCCTGGGTTATGAGGGAGCATGGATAAACATAAGCTTCCAGGTTGAGAGGGAGTGCATAGCATAGGTTTGATTAGAGAATGTTTTTGGAAGATATGTTGTTTTATATGAAGTACAAAAGGAAAGTGTATGATTTAGGAATATTCTATCTAAGATTTAGTTGATAGTCCTACTATGATGAGAAGCAACATCTGTTGTCCTGAAGGTTTGTATTTGATTACATACATGTGAAAGTATATTATTGATTTGGGTTGTGTTTTATACATGTAAATATCTCGAAGGTTTTGATAGCATGCCGGTTACCAATCAGTTTTATTGGGAGAGATTGGTTTTCCTTGATCTGCTGGATCAAGGAGTGTTGAGGCTTTGTGAGTGAAGCATTTCCTAGGAGGACATCTTGTCGACACTTGGTGTTGATGTCTAAGTCACGAAGTTGGAAAGGTGTTGTTGGTCATAGAGATATATTTATGGATACACACCTGGATCCCTAGTTTGATGGTTAGTAAGTAAGCTTGATGGTACCTAGAGAGCTTGAAAGCTTGAGTCCATCTTAGTCCCACCCGGATAGATTATCCTAGTCAAGAATCTAGTTTGTGGCATTGCAATGCCTAAAATATTGAGAAACGAATGGATAGATTGCCCTTGTTAGGAACCCATTCCATGTCATTGTGGTTCCTGAAATTCTTCATAGTTGATGTATTTTGAGATCTTTCATGTACCTCTTTGTTATATGTAAATATGAATACCTCCCTACTTAAGAGGGAGTATTGGAAAATGTAACTAGGTTTGATATTCATTATTGTACTTGAGTAAAATGTAATATATTTTTCAAAAGAAAAGAAAAAATAATTTTATTATTATTTTACTTGACTTGTTAAAGCATGATTTTCATGCTTGGTTCAAATGCATAGGTCAAGCCTCCATTGTAGGCTTTAGACTATTTTCAAAGTAAATTTATGAAGTCTCCTCCATCCATCAAAGTCTCCTTGCTGATTGAAAGAATCCTCTTCAAGTAAGCTTCCATAAGATGAACTCATGTCAGCTTATATGAAGACAATACTGTTCAAAATATCATGTCGGCTTATTTACATTGGACAAAAAATATATATAGGCCTAGGGCCTTTGCATTACTCTTACCACAGGAAGTTCAGATATAATTTCTGAAGCGAAGTTTAGATAAGGATTTTAGAGATATTTTTCGGTGCAATTACATGAAGAAGATCAAATATTTTATAAAGTAAGTTTGATTTCACAAATATCCTCTCGGTGAAACCACAATAATTCAATTTCAGATCATGTTTAGTTCTGCTACAGTTTTAGTGCAATCACATGTAACTACAATGATCAGGGTTCAGTACCACTACAATGATAATGGTTAGGTTTCACCACTGTGAGAAGGTTTAGTTTTCAACTCAGTAAGAAGGTCTTGATGCATAGCAATGATGTTATTATAGTAATACTCTCACTATGACTCAATTCTATTACAATGGTACAAGATTCATGGAAAGTCTCGGTATCACAGTGAATGAAAGAGCTTAGAGTGGTTGCCGAGATGATCTCTTCAAAGATAGAAATTTGCAGGAGGACGATTGGTAGAACTGAAGAATAACATAGCAAGGTTGACTTGATTGATGGAGGTAGTCTCATGTCTATGTTGTAAGGGCCTTGGTCATCTCATCGTGAAGCTAATAAAGGGAGAATTTTGATTGGGTTTTTGCAAAGAGTGGGATTTTTCCCTAGCATGATGCCTACATCCTGTGTCCTCTTCTATTTGTTATTTGAAATTAGGCTTGATGATAAGAAAATATCAATTGAAAGATATAATAATAATAATGAAAACATCACAAGATAATGCCATAATAATGAAAATCATTTGACTGCCACCTCTATGGATTTTCCAACACTTATGTCCAAGATTGTTGTTGCTGTTGGTGGAGTGCCTTCTTAACGATGGTGTTTCTCCTCTATATTATAGATATGGCTCCAATATGCCCTCTACGAGTGAAAAAAGGAATTACAAGGAGTCATATGGTGATTGGACAGTCTATTATGGGAGGAGTTACCTTCCTATATTAGTCATCTAATCCTTGCTTGAAGTATTTATCTTGAATTCCAAGGTTGAGGGGAAGTTATGAAAGGCATGAAAACTGGATTAGGATCACGAGGAAGTCATGAATGTGTTAGAAGAACAAAAAACTAGGGATTCTTGCATTTTTTTTAGATGCATGACAAAGTGGAGGTTTTTAGAAAAATATCTAAATGGGGTTGATGGGTGATGGAGTTTGACTTTGGAGTACCCTCCCTTTAGAATTTCCTAGAGACGTCATGGTCTTCTAGTCTCCTTTCCCATTAGATCCATTTCCTGTAGCCTTAGAGGCTCCTCTTGTAACATTACAAGATCTCCTATAGCATTACAGGTTCTTCCTATAGCATCACAATGAGGAGGTAAAATTGGAGTCTTTTATTGATTAGATGATGGAGAGTGGTGGGAATGTGAGTGGAGAGTGTGGAAATGAGGTGTACGTTTGGAAGGATTGAGGAAGACTTAAAGAACCTTCTCTATAGCCATAATTTTTCTAACTTTGAGGAGTCATGCAAAAGAAATATGTTAGCAAGAATGGTGTAAGAAGTCCCTCCTTTTCTCTTTTATTTTTTAGAGAACAAATTTTCCTTTGTAGAGATTTTGAACCTACATGCCTATCCTAGGTGCCTCCGAGGAGGCTTTCACCTGGGGATATTTTATTTTTATTTTCTTTTTTGTTTGCTCCTAGTTTGCGTCAAGATTTTTTTCAACTCGGGAGTGAGCCTTAGAAGCCTCATGGAGGTTTTCATGTAGGTCGTCTTATTACTTCATTTTTTATTTTTTTTTAGAATTTTGGTGGACTTACGACTATGAGCCTCCCAATCACATTTAACTCTCTACTGACTGAACTTAAAAATTCTTCCTTAGACAAAATTTTCTTGTACAATTTTAACCTATGACCAATCTCAAGTAAGGGAATCCCTTCCTCATCAATGGTTCTGATTTGCATATACCCATTCTCATGACACTTGTCTACTAGATAGGGACCCAACCATCATGTCATCAAATTCCCCTTGAAATCCTTGAATCTAAAGTCATACAATAGGGCTAAATAGCATTCTTAGAGAGTCCTTTTCTATGATGTGCTTGTCATGCCAAATATTCCTCTGTAGTTGGATTATCTCAGTGTGTAGGAGATCTTGCATTCTGAGTTCATCTAAACCATTGAGTTGGAGGATCCTTTCCTGTTGTGCTGAAGTGAGATCCAAGTCTATCTGAGCTTCCATCCTCAAGGTATTTTACTCAAATCCAATAGACAATAGGGCCTTCTTCACATAGACCAAGTCAAAGGGATTGAATATAATGGTGGTATTCCAAGTGGTGCTGTAGGCCCAAGTAACTTCCAAAATTCTACCTTCCCAACCTTTTCGGCTACTGCTAACAACATTTATAAGATTTTTCCCCAATGATCTATTGGTGACTTCCACCTGCCCATTTTCTTAACAGTGATAGGAAGAAGATGTCTTGTGTTTGATGTGGTGCTGCTTCATAAGGTCTTCAATGAAACTTGATGTAAGTTTTTATCCTTGATCAGTGAGTAATTCCCTACAAAATCCAAATTTGTAGAAGATATTGTTTGTTACAAATTCAACCCCCTTATGCTCAATTGTTGCTTTTACTACTTTTTTTTTAGTCCATTTGGTCAAGTAATCAATGCACACAATGATATACTTTTTTTTCCTGATGGGGGGTCAGCAAGCCCAATGAAATCCATTCCCTACTTATCAAATGTCTCTAGAGTTACTTGAGGTTGTAAGGGAATATCATCCTTGGGTGTTGGATTACCCAACTGATCACACCTGGTGTTGTATTTCCTTGCATCCTAATGTAAACTGGGTGAATAATAACCTGATTATAGAACTTTGAAGGTTGTCCTTTTTAGCAAAGTGGGCCCCACAGGGCCCATCATGGCATGTTTAGAGGACATCAAAGACCTTTTATTCCCTCATAGATCTTCTTAGGATATGATCCAACCCCAATCTGAAATGGTTTCCCCCAGTCTAGGTGAATGGGGCACTCTTCCTAACAATCTTGCTTTCTCCTTGGAGGATAGGTTAGGAGGGAAGCTCCCAACAACCAAATAGTTGGTGATATCAACAAACCAAGGAGAAAGCACCAAGAAGGAAAAGAGATGTTCATTTGGATGTTGACCATATATCATTTCTTCCTTTCCTACAGGCAAAGTTAGTCTTGACAATAAATCCACAATCACATTCTCCTCCCCTCATTTATCAACAATAGACAAATCAAATTATTGTAATAAAAACAACCATATTATTATCTTAGCATTGACATCAGGTTTATTCATTAAATACTTAATGGGCGCATGATAAGTGTGAACCAAATTTTGGTAACTACTGATATAATGCATAAACTTGTTTATAGAATGTACTACATCTATGAGTTATTTTCTAGTGACAGTATAATTCAACTCACCTTCAAAAAAACTCTTACTAATGAAATAGATAGCATAAGGAAATTTGTCTTCCACTTGTCCTAAGGAAACCCCTATATTTTTTTCTAAGGTATATCTGGGTATATGGAAAGGAAATGGCTAGTTGCAATCCCTAAGGATGGGTGCAGTGTTCAACATTTCTATTAGTATTCCAAAGGTTTCTTGACAGTTGCTTGTCCAAAAAAATTATAAATCTTTAGCCAGTAGACCAAACAAGGGTAGATCTAGTTTGCTAAAATCTTTAACGAACCTTCTATAATACCCAACTAATCCAATGAAAATCCTAACATCTCTTTGATTTTGAGGGATAGGTACCCTTTTGATGATGGAGATCTTGTTTGGGTCAACCTGTATTCCCTCCTTGGATATAGAATGGCCAAGTATATTCCATGTATTCATAAGAAAATCACATTTCTCAAGGCTCAATGTGAGACTGATTTCAATACATTTCTTCAACAATTTGCGTAGATTAGAGAGAGATTCATGGAAGTCACATCCATAAGGAGTGAAATCATCAATGTATATCTCAACAAATTCATGATCAATTTCAACAAAAATACTCAGAAATTCCCTCTGAAAAGTATCTGGGGCATTGCATAGACCGAATGGAAGAAATCTATAGGAAAAGGTACCCCAAGGACATGTAAATGTGGTCTTTCCTTTGCCTTTAGGGATAATCTATATTTGGTTGTATCCACTAATTCCTTCCAGGAAGGAGAATAATTTATTTCTTGCAAGTCCATATAAGACATTTTCAATGAAGGGGAAATAAGAATGGTCCTTCTTTGTACCCTTGTTCACTTCCAACTAATCAACACACATTCTCAACTTCCCATTATTATTAGGAACTAACACAAGACGCGACACCCACTCACTATCTAAAATGGGGTAAAAGAACCTTGCATCTAATAGTTTTTATAATTATTCTTTAACAATGTCCTTGAGAGTTAGGTTGATCCTTCCCTAGGGTTGGTGCATAGGTTTGCATCCCTCTTTGATGTAAATATGATGAGTACAAACTTAGGGATGCACACCTTTCATTTCCTTATAATCTTAAGAAAAAGCATCCATGTGTTGCCTCAGTACTTTGCACAATTTTTCTTCCTGTCTGGCCGAGAGAGATGGGTTGATATTTAAAGTTTCGGATGGGCCAAAATCTAAAACTTTTACATGTTCTGGGCTTGAGTCTACGGCTCACAAGTCATTCCAAGGACTACTCCTAGATTATTTCATCAACTCTTCAATTGGTATGGGAGTGGAAGGTTGATTCTAAAGGATATGGTCAATAAGGTCATCTTCATCAAGTGGTCCCCATCCTAAAACAATATCTAGAGTGTAGACAGAGTAAGGCTTTCTATGATATAATTAATCCCATTCCTCATACCCTAACCGTATGGGTAAATCATGTTCAATAGAAGGTTGAGTAGGAGGATACAACACAAGTTTTTTGGATAAATGTCCATTCTTAATAGTCATGTTCCCAACCCTATAACTAATGTAAGCATAAAAAGTGGCTAACCAAGGTCTTCCTGAGATGAGAGGATAGCCATTAAACTTGGTTTTGGGATGGAGGACCAAGAAATCACTAGGGTACTCCCAGGAGTCAATGGAGATAATGACATCCTCAATAACTCCCTTAGGAGCTACTGTGGATCTATCTACAAGCTACAACATTGTGGCAGTATTTCTGAAATCTACTTGGAGATCGAGCTTCAGCATGGTTTCCTTAGTCATCACTTTGATTGCAACCCAATATCAATCAGGGTATTGGGGACCATATTTCCGTCAATGTTCACATCCATTGTTGGGCTACCAAGGTCTAGGTATTTTGCGGAGATCACCCTCCAAAGCATTAGATCATATATTTGTCCAACAACATTGATGGTGGGGCTATATCATCTTCTTGTTCTAGCCCTTTTGAAACAATTTTATTTAATAAACCTATTTTAGATGGGAACATCTTTAATGGCCTAGAGAAGGGGTATCTTAACACACAAATTATTTAATTCTCCAAGTAGTTCAACCTCTTCTAGGGTGTGCTAGTTAGGTTGGATCAACCTTTTAGGGTAGGGGGCTACACTGACTGGAGGGAAACTCTCTTCCTTATCTCCTTCAATCTCCTCAGGTAGAGAAGGTGGGTGATTATCTGGGAGAAATGTCCCAGACTGATGGTTGAGTTCTTGGATTTCCACAACATAAGCATGATAAGATGTTCCCCATTATAGACTTAGTGTGCCTGCTTATTGTTTGGGTTTAGATTAGGTTGAGCAGGAATTTGAGGTTTCTTAGGTGGAGTAGGATGAGTTAGATGTGGTTGAGGTTGGGGTGGAGGCAGTAAAGTAGGAGGTTTGTTTGTTTGAGGCCTCCACCCTTGTGAGGGGTTGCCCCATTGAGAATATTGGGGTGGATATGGATGAAAAGGATGGTCAAAAGTTGAGGAGGGTATGGGGGATATGTTGAAGCCCCGAAAATTGGGTCTACAACAAGGGGGATACCCACCCAGTCCGGACCTTGGTTAGCAACTCCTTTTCCATTTGGTGTAGTGGGTTTGACTGGGGATATGGGACCAGTTTCCCAATTTATGTGTGTGTGTGTGTGAAGAATTGATATTTCTCTTCTAAAAGTTCCTAAGTGAGATGCTCTAATTCTAATTCTAATCTAATAACATGCAAATTTTATTCTAATAAACAGAAACGTCTAATTCTACACTAACCTGGGGTGTAATCCTTATGTTATGCAATCTAAAATGATTTCAAATATCAATTGGTAATAAAGATCATTCAACTACTATGAGAAAAGAATTCAATAAAGATGAACCACTTCATATAAAAAGTTAGACAAAACAGTTGTGAAGAACATATCGCATAATAAGCTATTCATACATCAAGCATAAATAAATAGTTATCACTGTACAAAAGTGCCAAATGATAATTCAAGAATTCACACATTAAGATATAAACAACTGAACTTGAATATCACTTTTAACACAAAAGGCAGAAATAGTTAAGAGATAGAAGTACCATTGATAACTAGTCCTACTCATGAGCTTCAAGTGATAATGATTTATGTCTTCTTAATCCAACATCCACTAAGAGTACAGAAGTGCAACATCAGTAGTAGATATTAAATGTATATATCAATAAATCTTGTTCCTTTCACTCATCAAAACCTCCGCAAAGGGTACAGAAGTGCATGTTTTGGGGTAAGTTTTTGACAAATTTCAGGACCCTTCTCTAAATGCATGAGAAGGGTTTAAATACTACTTAACTAAACCTAAAAATAACTTATTACAAAAATGTAGGATGTGGTTTAAATGACCGTCCTCACTTTGGGCAAAAATAAAACTAAATTAAAATTAAAAATACTAAAATTACTAACTAACTATGTATCTGATCCTTGAAATTGCATGCATTCAACATCTGTTTGAGAAGATTCAGCTGATCGACTTCCGATTTCAGCTATGCAGAGAAAACAGAATCAGTGAGATGTTATAGACATTTTTGTGTCTCGCAGCATGGAGCATGAAATGTCAATAATTACAGGGATCCTCAGTCCCTAAACATGTTGTTCTTACCCCTAGAAGAACAAGGTCAGCAAACCACAACACTTCCCATCAGTTCTCCACCTGAAAAACACTCAAAACAGGCTATTTTTGGATCATGTTAGCTGCTCCACTGAGCAACTGCGCTGAATGTCAACTGCTCCTCCTTGTACCTGCGCTGAAAGTCAAAACCAATGAAGGCTACCTGCGCTGGGCGAGATTGGCCAAGTGGCACAGTCATTCTGGAAGGTGTCAACTACCCAGGAAGCTTCCAAACTGACACTTGGTTCAAGGGATTCGCCCTGTGATGAGTAAGAGGTACTTGATCTCCATGTGTAAGCAAGGATCTCCAAGTGGACTCAAGAACTGAAGTTTAACTAAAGTGGGAGAGGACACTAGTCAGCTTTATGCCAGCCTCAAGCTGACTCATCCTTTCTCCAAATCTCCTATATATAGAGCTCTTCTATGAGGTCTAGGGAGGCTGGAATTTTGTGCAAAGCAAGGAAGTGCTGTTGGTTTACAGTTAGAGCTATTGGGTGATTTCTTTTATAGAGGTGAAGAGGAGATTTCTTGCTGCTGGGGAGGTGCTGCTGGATTGGAGCCATTGATGGTTGTAACCTTCTCAGAACCCTTTTACTTCTATCAATAAAGCTTTGAATGTTCTCCTATATACTTGTATTGCATTGATGTATTGTATTTACTTGTATATCTGATTCACTCTAATCCATGCATCAGTTATGAGTACATGTTTCTTGTAGTTTCCTCTCTTGTTTGTGCAGGATCTGTGTGTAGCTGGGCCGGCAAAGAGAGCAAGGAGCTGGGAACAAGAGACAAAGAGAGAGGACAGGATCGACAAAAGCGAAAGACACCGGTTGGTTAATCTTTTCTTCCTTCTCTGTACTTTCATAAAGGAAAATATCAAAGCTTTACTTTCAGTTGTTGCTAAGGACTGTCACCCTTAGTGTAGGGATAGGGTCATCCGAGTCGGATACTTTTCCCCACAACAAAACTAGCGACTCCGCTGGGGAGCCTAGTATCTTGTTGGTGTTTGTAGTATCTTTGCTATTCATTTCCTGAAGAAAAGAGTACCAAATCGAAAAGCTTTTGACTATATCAAAAGCGAAGTAGAGGGGCTGCTACTCTTGCTCATTTTCTGAGCAGATTCATGATTTGAAGAGCTGATCTACAAAAGACTCTTGTACTCTTTGTGATAGCTTTTCATCCTCTTGATCATCCCTTAGCCTGTACTTGACCTATAGCTTTTTATTTCAGCAAACACAGTGCATTTTTGAGCTTTTTATGACCCGGAAATCCTTGTAAACGCAACTCTCATGTCTCAGTGCAGGCTGTCCACAGGCAGTCTGCATTTCAGCGCAGGTACTCCCTTCGGGAACTGCGCTGAGAGTCAATTTGACAGACCAGAGCCTGCGCTGACCCAGTTAGGCTATGTCTTCCTGAGGTTTCCCACTGTGTCTTAGCCCTGTTTTCACTGATTTTTGCTGCTGATTGCTGGTCATTGTACTTGCTGTAAACCAACTTTCCTTGACATTATTCCGCCTCAGTTGTGTGATGAAACTGTGAGTGTTCTTTCAGTATTTCTTGCTTCAGTTACAGTTTCCCATTGTGAAAAACGAACCAGTATAGCGGTGACCTCTTAGATCCTGAACTGTAAAAGTGTCTTTGTGATCTTAAGAGCTAGTTTTATTACTGTTCATGGCTGTTTGAGTTTGTTTGTTTTTCATTTTATGGTTTGAATCTATACATTTCCAGTGTCTAAACAAGTCGATCTTAAGGTGTCTTTTGATTTTGGACAAGCTTGTTTATTTTTCGCTTGAAATTAGATTCAAAAGTCATACAACAGTTTTCCTTTCTGTCTTACATCAACATTAAGGATAACGAAAAGAAATACATGCATTGTGCATATTTGCATTTGACTGTGTGCTTGACGATTTAGGAAAATTTGCATTTTAGTGTGTGTTCTATGATCTGTGCGAAAAGTTGTGTCTTTCTTTTCCCTCAGTAGATTAAGGTTTTCAAAGTTGAAAGATTGAAAAGTTTTGCTTCTCATCTTAGATTGCATTTAGGAAGTTGTATATATACATCTCGTGGTGATCCTTAAAGGCAAACTACTAAGCAAGATCAACATTAAAATAAATCCAATTTACATAACAACGCTTTGTAACATAACGCAAACATCTAGAGGTCTAGGTAGAGACGTGTTCCGGCGTCGTTAAACGTAGTGACTGTCGATCTCTACGAAGGTGGGTGATTCCTCCTGAGAGTCGGTGGCACTAATACGGACTTGTGCTCCCGCGTACCGTCGCGTATATTGGGAGACCCCTATAGGCATTTATCCTTTATCCTTAGGAAGCCGTGTCGGCCGCCCTACTGATCGCGATGCAGTGAACACAGCATTCACGAAGATCGATCACTCGTACCGTAAAACGTATTCTGTGGTTTCGCGAAAGGTTTGGCACACCCTCTGCCTAGATCTCCAGAGCAGTTTCTTTTGGCCTTTTTCAAACTCTATAACTGAAAAAGTCCAACCGAGCATTTGTCACTTCGGGCTCGTTAATACATCGAAGTCGACTAGAGTCATCTTTAGCTTTTTCTCGACTCTTAAAACATGAAAAAGCAAGTTTGTGTCTAAAAGTGTCGTTAATAAAATTTATTTTAAGCGGAACATAATCACCTGTTATTCCCACGTTGATCTTTCAGTTGAAAAGTATGGAGCCCACCAACCAAGGAAGTAACCTTGGCGGAAGTCCAAATCCTTTCTCCTCTTGGGGAGATGTTGGTGCGCCTCATATGGCAACATTGTCACTTCCAGGATTGACAATCGGCCTACCTGTATGGCTCTTTTCAACTAATGTAGTCCAGATCGCCACTAATCCTGAGCAGTCGAATCAACAGTCAGAACAATCTAGAACTACCCACCAGCCTTCCACTTCTTACGATACTTCCTCTGATCCTTCATCTTCGCAAGGTAGAGCTGGCAAGAGTCAGCCTCCCAAGGAGAAGAAGGAAAAGAAGAAGAGAGAAAAGAAGCAGAAGGAGCCTCTGGCGAAGGCGACTGGGGGCAAGCAGAAGAAAGCTGACAAAAACCCACACACTGCACCGACCAGGCCTAAATCGCCATGTGTCATTTGCAAAGGGATCCACTTCCATCGTGATTGTCCTTGTATTCCCCAGATACTAAGGGACTGGTCCCCAAGGTTGCACAATCCGGTAGCATCAACCTCTGGTTGTCATGTTGATTGCAGTCCGTCAACTAACGAGAGTGAAGGACGAAGAAGGGGACCAAGATCACCCTGTCTATTGTGTGAAGGCAATCATGCCATCCACAAATGTCCATTCTTAGATGAGGCAAAGAGAGTTTTGGAAGATCGCCCGGTTTCACCGTTGCGACTTCCTCCTGGATACCAAAAACTCGCGCCTAATCCCTCGATAGTTGAAAATCCAGTTGACCTGCTCAAGTGGTCAGCTGAAGTGTCGGTCATTGAGAATGAACCTACTGAATCCAGACCAGACGAAAGTCTAAAGGTTGAAACGGCAGTTGACCCGGTTCTTCCTTCAGAGGTTTCATCGTCCAATGACTCCGTCATTGAAGACCCGTCTTCAAATGACACCGTCGCCGAAGAGTCAGCTTCATGCGACACCCTCACTGAAGAGAATAAGGATGACACCATCCAGGTTCTTTTCATCAGCACCGACTCTGATGAGCGTCAGGGCAATGCGCCCATTCCTTTATCGTAGGAAGGAACATCATCAGGGTCATACCCGGCCGTATATTCGGTCCCACCACCAAGCAACCTGGTTGTATCCTTTGATTGGAATCAACTAGGCAGACCCCGGTTACCAGCCAGTATACCATTCAGAATCATTGTCCAGATCTATAGAATGATTATGGCTGGTACTATCATTGATGAAGGGGCGTCTGTGAGTATCCTTTCCTCTATTGCTTGGAAAGCACTGGGTTCCCCAGCGCTTTTACCTGAGTTAAGAAATCTCTCAGGTTTTGATAAAGGAACCAGTCGACCATTAGGAATCCTCCCCAATGTACCTGTTACATTGAAAGGGAAGACCGTCAATTTAAACATGATGGTCGTCCAGGGACCCTTGGATTATAACCTACTCCTTGGACGTGACTATATTTATTGCATGGGAGCGATAGTCTCCTCACTCTTTAGAGTAATGTGTTTTCCACATGAAGGAAGGATGGTCAAGCTCGTAGACCAACTTTCATTTCCGGGATCTCGCATCGCAAATAGTCAAATACCAATCCTAAATGGTCTGTTCACTCAAGATTCGCCTCCACCCCCAGTCCTCCTTCCCGATGAGTGCGAGTGATTCGGAAAGAAAGACTGGAACCCAGGGGGCATGCACCCTGGTCTGCTTCGGGCAGAAGAAACCCTGGGTATAAGGAAGAATTTCCGCAGAAGAATGGACTAGTCCGTACCCCGTCCGGCGGTGGAAGAGGGGTTGTTCTAGAATAATATTCTTTTGTCAAAGTTATGCGAGTGAGATAATCAGCTTCTCGCTCCCCTTGTCTAGATAATCAGGATACCAAGGAAGGGGACCATTTGCGGTAGCAAGTAGTAACCATCTTTGAAGACAAGCCTCACCCATTAAAACATATGTTTTGAAGGATAAGTAGGGGCAGCCTCCAAAGAAAGAGATTCTATTGCTGCAACAGGTGGTCACCATCTTTAGTAACCTGATGATAGACATCGCCGAAGAAAGAGATTGATTTGCGGCAGCAAATAGAACCCTCTTCGGATAATAAGAAAGAGGCAAGCCTCCCTCAATAATACCATTGTTTTGTCTTTGAGTAGTGTTCTTCTCTTGTCACAAATAGCTGTTCGTTAAAAGTCGGGCCGACGGGAAGCTTGAGTACCGCGTAAGACCCCTTAAAATAACGAGAAGACTAGTATCGTTAACATTAGATTGGCAAGATGACAGGTAGCTGTGAACACCCAAAGAAAAGCAGAGGTAGGGGAGAGGAGGGGCAGCCTCGAAATTCTATCCTATACCTGGGGGCATGCAAACTTTTGGAATGTGAGCGAGGGACGACTATTTATTTTTTTAAATTTTTAGGTCCTCCCTTTAAACCTGTAGGTCTAACCCTTTAAACTCATAGGATTAGCCGTTTCCGACCTTGCATGAAGAAAGTCTGTGGGGCAAAGGTAAAAACTTGCCAAATTGGAGCATAGCTTCGTGAGATAAAGCTCCTTAAAAAATAGTTATCTCACAGGAGGCGTTCTTATTCTATGACTGGTATATCGAGCAGTTTTAGCACATAGTTCATGCTCGTTAAAAAATAAACGCAAGATCCGAGCAGTTTTAGCGCATAGTTCATGCTCGTTAAAAAATAAACATAAGTTTATGAGCAGGCTTTCCTTTAGAGTTCAAGCTCATTCAGAAAAAATGAACCGGTAAATACCCTTCTGAGATCGTAAATTCATCAGCCATAAAAGCCTTGGTCGTGTTTGTGCACCGTCACCTCCACCGTCATTTGGCCGATCATTCACTTCCATTTGTGTGTTTACCCTTTTTGAGGAACATCTGCGAAGAGTGATTTCACTTAGCCAACCTTGTGACACTGCCGTGATTGGAATATTCCAACTTGTACCTGGAATCAATTGCTATCCCTGTTTATCACTCGTTCCTCAAAAGACGAGTCTTCTTTGAGCTCTTTTCACTGACTCGTAAAATATGAAAAGTTTGCCGAGTTCTGGCCTTCCAGCTCGTTAAAGCGACCGGAAGAGCTATCCCTCCTCTAGATTTTAATCTTTTTGGACCTGAGGGATTATTACACAAAAAGATCGAGCGCTTGTTTTGTTCGACTCGTTAAAAGTACCGAACACCCATCCCTTCTGTATTGTTTTATACTTTTTTCGGACTTAAGGGATTAGATGACGAAAAAGGAATTTTGGAGTTGACTTTATGTACCTTTTCAGACTCTCTAAAAATGAAAAGGACCGAGTTATCCTTGTCGTTAGACTCGTTAAATTCATTAAATAGCGACAAACTTGTCTTTAGACGAGAACGAGTTTCCCTATCGCTAAGCTCGTTAAATCATAGCGATGGGCTTGCTCGAAGGGCAGGTTATAGAACAAGCATATGTTATCCTCCTCAAGCTTGACAAAAATAAAGAGGTACTGGTCAGAAATGACTAGGGAAAAATTGGGAAAACATCAAAGCTTAATGGTAGCAAGTCGCTCTTGAACATGACACTTTTCTTCCGTATCACATCGGGTTGGGTTGTTTCATTCACCGGTCTCATCACCATGGTCTTCTCCAAACCATCAACATTTTGGGGTAATGCTACCGATCCATCGCATCAGTGTCGTTATATGTTCAAGAGAGGTCATTCTGAAAGTGTCAACCGTGTCCCATTCACTGCCATACATTATCCTTCATCCATTCATGATCGCCACCCTGAATCATATGTCACAGTTTGTTTTCACCTCCACTAAAATCATTAGCTCCGTTCCGTGTCATTGATGTGGGATTCATTAAGGCCCTCCTTTGACGGATCGCTTCTTGTCGACTTCAGCTCATTATCCAAGGAGTTGATCTAGGAACAACCCCATCAGTACTTTGAAGCTTGCATGCCTCAATGGCAAGTTTCTCACTTCCGGCGACAGGTATACATCAATGACCTTCGACCAGAAGATTTTGCGTGGCGTTCGACGCCAAGTCCTTTATTCACGCCACGTGAATTGTACTGCAGTACCTTGAGGGTCATTATCATTATCGGTGATTCCTCTCGCGCTTGTTAACAGTTTTCATCATTGACCGGTAATCAAGCGATGTCTTTCCATGTTCGACTTCAGCGAAATTCTCACATGGATCGACTTGTACTTAGAGTGAAGATCGAACGAGTTTGAAGACCTCGGATCTAGTTTCATCCATCCGGGCTGCGATACATATTCAGGAAATATAAAAGCATTTGTCATGTACATCATTGCAGCAGATGATCATCCTACTCAAAGGATGATAATTCCAGCAGAGAATTATCGGTCTACCATCAGACGATCCTCTGTTCTATGTACCAAAATGTATTTATAAAGCTGAGCATGGGAATGCCCGCCTCAGCTAGATCATGAAAACAGAATGAAAAATAATGTATTGTATTGTATTGTATTACAGGGCGCCTCCTCAGCATTGGAATGAACTTCGGACCCTCTAGATAAAGCATTTCACCCGATAAACGGCCTCATACTTTAGGGGGCAACTGTTATAGACATTTTTGTGCCTCGCAGCATGGAGCATGAAATGTCAATAATTACAGGGATCCTCAGTCCCTAAACATGTTGTTCTTACCCCTAGAAGAACAAGGTCAGCAAACCACAGCACTTCCCATCAGTTCTCCACCTGAAAAACACTCAAAACAGGCTATTTTTGGATCATGTCAGCTGCTCCACTGAGCAACTACGCTGAATGTCAACTGCTCCTCCTTGTACCTGCGCTGAAAGTCAAAACCAATGAAGGCTACCTGCGCTGGGCGAGATTGGCCAAGTGGCACAGTCATTCTGCAAGGTGTCAACTACCCAAGAAGCTTCCAAACTGACACTTGGTTCAAGGGATTCGCCCTGTGATGAGTAAGAGGTACTTGATCTCCATGTGTAAGCAAGGATCTCCAAGTGGACTCAAGAACTGAAGTTTAACTAAAGTGGGAGAGGACACTAGTCAGCTTTATGCCAGCCTCAAGCTGACTCATCCTTTCTCCAAATCTCCTATATATAGAGCTCTTCTATGAGGTCTAGGGAGGCTGGAATTTTGTGCAAAGCAAGGAAGTGCTGTTGGTTTACAGTTAGAGCTATTGGGTGATTGCTTTTATAGAGGTGAAGAGGAGATTTCTTGCTGCTGGGGAGGTGCTGCTGGATTGGAGCCATTGATGGTTGTAACCTTCTCAGAACCCTTTTACTTCTATCAATAAAGCTTTGAATGTTCTCCTATATACTTGTATTGCATTGATGTATTGTATTTACTTGTATATCTGATTCACTCTAATCCATGCATCAGTTATGAGTACATGTTTCTTGTAGTTTCCCTCTCTTGTTTGTGCAGGATCTGTGTGTAGCTGGGCCGGCAAAGAGAGCAAGGAGCTGGGAACAAGAGACAAAGAGAGAGGACATGATCGACAAAAGCGAAAGACACCGGTTGGTTAATCTTTTCTTCCTTCTCTGTACTTTCATAAAGGAAAATATCAAAGCTTTACTTTCAGTTGTTGCTAAGGACTATCACCCTTAGAGTAGGGATAGGGTCATCCGAGTCGGATACTTTTCCCCACAACATGAGAGCTGGCACCATCTTCTCAGCAGAATTGATGATACACTTGAGAGTTATCCACTGGCTATGTGGTCTTACCAAGTACATCCAGTAAGAATCCCAATTCAACTTGGTTAACCTTTGGATTGATTTTGCCTTTTCTTGAGCCTTCTGTCTCCAGTCTGCCTATAGTTGCCGCGCCTTTGGTAGATACCATTTTGAAGATATTTCTAACAAATACCAGTGGCCTAGTATTCAAGTTTTACTTTTTTACCTCTATCATTGCTTTCTTGCAAATTCTTGGGCTTGCAGGTGACTGAGAAATTAGAAGCTTTCCTTTTCTTGATTCGGGCTTCCTTGGTGCGTTTTTCGCCTTTTGCACTTTTTCTTTCAACAGATATAAAGCTAAAAAATTGTAAAAATAATGATTCTGTAAGCTCTTGACCCTGAGTCTTAAACTGTCTGTTTCTGATATCCACGTTGTCCAGTGTCCATTTAACCATGTCTGTGTATGGAAGAATTTTGGGCCTCACCGCTATTCAGTGTAAGAACGAACAAGCTAGCTCTATAAGGGATGCTTCGGAGGAACTATGTGTGCCTGTAGGAGCCTCGACCTCCATTACTCTGGGATTCTCTTCCTCAAGTAGATTGTACATGCCTTCCCAGGTAGCAATACCAACATCTCGGTTGTAGGTGGTGTCTGTATACAAGGGCACCATTTCCTTCTCTTCAGAGCTCGGGGCTTTGCCTTTTTTTCCCATAGTATCCTGCGTACTGCTTTGTATTGTTCTCTATTCTTCGTTCCTGTAATTTACAAGTGAAGTAAGAATAATGATAAGGAAATGTGACGGGAAAGCTTTAAATGCCGAAGAGATATAAAATACATCACCTTATGTGAAATGATTTTTTGATAAGCACAAAACCCTATTCCATTAATTACTGGCAACTAACCCATTAATTGGCTCTAAAGCGGATAACCAAGTCTCGGTTTATGGAAACTACTTTTTTGAACAACGAGCCCACAAGATCTGCGATTTTGCGATTTGCTTCGCAATATCATAGATCGCAATATCGCAGAATCATGACATCGCTTGCTTGCTATATCACAAACTTACAATATCACATTATCGCATAATCGTGTTATCGCATTGTCGCTTTTATCACAATATCAAAAAATTTCTCTATCGTAATATTGCAGAATTTCTCTATCGCAATATCGTAATATCGCAATATCACGGGAGTGTGGCATATGACAATTTTTGTTAATATGTTTCCTACGATTTGCGATGTGCGCCATCGCATATCAGCAGTTTTAAAGTTTTTCAATGGAAGCGGTGCTCGATGCATGCGATGCGATATATGTCCGTAGTCCCATATAGCGATTTCGCATTTTTAGAATTTGGTTTGCAAGGGGGTATTCATGATCCTTTTGCGATGTGATATTTCCCAAGGAATAATGCTACTTTATCATAAAACTTAGGCTGTTTTGATTTTTTAAGGGTTTTCTCCTAAGTTTAAGATGGTAAGTTTTATTGAAAAAGGAAATATAAGCACTAGTTGATTTTTTAAATTTTTGAATAAGGGTCCCCACTTATTTAGTATTAATAATAACACCAAATAAGAAGGGGGGGTTGTTGCTGGCCACAAGAATTGGCGATTCACTTGGAAGAACCAGTTATCTCTGTTTTTCTTTTGAATTTTCTAAACTTCCAAAATAGAAAATTTTCCAAGAAATTAAACTTTATTATAGAAAGACAACGTGCATTATTCTTTTACCTATCAATGATACTTTGTTTCTTCTATTTTCAACTTTGATTATTTACTCCCTCAAGCTAGTCGTTGTATCTACATTAGTTATTACTTAGTTTATAAAGATAAAAATAAAGCCTTCTCTATAAATCAGTTATGAATATGCTCATTTGTCATAGGTAGAGCCTCTACTGCCAACATGCGTTTATAGCCTCAACAGGGTTACCTGTTACCCAGCAATGATCCTGTATCCTACCTAGAGAAATTTACAATTTTCAAAGAGAAATCCATATCCACACTTATCTCTTTCATTTTGTTTTTATCCTTAAAGAACAATGTCTTGGTTTGGTAGCCAATTTATGACACAATCATTCACTGATTTATAACTTTGTTGAACAAGCTGGCTTGTGATGAGACCCCTTGTCTTTTGATTGCAACAATCTTGAGTCATTGCCCTATTGTGGTATGCAGTATTGGCAAAGTCAGCAAGCTATAATATCTATGATCATGATAAGTCGGCTCGTGATGAGACCTCTTATTCTTTAAGTTAAAGTGTATCATTGGATCATTCCCTGAATGTTGTAGCTTCCTAGGTGGGGAGGAAGTCATTGTTTCCTTAAGATGGCTCTGGACGACAATAATAGAGTTTTTTTGAAAGAGATTTTCTACAAAGAATCTTCATTTTATTATTGATACCTTCCATTGGACTGATAAAAACAATTTCTTCACTAAAAGTTGTTTTTTATCAAAATTTATACAGTTGAAACTAGTATCATTTCTAGGCCTAGAACGTTTAACTATATCTTTCAATAATAATGATCAATTTTCTAAAAAGAATTCTATTTATACAAGTGAAAAACAAAATCCAAAAGAGAATTTATGTCTTTTTCATGAATCCCGAATGTAACCATTATAACCGGTTTTATTATGAAACTTAAAACATCTATTCTACAAAACAGAAGAATGATCTCCTATGGAAAATAATTTTTGAGAATCTAACTGTTAACAGGTAAAGAATCTCTTTTTCCTGTTAAATCTTGTTTTTTATCAAAATTTATACAGTTGAAACTAGTATCATTTCTAGGCCTAGAACTTTTAACTATATCTTTCAATAATAATGATCAATTTTCTAAAAAGAATTCTATTTATACAAGTGAAAAACAAAATCCAAAAGAGAATTTATGTCTTTTTCATGAATCCCGAATGTAACCATTATAACCGGTTTTATTATGAAACTTAAAACATCTATTCTACAAAACAGAAGAATGATCTCCTATGGAAAATAATTTTTGAGAATCTAACTGTTAACAGGTAAAGAATCTCTTTTTCCTGTTAAATCCTGTAACATAATTGTAGATGGACCTATGACTTCTATGATTTGGAAAGGGTCAAGCCACATTCGTTGAAATTTTGTATGTTTCCCTTTTTCCTCATGAGCCTTGTCCCATTTTAAAACTAGATCTCCCATCTGAAAATACTTTCTGGATATCATATTGGAATCAAAAGAGGCTTTTACTAAAGCTTGATGATGAGCGTGAGTTATCTTGGCCTGTTCTCATTGTTCTTTCTGCCCATAAAGCGTATATAAAAGACTTATGCCAATTTTTATGATTTTGGTCAATGGTTCGTTTAATGATTCTCATTAAATTCTTATTTGTAGATTCAGCTAACCCATTCCCTTGTGGGTAATAATTGGCAGAGTATTTGAGTTTGAAACCTCTTTTGAATTCAAATTCGGTCATTACATTACCAGAAAAATATGATGCATTATCAAACATTAAAGTAGAAGGCAACCCAAACCTGGTGATTATGAACTGATCTATGAACTCAATGATATTTTCAGCATTAGCTGTCTTGAGTGGAACTGCTTCTACCCATTTAGTAAAGTAATCTATTGATGTAAGGATATATCTATGCTACTTAGAAAAGTGAGGAACGATCTCACCTATTATTTCCAATCTCCACTGATCGAAAGGCTGCTCAATGTTGATTGGTTGTAGTGGCAAGGATGGTTTCTTTTGTCTCCTAGTAGCGGTTTGACATACTTGACATTTCCTCATGTAGTTATGTGAGTCTTTGAACAATGTGGGCCAGTAATAGCCTGTGTGTAAGATTTTATGAAGGGTAGCGCCTCCAGCGTAGTGTCCGCCTGTTGGCCCATCGTGGAGTTCCTGCAAGACTTTTTCAGCTTCAAATTTCTCAAGACATCTAAGGAGAACAGAATCATAATTTATTCTAAAAAGACCATTATTTACGAGCTGATATTGTTTGGCTTTCAACCTTAAAGCTCTTTTCTTTGCATGATCGAGGTTTGAAGGAGTGTATCCATTCTTTATATAATAAATGATATCAGCGTATAATGACTCAAAATTGTTTAGGCTTACCTCGTACATTTGTATCTTTGTAGATGGAATTTTGGACATCGGCGATGCTCCTGCCAGCATTTTGCAAAAGCCTTGACCTTTTACAATATTTGCTGGTTTGATTTCCACGTCATATTCCTGTAAGGTAGTAACCTAATTGGCTCTTTTCTCACCCACATCTTTCTGTACTAGAAGATTTCTTACTGCTAGAAACTGTACTATGATTTTTGTATGTGTTTTGAGTAGAAAAGGTCTAAAATATTTAATTTCTTTGAAAACAGCATAAGCTTGTTTCTCCACATCTGAATAATTCAACTCAACCCCTTGTAAATTTGAACTAAAAAAAGCAATTGGGGCTTCTGCCTTTTCTTGATTTACTTGAGTGAGTATGGAAACATATGACCTATCAGAGGCAAATGTATATAAAATAAAAGGATCGGAAAAATTTGGAGTTGCTAAAGATGGAGCAT
Source organism: Pinus tabuliformis (assembly GCA_031772625.1). NCBI lineage: Eukaryota > Viridiplantae > Streptophyta > Pinopsida > Pinales > Pinaceae > Pinus > Pinus tabuliformis. The sequence continues at coordinate 873,416,982 of CM062811.1, forward strand.
TAATGATTGCTTGTTTGATCAGATTGAATGCCTCATGTTCATCTTGGCCTCATTTAAATTTTGAGTTCTTTTTAATCATTGCTTGTAAAGGAGACACAATTCTTGAAAAATCTGAAACAAATCTCTTTACGAAATTAATCTGGCCAAGAAAAGATTACATGGCTTTCTTGTTGTGAGGTAGGGGTACTGCGGAACTCTACTTGATTCTGTCAGGATCAATGTGAATTCCAGATTTTGACACTATGAATCCGAGAAGTTTTCCTTCACTTAATGCGAAAAAGGATTTTTTCGGGTTAAGTGAAATTCCATACCTTTGACAACGTTGGAAGATTTGTTTTAAATCTCTAAAATGATTGTTTCATTTCTTGGAATATACAGTTATATCATCCAAATAGATTTCCATTGATTTATTAACTAACCCTTTGAATGCGATGTCCAGGGCTCTCTGAAATGTGGCACCAGCATTAATGAGACTAAATGGCATCTTTTGATATGCATATGTGTCCCATTTAGTTCTAAATGTGGTTTTTAATTTATTATCGGGATGTACCAACACTTGATTGTATCCTGAGAATCCATCCAAGAAGTACATCAATTCTGAGCCCGCAACCGCCTGTAGTATTTGTTCCATGGGAGGTAAAGGAAAATTGTCCTTTTGGTAGGCTTTTTTAAGATTTCGAAAGTCAATACAGATTCTAATGTCTCCGTTTTTCTTTCTAACATGGACCATATTAGAAACCCATTTGGAATGTCAAACGGGAAAAATTATTTTGGCTTTCAATAACTTATTGAGTTTAGATTTGATCTGGTTTTCTAAATTAGGAAGGATCTTTCTAAATTTTTGTTGGATGGGTTTTTCATTGTCTATCATTGGAATAGTATGTTGGATGATAGATGTGTCATATGTTTTGAGTTCATAGTAATTCCAAGCAAAGACACTTTTGTATTGTCTCAAGAGACGGATATACACTAATTTTTCTTCAGGAGCTAGTCCAAGGCCTAGATTGATATTCTGTGGTTTGGTATCAGTTCCTAGATTTACTAATTCATAATTCAAGGTTGAACTTTGGAGTTTTGAATTGGTAGATCTTTTAAACCGATCTTTCAAATCATAAATATCTTCTAACTTGACTACTGACTTAGGTATGGCATTGTTAGTTCTATCTTGTTGCAATTGTTGGTCATGTTGGTCTTTGTCAATTATTTGATTGGTATAGGATCCTTTAGATGTGAGGAAATTCACAATATCAGGATCATCATTGAAAATCCTCCAATGGGTAATGTTATTAGGAATAGATGGTGTAAAAACTAATTCAATTGAAAATTGATCAAGGCTAAAATCTTCTGAAGGAATGAGTTTGGAAGCTACATTGGCTAAGAGGTCTTCACTAGCATTCTGGAGTCTAGGAATTGATGAAATATTAAATGCTATAAAGTGTTCAGTCAGATCTTGGACTAAAGATTGGTAATGTTTTAAATGGACTGATAAACAATGTATAGTATTACGCACCTGTCTGATTACAATTTCAGAATCTCTGAAAACTTGAAGATATTTGACATCTAATCCAATTGCTTTGTACAACCCTTGCACTAAATCCTCGTATTCTGCTGTATTGTTCATGCAATCAAATTCAAGTCTACAAGTTGGCATAGTCTTATCTCCCTTTGGACTTATTAACATGCATCCTGCTCCTGCTCCTTCGTTAGACTTAGAACCATCAAAAAATAATTTCCAAAATAAAGATTTATTTACAGGACTATCTATAAAATTGATACATCTAGAACTATCTGTTTGAGAGAAATTTTCTACTTGAGATAAAACAAAATGTTCTAAGTAAGGTGAAGTATGAGCATTAAAATTTCCTAGGAAAGAATCTACTGAGTAGTTGCCAATGATGTTAGAATTATATGCTACTGGTTCATTTTCTCCCTCGAGTTCTGTTACTATGTATTTCTGATGTCTTTCCCGCTCAACTTTTATCTGATTTGGTTTACCATTGTAAGGGAGCCACATGTGCGACCAGTCAGTTGTAAAGTATCCATGAAGTTTTTCTGACCAATCTCTGCTAAGGATTAAGCCATAAATTTCTGGAATATCAACAACTAAAATATCGATTACTTGACATACTTTTGGGTTGGATGACAACCTTATGGTGACCTGATTTAATTCGCCAATCACTTCGACTTGCAATCGATCTAGCTGAACTATCCACACAATGGATTTCTGTGGTTGAACATTCAATTTTGCACATATTGATCTTGGTAAAATATTTGATGACGCTCCAGAATCCACTAAGCAATTATGCACATTTTTATTGAAAATTTCATAAGTAAGAAGAAATGGGGGAGTATGAGATCTCGATCTTCCTCCAATTAAGGCGATATCGTTTGGATCAACTTTATTCATCGTATTAGTTGGAGGTCTTCCCATGTCAGGGGAAGCTTGAGAGATTACAATGGCTGGTAAAGGTGCAACTGGTATAGCATGAAATTCTTTCAAAAGTACCTTTTGCTGGTGTTTTAACTTGCTCAATTCGAAAAAAGTAATATTGGCCCTATTCTTTATCATGTCTTCTATGATATTATACTCCATTTCATCTGAAACGATCAACGTTTTAGATGGAATTGATGGGTCTATTTGGACAGGGCTGGTTTGAGTCACTTTAGGTGACGTTTTCTTGACTGCGAGTTTATCCTTATTCATTGAGCTTGCGCTCTTTGGCTTAGGTGTAGGTTGAGGAGGATCAAGCTGATTTTTGTAGCGGGTACTAACTGGGGATGCCTCTTGATCCTCTTCATTTGGGAGGATGAAATCCCACATACCTTGCAATTCTACAACTTCTTCTTCATCGGTATGTTCTTCAGTAGCGATCTCCTCTTCTTCTTCTTCGGATTCAGCACTCGTAATAGCATTAGGGGGTTTGGAATCTATCGAAGGGTTTCTTTTAAAAGCTCTGTATGGCTTTTTAGAGGAAGTTTCTGCCACTTGTTTCTTAATGTCGACCATTTCGTTAGACATGGTCTTCAAAACCTTTTGCAATCCTTCTAAATCGAATGGATCTTTCGATTTTTTTTTCTTGGGATCTTCCTTGAAAGACACCTTCTTGGATTTTCATTCTTCTATTGTGTTTTTCTTTTCTAAGGCCATAATATATTTCTCTACTGCTATCGCTTCTTTCATACTTTCAACTAAAGTTGTTTTGTTAGCCCTATCAACAAAGATTGCTATGTTTGATGGTAAAGCAGTAATGTACCATTCACTTTGCACTTCTTTGCTAGGCTGGGAAGCAGCAGGAATTTTATTTAAGATTTTATTGAAACGTAAATTGAAATCTTTGATAGGTTCTTTTGACTCATCCCTAAGGTTAAGCAGGTCATTGATCAATGTTTCCATAGACCTATCATCACCAAACTTAGTCAAGAATTGTTCTTGGAAAATCTCCCAACTAGTAATAGATCCAGATAGTAACGAAAAATACCATGATCTGGCTATTCCTTGCAGAGTATAAGGAAAAAGTTGAACAACAGCATCTTCATTGGTAACTCCATTAAGATTTATGGATAGCATAAATTTATTTGTATGTTCTTCTGCTACAATGCCTGCCTCAGGGTTAAACTTAGGCAACCAATTTTTAGGATGGGCTAGTAACTGACTCAAGGGCACAAGCATTAAGACTTCCCCTTGGTTATTCCATGGAGATTGAGCCATCACTGAACTAATAACAGAGGAAAGTGTAGAAAATGATCCCTGTGGTTGAGAAGATGAGGATATTATGACTCCAGATGACTGAGAAGAAGATGTGGTAGTGCCGATGGGCTGATGGACAATGATCTGAAGTGGAGGGGTGGATGGTTGACTTCACGGTGAAGAGGTTGAGATGGATGATGAAGATGAAAGAGTCTCGCTATCGGACCCTTTAGGAGATTTCCTTGCTCTCTTCCTTGCAGGTAGAGGTAACTCAGTTGGTTGAACACCAAACGTTTCACTCTTTAATCTAGTAAGAGGATGAGCAGGGTTATATTGTGAAGTCACGCTGCCTTGAGATTTATCACATTTCTGAGGAGATATAGAAAATCGCTGAAGTTTGTGAATCAATAATCAACTTCAGGAGGTTCAATAGAAGATTGTTCTAAAATGTCAAGGTTTGTAGCAGCGACTGTTGCTCCAGCAACTTCTGGCTCTAGATTTAAAGACTCTAAATGCAATGGAGAAGTCGGGGGAGAAGGTGAGGGCGATTTACTCTCAGAATGGTATTTAGATTTGGATTTACTTGCCATTCACAGTTCATGGCCCTCCTTCTAGCGCCAAATATGTTGAAGACCCGAAAATCGGGTCTACAAAAAGGGGGATACCCACCGGGTCCAGACCTTGGTTAGCAGCTCCTTTTCTGTTTGGTGTAGTGGGTCTGACTGGGGATATGTGAACATTTTCCCAATTTATGTGTGTGTGTGTGAAGAATTGATATTTCCCTTCTAAAATTTCCTAAGTGAGATGCTCTAATTCTAATAATAATCTAATAACATGCAGATTTTATTCTAACAAACAGAAATATCTAATTCTACACTAACCCGGGGTGTAATCCTTCTGTTATGCGATCTTAAATGATTTAAAATAACAATTGGTAATAAAGATCATTCAACTGCTATGAGAAAAGAATTCAATAAAGATGAACCACTTCGTATAAAAAGTTGGATGAAACAGTTGTGAAAAACATATCACATAATAAGCTATGCATAGATCAAGCATAAACAAATAGCTATCACCGTACAAAAGTGCCCAATGATAACTCAAGCATTCACACATTAATATATAAACAACTAAACTTGAACATCACTTTTAACACAAAAGGCAGAAATAGTTAAGAGATAGAAGTACCATTTATAACTAGTCCTACTCATGAGCTTCAAGTGATAATGATTTATCTCTTCTTAATCCAACATCCACTAAGAGTAGTGAAGTGCAACATCAGTAGTAGATATTAAATGCAGATATCAATAAATCTTGTTCCATTCATTCATCAAAACCTCCTCAGAGGGTACAAAAGTGCATGTTCTAGGGATAAGTTTTTGACAAATTTCAAGACCCTTCTCTAAATGCATGAGAAGGGTTTAAATACTACTTAACTAAACCTAAAAATAACTTATTACAAAAATGTAGGATGCGGTTTAAATGACCATCCTCACTTTGGGAAAAAATAAAACTAAATTAAAACTAAAAATACTAAAATTACTAACTAACTGTGTATCTGATCCTTGAAATCGCACGCATTCAACATCTGTTTGAGAAGAGTTGGTTGGCCGACTTCCGATTTCAGCTGTGAAGAGAAAACATAATCAGTGAGAGCTGGCACCATCTTCTTGGCAGAATTGATGATACACTTGAGAGTCATCCACTAGTTGTGTGGTTTTACAAAGTACATCCAGTAAGAATCCCAATTCAACTTGGTTAACCTTTGGATTGATTCTACCTTTTCTTGAGCCTTCTATCTCCAGTCTGCTTGTAGTTGTTGCGCCTTTGGTAGATACCATTTTGAAAATATTTCTAACAAATACCAGTGGCCTAGGATTCAAGTTTTACTTTCTTACCTCTATCGTTGCTTTCTTGCAAATTCTTGGGCTTGCAGGTGACTGAGAAATTAGAAGCTTTCCTTTTCAAGAAATTTTGCTCAGCGATGCGCGATTAGCGCTAGGCACTAATCATGCATCGGAAACTGCCTCCGTTTGTTGATCCGGGCTTCCTTGGTGTGTTTTTTGCCTTTTGTACTTTTTCTTTCAGCGGATATAAAGCTAAAAATTTGTAAAAATAATGATTTCGTAAGCTATTGATCTTGAGTCTTAAACTATCTGTTTCTAATATCCACATTGTCCAGTGTCCATTTAACCATGTTTGTGTATGGAATAATTTTGGGCCTCGCCGCTATTTGGTGTAAGAACGAACAAGATAGATCTGTAAGAGATGCTTCGGAGGAACTATGTGAGCCTGCAGTAGCCTCAACCTCCATTACTCTGGGATTCTCTTCCTCAAGTAGATTGCACATGCCTTCCCAGGTAGCAATACCAGCTTGGGGCTTTACCTCTTTTTCCCATAGTATCCTGCGTACTGCTTTGTATCATTCTCTATTTTTTGTTCCTGTAATTTACAAGTGAAGTGAGAATAATGATAAGGAAGGGTGATGGGAAAGCTTTAAATGCTGAAGAGATATAAAATACACCACCTTACATGAAATGATTTTTTTATAAGCACAAAACCCTATTCCATTAATTACTGGAAACTAACTCATTAATTGGCATTAAAGCGCATAACCAAGTCTCGGTTTATGGAAACTACTTTTTTGAACAACAAGCCCAAAAGATCTGCGATTTTGTGATTTACTTCACAATATTGCAGATCGCAATATCACAGAATCACGACATCGCTTGCTTGCTATATTGCAAACTTACAATATCACAATATCGCATAATCGTGTTATCGCATTGCCGCTTTTATCGTAATATTGTAGAATTGCTCTATCGCAATATTGCAGAATTGCTCTATCGCAATATCGCAATATCATGATATCACGGGAGCATGGCATATGACAATTTTTGTTAATCTGTTTCTTGCGATGTGCACCATCGCATATCGGCAGTTTTAAAGTTTTTCAATGGAAGCGGTGCTCGATGCATGCGATGCGATATATGTTCGTAGTCCCATATCGTGATTTCACATTTTTAGAATTTGGTTTGCAAGGGGGTATTCATGATCCTTTTGCGATGCGATATTTCCCAAGGAATAATGCTACTTTATCATAAAACTTAGGTTTTCTTAAATTTTTAAGGGTTTTCTCCTAAGTTTAAGATGGTAAGTTTTATTGAAAGAGGAAATATAAGCACTAGTTGATTTTTTAAATTTTTGACTAAGGGTCCCCACTTATTTAGTATTAGTAATAACACCAAATAAGAAGGGGGGTTGTTGTTGGCCACAATAGGATCATAAGGCCAAGGAGGAAGGGTAGACCATGATGGATGAGCGGAAGGGTACCAAGGATGAAAAGGTGTAGTATGATTTGAATTATAGAGAGGACAATGTCCACCTTGCATGCCTTAGTGATATGGTCGAGGTCTTGGTGGCTTCCTTTAGTTAATGAGACACAACTATTTTGACCCACTCCTACTCCTCCCTGGTATACATCTTTTAGGCCTGACAGAGATGGAAATTTGTCTATTGCATGATTCTCTTCACATACTAGGGAGAATTCCATAACATTCAGTGCGCATTCATTCCTATGATGTCTTTTAGTACATCCATGGTAGAAAATAGCTAGTGCCCTTTCTACTTCCTCTTGTTTCCTTTTGATTTGCACAGTATCCATTTGCAAGAAAAGGTGTGCAACATTTCACTCTTAAAATCCTCCAACATATTCCCTATTTCATGCTTGATGGATGTTGTGGAGGAAGAGGAACTGGCCAAGTTTTAGCTAGACCTACCCTTCTTCCTAGCATCCCTAGAATCATTCTCGAATACAATTTCGATGTGATCATAAGGAAATTGGTAGATGTCTCCTCTAGATAGCATGTTGAGGGTTTCCATTACATCTTCCCTAATCCATAAGAGAAGATCTAACTTGAGTGATTCAACATCAAAGGTACAGTTGGCCCTCCTATAATTGAGTTGAAACCTTTCCTCATAGTCTTCCACAGATTTATTAGGTCCAAGGGCCATCCTAAATATTTCCTCCTTTGTTTTTTTGGACCTACATTAATACTCATATTTATCATCGATTTTTTTTTGCATTTGAGCCTTGGTAATGATGTTGCCTCCAGGTAGACTCATAAACCACCGGAAGGCTCCATCTTTGAGGGTAGAAGGAAACATATTCAACTTCTAATCATTAGAGGCATAGTCACAAGTCCTACAAAAAAATAAAAAATAAAACATGAAGCTGTCAGGATATTCAGAGGTTATGACATGGAAATGTGGAAGGGGAGCAGGGCTTACTTTTTTCATTCTAGGCTCTCCATTGGTTTCTCTGATACAAAAGAACTCATTGTTATAGTTTTCTGACATAGATTAGGTAGGTGATATGGGTTCTTCTTATTTCCCAATAAGTTCTTCAAAAATTTCAGGTCTCTTACCTATAGGGTCTTCTAACTCTCTTGTAGTCAGAGAGGGAAGTTCACACTCACCTAAGAAGAATGAAAGTTGATCGCTTGAGGGTGTGGATATTTTTGGAAAGAGTTTTCCTTAATTATCCCTACTCCTACGAGGCATGAAAGAACAAATTGTTTGAAGTTTTCACTTTTTCAAATTAATAAGACTGATATAAAACATAAAACCAATTCCCAAGAAGAAATAACACCTACTTAGACACATCCCCGCTAATGGCGCCACAATGTGGCAAGCCCTAGTATTGCCCCATGAGTGTTACAACTCTTAGGGGATCCTCAACTCAAATGATCAACCTGTGGTTCATGCAAACATAGAGGTGACAATACTATATGCACAATATGTTAGATTCTACTCATGCCAGCCTTAGTCATGACATCAGATCAATTTGTTCAAAGACCATTCCTCCAATTCAACTATAGTGAAAGCACAATTTAAAAGTTATTCTTAACTATGAAAATGAAAATTTCATTTGTTAAACTTGTAGATGCTAACAAAAGTTACATGGAAGATAAATAGATAATCTACCTATAGAGGCCAAGCTACTCTATCTTTCATAATTCATCAAATCAGTAACGTATTCTCATGTATCATTGATCTACTTCACATCTTCTTGGAAATCAAAAATCTAACTTGTATCATGCTTATGAATGAAAAAGACTAATTCTACTATATTTTGTAGTGAGTAAAAGAGGTGGATGGAGTGGTCTAAGAGCTTCTCTTGATCATCATATCACAACTTGGGGTTATTATTTATCTTGATTGAGCTAAGGTTGATGTGGGTAGAAATATAGTTGGAGGAAAGTGGTGCTACAGGCTGGCTATAGGGGGGGTTCCAAGTGCCTTTTTAGGGTGGAGATGGTGTCTAAAGGCATGAAGAGGTGTATGAAGGTAGGAGGGAGTGAATAAAGGTTAGGTAAGTCTCCTAGCCAAGCCTAGGACATCTTAGGGGTATCTCTTGCACCAAGATAAATTCCCACGATGTCCTTAATTGTCTAAACAGGGTGACTGTGGAAACATAGTTTTGGGAGAAAAATTGATGGGTGGAAGAAGAAGATAGAGAAGTACAACTGCATGTGAAATAGGTGTCATCTCATGTAGATCAAAACAACCATGCAACTAGCCACATGCATGCATCAATTGATCATTAACATAGTGATATAAACTATGATGGAAAATATTGGTTGAATTTGAATAACTCATATTCTATGCCACAACAATATTCTAATCGCCAAACCAACTCCTACGTTGTAGAAAGTAAATATGAAGATGGAAAAATAACATCTATTTGTTTCTAGGAAAAAAAAAAAAATTTAGACTGAGATTGTAAGTCTTTCCAACCATTCTCCCACAAGAGAGGTGATATGGAATTCTACAATCACATGTTTTTATAGCTTAACATATATTGCAATGAAACAAAGACATGAAATGCCTTAAAATGAGAAAAAGACAATAATACAAAAGAGGGACCAAAGTCTATGGGATGGGTCCAAACCCAAGGGTTTCAGGCCTCTAAAAATATCTCAGATACAACTTAATAACAAAGTTCTCATTATCAAAAAATAGTAGTCTCATACATCACATGAAAGTTAACAATGACAATGTCAAGCCCTGGGCTCAATAACTACTCTAAGCTAAATCAAAAATTCAAATCCTAATGAGCCTTCTAGCTCTTTTATTTATAAAATAGGTTAGCTAATACGATCTCCCTTGAAAATAGGAGTGATTCCCTCCTTGATCTCAAAAAATGTTGATCGTGACCTCCTTGAGCTTCTCATGCTCTTGGAGTTACTCGAATCTCATTGAATTTGAGCTTGTGAGTGAGGATTTAGTGATCTCAAGTAGATTTATATAGTTAAGGAGGTGGACACGCCTCCCTAGATTCCCTCTTGGTTGTCTTGATTAGGACCTTGCATAGTAAATGGCTCAAAAATGCTTCCTTTTCCTACAATTTAATCCCATTAGGCCACATACTATGAAAAACACCTTTTACTCCTCTTACTAAGCATATTATAACAAAAAATGTGAATTAAATGTGAGAAAATGATAGTTTTAAGGTTGTAGGATAGCATAATGAAATTTAAGATATACCTATTGATGGGACTCATCACCATGGTTGGTCAAAATTGTTATATAGGCTGAATGAACTTGGCAGTGTTTGAACCCTCGACCTACCATGTACCAACTTCATGCCCAACCATCACACCATCACACAAGTTCTTAACCCATATACGACATGGGTTATATTTATTGTCATCTTACTTGTGTGTTTGGGACGAGGTGACAGGTGGTGGCCCTGACCCCTAGTCATGTTATCACTATATGTCCACGAAGCAGGGCGAAAGGGAGTGGGGTTGGCCACTTGGCCGTGGCCCCTGGCCACTGGTCATGTTATCACTGTATGTCCATGGTGCAAGGTGGAAGGGAGTGGGGTTGGGAACTTGGCCCTGGACGTGAGCCACGTTAATCACCCATAGGATTAGGAAGAGTGCTTGGCAGAGAGGGTGGGGTTGTGAGCCCTATCCCATGGTCTCATCAGCACACATATGACTAGAGTGGGAGTTATGGTGGAGAGCATGGGCGGATAAGCCCTAAACCTAGGTTCTTAGTGGCTTTTGTGACTGTTACCCAGGAGGTCGAATGTCGAGAGCGAGTGGTTAGCCCAGACCCCCAACCACATCAACACCATTGACATTATCCTTGGATGAGTGGAGGCCAAAGCAAGTGGGGGCGGGAAGTTGGCCCCAGCCCTCTACCATATGGTGCCAAGTGACCTAATTTTTGTGCATAAGGGTTATTGGAAAATTTAATGAGGCAACATTTTTTCCTTTCTACAACAGGAATCTCGTCACTCCTAGGAAAAATTGTTGTAGAATGGACTACGTAAAAACATGAAATCGTCGGGCAGTTAGCAGGTTTCGCGAATTTGTAGGACAAATAGTAGAGCATGGCTTGGAGAAACATATATTTCTCAATTTTTAACATTGTTTAGCTCAAGAAGAGCCTATATGGGGGTTCTTAAGCATCCTGGAATGAATGGTAGCCTTAGTTTTTTGATTTGAGGACTTTATGACAGAATTTTGTAGAATCAATCTTTTTAGTACTAGAGGCAGAGACATTTTTTAAGAAGTATTGAGGCAGATTTGAGCATGGAGAGAGCCTAGTTAGAGGTTTTTCACCCTTCTACTTTCATCTGCAACAACTTTTAATTTAGTAGAGAATATACTTTCAATATTTTCTCAATGTGTTAAGGATATAAGCCCTTCTCAACTCTTCATTTGAAGGAGTTGCATGTTTATGATTTTGATTTTAGGTGGAGTACAAGGACCTAATGTGTGAAATTCCTTTTTATGTTAACATTTTCATGACTTGTTGTAGGGAGTCATCTTTTTGAGTGAGAATTATTTTTAGGAGAATGTCTCTTTGTAGGAGTAACAAGCTACCCTACTGTTAACAAGTTGTATGTACTCATTTTTTACTAAAATCAATATATGGTATAGTTGTTGGAGAAGGCCTGAAGATGTAGCCTAAGAGGGGTGAAATATGTCATCAAATGATAGTTTCTTCTCTTCATGTTTAACATCTCGAGTTGCATGTGAATTTGTTTCTCTTTTAAGTTCATATTGAAACTTAACTCACCATCTTGAAGAGGTTGTGAAACTAAATTTTCCTTTAAATAGACATTTTGTTATCTTGCAAAGTGTGAGAGGATGGTCGACTTTTGACAAGAGGATATTTCCTCCATTTTCAGATCAAGTGGTATTAGAGCGAGTTCTGTCAAAGTTGAAAGTATGGGAAAGAAACTAAAGCATGAAATACTCCAAGAGTTATAGGATATTAATCTATCTCTTCGAATGGAGAATATTAATCTAAGGAGATTGCTTGAAATTACAGAGGAGGAGAAAAGGAAATTGTGCCTACAGTTGCAACATATAGTGGAGGAATAGATTAATGAGAGTTCCATCTCGTAAGCAAAAAATAATCCCTCTAAGATGAAGCCAATTTGTGGGCATGGGTCATACACAAGATATGGACCCTATGTTGAGAAATATGCTTGTGAGTTTTGTGACTTGGTAAAAGTGGTTGGATTGAGCGAGAATCCACTTCATCCACATCGAAAATTGAAAAGATGAGAGATAGGTCGAAGGAGGTAATTTTCATTTGTAGTTCTACTCCTCCATATAATGTTCATCACAAATATTGTCTAAGCTTTGATAAGCATACTAAAGTTATTGGTATGAAGCTTTTAACCTGAATGGGTTATGAAGGAAGAGGCCTCAAAGTCAATGGCTAAGGTATCAATAATCCTATCAAGGTGAAGGAATGACCACGATATGAAGGAGTGACTTATGATCATGGACAAATTGGAGAGTGATATAAAATTGTTGAGGAAATTAAATCATCAAGTGACAATATGTCACAACATGATGGTGGTGATAATGACAAATTGTCTCCAAAGGGAGATGAATTCTCTAAAGGACATGTAGAGTCCAGTCATTCTTGTTAAAGTCACAACCCAAAGGATAGGTATAAGTGTCATGGGGATTTTATAAATGTTGGTGATTTTGATTATTTATTGGAAAGCTTTCCTTGCACATTTTGTGATACAACTGACCATTGTGTGGTTGATTGTGAGAAACATAAGGAAATGGTCAAAAGAATGGATTAAATCTTCGGGACAAAGAATGAGGAATCTCTCCCTATTATGAAGAATCCCTTATCAATGGGCAAGAAAAAGTATATTTGTACACATTATAGCATAAATGGGCACCAAATTAAAAAGTGTTGGAAACTCCATCCGAAACTTAGTCCTAAGAAGGACAAAGAGGTCATGCAATCCCTTACAAGGAAAGTAATAGGTGGAAAAGTGGAAATTGATGTAGTTCTTAAATTAGCCTTAAAAGTAGAGTGAGTGAAGAAAGATAACCCATAAGAGTGGATAGGCAAAGAATGGGTAGACTATTTTGTACAAATTGCTTGCTTTGTAAAATTGTAAATACTTGTCGTATATTCCCATTTGGGTACCTTGTAAAGTGAAGTTACATACATTAACTGATTTGAAACAAGTGTGTTTTCATTTGCATGTTATGTAATCTTGGCTTAATGATAATTAAACTTGAATGGGACTTTTGGGATGATCATTTTTATTTCATCTAATATGCCTACAGTTATGTCAAGCACTCACTTACACAAGTGTTTCAATATAAAGCTTGTTTGTGAATTTAATCTTTGGTAAACATTGTGCAGAAGATGACCATGATAATGTGGACAAAGTAAAGCATGTAATTGAACAAATGAAACTAGTGTATCTAAGAATACAAGTGTAGCTTGAGGATAGCAAAGCAAAGTATGAATCAGTGCATGGCAAGTAATGAGTTGCTTATGATTTTCAGTTGTAAAATTTATCTGGATCTCTTCAACTACCAAAATTATCCAAGATATTTTACTTTTTTGATGTTAGTAGAATTTCATATGAAAGAGTATGAAAATCCATATGTGCACGACATAAAGAATATAAAACATAATAAAAATCATCAAATCACAAGACACAAACACATTGATAACAAAGTTCACCCAGTGTGGGTTACGTCTCCCGGCGCTAGTGTCAAGAAGGGGGAGGATGCTTCATTAAATGTTGCAAATGATGATGATGGACATGGTATCTTCTTTGCCAATACAAGGATGAATAACCTCAACTAGAGTGGCATGTATCTCCATGAGACATTTTGAGGAACTCTTAGTCATATGGGAAAACTCCCTCTACAAGAGTGGCATGTTTCTCCATGAGATGTTATCCCTATAGGAACTCTCACTCAAATGGGTCTTCCTTCATCATGAAAAGATAATAAATTCTCACATGATGTGGAATAAAACTATCCCTCAACATAATAGTAATTAGGGATCTCGACAAAAAAACATCATCTTAGCAAATCAGAAGAAAAGCACGACATAACTGCATCATATGCCTCCACTTTCGGCGATGGACAAAATATCCAAAGCTCAACTGTTGAAACAAACACCACCACTAAATTTGTGGAGTGAAATTGTGTCAAACTACTACAAACTTTTCCCCTTTTTGACACTGTCAAATTTTGGACCCTCGGAATCTTGAAGATTCCCACAAAGGTTCCTTCCTGACGATAGATGAAAAATTTGTTGCTTGGATGAAGGCTTTGAGCACACCACTACACTTCTTGTGAAATTCTGTGAAAAATAATTTAAAGTTAGCATCATTATGCCTTGGTAAAAAATTAGCCTCGAAGGAAATATTTTAGATTCCACAAGGTTCTCCAAAGATTCCTTGTTGCTAGAAACTTGAATATTTGCTGCTCAAATGGAAATTCTAACTACACGGTTGGACTCCTGGTGAGAAAACCTACAAAAAATATTGTCAACTTGTCAAATTTATACACTGGTACCTATGGCCCTCTAAGAGAATCCTCTTGGCATTAATTGATTCTCCTCACGCATGGTTCCACTTCTCCTCGGTAAGGTTTTGTCGCTCCTCCACTAGCATCTATTGGTCAAATGGGAAAATGGACGAGTTTATATATAAAATCCTAGAGTATACAATACATAGAGGTCATTTGGCCCATTGACAAAGTTCTAGATTAGATGGGAGTCAGGTCAGGTTCAAATACCTCCTCCTCCAATTTTAAGCCCTAGGGATATGACAGTTTAACATATATATATTTTGGCATAACCATTTTTAATTGGTGTTGGTGGTTAACATTTTTACATCTATTTTGATGGCAAATGACATGGTTTTGTAACAGTTAATGCTTCAAATAACATGCAAGCATGGTTATGGTATGCAATGCTGGCGGTTAAAGGTTGGAGGTCATATATTGTGGATTGTTGGCTTCGCGCTGACAGTTTACATTGCATCTGGTGGTTACATAACTGCCTATTTGGGGCCAACCCACATGGGTCAGGCAGGTTCAAACCTTGTTGTTGTGAATGCAATCCCCCTTCATGGACATAAGTGATCTCTCCAGCTCAATAAGTGGGTATAACAACAAATTGAACAAAGTAATGCACAATTTCCTATCTTAGGTTTAAAAATGAAGAGAGAGAGATAAGCCTACCTCTCTTTGATGCTAATTTCTAAATGCTTTGATGATGACTTTGGTCCCTTAGCTTCTAGGCTCACTCCTTGCTATTCCTTACATTTGAACACCTATAAGAGATATGAAAAGAAAATAAGAGATACAAGATCGTATGTAGATATATGAAACCTAAACAATTTGACACATCAAGGAGTATCGAGCTAAATGCATAAATATTTAGAGATTTATGGAAAGTGAACATGAGATGTATATAATAAATAAAAAATGGAAGCATACAACCATTTCCTTGATGTTGGAGACCTCCTTTTGGGTGGAATTCCAAGTCCAAGCCAAGATTCTTCAAGCACTCCTTCTCGAAGTTAGATGGGTAGCATTTGGGAATAATCTTAGCATAGCAATGCAAGAAATCACTGACCAACTACTTGGGGATGGAGGGGATTGATCTATAGGAAGGGAGAGGGAGTTAGGGATCCACAAGAGGGAGGAAGGTTCACATCTCAAGTGGAAGGCCCTTAAAGGTACGATCAAGAGCTCCAAATGGGAGAGCTCAACCATATCTCTACCAAACAACATCCAGCTCATTGTTCTCGAAGTTTCTAGCATACAGAGCTTCTCCTCCATTTTGGGAAAACTCGTGAGAAGAGGTTCAACACAAGATTTCATATTAAAAACCGTGCTAGAAGTTCTATGTCAAAGAACTGCAACCTTCCATCAACACTGGCAAGTAGTGGAGTAAAGAGTGTTGGCCTTGAAATTTAGGGTTTCAATCAACCTTATCCAGAATTATTAGGGAAAATTTTCTTCCATTCCTTAGGGATGTTTTAGTATGTGTTTCATGATGATTACACTTCAAAGTTGTCAACATTTTCAGACTTCGGGATTTGGAACAAGAAGTGAACATGAAGTGTGGCAAAATATTGTGTAATAGTTGAACCCTAAAGCATGAAGGTAGAATAAGGAGTGATGGGTGAAATTATTTACAAGTCAAGGTAAGGATTGGAAAAACACCGTCAGGAGACCTGTAAATCAAGCATATACATATACATATCTGATATATTTGATATAAACATGCCTAGTGATACATCTCTGAATGGGAATCTAATAATACATGAATCCACAACATGGACACAACCATCCAAATAAAAGGGATCATGTTCATGGTTCCAAAGAATGGACATAGCCATATGAATAAAAAGGATCATATATATGGACCCACGGTATTGTGGGATCCATCCGTATAGAGGGAAACATTTCTACAATCATGAACAAATCATAACTCCATGCAACCTGGATTATATCAAATTGAATCTAGGGTCTTGAGCTTCATCTCGATCATATCAATGTATGAATTCTAGCATGTGAATAGATGTGTCATAGTCGAAGATGATTGAAAACCACCTGATTACCAGTTAATGATGTAAATCGTTAATAGACGAGAGAAAAACCACAAATAATTCCAATGGTTCTCAAGGTACAATAACACAATCCATGAGTGTGAATAATGAATCTAAAGTCGAACACCCATAGAATCATTCAATCAAAGGCCAACGATGTGAACCTGTCATCAAATAATATGAACTTTCCATTGAAGCGTGCAAGCTCCAAGGTACCAGAAGGTAGTTTCTAGATCATCTTCCTGGATAATGAGCTGAAGTCAATAGGAAGTGATTCATGAAAGGAGGGCCATAATTTATCCCACATCATCAACACAAAATGAAAGATGTAGTAGAGTAGAGAAGTCTAATTCATGATTGTGGTAGAAAGGTAAAAAACTATATAACTGCTAAAAGACTAAAGATGGGACTTCTCTTGTACATATTGGCGAAATGATTCTAGAGTTTGGCAGCAAGGGACTCAATGTAGGATCAAAGGTCATAATGACAATGAAGTATAATCATATGAGAGGAAAAATGGATTTCCCAAACCCAGGAAGGCAAGTGATGAAGTGAGGATAACCCAAACCCAACATGTTATGAAACTAGCTCACAAAAAGATAGAAAAGATAGATCAATGCCTTAGAAATAAGCCTCTTCGATGGGGAAACCTCCTTTAAATTACACAAATGAACAATTCTTAGATGATAGAAATGACAAGATCTCCTTTCTATATATAGGAGTCTAAGGGGTCATAATATAATCAGAACCAAAATAATAATAATAATGTACAGGCACAATAATAACAATAGTGGGCTTCTATGGGGCACAATAATAACAATATGGGGACTACATGGGCACAACAATATAATAAGGGGGTTTTACTAATAACAATAAGGAGTTACACTAGTAGTATAGGGACCTAACACGCCCCTCTCCTTCAAAAAGTCTTGTCCTTAACGCTTGAGTAGTTCTTGATGCTTCTGTATAAAATTATTGTCCTCCCATGTGTAATCTTCAGCAGGTAAGTTCTTCCCCTTGATGAGATACTCTGAAATTGATTGATTTGGTAGTTGTCAGGTTCCACTTTCTATGAATACTCCAGGTTAAAATATGATTTTTCTTTCCTCCTCAAGTTCTGGCAATATTGTTTGAACTGGTACATTCTGCAACTTTTGAATGAGTGGCCACACTTCTTCGTCCTTCTTCCATTCATCTCTTGCTTCGTTTATCCAATCTGGTTGGATAATAGAAATAGCACAAAACAATGTTTTCACATCCTCATCCTTTCTTGAGAGTGCATATGAAACAACATTTTTCTTCCCTTTTTTGTAGATGATTTCAAAGTCATAACCCAACATATTTGTGACCCATTTTTTCTGTTCTTCTAAAGATAATCTTTGTTTTAAAAATTATTTAAGACTATCATGATCCATTTTTACCTTGAAGTGTCTTCCCATTAGGTAAGGTTTCCATTTCTTAAGTGCATGTAATATTGCCAACATTTGCTTCTCATAAATAGCTTACTTGAGATGTAGCTATAAAAATACCCAATTGCCTACATCAAAACTTCTTTCACTGCGATGTTGATTTGCCTGTTGTTTCATTTGATTCTACACCAAAGTGGCATTATCCTTTAAAAGTTGGAGAACTTGTTGTTGATGCTCGATGTGATCTTTCACGGCTTGAATCTTGTTCTTCTTGATATGTCCGTCTATGTTGAGTGTTTGAGGGGTGGTAATTTCTTCCAATGCATTATAAGATATGGTCGGATTCATTTCTTGATGCTCGATGTGATCTTTCACTTCTTGAACTTTTTCTTCTTGATATGTCCTTCTATCTTGATAGTTTGAGCAGTGGTAATTTTGGCCAACGCAATACAAGATATGGTCGGATTCATTTCTTCTTTCTTGATGTGATCTTTCACTTCTCGAACCTTTTCCTTCTTGATATGTCCTTCTATCTTGAGATTTTGAGGAGTGGTAATTCTTGCCAATGCTTTACAAGATATGGTTGCATTCATTTCTTTTTTCTCTCGGGTTGGTTCCTAGTGTATATCCTCTTCTATTGATGTTTCTTGATCCTTTTATTCATCCTCTTCATAACCAATGTAAAATAATTTCTTCCTAGCACACTTATGACCTTTAGTGTATTTCTTATCACAATTGTAACAAAGCCCTTTTCCTCTTTTTTTCTTCCAATTGTTGTGGTGTAAACCTTGTAGGTTGTGGGAGGGTAGGAGAAAAAACACTTCCATAATTATAGTCGTGAGTGGTGGGATTCCTTGTTTCCATAATTTATCTTTCAATTTTTCTTGCCAGCCTGAATACCTTCTCCAATGGATCAGGTTCCCAAAGACGAAACTCATGTTGAAAGTTATCCTTTAAAGTCCCTATGAAGACATAAATCCTTTGTCTTCTATGGAATATCCTTTACCATTATATTCAATTTTTGAAAGTCCTCAATGTGCTCTACCATTAAACCCTTTTGTTTGAGATTTATCAACTGGCTAAAGAAGGTCTTTCTACTTGTATCCTCATAATGTGCTATCATTTCCTCTGTGAAAATTGACCATGTGACAAGTGGTTTAAGAGAACAAAGCCCATTATATCATAAAAATTGATTCGGTGCTAAATATAAAGATGACATGTGTACCTTTTGTAATAGTTTCACCTCATGTAGATCAAAATATTGCTCCATCTGTAGTATCCAATTTACCGGATCTTTGCCATCAAGCTTCCTCATATCCCTTTTTCTAGATTTTAGGATCCCAATCTTGAAATGACTATAACAATGGAATTTATGATCCCCAAGGTCTGAAATTGTGAGTTGCAGTAGCCCTCTGCATCCTCTTTCCAATGTCATTAGACTGATCGAAATTGGATTCTCTAAGAAAGAGTTATGCCAAATCCCCCAAGATGACATGATTATATACTTTTTAAGTAGAGAAAACTTGTACGGAGTTCCACATATTATTGTTTCTACCTTTGGACCTGAAAACAATACACAGAATAGTACAATCCATCCTATTTCTATAGCTTATTATGAAATTTCAATATGATGCTAAGAGAGAAAGTTATGATGATTTTTTCGAGGTCACCTATTTGGGAGGTAATTCAAGAGCCTGCAGAAACCCTAAATTTCTTGGACTGTATCTCCACAAATATAGCGAAACAAGATCTGAAATTTTGATTAAAGCTTCACCATGGTTTCGTCTCAACGCGTTTTAGTTTCAGAGTCTAAAACTTTGTAGAAACTAAATTATAGTGAAAATTCCACGATGGCCTATTTGAGATGGAATTTTGGAGCTTGTAAAAACCCTAAATTCCTCAGATCATATCTCCAAAAATATAGCGAGACAAGAGATGAAATTCAGGGCCATGGTTTGGAATGATTTCGGCTCACATGGGTTTTTTTTTAACTTGTGAAACGTTGTAGAAAAAATGGTTATAGAGAAAATTCCACGATGTCCTGTTTAGAGCAGCGAAACCCTAGAATCCAAAGCTCTAATACCAAATGTTATGAAACCAGCTCACAAAAAGATAGAAAATATAGATCAATGCCTTAGAAATAAGCCTCTCAAGGGGGAAACCTCCTTTACATTACACAAATGAACAATTCTTAGATGATATAAATGACAAGACCTCCTTTCTATATATAGGAGTATAAGGGATCATAATATAACTAGAGCCGACATAACAATAATAATGTAAGGGAACAATAATAACAATAGTGGGCTTCTATGGGGCAGAATAATAACAATATTAGGACTACATGGGCACAAAAATATAATAAGGGGGTTTTACTAATTAGAATAAGGGATTACACTAGTAGTATTGGGACCTAACACGAGAAGAGCAACATATAAGTTTCATGTTCAAGAGTGACATGCTGCCTTTACAAAAAATACAAGAGTTGTTCACTTTCAATTTTCTGCCGCTATTTCTAGCGAGTACCTCTATATTTTATCACAGGCTTGAAGAGGATATGATATGCTTGTCGTATAATTTCATCCTTTGGATGGATCCATCCTTGTAATTTTAATGAGACCTAGGAAGGAGTAACTCGGTCTCGTCATTGTGACAAGTCTTGCATCGTTTAAGTTTTACAAGTCTGATGGAGGGGTAACTCGATGTTTTTTTCATGTTTAGAGAGTTTGAAAAGGAGGAAAAAATGAAACTCCAAATTTCCCTTTTCGTAGATACTCTCTTGAATCTTAAAAGGTAGAAAATAATATTCAAGATAACCTCTTAGCCATGTTTGACTAAGGTATTCCTTTTTCGTAGCTAGTTTCTCTCCCTCCAGAAAAGGGTTAATCTTATACTAAATAGATGTATTTTCATTTACTTTTACGTTTTCGAAAAGACAAGTGCTTGACAATCTTTTCATATTCTTAGAGTCTGAAAAGAGCTAAAAGAGGACTCCTCCTAGAGGAACGAGTGTTATGAAAGGATAAAAACTGGTTCTAGTGACGATGGAACTGCTCAAAACACATCAAGGTCAAAAATATGGCTAGTAATACCACTCATTGTAGATGTTCCCCGGGTAAGGGTAAAACAACCATGTGAAAGGGTATGATTGGCCAAAGAGATGGTGACAATGGAAAGGAAAATCCAAGGCTCATCTAGCAAAAATAGGGTGAAAAAAATGGGAATCATGAGAGGTAAAGTGGGAATGGTTTCATTTTT
The DNA here is from genome assembly GCA_031772625.1 of Pinus tabuliformis. Classification (NCBI taxonomy): domain Eukaryota; kingdom Viridiplantae; phylum Streptophyta; class Pinopsida; order Pinales; family Pinaceae; genus Pinus; species Pinus tabuliformis. Next base: position 873,438,259 of record CM062811.1, read on the forward strand.
ACATAAGCTTGAAGCATGGAAAATTATGCTTGAGGCTTTGGTTTCACATTTACACAATCTTGAAATGGAAACAAACTATGCTTGTGTTTGGTTTCATTTTTAAACCACCTTGAAATAACGATAAACTATGCTTGAGATGAATTTGCATGCCCCCAACATAATGACTCAATTCGAGGTACATTCTTTTGTGAAGATAAATTCCCAGTGGAGTCACCATTTTGTTGTGAAGATAAATCCCCTTTCCGAATAAAGGCAATCCCTCTAGCCCAATGAGTGGGTCTAAAAACAAACTGAACATACTAATGTAGACTTTCCTATCTTATGTTTAAAAATGAAGAGAGATAGAGAAGCCTACCTCACTCTGATGCTAAATACTCAATCCTTTGATGATGACTTTGATCCCTTAGCTTCTAGGCTCACTCCTTACTATTCCTTGTGTCCAAATACCTCTAAGAGAGATAAAAAAACAACAAGATATACAAGATCATACATAGTATATATCGAATATAAACTACTTGACAGATCAAGGAGTATCAAGCTAAATGCATAAATATTTAGACATTTATGGAAAGTGAACATTAGATGTATATATTAATGAATAAAAAGGGAAGCATACAACCATTGCCTTGATGTTGGAAACCTCCTTTTGGGTGGAATTCCACGTCCAACCCAAGACTCTTCAATAAATTTGTTGACAGTGATGGACGTGCCAACATGTCAAAGGGATCTCCCCAGTAAGAAGTCCCAATTAGACCTTAGACCATTTGGTGCAGGAGTCCCAACAAGGGGTTGTATAGTAATGCCTTGACCGTGATTTATCATAGAGGCAAGTAAGATAACTCTGCTGGTAGCAAGGATGTGACTGTTGTTGTGAGTCAAGGAAGGTGCATGAGAGGTTCTTAACACATGTGGGTTGAGATGAGTGCACCCCTTGGAAACCTGTAATAGTACTCGGATGGGAAGGGAAGACATAAGTGAAGATGCAGCAAAAGCTGGAAAGAAAGTTAGTTGGCAATCCAAAGTGATGGTTAAACCAATCAACACATTTCAAAAAGATTCATACATGCATACAGAACAGTCCATACATGCATGCGTAGGAAAGAAAATACATATGCCATTTAGAGTAAACAAGACAACTGGAATACAATACAACATATGCATGAAACATGTTGTCTCTTATTGTATAAAGAAGTGTAAGTTTTAGTCATAAAATACATCCATGTACACCCACTAACCCCAACAGTTGAATGTTACAGCCACATCCGCCTGCTCCTCCAAAGAGATGTACTATCTCCGTGCAATGGAGAAGCCAAGGCACATTACAATATTGTCCATGCTCTCTCCAAGATAGTCTTATCATATGCTTAGCTGACCAAAATCCTATACAATGAGTTATGAGGGACTATTTGTAGAAAACGGTTGGGTGACCCTTGACATTCCCCTTTGTGACAATTCATCTACCCTCATGATTCTTCATCTACTCTATGCCTGTACATCCAACTATTGACACTTGACTTACACTTGACATGACGTTACGTTACAATGCACATGTATTCATGTGAGATAACATGGTTTGAGCAAGCCATGAAAGACATCACTAACACTCATCCATTGTGATGAGACCAACTCTTTGACATGCTTGTGATGGCAAAGGTGGTGAGTTGTTGCCAAGCTTGGTCATCCGTGATGGTGTCCATGCATGCCATGGTGACATCTTGCTGAAGCAAACTCTTGCCTTCATTGCCTTAGGTGAATTGTATGGCTCCTTCATCCAACTCATCTGCTAACATCTGCATGGTCTTCTTGGGTGTAGCTGAACTAGCAGCACACTGATGCATAGTGTTCGTGTTGATTTTCAAGTGTGTGTTGGTGGTAATGTGCATCAACTTGTCAAAGTACATGTTCAGCTCAAGTTGTACTTGCTTCTTGTTTTCGCCTTGGTGGGAGTGTTGAATGGTTTGGATCACATGCATGCGCATGGTGACATGCATGCTATGGAATCCCTTGCATGTGATCAACAACACTTCTCACCATGTCTACTCCATGTGAGCTTCTGGGATAGATCTAAAAGTTGGGGCTCAGTTTCATCCCTGAGTGCAGGTTGCACCCACTTCTAATCCTGTTCCTACTGCAACTCATTCGTCTGTCTGTGTAGCTTCATGTTCTTCCTTGAGTTTTTGTTTTAGCACATCCAACTCCTTATTTGTTCCATTCTCTATCTTCACGCAATCTTCATGTTGCGCCGTCACCTCATAACCCGAGTCTCCAAAGTTACTTTCATCATTAGTGGATATGCTTGAGCTTCCAATGTTTTTCCACCTCTGTGTTGTCAACAACCTTCCTCTTACAATTGTTGCATTTGGTGCATTCGTTGCCTTTGTTGCATTCATTGCATTCATTTCGTTCGTTTCGCTCGTTACGTTCGTTGCATTCATTGCATTTGGTATGTTGCCTTCAATTGATGTTCATGATGCTGCTAGCTATAATGCTATTGTTGTAATATCTTGATGTCCTTGTCTACAAACAACTTGATATCTTCGTGAGGAGGAAAGCTCATACACATTTGATCGACTGCATCTCCAGGCATGCTCTGAATGATGTCTTTGACTCTGCCTTCTTGGAAACCATTTTACTTGCACTACTGAGAGGTATATGAACACCTACAATACCTGGACACATGGTAACACTCATGGCAAGAAATATGTCAGTCAAAAACCAAAATGAACTTGAGAACTAATTTGCAATATACGTGTGTGACTAATCATGAAGGTTGCATAATTTTGGTCGGGAGGTCAGGAGACTGACTACCAAGACTATGCAAGGCATAGTCCGGGTTGCTCAGAGACTGACTGACTACTGGAACTGCACAATGCACAATCTAGTATGGTTGCTAACTACTGGAATTTCACAATGCGCAATATCACCTGGAAATGGTTGCAGGCTCAGTGACTACAATGCATAATTTTTTGGGCCAGCAGTCACTGTCCCTCAGAAATGTGCAAAACAGTCCTGAAGGATAGTCACTGGGTACAAATGTACATTTCCTAAGAGGAAGGAAGAGCCTTTTCTCTCAAGATTATGCAATGATGTCATGGTGATTCTCTTGGTGAGGCAGAGTCTAGGCCAAGGTTGCCCAGACTTTCCGACAGGAAACTGAAAGAAAATGTGGAAGTGAATGCATGGAGACACTAAGTGAAAGAAGAAGTGATTGATTGTGCATGTAAACATTGAATGAAAGATTCATTAAACAAGTCAACATGCATGTGGGTGAAGCAAGTCACCAAATCGGTGATTGTTCGTGCAAAACAGTTTCATGCATGTGATAGCAGTGAGATAACAACGAAAACTGAAACAGTTCTAGTACAAGATAGTATGTATAAAAAAGATAATAAGCATTCACTGAAATCAAGTAGACAGTGTTCATATGAAGCGAAATGCAAAAGTCACCAGAAACGTAGCACAAGTCATGGAAAGTGGGCTTACCCCAAAACAACTGAGTTGAATGTGCTAATAACTCTTAGATTTTATGTGGGTTGTCATAGATGCAATTTTGATGTGAGGAATGAGCTCTACAATGTTCGGTTGATGAGTTTTTATAACATCGAGGTTGTGATGTGCATGCCACAACTCTAGGGAAAGCGACACTTGGTGGGAGGTTTCTAAAATGATCCTTGCATGTAACCTATGACTGCCAAAAATACATCCCTAAAGCAAGGGATGCCCTTCATGCTACCCTGAGAGAAGCATCCCATGCATGCAAGTTAGTTTTGCTCGGTCCCAAAGAGAACCAGTCAACTCAGCTGCACATGCAAGAGAATGCTCAACTGCTGGGAGAAAATGCGCATTTCTAGCTCGGAGTTGGGCTTGTTGCCTAGGAGATTTGCTCAATTTCTGAGCAGAGCACCTGATTACTACCCAGATTTGTCTAGGCTCAGCAGCCCTATTGGGGGAAATTGCACAATTTTCGCTATGAGGGTTGACTACTACAATTACACAATTCTGGAGCCGAGTAGGCTGCTAGTGAGGATTGCTCAATTTCTGGAGGGAAGGTTGGTTTCCCTTTAGAATTTCCCAATTTCTTGGGGGAGCTGCTCAGCCTATAGTTGGACCAAGTTTAGGTGATTAGCCTGTGAGGGGAATGCATCGAGATGTGATCGACAGGCTCCCTTTCTGCAAGAAAAATAGTCAAGCTTGTGTACTTGACGAAGAAAGACATGCTGTTGTGAAGTGTGGAAGGGAGGCTCCGAAACGAAGGTAAGGAAACATTTTGGAGGGTGGTTGTGGCTGCCACAACACTTGTCGACACACTGGTAAAACTCCAACCCTCTAAATGGACCTTCTTTTTGGAAAAGGAAGTCTAATGCCTCCGAAAGTATTGTTTAGTTCTCTACTCTCTTGGTTTCCATACTAGCCCGATTTTACGATGTAGCATCTGCCAAGCTCTTGGTTGATTGACACACATTCCAAGCCAAGGAAACACATTAGTGTCAATTGGGGTTGAGGGATATATTGATGCACAAGTAGTATAGTCGTCAGAGTCTTAGTTTCATATCTGGTGTTGCTCTGCTACCAGTAGGCCTGGACAGTACCCTGACAGAGTCACATAAAAACACAATCATGGCTCCACTGCCAGCAATCCTGGTCAGTACCGCAACGAAAATAATTACATCATCTCTCTGTGCAAGAAGACTTTCTCTTCTTTCACCTTATTCATTTTTCAAATTTTCAATCTTTTTTCACTTTTTCATTTTTTGCAATTTTCATCTTCGTAACTGTGGATAGCACTTATTCATTTGAGAGGCAGAAGAGGGATCCCAACTTATTGAGAGCATAATAGTTTGTTCCTACAGAGAAGTAGTTCATTATACCTCTGACGTGCCTGTTAAGGTACCCTCCCACCTTACTCTACTTGATTGAGCTGATAAGGGTTAACCAAAAAAATACCTACTTGAGTAGGTGACACTAGTTAGCATGCAAGAATTGTGTTTTCACAAAGGTTCACTTTGAATAGTATGTATTTTCCATTGATGTATCATGGACTAAAAGTAACAATTTTTTCATACAAAGGCACGATGACAGATAACGAAGTAGTGATAGCTGCACAAGGCCTCTTGTACATTACCCAGCTTATTTCAAGAGTTGTACATGGTTTCATGTGAAACTGTCCTACAAAACGAAAGAAGTGAACTAACAAACAACAAAGAAAAGCAAGAGCAGAAGCAAAAGTGAAAGAAAATCAAGTATTAAATCAAGCAAGTATACAAACAAACAAACAAAGGAAGTAGGCAAACAAGAATGCAAGAAAACAACTCAAAAGCAAACACTACTCCTGTTCCTAAGCTAACAGTGCATGGGTCATCTCACGTCAAGTGATACTTCCAATGTAGCCACCGATGCATTGGTTGACCCATGCTGGTGAAGGCATGGGTTCGCAGACAAGAAAATTGTGTGAACTAGCAAACAAGAAAGATATAACAATGAATACAAACACACTCTGAGCTTACAAGTGACCATAGAACAAAGATAAATGAAAGTGCATGACATGCAATTTGTGGTGCTGCCATGATGTTGTGCTACACTACATGTAGATGTTAATTTTATGCATTATCTTGACTGTGACATGCAAGCAAACATGAAAAAGGTAGACCACTTGTGTTGTGCATGTGTGCTTATTGTATAAGATTCCTCCAATGCATGAGCAATGGGATCGTGTAGTTTGAGTGGACGAAGCGAAAACTGGGTGTTTGGTTGATATTTAGTGCAAAGAAGAGAGTGATGAGGAGCCTTGAATGTTTCAACAATTGCCTGACTAGAAGTGAAACCAACCTTAGGATGGTGAGGAGTTGACATAACCATCAGCTTGGGCTCAAGTGCCTCAACAGTCTGGGGGTTTTTGACTTCATTGAAAGATAGATCATCATAGACCAGTGCCTTGGATAGATTAGCAATGGTTGAATCAAAATTGTGATTAGATGAGGAAGTGAATAGATCACGACAACTAAGATCAGAAAATTCAGGATGTTTTTCAGCATCCTCATGACTTGATGAATTAGGCAGAGGGGTAGATGAGAAGCAAAGAGGTTCACCCTCTGTGTTTTCAAGAAAGATAATTAATAGATTGAATGAATTTTCTGAGGAAGATGTATCCTCTCCGCACTGTAATGACGGTCTGACATCGGAGGTGTACTATGAATGATTGGAAGTAGAAACATTTGGAAATGGGTTTCCACAAGGGAAATCAATAGTGGCAGAATCATAAGGGATGTTGTGATGAAGAGGATGAGGCATGACTGGAAGGGAGTCATCCTTCATTGTGGGATCTTATTTAGATTCCTGCACACACTCATCATGAATGATGGCACAGGTTGACTGCATGACATCAACTCCTTCGACAACTTGATCCTTGTTCACAACATGTGAGGAGTCCGAAATGGAAGAACACAAGATAGTACAATCTGGAGGATCAACAAAATGCGAGGAAGGAGGTTGAGGGAATGAATCCATGTGACAACCAATAGGCTTGCAAGCCTAATCTGCGTAGATATCAAGAGCAGGTGGGTTGGGAGGATGTGACAGTTCAATAGAGGCATGTGCATGATCTCCCACATCACTCCCTAGTGGTGGAGCTATTTGATGAGGTGAAGGTGGATAGTGACTTGTCACAACAACTGTGCCTAGCTGTGATTGCACAGCTCCATCACTGAAGTGTGCAGAGCAAAGTTCATATATGTAAAGAAGATACTAAAATCTTTCATAAATAAATTCCCAATTAATTTCATCTTCAGGGAATCGGTATGCAAGATTACAAAAGCGTGTGTAAAACTGATCAACGGATTCATTAGGTGCTTTTCATAATTTCAGAATTTCTTGATCAAGTGCATTCTAGTTAAAGTGATTGAACGCATGATCTATCTTTGCGACTAGATGATTAAGATAATGAATAGATTTTTTGGGCAGTGTGGCACATTAGTGCATTGGGTGCCCTCGAAGTGTGTAGATGAATAGCGCAGAACTCATGTATTCTTCAAAGAATCCATTTCTTTCACATGAGCTTACAACACCGATTGTGTGCCTTACTAAGGCTATGTAGCCTTCGCCATCAAATGTTTTATGAGACAAGCTATCCAAGATCTTTTTTGAGACGATGAAATTGTTTCCATAAGACATACATTCCGGAAGAGAAGATGGGTAGTGACTCATGATAGATGTGTAGAGATTCAAAACATATGTGAGGACTTAGCTTGCCATCTAGCCCTCCTTCTAGTGCCAAAATGTTGATGGTGTTGGACCTGCCAACATGTTAAGGGGATCTCCCCAGTAAGAAGTCACAACTAGAACTCAGACCATTTTGTGTAGGAGTCCCAGTAGTGGGTCATATAGCAATGCCTTGACCACAAGTTTGCACAGAGGCAAGTAAGTTAACTCTGTTGGTATCAAGGGTGTGACCGCTGTGGTGAGTCAAGGAAAGTGCATGAGAGGTTCTAACAAAAGTAGGTTGAGATGAGTGCGCCCCTTAGCAACCTATAACAGTACTTAGATGGGAAGGGAACACATGAGTGAATATGCATCACAAGCTGGAAAGAAAGTGAGCTGGCAATCCAAAGTGAGGGCTAAACCAATTAACACATTTCAGAAACATTCATACATGGTCATACAGAATAGTCCATACATGTGTGTGTAAGAAATAAAATACATATGCCATTTAGAGTAAACAAGATAGATCGAATAAAATACCACATATGCATGAAACGTGCTAGCTCTTATTATATAAATAATTGTAAGTTCTAGTCATACAATACATCCATATACTCCCACTAGCCCCAACTGTGGAATGTTACAGGCACATCCCCCTACTCCTCTAAAGAGTTCTACTAGCACCGTGTAGTGGAGAAGTGAAGGAATGTCACAATACTATCCAAGCTCTCTCCAATATAGCCTTATTGGAAGCTTGGCTGACCAAAAGCCTATACAATGAGTTATGAGGGACTATTTATAGCAAAGGGTGGGGTGACCCTTGACATTCCCCTTTCTCACAGTTCATCTACCCTCATGACTCTTCATCTACTCTAAGACTGTAAACCAAATATTGACACATGACTTACATTTGACATGGCGTTACATTACAATGCACATGTATTCATGTGACACAACATTTCTTGAGCAAGCCATGCAAGACATCACTAACACTTAGTCCATTATGATGAGACCAACACTTTGACATGCTTGTGATGGAAAAGGTGGTGAGTTGATGCCAAGCTTGGTCGTCCGCGATGGTGTGCATGCATCCCATGGTGCCATCTTGCTAAAGTGAACTCTTGCCTTCATTACGTCCAGTGCATTGGTATGGCTCCTTCATCCAAATCATCTGCTAACATGCCCATGGTCTTCTTCGGTGTGGTTCAACCAGCAACACACCGATGGATAGTGTCCTTGCTGATCTTCAAGTGTGTGCTGGTGATCATGTGCATCAACTTGTCAGAGTACATGTTCAGTTCTAGTTGGACTTGCTTCTTGTCTTCGCCTTGGTGAGTGTGCTAAATGGGTTGGATCACATGCATGTGCACACTGACATGCATGCTGCTAAATCCCTTGCATGTGATCAACAATAGTGCTTACCATGTCTGTTCCGTGGCAGCTGCTAGGATAGATCTAAAACTTGAATGGCCACAGTTTCATCTATGAGTGCATGTTGCACCCACTATTGTTCCTATTCCTAAGACAACTCATTTCTCTATCTAAGCAACTTCACTTTATTTCTTGAGTTGTTTCTTTAGAACATGCAACTCATTCTTTGTTCCATTCTCTGTCTTCAGCCGATCTTCATGTCACGTCTTCACCTCATAACGTGAGTCTCCAACGTTTCTTCCATCATCAGTGGATCTGCTTGAGCTTGCAACTTTGTTCTACCTTTGTGTTGTCAACAACCTTGCTCTCGCATTCATTGCATTTGTTGTATTCATTGCATTTGTTTCTTTTTTGTGTTCATTGCATTTGTTGCATTTGTTTCATTCATTGTGTTCATTGCATTCGTTGAATTCGTTGCATTCGTTTCATTCTGTATGCTTCCTTCAACTGTTGCTCATGATGTTGCTCGTTTTGATGTTGTTGCTGTCATATCTTGATGTCCTTGTCTACGAACAAGTTGATATCATCATGAGTAGGCAAGCTCATAGACATTTGATCGACTACATCTCCAGGTGTGCTCTGAACGGTGTCTTCGACTCTACTTTCTTGGAAACCATTGTACCTACACTACTGAGAGGCAGATGAACACTTGCAATACCTAGAGACATCACAACACTCATGGAAAGTAATCTGTCAGTCAAAAATTGAAATGAAGTTGAGAACTGACTTGCAACATACCTATGTGACTAATCATGAAGGTTGCATAATTTCGGCCGGGAGGTCGGGAGACTGACTGACTGTTGGAACTACACAATGCACAGTCCATTATAACTATTGACTGCTATAATTGCATAATGCACATCCTCAGCTGGAAATGGCTACAGGCTCAGTGACTGCATTGCGCATTGTTTTGGGTCAGCAGTCACTGTCACTCATAAATGTGCAAAACAGTCCTGGAGGACAGTCACTGTGCAGAAATGTGTATTTCCTGAGAGGAAGGCAGAGACTTCCCTCTCAGGATTGCACAATGTTGTCTTGGTGAGGCTATTGATGAGGTAGATTCTGGGCCAAGGATTCCCAGACGCACCGACGGGAAATTGAAATCAAATGTGGAAGTGACTACACAGTGACACTAAGTGAAGTTAGAAGTGATTGACCATGCCTGTAAACATTGAATGAAAGATTTAGTAAACAGATTAACATGCATGTGGGTGAAGGCAGTTGCCGAATTAGTGACCATTCATGCAAAATAGTTTCATGCATGTGATAGCATTTAGATAGCAACAAAAACTAAAACGGTGTTAGTACAAGCTTGTATGTATTAAAATGACAACAGGAATTCATTGAAAACAAGCAGAAAGTGTTCATATGAAGAGAAATGGAAAAAGAACAAGAAATGCAACATAAGTCATGGAAATTAGGATTACGCCAAAACAACTGAGTTGAATGTACCAACAACTCCTAGATGTGATGTGGGATGTCATAGATGCAAGGTTGATGTGCAGAATGAGCTCTCAAGCATCCGTTTATAAGTTTTTATAACATTGAGGTTGTGACGCGCATGCCACAAATCTAGGGAAAGCAACACTTAGTGGGAGGTTTCTAAAATGATCCTTGCATGTAACCTCTGATTGCAAAAAATATATTCTTGAAACAAGGAATTCCTTCCCTACTACCTTGGGAGAAGCAACCCATGCATGCAAGTTAGTTTTTCTTAGTCCTGAAGGGCAGCAGTCAACTCAGTTGCACATGCAAGAGACTGCTCCACTACTGGGAGAAAATGTGCATTTCTGGTTCGGAGCTGGGTTGGATGCCTAGGAGATTTGCACAATTTCTGGGCAGAGCAACTGACTACTACCCAGATTTGTGAAAATTTTGGGATGAGAAGCCCTACTAGGGAAAATCGCGCAATCTTCACTATGAGTGTTGACTACCATAATTGCGCAATTCTGGAGCCCAGTAGGCTGCTAGTCAAGATTGCACAATTTCTGGAGGGAAGGTTGGTTTCCCTCCAGAATTGTGCAGTTTCTTGGGCGAGCTGCTCAGCCTGCAGCTGGACCAAGTTCAAGTGATCAGCCTATGAGGGGAATGCATTGAGCTGTGATCGACAGGCTACCTTTTTGCATGAAAAAAATTGAAGCTTGTGTACTTGATGAAGCAAGACATGCTTCTGTGAAGTTCATAAGGGAGGCTCCAAAAAGAAGCTAAGGGAAATTTTGGAGGTTGGTTGTAGCAGCTATAACAAACTCATTCTCCAAGTTATATGGGCAACATTTGGGCATAATCTCAGTAGAGGAATGTAGGAAATCAATGGTCAATCATTTGGGGATGGAAGGGATTTGATTTATAGGAAGGGAGAGGGAGTTAGGGATCCATAAAAGAGGGAGAAAGGTCCACATCTCAAGGGGGAGGCCCTTAAAAGTAGGATCAAGAGCTCCAAATAGGAGAGCTCAACCATATCTCTACCCAACGACATATAGCTCATTGTTCTTGAAGTTTCTATCTTATGAAGCTTCTCCTCCATTTTTGGAAAACCTTCTAGAAGAGGTTCAACATGGTATTTCATATCAAAACCTACACTAGTAGAACTAGGTCAAAGAAATACAACCTGCCATTATCATGAGCAAGAAGTGGAGCAAAGAGCACTGTCACTAAAATTTAGGGCGGTAGTCAACCTTCTCCAGAACTCACTCAAATTAGTTTTTCTTCCATTCTGCGGGGATGTTTTAGTATGTGTTTCATGATGAGCATATTTTAGATTTATCATAATTTTGGCACTTTGAGATGTGGAACAAGAAGTGAATAGGAAGTGTGACAAAATACTATGTAACACTTGTCGGCTCCATGCTAAATATACAATATAATTTCGCTAGGGGAGTGGTAGGGGTTGCATCCTGCCATCCCAACCTTTTATTTTTTAATATTATATTTTAATACAATGCAACCAGTGGGGTGGGCGTGTCTGGTGGCAGGGAAAATTTTAAGAACCATGCTAAATTTATATGTATAATAAATAGGCTAATCCCCATGATACATAGGAAAAATGGGAGGTGATTTTATCAATAATATAATATGCATATATAATTTTTTTGGCGATTCTCTCACCATATTATATTATCTTGTACAGTGATGGAGAATCTTTCACTGAATTATAAAATCTCATAAGATCTTCGTAAATATTTTACTGAATAATAAAACATTGTGAAGTCTTGGTGAATGTTTTGTTAAAGTATGAAACCACATATGATAAAAAGAAAACATATTCATTAAACTGTAATATACTAACATACATGTTTGGAAAAAGAAACATAATTTTCTCTTCTTACAGACAATGTTCCAAGTTTCAATGGCCGTGTTTGTCAAGGTTCTTACAATACACTCTTTCATATCCTTCTATTAGTTTTGATAATATTCCACAACAAAGTTCTTGTAGGTGTTGATATTGACAACGAAATCTGTCAAGGGAGGAGAGATTAATCTTTTCTCTACAACTTTTGTCAAGCTACCACTTTTTTCAAGTTATCAAATTTCTTTCTTATTCCATAGACTCCAACTGCGAGATAAAGAAAACACATCGTGTTTGTTTACCCCAACATGCCAACAAGTAGCAAGCCCCAACTATATTATATAAGAAAGTATTAGGTATCCCAAGGGCTTGAAGGGTATCTAATGGAAAGAAGTGACCATTGTGAGAATCCTTCCAATCAATATATGAATATATAAATGTAGATTTATTGTTATTTTAATTGGAAATCTTCAATTAAATAATAAAATTTAATTATGTCTTTCCCAATCTAAATTGCTTATTAGCATAATTCACTACCGTCATAGGTCTGGCATTTTTTAACAACGTTGTAACATGTAGATTAATTTCCTTTTTGGTGAACAATCTCCACCTTTTAGGAAAATATGGTGGAGTGGCTCCAACCCCTACAGATCATTAGGAAAAACTAAGAATAGCATAGAAGATGAAAGGTTATACAAACCAACTTATTTTTCAAACAACTAATCCAACATCAGTACGTAAACTTTTTCATGAAGATATCATATTGAGAATTTTGAAAAATGGTGAGAAATCTTCTGCGAGGGTGATGCAGAAAGAGTGATAAGGTTTCATTGTTTTGAATTTTTTTTGTTAAATCAAAAAAAGTTAAAAACCAATATTAATGGAGATATTGGTATTTTTTACTAAATTTTGTGGAGCGACTAATTGTAGCTTTAACCATTCACCTTAAGATGTTTTTACAATATAATTTCCTAAGTATATTTAATATCTTCATTATCATAAAAACCAACCTATATCCATCTTAACTCCACATCTACCACTTTTAGGGGGATGAAATCTATTTATCCCTTTGAGCACTTGGTAGACCCAGAATTAAGATGGATGTAAGATGATAGAATTTCACCTTTAAATAGTCTATGCCCACATGAATACCATGGTATTACCATGGGTCAATACCACGGGTTATCATAAACCTGGAGCTTAAAAATTACTATTATTAATTTCTAAAAATTAATAAAATTAATAATTGATTTTTATTTTATTTTTTATTTTAACCAAGTTAAAATGTTTAACATACATTAAATTACGACATCCATTTTTACTCTTGATCCACCAAGCTCGAGAGGGATCAAATATTTTTTTCACTCTATGCTAGTTTGCATATCACGATATTTGATACCTCTCAGGGCTTAGTAGATCCAAAGTAAGGATGGATCTATGATGGTTTAATTCCCCCATTTAAATAGGCTACATTCTAGGTGAATACCATGGGTCAATACCATGTGCCATTTTTATTTTTATTAATACTAATATTACGGTTAATAATTTTTTTTTGCATGGTATTAATAATAATCTAGTGCATGGTATTTGGCCCATAGTATTTTTCCATAGGTTTCACCTAAATATAACGCTTTTTTTGAGTGTTCATAAATATAAGGTGACTTTTTTTTCCGAGGAAAAAAGCACAACTTTTTATTAATACTGTAAAAAGTTTTTGTACATATAGTTCAAAAGCCATGAGGAGGCTTAATAAGAACACATTCTGCTCAACCCAAAGGGAGCTATTCTGCTGTCATTTGTAAAGCTGTTGGAGTCTCCTCCCAGAGGATGTAAAAAACAGTATAAGAGCATGTACATAAGTAAACCTGGGGTCACCTTCATAGAAGGATAAACAACCCCAGAAAAAACCAAAAACTGTAAATGTCTGTCATCCAAAACTAATATAAACAAAGAGTTTTGTGAATAGTCTGACAAACTACATGCTATAAGCCGGTAACAGAAAGCTGAAAAGGAAAACAAATATACAAAGACCAAAACCACTATACAAAAACTGAGAAAAAAGCTGTCAAAAATGAAGATCTATCCTGAGATCAAAGATCCTGTGCATAAGGGGGCTGATCTGTTCTGAAAGACTGCCCCTGTCTGGTCTCTTCTATCGCCCAGTTGCCCGGATCCTGTTGTAGACCAGCCTTAGATAGCTGATCTGCCTCCTCGTTCCTGTCCCTGTATATATGGCAAATTGACAACCTGTTAAAAAAAGTCTTCAGATAAGTAATTTCTTCAACAATAGTTTTCAGAATCTGGTTTTGACAATTTGCATTTCCATTGACCCAATTTATGACATTTTGTGAGTCTCCAAAAATCTGTATGGTGTTGATGTTTCTGGAATGTAGCCAGCATAAGAGGTATCTCAAGGCCGAAAGTTCAGCGAAGTTGTTGGTGCCAGTACCCAAACCAACAGAAGCTTTTAAAGAATGTTCGGGATTGATGAGGATATACAAACCAGCTCCAGCTCTATTATTTTGGGAAGCCCCATCAAAATAACCACACGGAATACCCTCCTGAATATTGATATGTTTTTGTTTTGCTTTGGACTTTTTGTCCTCGGGCGGAGGCAAAGTTGAATAAATGGCTGAGATATTAGAAGCTATAACAGAGGAAGGAGTATCCTTATCATGAAACAGACTCTTGTTTCTAGCGAGCCAAACTCCCCAACAGAAAAGAAGTGGCAGGTTCCTCATATTCCCTTCCGGATAGGATTTCCACCATTTCCTCCAAGCATCATCCAAAGGATCTTGCCCCCACTGAGCTTTTACCATAAGAAGAGCAGTGACCTCCTCCCAGATCTTCCTTGAGAGAGCACAGGTGGTGAAGAGATGATTGGTGGTTTCCTCTTCAGATTTACATAAGGGGCATCGCCCTGGCCCAAATAAAAACCTTTTCTGTAATGTTTCCCATGTTGGAACCTTCCTTTTTAGTATACACCAAAGAAAGAGCCGTGACTTAGCAGGGCATTTTAATTTCCATATATCTTTTGCCCACCAATCCGGAACTCCCCAGCCTTTCTTTCCCATAAGAAAAGAATAACCATCTTTAGGAGAATACTCCCCAGAATTGCTATGTGCCCATAACAAGCAGTCAGGTTCGTCCTTAATCCTGATATTGGATCTTTGCAGTTCTTTAATGAAAACCGCCCATTCATTCTTCCATCTAATGTTTAACCCAAGTTCTTCATCGTCCTTCCAGGCCTGTCCCCAGATCGTGGACTGACCCACTTTTTCCACCTGATTTAGTGTTGAAATACCTTTTGAATCAAGGTGTCGAAGAAAGCCTGGGGATAGGGCATAATCTTCATTGCATCCTATCCAAGGATCCCTGCCAATCCTGACCTGTCTCCCATCTCCCACTTTCCAAGCTAGTCCTTGCTCAATCACTGAAAAGGCTTCCACCGTGGCCTTCCAGACTGCTGAGGGATTTTTTACCTTCTTGTTTTGACTCCGGATCCAATCTTCCAAAGGCATTGGGTCTATATACTTCCTTTTCACCACCCTGGTCCACAGATTTTCCATGGTGATGAGCCTCCACCCTGATTTTGCTGCTAATGAGATGCTGAACTCTGGGAGTCTCTTTATCCCCCAACCTCCCCATTGTTTAGGTCTGGCGATTTTGTCCCAAGCCACCCATGGTAATCCCGATGAATCCTTATTGCCTGCCCAAAGGAATCGGCAACAAATTCTTCTAATTTTCTCCATTACTCCTTTGGGGATCCAAGTTAGGGCTGTCCAATACACTGGTATAGCTAATAGGACTGATTTAATAAGGGTCAATCTACCGGCTCTGGACAGCCATCTAAAGCTCCAGTGAGATATTCGAGTTTCTATCTTTGCTATAAGCCAGTTCCAATCATCTTTTTTGTAGGCAACAGGCTTTAACCAAAAGCCCAGATATTTGAATGGAACTTCTAGAGGTTGACTTGGGAAAGGAAAAAGTTCAGCCATTTGATTTCTTCTCCTTCTTTCAAAATCGGCCATACAAACTTGTGATTTCCCAGAATTTATCTGCATTCCTGTTGCTTTTAGAAAAAGATCAAAGATGCATTTTAACTCCTTTAATTCACTACCAGTACCATTAGTGAAAATCAGAATATCATCAACAAAAAGAAGGTGGGTAATGAAGAGATTAATTGCAACCTCGATACCTTTTACCTTTCCCTCACTTCTGGCTTTGTGGATCAGTCTGCTGAGCCCTTCTGCCACAAGGAGGAACAGGAGGGGGGACAATGGGCACCCTTGTCTGAGGCCTCTCTGGCTGTTGAAGAAGGGGGAGGCTGCTCCGTTGACCAAAACAGCAAAACTAACATCTGTGATGCACCCCATGATCCAACTGATGAAAGGATAGCTGAAGCCCACATGTGATAATAGCATCCTGAGATAAAGCCAGCTGATTCTATCATATGCTTTGGAAAGGTCAATTTTAAGAACAGCTCCCTTCTTTTTCTGCGTTTTGATACTGTGGATAACCTCCTGGGCAACCCCAATGGCTTCGTGGATCTGCCTGCCATCCAGGAACCCAAATTGTTCCATTGATATATTCCTTGACAGGATTGGTGCGATTCTGAGTGCTATAACCTTCGAAATAATCTTGTAAATACAATTACATAAAGAGATAGGTCTAAAGTCTTCAAAACTGTCCGGCTCATCCTTCTTGGGAATTAGGGCGATAAAAGTAGAGTTAAAGGGCCTGTAGACAACTCCTTTCAATCTGGACTCTTCAACTACATCAGTTATCTCTGTTCCAATCTGTTCAAAAAAATGGAGAAACAATTCTATAGTCCAGCCATCAGGGCCTGGGCTTTTGTCTTTGCCCATAAGCTTCATAGCTGTTTCAATCTCCTCCTTAGTGACCGGAACAGTGAGGTCTTCTGCTTCATCTTCCTCAATGAATCTAGGAAAACATTGCACAGTTTTGAAGACTTCTGCGATGGTAGCCTCTCCCGGATCTGCAAAGATATTTTGAAAATGTCTTTTTCCTAAACCAGAAAGCTCTGGGAAGGAACTGACTTCTCTCCCTTCATCATCTTTAAGGTGCCAGATAGTATTTGAAGATTTCCTTCCTTTTGCATAATTATGGAAAAACCTAGTGTTCTCATCTCCAGCTTTTAACCAAATTGCCCTACTTTTAATCCTCCACTCTTCCTCCCTATCCAACAGAATTTTGTTTTGTTGTTTTTCCAATTGAAAGATTCTGTCCTTTGAAATCTGTGATGAGTATCCATCTATGTCCATACTCTCCAACTGCTTCAGCTCCTCCCTTATACTGATCAGCTCCTCATTTTGTTTTAATTTTCTGTCTTTAGCCCAGGAAATTGTAGCTTTCTTCAATCTTTTTAAATTCTCCATGAATAAAAAACATTTATCCTCTCCAGCATTGGGATCAGGGTGATCCCAAGTTTCATTAAACAGGTTGCCATATGAGGGGTCTTGAAGCCAAGCAGGATTGAATTTAAAAGGAGCCGGAGGTTTGTGAGGAGGAATAGCAATGTCTAAGAAAATTGGGAAATGATCTGAATTCCCTATTTCCTCCACCCACTGTCTGATCAGAGGAGCTTTAGAAGATAAAGACTCCGTTATAAGAAATCGGTCTATCCTTTTGGCAATCCGTCCTTCTCCTACTCTGCGATTTCTCCATGTAGGCTTCAGCTTAGTTGGGGAGGGATCAATTAGTTTCTGCTCCATGATGAGGTTAAAGAAAAAATCGGAGAGGGGGTCTTCTCTGGCAGAAGGGCCCCAAGCTTCAGCTCGACCCATAGAAAAATTTAAGTCACCTCCCATGATCATCAGCTGTGAATTCATAATGGGTTTGGTCATCAATTCTTCCCAGAAAGATTCCCTTTCTTGACATGGCCCATAGATATTTACAATGGTGATGGGAAAAGAGAAGTCTGGGGAAATAATCTCCATACCCAAAACATTTTTCATCCCCCAGCGGTTGATGGCTTTAACCCTCCCTTCTCTATACCCAATTGCAATGCCCCCCGAATGGCCAGAGGCATCCATAGCAATGAAAACCCACCCTGGGAGTAGGGTTTTAAGCATCGGTTCA
The DNA here is from genome assembly GCA_031772625.1 of Pinus tabuliformis. Lineage (NCBI taxonomy): Eukaryota > Viridiplantae > Streptophyta > Pinopsida > Pinales > Pinaceae > Pinus > Pinus tabuliformis. Next base: position 873,456,272 of record CM062811.1, read on the forward strand.
ATCTCAGAAGCCTTCCCCAGAGTTTCTTGCAGAAAAATAACATCTAGATTAGAATTAGTTATCCAATCTTTCAAGGCCAGTTTTTTCGGTTTACTAGCCAAACCCCTGCAATTCCAAGATGTTAGGATCATTTAATAACACCCTCTGGGGGAAGAACTGCTCTAAGAACCCCCGTGATCGAATGTTGTTTTCCATCTGCCACATCCAATTTGGCTTTAAGTTTTGCCTTTGACATGTCTGATTTCCTTCCTCGTTTGTTTTTGGAACTGTTATGTAAATGTATTGGTCCCAGGCCCCCTACAGACCCCCGATCCTCAAGGTTCCCTCCCGATGATCTCAGGTTATAAGGGCAGAGTGGTCGGGTTACAGGGAGGGAAAGAGGAGGCCATTTATCTTCACAATTTATATCCAAAGACGGTAAAGCTTCGACTATGGTTTCCACACTCGGACATGTTATTGTATGGTCCATAATATCATCATTGAAATTTACTTGCTCTTGATTTGATAGAGGAGCATTATTTACATTAACAATTTTTTGTTCAGAAGGAATAAGAGAAGGAATAGAAGTCCCGGGAGACATACCCTTTTCCGGTTCGTTGTTTTGATCAGGATTTGCATTTTCTTCCTCAGCGAGCCCTTCCACCGCTTCCGCTTCTGTATTGTTCTCCTCCGCATCTACCTCCGGAATCATGTCATTTACCTCAGCAGCCTCCTGAGATTGATATCCTTCGTCCGCTGACTCCTTTACATTCTCCTCCGACTCCATATTCCTTGTTACTTGTGTTTCCGGCCCTTCGTGCTCCAACGGCCTTTGAACCTCTGCTTGAGCATTATCTCTATTGGCTGTAGTCCTACGGAAATGTCGCCTTCTTCTCATTTGTGGGCAGTCTTTTGCCAAGTGCCCATACTCATGGCACTGATGGCATCGGAATGGCAGGTACTCATAATCTAGTATCTGCTCGTATACATAGTCACCGAATTGTAGGTTGATTTTTTGCGCCAATCCTCCACTCGGGTTGAGCATTACAAGTATGCGAGCTATTGCCCTGTTCTTTGTTGTCAAAAATGTCATATCCGCTTCCATATAAACCCCCAATCTGTTACCAATAGATTTGAATACTTCCTCTGTCCATAGGAAGGAAGGTAATCCCGGAGCACGCACCCAGACTGGAAACTCGTCCATGCGCTCCTTAATTGCATCAAAGAGAGGGGTCCATTTCTTTAGCAGAACTGGAATGTTCCCTATGTGCCAATTCCGCTGAAGAACCCAATCTGCCGCTTCTCTATCTTCGAATCGAAGCTTAAACCATCCCTTAGCAAGTACTAATGCTTCAAACTGTAATGAGTTATCTGATACAAAGCATTTCTCACCCCATTCTTGTAAAAAATCAGATGTGAATTTCTTACCTCTGGCCCTGCCAACCAGGGTGCATTCTGCAACAGCTATGGCTTCTATCATGGACACCTCCATCCCAAGGATTAAATTGTCAGCAATCGCCTGGGATCCTATGGGTCTTTGCGGCTTCCTTTTCTCTCCTTTGAATCGACACTCTTCCTCCGGCGTTCTTAAGCCCTTTCGACCCTCGTTCCTCGCAGGTGTTAGCTGTGCCGTGCCCAAGAGGGAATCTGTCTCCGGCTGAGCCGGGATCTGGCCCAAAGACCCCAGTTCGTCCTCCCCATTGTGGAAGAAATCCGGCCCCTGCCCTTCAGAGACTGCCAACCCCCCTACAAAAGGAACCCCAGGAGCCCTTACTGCATGATCTATGTGATTTTGAGGGTCTCTTGGAAGGGAAACCCTCGAAAGTGTAGAAAAACCCCCTTGAGCCCGAGAATGTACCTTACCAGCTGAAAGCCCTAAATGGGAAATGTTTCCCAAACCCTTGTGGGCTATAAACCGCCCAAACTGAGATTTTCCTTTTGGGTCAGCAGACAGACCACCCACATTCGTTCCTCCCGGCACTATTGCTTTCGCGGCTGGTGTGGATGCTCCCTCTGAACCAGAAATAAGAGACCCATGACCCGTCTCCTTCCCATGAGGCAATAACTGATGATTTTCCACCTGAGATAACGCCTCCAGACTAGGAAGTTCAAAGGGACCGAAATAATGTTCCACGTTGTGTTCAGTGACATCCTTCCCCCACATGGAGAGGAGGTCTTCTACCTCGGGGTCCAGGGCTAAAAACTCGGCGGGGTTTACCATGGTTGGACCCGTTTCAATGCAACCGACAGTCAGCCCAGGTAACCTTCACGGTAAAATTGTTGTAGGAAACGGACAAAATGGCGAATGAAAGTAACAGAACAGTGTTTAACTTACAAGACGTAAACAAATGCCAAAACCTCGTGAAACCTCCACCTGCCAGTTTAACGAAGCTGCAAGGAAGTTCCCCGCGACGGCAGCTGTGCAGGGATTCTGACCTCGTTCACCTAACCGAGGCCAGAGCGCGGTTCCGCCCACTGCCCAGGGATCGAAACCCTAACCCATCTTTCTCAGTCTTTTTCGCCAGTCCCTCAACCCTCCGACCAACCTCAAATATAAGGTGACTTATGGAGTAAATATAAAAAAATGTTTTATTTGTTTACCATACCTCTCGTTTATTTATATTTTTATTAATTTACCATACCTCTTTTACAAATATGGTATTTGGTCCATACGATTCACTTAAATAAAACCTCTTTTTTGAGCCTTCATATAAAGGGGGTTATGGACTAAATATAAAAAGAGGTTTTATTTATTTACCATACCTCCACTTTATTTTTATTTTTATTTGTTTGCACCCTTGCATGTATATAAGGTGACTTATGGAGTAAATATAAAAAATGAATTATTTATTTACCATACCTCTCATTTATTTATATTTTTATTAATTTACCAAACCTCTTTTATAAATATGGTATTTGACCCATAAGATTCACTTAAATAAAACCTATTCTTCAAAATTAGGTCGAATGGAAGGTTGCAGCTCCTAATTTCAAGGGCTAAATTACATTTTTTACCCTCTCCCTTAAAATAAGGTGGGCTATTTGAGGCGATTTGTAAAAATGTACTATGATGCAAAATATTCACCCACTAAAAATTTAAAACCTCTTAATTTTGCCAAAGGGTGAACATTCACCCCTAAAATTTTCCATGTCTGGTGGGCCGACCTACCCTTTTTTTAACACACACACACGCACACACACACACACACACACACACACACACACACACACACACACATATATAGATATAGATATATTATAACCAATTGGTATTTTTTTTATTTTTCCAAAAATAAGGGCTACTGGGAATTTTAATTATTCCAAAAATTCCCCTATTCCGGAGGCTGGATTCCATGCACCGATTTTCTCCCATTTTACTGCCTCCTTAAGCTTGCCACTTGGGCAACTTTGACCAAAAATTTGACCATCCGTAACATGACCATACAAACTTGTATCTGAGTGTTGTTCACACTATTGGAAACAATACGAGGAGCACTACGATCGGGTCATAGTTTCGCTTCAATCTGAGGATTTTTATTTTCAAGCTTTTCCATATCCATTGTTGAATTTTGAGCATGTTCGGAGCCACCTGGATCATTCCTCCCCATGGAGGAGCTTTTGGTCCTCCAAAAGCATGAAAATAATTTGCATTGTTGTGTCACATTGTTTGCACCACAAGAGTCCTAACATGTCACCCTTCCTTCTTGTTTACCTTTTTCCTTCGGAGCCATAAGTGATGAGATGACACCTACATCCTCTGCAAACTTGTACTACAATAATTTCAAATTACATTATCAATTACCTAACTAATAATAACCCAAACATCCCGATTCTTTCCAAGAGTTTATAAGTCATACTCTTTGGTAAATTTTACATCATAATAGAAATCAATACCCCGGCTATCAATAAAAGCTATAAACATCATTGTTTTCTTTAACAAGTGATGGAAAACACATTATCATTTTAACATTTATATCACAACATACAATTTACACAATATGACCATGAAAAGATACCATATCTAGTAAAACGATCTCTTACTCATGAAAGTGAACCATGAGTAATGTGGAATATTCGCTCATTGAATATATTTTCCAATTGGTTCCTATACAGGTGTTTTTTCCTCGCGACGCTACTTTGGGTGGAGCCTCTAACACATGGCTCTTTGATGACCAAATCTGTTGCAATGATTGAAAAAATTATTCTTCCTCCATACCTGCTTAACCTGCTTCCTTCCCTGATGTGGAGAATGCCTTTCATGCATCATCCTCTTTCTTACTTCCCTTCTCTTCTAGCACTCAGCAACCACATGGTTATGTAAATCACAAAAACTACATAGTTTTCTATGACATGATTTATGTTCATCATTAATATGCTTGTAATCCAAATGACCTTTAGAATACTGAGACTGTTTATACCTCTCTCAACTATCTCTAGTTGGATTTTGGCAATGAGAGCTTTCCTTAGCTCTTCCTCTACAATGTGCACTGTCATGGGAGGATACTGATGTGTTCCCATCATTCTCTTTCCTTGATGGCTTCAATAATGTATTGGAAGCTTATGACACCTTTGAGCACTCTCCTTCAGTGTATCCCAAATTTGTGAATCAAGGTCTTTGTACCACCTCCAATGGTTTAGTCATTCCTTGGCCATTAACACCAATTCCTCCTCCTTTATACCCAATCTTGGTAAGGAGTCTCATGCCACTTCCTGAAATGGGTATCTCCATGTTTCTAATAGAAATAATGTCATGTTAAAATGAAACTAAAGAATGATCAACAATATTTACCTCAACTGTGGATTTTGAAATAAGTGATGATGGCTTTGTTAAGCCTTTTTTGTGCTTAAATTTTTCCAGGGCCTCTTCCATGGCTTGTAGTTGAATGCAATCTCTGCTTCTCCTCTTTTTATTACTATAGAAGTCTCCTTAATTAAAAATTCTCTTCTTGAAGGCTCTGATTTATCTCCTCATCTGAATGATGAGAAGACAATGAAGAAGATGAATGTTCACTCAAGGGGGTAGATGGAGCATCATCTTCTTCTCTTTCTTTCTCCCATTCCTCTCTTTCCAACTTCTACTCATAGTTTGCATACATTAAATCTACCATTTTTGACATCTTGCAAAAGGCCTCATACAAATCTTTGTCATCATCCATTTTCTTTCTAGCTGCATGTTCAATACTTCACACTGACAATTCACATCAGCGAGAAGGCCTCTCTAATACCAAACTTGATTTGGATCTCTTTAGCTACTAGAATTATCAAATATATTTTACTTCTTTGATGTTATCAAAATTACATATGAAAGAGTATGAAAAGCCACATGTGCTTGTTATAAATAAGATGAAACATAACAACAATCATCAAATCACAAGACGCAAACAGATTAATAATAGACTTCATCTAATGTGGGTTACGTCTTCGGGCCCTGGCGTTAAGAGTGGGGAGGCCACTTCATTAAATGTTGAAAATGATGGTGATGTACATGGTTTGTTATTTGTCATTACAATGAAGAATACCCTCAACCAGAGTGGCATGTCTCTCCACGAGTTGTTCCCAGGAACTCTCACTCATAAGGGAAAATTCCCTCAACAAGAGTGGCATGTCTCTCCACGAGACATTCTCCCTATAGGAAATATCACTCAAATAGGTCTTCCTCCAGTATGAAAAGCTAAGAATTATCACATGATGTAGCATACAAGAATCCCTTAACATAATGGTAATCAGGGATCTCAACAAAAAGACATCATCTTAGAAAATTAGAAGAAAAGCATGACATAATTGCATCATATACCTCCACTTTCAGGGATGGCCAAAAAATGCAAAGAGTAGCTGCTAAAATGGACAACACTGTTGAATTCGTGGTGCAAAATCATGTCAAATGACTGTAAAATTTTCCCCTTTCTAACACATTGAATTGTGGACCCTCAAGAATCTTGAAGATTGCCCTAAAGATTCCTTCCTAAATATGGTCAAACAATATGTTGCTTGGATGAAGATTCTGAGCACACCACTGCGCTCCCTGTGAAATTATGTGAAAAATAACTATAAAGTTGACATCATTCTCCATTGGTAAAAAATCAGCCTCCAAGGGAATCTTTTAGATTCTACAAGATTGTCCAAATATTCCTTACTGCTGGACACCTAAATCTTTTCTTCTCATATGGATATTTTTACTACACGGTTGGACTCCTCATGAGAAAACATGCAAAAATGATTATCAACTTGTCAAATTCTGACACAAGTACCTTTGGCTCTCTAAGGGAATCTTTTTTGCATCAATTAATTCTCGTCGTTGATGGTTCCACTTCTCCTCCTAGGCAAGGTTCAACCACTCCTCAAATGGCATCCTCTAGATGAATGGGAAAATGGAGGAGCTTATATATAAAATCCTCGACCTGACAATACAAAGAGGGCATTTGGCTTGTTGATGAAGGCTGAGATTAGGTTGGAGTCGGGTGAGGTTCAAATCCCTTCCACTCCATTTTTAAACCTTGGTGATATGATAATTTAACATACATATATTTTGGCATAACCGTTTTTAATTGGCATCGATGATTAACATTTGTTGCAACTATTCTGTTGGCACATGGCATGGTTTTGTAACGATTAGCACTTCAAATAACATACGATTACAGTTATGGTATTCACTATTGGCGGTTCAATGTTAGTGGTCATATATTGTGGTTTTTGGCTCTAGGATGGCGGTTTACATTACATCTAGTGGTTATGGGTCTGATCGATGTGGGTCGGGTAGGTTCGAACCCCACTAGCTCCACACTAAATATACAATATAGTTTCATTGGGGGACTCACGAGGTTTTCATCCTGCCACCCTGACTTTCGATTTTTTCTATATTATATTTATAATACAATGCGGTCGGTGGGGTGGATGGGTCTGGCGATCGGCAGGGTGGGCGGGTCTGGCCTTTTTAAAATATTTTTTCATTTTTTTTTATAACCAATTGGCCATTTTTTATTTTTCCAAAAATAAGGGTTATTTCACATTTTAATTATTCAACAAATTTGTCCATATCAGTGGTCAGATTCTATGCACCGATTTTTTACCATTTTGTTGTCTCCTTAAGCCTGCCACTTGGCCAACTTTGACCAAAACTTTGACCACCCATAAATCAACCATACAAAATGAGATTTGAGTGTCATTCACACCATTAGAATCAAGATGACGAGCACTACGATCTCGTCCTAGTTTTGCTTCAATATGAGCACTTTCATTTTCAAGCTTTTCCATAGGCACTATTGAATTTTGAGCATGTATGGAGTCACCTGGATAAAAAATCAAGTTTAGGTTCAAAAAAGAGGGAGTTCAAGGTGAGGTTTGTTTGATCCTAAGAAAGTTGGTTTTGGAGATAATGTTCAGATCCATCCACTGAAGTTTTTGTTCATGCATGATTAAGATAATTACAACAAACCACAATTCTTGACAGGAAGAAAAGGAATTCACGCAGAGGAAAGGTGGAGTACCTTGATTTGAGCTTTAAAGAACCAATTCAAACAGATCAAGGAGTAAAAATATCGAGAAGGTTAATGACATTTTTCCTCACTTATTTACTAATTCAAAATAGAATTTTGGAGGTCCAAACGTTCTTAGTGGGGAGGTATGATACGGAGATAAAAAATAGCATGAAAAATGAAAGCACTCGAAATATACAAAAACCATCGTCAAGTTGTATTGTTCATCATCTTAATTCCAAAGATGCTTGAATCGTCTCAATTCAGCGTTGTATGATGACGTTATGGAATTCTAAAATTTCTCACCAACAACTAAAAAGTCAACAACACGGTTGACTGGGTTGCTGACTATGCAGTCCGTACGTCTGATGTCATCATTTGACAGTGAAAGGTACGGTGTCAGATGGGCCAATTCCATTTTGACATGTAGCATCATCATACAAGGTACAAGTGGTGCAGTTTGGTTTGAGGAGGCCCAATCAGAGGCCGCAACATGGCCTAATCAAAGGGTGCCATGTGGCGCCTCATGGTTGGCTAAAACTTTTATATAGGCCCGAAGGCCTTGGTGGTATTCTACCCCTTGAAATTCCTTGTAATAACTCTTTTCCCAACCATCACACCATCGCATAAGTTATTAACCCATATAGGGCACCTGTTATATTTATTGTCATATTATTTCAGTGTTCAGGAGGGAGGGTTGGGTAGTAGCCCCAATCCCTGGTCATGTTATCACCATATATCCATGGTGTAGGGTAGAAGGGAGTGGGGTTGGGAACTTGGCCCTAGCCCCCAGCCATATTAATCACCCATACTACCTCTTACACATGATTTTGTCACATTAGGAAAATGACCATTAGTTTGAATCTTTTGCTATCTATAAATGTGTTATAAAGCATCCCCTTGCAAGGCTAGAATCCAAACTATCCCAAAGAGAATGGAATTCGTAGATTCCATGGCTCAAAATCATATATTTAGCTTCCTATGTAGTTCTCTAGTCAATTTTTACACATACGGAAAAAAGGTCCAGTACAAATTTCACATAAGTGAGATCTATCTTAGACTATGGCATGTGCACATGACTTAATGCATGTAAAAGTAAAAGGTAAAGTCTAGAAGCATTGTTAATCAAATATTTCCCAACTAACAAGCTTGGAATGGATTCCTATTTAGCCCTGATCCGTCCCATCATGGAGCTACCTCCCTCTCTTTGTGAAACCCCTATCCCACCATTAGTGGATCTCATCCCTTGGGAATTGGATCCAAAACTTTCCCCTCTTGGCCTATAAAGCTAACACGGGCCTAAGGATTGGGGAGGACTATTGGAAGTAGGCTTATTCTGCAAAAATAATGCTAGGAGGCTATTCATTAAAGGACTGGGTTGGAGACTATGAGAAGAGACTTGTAACATCAAGGCTTTAAGGTTGTAAGTTTATTCTTCATTTTATTAACATTAAAGCAACTTTTCCTTCCCAATTATGTCTTCTTTGATATCATTTGTGGGATTCCTTGACTATCCACATAGGTTATGATTTCTCATTGATATGAATTTATGATCTATGATTGATTTAATTAGTTCATTTATATTTTATGCTATATACTAGATGCTTTGATCTTGCTTATGTTTTTGTCTATCTAGATCTACCCTGAGATATCATGGAGAATTTGTGGGAAGCGCTGGAACGATCTCTAAAGAATCAAGGATAAGAGAATAGTCAAAATTTCTAAAAAGGACTTCATTAGAAATTTCGATTAAACGGTAAGTGACCTCTCTCATATTGTTTGTTTCAATCAATCATAATATAGGGAAGTGTAGCACTTCATTGTTGTTTGTTATTAGATTTCTCTGAGGTCTAGGGAGATTGTTGTGGTCTGCAAGAGGGATTTGTCCACCTAACAAATTGGTGACTCCACTGGGGAACATCTCACTCTCCATTATTTTCTTTCTTTGACCCTTTAATCCTTTTGTCGAATCCCTCTCTGAGTGTTTGGAAATGTTGAAAATCTGGATTTTGTGTTTTATTTGACTTGTTTTTTATTTTTTCTAAAATTTCTCACTGTGTGCAATTTAGCTTCAGGCACAGAGCGCATTTCTACACACTTTTTTTCTGCAACAGTGCATAAGCACACTACTTTGTTCTATAACTCGTGCACATACCTAGAATTTTTGAAATTTCAATTTTATCCTCATCAAGACTAGAGATTTTGATTTTTCTTGTTTTACATTTCTATTAAAAAATTGAAAGACTCTTCCTACTTCAAATAGAAATTCATTGAAACTAAAATATTACAATTTCATGATCAATTGAATTAGGATTTCCATAAAATCATAATTCCATCAGTTTCATGTCCATTACCTTTGAGTAAATAACAACTCTTAAAATCAACACTAACAAAATTAATCTAGATTTTTTATTTATTTTAGGGCTCTTTTCCACCTACATTATATTAGGTTGTAGGGCTTCAGAACAGGGAAGTGAGGTAACTTTGCAAAGGTTCAAACAAACATTAGAATATTGCGATATGGAGAAGAATACATTTACTCCTTTTTTTCTATTGGAAGCTCCCCTTACAAAAGAGTCAAGCATGAGATCATTTCGTACCCAGTGGAGTGATCGACCCCACATCACTAGTTACAGTCAAGTGATTTACACGTATTAGAAATGGTGTTGAAAGGTACTTAGGAATCACTTGGAATTAAACCTAAGATTAAAAATGTTGAGTAACTTTCAAATGGATTGAGGTTTATTACTCTGCCCTTACCTGTACATCTGATCTGCAACTGTCCCCCAAGGTTAAATTATTTTGTGTGGTGACCTTAGAGACCATGATATTAGGGCTTTTACTCAAGGTGATGGTGGAGGGGAATTCTCTATTATAACTAGAACAGATGTTGGCTAGACTCATTTGGACCCTTTTGGGGGGTATTCTTCATTAAGATGGCATAAATGAAGTTTACTTGCACGATATCGTGTACATTAAGCAGCTTATGAGCATAAATAGTTCCACTCGCTCTATCTATAACCACTTTTCACTTTGATCTCTACGGCAATGGGTTTCATCACCAACTATTGATTTCACTATGAAAATATTGTTTGCATGGTTTGGATCCTTATATTTTTTAGTGCATGTTAATTGTTTGTTTTTACTTTTTAGAGACCTTAGGGTTGGATTGTGAATATTGTTTGGTTTATTAATAAAATTTCATCTAGGTTAATTCACTAAGTTTGTTGTGTAGAATGCAGGGTAAACTCGCTAATTTTACACCTAGTCAATTGGAAAAGATAAAAACTGAAAGGTTAAAATCAATAGGATCTAGAACCTTAGAAAAACATGAAACATATTCAGTTTTACAATCTGAGACAATTGAAACCGAAGTGAATCCAACCCAAGAAGTAGAATCATGCATACTTCATTCTAACCAAGAAATTACTGAAGTTGTTCAAACTTAATTTAATACTGGTTAAGTTTCAGACACTGAACTAACCAAAATGGAAGTAGAAGAACCTTAGTCTAATATTTATCAACCTGAATCACCTTCGTCTATTATATCTCTTACTCCTTATCCACCTTCACGTCGAAGGAAGCTGGTAATTATGGCTTGATTACCTCCTGGTTTAATTAGAATTGAAGATATTACTAGGAATGAGGAGGAAGAATCACCATGTACTCCAGTTATCATTGGTGAACCATTTTATCCAAGAGTTTTTCCAAGAGTTCCTTTTGATCATTTTTTACTCGATCCTTGGTATTCTACCCCTTTGAACTTTTTATATACTAGTTTTCCACCTCACCACAATCCTTTTTATTTACTGAGAAGAACCATGTTATAAATTCCTCTTGGGATTCAACCTAATGATTCATCTACATTTACCAACTCCCTGGAATCACTATTACATGCTGTTATGTTAGTTCCTCCTGGATACGAGTCACTTACTCAAACATTTTCAAGAGCTTCTTCTCCTCTTGACACTTCTACTTGGTCATCTGGATTATCTACATCTATTGTTCAGAGCATGACATCCATGCCTGAAGCACCTATGATATCGTACCAATACGTTCGCATGGTATCTAGTTACTTATGTAGCCCTCAAGTAACCCCAATTGATGTTTATTGCCCGCCTGGGGGGAAACCACCTTATCCTTGATCTGGAGGACAACCTATTGTCGGATCTTATCCTACAGTTGGAGGTCAAAATTTTACTAGAGATTATGGTTAGATACATCCAAGGAAAACATTAGGGGCTAATATTCACAACTGTGCTAATTTCCATGCTATTTCAAAAAAAATATTCGCTAATTTCCATTTTTTCTAAATATTCTTCGCCCAAAATTTATAGTATAATCTTTTTTTACTCCAAAAATTAACAAAAAATTATATAGAGATTACATAAAATTATTATAAACTTGAATATATTTAAAAATATATTGCTAAATTTTTTACCTATTGCATATTGTGAACTAGTGTGATTTGCCAAGGCTTCTAAACATTAAAATAAATTTCCATCCTTGAAATTCTCCCTGGATACGTCAGCCTGGTCTGGTTCAACCTATCGTTTCTGACCTTTAATTGGTACTCCTTATCTTGGGATGAACAATTTTTGGAACTCTACTTTTTCTTGACAATTTCCTCCAGTTGCTCCACAAGTTCCATTTTATCAACATGTTCAGCCTACTAGAAAATATGTTCCTTAAATAATTATTACAAGTATTGTTGTACCTATCCAAAAGCCTATTTATGGAATTCCGCAAACACCTATCCAACACTAGGTCTAAGGAATTACTTAAATACCTATTCAACAACCAACTCAACAACTTGTTCAACAACCAATTCAACAACCTGTTTAAAGAGCACCTCAAATACATGTTTTGAAGTTGCTTCTAATTTCACCTCAAACACCTATCCCAGGAGTATCACAAAAGACCGTTCAAGTTACCCCTCAAATACTTGCTCAACGGACTACACAGAAAATCCCTCATGATTTTTCTTATCAAAATAGTCCTATCATCCAGTCTACACCATAGATTCCTATCGGACAAAATACTGCACAAACAATGCAAACACCTTTTCAAGGCTAATCTTCCCAAAGGACAACTTTTCAAGGTTAAGTTTATGAGGTTCCACCTTTCCAAGGTCAATTTTTCCAAATTCAACCTTTCTGATGCTGACTTACAAATAAGCCTGCCAACCCGAGGATATTTATCTGTCATATAGGGTGCTCTAAATTTGAACCACACTCTAATAGGTTCATAAGGCCCTTTTTAATAGCCTTTTACATATGAAACCTGACTTTCTTATTAGTTATTAAACCTAAAATCTAAATACCAACTCTAGAGGCCATACAACTATAATACTCTACCTATGCTCGCAGCATAGCATGCATGCCCACTCTGTTTTACCAGAGTTCTTGGAATAGGGAACCATTACCTGTTTTGCCACATCTCTATCTATAAGATCAGGCTGAGAGAAAATGGACTGCTAGATTATAATCATAGGTTTCATAAACAATTGCTCAAATACCCGAAGCCTGTAGTTGATCAATTTAAATCAAATTCAATTTGTAATCCTGCCATATTTACCACAACTTAGGCTCACCAATTAATTTCCGAAGAAGGAAAGAAAATGTCACAATTAACTAAACAACAATATTAGCAATCCAACTACCAAATGTTTGTTATTTTAAATTCTCATTTGGGTGAATAAAAACTAGATTTCAAGTGTAAGTAAGAAAATAGTTGCTATAGAGAGGATTAAAAACATTGCCAATACTCTCTAGCCTTCTAATGGTGGACATATGCTTGCTTTATCAACTACCCAAACATGATATTGCTCATATGTCCTAGCTCGATTCTCTGCCCAACAGTGTTCAGATTGCCTCTCACTGAACCTTTTTTGGCTAAATCTCACACGTTTCAAATCTTTTCCACCTCTTGGAAAGGAAGTAAGTGTTATATAGACACATGGGTCTTCTTGCTCAATCCATTCTATCTCTTTCGCATGATCATTTTGAGCCACAACTATTTAACTCAAGACTTAACCAGACCTTGATACATAATTGGGTTGTTTGGTATTTGTTCCATTAACTAACACTCATGGTTCGATTCAATACTTGGATCTATTGTATTGATCCACACAAAACTAATTATTACTTCCTCCACATTCTAGATTACCATAAATTGCTCACGCAGAGTATCACACAGTTTTTGCACAGAAATTTTGTTTGCTTTCTAGGGAAACTTCCAAACAATGATTTCACAAAAGAAAACCCCAGAATATTTAGTAACAAATGGTTTCATTGATATTGCTCAACGTAGACAAATCCTCTCACAAACAAGTCCACAATTCAATGCACTCAATAGGATTCAATCCAATATCCCATCTATTCAATCTATTAAATGGATTTCCAAACATTCCACTGGAATCATATATTCATGTAGTCGTTCACCACTAGAAATATACGGCCATAACAATTCAGAAATTTAGCACCATTCATTATCTATATAGGAACAAAGACATTTACTTTGCATTAACAGAGATATTCGCAGTTCCAAAGCACATAAAAATGTATTTCATTAACTAGTTTCAAATATATACAATACTCGGCCTGATGTCCAAGATGTGGTTGGCAAGTTCCTCCCTTATTCCCACAATGGAACTCTCTCTTGTTGATCTCATATCCTTCTCTTTCCACTACCAATCTGAGGTTATCCAGCTCTCACAACCAACTCCTACAAACTTGTAATTAGTTCCTAGACTAATGCAACAACTTCTATTTTAATAAAACTATCTTTATCTCTAACTTATGACTCATTCAACTACTAACTACAAACAACATCTACTATTTCAGGTCATCCCATTTCTTCTGGGATATCATTAACTGACACCTAACAGCTAAATAGATTCCCTATCTACGCTTGCTAAGAAATAAACATTGTTTTACATGAAATTTTACAATGGCCCCTTCTTGGGCTAATGTCTAGACCTTTAGGTCTGACTATATACTTGAAGCTTGATATTTGAGAGCCAATGAACCCGCATTAGACTCCCAAAGTTGAAAACATTCATGATCTCCTGATCATGTGATTTCATATGCTAACGAAAACCTCCAAGGTCCCAAATTTTTGTTTGTTGTTGTCCATAAGCTTCACTATCTTCATCTCTCTTTGGTTGTAACCTTCAAGGCTTTGACACCTTATGCTATAGTGCTCCACTGTCTTTACCTTCATCATTCTTCACCCTCCATTCAACTTTATAGTGGATTACTTGCTTGGCTCTGTTATAGCTTTTCTTAGGTACTCGCATCAAATCCCATAGTTCATCTATGTCCTCTTGCAGTTCAATCCTTTGCTGATAACAAATATTGCTTTTATTACTCTGCCACAACATCTCACTGCACGTTGTCCATTCATATTTAAACTGCTGATAACTTTATTCAGCTTTTTGTACTTCATATTCTCCTATTACTCTTGATATTGGTCCAGATACTGCTGTAGATATTGCTACCACCCAAAATTCCTGAATATCCTTGAAGATATCTCCCTCTGTAACATCTAATTTCTGCTCCTTGTCTGCAAATTTACTTTCTAGTGATTTGATGTCTTCATTCCATGGGTTAAGTACTATCATGGAATCTTCCTTTTCCTCCTTCATTTGATTGTTCTCCTATGCCAAATATTCTTTAGCCTTTGCAGTAGTATCTTCATCACAACCTGCAATAATACACCAATTATAAGAATTAGCAATGTAAGACCTTATGGCCTCTTTCTCCTTTGGTAATATCTCAGTATGTTGCTTTTATTTTTTCTCTAACTCCTCTGTCAGCACATCAATATGCTAATTTAAATTCTCAAAAGGATTCACGAGACTGTCAGCTAGTCTCTCCTCCACATCATCTATTCCAAGGATGTCTCCTCACTCTAGTTCACAATAGTGAACTTCTTCTTCTGCAACTTCCACTTGTTGCTTCATATCTTCATATTTATTGCCTATCATCTTCATAAATGTATACTCATCCACCTTCTCTTCTTTGTTATCCAGTACATCAAAATCAACCAATTCATTAAGCATAAATGTTTCACCGTGTTTTCTCTGTTTGCCAACATTTTTGACAACTTCTTTTCCACATTTTTAATCCATGATAACCTCTTCATTCTCATTCAGCTTTGATTTTACAGTCTGGACACTTATTCTTTGGTTTTCTAGCCTTTTTTCCAAAAGACTTAGCATATGCCACAAATCTACCATCTCACTTGGAATTTCTCCCAAAAACTCTATACAATCCTCACTATCTTCTTCTTTGTCACAAATCCAATTTCTTGGTGACACTACTTCTTCAATCTTCATCAGAATAAAAGATTGATTCTCCATTTGTGTGACAACTTTAGATGTCTATCCAACCGTCTTTCTTTGGCCACTCAAGGAAGCCAATTCCTCTTTTTCCTTACTAATAATAGGGTCCTCATCGTAAGACATAACTATCTCATCTCCATTGAAGATGCTTCCTCCACTAAGCAAGGAATTTATGAACTCCTACTACCATAACTCATCTTTATCTTCATTTGAAAGAGAGTCATCATCATACTTTTCTTGGAAGCTTTTGGCCTTACTCAAGATAGTTCCAAAGGATGGTTTGTCTTTTATTATACCTGCAATCACACATAACTTGTCAATTTTAAAACCATAATACCTCATGACATCATTTGATGATTCAATCATCAAGTCGTCCTGTTGTTCCAAGTCCTGTACATGACTTAGAAAATCTTCAATGGTCTTCTTCTGAGTCTCTTCAAGTCCTTCACTTGGTTTCTTGATATCCTTCTCCACTTCTTCTTGCTTTTGGCCATCATCATAAGCCAAACTTTCTTTTCTCCTACCCCTTACAATATGTTGAAAAGCAACACTTTTCCCCAATTGTGTATGGACATTTATATGAGACCTAGCTATCCCATATTCTTTCAGAACATAGTTTAGATTATGCCTATCCTCTTCCTCCTTGATGAAAATATCAAAAAATTGTCCTTCCTCACATGTTCCAGTTATTCTGAGTAATTCTTCCTTCATTCAAGAATTTATCATTTGCTCTTTCCTCCTCTGTAGTCTATGCCACTTTATCTTTCTTTTCATACAAAAACCACACCTCTAGTCTTTCTCATTCCTCTGTAATAGTTCCATCATTACTTCAACATGGACTATTATCTCAGCCTTCTCCCTCTCATATTCTTCATCAGTCAACTACTTCAATATGCCATTTTCCTTGGCATATTCTTTCTTCACTTTTCTTTTGTTGCGGTCTTCCTCAGAACCTCTACTGTGAATATCACTTGTCAGCTTCTTCTCCATCTCTATTAGTTCCTCACTTACTCACTATGAGCTGAACTAAGCCTCTGTAATAGCAAGTCCTCCCTACTACCACTTACTTCACCAAGATTTCCTATGGACTTGATCTTTTGTCAAGCACTGCTTCCCTGTCAGGAACCTCCTGAGCATTTCTCTCTGCTTCTTCTAGGATCACATGCACAACTCATCTACACTTTAGAACACAAGTGTCCTCTTGTATTTTGATCACAACTGAAATACTAGTTTCTGGTCACACTCTCTTAGAAACCCTTATTGGCTTCCTTCATCACGACTCTTAAGGATGTGATCTTCTTGCTAAGATGCTTTACTAATTATCATTACCTACATATCAATGGTATTTAAAACAAATACTGTTCCAAGATTTCAAAATCTTGCTATGCCAAATTTCTATAGCCACTTTAAAATGCTTCTGCTCAGCTTTCTTCTAATAACACTCTTTTCCTCTCTGTCTAACCTTCAGTCAGATTCTTTAGGTTCACTACCACTTTTTTTTCTAGTCTTTCATTCACTTTGTTCTTTAGAATGCATACATATTTCCCTTCCATGTTTGTCTACTACTATCAATATTTACTCTATATTTAACCTGCAAAATTCAAACTAGTGTTAAATAAAAAAATACCTGTATGATTTCACAAGTAGTATCCATCCACTCTTCATATTTGAGTGAATCTCCATTTTCCTCAAGAAGACAAATGTCGTTGTACTTTATTTATGCTTCTGCAATCTCTTCTTAAGAGTATCACTTACTCTCATCTTCTGTCATGCCTTGTACTTTTTAGATTCAAATAACTTGATCTCCTCTTTGCAATATCTCCATCAACTTTCTATAAAGCACATTTTATTTTACTGATCTCCTCTTTCTTTCACAATCACACTTGCATTTGCCACAATTCTACTTTAATTAGAAAGAGCTTTAACCTGGTTCCCATACCAAATGATGATGGCTTACGAATAAGCCTACCAACGCCAAGATATTTATCTATCATATAGGGTGCTCTAAATTTGAACCACACTCTAATAGGTTCATAAGATCCTTTTCAATAACCTTTTACATATGAAACCTGACTTTTTTATTAGTGGTTAATCCTAAAATCTAAATACCAACTCCAGAGGCCATCCAACTATAATACACTAACTTTTCTTGTAGCATAGCATACATGCCCACTCTGTTCTACCAGAGTTCTTGCAATAGGGAACCATTACCTATTTTTCCACTTCTCTGTCTGTAAGACAAGGGTGAGAGAAAATGGACCAGTGGATTATAATCTTAGATTTCAAAAACAATTGCTCAAATACCTGAAGCTTGTAGTTGATCAATTTCAATCAAATTCAATATGTAATATTGCCATATTTACCACAACTCAAACTTGCCAATTAATCTCCGAAGAAGGGAAGAAAATGTCACTGTTAACTAAAAAACAATATTATCAATCCAACCACCAAATTTTCGTTATTTTAAATTCCCAATTGGGTGAAGAAAAACTAGATTCCAAGTGTAAGTAATCAAAACCTAGCTACAAAGAGGATTCAAAACTTTGCCAATACTCTCTAGCTTTCCAATGGTGGATCTATGCTTACTTTATCAACTATGTGAACATGATACTGCTCATATATCCTATCTTTATTCTCTTCCTACCAGTGTTTAGCTTTCCTCTCACTAAACCTTTTTCGGCTAAATCTCACACGTTGCAAATCTTTTCCACCTCCTGGCAAGGAAGTAAGTGTTATATAGACACCTCGGTCATCTTTCTCAACCCATTCTATCTCTTGCCCACGATCATTTTCGACCACAACTATTTAACTCAAGATTTAATCACACCTTCATACATAATTGGGTTGTTAGGTATTTCTTCCATTAACTAGTAGTCAGGGTTCGATTCAATACTTGGATATGTTGTATTGATCCACACAAGCCTGATTATTGCTTCCTCCACATTCTACATGACCATAAATTGCTCACGCAGGGTATCAAACAATTTCTGCACAGAAATATCATTTTCTTTCTAAGAAAACTTCCAAACAACGATTTCACAAAAGAAAAACCTAGAATATTTGGTAACAAATGGTTTCATCAATAGTTCTCAATGCAGAGAAATCCTCTCACAAACAAGTCCACAATTCAATTCACTCAATAGGATTGAATCCAATATCGCATCTATTCAATGTATTAAATGGATTTCCAAACATTCCACTAGAATCATATATTCCTGTAGTCATTCACCACCAAAAATATCCAACCATAACAATTCAGACATTTAACACCATTAATCATCTCTAGAGCAACAACGATATTTACTTCACATTGATAGAGATATCTATAGTTCCAAAGCACCTAAAAATGTATTTCATTAACCAGTTTCAAATATATACAATACTTGGCCTGATTTCCAACATGTGGTTGGCCAATTCCTCCCTTCTGCCCACAATGGACGTCTCTCTTATTGATCTCATCTCCTTATTTTTCTACTACCAATCTGAGATTATCCAGCCCTCACAACCAACTCCTACAAACCTGTAATTATTTCCTAGACTAATGCAACAACTTCTATTTTAGTAAAACTACCCTTATCTCTAACTTATGTCTCAATCAACTACTAACTACAAACAACAACTACTCTTTAGAGTCATCCCATTTATTCAGGGATATCATTAACTGACACCTAACAACTAAATAGATTCCCTATCTACGCTTGCTAAGAAATAAACACTGCTTACATGAAATTTTTCAATGGCCCCTTCTTGGGTTGACATCTAGACCTTTAGGTCTGACTAGATACTTCGAGCTTGGTCTTTGAGAGCCAATTCTCCTGCATCACTTTCCAAGGTCAAGAATTCTTAAACCAACCTTTTCCAGGTCAATTTATCCAAAATCAACCTATTCAAAGCCAATTTGTTCAACGTCAACCTGTACAGGGGAAATATTACTTTGGTTAAATGGGTCAAATTCAACCTTTCAAGAGTCACCCATACCCTGGTTGTACTTATCAAGTCCCTATTCAACAAAAAGCTGGTATGATTCACCCTGGTTACCCTGGTGGAATTCAAATTCCAACTGCATAGGTTATTCAAGGATACCCTGGGTATCCTCCTCAAGTGGTTGGGATTAATCCCCAAGGTTATCAAAATCTACAACACGAACCTAACCAATAGTTACTATTCATCACAAACCTAGATTTACATGTTTTATCCTAGCTAATGAACGATCTTATTTATTAATAATTAGTATGTCCTCCAGATTAATCACATGTTATAGAATGGGTCGACATTTCGAACCAACTAATGTGGTTTATCTTTAGGACAAATGATGAGAAAAACAATCTTAACAAAATATTAAATAGCAGAGAAGCATCAGGGTCTTGAGGTAACCATTAGGAACTGGGCATTGAAACTAGCTGTTAGGGGGTTAAGAAATAGTTAAGGGAAAAAATATTAAAAAATAAGTTAATTTTTAAATTATATCTTAATTTTAGTTTATAATAATAAATTCCAAAAAATAAATAAATATAATAATATAAATAATAATAAAACTAATGAAAACAATTAAAAAAAATAACCTTAAAAAATATTTAAATAAATAAATAATAATAAAATAAAACTAATAACCTTAATAGTAATAAAAATAATAATAAAATAATAAAAACAAATAATAATAATCTCAAATAAATAAATAAATAAATAATTAATAATTAATAGAAACCTAAAAAACACTAAAAGCAAATAATAATAACAATAATGGTAATAAAAATAATAATCGTAATAATACTAAAGATAACTAAATAAATAATAATAGTAAAAACAATTAATAATAATATCCTAAAAATTTTAAATAAATAAAAAACAATAAAAACCTAAAAAAATATAAAAAAATAAAAAATCAAAATCACGAAGAGAGGGAAAGAATCCGACTCCTGCTTAATTTCCAGCCATCATCTCGATTGAGGTTGATAGATTTCTTCTCAATCTCAATGGCTTTTGTAATTTTCCGATCATGGAAATGATCAACCCTAGCGAGGACATGAGAATTCTCAATGCACACATGATGCTTTGATTTTGCAGCATGTTCAGCTAAGGCAGAGGAATGAGAGCGTTTGTTTCTAATGTCTGCTGCATGCTCTTGGATTCTCTGGTTTATGGATCGACCCATCTCACCTATGTAGGTAATCCCACATGAGCAAGGAATGGAGTAAACCCCTTTTATTATCCTTCTTGGCTGGTGATTCCTACCATGTTATCGAGTGATATACCAAATTGTGAAGGCAAATCAGGAGAAGATCCATCTAATCGCATGATGATAGATCATCTTTGGTGTGCATTGAATTACTTAATTGATGATTCTATTAGACTTCACCTTTTCCAATGAGATTTAACTAGTTCAGAAGCCAAATTGTAGATTGAGCTACCTTTCACTTCTTTCCATAACTTTAACTCTCTAGCAACAACATTTTTAACCCATTTCCAGTTATTGATTTAATGTGATACTAGTACCGAACTATTGACTTCCTTAAAACAATCAAAATCAACTCATATTTCTAATCGTATACATGAATGGATATGTAGGCATTGGTTAGCCAAAGTTTTTATTCCCAATCCGACTTTAGCTAAACGGTTTATGAAGTAATTACTTCTCGTTATTACTAAGGATGTTTCTAAGGGAGGCGTCATGACAAAAGTGTAGGTAATTTCTCGTGCTCAGCGTTTAGACCTAGTCTATACCCAATCTAATACCTTGTACAAGAAAATATTGAATTTACCACGCCAAACAAATTTGAATGATCAAGCAGTTTCAACTCCTACAGGATCTAATTCCGCTTATGGTATGATAGGTTCTAATAGCAAACAGTCTAAGGGTAAAAAGAAAAATTCTAAAAGTACTCCAAGTTTGGCAATACAAGATTCACCCACTGAAAGGCTTTCTCTAGAGGTTATTTTTGAAATCAATGTCGTAGAATCATCTACCAATAAGAGTCAATTTTCTAGAGTTAAAACCAAGGGGAAAGGTAAATCGAAACAAAACACTTCTCTAGAAAAAACCCACTAAAACTGATCCTACCGATGAGAAAATGAAACCTCATTATTATTTCCTTACATTTAATAAAGATCATTATATGAAGGAATTCCCAAATCGAGTAGAGGTTACCAAATTCATTAAAGTTTATCCAACTCCCATTGTTTCTAAGGATTCCTTTCCTTCTCAAGACAACAAAATGGTTTCTCATAACACATCTTCCTCTTCCACATCACACAATATTATGATGATTTCTTCGCAGCAAGTCATGGTAGCTACGATATCAAAAGCTTATGGATCTAAGGGTCTTGTAGTGAATGGGAATGATACTAGTTCATCTAGTTAACCTTCTAGTTGAATTCCTCCTCCTCCTTCTGACCCATTACATATCAAGAAACTAAACCCTAACATGATGACTCGACCAGCTCCCAAAGGTGTGCTTCAAAAATCAACTTTCAATTCACATGCTAGAGTTGTACAGAACTATAACATTGTTAAAGACCTTCCTATGTCTCCTTCAACAATTTGAAATCATGAGGTGCTGCAAACATGCCCAACACAACGAAAGTTACTATTGTCATCAATTGGAGCTATTGATTCCCATGACTCTATTCTAATTATATTTGATCTAGAGGGTCATATACCTAGACTCCCACATCAACTGGCATATTCTAGATTCTAGTTTTTGTCAAAACCAGACGAGTGATTCGCACAATTTTTGGTGAAGGAGCTTCTACATGTATCATGTCGATTACTTGTTGGAAAGCTTTAGGTTATCCAACTATCAATCATTGACCTACCACTCTGAAATAGTTTGATGGAAGAGGTTTTCACCCTTATGGAATCCTCAATCATCTTAACATAGAGTTAGAAGGTAAAACGGTCATTATTGAAGGTGAAGTTGTTGATGCTTAGCTTGGTTATAACCTTTTTATTATCTGAAGTTGGACCTACACTATGTCAACAGTGGTCTCCTCACTTTTCTGTATGATACCATTTCCTCAGAAAGGGAAAATTGTCAAAGTATTCGACTTGTCTTACTACACTTCTGACCTTTTACCGATGCATAGCATACCTTTTGTCAAAAAAATTAATACTCTTTATGAGGATATTGCTGCTGGTTTTCTCAAAGACTCATCACTGACAGGATCCTTTTCACTCCCTCCACCTAATTTTCCTTCTAACTTTACCGAGGTTAACATTATTACATAAAGCACTACGGAATCTTCTAATGCATGGATAGTGCCTTCAGATTCTAAATTGACCTTCTATGGAAACAAGATTTCTTTGAGCTCGCTTGAATTGGATTACCAGACAGTTCAGTCATTTTCTGACCCATCATATTCTAAGATTGATCGAGCGAATGTGATCAATGATGATTATTCTCCTTTATCTTTGTTACAACAAATTTCACTTCCTCATCCTTTAGACAATACATTTCTGAGTGATGAAATTATTATGGAGGTCATTACTTTGGTTGAAATTCCATGGAACGATTATCATCGTCGTTAATATTTTCTCCCTAACCATGATAAAATCGAGAATGATTTTTCAACTATGCTTTCGCTTGAGATTGTAGATAGTCTGGAATGGCCCATGTAAGTTTTTCATGTTGAATGAAAGAAATTTTGGAAACATATCTATAATGATTTCCATTGACATATCAATAAAAATAGGAATTATTGAAAATATTCATATAGGCTCTTTGTTCTCATTTGAAGAAATTCGAACATATAAAGCACTATTTCAAGAATTTTACGACATTTTTGCCTGGTCCTATGAGGAATTTCTACGAATTGACCCAAACATTATTGTGCATGACATTAAGGCTTACTGGAATGCAAAACCTATCAGAAAAAAATTACGCCCAGTGCATCCATGAAAAAATATTATGATTAAAGTTGAGGTTGAGAAACTTTGAAAACAATATTACATCTACCTCGCTCCCTTGATTGATTATTTGTCCAATATTGTACCTGTTAACACGAAATAGGGAACCATTAGAGCATGTGTCGATTATAAGGATATCAATAAGGCTTGTATGAATTATAACTATCCTACTCCCTATATCGATCAAGTCATTGACGATTGTGTCGGACATGAAATGTTTTCCTTCATGCACAGGTCTTCTGGCTACAACCAAATCACAATACTCCCAATTGATCAACAAAGAACGATGTTCATCTGTCCATGGGGGAATTTTTCCTATCAAAAACTTCCATTCGGTTTGAATAATGCTGATGCAACTTTCCAATAGGCTATGTCTTCTGTATTTCATGATATCAAGCATATTGTACAACCTTCTTTGGATGACTTAACAACTCATTCGTTGAGATGGGATGACCATCTAATGTATTTGAGAGCTATCTTTATCAAATGTTGTTACTACAATATATGCTTGAATCCACACAAGTGTGTTTTCTTTGTGAAATTTGGTCGATTGCTAGGATTTTCCATTTCAAAGGAAGGCATTTGTGTCGATCTGCTCAAGATTGAGGTTATTCTGAATTTTCCTCCTTCCAATATCCACCAAATCCAATATTTACAAGGGAAATAAAACTTTCTATGTCGATTCATCTAGAAATATGTTGAGTTAACTAAAGATTTTACTCTACTATTGAAAAAGGGAATCTCATTTACTTGGGCTGAAGTGGCTCAAAAGGCCTTTGATGCACTTAAAAATGCGTTAACCAATACACCATTGGTGCATCCTCCTGATTATCATAGATACTACTTTTTATACTTAGTTGCATCCAATGTCACTATTGGCATGGTTTTAGTTTACAAAGAAAAATGGAACTAGGAGCATGTAATATATTACTTTAGCGTAAATCTGAACAAAACTGAAGAAAAATATGCACATGTAGAGAAATTGGCCTTGGAAGTCGTTCAAGTTGTCCAATGATTTCGTCACTAAATTCTATTCCGAAAAACTACCATGATTTATGATTGAAACCCCATGGTTTGCATGGTTACGTGATAATTGCCTGGGGGGGGAATTTTCCAAATGGATAGTTATCCTATATGAATTTGGTTTGGAATTCATAAAATATAAATCTAAGAAATCGCTAGTGTTGGTTGAGTTATTATGTGACTCCCCATACTGAGATGGAAACCGTGGTAGAGAATTATCTTGTAGACAAATCTCTCTTTCTTATCAGTACTTTAAACCCATGTTATGGAGATATCATCATTTATCTTCAGACCCATACATTTCAGCGAAAAGTGAGCTGAACTGATTGTCGTCATATCTGGTACCATTCCCAACAATAGAATATTGTTGGTGATAAACTTTATCATGGTGGCACCAATTCCATCTCCAGATGATATTTGAATCATGACGAAGCCGAAAAGGCATTGAATTATTTCCATTCTAGATCTTGTGGCAGTCATATGTCAAGGTTTGACACTACTAAAAAATCATGCATATGAGGTATTTTTGGCCTTCTGTGTTTAAAGGCTATAAAATTGTGGTAAGAAAATTACACAATTGTCAAAATATATGATAAACAAATGTGTGCACACAGAGTGCCCCTTAACCCAATCATTTTTGTTTGTCCTTTCGCTAAATTGGGCATCGATTTCCTTACATGTAACGCTCACTCAGATGGGGGGGCATGGGTATATTATTCTTACGGTAGATTATTTTATGAAATGGGTTGAGGTGATGCTTTCATATAAGGATGATGGTGAAACAACATCCATTTTCATATTCAATCATGTGATTTCTAGGTTTGTAGTTCCAAAATCCATCGTCACAGACCATGGTAGCCATTTTTTAAACATTATGATGACAAATCTTACTACAAATCTAGGCTTGCATCATGACATTTCTACTCCTTATTATCCAGAGGAAAATGACCAAGTATAAGCCATTAGTAAGGTTTTAACCACCATGATTAAATGGATTTTCAAGATTCATAAACGAGGTTGGTATCTAGTGTTTTTTCTAGCCTTGTTGGCATACCATACCATAACAAAAACTTCAACTAGTTTTACTCCCTTCTAGCTTGTTTATGGTGTGGAAGTAGTTTTATCTATTGAATGTGAAATACCATCTTTGAAACTAGAAATTGAATTATTACCAACCACTTCTGTAGAGGAGAAATTTTTCCTATACTTAGCATGACTTGATGAGACTCGTCGTGATCCTGCATTAGCTAGTGAGGTAGCTAGTGAGGCCTAAAAGAAATGAGTTAAGGCATGGTATGATCAAAATGTGAAACCTCATTCATATTTAGAAGGGGATTAGGTCTTGGTCTATGATCAAGATCATTATAAGTTAGGCACTCATAAATTCAAGCCCATGTTCCACGGCCATTATGTTGTAAAACATGCATTGGAAAAATGGGCCTATGAGCTAGTTGATTATGAGGGAATTCATTTAGGAAAGTCCAGAAATGGTTTTTACCTAAAGAAGCATTATGATTATATTTCTCAATGATGAATTTGTATATTGGTGTACCATATTTTATGTGTGGCAATTTTTTAGTATCCTTTTACAATTTTATGCTACCTCTCCTGCTTATCCTGTGTTACAATTGATTTTCAGATGTCAACGCTCACTCAAACTTACATTGGCTTTGCTAATGGTGCTAATCATAGTACTCATAATTTATCTTCCACAACCTATGTCATTTACTCGCCCACAGTTGAGTTAGTTTCTATTCATGGGATATGCCTTGGTCGAACAACAAATATCATTACATAGTATAGCACAGTAATTGAGCTATTATCTAAAACCATTTCAATTGGCATTCCTCGATTGATCGTTAGGTTAGATTCTAAACTCATAGTATTACATTTGAATGATGTATATTCAGTTAGAAGTGCTTAAATGTTAAGAATGTTTTTGTGGGCTCATCTCTTGGAAAGAGATTTTGATTATATCGAGTATCAACACATTCCGAGAAGTTCAAACAAATTAACTGATGCACTAGCTAATTATGTGTTAAATTGGAATTTGTAAAGCATCTGTAAAAAATCAAAAGAAATATTCATTTATATATTTTACAAGATAGACTAAAACAGAAGTAGTAGATTTCATTAGGCAAATGTATGTAAAAAGTGTGGCTTTTACAAGAATTTCATCCAAAGACATAAGGCCCTATGGCTTTTATTATCAGGGCATGTTGATATATCATAAAAAGGAAAACAATATATCCCTAAAACTAGTGGCTATGCATGATGATCATCGTGGCAGAGAAATGTGAGCTACTCATTGTAGCAAGTGACTAATAGGTCTAGGAACCACCACAATGTGCCTCTGATCTTAGAGAGGTAAGTCATCAATCCTAACATCCGGGATGTTTATGGTCAATCTCTCAAGGTTGAGCTCCAACTCAGTCAATGCCTTTATTGCGTTTGGGTTTTGCACTACGGGAGCTATAGGATTCTCACCATGCCTTTCGTATCTGTGTAACCCTGTCGGTCTCACCAGGTCCAAATCTGCATGGTCATTTCATACAATTAGTTTTGTATGCAAAAAAAAAAAAAAAAAAAAATCTAACTAAAAAAATCAAAACCAACCAAAGTGTGGTGTTTTTACCTATATCGCCTCACTACATCCCCGCTAGCAGTGGCATATCTGGATCACCTATGTAATTCATTCCTACGTATGAAAATATTCAATCATGATGATTTGATTTTCCATCCACGCAAAGAAATTAGGTGTATACTAGATCATTAGCCCTTCACCACCCCTGCGACATGCCATCAATGTGACCCACTTCAACATGTGAGGATGGGAGGTCCTCCTCTCTCTATAGCTTCTTGTGGAGCGAGAATTGGGACCTGTTGTAGAGAAAATGAGACGAGAAAGGCACCACACCCAAAATTCTTGAGTTTCCCAATTTTGACGCTAGTTAGTTTCCCTTTTAGATTCACAACTACTGCCTCACACCAGTTGAATATTCTAGGTTTCAAGCACTCTACGGTAGTTTGCATCTGAGCCTTTGTAAGCACATGAAGAGCTACACCTCTGCATAGTTGTGCAAAAATGAACCCTATAGCTCTCAAGGGAAGCCTCTCTATGGTTTTGATGTCAATTCTCCCATATTTGAGAGCATCTCCTAGGAAGAAATGCTGCACTAGATAGGTGGAATTTGTTTTGCTACCTCACCTATGTCCATACAGAGAAATTTCCACCCCACGATGTGGGAGCCCATATAAGAAGTAAATGTCATCAACATCGATAATGAGCCTAAGATCTTCGATTACGAACCATTCTTCTTGTACATTCCACCTACTCAGCATCCACTCCAATGTGTCTAGTTGGGCCTTTATAGCCAGAATAGTGAAAAAATAAAATAGGCCATAGTTTGTTAATTCTTATATGGTGTCTAGATGGTTCAGAGAAGATATGTCTTTTTCTTCATGTTCACTCTCTCTCCACTCCACTTTTGCAGTTGAAAACCATGCTAATAAAGATGGAGGATTAGTAGAAAGGATTGTGGTAAAATTTTGCAAGAAATTTAGGTGCTTTCTATTAAATCTTTTATTTCATTGGCGCTATGTGCAACTGCATGAGAAAAACAATGACTTTGTGCATATTTCTAGCCCTAGAAATTGCGCACATCCTTCTTATTAATGAAAAAAACTTAATCGATGTGCGTAAAACCAAGAAGGGTGAACTATGCACATGGAGGGAAATTTTCAATTTGAAAACCCTCCCCAAAAAACCAAAATACATGGTCAAAATGAAAAATAAAAACCATAGCAACAAAGATATAAGAGAGAAGATTTACATGGAGAATATGGCTCACGATTTGGCCCAGCAGATTTCCTAGAATGTTAGCCTCACTTTCTTAAAAATCACTAATAAATCCAATTATTAAATGAAATAAATAAAATCATGAGAATTCCTCAAACTAAGGAGTCTAGTTTGGTTGAGAGATCCTCTCCAACTAGATCTCCTAAATTAGTGCCTAAGTTGAGAAATTGTCTCAACCAAGTGAGTTTAAGATAGACGCACTATCTTAAGACCACTTTCTCATGTATTTAAATGTATTGTTAAATTATTTGAGTAAAAAGAGAGAATTACATGAACAGGAGAGACCACATGATGGTTTTCTGCCTTTTCCGCCAGTTTGTCTTTTGTGTGTTGCTGGTTTGATTATTGTGTGTTAATTTGTTGTGTGCGTTTAATATTGCTGACTGAGTTTCCTACATGTAGTATGAGAGCCATTGGGTCGTTGAGGAAGTAATGAAGTCTGTGTGAAAATATTAAAAGAATCGAAGCCGTCAAAAGTATAGAGCCCGATGAGAAAGGCTTGCTGCTACTGCGTTCGAGCCACTAATTCATGTTAAGGAGCCACCGTGCGTGAAGGAGCTGGAAAAATAAGGAAACTGACTGCCAAATAAAAAGAGAGAAAGGCAGGCCACTGCCAATTTTAGTTGATTGACAATTTGTGTGGCCGTTTGGAGAATCTGGGGTTTCGCCACTAAAAAAAAGAAAATTGCACTCTTAGAGCCTGTCTGGAGCCGTTAGATGCTAAAGCCATGGAGGCATTTTTTAGAAGGAGCATCAATCACCACTGACAATATTGCATTCTTCGAGCCTATCTCAATCCATTAGAAACCGAAGCTATGGAGGGGGTCATTGAAGTTTTTTCAAAGAGACAAGGGAGCCGAGCAAATTGATGAAAACCCCTGGAGGCACCACACATTCTTGGAAGAGTAACAAGTTAGAGAAGCTAATGCTTCCACCACTGACTAGATTATTTTTTGAAGCGTTGCCTACCAAAGCTGTCAGAGGACTCTGCGCACAACAAATCGCAAACCAGGCTACCAGATAATTTTTTCATATAAATTGAAAATGGTCTGGTGGAAAAATTTGAAGAATTTGTTGTTCGATTTGAAGTGGCTATTTCTTGTATTTCTGTGTTTTCTAATTTGCTACCAGATGTGGAAGTATTGAGACTTCTAGTAGAATCACTACCTGGAAGGCCATGTGCAATAGCTACTATTTGAAAGGACTGCATAGTTGGCTATTGTAGAATTTGGTGTTCATAATAGAAGCAGCGATAAGAAACATTTAGAAAAAACTGGAGTAGTTCGAAACACTGGCCATGGTATACATCTCTATCCAGAGAAACTCTTGTTTTTAATTTACATTACTACTAATCTGCAATTCCAGCAGCCTGATCACAATGTCAAGACCACTAATGGGATCATGTGTGAGTTCATCCGGGTGCCTAATGGCTCCAAAAGGCCCGCCCTTCTTGGTCTTAACATCATAAGTTCCATCAGAGTGCCATGCGAAACACATTTCATCTCTGCAATGAGGCCCCAAAGCTTCCTCTTGCATTTCTCCATGGATTTTTGGTATTCTTCGCTTACCATAGGATATCGCTTACACATCTCGACCTCTTTGCAAGATCACAGCACAATTTGAACTCGACTTGCTACAATTCGAATTCCTTTAACTCAAAATTACTGAGTGGTGATTTTGTTTCTTCACCAGACTAATGATTGAATTGTGCAAATTATTTTACAAAGGTACCCAAAAAGTTAGACTCACATACCTCATAAATTATGCATAGTGCCCACGAATTAATTTTTAATGGTGAAGATTTTTTTTTTTATTATTTTAATATTTTTTATTTTTGAAAAAAAAGTAAAATTTTTATAAAGAAGAGGAAGTGGGTATGTGAAGGTTATAAAGATTCTTTTGGAGAGATAAGATATAATTTTTAATTTTTGGAGTGATAAGTGAGGATTTTTAAAAAAGCTCATTGTTGTGTTTTGAAGAAAGTTTTTAGCAGAGTGTACTTTAATTTTTGAAGACAAGTTGTTTCAAGAATTTGTAAGCTTGGCATTCTCATTGTTTGAAGAATTTCATTCATGATGTTGTGAAGGTGAAGGTTCATGTAATTCATAATTAATAGAAACACATCTTTTTATAGTGATCATGTCCTAGATCCGCCCAAAATTGAATAAGGGGATCATAGGTACACACTGTGTTGTGGATGTGTTTGCATGAATTGTGTCGAGTTTGTAAAACACTCTTTTTCTTATGCTTCAACAAAACAACTACATGCACCTAAGAAAACTTTACATATACAAGTCATCGATCAAGCTCTTGAAATTAAAGCTCCCATAGTCAATTACGTTCCTAAGCACAAAGCATCACATCATCGACTTGATAAAAGCTGCTACAACATTTCACAATAGTGAAATCACACCATCAAGTTAAGGATGATACACACTCAAGCATTTCAAGTCCAAACAACATCAACTTTATGAACACTTTTTGAATCACTTTCATTTTTTAAACTAAATTGTCTGGGTGCATTTTTGGTTGTAACTAACACCCTCATTTGATTTGTTATAGTGTATACATTAAGTCAAGTTAGTGGTAACCTGAACATTTATCATTTGGGTGCATTTTTGACAGTGTTCTACACCCATCATTTTTTAGCACATTTAGTGCATCACTAAGTGCATTAATCACACAAGAGTTCAAGACAACAAGTATTTCAAGCAAGTGAAATAAAGCAAGCAAGCATGTTCATAACAACAATCAAGCAAGTGAACATGTTCATAAAAAAATCAAGCAAGGAAGCGTGAGTATTTCATTCAAGTACGCATAAAACAATCAAGAGTTCAAGAAATCAAGTTATAAAACTCTAGCAAGTGTTTGAAGCATCAGCAATAAGCAATAGTACAAACGAGCCTAAATTCAAAGTGAGCAAGATAACATGGTGACACACATTCAACTGTCCCAAATTCTTCACAATTTGATTTTATCGTCAGCTGACAACATGGTGAACATCAACAAAACAAATCTTGCTGACATTCTAGTGCATATTCAACATGCACATGAAACGATAGAGTTCCTTCAACTGGAGTCGCAACTATAGAGAAATGAGTTGGAAGAGAAGCGTGTTGATTCCATGTCTTCGACCAATTCAGATACAGTAGATCATTCAACTTCATTCATCCAACCAGCTTCAAGTGTTGAAGTTGTTCCAGTGCAACTTTCTTCCAAACCCATCATCAAGCCATGGGAAGAAATCCAAAGTAATCGAAATCGATGCGGCTTAGGATATGTTGAAGATGACGACAACTTACATATCCCTGATTATTCAAAGCCCATTCAGTTCATCAGTGCCGGATTACTTGAACGTATCACCTCAGTAAGTTGTCCGCAAGTTGTAGACGGACATCAATTCACACAAATTGAAAGTGCGGACAAACAGAAATGCGCACAAGCTCAAGTTGCAGACAAACCAAAATGTTCTCTTTGTCAAAGAACCGATCATCTGGAAGATCAGTGTTTTGATCTCCATCCTTTTCACCATTGTGGCAAGT
Organism: Pinus tabuliformis; assembly: GCA_031772625.1. NCBI lineage: Eukaryota > Viridiplantae > Streptophyta > Pinopsida > Pinales > Pinaceae > Pinus > Pinus tabuliformis. Next base: position 873,488,397 of record CM062811.1, read on the forward strand.
CAAATCATACATCAGAGAAATGCTACAACCAATGATAGTTAGCCAGATTGAAGATAAATTATTCATGGATTGATTCTTTGGAATGGTCATCCATAGCTAAAAGATTGTACAAGTTTTACAATCAAATTCACTCACACATATTGTAGCCAACAATTAAATGAAGATGGTACTCTCGTGCAGTTGAATGGGGGAGTACAACAGTGAAACTCTCCTACACCTAAATGGGGGGGGTTTAGAGTTCAGATATAATTTGGAGACCATTTCCTCTCCTTTTAGTTGACAAAGGGGGGGAAAATGTCAATGAAATTGATAAGTGGTTTTCAGACTGAAAGTCCTGACAACATCAGCGAAGCAACTAGTGGAAGATAATCATCAGCAAATACGCGAGTGGGCATTCATCAAATTGTGTCAGTGGACACCGGATGTTGTTTTCATGCAAAGGACAGTTGGATCATTTTGCAACTTGGCACATGATGGAGTTGTCAAGAAACATTCAGAGATGAATCATACATGCAGATGATTCATGTTCTCTTCAGATTTGATTTTTTTTAGCATCCAACTTTGGCAGATTTTGAGGCAAATGTTTTTTTTTAGGATCAACTTAAAAGCTTGGAAGATGGTTCCTTGTTCGTTTTGGATTTATCATTGAGGGGGTGAATGGCCTCACTCTCTTAAAAATAAATAATGAATCCAATTATTAAATTAAATAAATAAAACCATGAGAATTTCTCAGACTAAGGAGTCTAGTTTGGATGAGAGATTCTTTCCAACTAGCTCTCCTAAATTAGTGTGTAAGTTGAGAAATTGTCTCAACCAAGTGAGTCTAAGATATACACACTATATTGAAACCACTTTGTCATGTATTTAAATGTATTATTAAATTATTTTAATAAAAGGAGAGAACTACATGAGCATGAGAGACCACATGATGGCTCTCTGCCTTTTCTGCCAGTTTGTCTTGTGTGTGTTGTTGGTTCGATTATTGTGTGTTAATTTGCTCTGTGTGTTTAATATGGCTGAGTGAATTTCCTACATAGAATATTCCTCTGACGTACTTGGCGAAAAATGCACTTTGTCACTCTCAAAGGGTAAAAAAGCATAAATGGTAAAATCTTTTTACTTTTTTGGGTTTTTCTAAGTTTTTAGGCCTATTAAATTTTTTTTTTTTCCTATTAGCCTTTAAAATCCAAACTTATAATAAATCTTATTATATTTTTGAGTAGTGATGATAATTTTGAGTTTAAGGGTGTAGATCACAGGTTATTTATGAAAAAGAATCATTTTGGCATTGACTATATTTTTATCACTTTTTCAAACTCATTAAAACTTACGAAAATGTGAAACAAGGATTTCTCTTTACGCCCTTTTTAGAATCCCTAAACATAAAAATATCATCAAGTACTTGATTGTTCGAACTCGTAAAAATAAATGAACAATCGCCTATTTAATACAAGTTTACCCCTTTTATGGAATCAACTAGACTATTTACGAATAAGGTATACATTGGCTAATAATGGTCAATAGAGTTCTCTCCTACATCATTTCACCCTTTTTCGTGCTTGAAGGACTAAATGTACGAATAAAAACACTATGGAGTCTATTTATGTTTTTCTCCTAACTTCCTAAAACTGAAAAACATCAAGGTTTACTTTCTCCAGGATCATTAAAATTTTACGTTGAAGGAACTGAATAAGTTTTCTTTTTTTGTCTTTTCAAACTCTTAAAAAATGAAAACAACATATAGTGATCCCTTCACTGGACTTGTAATACCTAAAATAGTGCAAGACTCGTTAATCATAACGAGACCATACCAATCCTTCCGAGGGTATGTTAAAAACACTTTGAAGGACTCATCTGAAGGATGACCTTACAGGACAAGCATATGTTATCCTCCTCAAGCTTGTAAAAAATAAAGAGGTACTTTCCAGTAATGGTGGGCAAAAAGTGGGAAAGAACCTTTGTTTTTGTATTGTAAAAGGGAGTATGTCACTCTTGAACATGAAATTCCGTCACTTTTTGTGTTCGGGTTAGGAAATCCATTTTCGTCCTAGTTGACGATACCTCATTGAAATTCTTCAGTTGGTTTTTGGTACTATTTTTTTTTTAGTCAAATGCTACCAAATCGAAAAGTTGTGTCACTGATATTTTCAAGAGAAATCCAAGCTTATTCAAAATTACTTTGTCATTCATATCCTTCAATTGTGCCAACCATCCCTGAGTCAATCCTGGATTACTCCAAACTACTATTCTTCAAAACTTAACATGAGTTTTGTATCGTAGGACCTCTTGCGATGGGTTGCTTCCTATTGACTTCAACTCATTATCTAGGATGTTGATCTAGAAACCCTCAATACCTTGTAGCCTACATGGCTTAATGGTAGGTTTTTTGCCTTCGACGACATGTTCTCATAATTCACCTTCGATCGAATGATTCTATGAGTGCTCGACATAAACACATCTATTCACACTTCATAGATTGTACTAGAAGTACCTTGAGAACCATTGTCATTATTGGTGGTTTCTCTCACACTTGTTAACAGTTCACATCATTGACCGGTAATCAAGTGGTTTCTACCATGTTCGACTATGAGACATTCACTCGCATGGCTAGATTCATACTACAGATCGAGAGATGGAGATAAAGACCCTGGATATAGTTTCATCCATCCAGGCTACATGGATTTATTAAATATTCATGATTGTAAAAATAGATCCATTTATGGATGCGTCCCAACTATGTTGTCTGTTGACATGGATCTTCAGATGTATTTCCATACTAGTTCTTTGAGACATTTATGTTTTGAGTATGGGAATGCCTACCTCGGCGATGATTATGTATATTGCATTGTAACATTTGATTGATTGTTTCAGGTCTCCGACTATAGTCTCTAACCCAAACCCTGGCATGATAAAGCACTTCAGTCATCAAACATCGCTTATGACTTTCAACTTTAGGGGGGAATTTGTTACACATCATTTTGTCACATTAGGCAAATGACTAGTGGTTTGGATTTTTCTCTATCCATAAATGCATTCCAAAGCATCCCCTTGCAAGGCTAGAATCCAAATTATCCTAAAGAGAATGAAATTCCTGGAACCCATGGCAAAAAATCCTATTTTTATCTTCCTCCGCAGTTCTCTAGTCAATATATACACATACGTAGAAAGGTCCATTAGAAACTGCACATAAGCTCACTATGTGTTACATTGCGGCCCGCGCACATGACTTAATGCACGTACAAATAAAAAGTAAAGTCTATAACTGTTGTTAGTAGAAACTTTCCCAACTAACAAGCTTCAAATTGATGCCTATTCAACCTTGATCCCTCCCATCATGGAGCTACCTCTGTCTCTTTGTGGACCCCTATACTAGTATTAGTGGATCTCATCCCTTGGAAAATGGATCCCAAACTTACCCCTATTGTTTTATAAAGCTAACACAGGCCTGAGGATTGGGGAGGATTGTTGGAAGTAGGCTTATGCTACAGAAAAAAGGCTAGGAGGCTATTTATTGAAGGAGAGGGTTGGAGATTGTGAAGAGAGACTTGTAACATCAAGGTTTTGATGTTGTAAGTTTATTCTCCATTTTATTAATATAAATAAATTGTTCTTTCCCAATTATATATTCTTTGATATGATTTGTGGGATTCATTGATCACACACATAGGTTATGGTTACATATTGATCAATTATGATATATGATTGAGTTAATAAGTTCATTTATCGTTTATGCTATATATTGGATGCTTTGATCTTGTGTATGTTTCTGTCTATGCATATCTCCCTCAGGACATCATGGAGAAGTTGCGGGAAGCATTGCAATGATCTCTAAAGAATAAAGGAGAAGTGGATGGTCAAAAGTTCTAAAAATGACTTCATCAGGAATTTCAATTAAATCGTAAGTGACCTCTCTCATATTGTCTTTTTCAGTTAATCATAATCTAGGGAAATGTAGCAGTTCTTTGTTGTTTGTTACTAGATTTCGCTGTGGTCTAGGGAGATCACTCTTGTCCACAAGAGGGATTTGTTTTCCTAACACTACCGTGCACAACACTTGGCAAAGAGGACAGGGTTATAAGCCATGGCCCATGGTCCCACCAGCACAAATATGACCAAAGTGGGTGATATACTGGAGGGCTTTGGCGGATTAGCCACTTCCCTTGGTTCTCGATGACTGTTGCGACCATTACCCAGGAGCTCCAACATTGTTGGTGAGAAGTTGGCCCCATCCCCAGAGGAGTGGAGGCCAAAGCTGGTGGGGTTAGGAAGTTGGCCCAATCCCCATCCCTATGGCACCACGTGACCCAATTTTTATGCATAAGGGTTATTGGAAAATTTAGTGAGGCAAAAAATTACACCTTTTACGTCAGGAATCTCATCAGTCCCAGGTGAAATTCTCTCTCGACGGACCATGTAAAAGGGAGAAATTAATTCGTAGTTAGATGTTTTGGCCTATTTGTAGGAAAGATAGTAGATCTTAGCTTCAAGAAGCATATCTTGCTCAAGTTTTAACCTTTTTGAGCTCAAGAATAGCCTAGATTGAGTTATTTAAGCATCCTAGACTCAATGGAAGCCTCAATTTTCTAATTTGAGCACTTTATGATGGCCTTTTCTTAGAATCAAGTATTTTAGTGCTAAAGGAAAAGAAAATTTTGAAGAAGTATGGATGCATATTTGAGCATGGAGAGAGCCTAGTTAGAGGTTTTCCAGCCTTCCAGTTTCATCTACAACAATTGTTACTTCAGTAGAGCATATATTTTTCAGTTTTCTCTCAATGGGTTAAGGAGAAAATCCATTTCTAACTCTTCATTGTGATGGATTTGCATGTTTATGCTTTTGATTTTAGGTAGAGTACAATGATGTAATGTGTGAAAGTCATTTTAATGTTGACTTTTTCATGACTTGCTATAGGGATTCATCTTTCTGAGTGAGAATTATGTGTAGGAGAAACATGCCACTCTACTGTCAACAAGTTGTATGTACTCATTTGGTGTTGAAATTAATATATGGTGTATTGTTGGAGAAGGCTTAGAGATCTAGCCCCGGAGGGGTGAACTCCACCATCAAATGCCTGATTTTTCTCTTCATGTTTAACATATTGAGTTACATGTCAATTTGTTTCTATTTTAAGTTCATGTGAAAACTTAACTCACCATCTTAAAGAGGTTGTGAAACTCATTTTACCTTTAAAGACCAATTTTGTTAACTTGCAAAGTGTTAAAGGACAGTGGGTGTTTGATAAGAGGAAAACAAAGCAAAGTATTAATAAGTGCATGGCAAGTTGTTGGCTTCAGGTGCTTAGAACCAGGTTCATATTTAGCTACACTAGCCAAAAAACCCTATACCACCAACCCTTTCCATGGGTTTCTCTATTGTCGGCCCTTCTACTATGAGACCGATGGTCCTCTATGTCCGTTGCATGCTCCTCAATTTTCCTTCGACTTCCTATGAGAGTTGACAAACCTCATTTGCCCAAGGTTGCATTACCATAGGGATGATATAGGCCTTCCTCCACAGCTGATCAATCTGTTCCTACAAAAGTGTTCCTTCTTGAAGACATGCGAACCATTGCACAGGCATTAATATTTGTGCCATTTCATTAAGCTCATCGAACTATAGTTGCTTGTCTCTAATATCCACTTCAATATTTTGCACATGTGGTTCCTCTTGTAGCGAGGCCCACACTTCCATTGTATCTTCAAAAATTTGACTACATTCCTTGACTATAGTCACTATCTGTGCCATATTACCATTTATGGTAGCTTCATGTTGCTCTCGAAATTTTGGTGGCGTTGCATGCTGCAGGTTCATATGAAGTTCTGTAACATGCATCTATAGTTCAAATCTAACCTTTGCCACCTCTTCCTTCAATTCTTTGACTACTATGTCCAGTTTCTGGATATCTTCTGTTGAAGCTGCCTCAGCTAGGATTTGGAGCTCTAGAAGCTAACTACATGCTTTAGTTATGGCCTCTTCTGGTTGTTGGCTATGTGCAACTACCTCCTCATTATCTTGCATTACTTTATTATTTTCATCAAACAGTTGTTGGTTGTTGATTTTGAATTCGTTGATGACTAATAGAGCTCACTGCTCCTATATCTTGAGCTCATCTATGATGCCCTGATGTAGCTCATGCAACCTCTGAAGGGGGAGTGCCACAAGCTTAAGGCTCAAATTCCTTAATTTTTGTGCACTCTCCCTTTCTTTTGTGGCCTTGACTTGTAGTGATCCTTTGGGAAAATGTACTACTCGAAGGTCTACAATAAGCTTGATTGTCGAAGGTACCACGCTCTCTTGATCCCTGCTCACCTGAACCACACTTACTTGGATGACGCTCATTTGAACTTCCAATTATTTAAGGCCATGCAAGACCTTTATCGATGCTAGCCTGTATTTATCTTCAATATTCCCCAATATCTCCTCCGTTGTAGCTTAGATGGTGTCGCCAATTTCGTCAAAGTCCCCCTCAGTGAGGACCAAAGTTTCTGCACTAGTGAATTTATTTGACTCCTGCTTCTTCTACGCATCTCCATCACTCTCCTTCCACTACTTCTTTATTATAAATATGGAATCAACCTACTTTGTTTCCACAACAAGGTATTCAACATCCTGTTCCCCCTTGCTAGTCTCCTACTCTAATGTGCGCTTGGTAGTCTTTTGCTCGGGGTCAATTATGACCATTGGAGGCACCTTTGGGGTATCCTTCTTAGCTGATGACTTTTTAGCCTGTGCACCTATAGTGGTATTACTTGTGCATGCCTTCTCTGTCACTATTACATTTGTTGGGGTAAGCCAATTACTTGACCAACTATTGATGACCATCAATATGTCATCTTTAGAAACTAATTATGATAGCTCGTGCCATACCTTCTTCAAATATTTCTTGGCATCGATAAAGACATTGTGAAAGTCTACCTTAAAGGCATCAATGTCCCTATATTGTTGAAACAATGTTTGTGATAGCCACGGGCTTTGGTTGATGACTGTGCATTGATCCGTCTTAAAGCAAACCCAGAATATTTTGTTCTCCATAACCCAGGTCAATTCCTTAGATGCCCACAATGACGAAAACTTTGCAACCTCACACACATTAGGTTCCACATTAGGAAACTGTGAATCATCTGGTGTTTGCCATGCTACTAATGTGATTAAGAGTAATAACCATGCATAGTGGAATGGCTTCCTATCTTCCTGTGCTTCACAACGGTCATCCAAAAACTCCTGACATAGATACTCGACTCAATTAAAATGGACCCCCTTGCTGCACTGCGCAACCAAGGATACAATTGGGGTCAAGACTTCATCTGCTTGACACTTCCTCATGATCTTACCAGCCAAAATGGATGTGGAAAAATGCACAACCTCATCATTAATAGAACTAATAGCATAGCCCCGAGACTTCTTGACTATGCCAAAGTCATTCTTCATCTGATCGACCAACTTTTTCTCCTGAGATTTTCTGACAAATGTGTCATTGGGTTTCACTCCTTGGTGAGGTAGCATAGTAATCCTTTGGATTAATAGATCGTTAATCGAGATTAGCATTTTGAGCCATAGACACCCATCATCTACCAATGTCAATAGTTGGCGCACACATATTGTGTTTATGTTTTTGCACCCATATCTGGAACACAAAGCATATTCAACAACCCAACACACTAAATCTCAGCTACCCACTTCATTGGCTCAACCGTCGTCACTCCACCTTCTTCATAATAAATGGATTGGAGGTACTTGCTAGGCTTGCACTGGGGATACTTGCTACGATCATTCAAATCCCAGTCCTCGAGGTATAATTGTGGCACCCTAGCCAACAACTCTCCCTCAATCAACACATACTTGGGTAACAAGGTTGTAAATACCTTGTATTTGATATAATCTAGGTCCTTTGTCACTTTTGTAGTTGGCTTCCTCGGTGGCATATACGATGGTAACCTGGAGATTGATTCCACTCTATCTATGATGATATCGTTAAATCCATTGTCTATTTCTTCCTCATCCAAATCTTAGGGCTCCATTGGTCTCTTCTACGTATCGATTCTCTCTTTACTCCATTGTTCTGTGGGGATTTTCCTCGTTGATTGCCTAACCATGGTCCTTTAGGGCTTCTTCAAGAGCTTGGCCACTACTTCTACGGTTGTAGGATTAATTCTTAGTGATATTGGTGCAGTAGTATGCACTGGCTGTGAACCAGTCACAATGGATTCTAGCCCTCAACTCATAAATTCCTACTCAAGCTCCTTCCAACTCCAACCAGACATGTAGTAGAATGCTCAACTCGCACTTAGGTGCAAAATCATACAACGAATTCTCACAAAAGAAGTGTCTAAATGTGGAGTGAGGCGCCATATTTAAAGCCACTTTCAAATTCAAACCACTCAATTCCCATGAGATCTTCCTTATAAATGCATATTTGGTGGAAAATTTTCTTAGGTATGCTCCTTAAATGCATTTCACTCACTTCTTTCAATGGCAATTTCCCTCTCAAATCAACCACAACAGTCATATTATGGACGATCTGCATCAGACCCCTCCCTGTAGTATAGTTGCCCCTTCTTCGTCGCAGCTTTATCCACTTGTGCCATCCTCCTGAATGTCACGTAACCCTTGTTCTTTGACAAGGTCCTTCTTTGGCAGAGTACTTTATAGTCTGGTGCTTCCTTCCAACTGCCTATAGCACTAAGTGTATCTTCCATTCATATGGTCATCGTGCAACCCCAAGGGTGGAATCATCCCTGTAGAGTTTCAACCTAGTCCCATTTACTTGCCCAACAAATAATTCACCATTAGCTTTGCGAGCTCAACTACGCCATTTGAGATATCCTTGATAATGTACGGGCCGAGCCAATGCATCTTAAACTTACTAGGGAACTGTGCAAACTTACTATCATACAACAAAACCAAGTCTCCATTTTTAAAAGTTCAATGCTTCATATGTTGATCATGCCATGCCTTTTCCAAAGCTTTTTGTGCTTGTTGGTGAAATCCTGTAAGTAAACAATCTTCTTCTAGCTCGAGAAGTTGTTCTAATCTTCCTTCCATAATATCATTATCTTCCATATTCGTGACTGTTGTGATTCTAAGACCGGGTACTATATAAACAATGTAAACTTTGAAATGGGAACTGATACGATTACCCATTTTGTAGAGGTAGAAAAAAAGTGACCTGATTTTGAAAAGCGGCGATGCAGAATACACTCTTTTTTTCAGAGCATAGTTTTGACACTTAAATTTTCTTATGTATCAAATATAAATATTTGTTTTTAAATGTTAGTGATTTTCATGCCGATTTTAAAATATGTTGATGCAGCATCAACCTTTTTTTTAGAAGGCTTATTTTTTACACTTTAAATTTTTTAATTTATTAAGTGTGGATCTTTTTATTTAAATGTTACATTTTTTGACACTTTAAAAGTTTTCTCTATTTTTTTTTGAAATCATGATTATGTAACAAATTTTCTAGTTGTTTTATTTTTCATTTTTTAAATGTTATTACTTAAAAAAGAAAATATAAAAATATATATAAAAAGACGAAAAAAATAGAAAATGTAAAAAAAAAAAAAATCTCGTAAACCATAAAAAAATTTGGAAAAAAAAAAAAAAAAACTTAAAAAAATATAAAATTAAGTAAGTAAAAATAGAAAATTTTTGAAAAGCTTTAACAAATAACTAAAAAAATAAAATAGAAAATTAACCCAAAAAGTTTAAAAAACTACTAAAATTAAGATTAAAAACATTAAAAAAATAAAAAATAAAAACAAAAATATACTGAAGTTTTAAAAAAAAAAATCGAAAAAACAATTAAAATTAAAAATAAAAAATAAACATTTAATTTTTTTTTTAAATATATATATTTAAAAAAATAATGCGCATTTTTATTTAAAAAAAAAATTTAAACATATAATTGTTTTTAAAAATATAGATTTTTATTTAAAAAAAAAGTAAATATATAATTGTTTTTAAAAATATATGGTTTTTTTTTTTTTTTTTTTAAATTATGCAAATTTTTTAGTTTTTTTAAAAAACTAGACATTAATTTTTTTATTTTTTTTAAGCATGTATTTTTAATTAAAAAGAAAAAAAAAAAAAAATGGGCCTGCCTTGCCACCGCCTAGGGTTGCGCCCCCATAGGTGGCCGGTTGGTGGGGCTGCTTCTAGCTCCACCATCTAGGGCCATGCCCCCATGGGCTATCGGGCGGCGGCAAGGCAGGCCAAAAAATAATTTTCTAATTTTAAATTAAAAATACATGTTTAAAAAAAAATAATGTTAGATCTCAGACTTTTGTGATCCATAATGTTGATAACAGTCTTTCGGATTAATCACATCACTAGGATTTGGTCGACCTTTCGAACCAGCTAATGTCTAGTTTTTTTGAAAAATAAAGATTCGCATAATCTTTTTTTAAATAAAAATATATATATTTTAAAAAAATTATATGTATTTTTTTTTTTAAATTGAAATCGTGCAAGTTTTTCTTTCAAATATATATTTAAAAAAAAAAAAAAATGTTTATATTTTGAAAAAAATGTAAAATTTTAGTAGTTTTTTATTTTTATTTCTGTTAATTTTCTATTTCTTTTTTTAATCTAGTTTGTTTTATTTTATTTTATCTATTTTTTAATTTTTTTTCTATACTCTTTTGTTAATATTTTTTTAAATTTTTATATTTTTACTTACTTAATTTTATAGTTTTTTTTATTGTTTTCCAAATTTTTGATGGTTTACCAGATTAAAAAAAAATTACATTTTTTTTGAAAATATGTTTTTCTTATTATTTATTTTTTTATATTTTTTAATTCTCTTTTTTAGTTTTTTAATTCTTATATTTTATAGGTTTTTTTTTTTGACATTTTTATGATTATTTTTTTTGTTAATTGTTTCTTTATTATTATTATGTTTGATATTTCTTGTCTTTTTTATATATTTGATTTTTTTTTGTTTTATTCTTTTTATTTTATGTTTTGTTTTTAATATATATTTTTATTTACATTTTGTTATTTTTTTTAACTTTTTTTTTTTATTTTTTTATTTTATTTTTTTATGTTTTCATTATTGTTTTGGGCAAATTTAGTGTTTCTTCAAATACCTAACCCTCTAGACCTAGTAGCTAGTCTAGGAACAAGAGACAAAGTAATTCATCACTTTTCCTATAGTTAACAGATAAAAGAAAGAAGAACAAAGGTACTAACCTGTAACTTTCGCTCGATCTCTCTCTTCGTTGACCAATTTCGCCACTCCTTTCTGTACTTAACTCGCTTGGAAAGTACCTGCACACAAGCCAAGATAGAAACCCATCAAAGCATATAATAATGACGATCTATTAAATAAACATATCATAGAATAAAGAATACGATATACGTCATATAAAGACATGAATGGAAAAAGCTTAGAATTCTTTATTAAAATAAGGAAAGATTACAACCCATGAAGGTTCATGCTCGATTCAGTGTCATCCTTCCAACTTCAAACCCTTCTCTCCTCATGAAGCAATAATTCGACATCATTGCAATACTCTTACAAATCTCATTCAAACAACATTTCCTTAGCTCAATAACTTCCAACCTAGACCAACCATTGAATGCTTGGTCAATTTATAGCTGAATGGACGAGGTTAAGCCATTAATGTCCCTCATGAATGCTTTACCAAAATTGGGAAGTGGTTCCATGGAGAAAGGGATAATGGATTGAGGTTCATTCATCTCATTCCTCATCAAAGTGCGAGCTCAATCAACCTAGAAATTTCAATAAGAATCCATTGGATGAGGAATCCAATGGATTCATTTAAAAAATTTAATGAATCTCACTCAGTGCGGGTGAAACAAAGGCTAACTGCACTACGGTGCACCTAGCTAGTGCAGTTCCTGTATTACAATGTAGTGTGATAAAGGGCCACTTGCGCTGATCTCCTTAGGGGAATTTTTTTAATGAATGGTGACATGGAAACTCTTGGGAGGCAAGCATGATGTAGGTTGACTTCATTAGGGAATGAAAACAACTGAATTAGGGATTGATGGACCCTAATAATACGGATCTGGAAGTTGGGACTGATGTGCCCAAATTGACCTGTAACAATTGCCCCCTAAAGCATGAAGTCGAAAATAAACATGTCGAGTGTGATGCTTTCCCACTTGGAGAGAAGGTTTCGAAGTGGAAGGAGGCGTGCATCAGTTACAATATGAACATCATGATAATTTGATTTTTGTCACGAACTAGGTGAGGAAAGGCATACCCATGCTCACCTTATAAACTTTCATTACATGTACAAATATAGTCATCTATAGATATAAACCCATGAATGGATGACCATGAATGTAAGGCCATTGTACATTTGATATAGTACTCCTGAAAATATATATTGCAGCTCGGATGGTTGAAACTAGATCTGGGCTTTTCAATCTCGTCCAATCTTTCACTCAAGTACAAGTCTAACCATGTGAATATATGATTTGGAGTCGAACATGGAGAGACATCGTATATTTACCAGCTAATGATGTAAGCTGTTAACAGACGTGAGAGGAATCACCAATAATGATAATGACCCTCAAGGTACTGTGGTACATTTCGCATGGTGTGAATAAATGATTTGATGTCAAACACCATACGAAGTCTTTCGGTTGAAGGCCAGTGATGTCAACCTATCATCGGAAGTGAGAAACCTGCCATTGATGTATACAAGCTTCAAGGTACTGAAGGGGTGTTTCTAAGTCAACTTCATGGACGATGTGCTAATGTCGACAAGAAGCGACTCGTCGCAGGAGGGCCTTGATGTATCCCACATCAACTACATGAAATGAGGTAAATGATTTTGGACATGAAACATCGACTAATGACGCAAGGTTTAGGAATAGCGGGCATGAAAATGAAGGTCTTCTGTATTGTAAAGGATGCAGTTTTGAATTGAATGACTTCTCTTGAACATATCAGTGACACTGAAGTGAATTGGTAGCAATGACCCAAAACAAAGTGATGGATGGTATGGTAGACCAATGGCATGATAACCATCAAGCCCAACCCACATAGTCACAGTGATGAGGTGAAAGTGTCATGTTCAAGAGCAACCTGCTACCATAAAGTGTTCCCAGCTATTTCCCATTTCCCCAGTCATTTCTAACTAGTACGTCTTTATTTTTTATCAAGCTTGAGGAGGATAACATATGCTTGTTGTATAATTTCACCCTTCAGGTGAATCAATTGCTATTTGATGTTTTAATGAGTCTAGCAAAGGTGAAACTCGATCTTGTCTAGATGGACAAGTTTGTCGCTATTTAATGTTCTTAATGAGTTTAATGACAAAGATAACTCGGTCCTTTTCATGTTTAGAGAGTTTGAAAAGGGACTAAAAGGAAACTCCACAAGTTCTTTTTCGTAAATTTGTCTCTCAAGTCTGAAAAATCATAAAACAATACAAGAGAGAACCTATTGATCATGTTTGATCAATGAGTACCTTTTTCATAGTTAATCTAACTCATCGCGAAGAAGGGGTAAAACTATACTGAGTAGATATTGATTATAATCCATTAATGAGCTAGAAACGACAAGTGCTCAACAATCTTTTCATGTTTAGAGTGTCTGAAAAGAGCTTAAAGAGGACTCCATTTTGAGGAACGAGTGGTTTCTAGGATAGCAACTAGTTCCGATGATCTTGGAACTTCTCAAAACATGATGATTTCTGTGAATAGGCTGGCTAATAAGACCACTCATTGCAACTGTTCCTCAAAAAAGGTAAAACAACCAAGTGAAAGTGTATCATCAGCCAAAGGGATGGTGGCAATGGGATGAAAATAGCCAAGGCTCATCTCATAGAAAAAGCTGATAGAATGGCAATCTCAAGGGTTAAAAATGGAAATGGGTTCATTTTTAGACAAGCTTGAACCATAAGGAACTATGCTTGGATTTAGTTTCATGTTTACACAAGCTTGAAAAGAAAAACTATGCTTGGATTCAGTTTCATTTTTACAAAAGCTTAAAATGAAAAACTATGCTTGGATTCAGTTTCATTTTTACACAAGCTTAAAACAGAAAATCTATGCTTGAGACTGGTTCACATACCCCCAACATGATGAAAGGGAGAGTCTTCTGTAACCAGATGGAAGTCACTGCGGTGAAGAAGGGCGGTTATCCAACACCTTTTGGCTTCATCCAGATAAGGGAAAATGTTAATGGGGTGATTCCCTTCACACAACCTACAGGGAAACTTAACTTTACCACTAGGTGCATGCCCCCCAAGCTTCATTACATTCACGTAAGTAGACTACTCATGGCTATCAGTTGGATGGAATGAAGGTTCTTTTATGAGATCAAGTGAAAGATTGATTTTACGAGATCTACTTAAAGAATCGACTTCGAACTTTGCTCCAAGGGACCTTGCTTCATTTTTTAATGAGCTTGACACAAGACAAGGAACTCTGCTCAAATTTGTTGTTTCATTTTTTAACGAGTTTGACACAAGACAATGAACTATTATCGGACCCCTTGTTTCAATTTTTAATGAGCTTATCACAAGACAGGGAACTATGCTCATGAACCTGTTTCATGTTTTAACGAGGTTGACACAGTAAAAGAACCATCCTCATACTCCTTGTTTTAGCTTTTAATGAGGTTGACACAAGACAATGAACTATTCTCAGACCCTTGTTTCAGTTTTTAACGAGGGTGACACAAGACATTGAACTATCCTCGTCTGTTTGTTTCATTTTTAAACGAGGTTGACACAGTAAAAGAAATATCCTCATATTCCTTATTTCATTTTTTAACGACGTTGACACAAGACTAGGAACTATCCTCATATTCAATCACAACTCGTAAGAAGTCATGAAGGAGAGATCTGGTTCTAATGCCCCCAGTACATAATGTACAACATCATTGAATTGATCGTCAATTGATGTAGGTATGGAACAAGTTGCCACATAATTAACCCGTGTCGGGGATGATACCATTGCTACAAAAGGACCATTTAGGGAAGATGGTTGACTACGAGTTATATTTGGACTGGGAAATGAAAGCTGGTTAACGATGACAATTCTACCTTCATGTGGGAAACAAATCACCCGAAAGAGTGTTGAAACAATAGCTCCCATGTCATAAACATAGTCGTGCCCAAGAATTAAATTGTAATATAAAGGTCCTGGAACTACCATCACATTCAAATAAATATTTTTTCCTCCCAAGGCAATGGGTAACCGAGGGAGGATCCCTAATTGTTGACTAGTTCCTCTGTTAAAATCCAACAGATTCTGGGTAAATGGCACAAGCGGCAGCAAACCGAACGCTTGCCAAGAAGTTGAGGAAAGGATACTCACTGATGTACCTTCATCTATAATAGTGCTCGATACAATCATATTACAAACTTGTACTATGATTTGGAAAGGCACATAAGAAGGAAGATGGAATCATGCCAGTTGATTCCAATCAAAGGAAGTGACTAGACTACTTGGAGGGGGTATCGTAGAAACAGGAGGATTAACCCCTTGAGTTACAAGAGCGGGATGATTTTCCTCTTGTCTTAATGGAACAGTAGTACTGCCCCCAAGCTCATTAGAATCTGAAGAAACAAAAAGAACTTGAGTGGTATCATGTTCACTCTCTTCGGGAAAGGTACGATTTACTAAAGGTGAAATCGAGTCAACTATTACCTTGACCTGTTGATTTGGGTCAGGTATAGACTTATAGGATTCACTTTCAAAGAGAGTGGTTTCGATCGACGGTTGATTTTGGTCAGTCAATTCATCAACTAGTGGAGAATTTAGGGAGAGTTTCCTATAACCATATGGAAGTCGCTGTAGTGAGGCAGGACGGTTATCCAACACTTTATTGGCTTCATCTAGATAACGACAAAGGTGAATGGGGTGATTCCCTTTGCATAACCTACATGGAAACTTAACTTCACCCTTCTTTCCATGAACTTTACTACCACTAATTGATGGTGTGTCACCAGCATGATCTCTATAATTTGATGACATAGGGTGATGTGAACGAGAAGACCATTCTTCTAAGATCTGAGGAATATTAGGACAACTTCAAATAATATGGTCTCCCGCACAAATTTTGCATGGATATCGAACTTTGTGAGGCTTGACAGACGGTTTCTCATCTGATTTTGCATTCAAAGCAATGTTTGCTTGGTTGGAATTCTACTGAATTTGCTTCTTCTTCTTCTTCTTCCCTTTCTTCTTCTTCTTAGCCACCTAGTTACTAGTACCAACACATTCACTAGGCGAAGAGGAAGAAGGAGAGGAAGAAAAAAATGAGGAAGAAGGCAAAGGGTCAACTTTAGGATCAATTGGAGGATGATTTTGTCCAGTTGGAGGTGTACTCGATTACAGAGAAATCATGACATTTGGAACTAAGGAGGTTGAAAACAACCATACTCGTAAGCCAATGGTAAATCTCGAAAGGGACAATGTAGCCATATATGGAGCACCAGTATTTCCAAAAGAGGGGAAAGGACTAGGATTCCCATCGAAAGGAATTCCTTGATTGGTGGAATCAAAATTTGTCACCATATGCTTCAACCTAAGATCAACTAAGAAATAAGCATGGATGATGTTATCCACAGTCAATTAATTTTTATGACACTAGTACACAACTTTTCTTTTCATTTTTAAAGAGTTGAGAAAAAGAAAATGATGACTCTAGTCACTTTCAATGTTTAATGAGCCTGAAATGACAAGTGCTCAAATGATCCTTTTCTTTTAAAGAATCGAAAAGGAATGAAAGTGATTGCTTTGGAGATTATAGACAAGAGGGTTTACCAAACAAATCACAAAATTGCAATATACACCTTGGTGATAAATGAAAGAGAAATTACGAAGGACTTTATGTATGACAGTTAATCTTCCTAAATGTTGTGTTCGGTGCGTTGCGATCAGTAAGGCGGCAGACTCAGATTGATATGGATAAAGGATTTCAACATATTGGGATCTTCCACCATACACTTGACACTACAGGGAGCACAAGTTCGTACTATCACTTATCGAATCAGAGAGGAGGAATCACCCACCCTCAATGGAAACGACAACCACTAGGTTTAAAGATGCCGAAACACGTCTCTAGCCTAGACCTCTAGATGTTTTCATTAGGTTCCAATGTGTTATTAGATTAATTGATGTAAATTTTAGGTTGATCTTGCTTAAAATTTTCCTTTGAGGGTTCACCACAAGATGTTTTCTGAAATTCTTAAAAAAGCAACTAGAATGAGAAGCACACTTTCCATTTATTTTCAGCAATGAAAATCCTAGCTATGAGGGATAGAGCATACAAGTACTTTTTGAACAAACAACAAAGAGAACAAACTAATGCAATTCCCTAAACCATTCCTTTCAAGCATTCAAAAAATTTAATATGCACAATGGATGTTTTTCTTTTCAGTTTCTCTTAATGTGAATGATGCAATAAGAAAAACTAATGCACAAACGATTCAGAACTCTTTTCATAAAAAATGATGATTTGTGACAATTTCATTTAAAGGGAAAGGAAGACTATATGAAACTTTTGATTTTAAAGAAATGAATATTTTCAACACTTTAAATGAAAATACAAATCAAATGCACAATTAATCAATCGATTATTTATGAATGAAGAATTTACGACAACTCAATTTTCGAAGAAAAATTAAGACTTTACGACACTTTCTTTCGACAAAGATCAATCGACCATATTCTAACTTTGACTATAGACTAATAATGACAAAGAAAACATTAAAGAAACATTAATCAATCCAATCAAAATCGGGCTAGATGGCTAAGGAGATGAAAAACTATTTTTAGAGACAAAACATCATTTACATTCAACAAGAAATTCAAACTGATGAAAATTGACAAAAAATTTCAGTTCCTAGATGGGAAAACTGAGACAGTTTGATGCATCGCACTAGATCTATGCGGGAAGTGCACTGCATCGCACAGTGTTAGTCACAGAAGTGCGATGATTACTGAAGGCAATTTTATGCTTAAATTTGATTCAATTTTCAATGAATTTAGACTTGAATTCAATAAATGATAGGAAGTATAGTATGTCAAAGTGATTTAAGAGATCGATAAGCTACTAAGAGGGTTAATAGCATTCCCCAGTACGGTCAAAAATTTGTTTTGGGCAAATTTAGTGTTTCTCCAAACGCCTAACCCTCTAGACCTAGTAGCTAGTCTAGAAACAACAAACAAAGTAATTTGTCACTTTTCCTATAGTTAACATATATGAGAAAGAAGAACAAAAGTACTAACCTGTAACTTTTTTTTGATCTCTCTCTCTATTGATAGATTTCACCACTCCTTTCCATACATAATGCACTTGGAAAGTACCTGCACAAGCTAAGATAGAAACCCATCAAAACATAAAATAATGACGATCTCTTAACTAAGCATACCATAGAATCAAGAAATGATATACATCATATAAACACATGAATGGAAAAATATTAGAATTCTTTATTAATAAAAGGAAAGATTACAACCCATGAAGATTCATGCTTGATTCAGTGTCATCCTTCCAGCTTCAAACCCTTCTCTCCTCATGAAGCAACAATTTGACATCATTACAACACTCTTACAAATCTAATTCAAACAACATTTCCTTAGCTCAAGAAATTCCAACCTAGACCAGCCTTTGAATTCTTGGTCAATTTATAGCTAAATGGAGGAGGTTAAGCCATTAATGTTCCTCATGAATGCTTTGCCAAAATTGGGAAGTGGTTCCATGGAGAAAGGGATAATGGATTGAGGTTCATTCATCTCCTTCCTCATCCAAATGCGAGCTCAATCAACTTGAAAACTTCCAGAAGAATCCATTGGATGAGGAATCCAATCGATTCATTTAAAAAATTTGATGAATGTCACTTAGCACATGTGAAACAAAGGCTAACTACATTGTAGTGCACCTAGCTAGTGCAGTTCCTGCATTGCAATGCAGCCTGATAAAGGGCCACCTATGTTGATCTCCTTAGGGACATTTTTTGGATGAATGGTGACATGGAAACTATTGGGAGGAAAACATGATGTAGGTTGACTTCATTAGGGAATGAAAACAACTGAATTAGGGATTGATGGACCCTAATAATATAGATCTGGAAGTCAGGATTGATGTGCCCAAATTGACCTGTAATAATCAAGTAATTTAACTTATTTTTATGCCCCAGGTCTATTCCAACTAACCATTTCCCAATCAAATTTATCTGTTGGTCAATATATTCGTTGCCTGGTTAAGAATTATAGCTGTTGGAGGTTCTGCTTTGACTATTTAACATGCAAAGCTAGATCTGATTCTTCAACTTGCCCTGATGATGAACCACACTGTTAGTTCAAAACGCCTCGACAAATGAAATATCATGTGATTTATGCCGAAAAATCTCTCATAAACTTGATATGGATCACAGAAGCCTCAATTCAACAACAATTATTCTTTTGAAATTTTAATTTTTTTTAGAGTTATGAGAAAATCTTTTGCGCAATTATTTCAAAATGTTGAAAATTTACCCTTGCAAAAAAAAATTTGTTATTTGAGCATCAACACTTTTCATTTTGATGGTGTTTTTTGCATAACTTTTGCACAAAAAATTGGTTTTCACCGCCATTTTTAAAACATGTTCAAAGTTTACCCTAGAAAAAAAAAGTGTTATTCCAGCATCAACACTTTTTCATTTTTAGGGTGTTTTTTGCATAATTTTTGTACAAAAAATTAGTTTTCACTGCTATTTTTAAAACATGTTCAAAATTTACCCTAGAAAAAAAATATGTTATTCCAGCATCAACACTTCTCATTTTTAGCACTCTTTTTCATGGTTTTTTGGGTTTTTTTTGCTAGAGTTCCCGTTTTGAGTTTATAGTTACCATTTCAAAGTTTACATTGTTTATATTCCATCAAAATTATAGCTTCTTGTCCATACAACAGCCTGAATGGAGCCTTCCTAGTTAGCTTCTTGTAAGTAGTCTAGTATGCCCATAACAATGTGGGTATGCGCATATCCCAATCATTCCAGTTGATGTTATTAAAATCTTGAATTGTGCCACTTGCCTGAGGGTGATAAGGCATGCTCTTTTGGTGATGTACCTGAGATTATTCTGTTAATGCTTCAATAGTGTTGTTGAGGAAGTGCATTCCTCTATCACTCATCAGGATCTTCGAGCACCCAAACCTTGACAATATATAATCAAAGATGAAGTGAATAGTAGTGTTTGCATTACAATCCATTACCGGTTGTGCCTCAACCCACCTGGTTAGATAGTCCATCAGAGTAATAATATATCGCGCACTGGTCTTCTTGCCTGGCGAATTGATCGACCCCACAAAATAAATCGCCAATTAATCAGATGCCTACAAAGTAACTTGTGGATTTAGAGGGAATTCATCTCTTTGTGATGGCCTCCCGGTCATCTGGAAATCATCGTAAGCACTACAATATTCCTTATAATCCTTATGCACCATGGGCCACCATAGTCTTGCCCTCAAAATTTTCTGCATGGTTGCTTTTCCTAGCCTAGTGCCCTCCCACTACACCACCATGTGCTTCTACCAAAATACTATGTTTTTCATGCTTAGGGACATATCTACGTAATATTTCGTCAGGGTCCATTTTATAGGGATGCCCAACAATCATAGAAAAATATGTTGCTCTGACTACTAGCTCTTAATTTTTTTTCATTGTATACTCCACACGAGCTACTTCGATAGTGAAAAAATAAATAATATCTGAAAAATATTAATCAACAACCCTTACTGTGAAGAGTTGCACATCAGGAAATCCTTCTTCAATGTTGGTCAATTCTTCATCGGTCTCAATAGACAGATGATCAGGCCCAACGTTCAGTCATCTTGGCTTGACTTCAAACTCATATTCTTGGAACATCAATAGCCATCTACAGATATTCCCCTGCAGCACAGGCTTGTTCACCAAGTATTTTAGCACAAAATGGTCCATGAACATCTTGAAGTGTGTACTGAACAAATAATGCTTGAACTTCTGCAGCGCGTACACCATAGCCAAGCATTCTTGCTTCGTCATGGAATAATTCCTCTCTACTTTAAGAAATTTACGAATGGAGAATGCAATGGGGTGATCAAGATCCCCCTCTCCTGGCTACGCTAAGATAACTCCCAAAGTTATACATCATGCATCCACATGAAAGTGGAACTCCTTCTTCTAATTGGGAAACACCAGGATTGACATAGTCACCATTTTCTCTTTTAATATGTCAAGTCTCTTATGACACTCACCATCCCAATAGAAGGTGGCATGTTTCTTTAGTATTTTCTCCATCGGTGCAGTGATTTCCATGTACACCTTAATGAATTTCTAATATAGTGTGTCCAAGAGTTGCGCATAGCTATTTCACATTCTTTGGCAGATCCAAATCAATAATAACAGGATCTACCATTATCCATTGCTTACAGACAACATGTCCTAGTAAAATTATGTATGGTACAAAAAAAATACATTTCTTCAGCTTTAATGAGGTTTGATAGTTCCTACAGATATCCAACTTCAAGTGCAGGGTTCAAACATGCTTTTTCAATAATCCAAAGACTGTCAAGTCATCAAAATAAACTTCAAGAAACTTGTTAATAAATTCTTTAAATGCTGCGACGAAAACTTTGGAAAATATCGTTGGTGCATTCTTCAATCCAAACAGCATGAAAGTATATTGAAGGATCCCCATTCAGTAGCAAAGGTGGTCTTACACCCATCTTCCAACACTATCTTAATCTGATGGTACCCAGAAAGCCCATCTGTAAAGGAGTAGGCCTCCTGCCCTCCTACATTTTCCAAAACTTCATCCCTAAATGGTGTTGTGAATGGGTCATGTACACATGCATCATTTATCTTCCTTAAATCAACACAGATCCTTAATTCTCCCTTGGTCTTTTTCTCTTGTACCACCATAGGACTTACCCAGTTAGATTCTTCCATAGGCTTGATTATCCTAGCTGCGACTATTTTCTCAAGTTCCTCCTTCACCTTCACGTTGTATTTTGGGTTGAGCCTATATGGTCTCTATTTTACAAGCTTCACATTTGGATTCAAAGTGATTTTCATGATGCCAAAGTCTCCAATGATGCATTTTAACTCTGTAAAATTTGTTGGAAACAACTCTGGTACTCATGCAGTAACTCGGATATCTTTCCTATTATATCCTCATCCTATTAATCTCCTATGCGCGCTAACTTGGGCTACGCCTTCGAGCCTATGCTGATCTACCACGTCTTAACAGGCTTCGTTACATCGGGTATTTTAACATCAGGTACTCGCACTTCATGCTATCCTTTTGACTCATGAATATTAATGTTGCAAGGATCTTCCTCACATTCCTTAGCGGTCATGTTATAACATTCCAGTGTGTGTTGAAATTGTGCATTTGAATTGGGCTACACCCATGTCGTCGGCTCATTAGGTGTCTAGAAAATTGTTGCTCTAATTTCTTGAAGGGCATCATCTATACACTGAAAACCATACTAGAAGCTAAAGGTCAATATAAAACTATCCTTCATATCATTCCAACTGGAGGTACCATGGTGCAACTCCGTTTCAAGATACCAATTCATTCGTATTACATCCAAAGTGTGAAAAAATACATGTGCCCATTCTCATCGAGGTTCTTCGCCCCATGCCTTAGTCAAACAAGAAAAATGATCTTGTGGATCATCCTTTCTCTACTCAAGTAACAAATATTGTAGATGAAACTGGAAGTCTTTACATGAATCACACAAAACATAGAGGTAGGGGACCCCTACCCAACATAAGCATTGAGTTGCTTATGATTTCCAAGTGGAAAATCAAATTTGGGTCCAACAAAGAGGGACTTCAAGGTGAGTTTGTTTGAGCCTAAGAAATATGATTTTGGAGAGAATGTTCAGATTCCACCCATCAAAGTTTTCCCTCCTACATGATTAAGAGAATTGCAACAAGCCACAATTCTTTACATGAAGAAAATGACTTCACGTAGAGGCAAGTTGGAGTACCTTGATTGGAGCTTGCAAGCATTAATTCAAATAGGAATAGAAGGATTGAGATTAGGAAAGTTAATGAGATTTTTCCTCACTTATTTACTGACTCAATATATAATTTTGGAGGTCTAAAAGTTTCTAGTGGGGAGGTATGATCCGGAGATTAAAAATAGGCTTAAAAAACAAATTTGCTCAGAGTCCCCCAAAACCAGTTTCAAGTCGTGGTGTTCTTCTTCCCGATTCTAAATATGCTTGAATCGCCTCAATCTGATTTTGTATGAAGAAGTTATGACATTCTAAAGATTTTGACCAATAACTAAAAAGTCAACGATAGTGTTGACTAGGACACTGACTGGGAAGTTCATATAATTGATGTCATCAACTGACTGTGTAAGGTGCAGGTGTAGGTGGTGTAGTTTGGTTGTTTTTTGAATTTGAGTTGGCCAAATCAGAAGCTGCTATGTGGCCCAATGAGAGGATGACATGTGGTGTCTAGTGATTGGTAAAAACTTTTATGTAGGCTCGAAGGCCTCGGTAGCGTTCAACTGCTCGATCTATTGTGTAAC
Source organism: Pinus tabuliformis (assembly GCA_031772625.1). Taxonomy (NCBI): domain Eukaryota; kingdom Viridiplantae; phylum Streptophyta; class Pinopsida; order Pinales; family Pinaceae; genus Pinus; species Pinus tabuliformis. Next base: position 873,511,896 of record CM062811.1, read on the forward strand.
AACTCGACGCTCCACCATCATGCCATATAGTTATTTCTTAACCCATATAGATGGTCCTTTATATTTAATGTCATATTGTTTGATGGTTGGGCGGAGGGTTGGGAGGTTACCATGACCCCCAAGTAACATTACCACCATACAACCCATAGTGTAGGTGTGAGGAGTGGGGCTAGGAACTTGGCCCTAGCTTCTGGTCCTATCAACACCCACACAACCATGCGGGGGCACTTTTACAAGAATGTGAGGTTTTAAGCCTTGGACCATGGTCACAACTAACCTACAGGACCATCGGCGCCATGAAGTGTAGTTGGGAAGAGTTGGAGCTCCCGACTCTGGGCATATGGGAGCCCATGCAACCAAAGGCATAGAGTTATTGGGAGGGGTGGGGTGGTTAGCCCATGGCCCCCAACCATGTGTCTACCCACATGACCATAGATGGAGGGCACAGACAGATAACCCTCGACCCTTGGTTCTCAGAAACTATTGTAACAATTACCCAGAAGCTCTGGTAGTGGGGGTAGGCAGTTGGCCCCTACTCTTGGCCACATCAATACTAAATGTCATTTTCCCTAGAGGACTGGAGGCAAAACTTGGTAGGGGATGGTAGGTAGCCCATGCCGCTAGCCCTATGGTGCTACATGAGCCATTTTTTGTGCATAAGGGTTATTGGAAAAATTAACAAGGAAATAAATTGCACTTTTTATAGTGAGAATTTGGTTGGTCCTGGGCGAATTTTCACTAATCAAATTATGTAAAACGGTGAAATCATTGCGCACTTAGCAAGTTTTACAAATTTATAGGATATATAGTAGAGATTGGCCTAGGGAAGCATATATTGCTCAATTTTTAAGCTGTTTGAGCTCAACAAGAGCCTAGTTGGGGGTTTTTGAGCATTCTGGACTCAATGGAAGCCTCATTTCTCTAATTTGAGAAATTTATGATGGAATTTTTGTAGAATCAAGTCTTTTAGTGCTAGAGGCAGAGACAATTTTGAAGCAGTATGGAGACATATTTGAGCATGGAGAGAGCCTAGCTAGAGGATTTTCAACCTTCCAGTTTCATTTGTAGTAGTTGTTACTTTAGTAGAGTATCTCTTTTTAGTATTTTCTTAATATGTTAAGGAGAGAAGCCATTTTTAACTCTTTATTGTGAAGGAGTTGCATGTTTATGCTTTTGATTTCAAGTGGAGTACAAGGACCTATTCGGTGTGAGTCCTTTTAATGTTAACATTTTCATGAGTTGTTGTAGGAATTCATATTTTTGAATGACAATTATTTATAGGAGAATGTTTCTTTGTATGAGAAACAATCTACTCTACTATCTGTTAACACTCAAATTTTCCTTAGAAGTTATTTGAAAGAAGGAAAGGATCCAAGGTAACTACAAACCAGTCTTTTAAACTCAGGTTCTAGACAACCTATGTCCAGAGATGGCTCTATCTTTATGATTTAGCTTTGTTTGCTAGGATATTAGGCTAGTTATAAAAGTTTAAGGGTGTTCTGATTTTGATTGGGTGGTGGAATTTTGGGAACAGATGGGTAGATCAAGCCTTCAGTTTATTGGGATATGGAGTCAATCAAAGAGTAGCTCAACTAGATTAGATCAATTGCTAAAGGAGGAATTCACAAGGCAAGCTAGTACAACAGAAAGCAAATCTGTGGGTTGAAATGGATGAGGTAAGCCTAGTCAAGGTAGGAGGGCAATGAAGAATCCTTAAACTAGGATCAGGATGAGGAAAAGAGGGAAGTCAAAGGTAAAGGGAAATTAAGAATCCTTCACTTTTGACCTAAGGGAAAAACTAAGGAATTAGGGTAGCAACTAAGATTTCCCAAACCAAGGTAATTCAGTAGAAAATAGCGAGAATGTAAACATGTCAAAACAGAGAGCTTAAAGCTAATTTTGAAATATTTTTCTTTGTTTACTATTCAGATTTTATAAAGAAAACATGCGAATATTTATAACATGATGGGAAAACACTAATAACATGAAGAGATAATATTGATTTGGTTTCCATCGTGCACAAGAATCCTGTGAAATGTTTTTAACTTTATTTCATGATCCAGCAGCCAATCCATACTTGAATACAATAGCTCACTAGCTTGATATGAAATGTATACAATAAATGTCTTCGAATCCACCCACAATACTTCGAATGGAGAAGTATTTATACAAGAATTACATCAAAAGTTTCTCATAACTATATGAGATTTATTCTAGGGAATACAAAATATATTTTACAAAAACATAGAGACAAATGTAAAACTAATTGTTGCTGTCCCTTTATTTATGGAAGAGCTGGAGGTTGAAACTCGGATTTGCCTCTTGCTACTACTTTAGTAATTGTGTGCTGGATCTTTGCTCAATTTTCCCTACTGATACTCTTTACCTGTTTCTAATACTCTTTACTTGTTTACCAACCTTTACCTTACTAAATATTTCTATCTACCTATGAATTACCATAGTAAATTATAGGATATCAAGCATATTAGTCCACCATTCTTCATTTGGTATCTTCATTCTGATCAATTTCTTGTATACTTCATCAGCCTCAGTGTATTTTGCAAAATTGTTCTAAACTGTGAACAGGTGCTTAACTTCATGCTAAATATAGAAAAGATTTTCCAAACCATCATATAACACTTTTCATGTGGGTAGTGCTTTCACTGTGGAAGAGTTGGCTTGACCCTTGGCTTGTTTGTGCAGTATTTCAATGTAGTCATCATAAGTCATTAGTTTTTCATTTATGACCAATAGGTTTGGAAGTCCTTTATCCCTTACAATGTTATATTTTACCATAAACTAATTTATGTCTTCTTGGATACTTTGACATCTTCTTTCCAGGTTAAGTATCAAGTTCTTTTTGGTCAGAACTTTATTAATTTCAAGGATAGTACTAGTTCGATCTTTGATATCCCATTGTTCTAGTTGTTGCTTGTTTTGGCTATTCAAGAAGTTGATTAATTGGGTTTCCTCTTCAGGTTTCTTCCCCAATTATTCCTTGGTCTTCTATATAGCCTCCATAGCTAGTTTGACTAACTCTGCCTGTTCAAAAATAATCTGAATAGCAGACCAAATATCATTGATAGAATCAATGATATCGGTCCATAAAATCTCTATGATATCTCTCAAAGGCTTTTCCAATGTTAAGTCCTGCTCTAATGTCTTGATTCTTTCAGTCATTCTTCTATTTTTCCTCTCTTCTTCAGTGTAATTAATCTATGATAGCTCATAATTTCTTTCCAAGCTGGTAACTATTTCTTTTAGTTGCTTTATTTCAGTTCCTTGGATTTTCATTTCTTCCATGGACTTTATTAAGTCTTCTTTTTGCTTTGTTGAAGTTGCTACTGCTTTTGATGTACTTGTTGTTGTTGTTACTGGTAGAGCTGTTGCTGGAGGAATGTTGGGTGCCAAATATGGTGCAATAGTAGATGGCACTGCTGTAGAAACCATGGGTATTATAGTCTGAGGCATGGTGGTCAACTCACCCTGTTTGGACTGCAAATCTTTTTAAGAAAATTGCTCTGTTTCTTTGAACTGCTCATTCACTTAAGGATCAAATCCATAAGTTCTTCCTCATTTTGTCTCTCAATTACTTCTACAGTTTGTGGATGTATGAGGGGAGGAAGTTTGAGTTGTTTCCTGAGTGCAACAATGTCATCATACTTTCTCTTTATCAAACTTTCAATTGCTTTAACATCTTTGGGATCATGTCCCAACTCAATCACTAGGTCTTATAATGATTTTATCCTTCTGTCCCTAGCCTGAGAAGAGGCTTTTTCCAACTATAATTGTGCTGTAGTATTACTTAGAGAATTCTGCAACTGATGTGCAATGATGGATTTGTTCATCAATGTGGAATAGACCATCTCACCCGTTTGCTTATGGAGCTCAATCTGATCAATTGGGTGGATATCTCTACCAACAACTTCAAAATTTGTTTTAAAATAATCAGCCATGGACTTTGGTTCCTGTATTCTTGGCTTCAAAAAGATCATCTGCATCATTCCCTCTTTGATGTCAAAGGATGACATCAACCTTGTCTGATTTTTAGGAGCCATTTTCAGATATTTGGCGTAGGTTTGAGCTTTGAGCTGCTCATTCCTAGCCTTAATCTCTTTGTACTTTTCTTTCAAATCCTGGCTCTATTGTGAAGTTGTATTTAGTGATGACACTTCTACACTTTGTTGTTTGCTTAGTGCCTGTGTTTGAGAGGTAGATGGTGTCTCTCCTGCTAGTGTTCTCTGCACTGTGTCAGTTTTTGTCTCTTCATACTCTTGTTTAGATAGAGGATTCAATCTCTACCTTTTCACATATACCTAGTCCAATGGCATTATAGAGGGGATAGCCTCATTCCTACTTCTTTTTTGAATTCTCTCCTCATTAAGAGGGGTCTGAAATACTGGAGCGTTGCCCATGTGTGTATCAGTTTGGGTTAACTCCTCAAAAATGCTCTGTGATCCTGAATCTTTTCCCTGTCCTGAAGTCTTTGGTTGTCCTTATGTCTGTGCACTATGCTCCTGTGTTGGTCTCTATGAAGATTCTTTAGGCACCTGTACAAAGGAATCCAGATCAAGTTGTCTTTCCAAATCATTCATAACATTTTCTAATTCAACTTGTTCACTATCTTGTTCTATGAGTGTTCCCTCCACCCATTCATTTTGATTTGCATAATGTTATATCTATAGAATTCTATGATGGATGTAGGGGGATAGTTTATGCTTTTGTCTTCTATCACAGATGAAGCTATGAGGATCATAAGGCCAGATGAAATTCTTTTTCAATCTCAATCTCTCAAGGATTTCCTATGCCTCTTTCCCTGCCTTTCTGTTGTTGCAAACAAATAGCCCTAGGTGATCCTTTATCCTTAACTAAGCTTTCTTCTTAGCTTTCATAAAATGGATTTCATTAGAGTCGATCATTTTCTTGTAGTACTCTAGGGCAAATAATCACATGGGGAGGTATTTTGGCAGTTTAAATGGAAGTAGCTCATGCCCATAAATCCTGATCTTGGTATGGTTCTGGTACAAGTACCAGTCCCCAACCTTATGTTGCTTGGATAATTGAAGAATTCTCTTGATATCATCACTGATTCTAGGAGGGGGACTTCCTATCAACATGGTAGTTACTGGATGCACAAATTGATCAATAAAATGTGTATAAGGATAGGGAGAAGAAGGTGAATTGTCAAAAATGGAAGTCCAAAAGATAACTAACCTAGGGTTCCCTCTAGTGTTAAGATTTTGTACAAAGAAAGGGAATTTATCAGTTTGGTAGTAAAGGAAAAGATGATATAGGACTGAAGAATATTTAAATACCCTCTCATTCTCTAATCTCATGAATTGGTCATGCATCTTATCAACAATGAATGTAGCATAGTCATATTTGGCTGCAAGAGGTTGACCAGGGGTGAAAATAGACATGTAGGCTAAGGTCAACTCATCTACATACTCACTAGTAGTAAAACCCAAAATGCAAGCAATCATGGTGATGATATCCTGGCCCAGACTTGTAAAGAAGCTTGACATATAATGAGGGGGTTCTTTTGGCCTGTATTTTTCTTCCATGAAGGTCTGACAGACTTGGTTGATTTCAGAACTGGACAACCTTGAAGATTTTTCAACTAAATCAATAATGGAAAGGGGAGTGAGGTCCTCGCCAGGCTGTAATTGCAACATTTCATTTAAAGACTCAGTTGTAATGGTGAAAAGGACTTCCTAGTTAGGGGACATTACAACTCTCAAAGTGGGGTTGTAGTTTGCATGGCATTGGTGGACAATATCTAGGAAAAGATGGATAGTGGGGAATTGATATTTCGGGAGGTTGGGCTCCCAAAGACATATTTTATCAGTATTGTTTAGACAATTGTCCCAATATTTGAAATGTAGCTTCAAGGGGGTTTCATCAAAAGTAAGGTCCTTAATTTGAAAATCTTTATCAGCCAAGGGAAGGTAGTCCAAATCCCTGTGGGGAGTAGTGATTAGCTTGATGTTTAGGGTGACAGGAACTTCCATCCTTGGTTCTTGTGCATTCAAGGAAGAAATTTGGGGTTTTCAAGGGTTTTAGATAAAACAGGTGCTTAGGGAAGTTTTGGGACTAGGAAACAACTTTAATTGTATTGAATTATTTGATTTTAGAGCAGTTTAGTGGAAGTTCAGTACAAAAATAGGGTTTCTGAGAAGGAAATGTGGTAAATACCTATTTATGGTTGACTGTTGGGACAAATGGCTATGGTGAAGGTTTTGCAGGGTGCACATAGTAGTCTGGTAGTGACCTAGAGTTTAGAAACTTATAGTGGTTGGCTGTTGGGAATAATTTTCCGGTCTGGACGTACTCTGTGCATGCATGGAAGCAAAAAATTATTTTTTCGATAAAAAGAGAAAACCATGAATATTTTGTTTTATGTACAAAGTCAATGAGCTTTTGGAATTTGGGAACTGAATGAAAATGATAATTGGAGTTAAATGACTGATGGGATGCTTTGTTTTTTAGCGAAAGCTGTCAGCGGGAGCAGTAATGGTTTTCATCACACAACTTTTGGGAGGTTGGTGGTTTTGGCAGAGGGTCACATGATACCACAAATGGGATGACACGTAGCATCGAAGAAAAGTCAAAACAACTTTCATTGCATGGTTAATGTTCGACAAAAAGGCCCGCGCGATATCAGCGAGAGTTGTCGGATGAGGGAGGGAAGATCAATGGTAGTCGTCGGTGGAAAGTGTTAGGGATTTAATGGAGGGGGCCTACTACATAATTAAAATAATTAAAATGACTTAGTTATATCAGGGATGATGGTATTGATGGAGAGGTTATTAATTAATCCAGATGACTAATTAATCCCTTTTTTTAATGCGTCAGGGGGTTTGGTTCTTAATTAATCATGATTTGATTAACTAATCCAATTTAACTAACTTTATTTATGGTTTATTTTTCAAACCATCGAGACAAGATATTTATTTATTTTGGGATTTTTATTAATAATACGGGAAAGGGTAGTTTTTTGTGGGAGTTAAATAAATAATAGGAAGTAAGAGTTAATATGACCATGGGAAAAGAAAATGCGCTAAGTAAATGTTTCTCAAAATACAATCATCATCCAACATTATGACTTAGGCTAAAATGTGTTTGGGGGGTTTTTATAAAGAACCATTTATTTTTCCTAAGTAAAAGAGTGATTTTACCCTAGGAAAAAGATTTGAAGGGAATGAATGAATTATGGAGGGGGTGAATTTCAATGAAGGGGTTTTAGCACTTAGGCTTTACAAGTTATTGGGCCGAGGGTTCGGTCCCTCCAAAAGTTAGAGAAATGCTCTGAGATCCTTTAACTTTCAGGTGCCTTTAGTACTTATGGGAAATTAGTAAAATTTAGGGAAGAAATGGGTGAGGAAGTTAATTAGTTTGACTTTTGTCCATGGTGTAAATGTCTTCATTTCCATCCATATCTTTAAGTGATTTTGATGATGAAAGTATATGACTTGATGTCTAGATAATCATTCATCATACATAATTCTACAACCATTCATCTACTTACCCTACCTACTTATCCTACTATGTTTTCTTCTTTTATTAGGGTGCACTTAAACTGGCAAACCCTTATCACAGTTTTTCTTTCCTTTTACATTGGAAACCTGTCTAAGTCTAACTTTATTACATCCAAGGGCTCAAATTAAACTATTGAGCTTCTTTTATTCATTCTACCTATCTACTCATCTGCCAAGATTAAACAGTTTGGTCAAATTTTATTCTCTATCTCTAAGAATGAAATTCAAAATATGGAATAACCAAGATTAAACTATTTGGTCACCATGGATTGTGGCATAACAACACACTGCACACAATCATTATTTGTACAAAAAGTAAAATAGAAGTGGCATTTGGACTTGCACACTTTCATGGTCTTTTTATTTTTATTGGGGTTCTTTTTTTATTTTTTCTAACCTTTTCATTCTTTTTGTCCTTCTATTCTTTTTTTAGGACATACCCTATTTACATTTTTTAAATTTTTTTATTTTTTACAAATATGGAAAACATTTGCAACAAGCAAAGGTATGTACATATTCAGAGCTAGACCAAGTCAATCATGATATATGAAACCTATTGGTATATGAACATAATAGTGGCTCCACTTGTGGATGGCTTTTCTTGGTGGAAAGTCTAGAACTATAGATTAATGGCCTTTGAAAGACTTTGATTGTGCTTTACAATTTCCCTTTTACTTTGTTGCTTTATTGATATTTACTGACAGTAAAAAAATTTAAGCTTAGGGCCTTCTCTTTCAGCTTCAACTCCAAAATTACCATCCAATCAACACTAAACATTATGAAGGATATAGTATGTACAATTGAAATGGTAAAACTAGTAAATTGGGCCAATGTAGTGCTTTAACATTCGACCATTGATTGGTCCTCCTTGGATCTTTGCACCATCTAATTCTTTAAGAAAATATGAATTATTTTCTCTAAAGGCATATATTACGTATGGACCTTTCCACAAGAAGTCAAACTTCCCATGTTTCCCTTTGTCCTCTCTTCTTGAATCCCACTTTAACACTTTGTCACCCAGGTAGAAGTCTTCTACTCTGGTCCTTTTGTCAAAAATATTCTTAAGTTTTTCTTGCAGTACTTGGGCTCTGTTGTATACTTCCTCCCTTGTTTGCTGTAAATGGATAGTCTATTTAATTCTCCTCTGTATATCATTTGGTTCCACTTGGGCTTCTTGAAGTAATTTCATGACTGGAACTCCTAAATATGAGGGGAAAATTTCCTCCATTCATACGCTAGCTCATAGGGATTGGTTCCAATTGATTTCTTAGTTGTAAGCCTATCTAACCACAAAGCATTGGTTAATCTCTTATTCCAAGTTTTCTTATTGTCTTCCAATAGTTTTTTGATAATATTCATTAGACTTTTATTGGAGGATTATGCAAGTCCATTCCCTTGACGATAGTAGGCTGTTGAATGACCAAGTGTTATATGATATTTGTGACAGAAATCAATCATTTTCTTTGACTTGAAGGCTGCACCATTATCTATGATGATTTTGTCAAGACGGCTAAACCTAGACAGAATATTAGCCTCTAGAAAACTTATTATTATAGTATCAGTGGTCTGTCTAAAGGGAATAGCTTCTATTCATTTGGTAAAGTAATCAATTGCAATGAGTATCAATTTATGTTCAGCAGAAGAGGGTGGATGAATTTCTCCAATGAAGTCAAGACCATATTGTTGAAAAGGTTTTTTGTGGGAATAGATTTCAAAGGTAAGGGTAAGAATTTTCTTTTGCCTTCGAAGATCTGGCATTTATGGCAGGAAGTTACAAATTTTTTAACATTCGAAAACAAGGTTGACCAGTAAAATCCAGCTCTTAGAATTTTGTCAACAGTTGACTTCCAATAGAGATGTCCACCACAATCCCCTGCATGAAATTCTTGGAGTACTTTCTCATATTCTTCTTTTAATAAATAGTTTAACAAAATGCCTTCATGATTTTTCCAAAATAAAGTATTATCCATAATGCAAAATTTTGAAGCTTTCATTTTCAAAAACCTACTTTTAGTTTTGGATAACCCTGGAGGAGCCTACAGGTTTTGTAGAACATATATAATACCAGCATACCAAGGGGAATCTAGAAAAGGCTGCCTGATCTATGGAGTCACCATATCCTGTTCGTTATCCAATTCTGCAATCATATTTATGTCTAGGGCTTGGCAATTTGTTTTTGCGATAAGTTTGGCCAACCCCTGACCTTTACTTAACTCAGTAGGTTTTATCTCTATATCATATTCTAAAATAGTAGCTATCCATTTTCCCCTCTTGCCATCAACTCGATCATGTGTCAAGATTTCTTTGACTATAGCACTGGGAACATAAGATATTACATGAGAATACAAAATATACACTTTGAAATCTTTAATAGCTTTTACCAAAGCAAAAGCTTATTTCTCCATTATTTTATACGTTAATGAGGCATCTCTAAGAGCTTTACTAAAAAAGGCTATTGGTTTTTCACATCCTTGATCATCCTTATGTTGTAAGACTGCAGCTATGGTGTGTTCTGATGCAAAGGAAAAGATAATGAAGTCTCTGTCAAATTTTTGGCTTGTGAGGACTAGTGTTTGAGTTAAGGCTAATTTTATTTCTTTAAATGATTGTTTAGCCTCTACTGTCCACTTAATAGTCGAATATTTTTTCAACATGTTATTCAATAATCTAATTAGTTCAGCTAAGTTAGAGATGAATCTCCTTAAAAAATTATTTTTCCTAAAAATGCCTGAAGTTCTTTAATGTTTCTTGGGTGAGGTATTTGCAAGATAGCTTCAATCCTGGTTGGGTCAATCCGGATTCCATCTTTAGAGATAATGTGGCCTAACATTTTTCCTTCTTCCAAACCAAATAAAGGCTTTTTTGGGTTCAGCGAGATGCCAAATTTTATGCATTTAAGGAAAGCTTGCCTGAGATGATCTAGGTGTTTTTGATCTGACTTAGAAAATACTGTTATATCATCAAGGTATATAACGAGGAAATCATGGATTTCCCTTGCAAAGGCAATATCCATTGCCCTTTGAAAGGTGGCCCGTACATTTTTCAATCCGAAGGGCAATTTGACATACATGAAGGTGCCCCATGGTGTTGTGAATGCAGTTTTTGCTTGATCATCAGGATGGACTAAAATTTGGTTGTAAACTGAGAATCCATCTAAAAGTGAAATCCTTGTAGAACCCACTACCCTTTGTAGTATGTGATCCATTTTAGGTAAGGAATAGTTGTCTTTGAGTGAGACTTTGTTGAAGTTTCTAAGGTCAACAAATAGTCTTATTTCTCCTGTTTTCTTTCTTGTAGGGACAAGATTTGATACCCAATCTGAAAACCTAATGGAGGCAATGATCCCTGCTTCATACATTCATTTGATCTCTTTTTCAATGGAATGTAATAAAACAAGATTAATTCTTCTTAGCTTTTTCCTAAATGGTTTCTGATCCTCTTTCAAAGGGATAGTGTGTTATATAACACTAGTATCATAGGATTTTAAGTCTTCATAACCCCAGGCAAAAACATCCTTGAATACTTTCATTAGCTCAATATATTTCAGTTTTTCCTCACGGGGTAATGATTTAGACAATTTTATCAGCTTAGGATTATCTTGAGTTCCTATGTTACATTCTTCAATGTTTGCTTTCAAGGGCTCCATATTAGGCTTTTTAGGAATATCATTAGAGTCAAATAAGTCCTCCAAAGGAGTTAATCCCTTGGATTAATTGGTTATCTTTGAGATTGATGAATTTAGTTTCATTGTCAATTATTTCATCAATATCCATTTGCTTTAAGTCCTGAATATTTGTTTTCATGAATTTAGTAGGGTGAAGCATGTTTATTGAGTTTTCTTCCAATTTTTTAATGTATAACTTATTAGTGTGATCAACATCTAAAACAATGCCTACGTCTATATTAATGCTAGCAAATTCTTCATCTAATGTCAGAAATTGATTAATCTAATTATCATTTTCAAAAACTTGCCAGTTCTTAAGATTATTAGATATAGCTAGCCTGTGCCTGACCTCAGCAGTATACTGGTGATTTGGTTGAAAAGGAAATTTGCAGGTGCTGGCAAACATAGCCAGGCTATGAGCTTGCATGTTATGCTTTCTAGGGATGGTTGCAAGCTTGGCTTCTAAAAAAGTGTTAAGGATTTCTACAACTATTCCTCTGTAAAGTCCTAATCTAGGGTCTCTGCTTATGTAAACTCCATTAATCTAGTTAACTGTTAGTTCAGAATCTCCCATGATTGATATCCCTATAGCTCATAATCTTTTGACTAGATTGAGGCCTAGCAGGAGTGCTTCATATTCTGCCATATTGTTTGTACATTTGAAATTTAATCTATATGCATGTCCCTCAGCATGATCATTTTCTAGGTTATGTATCCATACTCCTGCTCCTGCACCTAATTTGTTTACTGAACCATCAAACTATAAATGCCATAAGATTTCATGTTCATAGTTTTCATCCGGGGTAGTGGAATCTTTCTTAACTAAGGCATCTAGATTTTTTTTGTCATTTGATATCTCCTGAATTTGGACAGTTTACTTTTCTTTTATAATTTCTTTTGGTTCTGTTGCTATATCATTTGGAGTATCTTCTGGATTAGTTTCTGCATTATAGAGAATGAAGGAATCCATATTAGAATGCACTGAGTAAATAGGAAAGTTTTGAGGTCTCTCTTGACTACTCACTACATACTTCATTAAAGTTTCTCTATATAGCTTCTTTGGTTGTCCAAAAACAGATATGGTAGCATATGACATGTCTAATTGTAGAGACCCCTGAAGTTTGGCACCCCAGGATCTGGACAACAGCATGCCATACTTGGGTGGAATATCTGCTACCACTATGTCCATAAGTATAGTTTTGGCAGGGTACTGAACCAAAGAGACACACAAATCCTTTATAAGTCCTAGACACCTCACTTGACTTGAATCAAAGGAAAATAAATCCCTATAGGGTCTAGTGATGTCTAAGTTGAGCTTCTCCATAACAGACTTGGGCATGAGATTGTGTGAGGCACCAGAGTCAAACATGGCATTATGAAAAATCTTGTCATGGATATTGAGACTGACATAGAAGGGTGGTATCCCACCTTCCATTGGTTTCCCATTTACTTCAGGGCCAAAAATTAACTCAGGTTGGTCATCAAAGAGATTTATAGAGTCTTCATTTTCAGTGATTTTTAATGATTTGTTTATCTGAGACCTGTAAGCATCATGTTTTACCAGTTCTATCAAAGGAACTAAAATTTTAAGCTTGGCAACCTCTGCTCCAAGATTAAAGGGCAGGATTGCTTTGTCTGTTTGAACTTTTGGGTTTCTGGCAGCAGTGTTTTCTATGTTTTCTTCTCTTTCAGGATTTGGGATATTCTTTTTTGATTTCTCTAATCTGATCTTTGAATATTCTTCCACTGTTCTTTTGGAGGGAAGTGAAGTGGAAGGTTGTTCATTATTGGGCTAATTATTACACCCATCTTCTATGGTGGGGCTCGGAGGATTTTGATTTGTTCTAGAAACAATCTGAAGTGTTTTTGTCACTAGAATTATTTTACCCTTTTTAGGTTGATTAGGACCTAATTTCTGGTTTGGTTCTGGGGCATCGATACTTTTTCTACTTCTTAAATTATACTTCTTATGTACCTCAAAATAAGCAGAATCATATCCTTGTCTGAAATCAAATGACTCTCCCATTTGGGTTTGGAATTGTTTCAATACATGGAACTCCTAGTCATCCTGAGTTAGGAAGACATCTTCCTCATCATATAGACCCATTAAATTTATCTCAGTCTCTTGTTGAGGGTCTTTTGAGTGGGAAGCCTCTACATAGTTTTCTTGCAAAGGTGCTCTGATATTCTAGTCAGGAATATTTTTTCTAGCATTTTGGTTATGATTTTTTCTAAAGTTGGGATTTCTCCCTAAATTAGCTTGTTGGACATCCCAAGGAGATTTCCTTCGATAATTTCAACTCTGTCCATCAATTTATCCATTCCTTTGACAATAGCATCATTCTTTTTCTTAAAGGATGTACTTTCATCTTTTACAGGTATTCTTATTTCATTTCTAGTTTTGGCTCTTTTGGAAAGTAGGTTAGCCTCAACACTTACTGCCACACTCTGCATTTCCTCTAGAGAGGGGGGATTTCTCTCTCTTAACTGGAAAGCAATATCTGAAACAAATTCATTAGGAAATTTAATCAGGGCTAAGCCTAATGGGGGTGTTATAGACATTTTTGTGCCTTACAGCTATAAGCATGAAATGTCCATAAACCAAGGGATCCTAAGTCCCTAAAGATGTTGTTCCAGCTCCTAAAGAAACGAGGTCAACAAATTATAGCTTCTCCCAGAAGTTCTCCAACAAAAACTGCTCAAAACTAGTCAAATCAAGATCAATTCAGATGCTCCACTAGCTGCCTGCGTTGCAAAGCACCCAAATACACTGGCTAGGTGCATTGCAACGCAGGTGAATGCACTACCAGGGTGCGTTGAGCGGGAAATGACAAATGGCAAATTCATTCAACGAGGTGGAAAGGCAATGGAAGCTTCCAGAATCTTCTCTAATGACACTTGCCTCACTGAATTCGACCAGTGATGAGTAAGAGGCTCTCAGTGTCCAAGTGGAAGCAAGAACTGACAGAGAGAAGCCACAAGTCAAAACATAAGCTGACTCATCTTCTCTACTTACATCTATATATCGATCCCTCATCCCAGAGATCCGGGGGCTGGAATTTTGTACTTTGCAGAGAATTGCTGTTGGTTTTGAGATTGAGATTAGTGAATTGGGTGATTTATTCTTTGTTGGAGGTGAGGAAGGGATTCCTTTGCTGGGAGGTAGATGCTGGATCAGGAATCACTTGGTTGTATCTCCTCTTGGACTTTCTTATTATATCAATAAAACTATTTGAGTTTCTCCTACATGCTTGTGTACTAATGATGTTTTGTTATATTTGCATGTTTAGCTTAAATATGATCCTAAGCTATTTATGAATGTAAATCTATGTCTTTGTGTAGTTTTCCTCTTCTGTGATCTTGCAGGAACTTGGTGAAGCTGGGCGAGTAAGGGAGCAGGTAGTGGGAAACAAACAAAGAGGAGAGAAATTGGATCAACAAACTAGCGCAAGACACAGGTTAGTTCATCCTTCCTCTTCGTTTACATTTCATAAAGAAGAATACGAAAATAGTTTTCCTTGTTTGTTGCTAAGGCACTGTCACACCTTAGAGTGGGATAGGGGCGTTCTGAATAGATACTTTTCCCAACAACAAAATGGCGACTCCGCTGGGGATCGTGTGTAGTTAGTTTATTTGTGTTTCTATTGTTGTTCATCTCATAAACTCAGGAGTGGCGAATCGAACTGCATTTTCCATTTACAAATGCAAAGTAGAGATCTGCTACTCTAGTCCATTCACTGGGCCTGTTTATGATCTGAACAATTGATCCACAAATTCTCTAATTTCCCTTTGTGATAGCTCTTAGTCCTCCTTTAAATCATCCCTCTGATTGTGCACATTTGATTGCTTTTATCCAGCCAAAAACCATAGATTAAACTGCAAACCGTGACCCATAACCCAGAAGAAATTCTCGTTTCTGCTTCACCGCAGGCTCTGTGAAGAGACTCTGTATTTCAACGCAGTTCCCGAGAGGGCTACCTGCGTTGCAATTCAGTTTCTCTGTGTAGCAGGTGCGTTGATCAGCCTAGCCTTGCCTAGCTGAGGTTCTTTGCTCACTTTTTCCAGTTTTGCCTCTATTTTTTGCAGCCTGTTATCAGTATGTGTACCTATCTGAAATCCCCTTTTCTTTGCCTTAATTCTGCCTCAGTTGTATAAAAGAAACTGTATTTGTTTTTGTGTATTTGTTACGTCATTTACAGTTTCCCATTGCAAAAGTAAACTGGTCATACTGTCGCCCTTAGATCTAGATCTGTCGTAAGTGTCGTTTTGATGTTAGGAGAAAGTTTATTTGCTGTTGACAGTTGATTGCGCTTTTACTTTTGGCTATTGGTTTGAATTTGTGAATTTGTAGTGTCGAAACAAGTGTTTACTTCAAAATCATAAAGTTTCGTAATCGTCTCTACTTTTTGATTTCGAAAAGAAGCTTGTTTGTGTTTTTCACTTGAAATCGAATTCAAATTTGTACAACAACTTTCTTTTTAGGCATCAATATTAAGAAAGTGAAAAACAAATACATGCATATGTGCATTTGCATTTTGACAGTTTGTATGGCTTGATTTAGGAAAAGTGCATTTACAGTGTGCTCTTTGCTCTTTGAGAAAAGATTGTGTCTTTCTTTTCCCCTTGTAGCTAGGATTTTCATTGTTTAAAAGAGATTAAAGCTTGCTTATCATTTTTAGATTGCATTTAGGAATTACATCTACATCTCGTGGTGATCCAAAAAGGCAAACTTCTAAGAAAGATCAACCTAAAATAAATTGAATGAACTTAACAACGCTTTGTAACTTAACGCACAACATAGAGGTCTAGGCTAGAGATGTGTTCCGGCATCGTAAAGCTTGGTAACTGTTGTCCTCACTGTTGGTTGGGTGATTCCTCCACTGTGAGACGATAAGTGCCAGTACGGATTGTGCTCCCACGTACCATCAAGTATATATTGGGAGACCCCTATAGGCATAAAACCTTTATCCATAGGAAGCCGTGTCGGCTGCTCTACTGATCGCAATGCACTGAACACAGCATTCGGGAAGATTGACCGCCCGTACCCTAAAAAGTATTCTGTGGTTTTGCGATTGGTTTGGCACACCCTCTACCAAGATCTCCAGAGCAGTCCCTTTCGTTCCTTTTCAGACTCCTTAACAGAAAAGGTCCATCTGAGCACTTGTCACTTCAGGCTCATTAAAAATCGAAGGAGACTAGAGTCATCTTTTGTTTTTTCTCGACTCTTTAAAATTGAAAAAACAAGTTGTGTCCAAGCGTCGTTAAAATTTATTTTAAACGGAATATTCATACCCTTTTTCCTGCGTTGATCTTTAGGTTGAGAAAATGGTTCCTACCAACCGAGGAATTCCCCTTGGTGGAAATCCTAGTCCCTTCTCCTCTTAGGGAGATGTTGGTGCGCCCCATATGGCCACATTGTCGCTTCCAGGACTGACAATTGGCTTGCCAGTCTGGCTCTTCTCAACCAATGTCGTTCAGAACACCACTACTCCTGAACAGTCGAATCAACAGTTAGACGAGTCTAGAGTTTCCCACCAACCGTCTACTTCCTCTAATTCTTCCTCTCTTCCTTCCTCTTCGCTTGACGGGACTGGTAAAGCTAAAAACCAAGTTCCTAAGGAGAAGAAGGAAAAGAAGAAGAAAGAGAAAAAGAAGAAGGAGCCAAAGGCAAATAAGGGAAAACAAGTGTCGTCTAATGAAAATCCACACACAGCACCGACCAGGCCTAAATCGCCATGTGTCATTTGCAAGGGAGACCACTTTCACAGAGATTGTCCTTGCATCCCTCGGATACTAAGGGACTGGTCTCCCCATTTGCACAATCCGGTGTCATCAACCTCTAATGGCCATGTTGAAAGCACACCATCAACTAGCGAAAGCAAAGTCCCAGGACAAAAAGGGAAAGCTAGATTTCCCTGTAGACTGTGCGAAGGCGACCATGCTCTCCACCGTTGTCCCTTCTTAGACGAAGCTAAAAGATTTTTGGATGATCGTCCGGTTTCACCGTTATGACTTCCTCCTGGATATAAAAAACTCTTGCCGAGTCCTTCGTTAGTTGAGAATCCAGCTGGCCCGCTCAAGTGGTCGGCTGAAGCGCCTGTCATTGAAGATGAACCAACTGAATCCACACCTGACGAAAGTCAAAAGGTCGAGGCGGCAGTCGACCCGGTCTTGTCTTCAGAGGTTTTATCTTCGAATGACACAGTCACTGAAGAGGATAAGGATGACACCGTCCAAATTCTCTTCATCGACACAGACTCCGATGAACACGGGGGCAATCCACCCATTCCTTTATCGCAGGAAGGAAGTTCATCAAAGTCATACTCGGTCGTCTACTCAGTCCCACCTCCAAGCAACCTAGTTGTATCCTTCGACTGGAACCAACTAGGAAGACCCCGTTTGCCAGCAAGCATACCATTCCGAATTGTCGTTCAAATATACAGAATGGTCATGGCGGGCACCATCATAGATGAGGGGGCGTCTGTGAGTATCCTTTCCTCTATTGCTTGGAAAGCGCTTGGTTCGCCATCGCTATTTCCTGAACTGAGAAATCTGACAGGCTTTGATAAAGGAACCAGTCGACCTTTAGGGATCCTCCCCAATGTGCCCATAACATTGAAAGGGAAGACCGTTCAAATGAACATGATGGTCGTTCAAGGACCCTTGGATTATAACCTACTCCTTGGACGAGACTATATTTATTGCATGGGAGCCATCGTCTCCTCACTCTTTAGAGTAATGTGTTTTCCGCATGAAGGAAGAGTGGTCAAGCTCGTGGACCAGCTTTCATTTCCCGGATCACGCATCACAAATAGTCATATACCGTCCCTAAATGGTCTCTTCACGCAAGAAATGTCTCAAGTCCCAGTCCGTCCTCCCGATGAGTGCGAGTAATCCGGAAGGATATGACTGAAAACCAGGGGGCATGCGTCCTGGTCTTCTTCGGCAGGAAAACTTTGGGTGTAGAGTAGGTTTCCGCGGGAGAATATGACTAGTCTGTACCCCGTCCGTCAGTGGAAGAGGGGTTATTCTAGAAAAAGATTCTCTTGTTAAAGTTATGTGTTTGGTGCTCGTTGTCACTCACCTTTGTCTGCTTCGGTAGGCATCGCCGAGGAAGTGTTTTGTTTGCTGTGCGAATAGAACAATCTTTGGGTAACCTGTAAGAGGTAGGCCTTTCCCGATAAAACAAATGTTTTGTCTACAAATTGAGAGGTAACCTTGAAATCATATTTTATACCTGGGGGCATGCAAACCTTTTGGAGTGCAAGCAAAGGGCGACTATTTATTTTTTTAAATTTTTAGGTCCTCTCTTTAAACCCGTAGGCTAACCCTTTAAACTCGTAGGATTAGTCGTCACCTAACTTGCATAAAGAAAGGATGTGGGGCAAAAATCTAAAAGTTGCCATTTTATATGAGACATTCTTATCATATGACTGGATTAATCGAGCAGTTTTAGCACATATTTCAAGCTCGTTAAAAAATAAACATAAGATCGAGCAAATGTTTCAACCCGTGTTTAAGCTCGTTAAAAAATGAAAGATCCTCCGGTAAATAACCACCGTGAATGTAACATTATCAGCCATTAAAGCCTTGGTCGTGTTTGCACCGTCACCTCCACTTTTCCATTGGCCGATCATTCACCTCCATTTGATTGTTTACCCATTTTGAGGGACAACTGCGAAGAGTGATTTCACTAGCCATCCTTGTGACACTGCCGTGCTTGGAAAATTCCGACCCTTACCTGGAATCAGCTGCTACCCGTTTTATCACTCGTTCTTCAAAAGATGAGTCTTCTTTAAGCTCTTTTCATCTGACTCGTAAAATATGAAAAGATTGCCGAGTTTTGGCCTTCCAGCTCGTTAAAGCGACAGGAAGTGCTATCCCTCCTCTAGATTTTAATCTTTTTGGACCTGAGGGATTATTGCACAAAACGATCGAGCGCTTGTTTTGTTCGGCTCGTTAAAACTATCGAAATTTCATCCCTTCTGTATTGTTTTATACTTTTTCGGACTTAAGGGATTAGATGACGAAAAAGGAATTCCGGAGTTACCTTTACGTACCTTTTCAGACTCCCTAAAAAGGAAAAGGACCGAGTTATCTTTGTCGTTAAACTCGTTAAAAACATTAATAGCGACAAACTTGTCTTTAGACGAGAACGAGTTTCACTATCACTAGGCTCGTTAAAACATAGCGATGGGTTTGCCCGAAGGGAAAATTATAGAACAAGCATATGTTATCCTCCTCAAGCTTGAAAAAAATAAAGAGGTACTGATCAGCAATAACTGGGGAAAAATTGGGAAGAAACTCAAAGAATATTTATTGGTAGCAAGTCTCTCTTGAACATGACACTTCCACTCCGTGCCTGAGTCGGGTTGGGTTGTTTCATTCGCCAGTCACATCACCATGGTCTCGCCATACCATCCACTTTTGGGGTAAATGCTACCAATCCATCATATAAGTGTTGCCGACATGTTCAAGAGAAGTCATCCAGAGAAGTCACCCGTGTCCCATCCACTACCATACATTATACTTCATTCTTTCATGACCGCCACCCTGAACCATATATGATCATATCGTTTTCACCTCCATCAAAATCATTTGCTCCGTTCCGTGTCATTGATGTGGGATACATCAAGGCCCTCCTTTGATGGATCGCTTCTTGTCGACATCAGCTCATTATCCAAGAAGTTGATCTAGGAACACCCTTTCAGTACTTTGAAGCTTGCATGCCTCAATGGCAAGTTTCTCACTTCTGGCGACATGTATACATCAATGACCTTCGACCAAAAGATTTTGCGTGGTGTTCGACACCAAGTCCTTTATTCACACCACATGAATTGTACTGCAGTACCTTGAGGGTCATTATCATTATCGGTGATTCCTCTCGCACTTGTTAACAGTTTACATCATTGGCTGGTAATCAAGCGATGTCTTTCCATGTTCGACTTCAAAACATTTCTCACATGGATCGACTTGTACTTAGAGTGAAGATCGTACGAGATTGAAGACCCTGGATCTAGTTTCATCCATCCGGGCTGCGATATATATTCAGGAAAAAATAAAGACATTGAAATGTACAGCATTGCAGCACAGATAATCATCCTACCAAAAGGATGATGACTTCACCAAAATCATCAGTCTACCATCAGACGATTGTCTGTCCTATGTACATGAAAATGAATTTATAAAGCTCAGCATGGGAATGCCCGCCTCAGCTAGATCATGAAAACAGTATGAAAATAACGTATTGTATTGTATCTTATTACAAGTCTCCTCCCAGCATTGAAAGAACTTCAGATCCTCCTAATAAAGCATTTCACCCGATAAAACGGCCTCATACTTTAGGGGGCAACTGTTATAGACATTTTTGTGCCTTACAGCTATAAGCATGAAATGTCCATAAACCAAGGGATCCTAAGTCCCTAAAGATGTTGTTCCAGCTCCTAAAGAAACGAGGTCAACAAATTACAGCTTCTCCCAGAAGTTCTCCACCAGAAACTGCTCAAAACTAGTCAAATCAAGATCAATTCAGATGCTCCACTAGCTGCCTGCGTTGCAAAGCACCCAAATACATTGGCTAGGTGCATTGCAACGCAGGTGAATGCACTACCAGGGTGCGTTGAGCGGGAAATGACAAATGGAAAAGTCATTCAACGAGGTGTAAAGGCAATGGAAGCTTCCAGAATCTTCTCTAATGACACTTGCCTCACTGAATTCGACCAGTGATGAGTAAGAGGCTCTCAGTGTCCAAGTGGAAGCAAGAACTGACAGAGAGAAGCCAAAAGTCAAAACATAAGCTGACTCATCTTCTCTGCTTACATCTATATATGGATCCCTCATCCCAGAGATCCGGGGGCTGGAATTTTGTACTTTGCAGAGAATTGCTGTTGGTTTTGAGATTGAGATTAGTGAATTGGGTGATTTATGCTTTGTTGGAGGTGAGGAAGGGATTCCTTTGCTGGGATGTAGATGCTGGATCGGGACTCACTTGGCTGTATCTCCTCTTGGACTTTCTTATTATATCAATAAAACTATTTGAGTTTCTCCTACATGCTTGTGTACCAATGATGTTTTGTTATATTTGCATGTTTAGCTTAAATCTGATCCTAAGCTATTTATGAATGTAAATCTCTGCCTTTGTGTAGTTTTCCTCTTCTGTGATCTTGCAAGAACTTAGTGAAGCTGGGCGAGTAAGGGAGCAGGTAGCGGGAAACAAACAAAGAGGAGAGCGATTGGATCAACAAACTAGCGCAAGACACAGGTTAGTTCATCCTTCCTCTTCGTTTACATTTCATAAAGAAGAATACGAAAATAGTTTTCCTTGTTTGTTGCTAAGGCACTGTCGCACCTTAGAGTGGGATAGGCGCGTTCTGAATAGATAATTTTCCCAACAATAGGGGGCCTAAGGTCAAATGGAATGACACTATAAACACTATTGAACCTAGTGCAATAGTCCTGAATGGTTTCATGAGGTACCCTTTTAAGGTTCTCATATTCAAATAAAATCTGAAGGGGATCCTTCTTTTTCTCCCAACTATTCAAGAATTGTTGGTAAAGGACTCTTAAACTATCTATGCTTTGGGGAGCTAAAGATCTAAACCAGGTTCTAACTTCTCCAGCTAGACTTTGGATGAAAATTCTCATTTGGACATCTGTTGTGTCGATCTCATGAAGTTCAAAGTAGTTAGTCATTTTCCTAGTGTGTTGTTGAGCTGTGTAGGTCCCAGTGCCATCAAAAGTAGTAATTTTACTCTGATAATCCTATGGCATAGCACCTGGGGCAGTAGGCAACACAAGGGGAGCATATCTATTGGCCATGATTGTAGGTTGGGTAGTGGTATGAACGGGAGTTGGGGTAACAGGAGGTGTTTGGGTTGTGGAGGAAGAACTAGAGGTAGTGGTAGGGTGTTGAGTGATGATTGATTGAAGAGGAAGTGAAGGGATGAAGGGAGGAGTGGAATGGATTTCAGAAGAGTGAGAGAATAATGATGAACTAGTAGAAAGAGAAGCTGCCTTAGAAAGTTTAAGTGTTGTATTAGTGGTAAGAGATAACTGAGTGGAATTCTGAAGATATAGATCAATTTACAAAATGGCTCATTGGGTTTCAAGTTCTCTGAGGAATTCTGGATCTTGGACCAGGTCCAATAATTCACTGTCAGATGTGGTTCTAAACAGAGAGAGTTCAAAGTGTTCATCAAAAGGAAGATCTTCTAGGGAAAGCTGCTTAATAGGACATGAATGTGATCTAAACAAGGGTCTAGGGCTCAATGAACGTTCTTGTCTTCTGATGATTCTAGGAATCAGGTTAGGATTTTCAAACATAGCAGGTGGATTAGGATCAGGATTAGCCCTAGTGTAAAGGGTCCTTTTTGAAGCCAGATTTCAAAGTTTTCAATGGTATTTTTTTTTTATGGCTTTTACCAAATAACTTCTAAAAAATCCTTTAAGATGCTTTAAATCAAACTTTTGAGTTTCTCAAAGGCTTATTTCAACTAAGGAATTGTTCATTCCCCAGTATGGTCGCCACTATTTTAACACTCAAATTTTCCCTAGAAGTTATTTGAAAGAAGGAAAGGATCCAAGGTAACTATAAGCCAATCTTTTAGACTCAGGTTCCAGCCAACCTAAGTCTAGAGAGGGCTCTCTCTTTATGATTTATCTTTGTTTGCTGGGATATTAGACTAGTTATAAAGGTTCAAGGGTGTTTTGATTTTGGGTGGGTGGTGGAATTCTCGGAACGGATTGGTAGAGCAAGCCTTTAGTCCATTGGGCTATGGAGTCAAACAAAGAGTATCTTAACTGGATCGGATCAATTGCTATAGGAGGAATTCATAAGGCAAGCGACTACAACAAAAAGCAAATCTGTGGGTTGAAATGGATGAGGTAAACCTAGTCAAGGTAGAAGGGCAATGAAGAATCCTTAAATTGGGATTAGGATGAGGAAACGAGGGAAGTCAAAGGTAAAGGGAAATTAACAATCCTTCACTTTTGACCTAAGGGAAAAACTACAAAGTAGGGGAGCAACTAAGATTTTCCAAACCAAGGTAATTCAGTAGAAAATAGTGAAGATGTAAACATGTTAAAACAGAGAGCTTAAAGATAATTTTGAGATATTTTTCTTTGTTTACTATTCAGATTTTATAAAGAAAACATGTGAACATTTATAACATGATGAGAAAAAATAATAACATGAAGAGATAATACTTATTTGGTTTCCATCGTGCACAAGAATCCTGTGAAATTTCTTTAACTTTATTTCATGATCCAGCAGCCAATCCAGACTTGATTACAATAGCTCACTAGCTTGATGTGAAATGTATACCAGAAATGTCTTCGAATCCACCCATAACACTTTGAATGGAGAAGTATTTATACAAAAATTACATCAAAAATATCTCATAACTACATGAGATTTATTCTAGGGAATTCAAAATATCTTTTACAAAAATATAGAGACAGATGTAAAACTGATTGTTGCTGTCCCTTTATTTATAGAAGAGCTGGAGGTTGAAACTTGGATTTGCCTCTTGTTGTTGCTTTAGTAATTGTGTGCTAGAACTTTGCTTACTTTTCCCTATTGATACTCTTTACCTGTTTCTAATACTCTTTACCTGTTTACCAACCTTTACCTTAGTAAATATTTCTATTTACCTTTAAACTACCATAGAAAATTATAGGATATCGAGCATATTGGTCCACCATTCTTCATTTGGTATCTTCATTCTGATCAATTTCCTGTATACTTCATTAGCTTCAATGTATTTTGAAAAATTGGGATGAACTGTGAATAGGTGCTTAACTTCATGCTAAATATAGAAAATATTTTCCAAACCATCATATAGCACTTTTCTTGCGGGTAGTGCTTTCACTGTGGAAGAGTTGGCTTGACCCTTGGCTTGTTTGTGTAGTCTTTCAATGTAGTCATCACGATTCATCAGTTTGTCATTTATGACCAATAGGTTTGGAAGTCCTTTATCCCTTAGAATGTTATATTTTACCATAAACTCATTTATGTCTTTGTGGATACTTTTACATCTTCTTTCCAGTTTAAGCATTAAGTTCTTTTTGGTCAGAACATTCTTAATTTCAAGGGTAGTACCATTTTGATCTTCGATATCCCATTGTTCCAGCTTTTGCCTATTTTGGCTATTCAAGGAGTTGATTAATTGGGTTGCCTCTTCAGGTTTCTCCCACAATTCTTCCTTGGTCTTCTATATAGCCTCTGTAGCTAGTTTGACTAACTCTGTCTATTCAAAAATTATATGAATAGTAGACCAAATATCATTGATAGAATCAATGATATTGGTCCATAAAATCTCTCTGATATCAATCAAAGGCTTTTCCAATGTTAAGTCTTGCTCTAATGTCTTGATTCTTTCAGTCATTCTTCTATTTTTCCTCTCTTCTTCAATGTAATTAATCCGTGATAGCTCATAATTTCTTTCCAAGCTGGTAACTGTTTCTTTTAGTTTCTTTATTTTAGTTGCTTGGATTTTCATTTCTTCCATGGACTTTATTAAGTCTTCTATTTTCTTTGTTGAAGTTGTTGCTGCTTCTGATGTACTTGTTTTTTTTATTACTAGCAGAGATATTGTTGGAGGAATGTTGGGTGCCAAAGATGTTGCAATAGTAGATGGCACTGCTGTAGAAACCATGGATATTACAATCTGAGGCATGGTGGTTGACTCACCCTATTTGGACTGAAAAGCTTTTTCTAGCTCCTGCTCTGTTTCTTTCAACTGCTCATTCAACTTAAGGATCAAGTCTATAAGTTCTTCCTCATTTTGTTTCTCAATTACTTCTGTAGTTTGTGGTTGTATGAGGGGAGGGAGTTTGAGTTGTTTCCTGAGTGCAACAATGTCATTATTCTTTCTCTTTATCAAACTTTCAACTGCGTTAACATCTCTGGGATCATGTCCCAACTGAATCACTAGGTCTTCTAATGATTTTATCCTTGTGTCCTTAGCTTGAGAAGAGGCTTTTTCCAAATTGTGTTATAGTATTACTTAGAGAATTTTGGAACTGATGTGCAATGATGGCTTTGTTCATCAATGTGGAATAGACCATCTCAACCGTTTGCTTATGGAGCTCAATTTGATCAATTGGGTGGATGTCTCTAGCAAGAACTTCAAAATTTGTTTTAAAATAATCAGCCATGGACTTTGGCTACTATACTGTTGGCTTCAAGAAGCTCATCTGCATCTTTCCATCTTTGATGTCAAAGGTTGACATCAGCCTTGTTTGATTTGTAGGAGCCATTTTCAGATATTTGGCATAGGTTTGAGCTTTGAACTTCTCATTCCTAACCTTAATATCTTTGTACTTCTCTTTCAAATCCTGGCTCTACTCTGAGGTTGTCCTTAGTGATGACACTTCTACACTTTGCTATCTGCTTAGTGCCTATGTTTGAGATGTAGATGGTGTCTCTCATACTAGTGTTGTCTACACTATGTCACTTCTTGTCTCTTCATTCTCCTATTCAGACAGAGGATTCAATCTCTGCCTTTTCACATATACTGGATCCAATGGCACTGTAGAGTGGCTAGTCTCATTCCTACTTCTTTTTTGAATTCTCTCCTCATTAAGAGGGGTTTGCAATACTGGAGGGTTGCCCATGTGTGTATCAGTTTGGGTTAACTCCTCAGAAATGCTCTGTGATCCTAAATCTTTTCCCTGTCCTGAAGTCTTTGGTTGTCTTGATGTCTGTGCACTATGTTGCTATATTGGTATCTGTGAATATTCTTCACACACATGTACAAAGGAATCTAGATCAAGTTGTCTTTCCAAATATTTCATAACATTTTCTACTTCAACTTGTTCCCTATCTTGTTCTATGAGTGTTCCCTCCACCCATTCATTTTGATTTGCATACTATTCTATCTCTGGAATTCTATAATGGATGTAGGGGGATAGTTTATGCTTCTGTCTTCTGTCATGGATGGAGCTATGAAGATCATCAGGATAGATCAAACTCTTTTTCAATCTCAATCTCTCAAGGATCCCCTCTGCCTCTTTCCCTGCCTTTTTTTTGTTGTAAACAAATGGTCCTAGGTGATCCTTTATCCTTAAATGAGCTTTCTTCTTAGCTCTCATAAAATGGATTTCATCAGAGATGATCATTTTGTTGTAGTACTCTAGGGCAAATAATCACATTCAGAGGTATTTGGGTAGTTTAATGGAGGCAGCTCACACCCATAAATCCTAATCTTGGTATAGTTCTGGTACAAGTACCAGTCTCCAACCTTATATTGCTTGGATAACTGAAGAATTCTCTTGATATCATCACTAATTCTAGGAGGGGGATTTCCTGCAACATGGTAGTTAATGGATACACAAATTGATTAATAAAATGTGTATAAGGATAGGGAGAAGAAGGTGAGTTGTCAAATATGGAAGTCCAAAAGATAACTAACCTAGGGTTCCCTCTAGTGTCAAGTTTTTTTTACAGAGAAAGGGAATTTATTAGTTTGGTAGTAAAGGAAAATATGACACAAGACTGAAGAATATTTAAATACCCTCTCATTCTCTAATCTCATGAATTGGTCATGCATATTATCAGTAATGAATGTAGCATAGTCATATTTGGATGTAGGAGGTTGACCAGGGGTGAAAATAGACATGTAGGCTAAGGTCAAATCGTCTACATACTTACTAGTAGTAAAACCCAAAATGCAACCAATCATGGTGATGATATCCTATCCCAGACTTGTAAAGAAGCTTGACATATAACGAGGGGGTTCTTTTGGCCTATATTTTTCTTCCATGAAGGTCTGAGAGACTTGGTTGATTTTAGAATTGGACAACCTTGAAGATTTTTCAAGTAAATCGACAATGGAAAGGGGAGTGAGGTCCTGGCCAGGCTGTAATTGCAACATTTTATTTATAGACTCAGTTGTAATGGTTAAAAGGACTTCCTAGTTAGGGGGACATTACAGCTCTAAGATTGCGGTTGTAGTTTGCATGGCATTTGTTGACAATATCTGCAAAAATATGGACAATGGGGAATTGATATTTGGGGAGGTTGGACTTCCAAAGACGTATTTTATCAGTATTGTTCAGATAATTGTCCCGATACTTGCAATGTAGCTTCAACGTGGTTTCATCAAAAGTAAGGTCCTTAATTTGAAAATCATTATCGACCAAGGGAAGGTAGTCCAAAACCCTATGGGGAGTAGTGATTGGCATGAAATTTAGGGCAACAGGAACTTCCATCCTTGGTTCTTGTCTATTCAAGGAAGAAAATTGGGGTTTTCAAGGGTTTCAGATAAAACATGTGCTTGGGGAAGTCTTGGGACTAGGAAACATCTTTAATTGTACTGAATTATTTTAGTTTAGAGTAATTTAGTGGAAGTTTAGTACAGAAATAGGGTTTCTGAGAAGGAAATGGGGTAACTACTTATTTATGGTTGACTATCAGGACAAATGCCTATGGTGAAGGTTTTGGAGGGTGCGCATAGTAGTCTGGCAGTGGCTTGGAGTTCAGCAACTGATAGTGGTTGGCAGTTGGGAATAATTTGTTGGTCTGGACGTACTCTGTGCATGCATCGAAGCAGAACTTTCTTTTTTTGGTAAACAGAGAAAACCATGAATATTTTTTTTTATGTACAAAGTCAATGACCTTTTGGAATTTGGTGGGTGAATGAAAACGATAATGGGAGTTAGCTGATTGATGGGACGCTTTTTTGTTTAGCGAAAGTTGTAAGCGGGAGCGGTAATGGTGTTCATCGCACAACGTTTGGGAGGTTAGTGGTTTTGGCAGAGGATCGCTCGATGCCACAAATGGGATGACACGTAGCATCGACGAAAATTCAAAATAACCTACATCGTGTGGTTAACGTTTGACCAAAAGTCTCATGTGATATGAGCGAGA
The DNA here is from genome assembly GCA_031772625.1 of Pinus tabuliformis. Classification (NCBI taxonomy): domain Eukaryota; kingdom Viridiplantae; phylum Streptophyta; class Pinopsida; order Pinales; family Pinaceae; genus Pinus; species Pinus tabuliformis. The sequence continues at coordinate 873,539,968 of CM062811.1, forward strand.
GTCATCGGATGAGGGAGGGCAGATCGAACAATAGTCATCGGTGGAAAGTGTTAGGGAGCTAATGGAGGGGGCCCACTGCATAATTAAAATAATTAAAATGACTTAATTATATCGTGCATGATGGTATTGGCAGAGAGGTTATTAATTAATCTAGATGACTAACTAATCCCTTCTTTTTTAATGCGTCGGGAGGTTTGGTTTTTAATTAATCGCGATTCGATTAAGTAATCCAATTTAATTAGATTTATTTATGGTTTATTTTTCAAACCATCGGGACGATATATTTATTTATTTTGGGATTTTTATTAATAATATGGCAAAGGGTAATTTGTTTCAGGAATTAAATAAATAATAAGAATTAAGAGTTAGTATGACCATGGAAAAAGAAAATTCTCTAAGTAAGTATTTCTGAAAATACATTCATCATCCAACATTATCAGTTAGTCTAAAATGTGTTTCGGGGGTTTTTATAAAGAACCATTTATTTTTCCTATGTAAAAGAGTGATTTTACCCTGGGAAAAAGATTTGAAGGGAATGAATGAATTATGGAGGGGGTGAATTTTGATGAAGGGGTTTTAGCACTTAGGCCTTACAAGTTATTGGGCCGAGGGTCCGGTCCCTCCAAAAGTCAGAGAAATGCTTTGAGCCCCTTTAACTTTTAGGTGCCTTTAGTACTTATGGGAAATTAGTAAAATTTAGGGAAAAAATGAGTGAGGAAGTTAATTAGCTTGACTTTTGTCCATGATGTAAATGCCTTCATTGCCATCCATATCTTTAAGTGCTTTTGAAGATGAAAGTATATGACTTGATATCTCGATAATCATTCATCATACATAATTCTGTAACCATTCATCTACTTACCCTACTTAGTTATCCTACCATTTTTTCTTCTTTTATTAGGGTGCACTTAACCTCGCAAACCCTTATCAAACTTTTTCTTTCCTTTTACAATGGAAATCTGTTTAACCTTATTACATCCAAGGGCTTAGATTAAACTGTTGAGCTCCTTTTATTCACTCTACCTATTTACTCATCTGCCAAGATTAAACAGTTTGGTCATATTTTATTCTCTATCTCTAAGCATGAAATTCAAAATATGGAATAACCAATATTAAACTATTTGGTTACCATGGATTGTGGCATAACAACACTTTGCACACAATCGTTATTTGTACAAAAATTAAAATAGCAATGGCAGTTGGACTTGCACACTTTCGTGGTTTTTTTTTATTTTTCTTGGGGTTCATTTTTTATTTTTCTGACCTTTCCATCCTTTTTTTCCTTTTATTCTTTTTCTAGGACATACCCTCTTTACATTTTTTAAATTTTTTTATTTTTTACAAATATGGAAAACATTTGCAACAAGCAAAGGTATGTACATATTTCAGAGATAGACCAAGTCAATCATGATATATGACACCTATTGGTATAGGAACATAACACTATCAATGAGTTGTATGTACTCCTTTGCTAATGAAATCAATATATGGTCTAGCTGTTGGAGCAAGCCCAAATATGTAGCCCAAGAGGGGTGAACACAAGCATCAAATGTTGGTTTCTTCTCTTCATGTTTAATATCATGAGTTCCATGTGAATTTGTTTCTCTTTTAAGTTCATGTGAAAAGTTAACTCATCCTCTTGAAGAGGTTGTGAAACTTATTTTACCTCTAAAGAACCATTTTGCTAACTTGCAAAGTGTTAGATGATGGTCGTTTTTTTATAAGAGGATCTCTCCTCCATTTTTAGATCAAGTGGTATTAAAGCATGTTCTGACCAAGTTGCAAGTATAGGAAAGAAATTAAATCTTTAAAGACTCTAAGAGTTAGAGGAGATTAATCTATCTCTTCGAATAGAGGATGTTGAGATAAGGAAATTTCTTGAAATTGTAGTGGAGGAGAGAGGTAAAATGTGCATACATTTGCAGCATTTAGTGGAGGAACATATTAGTGAGAGTTATTTCCTAGAAGAAACAAATAATCCCTCTAAAATGAAGCCAATTTGTGGGCATGGTTCATACACAGGATATGGGCCCTATGTTGAGAATGATGCTTGTGAGTTTTGTCAGCATCTGAAATATTCTCCTTATATGTCAGTTTGTAAAAGTGGTTTTCTTGAGTCATCATCCACTTCTTCCTTAATATGTAAAATAGAAAATATGGGTGATAGGCCAAAGGAGGTAATTAACATTTCTAGTTCTACTCATTTAGATAATGTTCATCATACATCTTTTGTAGCCTTTGAAAAGAATACTAAAGGTATTGGTCTCATGGTTTTAACCTGGATAGGTTATGAAGGAAGAGACCATGAAGTTAATGGGAATGTTATCACTAATCCTGTAGAGGTGAAGGAATGACCACTATATGAAGGATTGGGTTATGGTCATGATAAACTGGAGAGTGCTCTAAAATTGTTGAGGAAAAGAAATCATCAAGTGCTGATATGTCACACCATGATGGTGGTGATAATGACAAATTTTCTCTAGAGAGAGATGAATGTTCCAAAGGAAATGCAGATTCCAGTTGTTCTATTCAAGGTCACATCCCAAAGGACAGGTATAATTGTCATGGATATCTTAGAAATGTTTTCAATTTTGATTATTTAAGGGAAAATTTTCCTTGCACATTTTGTGATGCAACTGACCATTGTGTGGTTGTTTGTGAGATACGTAAGGCGATGGTCAAAAGAATGGATTAAATCATTGCGACAAAGCATGTAAAATCTCTCCCTATTATGTTTAGTTCCTTGTCGATGGGAAAGTGAAAGCATTTTTGTACCCATTGTAGTAGGAATGGGAACTGAATTGAAATGTTTTTGAAACTCCATCCGGAACTTCATCCCAAGAAGGATAAAGAGGTCATGTGATCCCTTGCATGGAAAGCGACAGGTGGAAAAATAGAAACTGATGTAGTTCTTGAAATATCCTTCGAAGTAGAGCAAGTGCATAGAGAGAATCCATAAGCCTAGATAGGCTAAGAATGGGTAGACTATTTTGCACAGTTTGTTTTCTTTGTAAAATTGTAGATACTTGTTGTATATTCCCATTTGGGTACATTGTAAAGTGAATTTATGTACAATCACTTATCTGCAAGAAGTGTTTTTTTTGGCATGTTATGTTATTTTCGATTGATGATAATTCAAGTTGAATGTGATTTTTGGGATGAGCATTTGTATTCCATATAATATGTCTATAGTTGTGTAGCACTCACTAATACAAGTATTTCGATGTGAAGCTTCTTTGCGAATTTTATCTTTGATAAAGATGGTGCAAAAGATTACAATAGTAATGTCGACAAAGCCATGCATGTAATTATATAAGTGCACCTTAAGGATATAAAAGAAAAATATGAATCAATGCATGACAAGCGTTGAGTCGCTTTTGATTTCCAAGTGGAAAATCAAGTTTATCTTCAGTAAAGAGGGGCTTCAAGGTAAAGTTTGTTTGAGCCAAAGAAAGATGGTTTCGGAGAGAATGTTCAGATCTAATCCATTGAAGTTTTTGTTCCTGCATGTTTAGAAGAATTGTAACAAGCCAAAACTATTGATAGGAAGCAACAAGGTGAAGTACCTTGATTAGAGCTCGAAGGCACCAATTCAAATAGAAAAATAAGGATTGAGATCAAGAAAGTTAATGAGATTTTTCCCCACTTATTTACTTATTCAAGATAAACTTTTAGAGGTCCAAAAGTTGCTAGTGAGGAGGTATGATCTCAAGGGTCAAAATGAAAGTGCTCAAAATCTCCCAAAATGGGTGTCAAGTCATAATGTTCATCATCCTAATTCTAATGATGCTTAAATCATCTCAATCCAACATCGTATGAAGAACTTGTGGTGTTATGAATTTTTTGACCAATAACTAAAAAGTCAATAACAAGGTTGACTGGGCCACTGACTGGGTAGTCCGTACAGCTAGCATCATCAGCTAAATATGCAGGGTACAATTGGTGAAGTACCAATCACGTCTTGACATGTGGAGTTTTTGTACGGGTGTAGGTTGCACAACTTGGTTTGTTGTTGAATATGAGGTGGCCAAATCACAGGCCGCCACGTGGCCCAATGAGAGGGCACTATCTACCACACCATGATTGATCAAGTTTTTTATATAGGCCCAATGTCCTCAACGAGGTTCGACCCCTCGACTTGTAGTGTAACAACTCTATGCTCCATCATCATGCCATATAATTAGTTATTAACTCATATAGATTTTCGTTTATATTTAACGTCATATTTTTTGATGATTGGGAGGATGGGTTGGGTGGTTATTCTTGGCCCTAGGTCACATACCCATTGTATACCTCACAGAAAAAGAGAGAGGGGCGAGTGGAATCTCTAGTCCCTACTCCCGATGTTTACCATAAAATCAACAATGAGAATTAGTAGAAGGGGTGGGGCAGTTAGGACTTGACCCCTGACCACATTGCAACCCATGTGACCATAGGTGAAGGCCTAGGCAAAGGGTGCGGGTCGATAAGGCCGGACCCTTTGGTCTTGCCATCTATTGGGACTATGACATAGTGGCTTCAGCAGTGGGTGAAGGAAATTGGATCTGGACCTCTGCCACATCAACACCATTTAATCTTGTCCCAAAAGGAGCAAAGGCCAAAAATGTCGGTGATGGGAAGTTGGCCCTGGTCCCAGACCCTATGGTGCCACGTGACCCAATTTTTGTGCATAGGAGTTATTGGAAAATTTAACGAGGTAATAAATTTCACTTTTTATGGCGGGAATATCATCAGTCCCAAGTGAAATTTTCTCTCATCGGATTGTTGAAAAGGGAAAAATCATCATTTAGTTAGCAGGTTTGGCCAATTTGCGGGACATATAATAGAGCATGGCTTGTAGAAGCATATCTTGCTCAAGTTTTAACCTTTTTTAGCTCAAGAAGAGCCTAGATGGGGATTTTTTAGCATCCTGGACTTAATGGAAGCCTTAATTTTCTAATTTGAGCACTTTATGATGGATTTTTTGCATAATCAAGTCTTTTAGTGCTAGAGGTAGAGACAATTTTGAAGCAGTATGGAGGCATATTTGAGCATGAAGAAAGCCTAGTTAGATGTTTTCCAGCCTTCCAATTTCATCTACAACAGTTGTTACTTCAGTAGGCTAGCTATTTTTAGTCTTTTCTCAATATGATAAGGAGAGAAGCTCTTTTTAACTCTTTATTGTGAAGTAATTGCATGTTTATGCCTTTTATTTCAGTTGGAGTACAAGGACCTATTAGGTGTGAGTGCTTTTTATGTTGACATTTTTATGACTTTCTGTAGGGAGTCATCTTTTTGAGTGAGAATTATATTTATGAGAAATAAGCCATTATACTGTCAATAAGTTGTATGTACTCATTTACTACAGAAACTAATATATGGTCTAGCTATTGAGGACAACCTGAAGATGTAGCCCAAGCTGGCTTAACTTCGTCATGAAATGTTGGTTTATTCTCTTCATGTTTAACATCTTGAGTTGCATGTGAATTTGTGTCTCTTTTAAGTTCATGTGAAAACCTAACTCACCATATTGAAGAGGCCATGAAACTTCTTTTACCTTTAAAGACCCATTTTGTTAACTTGCAAAGTTTCAGAGGACAGTCAGTTTTTGAGAAGATGAGATTTCCTTGATTTTAAGATCACCATCACAAGGAGTGGATTAAAGTGGATCTAGAATGGGTCAAAGATATCACTGAGATTCCCTTTTTGGTGAACAAGAAGTCTATGTAATCCTTCTAAGGGAAAATCAATTTCCTCTATAAGTTCATCTCTGATTATGCATAGATAGTAAAATCATTACAAAGGATGATTAAGAAGGATGCAACTTATAAGTGGTATAAAATGGAAAAGTATGTCTTCACCTATATCAAGTAGGAAATTGATGAAGTGTTGGCATTGATGTTGTGATGTAGTGTCGATGGTTGGCATTGATGTCAACCTGATGATAAAAGTTGTTCATACCATGTGATGCAGAGGTACTTGGTGTGTTCATTGGTTGCAAACCTTAGTTCAGTGGTTGCAAATGTTGGTGCATGTATTTAACCTTTATTTTGATAACTTGGAAGATTGTGGAGCTGCTACGTACATGTTTTGTACATTGGTTTTAGACCTTAGTTCAATGAGTGTAGATGTTGGTGCATGTATTTCTCCTATATGTGGATGCCTTGGTAGCTTGTGGAGCTACTACGCCTAGTTGACAGTGATGGAGACTGTCAAGTTATGTTTATGATACTTGATGTGTGTGCTTGGATGGTTTTTAGCTTGTATGATTAGTCCTAGTGAATACAATGGGTTCTAAAAGGCGTTGAAGAAACTTTTTAAGTAGTGGAGCAAGTTTGGGTAGATTCTAAGCTAAGGAAAAGAAATTGGCCATCCTCTCCCCCAGTTGCATGGATGGAATCTTATGGGAGTGACTGGAAGTTTTTTCATTGGCTGGTAATGTTCTGGGAGTTTCTGTATTTGATTTCACATATGCTTGTGTGTATGACTGAAAGAAAACACAAAATTTACTCTGCATTCCTTGTGCACAATTGGAAATAATTTGTTTTTGATGAAGTTTATGATAAAAAATTTCCTGAAAAAGTTTGAGACAAGTTGTGGGGCCTCTAGAAGGTGATACAAGTTAGAACTATAAAAAGGCTAGTGGAATAAGTGGATTGACTTGATCAATAAGTCTAGATCAATCAAATATGAAGTATGTGAAAATGTTTTTGGTGAGCTTCATCACCTGTATAATTAATTGATTTAATCACCTTCAGAAACTGCAAATATGATGAGAAAGGTTGCTCATTTGGTTGGTTCTCTTGTGTGAGAAAATTGTCATATTGTTTTGGAGAACCAATGGTGAGGAGAGTGAACTTGATGTAGCAGAGTGTGCATGAAGGTGAAACAGTAGCATAGACAAAATTATGCATAGCTGAAGACTATTTTTATGTAGAAGAAAAGTGATAGAGTCATTAAGGAGTTTGCTAATGCATTTGTGATTTCAGGGAAGAATTTTTCTTTGAGTTTATATATGTTGTTGATATGATTGCGATAGATTGGCTACAACAAGGTCTCATGTATTTAAATGGAAATATTATATTTCATTATTGGAATTTTTCATCTATATTATTTTCAGCTAATATATTGATGCTATGTGAGTTGAGGATGGTGTGTGGATGTGATAGAGAGCTAAGATTTGAGTTTGATTCAGTGGTTGATGTTTTGTATTGAGAGTATTGATAATGTGCTATGATGATATTTATGTTGTGATGTTTACATTGAGAAGATCTAGGCTTCCAGATTCAAAATGAAGAAAGGTGAACAACAAAGACAAGTGGGGTGGATGTTATTTCAAAACAAGTATTGAGAACATATTTCTTCATGAGTCAAATTTGATTTTGGCGAGGCTCGTTTCTTGTGGAGCTTCTAGCAGATGTTGGTATGTAGAGTCATGAGATGAAGATCATAGTTTCTTTCAGATAGTTTCCATTTTTTATTCTCTATGCAATGATTTGATTGATAGATAATAAAACATATTGAGTAGGGTAGCAACAACAAGTGTATTTTTTGACCCAGAGGGGGTTTTCCACCAGATATGTTGTGTCCATATGTGATGTGAAGATTTTTGTTTTGTTATGCATGTTTATTTCATATGTTATGGCTCTCATGTGTTGATACTTGTTGAAGTTGCATGATCAGTTCTAATGCTTATTTTTCAAGTGGTCAATTGATTAATATACAAGAGAAAATTTGTAAAATTGTGTAATTTCAATCACTACTAATTCACCCCCCCCCCCCCCACTGCCTTTGTAGTGATCCTCGTTCTGAAAATTGGTATTAGAGCACAACTCCTAGTGCAGATTTACTGTTGGAAGGTAGATGATGGGTAACTAGGGAATATTTGCAGTAGATGGAGTTCCTTTTCTACATGGATCAGATTATATACTTTGGAAGGTGAAATTTGAAGCGTATATTTTAATTCTTTATGTGAATATTTTTCTCTCAATTGAATATGGCACACTGGACAAATTTAATGAGGAAACCAAGAAGATAATTTTGATGGGATTGTCAAATCATGATGTAGCTAAAGTAAGACACTGCAGGACTGCAAAGGAAATCATGGAAAAGATACATAGTTTGTATGGAAGAGAAAGAGTTCAAGATTCATAAATTGTTGAAAAGCCCCATTGTATTCTTGAAGAGAAAGAGAATGATAAAAAGGACTCCACATTCATAGCAGTAGAAAATCAAAATTTATCTTAAGAAGACAGTGATAGTAGCCATGAGATAAATGACATGAAAATTGTTAATCTAAATATACAACATGAGGAAGTCATTAAGGAAAATGAGAATTTTTCAAATCACCTTCAAGACCAGGAAACCGATTGTGCAAGACTAGAAAAGGAATTATCCGCTTTGAAATGTGAGCTTCAAAAGGAAATTAATGAGCTATCCTAGTATTGAAAGTTGGAGAAAAGAACCAAAATTTTGGATGAAATCCTCATCAGTAAAATATCTTCGCTTAACAAAACTATATTGGGATTTCAAGAAGAATCACGGCTTGTGAAGGAAAAGGAGAAAGTGGAGGAGAACCATGTAGAAAACAATCACAAGTCCACCACCTTTGAAGTCAATCGGGGATGTAGGAAGCAACTTCATCAAAAGAAGCTAAAGAAGAAAAGATTTTATCAACAGAAGAAAAGGAAAGAAGATCACAATCAAAACATGAAGCAATTCATGAAGATAAGGGAGCAACCAAGTGTTCATGGTCTAGAAAATCAAAGAACAAGGTATCAAAATTTATTTTATGGGTATTTGTTTCCTTGCAATCATTATGGTAATCGTGTTAGAGAATGTAATTTTTTTGCAAGAAAATAAATTTTATTGGATAACCTTTCTTTTAAGTGTTCAAAATATGGCCACAAATGTCTATCTTGCAGATATGATAGGCTCAAGCATACAAAATGACCAATCTCACCATTGAAGAAAAATAAGGTAGAGAGGAAAGAAGATGCGTTACAAAGGTTTAACTCTTCAAAGGATTTCAAGGAAGGATGTTTGTTTTGAAAAAGGATAATATACTCAGGGGGAGTAGATATTTATCTTCTGCCATTAAGATATGTCTTGAAGAGAAGTCAAACTTGATAGGTATGTGTGATTAAAAGAGGAAATTTCAGCTTCAGGCATTTTTTCATTTCAAATTCACAAGATCAGTATGAGGAATAGAAGGAGAGAGCATGAGTCCAGGGGTAGTTCTACAAGGTTTGATGTATTACATGCCATTTTTATCTCTTTGTCTCATGATTATTGATGGTTACAACCATGTTGTGAGAAGATCATTTTTCTATATATGCACACTAACAAAAGTTTACATAGCAAGAAATAGCTTTTGATGGAGAAATGGCATATGATTAGGGGGATTTTGATATGGATTTCTGATATGCATGCATAACACTTATTTCATGCATGTTTCTACATGTTCCATGGCATGATTGGTGATGATTTAAGTAAATATTATTACTCCATTGAAACCCTCACTCATTATGCTTCATTAGATAGTCATATTTCACATGAGGAAGGGTCATTGATGGATGTATGTGTCTTAGAAAGTTGTTGGTTAGTTTTGTGAGTTGATTGAAGAAAATTACCACATTATTCAGTACATTACTAAGTCCTTATATTTCTAGTTGTAGTGTGGTTAAGAGTCCATTGCATGTGTGTCCACGTGTGTCATGTATCTCACATTGTACTATCATGAAGCCATGTATTCTATTTTCATACCATATTGTCATGAGGTCGACATATTTTACTTATTCCATGTCATGTAAAGCTGAGTCAAGATCCAAGCACTCAAGAGTTTGGTGTTGAATTTTTCTCATGAGGATCTTACCTTGAAGACTCCCACATGTACTTGTTGATGATGAATGAGGATTATGTTTCTTGGTGCACATATGATGTCAAGAGAGCATGGATGAATTTTGTATTATATATTCCTTACTTTGTTGATGGTCATCTTATGCAGAGGATGTGCTACAAAACAATGGTTGTATGGTTACTGCTATTGATTTTATTTGAGGATTACTTACATATGCGCTATTGCATTATTATTTTTTAGATTAGATTATTGAAGTTGAGTCATTGATGATGTTACTACTCATGATGCTTGATAAAGTAAGGTTGTGTTGATGACACACACACACACACACACACACACACACACACACACACACACACACACACACACATATATCTATATATATATATATATATATATATATATATATATATATATATATATATATATATATATATATATATATATATATATATATATATATATATATAAAACTATATATATATATAACTATATATATATATATATATATATATATATATATATATGATAGTTTCTTGATGGTTAGAGGCTTGTTGCTACTAAATTTTCAGCTAGAGGTTGTAGTGCTGATCTATCTATTTGGTCGGCTAATAATATTTTTCTACTTACTACTACATGTTCATGGATAGTTGTTGCTATAGTTTATTCTTGGAGGCTTCTGATATTGGGGTTGCTAACTATTGATGTTGCAGATTGTTAGTTCTTGACATGTGGTGGAAAAATTGTTAGAGAGAGTTGTGTATACTCCTCTTTTGCATGCAATTATTCATCTCTACTCCTTTTTGGCATGCAATTATTCATTTCTAGATCTTGATCATGGGATGTTGTTTGCATTGTCACAACAATTATAGATTTTTACTCTCATATTTTGAGTCATGGGTCATATTGTAGGTATGGTCATTAGCCAAAATTTCTCTGAGAGAGAGAGAGAGATTTGATAGTCATTTCATGCTCTTTTTAGTTGGTATTTGCTATGTCTTGGAAGCATTTGTGGGTTTTCAAATTCATTATGTAGCCATGTAATATCATGTATCACTTGTCGGTCATTGGTGGAGTTATATGAGTGATGTTAATGTATAAGTGAGGAGTCATATTTCATCTTTAAGGAAGCATTGTACAGTCACAGTCTATCATTCTTGTAGCCATGTAATAGGCTTGTGAAGCCTTGTAATTCATTACATATATTTTTGAGTCATAGTCCTTGGTTCTCTTGGAGTATCCTCCATCTTGTCACATGGAGGAAATTATGATTGTTGTTGCTATGGTTTATGATGTGTTGTTGCTCACACTATATTGCTAATGATGGTCATCATGTGCCTTGCTTCTATTATTACTAGTTATGGTATTCTGCTACATGGGGTGATGTTGATGTTGTTTCCTATAATATGTTATTACTAATGGATGTAGTCATCCTACATTATGATGGTGATTAAATTTCTTTTGTTGTTGTTGTTGGTGATGTTGATGGAGAGAGTATTGCTCATGATGATGCTCATGCTATTACTGCCTTGGTTGAGAGTGATATTGATGGGGATTTTACTGCTATCGTTTACTCTATATTGTTTTTGCTAAGAGCTATAGTATATTGCCACTATTTGGGCCTTGACATTATTGTTGATCTAGATGGAGGTATTACTTGAGATTGTTGTTGTCACTTCAAGAGAAAGTGAGTCATTGTTTATTCCTCTTATCATGCACTCATAAAGGAGTGAGAGTGTTTGTTTCTTAATCTGTTATCTATCCCTTGGTTGTTTGGTAGATTTTTGATGCCTTGGTGTTTGTCCCTTTCCATTGATGTAAAAGGGGGAGCAAATGAGGAGTTCGTATTTTCAAAGGTTGTCTGGATGGTTCAGCCATGGTTTCCATCAATGCCAAAGGGGGATATTGCTGGCATTGATGTTGTGATGCAATGTTGATGGTTGGCATTGATCTCAACATGATGGCATGAGTTGTTGGTACCATGTGATGCAGAGGTACTTGGTTAGTTCGTTAGTTTAAAACATTAGTTCAGTGGTTGAAAATGTTTGTGCATGTATTTGGCTTACATGTTGATGACTTGGAAGAGTGTGGAGTTGTTATGTACTTGGTTTTTGCATTGGTTTCAGAAGTTAATTAAGTGGTTGCATATGTTGGTGCATGTATTTGGCCTGAGCATTGATGCCTTGGCAGTGTGTGGAGCTCCTACACCTAGTTAACATTGATGGAGACTGTCAAGTTATTTCTATGATACTTAGTGTTTGTGTGGATGGTTTTTAGCTTATATGATCAGTTGGAGCTGGTACAATGGGTTCCTCAAGGTCTTATAGAAGGCTATTAAGGAGTGGAGCATGTTTGGGTAAATATCAAGTGAAGGAAAAAAAAATTTCCATCCTTTGCCCTAGATGGATGGATGGAATCTTATGGGAGTGATTAAAAGTTTTCAGTAGTTGGAAGATAGTGTTGTTGGAGCAACTACAGTCGAGTTAACATAGGCTTGTGTGTGCGACTGAAAGAAAACATGAAATTTACTTTGCATTCCTCGAGAACAATTATAACTAATTTGTTTTTGGTGAATTTTATGATCAAAATTTTCAAGAAAAAGGTCGAGACAAGTTGTGGGGCCTCTATAAGGTGATCAAAGTTGAAACTATCAAAAGGATAGTGGAATATGTGGCTTCATTTGATCAAGAAGTCTAGCTGAATCCAATCTGAAGCATGTGAAAAGGTTTTGGGTGAGATCCATCACCTATATAATTAATTGATTTAATCACCTTCAGAATTATAAATATTTTGCGAAAGGTTACTCTTTGGTTAGTTATATTGTGTGAGAAAATTGTCATAATTTTTTGGAGAACCAATGATGAGGAGAGTGAATTTTTTGTAGCAGAGTGTGCATGAAGGTGTAGTAGTAGTAGAGACAAAAGTATGCATGGTTGAAGACTATTTGTATGGAGAAGAAAAGTAACAAAGTAGTTAAGGAGTTTTCTAATGCATTTGTGATTGTAGGGGTGGAATTTTTATTTAAGTTTATATATGTTGCTGATATGATCATGATAGATAGGCTACAACAACGCCTCATGTTTTTATATGGAAATATTACATTGCATCAATGACATTTTTGGTATGTGGATGTGAGAGAGATAATATTTGAGTTTGATTTAGTGGTTGATATTTTGTACTAAGAGTGTTGATAATGTGCTATGACGACATTGTTGTTGTGATGTTCATGTTGAGTAGCTCTGGGGTTCCGGTTTGAAAATGCATGGATGGTGAACCACATAGATAAGTTGGGTGGGTGATACAACAAAAAAAGTATTGGGAACATATTTCTTCATAAGTCCAATTGGAGTTGGGAAAGGATCATTGCTCATGGAGGCTTTGAATGAATGTTGATTCGTAGAGTGATGAGATGAAGATCAAAGTTCCTTTTAGATAATTACCATTTTGTATTCTCTATGTAATCATTTTCTTGAAAGATAATAAATTATACTAAGCAACTCAATAACAACAAGGATGGGTTTTTACCCAAAAGGGGGTTTCTACTAGATATAATGTGTCCATATGTGATGTGATGATTTATGTCTTATTGTGCATGTTTATTTCATATGTTATGGCTCTGATGTACTAATACTTGTTGAAATTGCATGTTCAATTATAATGGTTATTTTTTAAGTCATGAATTGATTAATATACATGACACAGGTTTTAAAATTGTGTAATTCATATCACTACTCATTCAACAAACCCGCCCCCCCCCCACCCCCCAAAGTAAGGATCATAGTTCCAACATGAAGCTCCAACCTTATATAGTCCAAATTTCAACAAAGATTTACTATTGTATACTTTCACTTCTGATACTTCTCTTGCAATTTTTCACATGAAAAATGATGATCAACTTAATGATTCACCCATATTATTCATGGGTGTTTACTTGCAAGGACCTGAGTTAAATTATCCTGCCATTGATAAGAAAGTGTATGCAGCTTATAAGGCGGTGAAACATTTTGGGTGATACCTTCTGAAAAATCACAATGTCATATTTGTACCACACCGAGCAGTTAGATCATTGTTTGTTCAAAAAGGGATGGGTGAAAGAAGGGAGAACTCGATGACAAACCTACAAGACTATGATCTTGATTTTAAGAAATTTCACATTATAAAAGGCCATGGCCTATGCCCACTTGTGGAAAAAGTGGCTAACAAACTAGAAGAAGAGTTTTTTGGTTAGGAGGAAAAATTGAAATGTATAACATTGAACAAGGTACCCCATCAATGCATCCACCTCTTGGTACATAGATGTGTGATAGTATCTTGAGCATGGAACCATGCCCTCACATTTAATTGCACAAAAAAGAGGGATACTCGGCTTAAAGATATATCATATTAGTTGGTACATGGAGTGATTTTTCAAAAGCACCATAATGGGGTCCTGCTTAGATGTCTAGAATCACCTGATTTAAAAAGGGTATTGCATGATCTTCATGATGGAACAATTGGTGGTCATTATACAGGTGATACTACTATGCAAAATATTATGTGGGATGGTTTGTATTGTCCCAAATGTTTCAAGGATGCTCATGCTTATGCTTGAAAATGTTCATCTTGTGAGAAATGGGTTGGTCATGATAGAAAGTCAGTTGTGCCATTGGTGCCCATCATTGTAGAATAGCCTTTTCAACATGGGGATTGGATGCACTTGGAGAAATATTTCCACATTCATAGAAGCAACACCAATACATTCTATCTACTACAATCTCTTTCACATGGTGGACAAAATAAATTTTTCTCAAACAAGTGAATGAACAAAAAGTCATCAATTTTATCAAACATAATGTCATTGCCAGGTTTGGCATTCTTATGTCACTTTTTTTTTGATAATGTAAATTATTTTTCATTGCTTAAACTTTATGATTTTGCATTAGAAAACGACATTGTTTTGAAACATTCATCTAACTATTATCCACAAGGTAACAATCTTCATGAGTCAACAGATAAAAATATGATTTGTATTGTCGAGAAAGTTGTTGACTTTGAACAGAGGAACTGACACAATTATTTTGTGAATGTTCTATGTGCTGACCATTTTATGTGTAAACCCTCTATGAAATATTATCATTACTTTCTAGTGCATTGGAAAGAATCCATCCTACCTTTGAAAATATATCTTGTAGCCCCTCAACTCTCTCAAGAGTCTTAGAGTAATCCTTGCCTTACATGATAGAGTAGGACAAACACTCTTTTGATGTTACAGGAAGAAAGGAGGAAAGCTAATGAAATATTTTCCATCCATCAAAGTTGTACCAAGCGATGGTTTGATAAGAAGTTTGTTGGAAGAACGAAGTTCCATGTAAGATACTTAGTATTGACATGGGATAAATCCCATCAAGAGAAAGGGAAGCACATTAAATTCCAATCCCTATGGATGAAACAATGTTTTCTTCGTTACAAGCTTGGTCACCATACTTATCATCTCCAATATTTGAATGGGAATATGGATTCTCTTCCTGTCAATGGAAAAAATTTGAAACAATAATTACAATAGAAGTCTAAGGTTGTGCCCCTACACTGATGTACACATTTATTTCCCTCTTTGTTTGATTGTTTGAATTGTGTTCATTCCATTTAATTGTATTTTGCATTGTATTTGTGAATAAAGCCTCCTGTGAAAGTGTTTTGTTTGGTCAATGATATTTGTGTAGGAGCATGATACTCATATTTATTCTAGGAACCTCATTTCTAAGATTGGTTCTCTAATGTTTTGGTATTTTAGATGTTGATACAATCTAGTAGAGAAGGACATGGGGAAAATCTATAACGAGAACAATTATATCAAAGGTTATGTTTATGCTTCTCTTAAGGATCAAACTCTTCTTCTCTCAATAATTTGGGACCCCTCGTTCACCCAATTAAAATAAATAAGTGACTTAGCACAATTCTATAAATAAAATAAATAAGGGTGAAAGAAAAAAATCTTCCTAGATAGAGGTGAAGGAAGCAACTTCGTCAGGGTACTATTCAGGCTTGCTGGAAGTGAAACAATGCATGTGTTCCTATGGTGACCCCACTGGGGTACTGTATAGAGCTATTCGAAGTGAAGCAACACTAGATATGAAAAACCATACTCAGATTATCTTAAACTCGCAAACTATATTACCCTTCTCTTAAGTCGAAACAATTGTGATATAGGTAGCTTTATGAATGTGTTTAACTGAGAAATGAATGAATGGGACTACTTCCATAACTAGGTTAATTGGGAAAACTAGAGTAATTCACGTGATGAATCAATACTTGTTGAGAAAACTAGACCATGTACATAGAGGTAGGTCAAGTCAAAGAAGTTGAAATTCTACTAGTGTGTCGCCAAGTGTTGTCGCTGCTTTAATGCCCTCCAAAATTTTGTCCTACATCCAAATTTTAGAGCCTACTTTGACCTTGCAAGTTTCATTCCTAGTGGCAAGCATCACTCCATGTAAATTCTCTAAGTCTTCTATTCCTTTTTAGAGGAAAACCTAAGTGTCCTATTTTTGCATGGGAAGTGTTTCACATTATGAAATCAATGTTCTGGTCTATTTCAAGAGGAAAATTTTTTATTGATGGATCCTATTTATCATGCAAACATGTATTTGAAGCATTCTCAAAGTTTTATGCACTTTTGTACTTGTGTCATCATTGTCATCCCAAAGTGTATCTTAAGTGTTGGACTTGGAGGGGATTGTTGTTTCTCCATCGCATTAAGGAGATCATGTTGTTTTTTAGTAATGAGTGTTCTATTTTGTGTTGCCAATTGTTTTGAGTGTGTGATAATATTCAATACTAGCTTGGTATCATCTATACTTCATTGATCCCATACTTAGTCAAATTCTAGAAAGTATCATCTTCAACTAACGTGAGCTCACTTTGGCTCTCTAAACTATGCATTGCATAGTTACATGCATAAACACTACATCCCTACCTCCTGGAACTCCACAATGTGTAATAACTAACTCCCAAAACTAGTCATTGTCTACTCACAATGCTCGGTCATAGTCTATAGTTTATCTCCCTAACTCCTTGAACTACACAACCCAACTACGCAATCTCCCTCCAAAAACAATGCATTATGTAGTTACACTGGGTAAGCTTGCCTTATTGTGACCCTCAATTGCACAGTATTTCCTCTCATGCCTCTAAAACTTTACATTGCATAGTTGTAAGCCTATGTCCCTCACACCTAGCCTATGGAATTGTGCATTGTGCAATCCCTGAGTCTTCCTACCTTTCTAGTACTTAGTTCCAGCTCAATCAATAATTTTTATGATGGAAGTTAGACTAGGATTTTTCCATACTAATGCTATCTTGTCATGAGTGGATTTCACTTGAAGGTATTGTATATTGACAGGAAAGGATGATACTCAAAATATATGAGAATGATATTGTGGTAGAAGATGCTTTGGAAGTTGTGGAGAACAAATGACCATTGAACAAGAAGATGAAGGGACACTCGATTATGAAAATAGAAGAAGAAGAATACTCCCACTCTTCAAGCCTTTTGGAGGAAGGAGAAGAAGAACATGCAACGTCTTTCATGAAAACATAAAGATAACAATAGGAGAAGAAGAATGACATTGACACATCATCAATAAGTCCATTCCATCAGTGTCAAGTCATGCCTTGTGAAAGTGTCATTTCAAGAGTCATATGAGTCATCATGTGCCACATCATTATGCACGTAATTATGTAATTTAAATAAATGATAAGCATCAAGTAAATTTGAAGTTCAAGAGTCACCTATAGAATGCAAAATTTCATGTAGACGTAAAAGAGTCTCATGAGAATTAGAAAATTCATATGGATGTTAAAGAATCATGAGCAAGGTCAAGAGTCATAGGGGAGGTGAAGAGTCATCTCATTTGTTATATATACACCCTCATAGCTCAAGAAAAGGGAATTTGCACCTTGGCTTTTCCAAAAAGGCATTAGAGAGGATGATAGTTCTTTCGGAGAGCAAGTGGTACCTCTAATGCTCCATTATTGGAGCTAATGGTGTTCATTGTATTGATGTACCTTGGAAATTTCACTTAATACTTTAAGCTCATTGAGCCAACACACTTTCACGTGTATGTATTAAATGTTGTAAGACTATTACTTGAATGCTTATGATATATCTTATTCTCATTTATACTAAATAAATTTATCTATTTCGATGGATTTGGTGCTTATCTCATTGAATGTGTGTTGTACTTATTTTAACAACCATTACTTATACGTGAACTATTTTTCTAGTTGATTAATGATTGTTTTATAAATATGATCATGTGCCTTTATTAGATTAGTACTATTACTCTTCTCTTAAAGGCTCACTTTTGTTTCCCTCCAGTGAAAGAACCTTGATACATTCTACAACTAAACATTCCACAAGGCATACTCACTTGTTCATTCAAAAGTACATGCCCATTACTCTCTTGTGCTAACTATTGCAGCTAAGAAAAATATCTAAGAAAATGGAAATCAAGCCTTACTTATAGAAGGGATCCTACACCAAAAAATGTGAAGTATTATTGACATTTCACATGAGGAAACCCCCTTTCATGTTGGAAGGTTCCAATGTCATGAATAGGTGGATGGAGCTAGATTTATACCACCATTGGATCGTTATCATGGTCTAATGTTTAAAGAACATGTTGATGAAGTAGAAGGGCCCAAAATTTTGGATTGACTATATCAATTAAATTCACGAGAGAGGGAGGATTATATTAATCCTACAATAGATGGTTCTCTTAGTTAGAGGAGTGTTCAACATATAAAAGCTAGTTGATATGTTAGGATGGATGAACGTAAACACGGAAATCATGGGCTATACTCTAGACATTGCGCAATATTTCATTGTTCTAGATGGATTTGCATGGAGGTAAGCACATACGATACCTATAATATACTTGTTTCTATAGTTAAATTTATTAATGAAATTCAATTGAACATTAAAGAAATGTAAATAGTTCCTTTAATGGATGTCGCCTTGCAAGAAACTCCTACGATGTGGTGGAGAGCTCACTGTATCTAGTTCTAAAACTGGGACTCTATTAAATCTACTATGTTGTTTCGTTTCACCATTCCTAAAATGAGATTGGATGTAATTCCTTTATATGAGGGGTATACTAGCTCTCAAAATACTATTCAAATATACAGTGTTGTCTAGAAAAAGGCTAAATTTCTTGTTAAGTTGTGGGTGCACCAATTCATTCATACATTGGGAACTTTTCCAGAAACTTGGTATTTAAAAAAAGAAATGAAGATAAAGATAGCCAACTTGAAGGAAGTGACAACACAATTTCACAGTGGTTTTTCTTTCTTAAATGGGGAGATGCAGATAACTAAATACTTAAAATAAAGTAAGAAGGTATTATTCCCTATTAGAAAACTAG